>OX596206.1:10732073-12121894 GCA_951394215.1 Glyphodes perspectalis | reverse complement strand
GCTTAAACTGCAGAATGGCTGGACCGATTTGGATGATTTTAGTTTTAAAATATATGTAATCCTTCAAGGAAGGTTTGTACTGTAAGAAAATATAAAACATTGCGAGAAAAAGAATAAATGAAAATACGAGAACGGGGCGCAACGAATTGCGCCGGGACAGCTAGTATACAATAAAAACAGATTTTTATACCTTGAAAATGTGTGATCGCCACCAAAGTGGCAGAGCTGCGCTATACTACTGGCCTTCCCATCATTAAATGATGATGATTAATAAATTGTATTAAGCTCTACAAAATGCCCCGAGGCCTTTGCTACTCGAGCTATATCCAATGAAAACTAGAAATATCCACGTACTACTCACGAAGGCGAAATAACAGTATCCCTTCAAGTTATTAAACAGTAAGTGTTGGCAATTCTCCAGTATCATGATCGAAGTCGTCCAACCCCCTCTTTGCACTACAAGAGTATACATAAATCTGCATTGATGATTCCCCAGGTGCCAAAGAAGAGTCAGTTCTCGCTGAAGCGCAAGAAGAGCAAAGACGAGCTGGACCTGGTGGACCTGGTGTGCCCGCTGCACGACGACTGCTCAGGTGACCAACCAACCTCCCCAGTAAGTTGCTCACTAACAACACTAATCACTAGCACACATGCAGACCTCTTCGAATAAAGTATTTTTCAGTTTAAAAATAAACAGTTTACAATTTACATAAAAAAAATATATTGATTTTATCGATTATATACGGCAGTTGCATTATCAAAAAATATACGACATGTACTTTTTTGCTCTAGCAAATACAAAAAAATTCAAAATATACACCGCATCAACGTTCCGGAGTGGGCGGATGCCTAAACGATAAAATTTTTAGAGTTAAGATAAGTGACGTCCGCGAAATTTTGTCGCGCTGTATTTTCGTTCTTTTTTGTTTATTGGTCAAATGCGTTAAATTAGTTCGAAGAGATCTGCACTTTGTTTTTTTTTCAGTTGTTTCTTAATAGATATACATATATTCTGTACTAGGCTATTTTTAGTTTATGCGAAACTACTTACCACCTACATATTTAACTTATTATTCTAAAGGAACTAATTTAAAATACGTATTTTAGAAAATGAGCATTATATTTTTTATAATTTTTATACAAAAGTTGATTGGGTCATTTATTATTTTGTATTTTATTTTTATTTTTTTTATTTAGCCTATGCTGTCCTACTGTAGGGCAAAGGCCTCCTCAAATTTTTTCCACAGCACTCGATTGGTCGCCAGAGTCTACCAATATTTTGTATAAAAAAGAATAAAAAATTTTTGCTAATTTCCTAAAATCCTTTAAATTCGTGCCTTATAATAATGAGTTAAATAAGTAGGTAAGGTGTTTCGCATATACTAAAAATAACCTTGTATAAGTCCAGGTCCTATTTATCCTGCGTTTTGATACAGTTTTAAATCTCTTTACTTAAATTTGTATTTATTTTCCAGTATTTTAATAAATTCAAGTTTATTACCGTTGGGTAATACTTATGATAAACGAATGCGTTATAAAATAACAGCTACCGTTGTCAGGTCGTATGTATTTTAAAGAGTTGATTTTATATTTGCACAAATTACAATAATGTATATTTTGCACCTGCCTTACACATTAGTAGAATTCGTTTGGTGTTTGTGGTTCTAACAAGTTTAACACGGGATTTAATAAACTGACGGTTTCGGATTTGAGATTAACGGTGTGGGGTGTTAATTTAACAATTATAAAAATTGTAAAACTCTTTAGCATAGTAGAAACGGTAAGTGATAATTTTATTAAGATGATAATAATTTTACTGGCGCTTGGTGCAGTGCCTCGTAGCCGAAGGCCGCGGGTTCGAATCCCGCTAACCGCAAATATTCATGTGATGAACACGGACATTTGCACTCAAGTTATGGATGTTTATAAACGTGTTTATTTAATTTTATTCGTTGTCTAGTATCCATAGCGCAAGCATATTATGCTTAATTTGAAACTAGATATGTGTTATACCTACTAATGGTAATAATTGACAATTATCAAACTAGCTTTATCGAGCTTTTACATGGCAACCACGATCACTAGGTACATCCAAACTAAAAACCTGCCTAGACCTAGAGTATCGTCACCGTTCGTCATATCATATCAGTCATAGTTCAGTATGATATTGTCGCTTGCAGACGATGAGAGTAAAATCAGCAACAGCGGGCGTCGCGTCGGCTGTCTCTCCCCTGCGTGACGACGCGCGCGCGCACTAGCGGCGCGGCGTGTCCACACGCGCGCGCCCGCGTGCGGCGCGCGCGCCCACGAGCGTGTGACGACCGACTCGTCCGGACGCGCACGCGTGTGGACACACCGCCGACTCTCGAGGAGGGCGGCCGCGTCTGGTTAGCGGTTATAAAACGAGCGTGCAACTTATGCGACTAAATGAATTCGAGTCTTGCTGCCAAAAATCACGAGTACTGTTTGTTAGTAGTTGATAAAATGTTTAGAAACTCTATAAAGAATAAAGTTTTATTTAATCGAGGTTAGGTCCCTATTTGAATTGCGACTATAATTTCGTAGGGAGTTTTAGTCGACGAGATATATTTTTTAACTGCCTTCTATTTATTGTTTGAATGTGTATTATGAGAGACGAAGGGTATATAATTATTTAATTAAAACCGAGTAAGCAATAGACATTCCAGTATTTAACCGTTGCTACTACTTTTCGATCGATAATGAACACATAGTATTGTTGTAAAGTTAAGTGACGATGAAATTGATACATTTTTATATTACATTTAATAGTATACGGTTTTGAAGCTGTACTTAGCACACATATGTTATAAGTAGCTTATTAGAAAATGACTGAAAGCCGACAATACTGACATGGTCTCATTTCTATATGCTGCGAAAGTTTTTCATCTAGTTGTATTTAAAATAGCTGTAACGATACAAACATAGTATAGAGTCGACTTACGTGTTGTTTTTCTAAGAGTTTTCTTTGTTAGTGTTTTGAAGAGTGTATTTATGAATCAGGATAAATAATTAGTATTGTTGAGATGATTATAACACGTCTAGTGATCAGTGAATTCATTGAATAGTAGTGTTAAGAACAAACTTGTACTGGACTGAGACAAACAATAACAAAAGTAAAACCGGACCGTTTAGAATGTCACAACCTATTTGAAATAATATCAAAGTTTCATCAGAAGCCGATTGCAAAATATCCACCAATTTTATTTGTTTAAAAATTAAAATATACTCTTAACAAAAACCGATAAATTGTAAGATTATTTTTATGTAGTTTGCTGTGGTATTAACGGGTCATTAATGGCTCTCTAGGTTGTGCACCATTTTGTTAAACGCTAAATCGGAGATTTGTCTGCTAATCCAAAAGCCGACATTCTCCGATAAGAATTAGCGTACCACAATCCCGTTCCTCACACGCTGTGCCAAATGTTTATATCGTAACCCTACGGACCCTTGTCTTCCATAACTTTGTAAGTACCGGTGCCTATTATCACCGGCATATATCATTAGAAACAACAACAACCGTTTGTACAATAATGTATTAAATAATTTTTACAATAACTTAAAGTCATAAATATAAAATGTAAGTTAATAAATACTGAATGGACATAATTGTTTTTCATTGTTTTTACTCCTTGTTATCGAATAGTTGCTGGGATTTGGGGAAGTTTGTTTCAACGTTTTTCAGTACTTTCAGACCCTCTGAAAAGAGAATTTAATATTTTGGTATTCTTAGGGTCATTGGGAGCAAAAAATAGCTAAAGAATGCATAAGAAATCCAAAAGCAATTGTTTTCGCTTTAAAGAAGTATAACTCGAGTCGTTTAAACAAAATTTTAAGAGCTACTTGACTCGATTACGGTCGTTGCTGGTAACTAAAGCATTTGCATACGATCGATTCCACTATACATATATTTATACAAACCTTTGCCTCGTCCTTTCCGTCGCAGTTCGGCAATTCTCTCTACTTCACTTTCTTCTTCTAAATCCCTCTCTCTTTTTTGCGATTCGTCCTGCGCCTGCTTCAGTAATGATTCTTCTAGAAATGTTAATTCTGAAAAGAACATTACATTCGTTGTTACAACAAGAAAGGACATCTAGGTATTATAGTCGATTATGTCTGGTGTACAAAAAAGGCATTAAGTATAGGTAGGTACTCGATTGCGTTACTTCTTCCGAATTAGAGAAATATAAATGTCACAAGTCGCATTTCGACTTTTAAGCTAGATAAGCGCCACTTGTATCGATCTTGCAGGGTACTTCTATTATCTATTTATCAGTTCTGTGTATTCTGTGTATCTAGTTAACCATTTCATGATCAACACCTGCCCCTAATTGGCCTACTGTCCAGTAATGAACGACAGAGATACTGACTAGTGAGCCTGGGGTCCATGCCGATCCAGGGCCCGTTGAAGATGCTGCCCGCGGTGGGGCGCGCCTTCGCCTCGGGCTCCATCAGCAGTGTGACCTGCTGCTTGCACTCCGACGACAGCTGGTTCACCACGCTTGTGCGGAACCGCCACTTGCGCATCACCTGCCACCAACGACATTTCGACATCGATAACGGACATGCAATAGTTCGTAGCGGACACTTATTTAAAAAAAAATAACGAAAAGATGAAGGAAAAATACTTGGACTAGGTACAAAAAGTAGGTAACCATGAAAGCGTTAAAAGTAGTGGGAGAAGAAGAGAGCCGCAGAAAGATGAATTACCCTAATAACGACTGATCGAGATGCTTAAAAAAATATTTACAACGTCGCGTCAGCCCTAAGTAAGACTGATGAAGCTGAGTAAGAGCCATAATTTTAAACCTTTTTGAAAGTAAACGTAAATGTATCAATTACCTGCTTCTCATACAACTTTTTGACGGAGGTCTCGTTAAAAGGCAGTGCTTTATTAAGCATTGTGTACAGGATGATCCCGATGGACCACATGTCGGCCATCTTGGGCAAGTATGGCACGCCCTTGAGCACCTCTGGCGCGGCGTACGATAGCGAGCCGCAGTATGTCTCGCTCAGCACGTCGCGGTCTCTGTGCCGCACATTCCGCGCAAACCCAAAATCAGTAATCTTTACGTTATAATTTGCTGTAATCAATACGTTCTCGCATTTCAAATCTCTGTGCGCTATATTCAGTGTGTGTATGTAGTGAATCCCCGAGAGAATCTGCCTCATCCAGAGCCTACTCTGATTTTCTGGCACCGGCCCGTTTTGCGTAAGGAAGTCTAGCAAGTCGCCGTTCTCGGCGAAGCGGAGGAATATGAAGTACTTGGCGCGCCGCTGGAATATGTTGGAGACGTGGACCACGTGCGGGTGGTTGATGCGGATGAGCACGTCGAGCTCGCGGGGCAGGAACTTGGTGAGGTAGTCGCGCGGCGCCTGTGCCGTGTCGATCACCTTGCACGCCAGGACCGAGTGCCGGGTCTCGTCAACCATGTGAGTTGCCTTGTAAACCTGCAAACATATTTATCAGATCATAAAGCACTTCAAAACTTATGATGATCTCAATAATCAAACGAATTATCTTAGTCCATGTGAGTACCAATAGAAGTATTTATGAACTATTTATGAACAATAGAACTATCAGCAGTAAGGCAACTGGGAACTGAATTAACTGTGAACCTCATTCTGCAGAAGAAAGTGATAAGTAAATGTTTAGTCCTATGAACAGCCTAAGTATACCTACCGATCGGCTGACACAAAACTCATGTCACGTATCAAACAAAGCTTCGCTATCCTTATATTACCTTAGCATATGATCCCTCTCCAATAATTTTCTCCAGTATAAACCCCTTCTCTTGTAGAACAATAAGGTCCGATTGTGTAGTGCTAAGGTCTACTTTCTCGGTCGTTGGACCCATTTATGTTACTCTCCCGCTCATTATTGTTTCATTTTCACTCTTATTGGTAACATAATGTTAGAGAATATTGACGAGGCATTAAAACAACATTTTTATTTTGTTCTCATCTTGATGATAGAGTTTTCTTGAGGAATAACGCTAAATCATTGTTGTCATTTTTCGGACATTGTCATTGTCAATCTGATAAGATAATGTGCCAGGATTAAATCTATTGTACTATGGATTCTGGAAAAAGGTAGAGATGGAAAACTAAACTTCGTTTATGGTAATCGTTTAGCAATATGGTTACAAAGTTAAATTATTCTTACTTATTATCCTATTTTTGATTAGAATAAGTTATTAATAGATATGTTACATTTGTTGCAGCTAAATCATTTGTAAACGTAACAAATGCAAAGGCGCTCATTTACCATTAATTGGTCACGGTTTTCATGGGTGCTTACCAAGAAGAAGAAGACCCGGTGACGTCGACAGTATTTTTCATTATAGATGTATCTGGAAGACACGGCGTCTCTTTGTCAGGCTTACTTTGATCGTTAGATTCTGATTTCCTCTGAAGCTGACATTTTTCTTCTCGAGCTTTCTTGTATGCTAAGGTCTCCTGCGGTGTCCATTCTAAAAAGTAATAGTAAGATAGTTATGCAAAAAACTCGATCGCATCGCATTGGCCCTTTCAATGTTAAATATAAATAAAATATGGTTTATTGCTCTCATATTACATAGTTAAATAGTAACAGTTGCCTAATCAGTACATATATATGTATTATATTCACCTAATAGCCTGGAGTCCATAGCAATCCATTCGCTGTGTATAATTTGGTCTATTTTGATCCTGTTTTGATAATTCGGATCCAACATTAGAGTTACTAAACGCTTGCAATTTTCGGAAATAGTGTCGACGTATCGTGAACGAAATTTCCAGTTCCTGTTGACTTGCGCTTGATATAACTGTTTTATATGCTTGTCTTCAAAGGGCATAGCTCTGTTTAACATGACATACAGCACTATGCCGAGGGACCACACATCTGTCGGTTTTGGAAAATACGGAGCACCCTGTAAGATCTCCGGAGCAGTGTACGAGAGAGAGCCACAAAACGTTTCACTGTGTATATCTTTCATCCTCTTGTCGACACAAAAGCGCGCAAAACCAAAATCTGACAATTTGGCATTTTGATTCGCAGTAAGCAAGACATTTTCACATTTGATATCTCTGTGGGCTATTTCTAGTTCATGCATATATTGAATGGCTAGCGCCAGTTGCCTGGTCCATATTCTGGCTTGGTCTTCTTGCACTGCTCCTTTCTGAAGTATATGTTCTAACAGATCTCCGTGTTCCATAAACCTCATAAATATAAAGTACTTATATCTTCTCTGAAATATACTGTGGGTGTGCACCAAATGTGGGTGATTCAGCTTTATCAGCATTTCTATTTCTCTGGGTAAGAATTTTTTCACGAAATCTTTAGGGGCTGTGTTCGTATCAATTACTTTGCAAGCGAGGACTGATAATTTGTCGTTTTTATTTGGATTTCTATACTCGGAAAGATACACCTGCGTTTAAATTGTAGGAAGATTTGCTTTAGTACTTATACCTATTACCTACGTAATACATTCGATATAAGTAATATGTTATACATTCAACATTCATATAAGAGGTACATTAATAGTATCAGAATTTACCAATTCGTCTTACAAACCTTTGCATACGAACCCTCATTAACTTTTTTTATCATCTTGTATCCACGAGTAGCAAGTGTCAACTGTTCAGAACCAGTCAATTTTAAGTCATCATCAATGTGGAACTGCGAAGATCAAATTGAAAAAAAATCTAATATATTATTACATCTATTACAACTTTAGCCAATCGACAAGTTAACTAACCTTAGATTTTCCCTCCATCTATTCAGCCCTCTTTTGCTTAGCAGTCACATTAGCGAGAGATTTTAACATTTCACTGGCCTGGCAATGGAAGAATAAACCAATTATGACCTATTATGATAATTTTCGTTCATCAAACGGAGATTTTAAACTACTCACTCTGTGCACTGAATCTCTATTTGGCCCTTCGTAAATATCTCCTTGTCTTTTAGGAGGATTTCTGTGTATATCGGACAATTTCCGGCGTTCCTCTTTAGCTCTTTTAAGCGCTGCTGCCTCTACTGCATTCAATGCTAAAGTAAAAATTATATATGAAAGATCTGGTTGCCTATATATCTCCAACTAACCAAGTACCTACATCAGTTTGTGAAACTCACTTGTGAGCCTGCTATCCATAGCAATCCATTCGGAACCGAGAACCTGGTTTGCGGTATGCCTTAGGCCTGGGTCCGGTTCTAATAAATGCTTTACGACCGACTTGCACTCCAAAGTGAGAATGCTGGCTACGCGGGACCTAAAACGGTACTTCTTGCCCATCTGCTGCTCATACAGTTTGCGCATGCGAGTGTCGTCGAACGGCATAGACTTGTTGAGCATGACAAACAGAACCACGCCCAGGGACCACAAATCCGTCGGCTTCGGCAAGTAAGGTTTACCTCGAAGAATTTCTGGCGCGGCGTAGGACATAGAACCGCAATACGTCTCACTGTATACTGGTTGATCGTCTTCATCTACACAAGCTCTCGTGAACCCAAAATCTGATAGCTTCACGTTGAAATTAGCGGTTAGCAATATGTTCTCGCATTTGATGTCTCTATGTGTAATCTCCAACTCGTGGAGATACTGCAGTCCTAGAGCTAATTGCCGAAACCACACCCTAGATTGATTCTCAGACACACAACCGTTCTTTAATATGTAGCCTAGAAGATCACCATTCTCGGTATATCTCATAAATATGTAGTACTTGGTTTTTCGCTGAAATATACTGTGTGTATGCACTAGATGAGGGTGGTTTAGGCGAATTAACACGTCTATTTCTCGGGGCAAGAACTTGATAACGAAATCTTTAGGAGCTTTTGATGTTTCTATAATCTTGCAGGCGAGCACTGTTTTATGCCCGTCGTCTTTTCCTGTATATTCTGTCAAATACACCTAAGACGAGAGTATTTAAACCTTAAACTTGTTGCCGAAAGATTTAATAATAGCAATTTCAAAAACAAAGTCAAATGCTAATAAAACTAAAAAAAATTAACCGAATCGTAAAAATTACCTAGGTACCTTAGCATAAGCTCCTTCTCCAATAAATTTAGTCAACTTATATCCTTTCGTAGTCAGTGTATTTTCTTCTGATGGAGTAGTTTTCAAATCGGACATGATACAGACATGGGGTTATGATAAGAACACACTGCCCACCAGACGCTGCCTTTTAGTGCTTTTATAGTATCTGTTCGCCGTACATTATCCTCCAGAAGAAGAGCAGGCAGCATTTTTACGTTTTTATATAAAAACCGTTACTATAATTTTGGCGTTACATTTTGATTAGTCGTTTCATGTTTGGATTTGTGACAATTCTGTCAGATCAACACAGTAGGTCATAGTGACAATATTATTCTTCTTTATTCTGGTAGAAAAATGAGTATGCAAATCAAATTCTTATTTGAGATTATAAACCACCTGTAGTTCAGATAGATTTGCTTGCCAACCTAGGCTCAGGAGATTTACTTCTAGTTTCTATCGTCTCAAAAATGTTTAGGATAAGGTATTGTTGATTAAAAATACATTATTAATTTTTATACGGGACTCTCGATACTTATATCGAGAGTAGATAATAAACTTATCCAATCCAACGTATGTCCTTCTCACTTATGCAATGTTTATATTTTTAAATGATACATGAATATTAAAATTGGATAAGTGAGAAGAGGATGCAATAAAAACAACGATTTTTAATTCAGTCTAATATTATTAAAATTATAATAACATTAAATAACATCACATAATTCTTTCATCTTACAACTATTTTCATTCAACTCAATCGCAACCGACATACGCAATAAAAATAACAAAATATTTGAATTTAATTATGTCTCAATCTGCTTTTTGCTTAAGAATTCACCAGCTAAAGATATTCGTTGTAGGAAGGATGGGGCTGGCGTTAACAAATATTCGTAGGCCTCCACATCTATGTGGTCTGGATACCGGTTCTCTTTGCGAATCCTCTCCAGCATACGCTGAGGCTCACATTTGGGCTTCGTCTTCCAATCGCTGCTCAAAAACTCTTGAATAACCTTCGGTAATAACTTATAGGCCTCCTTCGCTCTAGTAGCACTTGGCGGTTGAAGCTCTTCGGATTCTTGAGGTTTCTCAGCAATGATTATGTCATCAACTTCAACATTTTCACCCGACTTTGTTTTCTCAGTTTCCTCTGATATAGTCTTAGATTCATTGTCATCTGTAATTAAATTCAAATTGGTGTTGTTATAATAATTAGTAATTCGTTCTTTTACTATATCACTGAGACTAGTCTCATTTTGAACTTTCTCTCTTTCAGTGCCATCAATGTTAACATATCCAGTCCTTGTTTCAGTCTTTATAAGAACTTGATTTTGATCAATTTTGTTTTCTTCGTCTTCTATTGTGATGTCCCTGGATTCTTCAACAACTTCCTCGGATTGCTTTTCGTTCTCAGTTTTATTGGTCTCATTTTTAACTGATGCAGCTTCTAACATTGTCATGAACTGGATGTTATCTTCCTCTTCGAGAATTTGGTAGATTCTGTGTACTTCACTTATGTTTATTCTGAAATAAGGAAAAAATAAGTAATTAGAAGTTACTAAGTAATTTTATTAGCATAATTACGAACATTTGACAGGAGCTTGGTATGTTTTTAAGGATTTAGCTACTAGAATGTGTAATTAAGGTTTACTGTACCCTTAATATAACTAGCTCTATATTTTTGACCATATATTACAAACACACGCAACACGTCTATCATGTATGTTTGGATTGTGTTTGTTTTACAATTACTGAAAATACGACTCGTACTCGTAAAGTTAGTATAACTTTGTATTAATTAAATTTGTATTAATAAGATAACATTGGGCGTACCCTCTCGTTGCCTCATGGCAGCAGTACAGCATGCTGGGGTCGATGGGGTGCGCCTCGGTGTTGAAGATGTACCCGCCGACGTCGACGATGCACTCGCCGTTGGGCGTGTCGATGAGCGTGCCGCGCACGCCCGGGTTGTGGATGAAGTTGTCCGGGTCGAACAGCAGGTACAGGTACTTGGTCGTCTCGGCGAGGAAGAATGACTCCATGCGGTCTTCTTTGCGGTGGTCGCGGACGTCTTTTATCTGAAAGATTGGGAACATTATTATCATTCTATCGACTATTTGGTTTAACTTTATCGGGTCAGACTTGCGACGCATATGCAGTCGATTGAATTGTCACTCACCCAGAATGTCTCAAACTAACATGCGACTTATAAAAATAGTTACCATTATTTTGTCGCTTTTAAAAACGAAAGATTCTAAAATTTTTCAAATTCAGCTTTATGAAACGATGATACATTTGTCTTTGATTTTAGAACTTCCATCTCCATCATTGCTTACTGCCTGTTTCTCAATCATTTCATGTATATTATTATTGAAGGGCTTGAAGTAAAACAAATAGCTTTATATTTGCCCTTTACTTTAAAACTACTGTCAAAATACCTTCTTGATATTTCTGTAAATTATATCTACCATACAGCGATAGTTACGTACCGTGGCGTACCCGCAGGGTGTCCTCGCGCTGTGCTGGATGCTCCTCAGGATGTCCTCGCCCATCTGCAGCAGCACGGGGTCCCGGGTGTCGCGGTACAGGTACATGATGGACTCGATCAGCTCGGGCCGCAGCGGGTAGCTCTCGCGCGCGGACGACGCCTCGCCAGTGCCAAGGTTGTACACCTCTGGCGTAAACCCGTACTGCTTCCAGATGCCGTGGTAGTTGTGTATTATACGCATCGCTGTGTCGCTTTCACCTGGAATACGACCCAAGTCGACACCAAATTCACAACATTTTTAAAGTAACACTTTATTTAAGACATTCATTCATTATTGTAAATAAATTATTTATAATATTTGATTTTTATCAAATGTATTAAAAATCTAATATTTAATTACATAAACAAGCTATTTAATTACATTTAACACTATGAGGGCATAGGATGTAATTGCCATGCAAAATCCATGAAACTACATACAGTTAATAGAAAGTACCTACGTCAACAACAGCTACAGTGTGAAGAAAAAAAATGGGATTTTGCAGCATATGCACCACCCACTGCCATTTTGTTCGGAGCCTTCTCCGCTTCGCGAAATCGCATCTGTGAGTTTGGCAGACCCAATCGACACTCTCGATTGCCCGTTCGACGGGCACCGTACCTTTTGATCAAAAATAAAAAAAACTAATTACCAATGAGGCTGAGTAGGCCCGGGTAGTAAGACTCGAGCGACTGAAACACGGGCAGTGTGACGTGTCCGCGCAGCATGGTCGCCCACACGAACCAGTCGTCCTTGCGGAGGTACTTGTCGATGGACTGCCGCGCCTCCAGGAACGTCGACATCAGCTCTGGTTTCTCAAGCAGAATAGCGCCTGGGATTAATAGATTTTGTTTGCTTAAGAAACTGAAAAAATGCTCAAGAAGGAGGAAGTTTTAGGTAAACTGTGAAACAGCTTTACAATACACAACTGTACAGTAATAAAAAAATATGATACAATAATGTATGCGATGGAAGCTAAGTGAGTGCTGAATGGAGTATGCAGCAAATATATGTAACTACTTCCGTTTATCAAATAATAACTACATGTAAACCAAAATTCCGAAAAAACTTTGTTACAAAAGTAGGGATGCTAGTTCCGGTAGGTGTGATGAATTGCCAAAGATGACATACCTTTAACTAAATATTCATAGTAGGAATCCACTCCTCCTCCAATTCCTGCATCTGTGGCAGTCCATCGGCCAGTCATTACATCTATATGATTTCCAACAAGACCAATAGGCGATCTGTGATGGTAGAGTGCTTTCAATGCATTGTATGCAACCTGAGTATAAACAAATTGAAATTTTTAGCTAGCAGCAATCTTATTAAATGATATTGTTAAACATTAATGATCCAACTCTAAACTTTAAAATGATCATCAGATACAATGTTTTATTTTACCTTACCTCTTCATATAAGGGATCTCCAGTTAGCCTGCTAAGTGTACCAAATTCAACAATAAAAGTACCAACACCAGCTGTGCATGTCACACTTGTCTCCCCCGGAGGGACGCCTGACCTTAAATTAATAGTGCCATATGGCATGCCAGTTGTTGTGTCAAAGGCAGCTATTAGTCTCTGGGCGACATCCTCGGCTAGGCGCAAAAGCGGGCCATTGCATGGCCAGCCAGGTTCCAATTTCATTCCAGTTCTGAACAATATATGTAGTTATTAAAAAAATGGAGTCATATAGATTAATAATGAAAGTCATATTTGAATATAGCTCTTGTAACTTACTTGTATGAAAGTAAATGTGCACTAAGGAGTCCTCCAATAATCCTAATATTAGTTTCAAAAACAGACACATTGATATCTGTGTCAAAGTTTTGTTTCTGGAGTACAATATCCACAACTCTATTGAACTCGGTGTAGTTCCCCATTATGGCAAGGGTGTCTAGTGCATCAATCAGGGTGAGGGAGTAACTGCCCCATGTGTCCACACCATCGCAGCTGAGGGGGCGCAGTTCGTCGTATGGGTAAGCATAACGCAAGTAACTATCGTAAGCATGCTGGAACATGTCTCGGACTTCTTCCCTGAAATGATTTTTTTTCTAAATATAAAATGTTTAAAATCTTTAAAAACTTGACAGCCACTTTTACATAATTAATATTAATTAAAAAGTTACCATAAAAATAGGGACATCATAAGGGACCATCTTTGATGTTCTTTTTAGCTATTCATGTCACTTTTTTATGTTAACATGAAGCATGGTTAGTATTGTTATGACAAAAATAAGTTTATTTTACTTTAATAAGGCTGCATTTACCAACACTTTCACATAAAAGCCACATTTGCACATAAGTACTGCAATTTCCAACAGATTCAGATAGGAAAGCAATGAATTTGGCCAGAGGGTTTTTGAATATTACTATAAATTTTTAACCATGAATACAAACACGAGACACAAACTATAGGTTTTAAATAATAATTATGTTTTAAATTGACTGGCCCGTTGGTCGAGTGGTCAGAGACCCTGGTCACGAAACCAAGGGTCGCGGGTTCGAATCCCGCTAGGGGCAAATATTTCGTGTGATGAACATGGATATTTGTATACGAGTCATGGATGTTTATAAACATATTTAAGTATGTCTATCCGTTCACCTAGTATCCATAGCACAAGCTTATAAGCTTAGTTTGGGACTAGGGAATTGGTGTGCCAGTCTGAAGAATTTATTTATTTATTATTTATTTATTAAATAAGAAGGTTACTTGTTTTGGCGATATTTTTATAGATTGCCTAAAAAACCGTGTATAATTACTGCAAATATTTACTCCTAAATGGTAAATACGTACCTCAGGCGTAAAATATCTTCCTTGGAGTATTCTCTCAGTGAAAAACATACCTTACAACACAATAAAACAACCAAACAAACAAAACTCTTGAAAATAATCATACTTTTAGTTGTTATTAATAAGTTGACCTATCATAGTATATCTCTACATTAACATTACTTCCTAATTTTGTGCGAACACGAAGCAGTATAACCAACAAATAATTTATTGCTTTCGTCAATGAAAACAACACAAATTCCTCTGACTTTTCAGTACACACAGACAAATTCTCATACGTTTAAAATGTCATTGTCAATAACGTCAAAAACATCTGATTTCAAGTTAGTTCCAACATTTTCGATAGGGCCACATAAAAATCGCTTAGTCTATGGCACTGCTCTAATGTACAAAACATTGTTTCATCCTTACATCAATTTATAAATTTTATTAAATAATAAATTTGATTCTTTTGGCAAAATCTATACGTTGGCTATTTACTTTAAAGGTTATTGAAAGAAAAATATATGAATAAATCATGGACTAGTAAAAAAAGAAGGAATCCACGCTATCTTTTTAAAGCGTAAAGCCACGTTTATGCATGTGTTAGTGAACATAAGGATACCATTTAACGGATATCTGTCATTTGTAGCACTTAATAAGTCAATGTTTTTATTTAAATACGAGTATATCCACACATCATCACAATCTAACAATAGGGGAGTCTCATCTATCAAAATTAGGCATATTACTCTGTTTTATTAGCTGTAACCCTATAGTAAGTGATTCATGTAATTATTTCAAGCAAATAAGTACATTTTATTTACGATGCCGGCACTTATTCTATTATGTTACAATTCTTGCCGCCTTTCCAACGATAATCCAAACTCATCCAAACGTTAAGGTATAGACAAAAGATTTATCCGTTATTTTCATTGGTCTATTTTTGAAAAACCATAGATCGAAGAGTAACGTAAACTGCAACAGCTGAAACCTCTAAAATGTCTGTTGTCCGTTGACGCTTTCTTAGCGTTTTTGTGGGTGATTTTGGAATAATCATCTTATTTTTTCATTCTACTCGCATTATTTTAATAAAATGTGTTTCTAGTTCGTTTAAAGTATCGTGTTGCCTATTTGGTTGCCATTATCTGCATTCACTCGGCCCGCGTTTTAGAATAATCTGATAGTACGTTATTGTTTACGGAAAAAGCGAGGGCAATGGCATTCAGAATACACGAGGATCAAGAGAATTCAGCTTTAGGGCTCAGAAAAGAGAATGCAGATGTTTTTGCGGCTGCCAACCAACGGCGTGTACTGGTCGACCTTAGCCACTTCGCTTGCAATCAGAACCGGAATATCAAACTTGTGAGTACACTATCTAGCATCTTTTTTTTAATTTCTGCGTATATTTTTCGTCTCTATAATCTTCCTTTAATATCCGCCCGTAATCTAAAAAAGTTCATAGAAATATCATACCAATTCGAAAACGGTCGTTAGTTTAACTGTTTTTCAACTTTTCGTCTTTAGCCTGGCTTGACGAATGGACCTAGCAAAGTTCAAGATGAGAACAGGACAGTACGTCAAATCAAAAACGAGAAGAATATCGTGCCTCCCGTAGCGCAGTTTCGCGCGTTCAGCGTGTACGAAGACAAGCCCACTGAGGCGGAATTGAAGAAACGCGAGCCAACCTTCAAGCCCTTCGTCGCGAAAGATGTGAAAAAGGACAACTTCTTCAAGAATGCTGCTGAGAATGTTAAAGCCCTCTGTGCCCAGGTTGAGAAGCAACCGGAGTGGCAAAATGATGCTCAAAAAAGGTATTTTTACTTCTACCTACATTATGTAAACTAATTGTTAGGATAAAATATGGTTTCATAACCTAATTTCGTATCATTGCCACAAAGGCACTAATGGTTTATCAAATTCAATGACCAGTTTCGTCACCATACTACTTCATGGCCACCTGGATGTCAAAATGTTTTCATTACTTTGTGAATGAAATTACTGTGATAGTCTAGTATATTTAATTATTTTCAGACCACCTCTGCAAGATAAGAAAGATGTGGAATCTCCAATGTCTGTTGTGGACTCAAGTATCCTATCTATGTCCATTTCACGGAATGAAAGTCAGATCCTCGACATACTTGATGAAGAAGATGAAAATGATACTACCACTGCTCAAACTGACCGTGAAATGTTCTTCCATGTTGTGGAGTATCGGCAGGACATTTATGAATACATGAGAGAAATTGAGGTTAGTATTCAATTTCAAATTACTGGTATTGCAGCATTGGTGAAGTTAAATAAAGTAGCAAATAGATTTAAACACTTAACCACCTTTAAAGAAGGTGGTGGCTCTCATCTAGCCACATATTTACTAAAAGTTTGTTTTCCAATTATGTGAATTATATGCATGACGTCAGTGTTTATCTAATGGTCATGTTTGTATTCTGGTAACTTAGTAACCAGTAGCAACAAACATACAACAAATAGTCACAATTAATGAAGTCATTGTTTGCAAAAGTACATGATTTAAATGTGCACATATCAACGCTTAAGAACCAAGACCATCTATCTACAAAAAGTCGACTGCACAGGAGACGAAAAAAACGTTTTATTTCCTTAAATTTATTACGTCACGTAACTTAGGTGGTATTGGTATTTTTTCATAACTTCTTATTTAATGCGAATTTGAGGTTACTGATCAAAGGAAACGATGCGTAAATTAATCATAAAAATAACTGCATTAAAAAGTAAAAAGCGCCAAAAGTGTAGATAGATGGTCTTGGTTCTTAAGCGTCGATATGCCAAACATTCACATACTAATTATGGTCAAATTGATCATCCACAAATGTGGTAATCACTGTATTAATACTTGTAGGTGAAGAATAGAGCCAACCCTCGCTACATGCGCAAGCAGCCAGATATCACTCACATGATGCGCTCTATCCTCATTGACTGGCTCGTGGAAGTTTGCGATGAATATGGGCAACAGAGTGAAACCCTGCACTTAGCAGTTTCATATGTGGATCGGTTCTTGTCCTACATGAGCGTGGTCCGTACCAAGCTTCAACTGGTTGGCACTGCTGCTACATATATTGCTGCGTAAGTATATTCCAGCATTCAAGCTTAACTATAATGTAACATTTTACTTTATTATTACATCAAAAAAATATGAATTTAAATATGTTTTCTATGTCTTTTCTACTGTATCAGGATTAATTTCATGGTGGTAATGATAATCTTCCAAATTATGTGTGTTGTACTTCCAATTTATGTTCTATTATGTTTAATCGGTTGACTGTTTGTGGCACAATTTTTAAATTTAAAAATGCACAATATATTTTAAAAATCACACTTACATATTTCATTATGTATTTTTTTAATTTTCTACTTTTGGTTGAACCAAAATTACCTGTGATTTCCATTGTTAACACAGGAAATATGAAGAAGTGTATCCTCCGGAAGTCTCTGAGTTTGTGTACATCACTGATGATACATACACTAAGAGGGAAGTACTGCGCATGGAACATCTCATCTTGAAGGTGTTGTCGTTCGACCTGTCGACTCCCACGTCACTGGCCTTCCTCTCGCACTACTGCATTTCCAATGGGCTTTCTAAGAAGACATTCCACTTGGCAGCAGTGAGTAATGAATATTTAAAACGTTTCTTAAATAGATCTTAGATTACATATAATATCAAAGATTTTAAAGAACCATTTTTCCTGTGTTAAAATTGTATTTCTTCTTCCATTTATAGTATATCGCCGAGCTTAGCTTGCTGGAGGCGGACCCGTACCTGCAGTTCAAGCCATCTGTGATCGCTGCGAGCGCCCTGGCCACTGCTCGTCACTGTCTGCTTTGCGAGCGCTGCTCAGGGGAGGAGACGGACTCCACAGTGGAAAGGCGCACGGAGATTATTAAGGGTAATCTTAGCTATATTTAACATGTATGTACATGTATAGAGCATAATAGCAAAACCTATTTTATAAAGATAAAAAGAATGTTTGGTTTGTTAATGACTAAAATATTCTTATAGGTGTAGAGTCCGCAAACCCTGGAGCACGCGCGCACGCGATGTGTCTGGCGGCCGCGTGGCCGGCGCCACTAGCCACGTGCGCCGGCTACAGCGTGCCCGACCTCGAGCCCTGCCTGCGCGAGCTGGCGCGCTCGCACGCGCACGCGCCGCACCAGCCCTACCAGGCCATCCCCGACAAGTACAAGAGCAACAAGTGAGTATGTTAGCGCCGCTACAGCGTGCCCGACCTCGAGCCCTGCCTGCGCGAGCTGGCGCGCTCGCACGCGCACGCGCCGCACCAGCCCTACCAGGCCATCCCCGACAAGTACAAGAGCAACAAGTGAGTATGTTAGCGCCGCTACAGCGTGCCCGACCTCGAGCCCTGCCTGCGCGAGCTGGCGCGCTCGCACGCGCACGCGCCGCACCAGCCCTACCAGGCCATCCCCGACAAGTACAAGAGCAACAAGTGAGTATGTTAGCGCCGCTACAGCGCGCCCGACCTCGAGCCTTGCCTGCGCGACCATCAAATCGCATAATCAATATTGTCTCTTAGTTTTAAGAGTTTTGCAATTCTGGCTGCCTTGAGTATATCAGTATCCAACACGAGCAAAACTTTATTGTTTCAGATTCGAGGGTGTGTCTTCAATCGAGCCGCGACCGATGTACCCCGTGGGCAAGTACCAGCCGCCGGCACCGGCCGCCGCGCGCCCCGCCGACCCCGCGCACCCCTCTAGGGCCAGCTAGTATCTCACAATACACATTCATGCGCTTAGTTCAATGTTGACGGTCCGTTCTCGAGTACATGTAGTTCTCTAGCCGCATGGTCCGGCTCAGGGAGTTCCGTGGTGTGCCACTTGTTCAAAAAATACTGTCAGACACAACATAACTCCGAATCGATTTGATTTCGCATGCTACATTTTTGACGTTTGGCTTTACTCGAATCACACGCTCGATTATTACTCCCAGCTAAGGATATGTCGCCGTCTACCGTTAGCTGCTGACTTGCGATAAGGCGATGTAGCCTAGCTAAGTCACCCTTGAGTTGGTGCATCCCGACTACGACTATTAGTCTCCGATATCTTGAGTCTCTTAAGGGTGTTCTATAAAAAAAGATTGAAGGCCACCGAATCTATGCCTCGGATTATTTTGTTTTGAATAGTTACACCACATTCTTCTGAGGAAAGTAGGATTTCAGGCCTTGCATTTTATATACATTTCAGTACTGCTCAGAACTAATACAAAGGCCAGTTTGCATTTACACACAAAGAGGTGAGTACACAGTAATATGATAACCTAACATCACGACCGTAATCCCCGAAGGGGTAGCAAGCCCATTTAACCACATTGAGCCAAAATAAAACTGGGCTGGGTTAGATGAAAAATTGTGAAAGAGTAGTGACAAGTGGCTAACTCGTCACCTACACTTTCACATACTCAAAACCCTATATACCATTAGTCGCCTTTTACGACATGCTAGGCAAGGAACACAGTTTGCACATTATTTTAAGTAACATAGGGCAAATATGATGTCTAGTGTTATTCAATATTGTTGCATTTTTGTTTTGTCTAAGCCTTAACAATTAAATATTCCAAATATTTACAATGATATAATGCGCTTTGTGGAGTTCGTGTGTTGTTATGCTAGTTTTAAATATAACTGTTTCCAATGGAAATAAAAAACAGTGTTTTCTGTCTCTATATATAATAGCTTTTACATTTGGACATGATTGTCATTGAATACATGGCAGAACTTGATACATTTCATATAACCAAAGAGATTTGGAATACGGCCGGTATAATTATAACTTTCTTGCTTATTATAAAATCCATAAAGTGCAGATTGAGTTTGATGGCTACTAATACTGGTGAAGAAATTGGAAATCATTATAAATACGCTTACTATTTTCGTCCTAGGGACGTATTAGTTAAGTTCACTGTACAAAATAATATCTTAGAGTATTTGATATACAGTTATGTAACCTTTGCTGTGTTCATTCTGTGGAGTTTGTCTTCCGCCTCAGAAAACTCTTTGGTTTGACTAAAAATAATTTTCTCTATTCATAATTAGTTAGGTAGTCAATGTGATGTTATATCGTGGACCAATTTTTTTTTAGAAAAATTACTTGTGATTTAAGTAAATATTTTGAGAGGTTAGCATAGTCTTTCGATAAAGTGTTGCGATTTTGATATTGGTGTAACTAACGCTACCTCTGATGAATTTCATACATCCATATAGCTACGAAATGATAGCTTGTTATACTACTACAATATATCAGCCAAGTTTCAATTGCAGGAATATTTGTTAGTAAATTATTATTTTTGAGATAATTATAAGGTATGTTTTTAATGTTCGTAAGTAGTTTTTAATGTAATTTAATTAATATAATCGATATTTTGCTCCAGTTTTGTGAATGGAGGTAAGTACGAGTACCTATTTTGGTAATATATTATAAAACAATAAAATTTGTTTCATTTATAATATTCCATACCTTAACTCTTTCCGTCTTGGTGGTTAGCATACTAACCACCTAAAAAAACAAGAATATTTATTAAATATTTTAACAACTGGTAAATAAAATATTGAAAATTGAATCCAAATGCTTAAGAACATTTATTCAGAATATTTATGTAAAAAGATATAAAACACAAAATTATTTTTAATATATGTATTAAAAATATTTTATTTTTTATTTTTTTTTATTTTTAATCCATATTGAACACGAATATGTAATTTTTATGTCTGAGCTATTAAAAATACAAAAGTGTGACTGAAAGAGTTAATTCTTAACTAAGAAGACTTCATAAAAAAACGGACTTTTGGTTCAATTAAATAACAAAATGTTACCAGATTGAACTAGGTAGACAAAATATTTACTAAAATTCAATTATGATGAAAGTAATGGAATTATGTATTGCATAGGTATATTAAAAAGAAGCTTTATTAGTTCATTTATCACATAGAAATATTTCAATATGTATAAATTTTATCTTAAAATATAGATCAAATGCGCATATAAGCACATTTAGTCTGACAAATACAGCTTTAGACTGATTACCAACTAAACAAAATTATTATGCATCCTGCACCTCTGATCTAATGTTGAACCACCGGCCAATCAAACTACTTAAAAAACTAGCCTTAGTTTTAGATCAAGGCTATTACTAACTCGGCTCCAGACACTTTTATAGTGAATGAGAGGTTTTCATTCATCAAGTATTCTTCGGAAATCAGTGAAAATTATCTCCGGAAATTTCCAAATTCCATAATCTACATAATGTTAGTAGTAATTGGAGAAATATTGATGTTCGCGGATAGGCCGACACCATCTCCACCAGGTGTAAGAGGGCGACGATGAAGAATGGTTTCCTTCCGTTAAAGACATAATGCCAGTGAGATACAAACCGTAGTGCATTGCATTAGGGTTGCTAGCGTGTGAGCACGTGTTGTAGATGTTTGCTAGACGAGGTACGATACGGCAGATCTATTTGGAGAGCGCCCGCGTCACTGGACGCCGCGACGACGCGTCGCGATGTCATTTCCCGTGGTTCGATGTCGATCCAATAAAGTTTGCGTGTTTCGATTCCAGTTTTGATGCCAATATCAACACGTGTCCCGGAAGTCTGTAGGGTCATGGATTTGCAATATTTTTTTTAGTTAAATATGCATCTACCGTTCGATAGAAAAAGTAGACTGTCGATGCAGCATTATAAATTCAATCGTTCATGACAAGAGTTTTATTAAACTTACGAATTATTAAGGTAATAAAAAGCAAGTCACAAGGAAATAACTGTATGTATCTACAATATTTATAGAAGTAAAACTTATTGACAATTCATTAAAACGTATGTCAATTCAAACCCGAGAAAGGTAAATTGCATAATATTATGTTTAAGTCCGGTATAGGCTTCAGTTATTCTCAACGAAATTATATTGCTGTCATTTTATAACTATATTTCTTAGGCACTGTTTTGTAACAAAACAACAAGCTTGTTTTTCCTAACGCATTTTATAATTTCTGTATTACAATCAGAAATGTGTTTAGTCAGGGCTACAATTAAGGTCACTTATTTATCCTACTAAAGCATATTCTTTACTCACGGGCCTGACCCTCCATTGCAAATCGCTACGAAATAAAAAAAGGTATGATAAAAATATATTGGGAGAAATATAAATTTTATCAGTCATATTTCCTTACAGAACCAATTTCGTCGATTCGTGCCCACTCCTTTCTATTCATTCATATCGTCCGTCTAGGTATGATAGCTCGTACATGCAAACTGCCAAACTTGTTAGTTACGACCTATCACATCTAGGCCGACGATATATGCTTGTAAGTACCTTTATTTACGAACGTTGTGATTCAAGCTCGCGCGGTATTTCTATTTTTCTTATTGGTATCCCTTCTGTACTTCAAATTGAACTATCTAACTTTATATGACATAACTATACGAGTTTAATAATATAAAATGTGTGTAGTTTAATCGTTTATTTCGAAAATAATTTTTTTATTCATAGATTGAATCGCGAGGTTCTTGGCATTTTTTAAGGATTGATTTGTACTGTAGCCAAGTAGCGTGCTGATCGTGATCATGACGGGTGCTTCTCTTGCGTGTACACGTTGCCCAGTCCTTTCTTGGTAGAAGGCGGACCTGCAACAAAAAAATTTATGCGTTGTAAAAAATGAAGATGTACGGAAGTTGAATTGCAATTACGCTTGCGTAACTGCCGTTTTCAATATAAAAAATCCACTGCATAGTTAGCCAATGCTAATTGCGGTTTGTAGCCACCATATTTGAATTTACGGGTGGTGCGCGTGCGCTCGGAATTGTAAACGTTCTCCAGCTGCCGATACTATTCGCGGCTACTTGTCGTTAAACCCCGCGGAAATTAAAATTGTTTCGCAGGATATGTTCTATTTGTGTATTAATTATATTTTGATAATAAGCAGGGTAGTTAAAACCCTCTCTAACATTAATAAAACGTATAGCAAGCAATTCACTAATTGCTTTGTTTCTAAAAACGTATATTTAGCATGGAAATGAAAAAACACCAATACGTGAAGCTTTGTATACCTACAAAACTGGCTAGTTATTTCATGATATCAAAACAAATTACGTTAAACGTAGATACCTAAGTAATTTTTCTTGTCATGTCAATTAAGTAGTTTAAATTATTCGTCTTCTGTGGACGGTGTTAATCTACCTATTTACAAACGTTAAACATGAATTTGTAATACATAGTAGCTACTTGTGTTTTCTTGCATATCAATAACAAGCAAGTCTATAAAAAACTTAGAATGTTGGCTTCAGACACAAAAACGTCTACTTTAGTCTGAATTTCCAAGAAAGAATCAGATCTAGTATAAATTAACGAGATTTAACCTTCAAACGGTCGCCAATTCTTGCCGTCTGTCTGGTGTGGTGAGATGAACAATTTATATATTTATTTGCGCAGTGAACGTTTTGGAGCGAGACGCGGCTGCATAAACATAATAAATCACCCGGCATTCAGTGTGTCCCGCGACATGATCTTTGATGCGTGATAAGGCCTGCTAATACACGGTTATTATTTTGTTAGCAGGCTTAAATAAGATGTATATTTAATTTTGCTCTCTGTCGTGTTAGCCAAGTCGGCTGTTTTAATTGGTCTTCCTGTTTTAGTTGTCACTTTATGTTGTCTCGGCCGTATGTGGGGCGGTCCTAATGTCGGTATGCGCTCGCCGCTCATTCACGATAGCGGTGCTGTTACTATGATAGTATTATTCGAAATATTTTAATCATTTTAATTTAAACCGTAAAGCTTGTTTGAAATGGATCATGAATTTTGAAGAGGCGAGTGAGGAGTGTAAGGATCGTGCCTTAAGGCGTTCGGTTCTCTCTGCCTACCCCGCTAGGTTGGCGTGAAGTTTAGTTAGTTAGATATGTTAATCATTTGATGAAATATTACCAGTGTTAGAAACGTACATTTTAGAATGTAGACGTAGACAGACTCGCCCATCTAGGGTTTCCTCATACCTACTCAGTCGATTTATATTATTACATATTTTAATATACATTATTAGAATCCTACCTACGAAATATGCATAATATACGTTGTTTAATATTTGACTCCTGTAAATTCCTCTTTTTCCGATAGAAAAAACAAGCTAAATTACATGTCTTTGCCCAGGGGTAAGCATGATGAAGTTTAGCAGACACGTGAAGTTTCGAGGTCAGTTCTTGATTCGATTACTTTCAGCACTGGATAAAAGAAATGTAAAACTAGTACGCATTTTGATTTACAATTTTTGAATTATATTACTGACAGGGGGCTCAAACGAAATATTGAATATCTAAAAGAAAAAATTAAACCGAGCCTCAGTGTATTAATGAACTTATTTTTGTGATGCTCTACGCAAATTTTGCAATTGTATTTTTCATTAACGGCTTTGTTTGCGGCATCATTTAACTTTCAATATTGTTTTGCAGAATAATTTTAGTTGCAAACTGTTTTTTTTTATTGTGATGTCTATGCCAAATAGGTCAGAGTTACTGAGATTGCGCCGTTGACGACGTACATGTGTAAAAATAAAACATCACATTTCTAGTACTTTATGGATTAGTGTAAAGTGTAAATTTATGATGATGTGATAAATTGAAAGTTATGTACTTGTAATAGCAATTATTAAATAGATGTGGGCCACGGTGGACCTTCCAATGGGCTACTCTTCCAAAATAGCAGTGTCCGACACTGAGGACAACAAGCTACACTCAAAGTGTTCAAGGGTTTTGGTCATTGTTGTATTATATGAGTTCGTGGTCCTGTTGGTACAGTGGCAGCAACAGTTCACTACGGTTAGTTGATTCACTTTTTTCATAACCATCACGCGGTAGTTAAAAATATTTTGTATTCTGTGTTCTGCAGGGACACTTGTTTACAAAGATGCACATCAAAATTATGTATCTAAACACAAAGCTATTATAAATGTAGGTTTAGACCCCCAATGTCTAAATTGTCTCGATCTTATTTAGAGAAACAAATTGGCAGTTTTCTCTTGTCTGCCCGAACAAATCCTTTGCCGGCCCCCATGCATAAAGTTTGGTTCAATTAGATTTTGCTCCATCTTACGCGCCTTTTATACATGATATCTAACTATATTTCTGACTACCTGCCTAGACTGTGTTCCGAATCACATCCAAAGCTCAATCTGCAGTGGAACGCATATAATACTGAATAGTATTATTAATTCAAGTTTTCAATAGAGGAAGCAGCTATTGAAGTCTACCATGAACAATGGCATAAGTGCACACAATAGGTAATCGCATGCACATCAGGTCAATCATAATAACTTTTATTGTAATATATCGGCCGATGTTTTAACATATCTGCAACAGCATATTTTCTCTACTATATGTATATTAACCGCCTGTTAATATTTTGTAGGCTTTTGCCATACGCACTATACGCACGCAATGACCATGGCATTCTATTAGCCTCTAGTACTTGATTGTTTCCTCTTCCAATACTGTTGCTAGACTGGTGCGCTCGTTTACGACGCACGTGCTCGCTGAGCTAAAAAGATTTATAATATAGGTCTCTCACAGTATGAGTAGAGATAAATTATTTAAAGTAACTGCGAAATGTGGTTGTGGAATATTCTATGACTTTCAAGTACCCCCGTTACTAGTAAATTTCCATAGAAGCTTATGTTTGATTTGAACTGTTTCCAAAGATTTCAAATCGCATTAGATCTAAAATTAATAACGTGCAAAATAGTCTGGGCAGTAGAAGCGTTCCGCATTTGTTTATCCGCTGGTTTTACGAGTTTACTTGCGATGCGTCTACGCGGTCCAGCTAGATTTGGCTCCGATATCTGCGCAACGTCCATTTCCTACTACCGATTCGTTTGCCATCACTTCAACAGATTCGTGGAAAATTTATTGAACAAAATACTTGTTTATTGCGTGTTTGTAAAAAGCACGAAAGTACCTAATTTTTCCATTTGTTATCTTTGACAGCTTTTGCAGAATAAGTAAATAAGCACCTAACAAACATAACAATACGCCTATAACCCCGAGGGCTAGGCAGAGTCAAAGGGGCAGTAAGCCCCTTTAACTATATTCAGCCAAAACTGGGCTGAGTAAGACGGAAAATTGTGAAATAGTATCTAGTGATAAGTGGCTTAGGTTAGGCCATTTACTTCGAGACAACATAGGAACTGGAATTGTAAATATGTAATATGTCAATTCGGAGTCAAATTAATTCATACACTTCCTGTCCATCTAAATATTCCTATGCGTATAAGCAATAGACATTATTATTTATTACCTACATGTTTGTTGTTCAGAATTATTGATAGATAGGTAACAAAATGTTATTGACATCTAGGCGGCTTTCCGCATACTAAAGCACAACACCTTATGCCTACGTCGAACTTCCGGAGCCCCGAAAGGAAAAGAAATACCCTCGCAAAATTATAATTCCGTTCACGCATGCGATATTGCCCAGCTCTGAGATTCTCAGGCTGTTTGTTATCAAATGCAAATCGAAGTGCCCTACCAAATTTGGTGGGTACCTGCTATGAAATGCATTAATGCTTCTAAGAAATGTTATTATTCGCAGCTACGGAACTTGGAACGACCACACGTATTCTTTTACTACCGCTCTTCTGTGTTGGGCCCTAGTCCTTACTTTTTAATTTTAACGACATTTTTTGTTAAAATAAAAGTAAACTTAAGAAATAGGTAACTAAATTCTGTAATATAGTTAAATAGGTGAATAAGTAATATCATAAAGTTTCTTGCTGGTTCTTTTCGATAGAATCAAACTTCCGAACGTGGTGGTAAAATCATTTATTTCTATTATGATGACTATTTATAAGTGCTTTTGAAATGAAGGCCATTTGAAATTTAATAAAAAATCTATTTCTATATCTAATTAAAGAGGGACAATTTAAATTACAAATATTTTAGCGAAGTATTCAATTAGCCAATAGATATAGAAGACGGTTAATGGTTTAAATTGTATGTGGTTGTACATTCTACCGTCCATTGATTTAACCTAATTGACATTGTTAAGACATTCGTCCGCAAGCTCTTAGATACATCTCGCATCTATATTGTGGCGATTGCGCGCGTCATCGATTTACTTCGTTCATGATATATCGATAACACGAGTAGATTCGATGGATTCTATTATTGACTGCGCAAACATCGTGTGAAAGGAAGCTTTTGGGCCATTTCCTGGAGCGAATGAAATGGGGCCGGCCGTGACGCACGTTTTTACCTCCGCATCCGCTCATAATAAGAGGGATTTTTATAGATGCATTCCGTAATTCGAAATGTAAAAGTACCGCGGAGTTAAAGATTTTACTACTTAGCGCGTCTAGGACATTGAGTGTTAAGTGCGTATGTAAATTAAATGCACAATCCGGGTTCGTGAAGACTTTAAAATCGTAAAGAAAGCTAAGCTGCAGCCAAACAAACGAAGCTCAATACATGTAATATAGCGTGTCTGGTCAACTACCATTTTCTTATCCTTGTAGCCTTCGATATGGAAACCAGACAAATTGGATATAACTTGATTGTGCAGTTATTCCCCACATGTTTATTAGATTTTTTAGCCTATATGAAATGTACTGTACATACATACCTTTGTAGGGAACAAGATTTTATTTTTATGTCACCTACAGTTTAGATATTTTGTCACGCTAAACAAATTAAAAATAATACCCACGCACAGTCACAGGACAGCTGTACGTAAAGTATTTTCGTGCCAAAATTGTGCATTTCAAATCTACAATGTTGCAAATACTCTTGCTAAAGCCGACCTAAGTGGACCAGATTATTTATAACCACAAGTATTTTAATTAGATTTTCGAAATAGCCTTATTTATGTTTGCGTACGTTAAAGATAAAATAAGCTTGTGATAATATTTTATGGGGTCTACCAAAGTGCAAAGGTCCTAGATTTTATTGTGTGTGGGATGTTAATTAAGCGTAGAGAGATGATTATATTGGAGGGTTAGTTGTTTTTTTGGCATTTGCATATATCAATGCAACAGACACTCGTGTTTGTTAGAATAGTAGAGAATCGTACGTTTACTACGTTAGGTAGCAATAACGACCGCATCGTGATCACGTTCAACGTGACTGGACTATGGATTTAAGCGAGACATGTAAACAACGGTGGGATGCGTCTCCATAACACTGAGAAAAGGTTCGAAGATTTGTCATTGGTAGATTATTATCATTCAATTACATACGAAATGCGCGATTAAGTATGTATGTACTATTATTCTGAATTTTGAAATCAAAGCAGGTGGAATAATTAATAAAATAGACAATCAATGTCAATAAATCGAAATCAGTTCGTATAAAATGGAAAGAATTTTGGCGCAAAAAAATCTTGTTTTTTGTGATAGTTTATAATAGCACATGTGGGGGGGCACAATTATTGCAGTTTCAAAGCACGACCTATATTTTTTTTGTTGAACATAGAACATGGCGTATATCGAACGATGCTTAATGCAATACTCGCTGTAGATAGAGAAATAAATAAATATATGTACTTTAGTACGTGGCAGTCCACGTACTCAAGTACACATTAAAAGGATAGAATATTATTTTAAGAACTGTTGCCATTTAAATATCAGTAAAAAAATGAATAAATTCTTCAGACTGACACACCAACTCCCTAGTGCCAAACTAAGCTTTTCTTTTATGCTTGTGCTGACATAAGTACTTAAATACTTTTATTTCATCCATGGCTCGAGAATAAATATTCATGTTTATCACACGAAATATTTGCCCTTAGCAGGATTCGAACCCGCAACCCTAGGTTTCGGAATCAGGGTCTCAGACCACTCGGCCAACGGGCCAGTCGCGTGCCATATTATTGGAACAATCGCCACAGTACTTTTAATACTGTAAATGTTTTACCGCTATAGTGAATAACTAAGTGTACTTACAAAAGACGTGATAGAAAGACATTATTTTTAAAGTTTTTTTATACATGCACGTTGCTCGAATGCACGTATGGAAACACGACTGTACGCCGAAATCAAACGATCGCGCTAGCTAGCCGGGACCACCGCTGATCCTTTATCCCACGACGCCGGCACTCGGACGGAATAATAAGTTTCAAGTTCAATGCTCAGTGCATTCACTCGCGCCTGAACCTAATTAGAAACAAAAACTAGTCTGGCTCGGGATTACTAAGCTATTATTGTGTTGCTGCAATAATGTGGTACCTATTTAAAAAGATTTACGCTTGAAATTGCTTGCCAAATTGGTAGCACCTTTTTAAAGGGAACCTATTAACCTACGGTCTAACTTTAGTCAAGTCCTGGCAATGCGATACTTACATATTTTTTTACTTATTTACATACGTATTTCTCAATTAGGTAAACTGATCTGACAGCAGCCCAAAAGAACTACTGGCCATGATTTGAGACCACTAAGCATTAGGATCATCTCAACTATTTTTGAAGTGTTAGAACTATGTAGGTATCTGTTTGATCGAAGAAATTTACAAAAGATTCTAGGAATTATCATAAAAGCCGTTAATAGTTATGAATGCGAAGCACCTACTTCGTCTGTAGATGTTTCTCGGTATTCATCATGTTTTAAGAAGCTAATATGTTCATAATACACAGTGAGAGTGTGATGTCAGTGTGAATGATGTAAGTACTTAACTTTAATTTGTATAACCATAAAAATTTGCCATTGGACCTAGGTAAACAATTTGTGGCGAACTTCTTATCACGATGTGAAAGTAAGCTAATTATAGGTAGGTATGTACTACAAGGGTATCTTTATCACCAACAGAACTTGTGAACATGAAGGAAAATATTTTATTAAATGCTTATTCTACCGTAGTATATCCGTTCCACTCATTCGGAGATTTAAAATAAAATACTTTTTTTGTACCGCGCCTACAGACGACAGTAGAGTGCGGAGTCTAAGTTCAACAGCCCAATAAATCATCGAGGCAACGCTGTTTATCGTTAATAGTTGTCAAAAATCGGCATCAGCAGGAAGTGTAGGGCTTCCCGGTCGGGCCGAGTGAAGCCGGGGCGGAAGCGCCGGCGAGCGTCCCGCGACGAACCTGCATTACAAATAACCCGCTAATGAACGCACGTGCGTACGCGCACATACGGCTAGAGGGTCGATTACCTGCTTTCACCCACGTCTAATAGATAATATGAGACCGCACTGAACACTAGGTTACGTAAGAAATGTTTACTCTCCCAATGCATTCAGTGAGGTTTCTTTGCGCTTCTATCCGGCCAGTTACGAGTGTCGTAAAAGAACAGTTAAATAGCAAGGCTCTAGCACTAGGACATACTGCTAGCAGCGGTTAAATATATGCCCGTGCCTAATCCGGGGCCTATGAAACTTAATATTACCCACATTTAGGCAAATCTTATTTAAGACTGTACGTATGTATACGTACTGAATGACTGTATTGTATGTACATATACTTCATCTTAATCCTCTCCCAATCAATTGATAACTACTTAATGTATAAAGTAAATGACATAGGATTTTGGTATAAGCCATTAAACCACAAATCGTCGCTTGTAGCATGCACTAATACCATCTATTTTAGCATAATTACCATTTATTTCCGTGCCTAGGGAATAGTGAGGCAAATTCTAATCCTAACTAGTATTCTAAATGCGAAAGTGTTTTTTTTCCGAGGTAGCCAAGGCGTCGTACCCAATCGAATATCACAAAATTTTGCCTACGTACCTATTTCCATGCAGAAAAAGTACGTACCATCCTCGGGATATAAAGAAGCGAAGGTGCAGGAAAATATCGTTCTATTATTAAATGAATGGCGACAAACTGACATACAGCCAGCCTAATGGTTAGCGGTCACCGTAGCCTGTGGATGTTAATACATTACTGAATAATTCTGGGTACAACAAATTTTGTATTTTACGCACTACTGTGTACGCAATTAAGTTATCTGTGAAGTTAAGAATATAAGTACATAACCTAAACGTTGCAGTCTCGGGTGTATATTACATCGTCTTGGAAAGTACATCATTTTGCGTCGTAATTATACAGGTCTAAGAAGGTCGGTGTTGCTCGATGGCATCATTAAAATTTGATCGGCATCGGTCACAATACGTGATGGCATCCGCGGCCTCGATAATAGTGGCACTAGTCGCAATCTCACGATCTATCCTGCAGGCTGCGACATGCGACACACCTGCGACTTGATCGCTTGCTTACTTTTTACAATACTTAAATGCATTACCGACAATGCACATATAATTATGAGCTGGAGTAAATTGACATATTTTTTAATTTATTCTAAAAATATACTGAAGGACCCATACAACTTAGAAACTGTGATGTCTGTACCGAGACCAAAATCTTCACGCGGAATAGGACATTATGTAATTGAAGATTATTACTAGTTTTATCTAGTGTGTACTGTGTTATAGTGTGTCTAGGGCTAAGGGTCCGCAATCATTAGCCCCGATGACGACCGACCAATTACTGTTTTTAACGAAAATTTCCAATGTTGATAGGTTTATTAAACACATACAATTACGGAAGCACTTCAAAGGTGCTCACTGCGCCTTGTACCCTGCACATGCAATGTCTAGAAATTGTATGTCAGCGAAAAACTAGTTAGCCATTAATAACATAAATTACCTGGTACTTGGGTTAGGTATTAAAATGCAAGAACGTAACCAGGTAGATACGTGCGTTATTTTGAAACTGAATTGACGTTAAAACGTCATTAGTCATTAAAGTTCATGTTTCATGCATATTGTGGGCAGAATAACAAGATCTAACACCCGTTCCTATTTCCACGGAAAAATATGCTTGTTTTTTCAATTACCGAGAAAATATTTTCTGCAAAAAGTTGATGGATTACACTATAAACATATAAATGTGTGTCATTTACATAAGCAGCGCAAACAAGTTTTCATTGCTTGGCAAGCCTACGGTGTGCTGTGGACGTATGTGTGCATTGGCAAGTGACCTCCAGTACGGGCCGAATCAAAAATAAATAACACGAGCAGGCGCCAGATTGCGAGTTCGGTGTTGTCGGGACCGACGAACTACGAGACTTTATTTTTGTTTGTTTACTCGTTTTTACTCCGCAAATCCTTGATCAAACAACCAGCTGTCACTCTGTAGTTTGTCAATCTTTTAAGGGATAAGTCACATTACTAGAGCATGGAAGAAAATGGGAATCCGTCATAATATTTCTAACTGAAGATTACCTAGATTAAACACAGTAAATATACACTACAACTAAGTATGTATACATATAGGCAGTCGAGTCCGCACGTGTGGGTGTAAGTGAAATGAAAGCAAAAAGGACGATGTTCTTTTTGTTTTGTTCTGAACTCCGTAAACAGACGGCAGGGGTGGAGGACCACGAAATCGAAATATCCCAAATTCGTCATCTTTGATAGCTTGGCAACACCCGCGAGACATGTAGCGCACCACGAGACAGCACATAATTTTAAACTGGCGTGGTGCCAGGAGGATCCTCGTCGCCGTAATGAGAGTTACGAGCGTGTAAACATTCCTTTTTCGGGAACGCTTTGTGAAGGTTATGCACTCGTTTCGAATACGATGTAAGTTCACCGCGGGTATGCCTATGATGGCTTTCACTTGTTTGATGTGCGATGCTATGCACGCGTTACAAGCTACGAACAAAAAGTACTTACATATTGTTTTACCCAATTGTTGCACCTACTCTGAATAATTTGGACTGTTATCTTTCCTATGTTGGTCTGGGACTTTAAAAGAATGTGCCCACTATGTTCATTGCCTAGCATTATCGCAAAAGGCGACTAATGGTATATAGAGTTTTGGGAATGTTATAGTGTAGGCGACGAGCTAGCCACTTGTCATTACTTTTTCACAACTTTGATTACGTATTTTTTCTTTTGTTCAGCAAAATAAAAATGATGAAGATACAGCGCGATGAAGTACTGCGTGACGTCACTAGGTGCGTAAAATTTTACCATCCAAGTGACGTAAGCGCCTCATTTCAGATCTTTGAAGCGCTGTATCTTTGCCATTTTTCGAGTATTAAGTACTTAACGCAAAAAAACGTATTCATATATTTTTTGATAATCTAGTTTACGGACAATAAAAATGTTTGAGTAAAATACCCCATTAAAAATGTCGGATTAGTGTAGGTATCTGGTGTCTAAACAGTTTTTTGTGTGCGTGTGCAAAGTGTAAACCCTTTCGGGGGGACAAAATAGATACGTGGATGTCTAGACAAACTGGGGTCCTCGTCAAAATAAACAACCATAGTCACTCTAATATTTACAGCTAGACGTACCGTTTTATAACTTGAGTGGGCGTGAGCTGTTTGAACTAGTTAGAACGCCCCAAAAACATTGTCAATTTGGCCTCGTCAAATTGTTATCCTGTGGGTCGGGTTTCTGTCTACAACACAGTTTCTTCAGTAGACAGTTCCTCTTTATTGTGTCTTAAGGACATCTTAATCTTATGTTCGTTAAAGTAAATGTTATGTCTTTTATAAATATAGTAAGTAGATTTCCATATAAGTATCTGTTTGTTCTGATGATTTATAATAGACAAAGCGTGTTACTACGGGGACCTTGGGTTTTCATTTTGTTCATCTCACGGCACGGACTAGTAAAAAAAGAAGGACTCCGCGCTGTCATAATACAGTGTGAAGCCACTTTATGAATGTGTGAGTGAGGTTCTTATGGATACCAGATATCGGAAATCTGTCATTTGGAGCGCTTATGTCAATGTGTGTCGTAAGTTGCGTATCAAGTTGGAGCACCTGCGGAGCTTCGACGTCTAGTTAGTGGCGCGGAGTTCTTCTTTTTTATCTAGTCCGTGGCTCACGGTAGGTAATACTGTGCCGTTGTATTGTATCCAATTCCGCGACGCAAAAGAGAGTACCTACCTGGATAGGTAGGTACTTAGATTAGGTAAATAGATATTTTACACATTCACTGCCATTAAGATTTTCATGATTGTTGGATGGCCCGGTTACATTTTAGCGAATGAAATTTGAACTCGCCATGCGAGTCCACGGCACTGGAATTAGATTTAAGTAAACTTTTCGGGCGAGTCGGTGACACTGAACGAGTTAATTGTGTTTTCGGAAGTAAAGTCCAATAATTGATGTAATTTGGTGGTGCTCTTAATTGTTAGATTTTTGAACTTACCAAGCAAGGCGTCTTTCCCCACATGCACGTTGCAGTAGAGGTGGTGGTCCGCAGGCGCCACGGGCTCCGTGGTCGCCTCACCGCCTGCCTCCATCAGCTTCATCTTCGCAGTCAGGTCCTGCATGTCTGCGGGTGTACACCATCAAGTTTAGGCTATATGCTCCTTCAACAATAGGAATACTGATACCAAATATAAAAAAAATAATCTTTAAATAAAAAAATAGATAAACTACATTTTACATACAAAGGCGTAATCTCGGTATTCGAATCGGAAATAAGTAGTTGGGTGCTTCTGCCATGTCAAAGGATCAGTGGTGGTTTTATACCCTACCTATTATAAATACACCATGTTAAAAGTATTGTAAATATGTACGTATAAATAAAAAAAAACTATTTATTATATAGACAATGATTTAATTGCTTATTCGTCATCAAATCTTTTGGCGCCGTACATAATTATTATTGTACATAAATAGTTATTGATGACTAACATCAATCTAGTCGCGGTAACTCAATAACTGTATACCTACATGATATTCGTATTAATTTACTTATCCAACTTGTTCCACAAGTAATGATTAGTAATTGTAGTACTCTTCCTAAGACCAATAAAGCAACCGACTGTACCGAAATCGATTAGTTTCTAATGATTGTTCTAATTTTGGTGAACACGATTGCAACGAAAAAAACCGTTAGCTATTGTTGCGCGTGCGGCCCGCTACGCAGGTCAAAATTAGTAGCGCACATGTTCAAACAAAACCCGATTGTTTACTCGAGGCTGGGCTAGGGCTGCCGCTTTAGATAAACAATCTTGGCAAAACCACCTAATATATTGATAATATTGATTTCGTGACTTCAATATTGATTAAGTATAAAATTAATTTTCACTGCAGTTGCACATCCAACTAGTTTTGTTAAAAGCAACTGATTATTATGTCTCAGTAAGGCTGGCAACCCTACTAGTGGCGCGTGCGCCGATCAACCTACCCGAGTCCGTTTATATACCAGATTTATAACCTTCTGTAAACCAATGATCGCTTCGTGTTAATTTGTATGAGATGTTCGCGGTCTATGTTCTTTGACGCTCCAATTTTTGGAGCCATAACAATATACAGATAAATTCATCTGGCGCGTGCTTTAGTAAAATTATTTAGGACACCGCTGTGCCCGGTTCTTGGTAATAAATCTAATATTAACTATTATAGTTTAGACAAAATTAGAGCAAGCTTTTCTATGGTGATTTTTAATAGGTATATATCTACCATTGGTGCGTTAGGTAGATACTCATCAAAAATATTAAGTGGGTACTTCTCCTATTCAAATAGAAAGTTAAATATCGTTAATCCTAAAAATGCTAGTCTATCTACTACAAGGACTCTTCGATATCTTTTTCGGGAGGAAAAGTAGCATCATGTCCGTTCTTCCTTTGGGTTTAAACTTCAAGCTATGTAAAATAAGTAAGTAAGGATGAAGGGGATGAGAAAAAAAAAATTCAGTCGAATTGAGGACCTCCTCCTTTTTTTTTGAAGTCGGTTAAAAAGATTGAAGTGGCGATAGACTGTAAATAAGTTTAACAAATAGTTTACAAGTTTTTTGCCAAAAGGCTTGCATAATAGGAAGTAGACGAAATACGTTTCAAAAACTAAAATGATTTATCTACTCTACATATTGTAGTGAAATTAGAGACGAAGACATACGCATTGAGACTGAAGTGTTTGTATAAATGATAAATTAATATAAATTAAAAGTAGGTATTTTGATATTGATATTAATGTTACACCTGGTTAGTATTCTACGTGTGTCGTCGCAGTATTCGTTAGGATAATAAATACAGTACACGAAGGTATCGTGATCATGATCACCGGTCCTGAATAAATAAACTGCCGTGTTTGGGGGGTATCGTGTTTAGGTACACATTGAGGTACATTTAAAATGTAAGCTTTTTGATAGATTTAAAATTCAAACCTGAAATAAGACATTCGTGTAACATATTTATGAAATCCATTGTTATTACCTACGCATTTAAAGTTGGTTTTCGTTGTTGCAGCAACTTAAGTAGGTAGTTAAACATTTTGTTCCATGGATGGTTTTTTATTCTAGTAATGTCAGAAATATCTCTGAGTGCATACTGTAAAAATTATGTAATAAGTTGATAGCGGACTACGAGTAGAGGTAGGGGAAAATACTGATGAGAAGCTTTTTATTGTTCTCGCATCAGGGTTTGGATTGCAACCTTTTAGATTTGGTCAACAAAAGGGGAAAATTTTCTTTAACTTAACTTTGAGGGGCATCATGGCCACTTTTAGAATTCGATCTATGCTACCCTGTCTTAGTTCACCACTGGGATAAAAATAAGTGTTGTCATAGAAAATGGGAAAGGGAGGCAGCGATCTATAGACCAAAGGTAGGTAAACATAGCTAGAGATAACATCAGATACATAATGCAGCATATTACCTGATTGAAGAGTGTGCTTCAGCGCTCTCCACTGTTTTGCATGTACGAGCGAAAAATACAACACCACTAAAAAGAAAACCACACAGCCACTCCCGGCTATCGCAACACTGGACAGCTGCAGGTCCCACCTGTCCTCACCGTCACTCTCGCTCACTTCACTAACTTCGTAGTCCGCGTATTCGTCCTCATAGTCACTGGGCGGTTCACTGATTTTGCTATTGTTCGTCTTTTGCGTTCTCTTTGGGAACAGCTGAATCTGGAATAGGGACTGGCAGACGGTGTCCCGGTGCAGCTCGCAGGGGTACATGACGGCGAGGTGGCGCGGGTCGCAGCGCGTGCAGGGTGCGCAGGCGCCGCGCTCGCGGTGCCACCAGCTGACGCCGCGCTCGCACGGGCTCTCCCCGCAAACATAGCCTAGTGCTAGTGTCGCAACCAGCAGGCACAACTTGTTGTTCCCTCGCATTACCTGTGTTTGGAAACATATAACATGAGTAATGTCAGAGTTTAATAACAGTTCTCTTCTCTTGAAAATAAGCAACGGCTACGCACAAAAAAGTAATATAAGTGTAACAAATGTAAATTATTGTAAAAAGTTTATGAAAGGATTAAAAAACTGACTTTACGGTAAAATTATGTATGTACAGAAATTATTAAAACCATAGTGTGGCTATTATATACCTAGGTTGTTGGGTTCTACAGTAAGTATTTTGATGTTTCTTGAACTCATATCACAATATACACTGAACAAGACATTTAATGGCTCTTATCATATCCTTCGTTGTTTCCTGCTTGTTATTATAATAGGCAACTGCTAGGATTGTTTCGCGATATTGTTTGGTGCTGATAATAGTAGATATGGTGACTGATGGTGCTGATATTTGTAACCCTGACCAATTTGTTGTACCTACACGAAAGACATGGTAAAAGTTTTTTTGGAAATATTGAATAAAATAAAAATAAAATAAAGCGGTAACTTTACTTACCTTATTGCCCAGTCTCATTGAAGCTTAAGTATTTACAAAGTCCCACATCTCAGTTCCTAAACTTATTAGAAAGCCACTTTCACCAGTTCACATTATAGGAGTATTGTTGTTGCACGTTAGTTTGAAAATTGTCGTTAACTCTAGTAGATCCATTGGCTGACACTGAGTGATTGATATTGGTGAATGTTTTTAGCGGAGGTTGTCAAGTCGGATGCGCGGCCGAGGCTGCGCGCCGGCGTCTCTAATTCGGTCCCGACACGGTCTGCGATGCGCGGGCGCCGCGTCCCATTCAACTGCCGATCGGCCCCGTCCCGCCGCTCCTCCTACGCAGGATGCACGTTTAGATCCATTCTGCAGTCGAATTCGACAAAAAATATACGCACACAAAACAAACATGCAAACTTTCTTGATGTATCTGGATGATAATAATGATAAGGTAACAGAAATAGTTCCTTATTTGTTAAGTACTTAAGTACCTATTTTTAGTTTAATAAATGCAAACATTCATTTTGTTTATTTTTAGGGATTATTTAGGAGCCTAAGTACCTATCCCTACAAATTTGTAGGTGTCTAATTAATTCAAAGGTTTTACCTAGGTACATATTTATGGAACGCATAGTGAAATCGAACCTTAATTATGTAATATTTCTTTTAGTTTTGATGGTGAGCAGCAGTTCTGAATTATTCTTTATGCAACTGCCTATACTTAGTGCCCGTACCTTTAGTGGAGGCTAAAGCTAATGAAATGACCTAGATGAAAAGAGCATCCAATGCCTCTTTTTCCTGTATTTACATAATTATGTGCTTATTACTTACATATTTAGGTGACTGCCCATTTGCTAGGGGGTCGTATATGTTGCGAATTAGTGGAGGGAAACTTTCAATTTAAAAATAAATCTTTCTCTTAAGGAAGGCATTTCATAAATGATCAGACACTCCTTAATAAATAATCCAAAAGTTTCCTACCTTAACATTTTAATTATAGATATCTATTTACTCGCAGCATGTTGATAATTTGATGGGAACTTGTGAAATAATCCAATTTTAATAAATACGGTTTATTAAAATATGTTGCCGTTTTGAAAGCATTAATGATTTTTATGGGAATATAATAAAGTGTTTTTTGTAAAGTAAAGCTAAAGTATTTTGTGTAGTTCAAGTTTTTCACAATTTTATGTTTGTGAAGTATTTCTCTAGTACCGAATTCGAGGGATCTATCGTATTAAGCATTTGATTTAAGTGATACATGTAATAAACCCTAGGCTCTAGTTGTTGAACAAAATATTACGTTTCACTCTCCATAGTGTTTTTAAATTATTCTTGAGTGGCATTGTAGGATGTTAAAGAATAATTCCTTTGCTATCCCTTAGATAGCGCCAAATCGATTTATGGTTATGTCACTGTCACTGTCATCGTCATGTCATTGCGACGTGATCCGATTTAAAATTTTATTGTCTTTCTTTGGTAGAATTTATTTCTAAATTAATATTTGCATAGAAGGACTTTAATTTATCAAAAACCAAATATAATTTAATGCTAGTGCCATATAGACAAAAGTAATAGCTAATAATACATATCTTACCAGGTCGCAAACATGAGCACAAGAAGGAGAGAAACCCCTCGTCATGTGCCCGAGGGTCAAGGTGATGTTCAAGAGCCTATTGTTTCCTCCACCGTCGATATTCCTCACCAAACCATTACGAAACCAAGAACGAGCAATATACGAATCGACTGTATTGGCCTGTTCTATCCTCTTCCTTTATCAAGTACCTATTCCTCTTATTTATTATGTTTTCACCTATTCCTTTGATGCTGCTTTATCCTTGTGTTGTGATACATATCTCTGTCAATTTCCTATTTGTAATAATAATTTCTCATTCACAGACTCTCAAACAGTTGTCTCAACTAATGAAAACAACCTATCAACATCCAAATCATTAGTTATAGTGGTTTTAATATTTGTGTCGTCATTGCTATCTTTAGGACTACTCTATAGCCAGTTCCCAGAATTAGAAGAGTAAGTTTAAAAGTTATATGTAAGTGTTTATACATTATCAAATATATGATAAACTATTTTAATTTATTTCAGACATGAAAAACAGCATTTGAAATTGCCATGGGATTTGGAAGATGCCAAACAATTGGGTTTAGTTTTAGACAGATATAAAGACAAATATTTTTATGAAGTATTATTTGGAGTATTCCTAGTGTATATTTTGTATCCTTTTTGAAATTAATAACCAGGTATAATAATATCTTGCAGAATATATTGGTGTCACCAAAAAGACATTTTTAAGATCTCAATATGAATAATCCTTAACATGTGGTACAGCTTGCAAACATTTGCAATACCTGGATCTATTTTCCTCAGTATTCTTTCAGGTTTCCTCTTTCCATTTTATTTGGCATTACTTTTAGTCTGTTGCTGTTCTGCAATTGGTGCTAGTTTATGCTTCTTTCTATCTAATTTGTTAGGGAAAAAACTTGTGAAGAAGTTTTTCCCTGAAAAAGCAGCACAATGGTCCAAGGCAGTGACAAAGCATAAAAATAATCTACTCAATTATATAATATTCTTGAGAGTAACACCATTTTTGCCGAATTGGTTTATAAACATGTCAGCACCAGTTATTGGTGTCCCCTTAGTGCCATTTGCCCTAGGAACATTTATTGGTAAGATCCTTAGAGCTTTCATCCATTCTATACAGAGTGTAACTCTGATTGATAATATTTCAACAGAATCTTAACATAAATGTAATTTCAGGTGTGGCCCCACCGTCATTTGTGGCAATACAAGCTGGTCAAACCTTGCACACTTTGACTTCTACAAGTGACGCCTGGTCTTGGACCTCTGTCACCATTCTTAGCATCTTTGCTTTAGTTTCACTGATTCCTGTGTTACTAAAAGAAAAGCTACGAGAAAAATTTGACTGAAACAAGTAGTGGGTTTTTTAGCAAATATTATTTATGTCAATAAATTGGTGTTTTTACATTCCATTTAGTGTTTTTATTTGGTTGGCAATGTTTTGATAAATTTAACAATAAGATCCAATATGGGCAACAAATGTATAATTGCTTGTTGATGGTAGAACTACAGGCCTCCAATACCACCAGTTGTACCATACTGAAAAAGATTTGACATGATTTAAATATAAGGTAGCAATATCTTGTTTTTAAATACAATATTCATGTTAATCAATATTAATAATTACCAAAATATCACTTATTTAGGGCTGATTTTTCAACAGTCAGATAAAAGATAATCTAATAAATCACAATCCGCATGATTGTTAAATGTCATTGCCTGTTTCTTAAGTAAACTACTGTATGACATCCGCAAATTGGTGACTTTATACTTTATCAGCCAGTTAATTCATTAACATTAACTGGCCATTAAAAAATCGGCCCTTAGTCAGTTAAATGATATCTTACACAAATATTTTTCCTTTAAGTCAACTTTCAATGACTTGCACTGATGTTTGCATTCCTCGGCAGGAACTAAATTGATTGTCCTAGTACCACTCAGTGAGAGTAAGAATGAGTAACTACATTCTGTATCAGGAATTTTGAATGATTTTTGACTAGTGTCCATGATAATAAATCTCTCCGTACTTTGCCCAAACTTAGGTACAATCACTGGTCTGGGGATAAATTGCCGCAGTAAATTTGCTACATGTACATCGTTGAATTTCCTTAAATGAAAAATAAACATTAACTGGATGACATAATATATAGGAGCTTACATATTTATACCTACATTATTATAAATACAAACCAAATAAACAATTTTTTTTCCGCTATTAACTTTTCAGCAAACATTTCATGAAGATTAATATAATATTTATCATTAACTAAAACCTTCATAGTTTCTTTATCAAATATATCATGGTTCCTGGCATATATTTCTTGTAGAAGCTCTACATTTACCATTTGTTGTTCTGTCTGAAAATTAGACATTAATAATCATAATCACAATATAAATAATTTTTTATTTATATTATGATTTAAATAATATTTATAACATTAATCTTAAAATATCGAGTTATTTATAATGTACCATTAAATTTAAATACATATTAGCATATCTTTAAATGTACCTCGTAAACAAAAGGTGCGTTTTGTTGTTGATGGCTAGGATTAGGGTTAGTGACTTCTATCACATTATTAACTGAACTACATGGCCAGCAGTCCATGTCCGCCACAGCAAAGAATGGATTTTGTATTAAACATGTTTCATGATACAAATCTGGAAAAATTGCAGGCAGCTAAATAATACATTGGAGATCTTTCCATAATAATGCTTAAGGCTATAATTATTTAACTCACCAGTTAAAGAAGGGAATAATGACAAAAATGGTATAGATATTTTTCTTAAAAATCTTAATCCAGGATAAATGTATTCTTGCAGATGACATACTATACAACTGTAAATTGTTTTGTAATTATACATGCTGCAACCGATTAATAATATTGCTATAATAAAAACTTTATATCTTGCTTTGAATACTTCGTGCCTATTTGAGTTATGATTACTATTTTCAAGCGATTGTAGGGATTCAAAGTATAGTTTCCTAAATTCTTCTTCGCTCATTCCAGCATCTATACATCGCTCGCGCAATGTATTAATAGAGTCAGAATATTTTTTTGAAATATTTTGTTGAGCCATATCGGGTGCCTTTTGAGTATTTATTAAATATTAGCGTAAGCGTAATAAATTTATGAAGTTTGGTTAAAACCAAAACTGATATTTACTATTTAAACGTTTGATATTTTTAATGAATGTGACGTTGTCATCCAACATTAAACTATTTACTTTCCATTGACTACAAGCGCCTATGCTCAAATTTTTGCACGTATATACTATTCGTTTATTTTTCTATTATATTTCACTAATAATAATTCTAGATAACGAAGCGAATTGTAAATAGCTTAGTTTTCAATACGGGCAGAACGACACTTGCTTCAGTCTTTATCGACTAAGCGGTGCCTTTAATCATGGCCAGTGGGCAGCTCCACTGGATTTGATCCACGGCACCGCTTAGTTATATAGTGAAAGACTAAATTACTTAATTATAAGACGCGGATCCACCATCTGGAAGGTATAGGTCTATATCGCAAGCCCCTTTTTAGGGAAACTAATCTATAGGTACTACTATGCCGCGGAGTCCTGTGTAAAAGCTATAGCTACACCTTAGTGTACCTACCACATAAACCAGCAGCAAATAGGTCGGTAAGTAACTTATTAAATAAATAAATAATTTCTCCAGACTCTAACATACATTTCCTAACTCCAAGTTAAGCTTGTGCTAATACCGCGGATAGGTTTATACCGACGTAACTGATAGACATAGATACTTAAATACGTTAATACCTAAACATTCATGACTAGAAAATAACTATGTACCTAAATCACACGGAAAATCTGCCACTAGCAGGATTCGGACGCACGACCTTTGGTTTCGTGGCCAGGGTCTCAGATTTGTATTGATTTGATTTAAGACCCAACTCTGATCTACTTCGATTGATAAAAGGTGTAAGAGATGTAAGTAACTGTTAACTGACAATAGGCTAGTGGACTCAAATATTTTTTAGTCAGTAATATTAGATTAACAAAAAATACTGAATACCTACTGACATACCTATGCTTTATCTAAAAAAACTTAAATAATTACAAAGAAGAGAAGATACAGCGCTTCAAGATCTGGTATGGGTCACTTGTTCCTAAAAGAATGATGCATAAAGTTGGCCGGCTTATCCAATAAAAACCACTTGTCCATGAAATGAAACCTTATATCATAATCTTAATTTTTTTATGGACAGAACACGGTAAACTACCAGAGAAAAAAGATATCACACCTGACATCATAGGACTGCCTATAGACATAAACCACTTCAGTACGTAGATACGCTATTCTCAAAAAATGTCTTTACCTACTGACGTCATATATCTTTTTGTTCGTGGACGAATTCAGTCCAAACATGTAAGAGCACGAACTTATTATTCAAATCTGCTCATAGACCATCAACAACAGGGGAGGGATGCTTTAGTGCATCATTATTGTACATGCCTGACAGGGCAGCGCACAATCGGTGCGTGTGCCCATAATATTTCAATAATTTGTTAGGTACCTATTTAGGTGTTGGTCGCCACGATGTATTTATCCCCCCTGCCCTATATTTAGAAGACATCATTTTTGACAATGAATTTGTATAAACCATGGAAATTGTAACCATAATAAATGTTTATTTAAAAAAAAGTGTTTTATTTTGTTGGTATCACCAAATAATAATATAAGGTTAATTAGGGGAGGGTGGGGTAATCACGGACGGCGGGTAATGGCGGACACGACAATTTAGGTGTGTTGGAAAAGGATGGCAGATAATTGCAACGCCGCGATCGCGAGTCGAACTCGAACGTAGTGCCAGCGAGTAAGTGGTGTAGTGAGGCTGCGCGCACATTACAAGGTATGTTAACTTAATGTTTTTTCAATAATTTCATCTATTTTTTGTGTGAAATTGAATAGATGTACGTTGTGTCACTTATAACATAGAAATCTGGTATCGTATCAGTAAATCGACGTGTAATGAAGAGAACTTTTAAAGTACACGGCGCAAGCATCGCCCCATTCTAACCTTAAATTAAATTATAGTTTTGTATTGTTGTGGGTGTCGGGTAATGGCGGACGATTTAGTTGGGGTAATCTCGACCGTCCGCATTTACCCCTACACTGCTAATGTACCTACCTATTTACCTACTTACCTATATTTACATTCAGCAGTTAACTAAGGTGGTTTTTATTTGCACAGCCTTCTGTATTTCTGTCGAACTTTAGGAATAGAATGTGTTAAGTGATTAAAGATTATATTGATATACACTACTCATATTATACCTATTTCAGATGCCACGACATTATAAGAGGAAGACGGAGAGCACAACCAAAGAGCAAACAAACTTCGAGGAAAAAACATTCAACTGTCATAACCAGTACTCCTATGAAAGACGCTCTGGATGAAAAATAACAAAAAAAGAGAAATAATGAGCACTTAAAGGAAACTGAAAAGACTGTGAGTATAAATAAACGGAAGAAAGGAGTGAATAATCTTAAAGGATTTGCAGATGAAAATTGTGTACTAAATGACCAAGACAGGAATATACCACGCAAGAAGAATAAAGACAATAAAACAGCACAGACGAAGAAAGAGTATTATTGCCTAATATGTAATGAGAAATATGAAGATCCTCCTAATGAAGAATGGATAAAATGCTACAAATGTAATTTATGGGCACATGAAAACTGCACGAGTGGTGCAAGCACATCAAAGGGATATCTCTGTGATTTCTGTACCAATTAGGCCACGTCCGTAATTACCCCACGCACTGTGGGGTAATCCCGGATACAAGGGTTTTGTTTTTTTATAAAAATTTGATTTTATTATAAAAATTTATTAACGTTGATTATGAGAATAGAAGATTGATTAGTTTAAGTAAACTCTTAGTAATAAATAACATTCGTAACTCCATATGGTTTTGTGTTATTTTAGTTCTCCCTTAAGTGTTCGCAATTACCCCACCCTCCCCTACCCAAGTGATAAGCTGACTAAAATAGAGCATAGAATGATTTTTTTCATCGTAGATTTGATTTTTACAAAAAAAAAGAAGGAGCAGAAATTAAAACATTTATGTTCCCGACTGTACATTTCCGGTCCATTTCAGTAATTGTAGGTTTTATGCAATAAACTAACATACATTAAAACTTTATTGGCTATACCGGCCAGCGTCCATACAAAAGTGCCAATCATTTTTTATGGGAACAAGTGACGTCACGCTGTTCTAACTCGCTGTATCTTCGTCATTTTTGGTTTGCTGAACAAACGAAAAAATATGTAACCAATATTTTTGTAATCTCAATAATTGACTATAAACTAACCCATTGTTAAAGACACGCGCCTCAATGTAGGGGTCAAACTTGAGCACCTATTGTAGGTACGTCTACAGCATGATGTAGCTGAAATGAATGAGATAAAATGGAGAGGGAATCCAACGCGAGAAAACCCGCACATTCAAATACTTAATTGCGGATTATATGTAGATCGTGTATTTAATTTTCTAATTTTTAATTATTCGGAGTTTACTTGATGGCCCTTTTTTTTTTTTTTTTTTTACTTGAGGAATGCATTTACGCACCATCCAAATAGACCTGGGTCAGGACCTATAAGGGTGAGTCGGGCTCGAAACCGATAGCAATCTCCAGTAACCCTACCGACTAAACCTCAAGGCTGCCGTTCTTCGGGCGCTATCGCAAAACTAACGGGATCCCCACTGTCGGGATTCATCTCGAAAAGTCTACGCAGCGCGCGCTGCCGCCTAGCGGCCCATCTCGAGGAAGTGATATTCTCCCCCAGAACACCTAGGGTGGTGTTTCACAACCACATAGACAGCTGTGTACCCTATCCTGACGGACCGGGTGTAACACCTGCAGTCGGCTTCTCTGGGGACGATAGAGGGCCAGAGGGCCCCCCCCTCTAACCCCCACGACCCCAAAGGCCCTTTTAGTCGCCTCCTACGACAGGCAGGGATACCTCAGGAGTATTCGGAGCCCCCCCTGCAGGGCGCTACTTGATGGCCCTAGATTTACTGAGTCTAGTTGAAATAACACCATCAGTGTATCCATCATCCAGTTTATATCTGGTTGCCCTGTCGAAACTTTCGTTAGCAGATATTTCAACTAGACTTAGTAAATCTAGGGCCATCAAGTAGACTCCGAATAATTAAAAATTAGAAAATTAATTACATAACTAATCTTTTCGGATTTTTACAGTAGGTACCTACTCACCTACCTACCTGCAAAATGGTACTGGAATAGGTCTGCAAGACTAGGGCCGGATCTACTATAGGGCTTTTTGGACTGCAGCCCATACCCATATTTAAAGAACAGGACGAGGTTCACTATTAGAACCAAGAAGAAAACTATTTTAGGCCCCTAAGTAGGATTAGTTGGGGGCCCCCACATTCAACCAAAGGGTCCACCCCTGTGCAAGACAAAATGATAAAATTATTTAACAGCAAATTTAATATCCAACAACATTGCTTCAACGAAAGCCTACAAAACAAAATCAGTCGAAAATAAACCACTGAAGTAATTTTGGAATTGTAGATTGCGTTTTATGCACAGTAACACACAATAAATGGTGTGATTGTAAAAGGTAGGTAACTTATTTCTATTGGTGCAAGTAGAAATCTTTCTGGGTAATTTATATGTAGCGCCATTGACCCGGCTTGACCTCTAGATTTTCCGTCTCTAGGTACGTCTTCTATTTTTTTAGAAGTTAGATGAATGAAACTTTGTTTGTACCTAGCATACATATCTACAACTAAGCATGACGTAGTACGAGCTAATGTACTTAGAAAACCGATATACTTACCTATGCTTTTTTTAAATTTTAAACATGCATAAAGCTAATAATGAAAATAGGTATGTTTTTCATCTCGACAGGTTTACACATATTGATGTTTTGATCTTTTAAATTCAGTTAAATTATGAATTAACAGATTATTTTGCTGTAATTTGAATTACGTATACTTATTGACTTCTTTCACTGAGACGATAAGATAAGACAAAGTAGCTATGAGTTAGGTTGGGGCCTTTCGATAAGGCGTCGATGTAATAGAGTCCTGTCAATACGCGACGATATGCTCTCTGTCTACAACTTACAAGTGCTTAGAATAATAACGTAACGTCACGTAGTGACTAATGATTAAAATAAGTGCAGTGGAAATGTTCAATTTATATTTTTCCGTGAACATTTGAAGATACTCAAAATGTTAATAAAGTTCAGAAAATGCAGCAAGTCGGAAGAGTAACATGGAAATCAACACGAGAGCTCAGGGTGGCTCTTGGAATTGGCCCATTCTTGTGTCGGCAGTGGTCTTAAATGTGCGTGTTAAGTATTTAAATCAGTAGTTGCTTTCGATATTTCTAAGAACTTGCATATACCTAGTTACTTACCTAAATTGAAAAATATTTAAATATTGATAAAAAACAAAACAAATAGTTTGCCAATAACAGTAGGCGATGATGATGACTCTTAGAGGGAGGAAACACATATTTAAATATTTGTGTTCTAATAATACATTTGCAAAATTACGTCGTGTATAATGGAGAGAATGACGTCAATGACTTCTCCTATTACAAAACAAGTGAAAACAATGTCAAACATGCTTTCTAGAAAGATAACGATGCGAAATACTTATAGCTAAACAGGAAAGTATACTGAGTAGAATGTAAAAGAAAAAAAACTTCTACCTAATCTAATAAAACAAAGCATGTATTTTAATGAAATCATTACTTATTTTAAAATTAAGTTATATCCATACAGTTATCACGGTGTCATGATCTTATAATATATCAATCCATCAAAGGTCATAAAAATACAATTATTTTCTATAATGTCATGTTTCGTGCATAATTTACGATTAAATAAGTGTGCAATGTAATAAATAATAATTGGAATAGTCAATTGAGGGACGCTTATATATCTTAGTCCATTTCTAAATTCAAGTTATTATCTACTTATTGGGGATAAATAAATAAAAAGATCGTACTGGGAATTGTTTTATAAGAAATGCAGTATTTAAGTACGTTAAGGAGTCACGAGTTTTTAATATCGTCACGGCGTATGAATCTTTTTACATATGTACGATGATGATTGATACGTATGTAATTATTATTTACAATATCGTGTACTCGATCCGTAGATAGGCGTGACGTTTGATAAGAAAAAAGGATCGTCTAAAATGTAAGATACAATTCAATAATTTGAGTATATGTAGGTAGTGTCGTGTGGAGCCTTTATTCTACGGCTCATCAGTAAATGTGTGGCACTAACATGTGGTTTCAAGAAATTATACATAGGTCACGGACTAGTAAAAAAAGAAGGACTCCGCGCCGCTAACTAGACATTGAAGCTCCTCAGGTGCTCCACCTTGACACGCAACTTACGTCACGCATTGACATAATAAGTGCTCCAAATGACAGATATCTGATATCTGGTATCCATAAGTACCTATCTCACTCACACATGCACAAACGTGGCTTTACGCCAGTATGACAGCGTGGAGTTCTTCTTCTAGGGCCTAGGAGAAAGTAGAATCTCTCTCACATTTCGCAATCTTTAAGGGCAGTTAGTTAATAGTCGATAGTTAAATATGGCAGAATTATTGTACCACCTACCTTGTACCATTTGCCAATAAACAGTATGCTTGTACGAGACGTTGAAAAAAGTATTATGACCTAGTAGGTAACATTATTTACAATTTAGTATCGCCATATTGATACGTTATCGTTCGCAGTTTTCTATTATCATTAGAATCAATATTTATCTACTTACCACTAAAAGATTCCCGAAACATTGCACAAATCAATTTAAGTAGGAACAAACTAAAAATACCACGATACCTACTCTTTACTAGCAGAGCGGTGGTGGCTCAATGGTAAGGACACGCGCCTCATAACCGAGGGGTGCGAGTTCAAACCCGAGCACGTACCTCTGGATTTTAAATCTATGTACGTATTTATTACCACTAGCTCGGCGGTGAGGGAAAACATCGTGATGAAACCTGCAAATTCAAACAACTTTTAATTTGTAACCATGCTACAAAAATTGTCTGGTTCCCCCTATCTTAGGGTTGCGGAGGTCAGATCGGCAGTCGCTTCAATGTAATTACCTGACTCGCTATATCATGATCTAAGCGGACCCCGACTAAGCACGGGACATAACGCTAGGAATATAATGACCACGATATTCTCTACCATAAACTTACGAATTGGTGAGGATCGTAATTTTATTTAGTACGTAGATATAAGTTAAATAATAAATCTGTAACCAATAGTTTTTAAACTAAAAGTTATGAGTACCTAACTCTTGTATTTTTTTCTAGATTAATGTATGAATGAAATGAAATGAAAAAAATGTTTACTTAATGTGAAATAAAGTAAAAAATTCATTATTAGATTCATAATTAAAATTACCACCCCCACCTTATCTACTAAAAGGCTCTTTTAGTACAGTGGCGTCTGTTGAGACGGGTTCGGGTGGCAAATTCGATTCTAGCAAATATCGGTTGATTTGACAAGCTCGATGGCGCATTCGGTAGTGACCCTGCCCCATGCGCCAAGAGTTGTGGGTTCGATCCCCACGGATCGAACCCACAACTCCAGGACAAATATTCGTATCATGAATACTTGTGTTTGTTCTGTATCTGGGTGTTAATATCCAATATTTAAGTATATATTTGTAATACCACTGCTGATTCTGATATCCGTAACACAAGTGCTTAAGCTACTTTACTACGGAGTCAGATTAATGTATGTGATCTAGTCTGATATTTATTTATCTGATATTTATGACTTAGGTGATTTGTGTTAAGGCTCCAATGTTTTTAGTTTGCTTAGCAGAAGTAGGTACCTAGTACTTGTGCTATTTTGGAATGAGAGCAACGAATAACTAATGTCATGCTAATGTAGGTACGAGATAGTTGCGGGATAAAAATATGATTTACAGCAGGTTTATAAATCACTAGCTGTGACTAAGCCTTCCTCGATAAATAAACTATACAACACAAAAATATGTTTTCAATTCGGACTAGTAGGTAGTTCCTGAGATTAGCGCGTTCAAGCAAACAAACAAAGACTTCAGCTTTATAATATTAGTATAGATGATGAGTAATGCATTGAGACTTCAAATCCAATAAAAATAATCCTGAAAAGTAATTGAAAATGATAAACGAACCAAGTATGTATTTAATAACTTCTAACCGTGGACCGTAGGCTAATAAACAAAAACCAGATAATATCATGCACATCAGGTAATTTTTATTTAGATGGGCGGTTTAACATGCCACACTTGCGATCAACAACATGTCTAACTAAACTAAACTATTGTACCAATAGCCGTCAACAAATGACTGATCCATGTTTAATACAGTATTACACTTATTTATATTGCAGATCTGCCTGCCAAGCTTGGTGCTCTCGTATGGCGTACTGCTGTTGCATTCGACAGAACTAGGTGTTCCAGCATGGCTCGGCTTGTCTACGCCGACGATATTCGTGTTCACTTATGGTCTAACACGTAAGTAAAACTAGTACTCATGAATTTCGACGTGTATACAGTATATGTTCACAAAAGATAAGAGATTAGTAACGTAGGTATACCTATACCTACTTACTTAAATTTATATGTCAACAAGATATACCTAATATTATAAGGACTTTCTTCTTGCAATAGGTGTTGGCATTAATTTCGTATCCGAGTATACATAGACAATTAAAATTTGTTCAGCCAATCCATATACTTAAACTACTTATGTTTCGTTTTTGCAGTGATAAATAAAAGGCAACTTCCTATTTATGCTTATCATGAGACAATACGACATGCAACTGCATGTACATATCCCTCTTTCAATATTAATGGTATCTTTCAGTATTTATTTGTAGTATATATACTATATGTATATTGTCTTAGCTACCCCACTAGCGCTTTACGGCAAGAAATAACAAATAAATTAATTCCCTATCATCGTCCTAGAGTTGTCCTGTGCTTTGTCGCGGTACATTGAAGCGATTCCCGATCTGACCCTAAGATGGGGATAATAAATAATTGTTTGCAGGTGCAGACTTGATCACTCTATTTTCCCTCATTGCCACCTAGGTGACATAAATACGTATGTAGATTTGACAAATACAGAGGAATGTGCCCCATTTGAACTCGCCCTCCTCGGATATTAGGCGCGTTCCTTTGCCATTGAGCTATCACCGCTCCCCTATCCTATATAGGGGAGCGCTTGTTGATATAGCGATAGTTTGTTATACATAGTGCCAGTCGGTAAATTAATATCCGATTTCCACCACATATAAATGCGGACATGTGAATTTTCTATTACAGAATGTTGGTGTCGAGACGCCGCAGACTCGTGGGGCGGGCCGGTCGGCTACCGAGCGATGGCCACGTTGGGCCTTCTCCTGGTTGTAGCTAGCCTGCTTCTCTGCGCGTTTGTGCCTTACACTCTCCAACCCTGCGTTTACGGCGTCTTAGGAGGTACTTACATCCACACATACTCAATCAATTTATATAAGAATGAACTTCGATCGTAAACGTTTTATTTTTCAAAATCTTATTGTTTTCAGGTTTTGGGTCCTCATTGATCTCAGCGCAGGTTGATGCAGTTATCTTTGACACATACGATTCTCATCTCGGAATCATACGTGGCTTATGTTTCGCTGGTCAAGCGATAGGACAGTCGCTGTTTCCTCACATTTTAACAGTGTTGATTGATACCTATGAATACTCATTTTCCTATATGGTCTTCGCTGGGATAATCCTGCAAACTCTACCAGCAATAATGCTGCTGAAGGTTGATGATAGAATTAGAAGACCAGGTCCCTATACTCGATACTCGGACAAAACATATGCCATATTTAATAATGAAGCAATAAATGGTTATACCAATGAACTACAGTTGCATGACTTGAGTAAAAAATGCTGGAAGAGTCCATCAGATGACAATTTACACAGTCATGATGAAGGTGGTGAAATCGATGATGAACGCCATGTTAATGTTACTATTACGCCCCCACCGAGTCCAGAAGAAAAAAGGAGAAATATTTTTGGAGTTGAAATTCTTCCAGAAATACCTGAAGAGAGTGAGGAAAGTGAAGAAAGTGAAGACAGTGATAAAGACGAATACGAAGAGAATGTAAATGATTTTGATAAAAATAGAAAACGGTTTAGTTTCGCCATTAAAAGACTGAGCACTATAGGTGATAATTTTGATGATTATATTACGAAGCAGATAAGAAGAGATTCTGGACAAATAGATGGAGACATTGAAGAGAATAAAGGGTATTCAGAATTGGAAGTAACTTATGACACTATATCTCCAGTGACGGATATACAAAGAGAGAAAATATTTAATTCTTTTAGTTTCCGTTGTCAATCGGCTTACGCTAGCATGAGACGAAAGATGAGAATGCCCTCCTATAGAGTGTACCGGTTACGTCGGAGGGTAGTGTTTGTGATGTACAACTTCAATGACACCTTTATCAAGCCGCTGACGAGGTCATTATCATGTTGGCGGTTTTATCCGGCGCTAATGCTTTGTTTCTGCAAACTGATGTTATCTGCGGTATCTCTAGTCTTGCTGCCCTTGATCGCGTCGCAAGTAAAGCCGACCATCTCAATGACAGAAACAAATTTTATTATTTCATTGCATGGATTTACTTGGATTTGTTTCCTACTATGTACTCCTTGGCTGGCACAAACACCGAAAAGAAATTTTAAATACGTGACCGTTATCGGTTTATTCATTTCCACAGCTGCTACATTTGGTAAGAAAATGTTCTTTAACTTGGGATAACTTCTTATCAGTCAGTTGTAAAACTGATTAAATGTTTCCAATAATATTTTTATTTCTTTTATTTCAGTTTTGGCGGAGGCTAAAAACCATGACTTCTTTTCTATCGGGTGTGTTGTGGGTGGTATTGGGTATGGCGCTATCACTTCGTGCTGGGAAACATCTGTCCAAGATTTTGTAGGAGCACGCAAATGGCCTAAATTTCACAGTTCCTTGGAAACACTTTCTTCGTCCCTTCTGACCGCATTTGTCATTGGGATGTGTTTCCTAATAGGGAAAGAGGGTGGTTTGCAATGTTGCATGTTCATTATAGGAGTAGTACTGGCTGTTATCACCGTCGTGTGGTCGGTGATAGTTGTAGTCGCAATATATGTTACCAAAGTGAGATCTCTAATGATAAGTAGAATTTGAGTGGTAAAATAGTATAGGATTATAAATTCAGTGAAACATTACATAAATGTAGGCAAATGAACAATGGTCAAGTAAAGATAGAGCTTAATAGATAAAAGAAATGTTACATTTTACAAGCAATAAATTATTTTTATATCTATGCATTATATTTTATTTTATCTATATACAGTAGCTGCGGATCGGATGACATAATAAAAGTAAGGTTGTTTGCAGCCGACGATATATTTAAGTAAATATAATATTTGATAACAAAAACCTACAGAAATGAAAACTTTCCTTTCCGCTGAATATGGTGGTGAGGTCACTGACATTATACGATTGTACTTGAGTGCGACGTTTTTTATTGTTAGCATATCAAATCAATAGCGCACTTAGTTTTTTTTCCGATCGGAAAAATAAATTAATATTATTGAATAAAAAATATTTCAGAAGTTGTTAAATATGACCATTTCGCGATAAGCACTTATTTTATTGCAAAAATAAGTGGTTCTAACCATACCATAACATTATGGTTTACAATTATTTAAGGATCCAAGGTGATATATATTTAAACAAAGAAAATTTTGCGGGATAACATCCAACTCGTCGAGGATTTATAACAACGCGAATCTTGGGTATCTTTAAAACACTACAGGTTTTAAAGATTAGATTATTCATAAGATAAAACAAGGCCAAAAAAGTCAACTACCTGATTAATAATACTATAATAACTAGGCATGTGCATTTTAACATATCATGTGAATCCGAGCAATTTTTGATTCAGTGGAATTGTTATATTTCTTAAAATAAGTAGATATCACAATCAGGTTCCATCACAAAATAATTTTAATCATTAATTTCGGTAGCTCAGTGTAAAAAGGTCACGCAAATCATAAAATAGCATGATGAATCCATTAAAAGTTTTTAATGAAGTTTTCAAAGTTTTGAATGATGTCATACACGATCTCAAGGCTGCATTCATGGAGGGACGTCAATGTGTAGACTAACACAACAAGTAACAATAAACATTCGTACACTTATTAAAAACAGTATAGGTCGCATGTTAATATATACATATTTTGATACCAAAATCAGGATATCTGCCAAAGTGGGACGCTCAAATCACGAGATAATAAGTCATAAAGAATCTGCATAGGTAAGTAATAGATAACACCGAAGTTGGAAAACCTTATCTGTTTAATAAGTTATTCAACAGCATGACACAAACATCTAGATAGGTAATTGGATTAGATGAGAGATAAGAAATAGACACTCACGAGAAAAGAACTCATGGTATGAACTTGCTACTATTCAGATTTATAAAAACAATGCTTTTATGTAGACTAGTTGAATAGTTCTTAAAAAAATGGTTGATAAGTAGTAGTAGTATAAAACTGAGCTGCTCTTAGCAAGTAGTCTATACGTTAAAGGAGAATACCTAGTGTTTTTCAAGCCGTCTTTATCAGTGTATGTAAAGAGTATATATAGGTCTCACTCTTAGGAGTACTCTTTCTTTAGTCAAAATATTTTTCAGTGTTATGTATTTCTTTCCTACATCTCAATCTTTCGTCTCCGGTATAGTACAATGTACCATAGGCAAGATCGAGTTGACAAAGAAAATATTTACATAGGCTCAAATAAGCACTTATAAATCGTCAGTACATACAATTGAAAATTTGAATTATATTACCTGGTAGTTTGTTAAATAATTTTATACTTAACCCCCTAAATGAACTACTAGTCTTGTGAAGTCTTAGATACGGAACGGCAAGCTTGTGTTTATCTCGGGTGTTAAAACGATGGCAATCAGATTTTTGAATAAAGTTATCAAAGTTCTTGCGTACATACATAATACAGTCTTTGAACATATCTCTTAGCGAATCTCGAGGTTTAAGGCCATATATAGCCCAGATGGCCCTCTTCTGCAATACAAAAATAGTTTGTATGTCAGCAGCGGACCCCCATAACAAAAGGCCGTACGACATTACGCTATGAAAGTAACTGAGTCGTATTTTTTTAACTGCGTATGCTGCTGAGCTGAGTCTTCCTGCCAAAGTCGTAATATGAGGGCTCCATTGCAGCTTGGAATCGATAGTGATTCCAAGCCCAATTCTTCCAACTAGAATGAATGATTTCAATAGGTTCATCATTCATGCATATGTTAGTGTTTACTTGCCTTACATTAGGCATTGAAACCTTAATACATTTCGTTTTCTTTGAATTTAATTAAAGATTGTTAGTAGTGAACCAATAAAGTACTTGTGAGAGAGCATTATTTACGTCGTCAATATTTGGTATTTTTCGGTCAACTGGTTTGGATTATTCACGCATCTTCATGCATCATTAAGTAAATAAGAAGAGAGATAAAGAAATAATGTAGAGCATAAAAGGTAGTGAAGCAACGAAAATGCGTAAATTAATTTCCGTTAGATAAAAATATTTGGGACTAATTTAGGCCTCATCAAACTTAAGGCTCGCCGTTAAGCTGTAAGTCAATATTATTTAAGAGTATATGTAAATAAGCGCATCATTGCGATTTGATGAGACATATTTATGTATCTTTTCCGTTACACATACTTAAATATACTTTCAGAACAGGCATATAAAATGCCTAGTAGGTATACATACATACATATTATGTTTAAATACATATACATATTATGTTTAAATTTTCTATTAAAGTAACATTGAATCAGACATAACACCAAATTGTTTGAATATTTTTATATTAGCACGTTGGTAATGCCATTGTTTGCGATGAAAATTCGCTGAAGATTCACAATAAAAGTATATACTTTTATTGTGAATTTTCAGTGCAATGAAAACTGAGATGATTGTCTAACATCGAGCATATAATCAATTAAGTATTTTTTGTTGTGTGTGTCATTTTATAAGAAGGTAGATGATTTAGGTGCTTTGATTTCAGGCCATATAGGCCGTTTCAGGCTTGAATGGCAGTTTAGAACTGACACAAAGTTGCCCAGTTAGTGATCATCATATCATATAAGACCATTAATATTAGAAATACAAATAATTTCTTAGAAATGAGTGACAGCGGAAAACAAGGTAAGGCCGGAGGAAATTACATTTCAACCATATTTGTGTACTGTCACTGTAATCTAGGTGTAGTGATATAAATGAGTCGTCGCTGAGCTAACAAAAATATTACGCGGTTGTACAAATTGTGTCAGCTCCTCACGAGACCGACATTCGACTGAGAACTTTACGACAGACAGACAAACGACGAGCGAAATACGACTGAATGCTGCCATAAGATAATATTCTGTCGGATTGTGGCAATGGCTTTCAATAAAAAAAACATAAACGAAATTATTCGAACAACTATCTTGGTAAATATGCATTTTTCTACACTAATCTTTATATAATTATGCTAATTCAATATTATGGTAGACAATCGAATTAATTTATCCTATCAGAGTATATCTTAAAAATCCTTTTTAAATATTATAATATTTATTTTCAGGTGCTGTTCGCATTTCCATTGGTAGTGTCATCGAACATCGACTGTGGTGGAAAAGCTTTTCACTGCGTGAATTCGACTCATTTCATGATATGTGTTGACTTAGGTGGTGGTGTATCAAGTACAATAGACACGTTTATCATTCCGTGTCCTCCACCTACAGTGTGTCAAAAGACTAACTATTATGAGTGTGAGATCCCATTAGTGACGACAACAGTGACTTCAATCGATACAAGTGTACCTAGTGCTTCAGGACCTAGTGCAAATGCGAATATTTGGGACGAAAATACTGTTTCTTCTACTTCACCTAATCTAACAAGTGAAGTTCCACTGACGGAGAATAATACTGTGAGTATAACTGCGTTTAGTGTTGCAAACCATGGTTTACTAACTTTTGAATCGTCGACTACAGCTGCAGACGCTGTTTTAACAACGGAAACTGAAAATGCATTAAGCAGTCTTTCAAAAATACAAGGTGACAATGTGAGTGACACCACTGTAACAGTAACTTCTGCTTACACAGGGGCTGATGTTTTTGATAATTTGTCTACATTGAAAGATAACGTCACAGATAATTTAATTGATACCACCACTGATTTCACTACGACTGAATATGCGCCGACGACAGAAAATGTGCTTATAGCTACCTCTAGTGTGCAAACGAATGATCTTTCTACTGATGCACCTAGAACAATAATTACAATTTACAATGAAGCTAACAAACAAGCAAGCAACGTCACTGAAAATAATATATCTGCACAATTTGAAAAAAATAAAAATATTACTTCTACAGTGGTAAATGTTAGAACTCCACACGAATCTTTAACCACAGAAACAAGTTTTATCAACGACCTAAGCCAGGGGTTTACGACAGAATTCTCAACTACCGTTACTTCGGGTGGACAACAGCAGGTGACAGACATTTCAGTACAGGGCACCGATATAGCCTCGAATAGAAGTGTAGATAATCTAACGATTGAAGAACATTTACTCCTGTCCAATGAAAATACCATAATAAATAAAATAAACCCTAAATCAGCGGCGAATATGGAACTTATAAATATTATTAAAAATGACATGAGTACCATTGAAAATATTAGAAATACTATCATACCGACTGAAGCTACTACATACGATACAACTGCAACTAATAGTATATCGGAAAACATATTATTAAGCACAACTAACGTACCTTCTGTTACCGAAAACTATATTTTTTCTACAACTAATGAAATGTTGGCAGCCACTTCTTCTTTTAATGTGACTCCGATGAGAAATTATAGCACGAAGATAAATAGTACGACACAAGATGGACTAATCACGAAAGATACAACAGAAGGCATCTATACTAACTTTGAAGAACAAATAGTTACAAATAGTAGTGTGCATATTCAAGATACACATATAAATCAAGTAACAACAGAATCTAATTACGAAATACAAACTTCACTGTCTACATTAGCAGATGGACTAATCACGAAAGATACAACAGAAGGCATCTATACTAACTTTGAAGAACAAATAGTTACAAATAGTAGTGTGCATATTCAAGATGCACATATAAATCAAGTAACAACAGAATCAAATTACAAAATACAAACTTCACTGTCTACATTAGCAGATGGACTAATCACAAAAGATACAACAGAAGGCATCTATACTAACTTTGAAGAACAAATAGTTACAAATAGTAGTGTGCATATTCAAGATACACATATAAATCAAGTAACAACAGAATCAAATTACGAAATACAAACTTCACCGTCTACATTAGCAGATAGTACTACTCTTCTGCACACTGAGAAAACGTTATTTGATATGAATAATACCGTAACTTATAGCGAAGCTACACTTAATCCAAGTTATGAAATTAAAACGACAACTATTAATGCAGAAATTGTAACCGAAGACAAATCTCTATCTAAATTTGAAGTCACCTCACAAAATGTAAATATGACCATACCACCAACTGAACTACTAACTGTAAGACATAATGAAGCAAACTCGCAAATTGCTACTGTAACAGAGGGACTACTAATGCCTGATGTTCAAGGCACAACGTCTGAACTATATTCTGATTTTCAAACAATGACGTTTAATATAGAAACTTCTACATTGGGCAGACTGCCAGATGAAGCTGACGTACCAACAGTTAATTTAGGTGATCCTATAGCTACCACTCAAACAGTAACCGATACCAATTATAGAACAAAATCCAGTGTATCTTTTAATACTATAACGGAAAAACCACCATTGTCTTATGATCTTGGAACAACTCTTCTCAGCGATAGCATTCTCGCTACTGCTAGTCAACCAACATCTGCCTTATATTCTGAATTTCAAACAACGCCAACAAATATAGAAATGTCTACGTCGGGCGTGATTCCTCTTCAAGTTGATGTAACTTCAGTTGATTTAAATACTCCCATAGTTTCCAATCAAGCAATAACTGAAACAAATTCGTTCTCTTTTTCGACAACAACTATGACTGAGGGGCTCCCACAATCGGTTATTCAGGGAACAATGCTTAGCAGTGGCAGTTTCATGAATCAAGTAAGACCAGAATTATATAACGAATTTCCAACAACGGCATCTGATATAAGTACTTCTACACGGGGTGTACTTCCTTCTGTATCTGATGTATCTGTGGATTTAAATAATCCTGTAGTCTCCAGTCAAATAGAAATTGGAACCAATTACAATATCAAAACGAGTACAGCTACCTTAACAACTATTACAGGAGCACCACCCCTATTAGATGTTCAGGGCACTACACTCAGCAGTGATGTTTCTGTTACAGCCCGTCAAGCTACAGAAGATTTATTTTCCGAATTTGAAACGACGCCACTTAAAATAGAAACGTCTGTAATAAGCAAACTTCCTGCTCAAGTCACTATATCATCAGTTGATATTAATTATCCTAAATTTTCCAGTCAAACAGTAATCGAAACAAAATCGAGTCCATCTCCCTTAACAACTATAACACAGGAACCACCATTATCTGACGGTCTAGCAATTCTAAATAACAGTTTCAGTCAAGCCACATCTGAATTACATTCTGAATTCCTAACCACGGCGTCCAATATAAAAACTTCTACTCCAGACCTCTCTTCTCTTGTTGAAACGACGACCACTAATTCAGAAACACCAATAACATACCAACTTCCATTTCAAGTTGATTTGCTACCAGTTGACCTAAATAATCCTATATTTACTACTCAAACAGAAACCGAAACATCTTCTTTAATAACTATTTTAGAGGCATCATCAATGACTGATGTTACTACTACTACACAATTACCAAATATCGCAACTCAATCCTCTACATCTAATTTAGATACAATAACCGGAGAAAAAAATCGTTCTTCTACCGAAGAAACGTTAATAAATACTCAATTATTAAGTCAGATAGGTATTGAAAGAAATTACCAAGGCATAACCACAGAAGCTTCCTTAAAACGTACAATTGAGTCACCTACGTCTGCTGTGAAAAGAACGATAATTAGCAGTGGTGCTCCTGTTACATCTAATCAAGTAACATCAGAAATAAATTTAGAAATTCAAACACCAACATTAAATTTACAAACTGTAACCCAAGAGATATATCATTCTCAAGGAACGGAAGCGTCAGGTAACTCAAACACTTCCACGTCTTTTAGAGAAACTTTTACCGAAGTTAATAGCGGAATTCAATCGATAAAGCCGACGTTAGAAACATACACAGATGATACACATCTATCAATAATTCAGAATAAGCCCGTCGACCAGTCTACGCTAGTTACGCAGGATCTTCACAACGATATTCAAAATACGAAAAACAGTTTAGGCCCCATTGCTGAGGCTAATTTTGTTTCTCCAGTCAAGGCAACACCTGTATTTGTACATGTGACGAATTCTCCAAGTCAACTGGAGACCGAAACAAATTATGATATAAAGACCACTATATCGTCAATACATACTATAAAAGATGGTCCCTATGTATTTGATATCGAGGGAAATACAAAAAGTACTAATGAAGCGGGTATGTATAAAACCATATCTGAATCTTATTTAGAAATTCCAAAGTTATTATCAAATATGGACAGTGTCATTCAGGGCACAATCCAATCTCAAGCCGATCATGCATTAGTTGAAGTAAATATTCCATCTAGAGAAGCAGTGACTAATACAGATCACGGAATAAATACAATTATGCCTACGTCAATAACATTAACTGATAAAACATATACACCTAATGTTGTTGGACCATCAACTGGTAATATTGACCCCATATTGAAAGAAAGCACATCTAAACCAATTTTCGCCACCCAAACAGAGACTTGGAATTTAAACTTGAAAACCGTTACTGCGGAAAATACTTTTCCTCAAATTGATAAGCCATCAAATATTCTAAAGGCTTCTAAACAAGCCATACCCGAAACTTATTACGAAAGTCAAACTTCCAGACTTACTACATATTCTCAAGATGAAGGAACATCTGCAAATGTTAAAAAAATTATAATAATTGGTCCTACTGTAAATGAATTAACTGGACTAAAGAATCCAAATTCAGTAACTAATTCTGATTTTGAAACACTATCTGAAGCAGCAACTAAATCTAGTGTGAAGCAGACATTCAATTTGAGTCATATTAACACAACTAATATTACAGCTATATCTGAATCAAATGTCGAAATACAAAATACTAACACCAAAAGCAAAGAAATAAGAATTAACGATAGTCAACCAATAACACCTGAACGGGAATTAAATTTTGGGATTCCGAGAACTACATCTACTTTGAAAACGATAGCCATGGGAGTATTTCAGTCTAATGATCCTGAAATTAACATTAGTAACAACAAAACAAATAATCAACCTATAACCGCAAGCCAACTTATTACCGAATCAAATCATGCAATTAAAACAAGCAACTCTCCTATAGAAAACTTACCCAACGGTGTGCCTACTTACAACATTAACGAGAAATTATTTAATGGGACTAGACAAGTATCTGCAATAAATGTTGCAATAAAAACACCACCTCCTATATTACCATACACAACGAAAATTGTATTTCAACTCCAGCCAGAGAAAACAGCTACTGATGAAGTTATTTCTGGTATCGGCCAGACAAAAATGGAAGAAAATTATACTGTTCATACACCAACGAATTTTAATATGAGTGAACATCCTTTTTCGGTCGTGAAGGAAACTTTTATCAGCAGAAGTATTCCTGTAACTGCCGGACATATAATTCCAAAATCAAATCCTGACCACCAAACTGCACCAAATATAATGGCTGAAACAAATCGGAATTTAAATAATGTAGAATCAGTAAATGAAGCCTCTGTTTCTGTTTCTAATCAATTGAATTTCACTAATATCGACCATTATCGCATTAAATTAAATGAATTCGGTATGACAATACACACTGTAAATACAAATAATGAAACAAATTTACCTACAAATAGTTCCAGATCTATTGAAAAGATCGTAAATATACATAATACAACAATAGATGCGCAGATCACCTCACCAGACAAAATAAATATGCAAATCCCGGATACAACATTTGTAACCGAAGCATATATCACAAATAATAATAAGATGAACAATGATGGCCATCTCATCGGTCAAGTTTCCCGTCCAATAAATCAAAATATAAGAACTGAAAAAAGTTTAGCTGATCAGATAAATATTGCATTCAGAGACACAAATAGAACTGTGGATGTCACAAGTAGCTATACCGATAATATTAAAATAGCGAAAGAAATAGCTCAAAATACTAATACATTAAGCAACGTGCCGTCTACAGAAAATAACACTTCTATGGTTAAACCATTAATTTTAGTTAACGATGCTGTGTATTCGGATGTTGTAACTAAACACCAAAATAATTATCACCCTAATTTATCGATATTAACTGAAATCAATAAAGGACCAAAAGACAGGTCAATTCAGAATACAGTTGCAAATCACAAAACAGGTTCTCCATCATTAAATACCATTGCGACAAATACTGCAGATAATGGCAATAGTTCGAATGTTGTTAATAAAGATGACATAACATTACCTGTTGCTACTCATGTCATCACAAATGTAGACTCGAGTGACATTTTAAATGGATTTACTTTACAAACTACGGCACCTAAGATCAAAATGAGTAATGATGAAAATACAACTAGTGTGTCTTCAACAAATGGATTGCCAGTTGTCACCAGACATTTGAAAATAAATGACGGTCAGACACAAATCACATCGCCACAGCAGTCTGAGACAACTTTAAACCAACAACACATTTCAGCGACTACTTCACACATCTTAGATGTAAAGAGAACAACTACAAACACAGAATCTGATGGTGATGTCGGAGATAAATTTGTAAAAGAACATGCAATGCTGCATGTTCTAAAAGAAAGTTCAGTAGACGATGTAACGACTATAGTACCACATATAGTTACACAGGTTCAATTACAATTCTTAGGTCCAAAAACCACGTCACATTATGAAGTTATTACAGAATCACAATACCTAAGCATAAATCCAAGTGTAACTGAGACTAAAAGTACACAAACAACTTTGAGTACAACTCCAAAGGAACAAAGTGACCAGAATATGAATATACATCATAGTAGGTTTTCAGATACTGGCAGTAAGGCTCAAAATCCACTACATTCATACTGTCATAATCGAGGTCGTGGTAGATACTCAGATCGCGATGATTGTACTAAATTTTACATATGCATAGGCAGAAGTGAACCTATTGTAGGTAAATGTCCAGTTAATACAGTTTTTAGCGACTTGAAAAAGCAATGCACTAAAAATAAGGCACATTGTATACGAAATAATGAGTTTAAATGCGTATCTGAAGGTAGATTTAGTGATATTTTAAAGCAAAATGTCTATTATATTTGTGTAAATCGGGTAAATGTTTTTGTTAGGTTCGAATTTCAATGTCAAGACGGTTATGTTCTTAACCAAACATCAGTTAGATGTACAAAAGAGGAAACCCATCATGAATCCACTGACAAAAGCAAAAGTGAGACTAGTTCAAGCGAAACAACGAACAGTAAAGAAATAAAGTCAAAAAATCATAGCACATCAGAAAAAGACAGTAAAGACAAAACAAAACATAAATTTGAATGTAGTGAAGAAGGTAAGTTTGTCGATCCTAGAAACTGTAAAAAGTATTATGTGTGTACGAAAAATAAGAAATCGCAGTTTCGCAGGAAAAGGAAAAGTTGCGACTCGGACGAACTGTTTCACAAAGACAAAAAGAAGTGCGTTGATGCGGACAGCTATGACGAGTGCTAATTAAAGCGTTTTAGATTAAACGGTACATTGGTTCATACCTGTTATTCACATGTGATTGAGACATGCATTCAACATATTATATTGTGATCTATAGATACATTTATAAATAACTTACTAAATATGATTGAAGGGTAGAATCTGTTAATTTTAAGGTAAAATTAAATCCCAAACATGTAAATATATGTAACAAAGTTATTTATTATTTTTTCTGTATTGTATTAGCATGTAGGTCTTAACTATTCTTAAGAACAATCGTAAGAAAGATGTTTAAATTATACAATTAATTGTCAGGCTATTGATAAGATTACTTTAGATGAAATTAGTATGTACAACTAATTTAAATTGTTATTCTATTCTGTTAGACACTGATTTTTGTTATATGTTTTAATAAATAAATTATAATTTATATTTTCACAGATAAATTCAGTCTTTCATTTCTCTAGTTTCACATACGTGGTCGTCTATAAGCTGCGCCTGATTTAGGAATAAATTGGTCTTCCGGTTCTTTTTCCAAAGTTAGGCAGAATTTACTTGAGAATACAGTGCATCGTACTGATGCTTCCCCGTAGACGGGCCGGGAGGGGCAGAAGTATGCCGCGCGCACAGGACTGCGGTCGTCTGTCACGCTAAACTTATAGTTTTTACACTCTATGGGCTTTGGTCCATCTACAGGCGTTGTAATCGTATATTTCGAGTCATCAAAATCTGTGTCCACTCTACGGTTCGAATTTCCATAAATAGCAACGCTCGATTTCATCGTGTTTTCTATGGGACATTTGTATTTGTCCGGTGATGAGCAGGTTCTGGTGTAGCCGTTGAATATGGTGTTGCCAGTGCACTGAAATTTGATGCCTTGGAAGCGGTTCTTGTTAGGGATGCAGAGGATGTAACCCTTGCAGTCGGGGACGTAAGGGTCGGCGATCCTCTCGCTCCGATAGCAGCGCAGCGTCCTGGTGATGGCAGGGTCTATGTAGTTCCTGGTGTTCTCGCAGACGTCACTAGAATCTTCGTTGCAGACGGAGTTCGGGGGGCACTTGAACGCCGGCCCGAATAGGTTGTCTCCCTCGCAGAGTCTCAATTTAGTGCTTCCCTCGCAAATGAAGCCGTAAGGGCCGCAGTCGAAGCTCTTTGTGTGCACGTAAGCTTTGGAGTGTTTATGAATGACCACCTAGAAAGATTTATTACATTCAGTAAAATAGCTGTATCTTAATATTGGTATAAAAATAGTAACAATAATATAGATTAAACTGGAAATGTCATGTTTAATAAATGGCAGCGTTGTTTTTTGGACAGCCCTGTTGGGTTTGATCCTCTCAATGCGACATAGGATAACTGAGAATAAACACTTTGAAAAGATAAGTGTTTCTATTGAACACGCAGGGAAAATAACAAGCGGAAAACAAGCGCAATACATGATTAAAGAGTTTTAAATAATTTAAGGCCATACTACTAAGACGATTTAATTTTCTCTGTAGGACTGGTCACAAAGTTCTTACTGGGAGAGGATAAAATATCTTATAATAATCTAATTTTGAATTCGGCAATAAGAGACAGTGTGCTAAATAATAACGTTCAGTTATGAATAATTCTAATAAATGACTTGAACTTACCGCAAACAATGCAAGACAAACTTTCCACAAGGACATTTTTAAAACCAATTTCACAGTCAAGGTTGCTTCGATGGCGATTCGGAGGCGACTAACGGCCATCCAATGCTTTCTTCAAGTTCGCTTCGCGGACAATTATCGTTTTTAACACTTTCAGTAAACAAACACGGGGAAACGGATCCGTGTCACTGGCGCGGCGCGCTGACCAGTGTGTCGCAGATTCGGAAACTGGGATAGGCTTTACATATTTGGCTTTTGGACGTATTGTTTGATATTAACAGTTATAGAAGGTATGGAGTATGAATGGAGTGAATTTGTATACATAACAGAAAGCCTATAGATTTATGCACATATTGTTTAAAAAAAAATTAAGTGGTAGATATGTTTACCTCTTTTATATCTTGATAACTATTTATAGGTATTAGAGTAAGTTCTCTGAATATGGACTAGTCACCTAATATGGACCATAGCAATATTTCACACTGTAGAATGCCTAGCGGAGTGAATATAGCAACAAATAATGCTCCTTCCTTGCGTGACCCCACTAGTGATTCACAGCGAGTCTCCAAGCGTGGTAGTGTAAGTAGCAGCAATTTTACATTTTCAACGTGGTTCGATGTAATTTTTCGGTAAGTTTTGTAAGATTAATGCAGCTATCTTTATATTGATTGTACTGTGATTATATATATTCTGAAAACGTTATTGTGTTTGCAGTTATTATTCTTATAACTCGTACCTGTATCTAACGTAAATATTTCCTAAGAATATTACAACCTTAACGTAGCATCAGTTTCTAATATGGACCCCGGCAGGGGTTTGAAAAATGGACCAGTGGTCCATATTATAATCATGTAGTCCATTTTATGAGCCCAATTTATATTTGTTTTAGAATATGGCCTCGCCAAGTCAACAAGGAACAAGACTCGTATTAAAATGAAATCGAATAATAGAGAAAGAAAAGCAACTACTTCATCTTTGCTAACTTCTTCACCGTATAAAGTTGATTTGGAAACATCAATTAAAAGAAAAGAAGAAGCAGTATCATTGAAAAAAAAAGAAACTTAGCAATAGAGTTGAAGAATCCAAAGAAAAGCGTTGGAACAAAATATAAATCTATACCGGAAAGAAAATCACAAGAAAAGCCAAAGAAAAATACAAAAAGACCAGAAAAGAAAAACGCTACGTGAGTAATCTAATTCAGCCTCTAGCTCTGAAGATGGTAATTAATCAGTCAACGATGATACTGACGAAAGTCCTGACAGAAGTACGAAAAGTAACGCAAAATAATAAATAAATAAATAAATATATTATACTTCGCTTATACTGCGAAGGTTCTTTTCCTAAGGACGTTAACGGAGAAGTACCTAGTAAATACCTTAGGTCCGTAATAAAAACCTAGTGGTCCATATTAAAGTACCTATTTTAAGACGGTCATGTTTGACACATTTTAGGAAAAGTGATGTGTTTTTAAAATAATGTTACTTTATGTTATTTGATTTATAGCTTACAGTTAGATACTAATTACTTGATTGATTGACGCAAAAATCATATCAAAAAAAATCTTATGCATAAGGTTATTATAAAGTTGAAGATTTCTTGAATGACAAAAACCGATGGTCTACGAGTGATTAATTAGTCACTAATAATAGTTTTAACTATCTATGTATAAATTAAATTCGCCTATTTTATGAAATTAATCATGACATCACAATTTGATGTAATAATTCACTGAATTTTTATAACTAACTACTAACTAAACTAACTAAACTTCACGCCACTTCCCTAGCGGGGTAGGCAGAGAGAACCGAACGCCATATGGCACGATCCTTACACACCTCACGCGCCTCTTCAACATTCATAATCCTTTTCATACAAGCTCTACGATTTTTATGACTCCTAACATCACCTTCTTTTAATACACGACCAATCTGGTCGTGGTAGGTGAGCCTGGGCCTTCCGCGGCTCCTACATCCTTCCACATTCGCATTGTATATCTGTTTAGTCAATCTTTCGTCATCCATTCTTTCCACATGTCCGAACCACCGGAGCATGCCTCTTCTTACCTTGACTCCGACGCTGTCCTTCAGACCAACTCTCTTTCTTACATCATCATTCCGAACGCAGTCTGTGAGCGATACACCGCAGATTTTCCGCAGCGCACGCATCTCGACCGCGTTTATTCTACTTTCATGCTCTTTCTGCCATACCCAACTCTCGCTTCCATATGTTAGCGTAGGAATCAGCACCGCATTGTGTATGGCGAGCTGGGCCTTCTGGCTTAAGATTTTGCTGCCTAAAAGTTTTCCTAACGCTCCATTCACCCTATTCCCTGCATTCACTCTTCTTTCTATATCAGCGGAGTACCTTCCATCTCTACTAAATGCAGATCCTAGATATACAATTTCATTCACCTGTTCCAGCACTACATCGTCAACCGTTATCCTTGTATCCGTTCTGGTTTCATCTCTTTCAAACACCATAATCTTTGTTTTCTTCGCATTCAAATGTAAGCCTCTCTCCTTGCAATCATCTTTCAATGTTGTGACTAGTTGCTGCAGATCCGATGCCGACTCTGCTAGAAGTACGGCATCGTCCGCGTAAAGCAGGCAGTTCACAACCAGGTCACCCATACGCACTCCAACATTCATAGATCTAATCCTCTGGAGACAATGGTCGAGATATAGGATAAACAGCAGAGCAGACAGCACGCATCCTTGTCTGACACCAATATTGACGTCAAACCAGGGTGACAGGCTGCCCTCCACTTGCACGCATGCCGTACATCCCACATAGGTGGACTGCGCAGCACGAAGCAATGCTCCATCAATCCCATATCTCGGCAATATGTCCCAAAGGTCCTTTCGTACAACCCTGTCAAAGGCCTTCTCCATATCCACAAAACCGCAAAAAACCCTCTGACTTTTGGCCAGATGCTTCTCCACGATGTTGCGAAGAGAGAAAACTTGATCCGTGCATCCTCTACCATTCCGGAAACCTCCCTGTGCCTCCCACAACATTCCATCAGATTTCACCCTCATTCTCCTCTCAATAATCTTGCCATACACCTTTGCTGCTAAGCTGATCAAACTGATGGCTCTATGGCTGGCACAGTCCATACGTGACCCAGCACCCTTGTACAGAGGCACGATAACTGCCCGTCTCCAGTCCATTGGGACCTTTCCGTTTCTCCAGCATAGATTGCACAAGAACCAGAAAGCGTCCTGGACGCTAGCGCCACCTAGCTTGATCATCTCCGCAGATACCTTGTCTATTCCCGCGGCCTTTCCACTTTTCAGACTTCGTATCGACCATTCAATCTCATTCATAGTGATGTCTTCATCAGACGCTGGCACCACAGAATCAGACATAGCCTCACTCTCAGTGCCAACATCAGAGACATACTCATACATTTCTCCAAAATATTCACTCCACCGTTCTAACACCTCGTTCGGGTTTGCAAGAATGTCACCAGCTTTAGATTTAATCTTACTCATTCCGGATGCCGACGAATATCCCCGAGACCTCTTAACCTCCCTCCAAAAGAGCTTGGAATTAGCCTCGAAACTATTCGTCAGTCTCCTTTCTTCATTCATAGCTACTCTTTCACGCTTCTCTTTCACTAAAGCTTTGGTTTCACTCTTGCAATAACGGTATATTTCTTTCTTCATCTCAAGCATACTTTCATCCATTTGCAAAGATGAGACATAATCGAGCCAGGCCTTCTTCTTTCTCGCTACGGAGGCTTTGACCTCCTCATCCCACCATGCGTCACCTTTCATTGTTCTACGTCTCCTTGCGCATCCACATGCCTCTTTTGCACTGTCCACCATGCTCTCTTTCAAAATGTTCCAGCAATCATCAACATCTAAGCCAGAAAGACTCGCATTCGCAAGTCTTTCATTGACTAATCCTACATACACACTCCTTACACTTTCATCTTCCAGTTTTTCATTCCTTATCCTTTCAGTGCCTCCGCATGGAGTACGCACTCGCCAGTGCCTCCACTTCTTGAAAAGCCCAGCAAACCGGCATACTACCAGGTAGTGGTCTGTTTCAAGAGTAGGGCCTCTGTAGGCTCTTGTATCCAATATACTATTGCGGAGGCGGCTATCAACTAAAATCAAATCAATCACACTTTTTTGGTCATTCCGTCTCCAAGTATACGTGTGAATATCCTTATGACGGAAAATAGTGTTTGCCACAAGGAGGTTCCGTTCCAAACATACTTCCAAGATTTGCTTACCAGCATCATTCACTCTCTTGTCTCCATATGGGCCAAGGACTGCTTCATAGTCAGATCGCTTGGTGCCAACCCAACCATTCAAATCTCCACACATAATTATCCTCTCATTTCCTTCAGTCAGGTCCAGAATTTCTCTAACAGACTCCCAGAACTCCTCTAGTTCTTGGGGACTGGCTGAGCTTACTGGCGCATAGCCTGCAACCAGAAAGACTCGCGTAATACCCAGTTTAATACGAACCCAGAGGAGTCTCGGGCCAACTAATCCATAGTCTTTCACACCAGAGACTAAACGAGAGGAAAGCACTACTCCAACTCCACCGCTGGCATGACAATTCTGTTCCACACCAGACCACAGAGCCATCATACCACCGGGAAGCTCATCTGCATCGCTGCCCTTCCGCTTAGTCTCTGTCAAGCACAGAACATCCAGGCGTCTCTCATTCATTACGTCAATCATCTCATACATCTTATCTTTCATTCCACCTCTTACATTCCACGTGCCTATACGGCACTCTGTTCTCCTCGTTCCGCAGTGTCCGGCGTGGCGTGAAGGGTGGCGGCCCCCTTCGCCGCACTCGCCACTTTTCGCACCGACGAGGGCTCGTCGGTGCGCGTCGCATCGGGGGAACGCCCTACCCCGCTCTGCGGAATTAGATCGGTCCAAGGTTGCAATCCGAAATCGGACTGGCAGGAGTCGCGACGAGCACGCCCTTGGCACATGACCCCCAAATGAATTTTTATTATATGACATTGCCTAAGAAGCTTTCAGCTGTGTTCTTTAGTTGGCTTGTTATTATTATTTTAAATTTTCCATTTTTCTCTGACCAACCTGAGTAGTCATGCTCACTAAAATGTCGCTGGGGTGGTAACGCTATGTGGCGGGTCGTTACATTCCCTAAAATATGGTTGAGTGAAGCGATGGCTGACACATACGTCATGCTTGCTAACAGGTGCCGCCTTTGGGGACTGGTCTGCTCTGGTCGGGTCATATTTTTATTTTTTCTTAGTAATTATAAATTTTTATTATCTTATTTCACACCAGGCCCACTTTGAAGCATGGTTCAAAGTGAAATATGATTCTTATAACTTTGTTAATACTGTTGTTGAAAAAAGTAACTACCGAGTTTCTTGCCGGATTCTTCTCGGTAGATGTAACATTCCGAACCGGTGGTAGAATCATATCTCTTTCAACTTCTTTTTGTTTTTGACGATTTATAAGTGTTTCTTTGAAACCTATTTAAATAAAGAATATTTTGACTTTGACTTTGCCTTTGAGATATCGGACTAAATTACAATATGTAACTGCTAGTTTTTTATTTTATTAAAAAAAATAGGTAAATTCATAGATCCTCATCCTCATGTTCCTATTTATATTTATACTGTAGATAGGTATAGTTACTTTTTACAGTAAATAGTAGTGATGTGATGTCACCTGCCTAGTCTGTTATTGGGCAAGCCTTCATCGATGCCGTCAGAAAGCCGTACTTAGGTACACGTTTGAAGAACAGTCCATACATGTACTGCAGTGAATAAGGCGTCGACACTAAAACCGAAATCATGTAGGGGAAGGTGGGGTAGCTTCATACAGATTTTATATTTTGTTTCAAAGAATTTTCTCCGGTTACAATATCAGTATCGATCCATCAAAAACTAATAGTCTTATATCTGACTTAATAAAAAAAAAATTTATTAAAATAATACACCTGGGCGGTTTTCTGTAAAAGTTAAAACAAAAAATTTAAAATGTATGTATGTACCCCACATGCCTAACAGTCTTTCTGATCAGTCATCAGTATTTAAATATCTTAGCTCCTTTTGCTTAATTCTTATTTAGTAGTATTATCATTAGTAGTTGTAGACTGCTGTATAGTAGACTGCTGATTTCTGTATTGATGAGTTTGTTTTCCAAAACTTCATGGAGAGCCTTTAACATTTCCTGTTCGTCCACCTCTCCACTCCTAGTTACAACCCTTCTTCTAATTTCTGAAGATATTTAAAACCAAAATATGATATTATTTCAATTCTAAAAACTAAATTAAAAAAGGTAGGCACATTTATACAGTATGAATGTACCCCGCTTACTGCTGTATGAACCTACCCCATCACAAGAAAATGAAATAAAATTATTCCTAAAAAAACGTACCATGTGCATCATTATTCACGTATCAATTCACAAACTTGGCCCTATTATCTTTTAAATAAAATAGTACTGAATAATCTAGAAAACAGCTTGTATCAATAAAAAGATGTTCAAAGTGAGTTTATAAAATTACCTTGTCACCTCATCATGCGTTTCTCACCGACTGCTGTCAAACTCCGTGAGCCAACATACACCTATATTAGCTATGTATACACGCATAAGTCGTTCAATTGATGTGCGATTAACAACAGATATCACTAGTGTATAAAGGTGCCCCTTGTATGAATCTGCCCCACTCTCCCCTACTGTAGTATAGGTACTTTGGAGAAAGACACATAAAGATAATTAGGGTCTTTCAAATTAAGCAGCGTGTAAGAGAAAGTATGGTGTACCTAATGTACGCCATATTCACGGTGCTCTTTTGTTGTGGTTTTGTGTATCTACCTACACATTTTCACTTTTTAATAAAAAGTTCTTGTAGTTTTTATCTTTAATAATATTTTTTCTTATTATTATGTATGGCAATATGACTTATACAATATCTAACTAAACTATAATTTTTTTAAATATAAGTATTTGTCTATCGATACCAATATAAAGTTACTTGTGTATGTAAAAAAAACCAATTGTGTTGTAACTAGTTTACAACAAATACTTATGTAGGCTTGTTTTTTGACCCGCGTATGTAGGTAGGTATAAATTAAATGAGTAAAAAACCTGTCTCAAATCAAAAAAAGTCATCTTACGGTCTAAATAATTTTATTACGTAGCACTAAAACTAAAGTACAAAATAAATACAAGTACGTCACTCGTCATCGGAGGAGTCGCTGTCGCTGTCCGAGCTTGTGGAGCTGTCCGCGTCGCGCGCCGGCGCCGGCGCCGCCGACCCGGTCTTGGCACTGCGGGGAACAACCAATCGGCGTTACCTTGCGAGCGTTTGGTTATGACATTGATGCTATTTTTTTTTTGGTTTTCATTTTACCACGGTTGTTTGGGGGTTGAACTGTTGAACTGGTCGGTCTTAATAAGATACTGCTTGAGGAGTAACTGATTTTTATGGGCCTCGCCACGGGGAGCTCATATAGCTTCGTGGGCGTATTCTTTAGTTCTCTCGTTCTATATTTTAAATTGAATTTTGAATTTAGCCTAACAAGGGCAACGCTTAGATATCCTTCTATAGCTAAGCGTTACAGTAGGTAAATTAGATTATGGTTATACTTAGTTAGTCATACATACATACATACATAACATCACGCCCATAATCCCCTAAGGGGTAGGCAGAGTTAAAGGGGCAGCAAGCCCCTTCAACCACATTCAGCCAAAAATAGAGCCAGGCTGGGTTAGTTGGAAAATTGTGAAAAAGCAGTGACAAGCGGCTAACCTGTCGCCTACACAATCACACACCCAAAACCCGATATACCATTAGTCGCCTTTTACGACATGCTAGGCAAGAACCACAGTTGGCACATTCTTTTTAAGTCCCAGACCAACATGGGACAGTGGGCTGGGTTGGATGGAAAGCTGTGAAAAAGCAGTGACAAGTGGCTAGCTCGTCGCCTCTGTTAGTTAGTTAGTTAGTTAGTCGAATATTACATACCTAGTTTTTCCGAGTACTTAGATTTTTTTTTTGAATAATATTGGTTGTCCAAAGGCCAAATGTTATCCCTATAGACACACTCTTTGCAGCTAACTCACGTGTAGTAGGCGTCGAGCAGCGCTCGCGCCGAGGGGTGTATGGTGCTGGCGACGTCCCCGCGCCGCTGCAGCAGCTGCTCCACGTCGCCCTGTGGTCGGTTCAGTACCGCTCCCAGCGCCGCTACGCTCGCGGGGACGGCCTCTTCGAACCCGCACTCCGCCAGGTATTGCACCGCCGCCTGCGCAACATTATTGACATCGTTCACGTTGTAAACGCAATGCGCCGAAACGTACAACGATGTGACCATGTCGTTCTTATAAGACTTAATGGCCGATGACCTTTTCTAAAATAGGGGACCTCTTTAAAGCTTTCTTTAATGATTTTTCATTTTTCCTCCAACTGGTTATAGGAAAATCCTATACAAAACAGACCCTATTTTCATAAAAATAAAACAAAATAACAATAACTAGAAAATCAATACAGAATTGAATGAATTTCTACGTACCTATAGTAAATAACGTTCTCAGAGTAGTTGCGAAACGTGTTTTTCAGTTTACACTTGTTTACTTACCGCAGAGATGCCCAGTTTCCCGGCAGCAACCGCCTTCTGCGCGAGGTCGGCCAGGACCTGAGGCCTGGTGGGCACGCCGGTGGCCTCCGACCGCCGCAGCACCTGCAGGCCTTCCGACACGGCCTCCCAGTGCGGGTCGGCCTTGTCTTGCACGTCCGAGCACAGCTCGATGATGTTCGATACCGCATCAGCTGATAACCTATTTCATACAAAAATAATTCATTGGAAAACGATTCGGATGTCATGATGCTTCTATAAACAACAAATAATTAATTGGATGTTGGTCACTAATATTTTGAAATTGCAGCTGTCGGATAAGTTTATTTACAACATTTTTACCATTGCACCCGCTATTATAAAACTGACTTAAAAGTCTACAATTTTCACTGAAATTAATAATACACAGTAAAGCGTAAGTAAAGTGTAGCGCACGGAAGATATAATTTTGTTATAAACATGTACACCTTAGTCATCATCTTCCTAGCGTTATGTCCCGTGTTTAGACGGGGTCCGCTTGGACCATGATCCAGGATTTAGCGAGTCTGGTAATCACAGTGAAGCGACTGCCGATCTGACCTTCGTAACCCTAAGAAAGGGGAACCAGACAATTTTTGGATCATGGTTACAAATCCAAAGTTGTTTGAATTTGCAGGTTTCATCACGATGTTTTCCTTCACCGTCGAGCTAGTGGTATAAATACGTACATAGATTTGAAAAATCCAGAGGTACGTGCCCGGGTTTGAACCCGCACTCCTCGGTTAAGAGGCGAGGGTCCTTACCATTGAGCTACCACCGCTCTTGTAAACATGTACACCTTAGTACCTACATAAAAAAAGATTAAGACGATACTCACTTTTGTACGGGTGCCCTGAGGTCTTTTTTCTTTTCATCGTGTTCAGACATTTGTCCAAATCTAAGAATATCCGAGGCGGCGTCTCGCATTTTCGCTTTTACTTCTTCGGCTGTAACAAGTTATTATTATTACAATTCTTACAATACAAGTAATACATATTATAATGCTTTTTTGACAAGCCCTTTCGAAGTCTAGTGGTGGTGAGACCCTGGCCACGAAACCAAGGGTCGCGGGATCGAATCCCGCTAGGTGCAAATGTTTCGTGTGATAAATATGGACATTTGTTCTCGAGTCATGAAGGTTTATTAACATATTTAAGTATGTCTATCCCTTTAACTAGTACCCATAGAACAAGCTTATAAGTTTAGTTTGGAACCAGGGAATTTGTGTGTGAGTATGGAGCATTTATTTATTTATTTATTTTATTACATGCTTGCCTAGCATTGCGTAAAAGGCAACTAATAGTGTATTAGGAATCGGGTCTGTGTGATTGTGCAGACGAGCTGGCCACATGTCGCCACTTTTTTAAAATTTTCCACCTAATCCGTAATTTTTTCTGGCTAAATGTGGTTGAAGCGGCTTATTTTTACTTGGACTCTCCGGCCCTTCGGAGGTTACGGGCGGGACGCCTCTTAGACTCTGGCCACCCGTTCGAGGATTGCGAGCGTCTTAGTAAGTAAGTGTCAACTGACTCTGATACTGGTAGCAGCTGCACATGGCGGCGAGCAGGCGCTCGACCAGGCGGGCGCGCTTGGCGACGCCGAACACCACCAGCTGCGCCCACGCCTGCGCCAGCCGCTCGCCCGCGCCCGCCACCTCCAGCGTCTTTATGATCTGCGCCAGAGGACCAGCTATTATCGACTACTTGCACTTGTAGTTTAATCAGGTCTCGCTGTCGCTCAATCTGATAATATTATACGGATTTCCGTGTTTCGATGGAACTTTGGGATAAAAATATATTTCAAAGTATAGATATGCGACATTAAATTAAAAAATCGTGCGAACATCGAAAAGCCAAATTCTTATATCTAAGAAGTTTAAGTATGTGTCAGCCGTATATTTTTTTTAACAAAAGATATAATTTATTATGTTATTAAATAACAAGCAAGTATATTTGAAATTTAGCTCAGAAAAATATCCTTTCCGTTCTATCCATTATTCGAAACAAACTACATGTACCAATCGATATCAATAAATGTACATACCTCTTTCATTAACTAACTAAATATAATGATCTATTTCATATAGATCATGAATGTTGAAGAAGCAAGTGAGGTGTGTAAGGATCGTGCCATATGGCGTTCCGTTCTCTCTGCCTACCCCGCTAGGGAAGTGGCGTGAAGTTTAGTTAGTGAGTTACCTCTTCCATGACGGACGGCTCTGGAACGTACACATTAGGGACTAACGTATCAAGAAGTTGAGTAGTCCTTTCAAATGGTGCGTGCCTAAAATACAAACGATATGTAAACACACAAATTATATTCGAAAAATTTCTGATAAAGTTTTCGCTAATAATGTTTTGCAATTAAGTATTACCTGCAAGCTACTGTGACCAAATGTCTGTAGTAAATGCTCTCTTTGTACGCGTCTCCGACTAACTTATAATTGTCTCCTTTCATGAGTAGCGCATGTACCCTCTCAGCCATATTAATATTCTGTAAAGTTATCATAAAATTTAGTTAACTTATTTAAGCATTTAAACAAACATACACAATACATGTAGGAGGCGCGTATAGTGTATACACAAACAAAATATACATACTCTTTAGAAAGTTATAGCTACGCCCTTGTGTTATATTATAATATACATGCATAATACATCTTGACTAATCTATTCAAAAATAATAAGTAAAAACAATGCAACTACATAATGTATTATTTCTAGAATGAGTCCGCGACTTAAATATATTTAGCATAACAATTTCAGCTGTGTTAACTGTACCTGCAAGTGATCGTTGCATACGCCCATAGCCGTGATGAAGAAGTTTGTGTCTGTGGCTTCTTTGGGAGTTAAATCTTCTCGACTTTCCAGATCAAGAAGTATGTCCGTGAGGATATCAATGCGTGGACCTCCTGTCAATAAAGAAAAAACCTTGTTATAATCTATATTAAAGAAATTTATGTAAATAGCAAAAAAAAAAGCTATAAATAGTTTGTAGCAATTTTTAAATGGTATGATCATAAAGACAAGATATCGATTCGGCTTAGACTTACAATAAACTATTTTAGTTACAGGAATCAGAATCAAAGAAGGAACCGCATCAGCCCTGACGCGAATATCTGATTCATCAATTTTTTCATTTGTTTCGGAAATCGATTGGAACCTTCTCTTGCGTTCAACGCAAAGTCCCAAACATCGCATCAACGAGGCTGTAATATGAAACATGCACACTTACGTTCTTTGCAGAACAAGCACATCATATAATAGTAGGCAGTGAGTCCCGGGCGGATGCCGAGTTGCCGGAACTCGGCCAGCACCTGCAGCGCGACGTCCTGCAGCGCCTTGCCGCCTCCCCACGCCGACACCGAGCGCAGGCACGCCGACAGCGTCTCCTCGTTCGGGGACAGGCCCTGGCGAACCGACATACTGTTTTGTTGACAAGGGACTTACAAAGTGATGTTTGTAAGTTAAAATTGTAAGACGTAATAAGATCGCACGCCGCTTTTTGTCCGCGGCAGAGAAAAAGTCTGCATTAGTAGTGGTAGTTATTGAATTACTCAGCGTGAGAAAAGATGTAATTGAGCAAGGATGTGCAGTTCACACGCTAAGACTTAAATTTATCTATACTAGCATTTGCTTGCGACTGCACATATGCAATAATGCTTAGGGTATACAATTTGGTACACCAAAGCTTTAAACTTTGTTGTATCAGATGTTATCACATAATATGACTACCTCATTTATAATATTAGCATATAGAGTAGGCAATTTAAATATTGTAAATTTATAAAAATCAAATTGGTCCAGTAGTTTGACCATAAGCTTAGAAAAAAGGAATAGTCCTTACACATTATGTATCTTTTCTCTATATATATGTTTCAAATTTTTTTTTATTACTAAGACAACCAACAAGATATAATGCATATTGGTGTAGATGTGTCAATAAGGCCATTTTTTCTTACCAATTCTCCCATTTGTGTAAGCAGATTTTTGAGTGCTTCTATGCGCAAAGTTGTTCCTTCTCTAAGAAAACCAACGCAACCCAGGAGGGAGTTAAAGACATTTGTGGAGAGTGGAATACCCTTCTCTATGGCTTCTTGGCATAAAGCGTGAGCTCTTTCTGCCTGAAATAAGGAAAAAGGTTGATATTTAAGAATAGATTAAAAGAAAATGGATAAAAAAAAAAATTATATACAAATTAATGAAAAACCAAATTTTACTCATATATAAGAATAACATGTTGTTCTATAGAAATGCATGGTAAAAATAGGATTATTAATATTGTTTTATTTACCTGATAATGCTTAGCCATTCCCTGAATTATGGCACAGTATGCTTTCGAAGTTTTTGGTTCTAAAGATGCAAAGATTTTGTCAGCAAGACTGCCTAATCTATCGGACAAATAAAGATAATTAATTGAGTATATACATTGGCAAACTAAATTCTTCCATTTACAGCAATCCTATACTCACTTAAAGGCTTATTAATATTATTATACTTACTTCCAAGTAGCAAGTTGTCTTTCTCTAACATTAGCACTAAACCATCTTTCCTCAAGCCATTCCATGGAGTCTGGCTCCTTCTCGTTGCAGAAGCACAGAAACTGCAAAAAATCCAACTTAGTCTCTGTGCTGATATTCTCAAGCCCACCGAGTAGTTGGAACACTTTCACTGAGTCTTCTAAGAGGGCATTCTTTATTGTGTATTTTAAGTCCTCCTCAGTTACCTGCAAATTCAAAGTAGAAAAATTAAGAACAAATGAATACAAAGCAAATACAAAGTAGAAAAATTAGGAACAATTAAAAAGTTTTCTAATATCCACACCTGTGAAAACTTTTTAATTTTCAATTTCTTTAAATTACTTATATCTTATGATTCAATCTTTTAATTAAAAGCTTATCTTATAGTTCATACTGACCTTGCTCTCATCATTGTAAACAGGTTTAGGGGCAAAAGTTTCAATAGCAGGATCAGCATTATAGTACGCCGTCTTCATTTTATTTGGTGGATCCCATTCACGAGTTGTAAACAAATCTGCATGTTCATCTCTTATCCACGCCGCGGCTTTGCGACCTGCCTCCGCCGACAGCGCGTAGGCTCGCTTGCGGTAGTTTGAGAGAGGAATTAAATATGGATCATCATGATATCTGTAGTGAATAAAAGATTACATTAAATAAGAGTAAGAATACTCCTCAAATAGTAAAAAAAAACCTTAATTTTTTTACTTTTACTAACTAACTAACTAATTAAACTTCACGCCACTTCCCTAGCGGGGTAGGCAGAGAGAACCAAAAAAAACTACTACGGTAAAAAAACGTCCCATGTTTTGACCTAGCCCAATTTCATTTTTGGCTGAATGTGGTTAAACAGGCCTGCTGCCACATTGACTCTGCCTACCCCTTCGGGGATTATGGGCGTGATGTTATGTATGTATGTAAAAACATTTCTCACTTATAATGTGCAGCAGTAGGATCAGGTCCAACAGTAGCAGCTAAAGCCTGTAAGATGTCAGTAGGGCCCCTAGGAATTCTAGGTGGTGGTGAAATTCCGTCACTTGAGTTACTAGCCTTCGGGAGCTTCTGCCCTTCCAAAGCGGACATAGACCGACATAAACAGGTAAATCTAGACCACTGCCTGCAAATAATTTCATATAAAATATTTTAATAAATATGACATACACATAACCTAAAAAATTGTTTTGGCTTTGTATATTACCTTGGTAATATTATATGCGAGTACATTTTTATATTAAAAAGGTACTTGTTAAAATACTTTCACAGAAAATAATGCATAAATTATATTAGATATTTTCAAAATTTATTGTACTTTAGTTGCTAGATTAGCCGTGCCGTCAACTTTCAGTTCAGTTTGACAGTTTATTTTTTTTAATTACACTATTTTGACTCTTTGACAGTAATTAATATACAGTCTAAGATGAAAATGTTGACAGTGAACCATGTTACATATCCCCAGGATGGGTATTGCTAGCGACAATGTTCAGGAGCGCTGTACCATTTGCGGTCTGGCGGTAGCAACGTAAAGTATAATGGAGGTGAAGACTCCTGTAGATTCACGTCCTGCCGATCTCCGCCAGGGCCCAGGATTGACGAGACGATCGTAGTGCCGTCTAGTGAATCCACTCCTAAACCTATAATTCAGAGGAGAGGGTGAGTAATTCTCTCCCTCTTACTTCGCCGACTTCTTTTACAGATTCATATCCTCGCGGAAGGAAGTGGTTATAGCCCAGGCCCCCTCACTTCGAATCATGAATTCCACCCCCTGTGGAACCAAGAGGTCACATGTACTTACTTAGAATACCCTACTTAGAGACTAAGAAAGAAGAACTAAGAGGACACAGGTACCTAAGTACCTAATATCATCATAATAAACTAAATAGGTATCTAATACTTAAGTTCCTACATCTGATAAGTTTGTCGTATGATGTGAGATGACCAGTATTTGTCCAATTATAGAAGATTTAACGGCTATAAAGATTGTAAAGCTATCGACTGCGAAGTAAACTTGCATTGGTCTTGTTAAGAGATAACAGTTGTTTGAACTTGGCTTTAGCTTTACCTAGATTCTTTGATGGTTTTGTAATTTTGTAATTGTCAGGATAGTCATCCTAGTCATATACCTAACATACTAGTTGTGCCTGCGACTTCTTTCACAAAGTGGATAGGTGAGTCTTAACTTTTATTGATATCTGATACGAATCAACATGATCGGAGATCAAGCGAACAGCGAAAACCTCCTGTTCACGATTAACGTATATTATCAAAAAAAATGCCGTGAAACATTAGTGCTAATTATATTTAAGTATAGAATAAATTACAATTGGGAACGGTGGTAGCTTAATGGTAAGGGACAAGCGCTTCATAACCGAGGTGTGTGGGTTCAAAACCGAGCACACCTCTGGATTTTTCAAATCTATGTAGGGGAAGGGGGGACATAACGGGTTCGCGAGGCACAACGGTGCACACACATATACAAGTAACTACACACTATAGAGTTGTGTTGTTGGCGCTAGCAGGTGGCATTTTTGCATCAGTGTTTCGTCTGGCAACGACAGGCAACGAGACCGCGCGAGTCGTTTTTTACACCAAAAAAAGATTTTTATCGTCATTTGTTCTAATTTTAAGTGATACGAAAACACACGTAAAAAGGTAATTACTTGGTCTACTACATTTGATTTTTTATTGTGTTTTATTTTTTTATTGATATGTTTTGAGCAAAATTACTCTTACGGTCGATACGTATTTTCTGTTTATTATTTTAAAAAGTGTTGACGTGGGGGCATAACGGGGACATAGCTTTGAGGCCCGATGGGGTACCCCATCGTGGCCCCGTGATGAAACCTGCAAATTCAAACAACTTTGGTTTGTAACCATGATTCAAAAATTGTCTGGGTCCCCTATCTTAGGGTTACGAAGGTCAGATCGGCAGTCGCTTCAATGTAATTACCAGACTCGCTAAATCCTGGGATCATGGTCTAAGCGGACCCCGTCTAAGCACGGGACATAACGCTAGGAAGATGATGATGTACGTATTTATACCACTAGCTCGGCGGTGAGGGAAAACATTGTGATGAAACCTGCAAATTCAAACAACTTTGGATTTGTAACCACTATCCAAACATTTTCTTATTACTCTATTTTAGGGTTACGAAGGTCAGATCGGGTCGAACCAATCTGAGGAACCAATGTAACTAGTTGTCAGACTTACTAAATCCTGAATCATGGTCTAAAGCGGACCCCGTCTAAGCATGGGAAACGCTAGAAAGATGATAATGGAATGATTCATAATAGCAGTGTCGGACTAAGCCTGCTTTAGACCCAGGGCGGCAAAGAGCTATACGAGGCCCCTAGTAGGAATACGAGCAATGTTACATACATAACATAACATCATGCCCACAATCCCCGAAGGGGTAGGCAGAGTCAAAGGGGCAGCAGGCCCCCTCAACCACATTCAGCCAAAAACAAAACTGGGCTGGGTTAGATGGAAAATTGTGAAAAAGCAGTGACAAACGGCTAACCTGTCGCATACACAATCACACACCTAAAACCCGATATACCATTAGTCGCCTTTTACGACATGCTAGGCAAGAACCACAGTTGAAGTATTCTTTTTAAGTCCCAGACCAACATGGGACAGTGGGCTGGGTTGGATGGCAGGCTGTGAAAAAGGAGTGACAAGTGGCTAGCTCGTCGCCTACTCATAGGATGATTACAAGAACTTGGAGATATGATGAGGCTCCCTAGGACCAGAGGCCCGGGGCGGACCGCCCCTTCCGCCCCCCGGTTAGTCCGCCACTGCATAATGGAATTCTAAAGTGGCGATCTAAGATAAAGCTTAAAGTTTAAAGATCCAGAAATTTAGACGTCTTCCTAGCATTTTCTGTGTTCCTAGTGGGGTTTGCTTTGACCAAGATACTACATTGATCATCATAAGATATTGACATATCTTCTTTACATAGTATAAAACAGCCATAGTCTGTCTGTTCGCTTTTGTGCTTACCGTGCGAAGCTGGGGTGGGTCGCTAGTTAGTAATAAATTTAAATCTAGAAAACACTTCTTAAGTACACAGTATTATAAACTGGTGGAGTGGCACGGAGTTTTTAACACTATCTATTTCCTCAATGCAAAGTTAAGTACTGGTGTGAAAACCTTTAGGTTTAGGTAATGGTCTTTCCATAATCTTGGGCACGACTGATTTACTTATATTCATAAATTCACGATGCAGTGCTCTGGGATATTACGAAAATTTTTATATAAATAAACAAAAAGTATGCGTTTGTATTGTCAAAGTTTCTTATATCCAAATGAAAAAAAAATATTTTTTTGAGTAAGGGCATTGTTAATTCTAATTAAATATTTTCAATCATTCAAGAGGCCTAAATATTTATCCTGACCTAATTATTGTTTCTATCAAAGATGAGATTGTAGATGACGAGACGAGTGTCCTACATTAACCTGTATTTGATATCTACCTTCGAATGCAATAAGGCTTAGACGGCTTAAAACTTAAATAGCAGTCCACTTAATCTATGTTATCTTTTATTGAAGTTGACTGTTTTTTGCAGTATATAAAGTACGAAACTTTAACGACTCATTTAGTTCTTAGCAATGGCGAACAAGGTTGCAGATATGGTCATAGGCATTTTTCTTTAAGTACTGTATGAATCTTTGTAAAATGGGAACAGTAGGATGGACATCGGTCCTCTGATATCTAAAAGTTATAATTAAATCTAATAAAATTTTAATAAATCAATAAGTTCCATTTATACAATAATTAAATTATTTCAAATTTATTCAGTGTTGACCAGGTATAGTTCTATTTAAAATAATGTAAAATATCATAGATTTAAATTATTGTTCTTTTAGTATAAAACATTATGTATATTTTTTATTGTTTCAGGCTTTGTGTGTGGCTTACCCAGTTTACGCACAAAGCGTTAATTGCACTGAGACAGGAGCCGGCCGCTTCCCAAACCCGACCGACACCACTTGCAAGAACTACACCTATTGCGTCTCCACCGGCGGCAACACCTACGTGTCCTACGACTATGTATGTCCCAGCACCTCCGTCTTCAACCCCACGACGTCTCTATGCACCTCGAATTACGTCTGCAACGTGACAAACACAACCACCACCACCAACACAAGCGTCTGCACCTCAGACAGTTACGTCGCTGATCCAAACGTGACAGACTGCTCATCGTACATTCAATGTGTCTCAATCAACGACACTTTCCTCGAGACTACATACTCTTGTCCAACGAACACTTCATTCAATCCCAACACGACTATTTGCGACTCATCCTACGTGTGTCCTTCAACTAATACGACTAATACAACTACAACTACATTTTCATGTTCTGCTCCCGGAAGATTTGCCGACACCTCTGATACCACCTGTCAGACGTACTACATGTGTGTTTTGGCCTCAAATGGGACTTATGTGCAGTACGAATATACGTGTCCAAGTACATCAGTATTTAGTCCAACATCCAAGGTCTGTACTACGTCATACGCTTGTGGGTCTACCTAGCAGTAGTTATAATCCTTAACGGCCAATATTTTCGTCTATTCCGGCTATGTTCATTATTTTATATGATTATAAAGAAACTGTTTATGTACTTCTATTTAATAAATATATCTGCAATGAGATAGTTATATTTAAACTTAAATAAAAACCGTATTAAATAAGTTCCGATCAATGCTGATCCCGAATTGTTCGACCTCTTTTAAGAATGAGTCTTCTTTTATCCCTCACTCCACGTAAATTAACTTTTACATCATGGTTAAATTGAACTTCTGTAATCAACACGGAAGCTAGTTTTCTTGCTGTTAAAAGATTGTAATTGAGATTCGATGCCGAGTTCTTCGGTTCCAAGATAGATTCAGCCAATGATAAGTATGGATGGGTCTTTTGTGGTAATAAGCTTATGTTTGATTTCTTCATCGATGCATAGAAATGACGGAAATAGTTTTCCCTAGCTTTATTTATAACAGAAGCAGGGATTTTTTCTTTGTTCCTATTCTTAAGATCACCAACTGCGACGGTGCTGCTAGTGGAACTACCAAAATATGATGCTGTGGTTGGGTATGGGGATTTCTTATCATCGCTTAACGTGGTCTCTCGCTTGGTAGTTTTATCGTCATAATTTTTTCTAAAATTATCATAGTCAAATTCTGGAAAGCTGGTCACTAAGTAGGTAGATTCGTTCACTCTTCGAACTTGGTAAGTTTTGACGCTGATAGAAAACGTGAAAAAGCTAATAAGAATGTATTTTATAATCAGGAAATAATTCAGAGCAATCATTAAAATTTTTGCTAAAATAATTATTTCTTCTTGTTGTGAAAGTCATAGTAAATGCTATGACTTACGTAACTTTGACAATTATGTTTGTTTAGCATTGTCAAATAAAGTCAGAATTAGATCAAATTATTTTTCACCTGAAACCGTAAAAAGGTCTGTAATGAGGGTTTTCAAAAAATAAAAACCGCCAGATGGCGCGAGGGAGTCTCGCAGTCTTACCTCTGTCACTATTGGCCACGGATTTATAACACTTCGTCTATTGGCTCTTTATTGACAGCACCCTTCATAATATGACACGTATGTTAGTTTATCTGAGTACTGAAACTTAAGGAGATGACCTAATGTTCTATACGAACGATCTGCTATACAAATATGATTAATATCGATATTGTACAAATACAAATACAAATACTTTATTTAACAGTTATTTGCTACTACATATAAACAACATATAATTTCTCAATTTCGGGGATCATGGGCGTGATGTTATGTATGTATGTATGTATGTATGTATAATTTCTTAATTGTATGAGTAAACTTCTATCGATCTATAAACGTATATCTTCTATCTTCTATCTATCTCTTTTTAACAAGTCTACAATACTGCACGTAAAAAGAGACTACAACATATTTGACTTAACTATTTTCGGTAACATCATCAAGTGACGTCATAGAAATACCTAAGTGAAGCCGGCTTACCATTTTGGTTCCTCGCTTTAAGTTGTCAATGTCAGTGGAATTTGCAGTGTATTGTGCCAATATTGATAAAATTTGTGATTATAACATAATCTAACTTGTAACATTCAAAAACATCGTCATAAATAAATTGTTCAGAGACTTACATAGTATGTAAATAAGTAAAGTGGAATGACACTACACAAAGGCGCCATATTTGTTCCTCACTCAAAATTGGGCTTCGCTGTTTCGTAGTTAAGCCATCTCCATTAGTTTCAGTACTCAGAGGTTAGTTTATTCTGACAACAAACCAATGAGGAGGGTGACAAGACCGCAAGTCACAGTTACGCCACCTGTTGGATGTTTTAATTCAAAGCACCCTTATTGTCTGGTAATCATACTTACTTGTAATTTTTTTAAGGAATTACAATAGATTTTAGCAAAAATTGGCGTTATATTTTCAAGCAGAATTCAATAATGGCATTGACATGTACTTAGATGGATCATCATCATCATTATCATTTGATGAAAATTTCAGACCTGAGGGATAGGATTATGATTTTTTAGGCAGATCAACCACTATCTCTACACCAATATTTTGTTCTATATGGATAAAGTTACAAAAAGATAAGTTAATTAGGTTCCATTTAAATAATTAAACAACGATCAAACATTCCGCGTGAACTACACGAATGTGAACAAAGCTAAAGTACGCCAGGAGCCTGATGCTATCAGCTCAGAGTAAAAAGTGAATGAAATCAGACAATGGTTGTCGAGAGTAGGCTCCCATACCGAAGAATCAAGGTCAAATTTGTCTGGTAAATCATCCAAATACACGAGCTAGTCAGCAAAATTGTACTTTATTCCTACGACTAACGTCTCATTTTACGTTTGAAGTTCAGTGCGCTCATACGCTGATCTCAGAGAAAAGGCTGTTCAACGAGACAGTTTCCGATGTTGTTATTGTTTTCAATGCCACCTGACGCCACACGCTTCTTAATTACTACTTCCGCAAATTAACAGAACATCCATAGAGCAATTTCATTTAGACAATTGAGTAACTAATGTTCATATACTTATAGGTAAGATTTCTTGTTCATTTCAAGAACATCGTTTCGATCATCAAATTTTACTTTGAGTCGATACAATAAATAAGAGAGATTGTAACTTAGGGGTTACTTACCTATATACTTACTTAATCTCCTTAGGCTTGCTATTTTTTCAATTAGACAATGGAAACCATACCTACCTGAGAAACACGGTATTTTTTTAAATTAAATACAAATTAATTAGAAGATCTAGTAATCAACAATTATTTAGAAGAAAAAAATACAGGCGGTTTTCAAATAGCTGCTGACAGGCAGGCAAATACTACAAGCGTAAGGCGACTCTATGCGTTTATTATTCTGCATCGTTTATGACTCAGCTTTCGCTCAATTGTGAATGTGTAGGTAATCTTTGATACCAATTATTACACACATGCCTATAATAGGTGTTCAATTCAATATCGAGTAATTTGCACCAAGCGCACTTGCAAATTTGTAAGCTTCTAACAAACTTGCTATACCCCAAGAGCTGACAGCCATTTTTGAGTACATCCTTGAGGCACATTGAAAATATTATTGTTGATTAGTTGCGAATGTGTGGATGATGAAATGGCCGACCTGGCTGGGAGGTTGCGGGGCGTTAATGAGCTATGAATTTTTTAATTCGCAATTTTTCTCATGCAGAAAATGTTCTTGAGGCACTTTGAATCTTACAGCATTTTAAAGTCTGATGTTTAATTAAACGATATATCATAATGCCAGGCGATTTGGTTGGGATTTAAATGGTGACAGGCGATTTAAAGTTATATTTTTTTTTGCGCAAAAAATGTACTTGAGGCAAGCTGGGATCTATACACAATAATTGTTGTGTTGATAAGATGCCATATATCAAATGACAGGCCGTTCTGGCGGTTATTTAATCTTGCCAGGTGATAATAATAGTTGCCTGTGAGTGCGAGTGAGCGGCATAGCGGGTTGTTATGAGCGTGAGAGAGAGCGTATATCTGCATTCATTTTTTAATAAAGGCAAGCGGAGGCCTTTCCAACTATTAATGAAAAATAAACTGTATCAAAAAGCGTTTATTGATCTAGGATGTGCGCATACGACAGATTTACGCAATGAGGTTTTTAACATGCTTGAGAAGTTCGTGTGTGAAATGTACGGTGTCAATAATATCGCAGATATAAACATAGCACGGTTTGAAAAATTTTGCAAGACATTTAAAGCTAAGAGCACGGAAGAGCCTTTCAAAAAAACTGTCAAAAACTATGATCCGTCTACGTTACCACCATGTAAAGCAGAGTTGCACCAACAGCTTTTAAGAGCTCAATATGTTACAAGTATCTGGAGAAATGCACATTTACGTTTTCCAAGTAACCTAGAACCCACTGAACATGGATGGCAGCTGAAGGAGGATAAATTGGATTTTTATTGGTTTGATGGGGATTGCATGCCGCAATTAGTTATCGATGCAATTGATCCTGGGCCATTTGAACACTTTGATGAAAATGCTACAGGTATGTAATAATAATTTGTTAAATACTCGCACTATTGATTGTATTTCACATTTGTTAAAAAAAATTATTTATTTTCAGACAATGAAGAAGAGTTCATAGAACTTAACTCTATGGACGAGTTCACAAGCGACGAGGAGATTCCATCAGATATCGATGAATAAAAAAAACTACATAAAAAGTATATCAAAAATTTTTTGTAAAAATTTATTTTTTTATAATAAATAATAATAAAATGATATCACCTGGCAAGATTAAATAACCGCCAGAACGGCCTGTCATTTGATATATGGCATCTTATCAACACAGCAATTATTGTGTATAGATCCCAGCTTGCCTCAAGTACATTTTTTGCGCAAAAAAAAATATAACTTTAAATCGCCTGTCACCATTTAAATCCCAACCAAATCGCCTGGCATTATGATATATCGTTTAATTAAACATCAGACTTTAAAATGCTGTAAGATTCAAAGTGCCTCAAGAACATTTTCTGCATGAGAAAAATTGCGAATTAAAAAATTCATAGCTCATTAACGCCCCGCAACCTCCCAGCCAGGTCGGCCATTTCATCATCCACACATTCGCAACTAATCAACAATAATATTTTCAATGTGCCTCAAGGATGTACTCAAAAATGGCTGTCAGCTCTCCGGCTACTAGTGGCTTCGTGCTACTGAACGACCACTGACGAGAAAAAAAAGAAGGACTCCACTCCTCTAACTAGACTTAGTGCCTTTCCGATGCTCCACATGACATTTCACTTACAGCACACATTTATACGACCCGACACTAATGTCGTCGTTGTCTATGTGTGTTGTAAGTGAAATGTCATCTGGAGCATCGGAATGGCACAAAGTCTAGTTAGAGGGTTGGAGTCCTTCTTTTTTTTCTTGTCCGTGTGAACGATACTTATTTGTGACATTATAAAATTGTATGTATCTTAACGTCTCACAGATTGCGTGTTTGCAAGGTACCTAAAATATTTGCATTAAGCGATATTCCCTTAATAGTGCTTGGCATACCTATATTGTTAAAATCTTATATAAGTATCTGTCCATGGCTTCTAAAGAATCTATCACGCGTTACGCAGGAATATTTTTAACCCACTTCAAAAAAAAAGGAGGAGGTTCTCAATTCGACTGATTTTTTTTTGTACGTACATACATAACGCCTTTTTCCCATGGGGTATTTATTTTTATTTTTTTTCTTGTAGCTTACTAGCTTTTGTATTATGTATCTATTGATATTTGAATGATAAAAACGAAATGACCTATACGATTTACTATCATAAGTTATATATTCACTACAACTAATACCTACATTTAAACATCAGACTACATCACATACATTGATCAGACACCGATCTAAGTGGCTTAAGCACTTGTGTTACCAGAATTAATTATATCAGAATTAATTACATTGGTATTACAAATATTTACTTAAATATTAAATATTAACACCCAGAAACAGAACAAACACAAGTATTAATCATACGAATGTTTCTCCTGGATGGGGATCGAACCCACAACTCTTGGCGCATGGGACAGGGTCACTACCGAATGAGCCATCGAGCCAGCCGAACGTTTGGATCCTAAGTCTAAGCTTTTGGCCCATTAAACATAAGAATCGTTCAACACTTGGACGAGAATACGTAACGACGACGGACAGCATAAGATATATCTATACATATATATATATATATATACATACATACATAACATCACGCCCATAATCCCCGAAGGGGTAGGCAGAGTCAAAGGGGCAGCATGCCCCTTCAACCACATTCAGCCAAAAATAAAGTCGGGCTGGGTTAGATGGAAAATTGTGAAAAAGCAGTGACAAGCGGCATATTCTTTTTAAGTCCCAAACCAACATGGGACAGTGGGCTGGGTGGGATGGAAAGCTGTGAAAAAGGAGTGACAAGTGGCTAGCTCGTCGCCTACTCAGTCACATACCCAAAAGCCCGTAAACCATTAGTCGCCTTTTACGACATGCTAGGCAAGAACCACAGTTGGCACATTCTTTTTTTTTTGTCCCAGATCAACATGGGCCAAGTCCCAGACCAACATGGGACAATATATATATATATATATATAAATATATTTATATATATATATATATATGTATATACTTTTAGCCAACCAATTTGGATGGAATTCGAACTACTTATATACCTAGTGGTTTAGCGTAACGCACGATGACGTCAATGTGAAAGATCGAATTCCATGCGGGAAAAACTTCATAGGCATTGCTAGTAGGGATATGGTAAAATAAGATAACGACGGCGAGTGCCAAGCCAGGTCATTGTGTGTTGTCTGCGATATTATGCAGGTATTATACCACTATCTGTGCCGGCGATGTCATAGGTACCTATTATTCTTGCGGCGAAATCTTTCGAAATCACCTCTGTTGGATACCTGCATCGGGCTTATCACATTACACGCAATAGGAATAACAAAAAGACGTGGCACAATTCGCGTGATTCGTTTATAAGATATCAGATCTGTGCGAATACTTACCAATGCAAAAAGTTGGCGAATCGTTTTATTTTTATTTTATACAAAACGTATATATTCAGGTGGCGTACGTTTTTATATTGTGCCATTTATTGACTATTACAAAACAAGAAAAGATGTAATTTGCTTTGTTTTTTTCTGCTTCTGTTTTTTTTATACAGTTCGTCAGTAATGTAATTGCATTTTGAATACTTCATCGCTTAGGTAAATTATCATACAAGTAAAATGTTCATATTCCATATAAATCTTAAATATATATAGATATTGTTCTTATAAATAAGGTGGCTATTTTTTTACCATATTAAAGTTAAAAATTTAACCAAAACCCTTACAGTTAGTTAAAAGAAACAACCGCTGCATATCAAGAACGATATAATGATTAATATATGGACATTAAGCATGCGTTTTTACTGCGTACTTAATTGCTACCAATTAACAAAGTTATATGTAATTTGATTAATTACGGTTTCCGCTGCTGCGTTTACGTTTCAATTACATACAAATGTTCAATGTAAAATTCAATCGATAACAGTCAGAGTAAAAGTCACTGGGGCCGTACGTGAATGGAATCGTAGCACTTGCGAAAGCAATTCTGTTTTGTAAATAAGACGCGTGTGCTTTGTTCGTTCGAAATTTTACAATTTCACTAAATAACGCCGAGGTACATCTGAATACTAATTTCGATTGTGAAACCGTATTGCAGTTTTGCGTCGGCGTTTATCAGGGAAAGAAGTGCAGCCGATAATAACAATCAGACAGCTTAAGTAACATCCTGATTCCGATGGTTACGGCAAATTACTTACTAGAAGTTTCCAAAAAAACAAAACATGCGATAATAAATCGTAGCATTTACCTATTACAAGCAAATCGGTGTTGCCCAACATTCAAATGAGGATATCTGCATTTAAAGGCAATGTATTACGGTACCTACAGGTTATGTATGTCTATTTCATTGCCTCTTTCTAGAGTCTCATACATACATACATAACATCACGCCCATAATCCCCGAAGGCGTAGACAGAGTCGAAGGGGCAGCAAGCCCATTTAACCACATTCAGCGAAAAATAAAGTCGGGCTCGGTTAGATGGCAAATTGTAAAAAAGCAGTGACAAGCGGCTAACCTGTCGCCTACACAATTACACACCCAAATCCCGATATACCATTAGTCGCCTTTTACGACATGCTAGGCAAGAACCACAGTTGGCATATTATTTTTAAGTCCCAGACCAACATGGGACAATGTGCTGGGTTGGATGAAAAGCTGTAAAAAGGAGTGATAAGTGGCTAGCTCGTCGCCTACTCAGTCACATACCCAAAAACCCGTAAACCATTAGTCGCAACATGGGCCTAGTTCCAGACCAACATGGGACAAAGTTCTAGAGTCTCGAACTGAGATTGTATTGTACTTGTACTTATAGTACAAATAGCTTGCAGTAAGATACTTATAATTAAATCTTATGAAGAAACCTCCCCCATTATTACCTATTTTAATCATATTTATTTAGAAATTAGTTAGTAGGAACGGCACCTATACACGCAGAACGGGATCCTCAGGTCGGAGACATGGTGAATACAACTGATTTAAAATTAAAGATTTTTTTTAAACATTTTGAGATGAGAAGAATAGTACCTACTTATCTATTACTAACCCACACTTACCGCCTGTAATCATAAATTAACTACCAATTGTAATTCTAGTAATTGTGCTAGATCAAGATTCACACTGTTTTATCACGTTGCCAATATTAGCGTTGATTAATCGATTAATTGGTGTAGTTAACGTTGCCGTAATTAAAGACTTGGCGCGGAAGAAAATTTAAATTCGTCGAACAATGTTAAATCCTGTGTTTTCTTTCAAAAATTTTGACGTTTACAGAAATAGGGTAATATAGTCAACTTTACAGTTTAACGGATACATACATAATATAACATCACGTCCACATTCCCCGAAGGGGTAGGCAGAGTCAAAGGGGCAGCAGGCCCCTTCAACCACATTCAGCCAAAAATAGAGCCAGGCTGGGTTAGTTGGAAAATTGTGAAAAAGCAGTGACAAGCGGCTAACCTGTCGCCTACACAATCACACACCCAAAACCCGATATACATTAGTCGCCTTTTATGACATGCTAGGCAAGAACCACATTCAGCCAAAAACGAAACTGGGCTGGGTTAGATGGAAAATTGTGAAAAAGTAGTGACAAGTGGTTAGCTTTTCGCCTACACAATTACATACCCAAAACCCGATATACTATTAGCCTTCTACGACATGCTAGGCAAGAATCAAGTTGGCATATTCTTTAAGTCCCAGAATATGGGACAAATATATAATAATATTATTATAAAATAATTAAATGCAATCATGTCGCAAAAACCAAGTCACCGTTTGCGCTCCATTTCGCTGACACCTCGCAAAATTAAAATGTACGAATAGGCCTGGAAATTATGCTGTTGTAAATGATATCTGCATAATAAACGATGTTGCAAACCGCTCGTAAACGACAAAGTAAAAAGTTGCATGTGCGAGCGCACTTGGCGCACTCACGCGCGTGCGCTTCTTCCGCGACACTCGCGGAAGTGCATCGGATACATAATAATGCACATTAATAACGCGCGGGGTTTCATTCATACGTAAAAAGAGCATTTGCGTGCATAGCTATTGATAGGGCGGATTGTATCAGGATCATTAAGAGTAGACTGATCTTTTTTCAAAAACTGACTGGATAAATCAATCTTTACATACTTAGTATAAAACAAAGTCGCCGATTATGTCTGTTCGCTTAGATCTTCTTATCTACCCAAGGGATGTAGTGATTCAAGAGAAAGGTTTATGTGTAAAGATTCATATTGTTTTGTACTCACCATGCGAAGCCGGGGACGCTAGTTTAGTATAAATAACTGAATGTGTTAATAAATAAATAAAGGGTTTAGAATGCACAATGATGATAAATGAACAATAAAATTGGTAGGATTACAGACATGTTTTATTAATTTATTATAGTGAAAACCGCGTGAATTATGGAGCTATCATTTAATAATTCTAACTACAGCGTCCTATAGGGCGCCTATAAAAAGACACTTATGACGGCCTCCAATCAGAGTTGTAATAAAAAACTATAAACATTAATGTCTGCTGGGATAGGGTTGCAAGGTCAAGAGAATATCGATTTTTATGTCGATACCATATAAATATAAAAAGAGATACATCGGATAATATCAACATATATTGAGTGTTTTAGTATTTTTTTTTCAATGTAACTTGATTAAACAGTACATTTCAGTTATGAACAATATAAGTAGGTATGTCAAGTATAATCTGCTCTGTTATGTTTTCATCCGTACACCGTTACACCTGTTGTAACGAACTTCATTGCATATAGCAAACAGGGTGAGAAAAGAAGAAACAAGTTAGAAAAGTTTTATGAAATCATATTTTATGTCATCCAAACACATCGAATTAGGCATATGTTTTGTAAATCACATCATATACTGGACGTATAATTTGTCTACACTTCTAGTATAACTTCTTGACAAGCTCGATGGCTCATTCGGCAGTGGCCCTGCCCTATACGCCAAGAGTGGTGGGTTCGATCCCCACCCAAGACAAACATTCGTGTGATGAATACTTGTGATTGTTCTGTGTCTGGGTGTTAATATCCAATATTTAAATATATATACCACTGTTGATTCTGATATCCATAATACAAGTGCTTAACGTACATATGTGATCAATGTATATGATGTAGTCTGATATTTATTTAATTATTTAGTATAATAGACTAACTATAGTTTAATATGTGTAAAGTTATTTAAGTATGCTTATCGGTGATGTTAGTTAGATGTATCGATATTACAGGTTTCTCGATATTATATCGGTATAGGGCTTGTCTTATCTCCTAGTCTATAGATATGGATCTTATAAAAGTTGTTCGTCTAGTTCGGGGCGCGAACGCATTCCGTGCGCTCCATCATAATTTACTTTACTCTATCCCGGGTTGACGTCACTGTGTTCCGGGAAAAATGTAATTGCGGCTGGATGGTCAAGCCCTTTGTATAGGCCCCCGATTGGAACCGTCCTGTTTAGTTTATTGTGATGTTTGGATTTTTAATTTCACTCAAGTGTCTAACCCGGCTTTATTTTTGGCTGAATGTGGTTGAGGGGGCTTGCTGCCCCTTCGACTCTGCCTACCCCTTCGGGGATTGTGGGCGTGATGTTATGTATGTTACCTACTCAAGTATCTTTTGATTTCTTTCTGGGAAGCGTCGGAAAATTAATTAAAAGAGATGTACTGGAATAAACACATTTTTTTCATTTCTGATTTTATTCGATGCAGTTGTAAATACTGAGTAGTAAATAAATATCAGACTACAACTCATATATCGCTTGTAAATGTTAGAATAAAAATCACGTTTAACGTCCGATTTTGATATATTCCATGTAAAATTATGAAAAAATTGCAACACATATGAAATCTTGTAAAAAGTTTATAAGAGAACTTACAGAATAATACCTGTACGGACTTGAAGAAATAATGCTGAAGTAGTATAATAACAGCTGAATTGTACAAAATGTCGTTTATAATAATAAGTTAGTGCAAAATTGCTGTACATAATGATTTAAAGAATCCTCAATCCCCAAAAGTGTCGATTGAGTCAAAGTAACAGCAGGCCCCTTTACCACATTCAGCCAAAAACAAAACTAGGCTGGGTTACATGGAAAATTGTCAAAAAAATTGTGACAAGTGGCTAGTTAGCCTACACAATCACACATCCAAAACCCGATAAACCATTATTTGCCTTTTACGACATGCTAGGCAAGGAACAAAGTTGGCACATTCATTTCAAGTCCCCGACCAACATATTACAGGTAATATGTTATATTAAGTGTTAAGAATTCTTTAAATATATCAAATTACATTATTGAATAATAAAACGAAGGCGCTAATAGACTACTTTAATAAAAATCGTTCAGTTTTACATTTCGACGACGTTGATGTCTTTTATATCAAGATCAATATAACTAATTTCGTAATTAAAATACAAATTAATTTCACTTTCTGCTATTAGGATAAGTACGTTATATGTATGTATATATAATAATAATTATAGAATTCTTTATCCTTTTCTTTTAGAATGGTGCATAAAAATATTAATCCTTATACTTCCATAGATTGCATAATATAATCATTTATTAGAGTACGGTAATAATATCTACTTTTAATGTATGCCATGATTACTATTTTAACTAATCTTAAAAATAAGGAATAATGTTAAATACATAAATTAAAAGAGTTTTACATTTCAATATAATACGTATACCATTAAATTTTATTCAATGACACATGGTTTATTCCTATTGTATTGTGGTTTAGCAATAGCAATTTGGCACACAGATATTTTAAAATATGTTGATAAATTTCTGTAAAATTAAAGATTTATCATTACATTACGCATTTATTATATTTATTGCACAATGCATGAATTTGATGATTTAACCCTTGCAGAATATTGATAAAATATTTTTGTGATTGAAGAGAAAGAGCCTGACGTCATAAAGGTTCGCCATGCGTATTAGGAATATATAGACCATATAATTTTGTGACCAAACAGGAATAGCCCAAACCGTAAGGGTTTAAAATTCCTTCACCGTGACCACTTTGAAATGGGTCAGGTAACCGGCGCTTCCATGGTCCCAGCGCGCGCGCTCATTCGCTTTTTGCCCACCTTTCGACTCGCGCGCAGCCTCCACCATTGTTCGCGCGCATTTCTCTCACGTGGGAACCGTGGGTGTTCGTGGCTTACTCGTCATTCATCAGCATCTATTGGAGCGGTCGCACGCTACCATGGCTCTTTGAGTGGGGCCCGTGTTATCAGTCGGTGTGATATGAAAGGATTAAGGTGGCATCCCGAGTTGGTGAAAGTTGAGTGATGATCAAATAGAAGATTGGGATCTCGTATCAGATAAGCGGAGACCATGGCCCAAGCGCCGGTGAGTTTTGCTTTTTTACTATCGAAGTCAAAATCTAAATATTCTTCATTTATATCAGCTTCAAACAAACAGTTATAAATTTACATCATTGCAATTATTTCAAGAGATGTTGAAGCAAGCTATAGATTTGTTTGTATATTGGCGATTACTTAACTAAATTTAAAGTGTGATTGGTTATACGTTAGTGGTTGATAATTCTTATTGAGTTAGTCATCGGACACCGATGAAATATCCATGTGTACTTAATGAAACAATTAATTAGCATAACAAAACAATTTTGAGTGAATTAATTAACGTGTTTCTTCATAGCTACCATTATTTGTTGTTTGATTTAATACTTATCTAGAAGTAACTGATGTAAATACTTATCTAGAAGTAACTGATGTAGGGTATCATCGTATATTTTAACGTTATCGTAAGAAAAACATAAGCAGGTAAGAGGTACCTTTAATGATAATACTAACGTAAAAGCTGACAATAAGCTTAAGTTCACAATTTGGTGCTGTTAGCTAAATACTGATCTTAAGCTGCGTTTACATTAGCTATTTAAGAAATATCGAAAGTAAATTAGAATTCGCCTATTAAGATATTTTAATATTTTGAACGTTTATTTATTTATCGTGGTTGCAAATATATTTAAATTTTCTAATGAACTTCATAATCCTGCAAATTAACTTGGGATATTACGACCTGCAGTGCAACTATTATCGGAATCGAATACGGAAAATATAAATGATGCTTTATACCATGGTCATCCATTGATTAAATATATGAACATGTAGATTACTATGTACTAGCAGTCCCGGCAAACTTCTTACCGCCCCGTTCTCCTATATAAGTAATAAAAAAATCTATTTCGTCAAAAGGTGTATATGATAATTATATTTTTGGTCAGGTTTATATAGTTATTCTGCTATTCTAGACTTTAACAAATTCAGGTCCATCTGTTCTTAGTCAGGCTCGTAGCGCATTCGGTAGTGTTCCTGCCCCATGCGCCAACAGTTGTGGGTTCTATTCCCACCCAGGACAAACATTCGTGTGATGAATACGTGTGTGTTTGTTATGTGTCTGGGTTTAATATACAATATTTAAGTATATGTTTGTAATACCACTGTTAATTCTGATATCCGTAACACAAGTGCTTAAGCTACTTACCTCGGAGTCAGATCAATGTATGTGATCGTCGTGTTGAATTATAAATGGTGTAATTAAACCCCACTGCTTTATGTACCTTTAAAAGATAAATATTAATGGGTGATGAAGTTATCACGCCTGACTGTTGTGACAACAAGGCCCAATCATAAAACCTCTAACCTCTCAAAATATTATCGTTGGTCTGGTCATACCATACCTGTAATTGCTACCCAATCATAGACAATCGTTATACCATCCGTACTGCTATTAATAGTCCAAGAAAATAGGGCTTTAAATACGAATTTGAGGTAAATACTTGAATTTTTGATATAAGTTACTTTGAAAGATTTAAAAACGAACTGTGTAAGTTTTTTGTAAAATCACCCCCGAGAACATTTGAAAAAAAAATAAAAAGTATTTGTTTTTGAAATTTTGGGAAAACGGTAAGTAGTAGAAAAAAAAGGTTCAAATAAAAGTTGTAGAGCATCAGATTTTATAAAGAAATGCCCTGTTTATGTTTTCGCTAACAATAAAATTATCCGAGATAGGGCGGTTAGAAGCTTGGGGATGATAGTAATAGTCCGGTCAGTTTTCCATTTTGATTTGAAAGGATAGGACCAACGGGAAAATTTGTGTGTGTACTAGATATTTAACAATCCAGAAATTCAGGTCTCTGACACATCAGGTTAGTTAAAAAAAAAAGCGCGGATGATCGAAAAAGGCAAATAACTCATGAGTAGTGCAAAATATTGAAAAATGCTAAAGGTAAAAGTTATAGATAATTAAATTTCCTACAGAAATGGTATCTGCATATTTTTTCATAAGTGCGATACTTTTCGCAAAAAACACGCCTAAGTGTAAAATTATTTAAAAAATGTTTTTTATCTTTCAAGTTTTTCTCAATAAATAATAATGCGTATAGCTACATTATTAAGTCTATTTTTCAATAATAAGCAGCACTTTATAAAATTTTTTTTCCTTACTAAGATGCAATTTTTTTTTCTCATCTAGACGGGTTTTTAATGCAGAATTAAATCCTTTGGCTTATGCGAAATCCCTCTACTTAGTACCTGTAATTTATTAACTTTCATTGAATAAAGAGAAATGATCAGTAGTGACTGCCTGACCGAGTCAGGATTTCTTGCCAAAACCGAAACCGAAACCGAACATTAGGCAGCTCTCTTAGTTTTGGCTTAGGTCGACATAGCATGTTGAAATGAAGTGTATCTTTATTTTTATGTCTCCTAACCCGGTGTCTATCTGTAATAGTGAGATTAGAAAAAAAAATTGGTTTCGTTTTTTTCTTTTGTTCAAATAAATTTGAATGACAAATACAGCGCGTTAAAGTTACCTGTGACGTCACTTGTTCCGTAAATGCGCTGCGCTCTAGATTTTTGAAGCGCTGTATCTTTGTTATTTTCCAAGTATTCGATAAAGCAAAAAATACGTATTCAATATTTTGATAATTTTACTTACGAAACAAAACAAATATTTGAGTCAAGTAAACAGGAGGAATCATCAAAAGCAAAGAAAGCCAAAAAACCCTTCACAGTTTAACATTTTATCAAGAACAAAAGCCTAGAAATCCAACTCACTGAACAAGATCTTAAGCTAGACAAACTCATCGACCAAGCGGATATACCAATATACCAATACTGAGGAACCTCTTAATAACAGTAATTAATAAAATTATAATAAAGTAATGCCAGCTTATACAGTTGCTTCTTGGAACATCAATAGCCTGGTCGTTTATGTTATTATGTTGAAATTTTACTCCCATAGCATACATTGATGTACTGCTTGTCTCTGAAGCACAACTAATATTCAATCACATAAGTGCTTTATTGAAGCCTATGTAAATAAAGATAAGTTCAACAGCATTACAATCAAGGACTATCACCACTATTGACTGGCCCGTTGGTCGAGAGGTCAGAGACCCTGGCCACAAAACCAAGGGTCGCGGGTTCGAATCCCGCTAGGGGCAAATGTTTCGTGTGATGAACATGGACATTTGTACTCGAGTCATGGATGTTTATAAACGTATTTAAGTATGTCTATCCGTTCACCTAGTATCCATAGCACAAGCATAAACTTAGTTTGGAGCTAGGGAATTGGTGTGTTTGTCTGAAGAATTTATTATTTATTTATTATTATTATCACATTTACTCAAACTTCCATTCAGACGGGACTGCTCATGCAGGAACTGCTGTGATTGGGAAAAGAAATATAAACCATAAAGTACTACCAAAATATAAAACAGTACATCTGCAGGTAACATCTGTCATGGTGCAAGATGAATATGGTCAGCTAAAACATACAACATAGGAAAATCAATGTCTATCTGTAATAGTGAGATTAGAAAAAAATATTGGTTACGTTTTTTTCTTTTGTTCAGAAAAATAAGAATGACAAATACAGCGCGTTAAAGGTCCCCGTGACGCGCTCACTCCAGACACTCCAGATTTTTGAAGCGCTACCACTTACCATCGAGCTAGTGGTAATAAATACGTACATAGATTTGAAAAATACAGAGGTACATACCCGGGTTTGAACCCGAACTCATCGGTTAAGAGGTGCGTGTTCTTACCATTGAGCTCTAGTCTAGTTTAGTCCCGTCAGTATTATTTCTAATGTTTGGTCAAAGCTTTTATCAAGACATCTGATGATGCAGTGGCACCAAGTTTCACAAGTCCCCTAGTCTCTAATGATATCCAGGCTTTAATATGTGACCTCGATGACTTCAATTGGATGTGGATTATACTCAAGAATATCTCTTTCCCGACAGTTAACTCTCTAGACTAGCTATTTAGCATGCTTATGGCGTATTGTGTGGCGTATAATGTGGATATTTTGTGGAGATATAATAACCCCCCTTTGTTTTACCCCGCTAGGAAAATGCCCTAGCGGGGTAGGTAGAGCGAACCCACGCTAAATATCCCACGACATCACATACATTGATCTGACTCCGAGGTAAGTAGCTTAAGCACTTCTGATACAGATGTCAAAAACAACAGTGGTAATACTAAAATATACTTAAATATTGGATATTAACACCCAGACCGAGCCATCGAATCGGATGAGAATCCTCGTCCTCACCCCCGCTAGGTCCAAGCATGGCGGGATGAAGCGCGAGAAGCATTGCTCGTCATATGGTCGGAAAGACTTGATAACCCGGGACCTAGCCGGGAACTAGTTGATGTAATAAGTCCTCCGAGACTGGGTCAGCTGCAAACATGGCGAAATGACATTCAACCTGGCACAGACACTAACTGGCCATGGCTGTTTTGGTATATTTGTGCCAGGTGGCAGGATGCGAACCGACGGCAGTTTGCCATAACTGTCATACTGGAGCTATAGGCTCAGCTCAGCACACCCGGGAGCTGTGTCCAGCATGGTCAATCCCGCGCAGTCACCTGTCTGCGGTTATAGGTGGAGACCTCACACTGCTGACAATCACACGAGCTATGGTGGGCAGTGGGGAGGCGTGGCGCGCGATGGTGACATTTTGCGACACCGTCATGGCGCAAAAGGAGACGACAGAAAGGGAGCCGGAGCGAGACCCGAACTCCCAGCCCATGCGCCGCAATAGGCCCGGTCGGCGTCGTGCGCATTTCACGGCACGCATGCCGCCTTAGCCTGCGCTAGCTAGTGATGAATCGGGGGGTCCATCACCGGCATCCTAGCCAGACGTAGACGCCCCTTGTGTTCCGGGGCGTCAAGTCGAAGTATAGCTCGATGGAGCAATGTTAAAGTCGTCCTCGCAAGAGCGACCGCAGGTGGGAGGGGTTCGTTGGTAGGCATAGCGTTCCCAGGGCTCCTCTCCAGAAGCGATGCGGCGGAACACCCCGGGTGTTTTAGTCAGTAGGAGTCTGACATACTTCCGCAGTTCCCCCGAGCCGTGGAAGATCCATGACGGATTACACCCGGGGAAAAAAAATAAGAAAATAAAAAACGGTCACTACGGAATGCACTATAGAGCTTGTCGAATATTTTGTGTGACCTGTGCTGAATACGTAGACGTTGTTCTTGTCAAGGCTTTTCTTCAGCTCTCGTCCTCTTGGAATAGTCAGACGTGACTCCCATGCAAAGAATTCAGACTTAAATGCAACATTCTTTGCATGGGAGTCTCGTCTATACTGTTTTACCAAAATATAAAACAGTACATCTGTACTGTTTTGTATTTTGGTAGTATTTTATGGTTTATATTTCTTTTCCCAATCACAGCAGTTCCTGCATGAGCAGTCCCGTCTGGATGGAAGATTGAGTAAATGTGATAGTCCTTGATTGTAATGCTGTTGAACTTATCTTTATTTACATAGGCTTCAATAAAGCACTTATGTGATTGAATATTAGTTGTGCTTCAGAGACAAGCAGTACATCAATGTATGCTATGGGAGTAAAATTTCAACATAATAACATAAACGACCAGGCTATTGATGTTCCAAGAAGCAACTGTATAAGCTGGCATTACTTTATTATAATTTTATTAATTACTGTTATTAAGAGGTTCCTCAGTATTGGTATATTGGTATATCCGCTTGGTCGATGAGTTTGTCTAGCTTAAGATCTTGTTCAGTGAGTTGGATTTCTAGGCTTTTGTTCTTGATAAAATGTTAAACTGTGAAGGGTTTTTTGGCTTTCTTTGCTTTTGATGATTCCTCCTGTTTACTTGACTCAAATATTTGTTTTGTTTCGTAAGTAAAATTATCAAAATATTGAATACGTATTTTTTGCTTTATCGAATACTTGGAAAATAACAAAGATACAGCGCTTCAAAAATCTAGAGCGCAGCGCATTTACGGAACAAGTGACGTCACAGGTAACTTTAACGCGCTGTATTTGTCATTCAAATTTATTTGAACAAAAGAAAAAAACGAAACCAATTTTTTTTTCTAATCTCACTATTACAGATAGACACCGGGTTAGGAGACATAAAAATAAAGATACACTTCATTTCAACATGCTATGTCGACCTAAGCCAAAACTAAGAGAGCTGCCTAATGTTCGGTTTCGGTTTCGGTTTTGGCAAGAAATCCTGACTCGGTCAGGCAGTCACTACTGATCATTTCTCTTTATTCAATGAAAGTTAATAAATTACAGGTACTAAGTAGAGGGATTTCGCATAAGCCAAAGGATTTAATTCTGCATTAAAAACCCGTCTAGATGAGAAAAAAAAATTGCATCTTAGTAAGGAAAAAAAATTTTATAAAGTGCTGCTTATTATTGAAAAATAGACTTAATAATGTAGCTATACGCATTATTATTTATTGAGAAAAACTTGAAAGATAAAAAACATTTTTAAATAATTTTACACTTAGGCGTGTTTTTTGCGAAAAGTATCGCACTTATGAAAAAATATGCAGATACCATTTCTGTAGGAAATTTAATTATCTATAACTTTTACCTTTAGCATTTTTCAATATTTTGCACTACTCATGAGTTATTTGCCTTTTTCGATCATCCGCGCTTTTTTTTTTAACTAACCTGATGTGTCAGAGACCTGAATTTCTGGATTGTTAAATATCTAGTACACACACAAATTTTCCCGTTGGTCCTATCCTTTCAAATCAAAATGGAAAACTGACCGGACTATTACTATCATCCCCAAGCTTCTAACCGCCCTATCTCGGATAATTTTATTGTTAGCGAAAACATAAACAGGGCATTTCTTTATAAAATCTGATGCTCTACAACTTTTATTTAAACCTTTTTTTTCTACAACTTACCGTTTTCCCAAAATTTCAAAAACAAATACTTTTTATTTTTTTTTCAAATGTTCTCGGGGGTGATTTTACAAAAAACTTACACAGTTCGTTTTTAAATCTTTCAAAGTAACTTATATCAAAAATTCAAGTATTTACCTCAAATTCGTATTTAAAGCCCTATTTTCTTGGACTATAAGTGTTGTGACGAGCCATCATTGTTTGTCCGAAGGGATAATCCCCCGTATCAAGCGTCTCGATTCGATCTTAACGGTTGGGTGCGCGTATTGTAATAGGAAAAAAGCTCTTTTGTCGGCGCATCGACAAATACCAAACAAAATTACTTTACTTGTTATATTGCGTACATGTACGCATCTGTAGGTACTTTTAGTTTCTGTACGTAATAATCACAAATGAATATATCTCCAATGTTTAAATGTTGTTACATCTGAGAAACGGTATTTTCTACTCATTTTGCGGCGTATTTCTTAAGTAATTGATCTATTAATCAATCAATTGAAATTTTGAAGTGTACCACAAAGAAGTTTGGGAATTTTCAAATATGCAGGTCACATTTTTTTATTCCAACATACCATTTGAAACAATTTTGTTAGTATCACATGCATAAAAAAAATTAACACACTATTAAAGTACACCTCTTTTTAAATATACTGAGTAAATGTTTTTTATTTGTTTGTGATTTTTTTTAAATTACACATTGCAGTTACAAATTAATTACGTACATATAATTTGAATAGTTAGTAGTAAATTATACTTGATAATGTACAGCCCAATAATGTTATTAAAATTGCTATTATAGCGTTAAAAAAAAACAAAAAATGAGACATAGACAAATGGAATACACGTCTACAGCCCTGACATACTAATGTTACGTACGTCTACTATAGTGAGTAGTATTTCCTTCCTACAACTAATTAGTAAAAAACAGAAAGAACACACACCCACACGCCTTTCTGTAAATCATGTAGTTAACGACATGTTATGTAATGATTTAGACATCACTAAAAGCCAATAAAAGACAGTAGTCCACGAACTTCCATTAACGTTTACGATAATACTTTAAGTAGACTGCTCTATAACACATTTAGTCGAGAAAGCTTAGTACTAAGAGCCGGCAGAAACAGTTTAACAAAAAATATCCTGTTAGCGTGACACTTCCTTCTGTAAACATTCGAACCCTTTTTCGTGAAGGAATTTTTAGGCTTGATAAGGAACTTATCTTGGGAGTGTTTTAACATCGAAGTTAACGTAATGCGCTGCTTTAAAACGTTTTGTTTCATCAGTAATAGATACAGACCAGTAAAACAAGGATGCACATAAAATAACAGAGTAGTAAAGAGCATTTTTTTACTATTCTTCCTTTTTAATTATGAACAAAGTAACAGTATGCATTGTTATAGTAATGTGCAGAAATATAAAAATATAGATCATATTTTCTTTTGCTTACGTTAACGCATATTAAACACTAGCTTAGCCCGCTGTTTCACTCGCATTTATGGTTAATGTTATATAACCTATAGCCTTCCTAGATAAATGGACTCTACAATGAAATAATTTTCAGTAGTTCCTGAGATTAGCACGTTTAAACAAACAAACTCTTAAGCTTTATAATATTAGTATAGATTAAATCATCTGGAAGACAATTACGTGTTTTTCAAACTATGTATTTTGGAAAAATGTTAGTATTTGGTTTACTATTATTATCATTAAAAAAAAGTGCTATCATTAAAAATACACCTCGAAGCATATGACTTTGTATATTTAAGAAACTTTATGGCCAGGCAACAGATTTCTGTGGTAGATTACGCGATTTCAGTGAAAAAGCTAGTTGCGTTAAGAGCCGGGAGAAATTTGAGAACGAGTTTTTGTTTGCTCTTGGGGCCGCAAGATGAGTAACTCACCGAAGCCAAGTGTAGGTACAGACACGAACACAAATGCTTCATAATACTTAATGAATTTCAGTTTGCACTTATTTACTTGACGCATTTAGCTTTCATTAGATAATTTAAAATGGTAAATCGGGTTTAAATTCCATTGAATGTAGTAATTAAAGTATTTTAAGCTTATGCAGATAAAAAATATAATAACCGTAATGTTTCTAGAAATTGATTTAAAAATAATAATTTTCGATGAATAACATGCCCCACATGATTATCATTCCATAATCCTGTAATTTGTAAATAAAGGCTACTTACTTTTCATACACTAATAGTGACTTGTTAAAAATAAGTAGCCTTTCTTCATTTGACAGGATTTGATGTCTGTATCACTAACTCATTGTTCAAAATTTGATTGCAATTCGTATTTCATATGAATGGGTAATTAATTTACATTTTGCTATTTTAATAAATAATTTTAAATGAATAAATTTTTCTCTCTTTTAAATATTTCACATTTATGTATTTATAAAGTCTATTAGATCACATTAATATAAATTATGTAGCAGTTTAGTTTCCGTCTGTACCATTGTTGAATGTAAGCTGAGCCAATGGCGAGACGTGTCGGAGCGCCGGGCTTAGAGCTTTACGATTTGTCAGGCTTTGTCTCTGACCGCGGCTAATCGATCATATACAAATATACGGATGGATAAAGCTGCAAATGAAAAACAATATATTAAGTTAACTTTTATGTATTCTACAGTGCACCATATGAATATAACTATTGTTTTATGTGAGACTAATGTGCTTGTTCAAATTAATCTAAGTTTAAGTAAACTTAAAATGATTTTGAATTAGACTCAATATGCATTATTAAAAAAAAATACAAAAAAAATTGACGACGTTTAATCTTGATCTAAGATATTAAAAAGAATATCTATATGTCACCATTTTATTTGTCATCTCAATTGTGATACCTACCCGATGTAGAATTTATTTTTGAAATCGTTCATTAATCCTAACGCTATTTTATGACATTATCTAATTATACTAATAAATGGTCATACTCTTTACTCATAAACTACTAATATATGCATAGGTACTCCAAACGCTAAATACATGAACTAATCCCCTGTTTACTTCTAGTTTATGTATTTATTGTTCATGGCAGGAACTTCTACTTTCCTTTTACATTGAAATACGAAGTTTATGACATTTGTAAGAATCCAATAGCATCATAAACAAAGTGGACTTAATGCTCGTCGCTGCACGTGCGCATGGCCAGTGCTACGCGCTTACGTTTTTACTATCGCACGCGGCGGGCAGAGCGTAATTCACTTTCAGTTTCTACGCACAAACATTATTCTCATTTCAACGTGTAATTCTAATTTAAGCTCCATAAGTTATGCAACGCTATGTGGAAGTGCAAAAATGATTTCCCGTGATTGAGACGCAAAGATGAGCTTTGTATTTTCTAATGATTTAAACAAACGACTTCTTGTGTAACCGCAGTATATAAGTATAATCTGACATAAAAAAACTTTTTCTGTGCCATCTTTTTTAATTAAGTTTTATGTATATAAAATTACTTATTTTCTCTTAATTAGTTCTAATGTTTTCGAGCGATATCTAAATATAATATATGTATCGTTTATGTATTAAATTTAAATGACATTCTTATTTGTACCTTTTAAACCCATTTAAATTTATTGTTTTTAAATATATATAATTATTGTAATGTAATTGATTTGAATACCAGAACCTACAATAACACGGTAGTATTGATATTATTTATTTTTCTTTTAAGGTGATAAATGGTTGTCATTAATATTTTCTGAGCAATGCGCTTTTAGACTTTTATATTAGCTGTACCCATAAATAAGAAAAATTAAAACTATTTAGTAGACATGTGGTATGTTGGATGCGTTATTAATGTTGCGAGATTATTTATTGTATTCAGAATAGGTAAGGTGACTAAAAAAAACTGTTTAATCCGTCTGTTACATTATAAAAAAATATTGAACACGTATTTTTTTATTTATTTGTCAAACAAACATTGACGAAGATATAATGCATTCAAGTTGCGCGTGACGTCACACTTTCGTACAATTTTTACTTATAGTGACGTCGCAAATCCCCTCTACAAAACGTTGATGTTCTTTATCTTTCTGATTTTATGTTAATTTGATAAAGCCAAAAATATGTGTCTTGTATTATTGTATAATTTAACTGACGGACTAAATAGAATCATAGTTTTTTAATGCAGTTATCATCTTTATTATTGAGTAGGTATTAATTAGTTGCGGTAACCAAGGTACCAGTTAAGTTTCTTCAGGCGCGAAACTATATTGCTCACTGTAAAGGAAATAAAAGGTTAAATATTTATTTTCATTTTTAACAGTAGGTTCGTAGGTATACTTACTGAAAATCAAAATACAAACCAAGAAAAAAACTCCATAAAATGTTTAATGGTAATGCTCGAATAATGACAACTATTATTAATAGACCTTCAGTCATAGTCAGAACAGAAGCATGTAGGTATCAGAGGAATGTAATGGTACAAAAACTATTTAAACCGCCTTAACAGCCTCGTTGGTTGAGTCGCCCGATGTGATGGCAAGGACTTAGGTTCATCGATTTTAGTGTATTCACTAAGTCAAATAAATGTTGGTGAAACAAGTATTTGTTTCGGACCTGGGTGTTTGTAGTATCTTGATTAGTTAAATTTATAAGGGCTTAGCTAATTGCTTCGGAAATAGGCCAATGCGTATTGCAGTCTTAAATAGTTTTTAATTATATCGCTCAGAGAAAGCCAAGTTAAATTCATGTGTCTATCTTGAAGATTTGCCTTTGCGGCCAAAAACTCGAAATATTGCAAAAGTATTTTATTTAAATCTACTATTAAACGAAGAGTCGATTGTAAAAAAAATAACGTAAAGAAAATATCCTTGGATCTACTTAAATAATACAACAGCCCATACTTTGAACGCTATGTTTGTCGCTTGAACCGCAAACGTTGTTACACAAAAGGACTAAAAGCATTCTAGTTATATGATTAATTATATCAAGCGGTAGGTACTGCCATAGTGCCATTATTACAAAATAAAGAGGAAGAATAGAGCGAATTTCCAGAATGCAAATAATAGAGACGTTCCTTTCCAGTTAGCAGTTCATAGCTCACGCGGCCAGCCGACAAATAGTTTGCAGACAATGTCTTGGGTTGCTCTTGAACCATTCTCGGATCATTGTTCTCCAATTGTTCGCCTGGGAACCTGTGATCGTTGTAAGCCCGTGAAAGCGCGTTTCTCATCCACCTTGTAGTAAGCGATACGCCACTAGACGAAGTGTTCATTTCAAAATGCTACATTCCCACATATAACGTCTGTAATGCATTATAATTCCTAGAGCTCGTTTCGCATTATGTTGTGGGCTGATGGGTAATGGCTTTCATAACGTTTCCTTATTATGGAAGTTGTGGATGCCCCGTAATTATGCGTAGATTGTGACAAGCTTAACAAGTGATTGATTTCTATATTAGAGTTTGAAGGGATAATCACATGGTTGTTTGTATAATACGTTCAACATATTTTCTAGTTACTTATTAATTAGGTTTAATTTACAATTCTTGTTATAAAATTCAGAAATTGACCTTCCACTCAAGATTAATAAAATAAATGGCATCCTATGCTATTATATATAGATATCGTCTCTCTACCTTGAAAATATTATAGTGTGTATACATATATTAAAATTAATTACGAGACTTTTGTTCTGCGGTATCGTATTATGTAAAATAGCAATGCAGGAACGGTAGAAACTGATAAGCCTGTCAACATACAGTTTGGCGTTATCCATACGAAAAAGGCCCGAGAGAGAAACGACTCTAAGCTTGAGATTAGACTACTAAGCCATAGCGGTAGGATAAAAAAATATTAAAGTTGTATACTTAATACATGTATTAGTATACATATAAGAAGTATAAGTAACTCATACGAGTTATTATATTGTATAGTATCTAAACATCGGACCTCCTACATTTCAGTAGCTAATTCGCAAATTGCGTTGAGACAAAGCACGGAACTATAAATCTTGATGATGCGTCGGCGTCGGTAATTAACGTGGTGGCGCCGCATTCGTCGGTGAAATGCGCGAGCGAGTAATTGTTCACCTAATAACCGGCAAATATGTTAAACGACAAAAACACTGTTACTTACACCCAACTGCGAACACGATGCGTCGGGGTAAATTAATTCGTTTGGTTTATGATATTGTCCTGTGGGCGGTAGTTGAAAACCAGCAGTTGGCTTCTTATGCTTCCTTAGCAAACCATATCGTGGGTTTAGATCAGGTATGGTGAACCAATGGCTTTAATGGCATGGGTCACAATATTTTGGGCATGTCACTGATCACAAAATTCGTTATGAGCTAAAAAAAAATTAAAATTATTTGATGGCACGTCTATATCTCATTAAACGTATCTTTAGAAAAAAATACACGTTAATACACTAAGGTTCTGGCCTGGTCCTTGTCTTTACCTCGTGTAGAGGGTGTCCTATGAAATCTGTACTAGCAAAGGTCAGTGGTTGGAAGTTCGTTTGGGCTATGATTTAACGGGTCAGGTGAATGTGATCTTTGTTAAATCCATATTGATTGTGCAGATTTCCTTATGATATTTTCTCACACCATCGAGCTAGTAGTAGGTTTTATCCAAGTACTTACTCATCCAAATCACTTTAAAATGTTGCATAATTTCTTATGTTATACATATTGCCTTTCCACTTTCAAAATAAATGAATATTGCCGTGGTAAAACAAAGCTGTTACTAAATATTATATTGGACCTTTCACCCCGGGCAGCTGACAAATGCTCACAAAATATGTTATGCACGATTCACAAATGCCGTTCCATTAGTTGTTATAGTGGGTATACAAAAGTATCTACCTACACTGTTTCCCATCGGCGTCGAATTTTCTGTTAACAATCTTGAGGATTACCGGGCGGAAACAATTTTTAATCAACATGGCTGGGAAATACAGAAATGTGACATCGGCTGGTTCTGGGATGGAAGTACATGTACCACTTGGCAGGTTATATTTTTCTTTGGTGAAGCGAGATGTAATGAGTGAGACAAGATAAATCTTTATCGGAATCTCGACACGGCTTTTGCTGAAGCGCAAAAGTTGAATCTTTTTTACCCCTGTATTATGGTTATTATTTTTAATGCTATAAATAGTTATTTATGGCATTGGAAAAATAAAATAGTTAGTAAGAAAACCTTCGCGATTTAAGTAGTATTTTACATTTTGGTCTCTTAGGTAATGGGGAACCAGTTGATTTTTGGTCAATCTAATCACAACAAACGCCTAAAAATTAAGTTCAAAGGTATTGGATGAAGGTATTGTATCAATGCAATAGTAATTCATCCTCTTATTATTATTACACTTTAAATGTTCAGTTTAGGTACTTACATAGCATCGCATCTGAAAATCCCAGACTGCGCCATATATTTTATAACAGTTATTAGAGACTCTAATTCTAAGAAAGTGGCAAATCACGGAAGTACAAGGCAAGATTACCGGCTATCATGAGGTATCTTTATGGCCTTGATAAAAAGGTACACCCAGAACTTTCTTCAGTGTTCATTGATGCACTGGTTAGCCAATCCTGTGTTATCAGCTAATAAACCAGATACGTGCGTGTAAAGATAAATTAAAGATAATGTAGGATTAAAATATAGCATTTATCAATTAATTGTCACATGGAATGTAAATATTTTAAAGATAAATGTCGATTTTTAAACTTAATTTTATTATAGTAGCGTAGACACAATTTTATGTAAGTAAGTACATTGTTATACAAAATGAAAACGCATGTACGTAGATCTTTTTGGTGGAATGTCTCGAAGTCATCAATGTATTTTCTAGTTGATTGACAGCACAGTACCCGATCAATCACATTGCGGGTCAGATGGTCCAAATTACGACTATTGATGGAACCGGTCTGGACTCACCACGTGAACCCGTAAGAAGACGCATGCCGCGTTCACTCTCCATTTTCATCCAAATTGTCTTCTCGACGCCATCAATTTTTTATTTATTGTGTTACGCCATACAGTATCGCCAGGGTTGGTAGGATAAGTGAAAAAAAACTTCTTTAAATTATTGGTATTGTTGCTTTTTGTATTTGAGACGCGGGTATTCACGCGAGTAGTTTTGATGTTATATACATTTAGATTACAACGTCACGCTCGCAATCCCCGAAAGATAAGCAGAGTCTAGATGCAAAATGTAATAAGCTCCTTCAGCCATAATGGAGGGAAAATTAAGGAAAAGTGGTTAGTGTGTCGACTAAATAGTAATTGGGGGTTCTATACTATATATAAGAAAGAAAGAAAGAAATACTAATTTACTATATACTATATCACTATACTTATATCAGTTACCAACAATAGTATAAGAAAATATATGGTTCCTTGGAATAGTAAGGACGACTTTCTGGATTATTACGACCTAAATTACCTTTTATAGCGGTGATTCTGAGCCATTATGGCATCTGAACCATCATGAAGAGAGCGTTTACTTCTATTAAACTTCGGAAACGTAATGCTTTTGAAAGGCAGCTAAGGTTTATCTCCCCTGTAATGGCTCTCTTTTCTTCTTCCTAATATGTGTCCGTATTTTTCATAATATAAATTTATTATGGTTTTACTTATAACGTTCAGGCATAGGTATATACTAACACGAAATAATATTAAATTTGCAGTATTTTTTCCTGTTTGTCGCAGAGTTCGTCATAGGATTTCTTATGTTCAGTAAAAATAAGTTAATCTATAAATTAATGTTTGATAATCTGGCAGCCCTGTTATACTAGGCGCAAGAAGGCGCGCTTGGGCTGAGGCCAAGCTAATGAAGTTCCAAGTCTTTTATTTATGACCTTTAAATTGTTACCAATCTGATGTAATGGCCGTAGGGATATTGAGGGTCGATGGAGTCATTTTGTTTCCGCCTAGTAATTATTAGGAATTCTAGAGAAAGTTTTTAATTGAATGAAAATTGCTTGAAGCCCTTGCCATAAAATGAGATGTGGAGTGTAGTTTAGTGCTGGATAAAATCAGCTGGCTTGTAGGCTAACGTTTGGAGAGGCATTATACTATTTGTATACCTACCTTGATAAATATACAAAGTGTAAAATTGTGTCTCTTTTAGTTGGATAGGCCCGTTGGTCAGAGACCCTGGACACGAAACCAAGTGTCGCCAGTTCGAATTGACAAATGTTTCGTGTGATGAATATGGACATTTGTACTCAAGTCATGAATGTTTTCGTTTATAAACGTATTTAAGTATGTCTATCTATGTTACTACTATACCAAAAACTTACAAGCTTAGTTTGGAATTAGGGAATTGCTTTGTCAGTCTGGAGAATTTATTTATTATTTATGATTTTAGTGATTAATTAAGAGGAACCCTTCCGAAAAAAAAAAATCCAACACGTCCAATGTCACGGTCCTGTAGCTCATATGACTATGCATATAACATTAATTTTAATAAACATTCAGAACATTTTAGTTCACCCAGCTCGCACTTGGCCAGATTTATAAAATTAATGACATCACGGATACTCATTCCAGCACATATTAGTCGTCATGATCGTCTTCCGGCCACCGATAAATTATGCGAGCTCTTCCTTACACTCACAACATTACATTAGATATGTGAAATAATGACATAGACGTGAGGCTACCAGGTTTCTTCCATGTCTCGTGGATTAAAACTTAAACAAACTGAAATATGCGTTGCAATTGACCTGTTGCCCCTTTGACTCTGCCTACCATTTCGGGGATTATGGGCGTGATATTATGTATGTATGTAATTAGATTTGTTTTGCAAATTGTATTTGGATTTAAATAATAATCCATACTAATAATGTACATGAATGTTACTGTAAGCATTTTTGGAACATCGTTATGTGAAAGGCTATGTCATTTTTAATAAATGATCACACAGAGGAGAATCTCTCTGAATCATGATGATAGTCGCGTTTCATAATAAAAGGTCAGTAAGGTGTAATGTAATTATATTTTTTTATATTAATATCACGAATGTTAGTCATCAGACGTATGAAAGTGACTGATTGTAAGATTGTTGTAATTCTTTGATTGCACCTCTCTAATTGTTTTATGTGGGTTACTCAATTGTGGTGTATCCGTATCTCGACGCGACAAACAATCCTACATAATGTTATGCAGTTTTATACAGGATAACAAAATTAAGCAGGGTACTTTCATACTTATCATTTCGCAATTTTTTTCAACATATAGGTATCTGGATACAGCACAGTTTGGCGTACTTTATTATTTATTAGTGATTTCGATCACGCGTTGGCTGATAGGTACACTACGCGGTCAATATAATAACTTACCTAGTCTAGTTGTTTGTGCATATTTTAAGGCTCAAGTCAAGCTGTGAGTACTGCATAATGCAAATTGCGTTTAATTCCTTAGTAGTTAAGTATTTCATTAATATTTAACATACATACATAGGTACAATACACCACGCCCGCAATCCCCGAAGGGGTAGGCCGAGTCAAAGGGGCAGCTAGCCCCCTTAACCACATTCAGCCAAAAATAAAACTGGGCTGGGTAAGATGAATAAAAAGTAGCAAGTGACAAGTAGTCGTCGCCTACACAATAATCAAAACCCGATATACCATCAGTCGCCTTTTACGACATGTTAGGCAAGGCACAGTTGGCACATTCTTGTTAAGTCCCAGACCGATATGGAGTTTAATATTGTGCCAACATATAATAATTTTTCGTGTATCTAAATTAAAGTTTCGTTATCTTTTTGCACATCTCGTAACCATTCAGATCAAAGATTAATTTGCGCGACATGTGAGTTTGTCGAGTGTCTAGTCACGATGATGCTTTCTCCTCTGTTCCCAGCCCGTTGTTTTAATGTCCCGCATTTGGCCTTAGATCGATCATCTGTGTCTGCGCTTAGGTTCGCCATGCTTACAAAAGAATGCTAATGATTGTCGTAACAATATAGAGTGCATACGTATTATCAATGACTTCCTTATTCGTGAGGTGACAGTGTGTTAATGTCGACGCTAATATGATCAATTTGGTATCTATAATTGAGTATTTTATACAAGTTAGATAAATATAATAAAATACGGTTTTATGACTATACTGCACTAAAATCAAAAACAGTAGGTACCTATGCTAAATAACGTGATTAGTTTGTTAGCTAAAATTTTTTGCGATTAGAATACTAAATTGCAAATATTGAAACGTAGTACAAATGTAGATACCAACAGTTACCCCTTCACCTCTTCTGTCACCTCCAAAGCATGGCATGGCGGCTGTGATAAAATTATAACCAACTTTTGATTAGCTACCACGTAGTGCCTGTTAAGTTTTAATAGCTGTTAATGGTAATCCTTATTATGCGTTTATATTTCATTCCGAATGCAGCGGCTAGATCAATTTCGCCGAGCGAAAGGCGAGCCCTCTGGCCTATAGCAGAGAAACGTGTCTTATCCACCCATCTTTAGTCCTCGCTCAGTTTATGGGGTCATTGGTCTTATAGACAGCTACAAGGGACTGACTTACGAAATAGATTTATCGTAAAATCAAATAAATGGCAACGGATTTGGTAGTTAAAGATCGAATTTTTGAGGGAAGACAAGAACATTTTGATAGGCCTTGAGTGGAAGAAAAAGACTGCAAATATATGTGTATAAATTCTGCACGAAAAATAAATAATTATCTTCTTCTAATCCAGCCTTTCTTAATCTTTTAAAGACGCTGTATCTGGTATTTAATGGACTCCGAACTAAAGGGATTCGACGCAATATGAAAAAAGAAACAAAATACTCTGATACACTCCAATTTTAAACTTTAAGTCTAATTCCTCATTACGTGGGTTCTAACAAATACTCATCAATATTCATATGGCCAAGTTACATCAACTGTTAGAAGCTAATGGCGTCTTTCTGTATGCACACTACAAACATGATTCTACACTCCAATGTATTTGTTTCCTGTCTTCTTTGTAACTAAAACGGGAGCCCCATCAGTTTCTTATTTTTGCTTGTTTTATTTTAGTCACCAACCCTCAACAGCTTACCATAATTAAAAAGATAGAGCGATATGATCAGTTATTATATAGCATAAAATAACATGACCTTAGAGAAGCATATTTTGCAAAAATTTAGATTAGTTACTACTTTAATGAAACTTATTTACTAAATATTGTCCCTAAATGTGGTAAATATTTACAAACGCTCGTTATGGATGCGACTTTAGTCCAAGGTCCAAGCAATCATTGTCTGCCTAGCCACATTACAAATTACAAATCGTGCATCTTTATAGAACCTTACTAGCGCTTTAAAGAATCAATTTACGCCTACCTGCTTTGAATAAAAAAGAAAATAAATCGTTGAAAAGTACTAACCAAGTGGTTTCAGTGTTACGGTCACGACCGGTCTCTGTTTGCAAAAGATTGAAGTCACGAAGCCGATGACAGTTCAATCGTTACAAAGCACTCGATCTCTTCATTGGCCATTGTATGGTTTTAATGCATCCACTTTCTGTGCAGGTTAAAGAAAAAACAATGGTAGTTGTTTTTTGGCATGTTGCGTTATTTAAGCAGCATCTTGGTCCGTTAAACAGAACAAATGAATAAAACAGCGCCTAATTTTGGAGACAATGTGACGAGGTCTGTATGGCACCACAATATTTATCAACGCCTGAATAGTATATAGGTCATGCGCTTAACAATACTGTTATTATTACAAATTAACTCGGTTTGGAAATTTTCGATGATGGTGTAAGAGTCATAGGTCACATACTGTGTACTTTTTGTTACAAATAATAATCTTAATCTTTTTAATACATAGTCTTTAATTTACTGTCACATTGAAGATTTTTCGTAACGGAAAGTAATGTAATTAAGAAGGCTTTTAACTAAAGTACACTTTTAAATTAAAAGTCGACCAAAATTACGAATTACTAGGCACTTCCAAAGATTTATCACGAAATTTAATCAAAGCCGTGTAAGCTAAATCGGTGATGCTCTTCACCTAGTTTTCACTTTCACATATTTCGACCATGAGAAAAACAGCGTAGCCTTATGTCATAGCAAGAAAGCATTGCGTTTTGTCGAGCAATTAAGTAAAAGTTCTTTTGAGGAGCCGTGCGAATAGCCGGCGATTCACGCTGACAGATGACTCGAGGTGACCCGCGGTCAACTGAATGGCTAAACAAGCCCCACAATAGCCGTTTTAACGCCAATTACTATTGATCAAGACCTTGCATCGTGTGTTACGATTACAATCTGCTATGCATGCGAGACAAGTTTGTTCTTTATTTAAAAGACCAACAATTTCATATTTTTAAGAAATGGCCAGATATAGCCTACTTTTGAAACGTTCATATCTTCAATAATGGCCTTGTACCCGAATTATTGCAAGAAGATAAGCGGAGATAATGGTTCCTAATTTGACTATACTTAACATTATCAAATACAAGTCATTTATCTCAGGAATGATATCAATACTTCTTATAAGTAATCTTAAAGTTATGAGTTGTATACTTACTCATAGATTGTTTTAATTCTCTTAACCCCTGAGAAAGATAATAAATACATAAATAAAAATCTATGGCAGGTTTGGTGGATTTTATTAGGTAGGTATCAGACCGTAGTTGTCGATTTAGAGTTTAGTTGTTATTTTTAAGTTAGAAGCAAAGGCTCGTTCAACTTTTATGATCATTTAGTCAGTCGCGTCTAAAGTGTTGTGCCTGTCAAAAGACTACGAATGTCATCTGGTTCGTATCCTTTACTTGACTGGCCCGTTGGTCGAGTGGTCAGAGACCCTGGCCACGAAAGCAAGGGTCGCGGGTTCGAATCCCGCTAGGGGCAGATGTTTTGTGTGATGAACATGAATATTTGTACTCGAGTCATGGATGTTTATAAACGTATTTAAGTATGTCTATCCGTATAGTATTCATAGTACAAGCTTATAAACTTGGTTTGGAACTAGGGAATTGGTGTGTCAGTCTGAAGAATTTATTTATTTATTTATTTTGCTTAAATATCTAGTTCTTTGAATGTGCAATTCCTCGCGATGTTTGCCATCACGACTGAGCTATGAAATCCTTACTCTTGCGTGTTTAGATTAAAAAAAAATCAACTTGTATCCCTCGTGAAGTAAGAAATGTATTCTCTCTCTAGTAATGTTTACATATTAAGATATCACTGCTCATTATACAAGCAATTTACAATAAATAGCTGATATAACAGGTGTCCTAGAACGCATCGTATTGATAAGCTGATATGTACGTCTCATTTTCCAGTGATAAGATACATTGTCATCTTTAAATAAGATATCTTAGAGTTTTAATGACGTCATGTCTTGTTTGAATTTCTAATATTAGTTTTTCATGAGTAATGGTTCGATAACAGTAAGAGTCAATTTCACTTTCATTCTCCTGTCCATTTAAATGAGGCTAGATGTATGCGGAGAGGGTACTCAAGTTTCGAAATTCGGTGGCAGTGGACTCGGAATTCATTGTTGCTCCTTGTTTGCATGCTGAAGCCAAGTCACGCATCAAGTGGGTATACGTTGTCGTATTATTGGTAATTTCTGCGCATTAAGGTTGCATAATTGTGTAATAAGCTTGGTATGAAATGACATCACATCTGGACGGGAATTATCTGTATTTTTTTTCGACTACGGAAATGTTACACTTTGAAGAGTGTGAATTACAGCCTGTTTCCTTAAGCAAATCGTATCGATTCGTAAAGAAATAATAAATTGTTTAGGCAATGAAACATACGAAAATAGAGAAGATGCAGAAAGTTTACGTAGGAGATATATTTTTTGATAGTTTTTAAAAGGACATAATTTTTAATTAAACAACTGTTTATAATATGCACACTTATCTAATTCAATAAAATGGTTTAACCTTTTATGAATAAGTATGCATTTTAAACATTTAGTCTTAGCAGAAATAGTTTATAATAATCTATATCCAAATTAACATAAAAATAATAATATTGTTTAAGTAGTTTTAAACTTTAGCTATTTATTTATAAATTATGAACTTGAATTCATAACTAAATAGCTAAATAGCTATTATTGCAATAGGATTACAGTGTATTCTGATAACAACATTATAGCATTCTACGAGAAACGCTTCTTCTGATGAGAATTGAATTCAAAAACGTGGCATCTTCCGATCGCGACCATCAGTAGCATTTATTATGAGAAAAGAGAAAAGTGCAAAGAATAGCGGTTGCTCGTGGGAGAACCTCACAATGGCTTCGATATGTCACGCCGGCTGTTTCACTGTATTTTCTAAGTAATTGCAGAATTAATACTAATTTACATGTTCCTATTAATTGATTGGTATATTGAAAAGAAAACTTACAAATGAACAGGGCATTTTGGCGCTTGGCGTAGTAAAACACATCAGTGTTGTAGTAGGTTTGTTATGCAATGCTATTGTTTAAAATGCAAATAAAACTTTAAACGCGTTCATACAAATTAGAATTGGGTTGACAATGACGTGTGTTCATTAATGTCGACCTAATACAGTGTTTCGTAATTCCGAAATGACTATAGTCTATACTAAAGCTAGGATATGATTTAATTTTACGTAGGTATTTGATGAACAGCTACTGCAATATTTTACTATTGTTTATTAGGTATCTTTGCAAATATTTTACACGTTTTTTTCTTTTTTTTACAGATACTGCCGGTCCTGCTATTCGTCGTGATCACGAAATGCAAGTGTGATTCCCTGAACGGGTATCGCAACGGAAATGGCGCTTCGCAGTTTGGAGAACTCCTAAAACCACCCCCGCCTCCCCCGCACTCCCCATTGGCGCCGGTGCCATTTCACTTAGGAGCGGGACGGTTACAGCGGCAAAACCTTGATACCGGATACCAGTACCAACCTCCACCCCCACCACCCCCTCCGCCCATTCCACCCTCAAGCGACTTCAAATTCCCCGCCCCCTTTTACAAACAATACAATTTTAACTTCGTCCCACCGCCGCAGCCTTTCTCCACCACTCCTTCTCCGTCATTATTCCAAAAAGTTTCCAGCTGGTTGTTCCCCTCCCAACAAACTAGTTTCGACGTAGGACCGAACAGTGTTGCACCTGTGAAAAAAGATTGCAATCCTTGCAATCTAGTGCCATGGATTCCAGTGATTAGATACAATTTAGGAGCTAAAAATATATTTCCAAGCTCAAATCCTACTTATGGACCCCCGAGTCAGACGGCTTATCCTGACGTTGAAAATGTAGTAAACTTCAAACCTCAGCCTTTTCAAAATCCGAAGCAAAATCTTCCCCAATTAACTCAAGGGATACCACATTCTGTTTATGGTCCACCCTCTTTATCTCATGTCAGTAATTCTATCGGTATCCCAAGCTCAACTTATGGTCCTCCGATTTCCACGTATGGTCCACCCAGTCCAACGCACTCAGTTTCGATTTCTTCGCCAAATAGCTTAAGCTCTAATTATTTTTCTTCTAGCACATCTTATTCTGCCCCCAGTTCAACCTATGGTGTACCTAGCTCGTCTATTAGACATCCCGGCTCTACGTATGGCGTACCTGGTCCTTCTCAAGGGATAACCAGTACTTTATATAGTATTTCTAGTTCCACTTATGGAACGCCGTCACCGTCTTACGAGCCTCCTGTATCTACGACATATGCTCCTGTGACTCCCTTTTATGAACCAGGAATATTAAACAATCAATTACCTCCTCAAAATGAGGTTGAGATATTCAAACATCCTGCAGAAGAATTACAATTACCAAAAGTGACTCCACCCACGACTTTCAAGAATTCTTATGGGGAACCAATATCTAACAGTTATATTTCCGATATTCCGTATCCTGTTTCAGCTACAGCTGCAGAATCTATGAAAATAAAAACCGAAGTATTTCCAAATAGTACGAGTTTGTCAACTCCAAACGTGTCATTGGCTAATCCAGCTCCATTTACATTGAATAGAGGAAGAAACATTCATACATTGCAACCGGTGGCATTGCCTAATCTGAGCGTGTCGCCGTTGCCTCCTATATTTAATGCTCGGCCGTTTAGACCCACTCAACCAAATTTTCCTACAAAATCTTTAGTTCAGGGCATAAATTCAATGCAACAAAATCCAAATAATGTTAAAATAGAGCAAAGCGTTCCTGTGGCAGAGTACACACATTCTGTAGATTATCCCGCGTCCTTTGTCCAATCTCCCATAATAGATATCGAAGCTCCAAAAGCTCACAACCAAACCAAAGCCTATAGAAATATACCTAATGCATTTATTGTCAATGAAATAAGAGATATATCATCTCAAGCATCAGAAGATCACGTGTCAGCAACAAAGAATCTCCAAGATTCCAGTTTTGAAAGTACAGGAGCTGACTTTGGTAACGACTTATATGATCCACGATTACCTATGGGATTCAAACCAACAAATGTTCCTAATAATCATAAATCCCAGTTTGCTGATTTAAGAGGAGTTAAAGACGAAGATGTAGATAAATATAGAACTGAAAGTAATTTACAGAACATAGATTCCCCTCTTCTGTATTTAAAACCGAGCGCACCTCATAAAGAATCAGGGAACTTTGTACTTGCCATATCGACGCCTGTTAACGATAATGATTATGAAATCTATGATGATATTCCAACAACTGTAGCACCGCAACTTTCAACGCTTCCAAGTGCTTGGGATGAAAGTAGACATGATTATAACGATGGGTTACAACCCCCTACGGCCGCACAAGAGAGCATCGATCGCCCAAAAATTGTACAAATTATTGTCCCTTACACATCTGGTCGAAATCCAAGTGACTGGGAATACACACAAGAACTAGAGTATCAAGCTCGAAAAATTCCATCTAATACAGAAAGGCCAGCCATAAGTTCTTTCACTGAAATCTATAGTACTCCAAGTACGACAACAGAAGAATCCATGGAAGCTGAAACAGAGAACTATGAATCAGAACGCTTCAAGACAGCTGCTATTCTGAACGATTTGTATGATGTGAAGGAACCACCATTTGATATTATTAAATTACAACATACGATTGATGACTGGACGGAGCAAGAATACTCAGAACACTATAAATCTCAACAAAAAAACCGGGGCCTTGAAAAATATGCAAAAAAGATTCCAGACGAATATTTCACAACCACAATGCCAACAAATTATGTCACAGCCACGAGTGACTACAATAGTTACGTGTTCGACGACCACGAAGTTTCAAGTAGTATACAACATACTGTTACAGATAAAAAAAATAATACATACAATAGACCCCGTAAGGAATACAATACAATTGAACGAACTAAATCAAGACATAGTAGTAGTAAAAATGAAGAAGAAAGGGAAGTTCAGAAACTTCACATTTACACTGCAGCATCGACTTTTCGAAGTTCAACAACTACCCCAGCTCCTTGGGGTAAAATATTGACCTCCATATCTCCTTTGACTAAAGAAAAAGTTTACGTGGTTACATCGAAACCTTGGCGAGAATCTCGTAATATAACAAATGAGTGGTATAGAATTGATCCATTTGAGTCTAAGAAGACTAGTGGCGATAACGACGTAACAGGATCTGACAATCTACCATTCAAATCTCCAAGGTTTGCCAATAGACCAGCCTTAGGTTTTACTTCTTCTGACGAAAACGATTCGGTGAAGTCGGACTCGTCCTACGGTTTCTCCAAAAGTTGGTATCAAAGTAGTAAGTATCAATACTTATGGACTTTTATCGGACATTAGGGTTCTTTATGTAAACTAATAGCTAATATTATTATAATTGTTTCAGTAAACGACTTAGAAAACAAAGCTGCGGGCAGCAATATGACGTGGCCTGAAGGTTCTCCCCAGAAACATACCACTAACCTGGACGAGGTTTTCATTTTATAGTTACTAACTTTCTTACAAATACAAATATGAATCGTTATTATCTAAATTATAATTATAAATGTATTTATTATTCACTGTAAATTATGAAGAAAATAAACCTAATATAAAAGTTGGCCACTAATGAAATTGATGCATTATATTAAAGCATTGTAAATAGTTGAGTGCACATTGAATAACCACTGGCCCACCACGCCTCCCTAACATTTTAAAATAAAATAACATATTTTCTGCTTCCAGGACTCAATCGGTATCATGACTGCAGATCTTCATAATAATTCGGAGACGTGAAATCACTTCTATAAATTGTTTAGAAATGTGCAGGTGCATAAACTAAGAGAGTGCAGTAAGTTTACATGTGAAAGTGAACAAACTTGAAAACAGTGGTCTTCAATGAACACAAAAGTGCAAAGTGACAGACACTGTGTGAACTGAAATTACAAAAACTATGTGGTAGTTATTAGTTATGTGTGAGAAAGAGCAAATTAAGAAGAACACTTATTACTAGTGTGTTGTTTTTAATTTGATCACAAAAGCAAAGTGAACCAAAGTAGGTAGGGCTTTTTCAAGGTTAATTTCTTGGTTTTATAATAGATAGATAGATAGATAAATAATTGTACCAACACTCTTAAATTAGTTCATTCTTAAGGAATAAATATTATTATAAAGGACATTATGTGCGTTCAAAATATTGTAGTAGATATTATTACAGATGCAGTATTTAGACAATTATATTTGAGACATGTAAATATTGCAACCACTCAATGTAAATAAAGTGAAAACTATATTTATTGTGTGTTTTATTACTGAATAAATCTCTAATATTCATGTGATCTTTCTGTGTTTCTTATGAAAGAAAAATACATAAACATTGTTTTTTTTTTTTTTTTATGTTTATAAACGTATTTAAGTATGTCTATCCGTTCACCTAATACCCAGAGCCCAGAGTACAAGCATAAGCTTAGTTTGGGACTAGGGAATTGGTGTGTCAGTCTGAAGAATCTATTTATTATTATTATTTATTTTAATGAAAGTGCGTTTAAATGAAGTTAGGAATCTAGGTCAAAATGTTAACACGGATTTGGCCCAGCGGTGAGACAAAATATCGTTAGGATATCTAGAATTACGTAATTCAATACATGTAACGTTTTAATCTACTTGTGATTTAATTTTAATTTCAATCTCGTTTGCAATCGGCACGTTTCATTATCATGAATTAATCATAATAGAATGACATTTAGGGTCCAAGGGAATGAGGATCATTAAAAAGAAAATTTCCAGTCAGATAATTTTGTATTAACTAAATCAATGTTTTAATAATTAACAAGTACTTACAACGAATATCATTTTGTATTGTGTGCCTAGACGGTTTGCTCCTCCGATTCTTTTCTATTGTTCACCCTAAAGTACAAAAACTCTGCGCTCCAGATAAATACTGTGAATAGGGTGACTACATTTAATACTAATATCGGCATATGGTAGGATCCGGATGATTCTCGTAATCGTCCTGAAATTTTTAAACAGAATTGCATAAGTCATTGTTTGCTTCTAAAGGTTTTGCGCAAAATGTTTAATGCAGTTTATCTTATCCCGGATACCTACATACGTGGTTAAAAAATAATCTTATATTGTGCCCTACTAACTAACCGCGATGTAATACCTTGAATACACATGTAGAAATATTATTCATTTAATCTTGAATTAATAATTACGTGACTGATTGTTGTATTTTGGATTAATTGGCGTGATTAGGAAGGCTATTGCCACTATCATTCAATATGCTTAGTGATAAAAATATATTATTTTTATCTTATAATCCTTTTTAAATTAATCATCTAAACCTAAAGCTGCCGAGTTGACATCGCATAGCTCGTTCTCTCATCTCCGATAACGATAATGTGAACAAGCCTTTATTTAACCAAATTCATTATCAGAATAAAAAAAAAATTACATGGTTTGATGGAATTTTCCTTACTTTACATTTACTTATTTTTTTATTGATTAAAGAGATTCTTGTAAAAAAAATACATTTGTAAACTGAAACTTACCCAAAATTGTTCCAAGGACGATTATAGTGATACCGTTGACAAACATTTGAATGCCAGAGGCGAAAGGTAGTCTCTCCAATGGGACGTAGCTTGGTATCACAATATTCATATACACTGTGCGTAGGCCCTTGGTTATACCCATCGCTAGCGCCACAAATATCATTCCCATGAATGACGTGGTGACCAGCATTACTGAAAGGAGAAGTTTTACTTAAAAGGAGAAGGCTTTCATAGTAAACATTTTGGGTCCCTATTACCTTTATTTTGCTTGATTTATAGACTGTCGGTTTATAGGAGCGGTGGTAGCTCAATGGTGAGGACAAGTGCCGCTTAACCGAGCAGTGCGGGTTCAAACCCGGGCACGTACCTCTGGATTTTTCAAATCTATGTACATATTTATACCACTAGCTCGACGGTGAGGGAAAACATCGTGATGAAACCTGCATATTCAAATAACTTTGGATTTGTAACCATGATCCAAAAATTGTCTGGTTCCCCTATCTTAGGGTTAGGAAGGTCAGATCGGCAGTCGCTTCAATGTAATTACCAGACTCGTTACATCCTGGATAATGTTCTAAGCGGACCCCGTCTAAGCACGGGACATAACGCTAGGAAGATGATTATAGACTGTCGGTGTAAAAGTCTAAAAATAGACCATTAGACTTTTCATCCTAAAGTAAAATTAAAACTGAGACATATATATATACAAAGGTAAAGATTAGGTTGCGAATCTCAATAGCATAATCGGAACCCTAATACAGATATAAAACCTGAACTTGAAAGTGCCTGAGAACAGACTCGAATCAAAAGATCAAGCTTCTAAGTAAATACCAACGAAATATTAAAAATCATCGTCATTGAAGAAAAAGTACATATTACAAGAAGGTATCTAACAGCATTAAATTTGGACATAAGTAGCAATTTAATGTGCAGCCTGCTTAACATTAAGTGAGCCAACTTAATATCACAGTAAAAATATACGTTGCAGAATTTTTAGGATCCAACAACAACACCCTACTAGCACTACATTATCTTGCAAGTGATTTCTCAGAAGTGCCTCGGGTTAGTTAGCGAGAATTATTCTATGATATTTTCATTTTAATATCGTGATATGAATACTACTAAACATATAGTTGTTCTGCTTAACTACTTCACTTATCTTGACTATTTATTTTTGGTAATTGTCTTATTTGTACTTAATAACAAATCATGAAGTTAATTAAGTATATATGTATAATTCGTGATTGACTATGATTTCTTTGCAATTATTCAACATTTTTTTTCAGGATATTAAGCCCGGGAAAATAGTAACAGATCTTAAAAAAGAAAATTAATTATTTCTTCTGTCTGTAGAGCGGTGGTAGCTCAATGGTAAGGACACGCGCCTCTTAACCGAGGAGTGCGGGTTCAAACCGGGCACGTACCTCTGGATTTTTCAAATCTATGTACGTATTTATACCACTAGCTCGGCGGTGAGGGAAAACATCGTGATGAAACCTGCAAATTCAAATAACTTTGGATTTGTAACCATGATCCAAAAATTGTCTGGTTCCCCTATCTTAGGGTTACGAAGGTCAGACCGGCAGTCGCTTCAATGTAATTACCAGACTCGCTAAATCCTGGATCATGGTCTAAGCGGACCCCGTCTAAACACGGGACATAACGCTAGGACGATGATGATTCTGTCTGCGAGAATAACGTTTTGGACATACATATTATTTAAATAATCTGCTTAACACTCACTTGTCCTCGTGAAGGCAATCAGCACTAAACCAATCATATACATGACACGTGGAGGCTTGTGGCACCACTCGCCTATGAAAGGTGACACCAGGCGGAATAGTGTATCCGAAAATCCAATAACGGACATAATTGTTCCAATATCACTTGTTTCAAACTTCATCATATCTCTCAACATAATAGGCAGTAATAAAGAAAAGTTCGTTTCAACACACGCAGCCACTGACATGCCGATTAAAATATTTACGAATACGGGGTCGCTAAGCAAAGTCAGATCAAAGAAATTTATGAATTTCTGGAAAAGGGTTAATTTCGGTTCTTCCTTGTTTGGAATTGAAACCTTTTCTTTGTTAATTTCTGTTTTTCGCACGCAATCATATTCATGAAATATATTGAACGAACTGCCCAAATTTATTTCCTGAGATTCCCACCATTTATACCGAGCCTCATGTAGCGGTGGCTCGGGGGACTTTTTGCGTAAATCTGGATGTGATACTGCGTTTCTTGTTTCTAAAGTTGTTGCACTTGCAAGAGATCTCATTGATATGCTTTTTGGAGTAGCTTTGACACCATTTTCTATAGACTCTTCTAATCTTGGAAGAGATGGAATCGTACCTGAAAGCAATATTTTACATTTGTGCAACTTTGCCATAAAATTGACAGAACACATTAAAAGTACACAATATTCATATCTTAGACTCACCATTTAGTTTAGAGGAAGTAGTTATACTTCCGTTGATTAGTTCAGTGCTTGTTTCTCTATTAAGAGGCTCTTCTTCTTCTGTGCTTGGTGGATTTTTTAAGTACCATTTAGCTGGTCTAAGCAGGCAAGCTGCCACGAGGGAATGGAGGCAGATCGCGGATAGAATCAGCACAGCATATCGCCATCCAAAGGCGTACATAAGTGCACTCATGACTAGGGGCATGTATATGGCTCCTAGTCCTGTAATAGACATAGCAACTCCAATGGCACGCCCTCTCTTATCTTTGAAGAACGAGTTAATTGCCAGTCCAAACGCTGCCATCACTGCTGCTACTCCCGTTGCTAAAATGCGAATAGTTTTTTTCTAAAGTTAAGGTTTAGGTCTCATTTAATAATAGTCGTCTACTTATTATTCTGAACGACAATAACTTTATTTCTTAATATGTTTGCTTTGTCTATACTAATATTATAAAGACTTGATTTTTTATTTGTTTGTTTGTATGAAATAGGCTCCGAAACTATTAACTGAACTGATTTGAATAATTCTTTAACCAATGGAAAGCTACTTTATCAGCGAGTAACATGGGCTATATATTATTTCCTTACGTAGGGAAACCGCGGGGCGCTGCCATATAAATATAAAAAATAAGGCCCTTTGTTTATATGAATGAACCTAAAATATGCTCGAAATATTGGATAGAAAATAAATAAGAATTGTGATGAAACACCGATACTTACAATTAATAATACTGTAGGATAAAAGAAACATCCAAAAGTCAGACGAAGCTGCTGTCATCATAAGGCCAACTGAGATGAGTATAGCCCCAGCCACTGCCACTTTCCTGTAGCTGAAACGCCGCAGCATCGGACCACCGAAGAAGGACAACAGCATCCCAATGCCATGGTTGAGGGTGATGACTAGAGCGCACTGAGTCGCCGTGAGCCCGGTATCGTCGAAGGCTGCTTGGAATACAAGCCCGAAGCCAGCAATGAGAGGAAGCACGACGACCTACATATAAAAGAATGTGTAAATTACCTATTGATCCGATTGCTACCGAAGTCAGTTAGTAACAATTAATGAGAAGGTGAATAAAAGACAAAAAAAAGACTATCATGGATGAATTCATCGATTTATTATGTAAAACAACGGCTGATTCTACGGTTGTCGTAATATTCTAAAGTTAATCCGTATAGCGATACAAACTATTTTCTCATCAAAAATAGTAAATATTATGACAGAAAACATTATGATAGGACCAACTCTAGGCATATCAAGCCGTAAACAAATGATTACGATTGACAATTTCTAGAATACCTTCTGGAAACTGTTTTGTAAATGATTCGTTTTTAAGTAACTACATTTCAAGTACGTTAACTTCGTTTTGTATCTAATACAACTGGCGTTACAACATTTATTCAAGCCAATTTTCTTGTTTCTGCTGACAACTGTGACGTCTCTATCTTACTAGGTACCAAATTATCATCAGGTTCTTACTTTATCAGTTATCTACAAACTAATCATGTTTTATTATATGAGCAGCATTTAGAGGTAATGGAGTAATTGCAATGTACAAACCGTAATTGCAATATCCATATTTGTACATAATCATCACAGAAAACTTTTATTCCTAAAAAGTTTAGAGTGTACAGGAAAATAATCCTATTTTTTGGAGACTTTATATATTTTTATAGACTAGACGACAATGGCCTCATTAATCTACTTATATCTACTTTCATATTATTAAGAGTCTGGTTGTAATTTCAAAATAGGTAGGTAATAGTTTATTACTTATTGTATATGTAGGTGCTAATATCTAACAAAACATATTTAATCTTTTATACCTATATTAAGAACAACATATTCGTCGATTAGTAATTCTGCTATTGTTATTTTTGGTACTACCTATATAATATGTAGAAGTGCCTACTGATATTAGAAAATAATCTAATTTGGTCATTACGGTATCGGCCCCAGATGTCAATGAACTTAAGTGGCATAATTTAAGTTGTAAAGTCTCCACTGCACTCATGATTGTAAATGTTGATATTAATTTTATTTAGTCCAATACAAAAATATCGCTATTGACGGCGTGCTTCAAGCATATTATGTGCTTAGATTTTAGGAAATTATTTGTACGTACTTACATTGTTCAGAGCGTAAGCAAATGTGACGACCCATCCATATCCACCATCAGGGGGAACTTTGTTCACTTTACTTGTCATTTCAACAAAAAAATAATTAAGTATTTCACATCTGTGACCGTTTCTCTGCTACAGGGATGTTTTAACACATCTTCTTAGCATAAACATATGGAACCACTGTTCGTCACCATATTCAATTAATAGCCACACTGTAAATAAAACTTTTGCTCTCCTATATTCGTCCAGGTTTCGTGAGCTGAACGACAGTTTGTCATCGGGCACTCCGGCGCAGAGGTGCTCTGAGCCAGTAATGATATAAGTGGGGACTAATAGCAGATACCGACTCGTTATCAGTGTGACTTTATTAATGTGTTCTATTATCAGGGGTGAGCTGTATTTGCTTCAAGACGCTATATTTATTTAACCGGTGCGAATGGCGCGAAAGAAAACAGTCTTTAATTATTTATCAATACGGCGCCTGACCCAAATGGTTGTCAAAGTAGTTCAAAATGCATTCAAATGAATAATAGTGTACTGTATGCAATAATTACGGCACAAAGGTTTATTTGAAATAAACTATTTGTTTTAATTAAATGAAGTAATTTTTTTGTAGCCTAAAGATGAGAAAGATAGCAGTACTCCATTGTGCATTGTATTAAACTGTTAGGTATTAATTAGCTAGCACGGTGAAAAACCATTTCCATTGATGAAAGACATCATAAAATTAAATTAAAGAGACTTATTGAAAGTATAGGTAGGTACCCTAAGTCAAATTGGTCTGATTTGCACTTGGTATGACATATGCATGTGTGTACCTACTAGTGTTCATACTAGATTATGCGGGTGCTGGAACCATTCACTTCATATTTGGTTAGTTTTAAAATCAAATAGAAATATTAATTTAATTTTCATGTCACCGTAAAATGTCATTACGTATTGTAATATTGATTGCCTCGATGGCGCATTTGGTAATGACCATGCCCTATGCGGCAAGAGTTATGGGTTCGATCCCCACCCAGGACAAATATTCGTGTGATGAATAGGTGTTGAACTTGTGTTTTTTCTGTGTCTGGGTGTTAATTATCTTATATTTAAGTACTGTTGATTCTGATATCTTAAGCATGCCACTTAGCCCGGAGTCAGATCAATGTATGTGATCTTGTCGGATATTCATTATTATTTATAATATTGTTTAAGGATGGCCCAAACGGTAGCTATTTTAGGAGATAAACTGGTCGGCGGGAGTTCTATATCGAACATAAGTAGATATGAATCATTTATCTAAAGGCTAATCAATTTTAAACCTGTTTTGTTTCGTTCCTCATTGTATGTTTATATTTTTAGACCGATTTTTTAATATTTTCTAGACAAGTATTGGACTACAATCTCAATTACAGACGTTCAAATACTCATAGCTACGTACTCATGTATCAATTGTAGGTACATTACTAGATTTGATTCTTAGAAGTTACTGAAAAATATATCTTATGGTATACAATATATATCTAGTAGGGCACACTGGTTTAGGAAAATCATTATCAATAAATTTCACTCATTAAATTACCTACACATCAAGTTGCTCCAATGAATATTTGTGTACATATTTACATCAGGCGTTATAATCAATGTCAAAGCTAACACAAGATTTAATCCTGATAGGGACCACGAATTATAACATAAATATACTTGTGTCACCTGTATATATTTTCAAATAAACAAATGATCTTCAACACTAAAAAAATATTAAATTTCTTCTTTAAATACTTGCACTCACGCTACCGGATCAGAGTACGTATTATAGTAACAAGTAAGTACATTTAAAACTATAAGTTTAAATTAATTTTCGTATTGACTTGGCCTAGCCACGTTGTTACGTTTAAAAGTGTCGAGATACGTCAGTGCCATCATGGTAACCCGCACACACTGTTGATCTCCTTTGACCCTAGTAAAACGACATTCAAAGTTAATTGGACCTCTTTATTTGATGGTTCCGGTTTATCAATGAGTGATGTTGCTCGTGGAAGGATATGCGCCTTACATGCGAAGAGAATTGGTTCAAATCCGTGTAACTACACGGTTTTCGAATATCTTAGTCCCTACAGATTTAAACAATTAGCACCGCGATGCTGGACCAAACAGCATGACAAATAAAACAAACCAATATATAGGAGCGTTTTAATCACCAGTTTAATTTCAATTTAAGCTTGATGAGTTAGAACAATTTTTTACACTTAAATAGAATACGTAGGTAGTATAATATAGAAATTGTACTTATAGTATATAATTTAGATATATTTCAACATTTATACGAACCTTTAGGTACGTCTGCAATTCCGAAACATTAAACGCCATAAACCACATTTAGCCGAAAATAAAACTGAGCTCTGTTGATGGAAAATTGTGTGTGGTAGTAGTGACAAGTGGCTAACTCGTCGCTCACTTAATCACAAACCCATTACACCATTAGTCGTCTTTTACGTAAACCAGACAAGGAATATAATAAAATTGGCATCTGCATTATTTTTGAGCCCTAAACCATTATGTATGAGAATAAATGCATCATATTTTTAATGACTCTTAGCCTCAACAATAATACGACTTCATATATTCAGCTGAATATGTTGTTAGGTGAAATGTATGTATCTACCTACCTATTATTAAACTGTCAGAGTGTGTAAAATCTTCTGCTAGCCAATAAATATGTATAAAAAGGTAAATATTAAATTATTGGACACAAAAAGGGCCGGTTTATAAATACAATTAATTTGGGGTTAGAGCTCTAACTAATAGACGTTTTTATATATTAAAAAGTTATTCATTATCTTCACTTTCCTAAATAAAATACCTAATAAAATGCGGGAGCATAAGAGACCTCCATCCATCCCCAGATTTCAAGCTGTAGATTTATTTTCAATTCGTTCAACAGATTTAAAGATTCGCTTGGTTCCAATATTCTTTATTAAGTAGCTGAATGGTTCCTGTATTCTTATAATTAAATACTCTCTCATCAACCCCGGTTCCTTTATCTTAAGGTCACAAAGGCCAGATTAGCAGTCCCTTCTATGTAATTTCCATCGCTAAATCCTAGATTATCGTTGAAGCGGACCCCGATGGGACATAACAATAGGAGGATGATAATGATAATAAAGGAACTCAAAATTGTTAGAAACCATATCTTAAGTTGTTTTAGTATTAGGCACACTGATCACAATCACGGCAAACATATATATTCGTACTATATAGATGACAAGATCCATCTCAATCATTGTACACAACACCCAGTAAATTCAGTAGGTACTTTATTTCTGAGCTACTTCAAGGATTTATTATTAAATGCCAAGAGTTATGCATCAAGCTTTCTCGAGCTCTGTTTCTGAATCTGTTTTTTGTCTAGCCCTTATAAACTTCTCTAATCCCCATGAGAGCGCTGTGAGCCACGTAAAAATGTTCAGACAGTGTAAAGTCACTGCAGGCGATGCATTGTCTTTTATCCAACCTGAAATGAAAAAGTTATCTCAGAAAATATATTAAGCCTGTTATATAATTATATTAGATATATTAATGCTTGTGAAACTCTTAAAATCAAATCAAAGAGGTATTCGTAGAGATATCTTCCCACAGAAATAAACACAAGCATATTGAATAAAAGCTATTTCATGGGTTAGGTTTAATCAATATCTATGTACGTATCCAATTCAAAGTATATCTAAAGTATAACATCCATTATAATTTTACACATAACCCTCAATGTAGGAAGGGATTGAAAAGAATTTAGATGATTATAACTTACCAACAAAAGGTCCTAACAGAAGGTACACAATTCCGGCAGTAAGCAGCTGAATTCCCGACGCTCCTGGCAGCTTATGCAATGGCACGTGTGTGGGAATAACCAGCGCCATAAACACTGTTCGGAAGCCTTTCCCAAAACCTATCATCACAGCTACCACCAACGCCACTTCATAACTTTGCCATATTGATAGAACTAAAAAAATATAAGACTAGTTAGACACTGAAAGTGCTCATGCTTCGAAAACACATTTTTAAATACTTTGCTTACAATAGGAAATCAACAAAAAGTAAAAAGTATTACCAACTCTTCCCATGGCCATCGAAAGTACTCCAAATAAGAAAAAGGAATTATTATCCCATCCAATTTTTCCTGCGATTAATGGAATACAAAATCTTACGCAAAGATCTACGCTAGCTAAAAGAGACATGAAAAACGCTACTTCAGATTTGGACATGCCATAATCCCCAAGGATAAAGGGTGTCAGTATTGAAAAATTTAATTCATTGAAATTGGCAAGAGTGATGCCGAACATCAAGTTTATAAAAGTGAAGTCTTTTAACAAATCTAAATCAAAGAATATAGCAACTTTTTGACAAAACGTTAATTGTTCCTCTTCTTCTACCTCCTCTTCTGGCTTCTTTTGTGTGAATACATCGTCATCTTTGTCATCTTCATCATCAGAAGGACCGTTAATTAATAGTTTTATTTTATCTGCATGGGTTTTATCTTCATTTTCTTTTAAATATTCTTCCAATTTAAGTGAAGCTTGTTTTAAAACTTCACTCTCATAATTGAAATTGTTTGATTTTCTTCTATGTTTAGCCCGGTAGGACTGATTACTGTGATTATCTTTCATATATTTTCTTTCTTCATATTCTTCTTGATTTTTGTAAGAGATATTACTATGGTTATCCTTAGAATATTTTTCGCCATATTGTCCATCCATTCTAAAGGATTTAATACTTTTGCTGGTTGCTAAATGTTTTTCTGCTCTATCAGCTATAAACCTTGCCTTCTCTGGATCAATATTTTCAACTGCTACTTTTTCTTCAGCTTTTAAGTCTTGTGGAGCTTTGAGTGTAGGACAATCTTCTATCTCTGATTCGGGAATCTGGGTATCCAGAGTAATTGAAGTTTTTCTTTTTGGTTTATATGTTTCTCGTTCCTGCACCAATCCTCCAAGATTGGCTGAAGAATTCTTTTTAGATTCATTTAAGTATAAAGTTGAAGACTTGCGTGAACGATTTTCAACTAAGTTTGTCATTGAAGGCTTTTTTGAGTTCAATCGTGAATTTTTATTAGACCCTTCTCTTGAAGATAATCGGCTTCTTGACTGCCGAGATGAACTGAAATAACCATCGTTTGCTCTTATCATCATTGGAATTCCAGGATCGGTAATTTCGTATCCCGTATTCAAAACATCATCCTCATTATAAAGATACTGACTAGAAAATGCACTTAAATTTTTAAGTTTCGATACTTGGCTGAAGTAACCACTTTCTTGATTTTTTTCACGTACATTTTTATTTTCATTGGCATCATGTTTAATTAGTTTTTCTTCATCTGCTTTATTTTGATCTGGCGTTTTGCAATGCCATTCGACTGGTTGTAGTAATAGCGCGCAGGCGATAGCGTGAAGCGATATTCCACTTATTATAAGAATCGTTCCTGTTTCGCCAAACACGGCAAATAGGCCAGTAATTATATGTGGCCAGAGCATTGGTCCCATACCTGTGGTAGTCCATGACAAACTTGTTGCCAACCTTCTTCTTTTCTTCCAATACGTATTTAGAGCGAGGGCATTAGCTGAACTGCTGATACCGTAGCCGGCACCTAAAATGACGAAATACATTTTGACATTGACAACTTTTGATAAACAACAATAAATTCATTGATATAAAAACACGATACATTACCGTAAAGTATTGAAAATGATATAAGATAAGTGATAAAATTGTATGAAAATGTCGTTGCCATCAATGCTATAAACACTACTACTGCACCCGTCAGCGACACTTGCCGATAGCTAAATGTTTTGAACACTGGTCCGTTCGCCAAACCTGGAATACATAATGTCTTAATTAGATATCAAGTTTAGGTATAGCTTTGTTTCTAAAGCTATTTGATTATTTTTTGCCCAGACCACTGCTTTTTTCTTTTATTCATAGAACTGGATAATCATAAACTGATTTTGGTACCCAAAAGTACATTATAAGTAAAAAATAAAACAGTGGCCTGGATAATTTAAACCGTGGTAAATTTTGAATATATGCATTAAACAGTTTAATTACTATACCGTCCCAAGTTAGACAGGTTACTGCCTAATATCATTGTAAATGAAGATGCAAAGGTCCAAAGAATTCGATTTATTTTTAAATCGTCTTTGTAAAGTCCATGCCATCGCGTCCTGGACTACCTAATAAACAAATGATTAAAAGGAAAATTAAAAGGGGCCGGTATGGTATCAGAAAGTTACCATGCTAGGCGCGTCACGCACCGACGCAAGAGGTCAGGGCCGAGTTCATGTTGATGATGGTGGTGGTCTCCGAGCTGCTGATGCCGAGCCTCGCGAATTTATCTCGGAAGAGTAGTCCGAACTGCTGCAGAATTGGGAGAGCGGACAACTGAAATTGAGAATTTTTTTATTAAGTATATCAGTCTTATGGAGGTACCTAAATAATATCTGGTAAGAGAGCTCAATAAATAAGTAAAGCGTCCATATCATTGGATTTACAAGAATCTAAGCGCTAGATTGGTAACGATGAATATAGGGAAAAAGCAGCACATAGAGACAATTACAAGAGGTGGTAGGGCCTAGGAGTAGGTACGTATGTACCATTAGCTCGGAGCTGAAGTAAAACATTGTGATGGAGCCTAACCATTTAAACAATTATTGATGTTTGATCAACTATGATTCAAAGTCTGCTACCTAATCTTAGGGTTACGAAAGCGACTGCCCATTCGTGTCAATGCAATTACTGGATGGATCAAGATCGAAGCGGACCCTGAATAAGCATGGAAAGCTCTAGGAAGATGATAATGCTTCCGAGAAAGAAATAAAGCGGCAGTAAATTTAAGACTATTTACGCGACCTGGGATTGATATTCAGAAAAACACTCATTGAGAGTTTGTTTACCAATGCAGTCTAGAATAAATATTATGTGTACCTATTTGTTCTATATTAGTAACGTCCTAGATGACCACTCCAGCATTAATCACAGTCCCTCACGGATATAGCATAGTTTGTATGTTTGATTGGCATACATTTTTAAACTATATAGGTAAGTGATTATAATAATCATGTTATCGGCAAGAGTATCCTTGCGAATATTAACTTATTAACAATTATTAATAAGTTCATATTAGCAAGGAGAAAGGAATACTGTATGTATTTCAATATTAAATAAAAAAAATATTTACTTCAGAAAACAATCTGCAGGTAAATCATTTAAAGAAGTACTAAGAACACTATCCTGGAGTCGTTGACTGCACTGTGCCCAATGTGTATGATTACCTTACATCATTATAACAAAATTTACAATTAAACCTCTGTCTACATATAACATACAAGAAAAATATTAATAACATACTGTCTGTAGACATAATATTGATAACAATATATAATAATGTAGACAGATTCCAAGGAGCAGCATGTACCTTTAGCCATTTTTGGCCATTAATAAAATTGAGTTGCACGAAATGGGAAATCGTAAAAAGGAACTGACTTTTTTACGTGCTATATTTTATTTTTAATTTATAATGTAATGGGCAGAGTTCCTGCACTAAATAAAAATAATAAATAGATATTCGACTACATCACATTATCTACATTGATCTGATTCCGACATAAGTGGCATACGCCATTGTCAGAATCAGAAGCGGTATTACAAATATATACTTAAATATTAGATAATACCTAACACCCAGACACAGAACAAACACAAGTTTTCATCCCACGAATGTTTGTCCTGGGTGAGGATCAAACCCACAACTCTTGGCGCATGGGGCAGGGTCACTACCGAATGCGCCATTGAGCCAGTCAAAGTCAAAAGTCCACTAAACTATCATTGCTCATAAATATGTACGTATTTGCCTTAACATTTTTACATACATACATACATAACATCACGCCCGTAATCCCCGAAGGGGTAGGCAGAGTCAAAGGGGCAGCATGTCCCTTCAACCACATTTAGCCAAAAATAAAGCCGGGCTGGGTAGATTGAAAATTGTGAAAAAGCAGTGACAAGCGGCTAACCTGTCGCCTACACAATCACACACCCAAAACCCGATATGTCATTAGTCGCCTTTTACGACATGCTAGGCAAGAACCACAGTTGGCATATTCTTTTTAAGTCCCTTACCAACATGGGACAGTGGGCTGGGTTGGATGGAAAGGCGTGAAAAAGGAGTGACAAGTGGCTAGCTCGTCGCCTTCTCAGTCACATACCCAAAACCCCGTAAACCATTAGTCGCCTTTTACGACATGCTAGGTAGGAACCACAGTTGGCACATTCTTTTTTTTTGTCCCAGATCAACATGGGCCAAGTCCCAGACTAACATGGGACAAAATTATCATTTTTATTTTAGAAAATAGTAGCTCAATGTTTTAGTCGGGCTATTTATCCTGGTAATCGACCATGTCAGTCAAGAGGAAGATGATGAGGAGCGTGGCAAGTTAAAATAAAAAGCGAGAAAACAATATATTATTTGAATAAATTTAGTACCTTAGTTAAGCTTGGTAAACCTTTCAACATACTGAAGATAATGTGCTTATTTGAGTAGCTATCTAGTTACATATATGTACGTGAGATTTCCAGAACACGACGACTAATAAGAATAGTAGAGGAGCCAAGAGGGGATGTTGGGATTTCCTCGAGCGCATCAGATAATAAATAAATATTCGACATCATCACATAGGTACATTAATCTAACTCCGAGGTAAGAAGCTTAAGCACTTGTGTTACGGATATCAGAATCAACTGTGGTATTATAACTATATACTTAAATATTGGATATTAACACCCAGACACAGAACAAACACAAGTATTCGTCATACGAATGTTTGTCCTGGGTGAGGATCGAACCCACAACTCTAGGCGCATAGGGTAAGTGCGCAATCAAGCCAGTCAATTTTACACTTTCATATATTATTGAGTACAGTATGAGCCCTTAATATAGAGGGATGCGCTCAGGGGAACCAGTCAGATTAGTAAAAAAGCTCGAGCGCGTCAGATTACTTAATTGTAAATTTTGCTACCTTCTAACTTCCCCACCGCTAAAAGTAATAACATTATAGGACCATTTATTCTTTCAGTAACCTAATCTACCAATTCTAATAGGTTACTTCATATTTCAATATAATAGGCAAACAACACTCAGATCGTTAATACTCAGTAAATATTCCATGGCAAAGTCCTTCTTATACTTAGCGCGAATAAAATGAATGACTAATGGTACTCAAGAACTGTTGTATAATGTTCATGTTTCCTTGTCATGCATCACATCTGACTTAATGATGGTAAATATGTTGCTGGGCAAAATATATGCCTACAATTTGTAGTTTTAAATTAAGTAGGATTTTTGTAATTTTATCTTTGTCTAAAAGTGTTTACCTGAAGGAATTTATTGCTCCTTATCCCTTTCGGATATTGCTGGCGTATAAGTACAATTGATGCAATAAATGATTATGATTACAATTTTACTTACGTATCAAAACCATTTTTCTTAAAGTCTTTTTATATGTTATGGTACTGTAAATGGATGTCCTTACGTCAGTCCATATGGATGGCCTAGCGGAGTTCTTTTATCATTATATCTATTCATAAACTGCACTTCAATTAATTTCAATTGTAATCCAGACGTATCTAAATAGACCTGATGAAAATATCAAGTAGCTAGGGTATACCGTTAAGATGGTATTTGTTTTAACACATTTTTCTTATCGCTCATGCAAGCAGTGCATGTAAAAAATGTTACCGTACTGTTTGTTACAAACATGATAGTACTATTAAATACTTACGAGCAGTACATTATCTAAAGGTTATGACCTACTTCTCAGACAACGTTGAAAAGCAGACGGAACTAGTTCAGTTTGGAAACAATATCATGGAAGGTGATAATAACACCATGTAGTGAGGTCCTAAGGTCACCTTAAACTGCTGATTCAGAAAACTGGGCTTGCTACCCTATGCCTAAATATCGTGCGTAGAATACCTTCGATTGCGAGAGATATGCGAATACTCTATGCCTTGTTTATGTAAAGTATCATCTGAAGTACCTCTTCATTAAGCTTACTAATGGTGTTAGGTAATAAAAAGGTATGCATTTAGTAGCCTGCGGTTATCACCGGAAGGACCCCAGTTCATACATTTTATGAAACCAAAAAATGCGCTTTGGGGCTCCGCAACGTGCACGTGCCGTAGTATACAACTTTAAAACATTTCAGCATTGCTACAGAATAAGATAGTTTTAATTAGGCTAATTTCAGGTGCTTCATTTAAGTACTGTGACTTGCTTTCCTTGTCCGTCCCCTTCTCCGTTTAGAGTTGTAGAGTTTATAAGTTTAAGTTTATGTAAGTAATTGTATCTCACACATTAGAACTACGCTTTATTTGTGATAAAAAATATTATTTTTGAATACTATTTGTAATGGTTGACCAGACTGGTATTGAAATCTCACAATAAAGATTCTTTTTATTTAGGCCAGGCGGGCAAAGTAATGCGCCTTTAGAAAATCCTTTCTCATGAATCACTCCATATATTCGCGAAAACCGTATTTATTATATTTATAGCTGCCATACAGATGTGGCGAAAGGACTTTGTTTTATATTAATTATTTAGCTAATATTATCTAACAAATTTTCACCAGTATTGTTTTATCGAACTGTTTATTAAAGAAAAACCCTAATACTTAGGTTAACTACCTAAGTTCTTTTTTTGAATTTCATTAAAACTGTAGAATTAATAAATGAATGTGTAGAATAAAGAAATACAACTTAAATAATTACGTACATTGGAAAATCCTGCTGCAAAAATAATCATCCATCCCCACCCTCCATCAGGGGGCACGAATTCTCCATCTTTCTTTAACTTTGTTTTTTTCATAGATTTTGACATTTTGCTGTAGCTTATCGTTTAATAATATTTTATACTGCACCAGACCACTAGAACCGTCACAGTCTATATTACTAACTAAACTGATAAAGTTTATACTGTACAGCGGAATTTAATGTGTCGAATGAATCAGACTAGCGGCTGTTCTATAGGACAGGGCCCTTGTATATTTTATCTTACTTAGATAAGCAATTATATGGATCAAAACTATTCAGTGTGAAGATCGTTTATAGTTATCTTAATGCGAACATTAAATCTCTATAGGATTAATTAGTTCTTACGGGCTTTTCATAATGTATAAACCGTAGTTAGTAGTTTGTTTTGATGATGATATTTGATTATTTCAAGTTGTTACAGGACTTAGAAGGCGATCAAGCGGTGTGTTGGGTATTGACTTTGTGACTGTGTAGGTAATAAACCAGTCTCTTACTGTACAGTACTTTTCACAATTTTTCATTTAGACTAGCCCATTTATTTTTACTAAGAATAGTTGCTCTTTGGACATTGCCTATCCCTTCGAAAATTTAATATTAAGGTAGTACGTATGTATTTACATCTTCACACGTTCAGATCTGTCAGTTTGTACGAATAGGATACTAAAAAGATTTCTTTAGGAATAAGGAAATCCGCATAGTACAGAGATTCTAACGTATATCAGAATCAGTTAATAAATAAATAAATTCCCCAATTCTCTAGTCCCAAACTAAGCTATAAGCTTGTCTTATGGATACAAGGTGAATGGATAGACATACTTAAATACGTTGATAAACATCCATGACTCGAGTACAAATGTCCATGTTCATCACACGAAACATTTAGCCCTAGCGGGATTCGAACTCGCGACCCTTGATTTTGTGCCCAGGGTCTCTGATTACTCGATTAACGGGCCCATCAATATTCCCATTAAAGGCTAGTGATACACTGAATAAGGATGGTAGAGATCCTAATAAAATTCCAAATACATAATATCGTCCCGCCCATATTCCCCGGAGGGGTAGGCACAGTCAAGGGGTAGCAGGCCCGATTAACCACATTCAGCCAAAAATAAAACTGGGCTGGGTTAGATGGAAATTGTGAAAAAGAAATGACAAGTGACTAGCTCGTCGCCCACACAATCACATACCCAAAACCCCATATACCATTAGTCGCCCTTTACGACATGCTAGTCAAGAACCACAGTTGGCACATTCTTTTAAGTCCCAGGCCAACATCGGACAAAATTAAAACTACAAAGGTGACTTAAAACTGAGTGAATACCAGTGAATACTAAACTGGTCATCCGGTAAATCTAAGAAAAACAATGTGGGTAAACTCTTATACCTAGTAACTAATGCATTTATTATAATGCTCAATTGCATGTTTATTATTGTAGTAAATCCATTTTATCGGTAAAACACGTCATAGGTAGGTACACTGCAAGCGAAATGTTTTATTTTTGTCTAATTTATCATCGCTTGGAATGGAAAAAAACAGTTGCATACATGTAACGGTGCAGCGTGACCGTTCAAGTACGTACAAGAATCTCTATATGTATACGTATCTATCATTCATGCTCTGCGGTCTCACTTTGATGGAAATATTATTGCCACTAGCTTAGAAATTTTCCGGAATATGGGATATGATGATATCGCGTATACTCTCTGAAAATGGAGCTAAATTCTCATTTAAGACATATTTAAAATTCGAATGTTGTCGCTTCAGATACGTCTCGCTGCAAACATAAATACAAACAATTAACTTTAACAAATTATCGTATTTATCGGTGATAATTGTATCGCGGCTATCAGAGTTGCGAAGGCGATATGTTTAAGTATTTACCGAGGTAGTTTATGATTATACGATGCGTTTATTCCTTCAGATATTATACGGCACTCCGTGTGCAATTAGGTTGTAATAATTATCGCATAATAAATAGCTAGTTTTTGGCGGAAACTTAAATCACTATTATTATAAAGAGGAAAGAATTGTATGTACTTATCTAAGTAATGAATAAACTCAAAACTACTGGACCGATTTAAAAAAATCTTTCACCATTAGAATGCTACATTATCCTTGATTAATATAGGCTATAGAATATTGAAAAAAGTTAGGTTAGGTTAGAAAATAAATGTCTACCCATGCAAAGCCGGGGCGGGCCGCTAGTTGGATCACAGAACAGAAAAAACTATATTCCGCGTTTAAAATTATGTACTAATAAGGACGGACTAAGTGCGAAAGACATTGGTTAAAAATTTTACTTATTTCAAGATATCTGCATGTGAACATTATGTAGATAGATTTATACCTATCGGTATAGCTAGCTTGATGATGGAGAACACCACCATGAGAGAACTGCACATATAAAAATCTATGTAACTGACATATGACAGCGGAGCCTATAACAGAGTGAAAAACAAGAAAGACGTTTTATTTTTATGAAGAAGAATTTTAGCAAAAACATTAAAAAAATCTTTATAAATCTACGGTAAATAAATAAACGATTTACAGACTATTTGCATAGTATATATGTTGTAGTAGTACCTTCTCATAATTTTTATCTTTTTGAAATAATTATGTTTATTATTACATAAGTAGGTATTGCTCGCTACTACGCACGCGTAGAATTCGCTTTGGTCCTGAGTCCCGAGTCGGACGGGAGTATAATTTTGTATGGGATAGGATTTATAATATTAGTTTAGTAATCCCTTATGTATTTTTCTGTAATCGTAAATTGCAATGAAAATAGTTTAAAAGCTACACATACGTAGATATACTAAGTAGGTGTAATAATGCAGTAAAGATAACCAATACGTAGTTTATATCTTTAAACTCATCGAGTGGATTAGATATCTACTTACGCGATAACAGAAAATAGCTATTATTTCTATATATATACCACTATACCACTTTTTTTGTTTACTTATATATAAATAAACATTCTGGGAAATATGTAAACTAGTGGACCATTGATTACATTGTATTTCCTATAAGCAAATATACATAGTTATTTTTACTAAACGAGCTTTTGTCCGTGGCTCCATCCGTGGGGGATTGGATTTATCACAGTGACTCTGAAACTAAAAAACCCACGGATAATGCTTTAGGCGTTCAGATGTAAAAGACAGACATACCATGTAATTTTGGCATTTTTTATATTATTAAGGTTGTATTTGGCCAGTATTTGAAAATTAGCTTTTGTGATGCACGAAATAAACTAACTCTTAAGGGGGAGAAAAGACTCTCAGGGGTTATATAAAGGATAAATTCTCAGGAAGACGGCATGGCCCGCACCGAGCAGACAAAAATATTACTTATTTTTAAATCGTGTCTACGAAATAAAAGTAAGTATTGGCTAAAGATACACGTATCTACTTCGAAACGATAAAACGTAGTTGAATGATATGCAATAAAACTAATCTAAATGTAGATGATGGATGCAGTTAGGTAGGTACCTATGTAGTAATAAAGTTTGAAACAGTTGGAATCGGGAAAAATAATGTTGATTTATTGCGATATCTGTAATTTGTCAAACATCACGTATGATTGATTCTCTTTGTTTTAGAAAATCACGGTTTCAAGTCTGCGTTTAAATTGAGCATGTGCAAATCAATCAGTGTTTCGTTATTTTGTATTTTATAATTTATCATTATGTCTACTTGCCTATTTTAATATAGGATTATTGAATAAGGGACGGCGTCTAAATATGCTTGTAATTATATACGCATCTTAACTAGCTGTGTCAGCAATGGGATAGATATGCACCTACTATCATAAATTTTTAGCTAAAAAATTATATTTGGTGACTCGTCTCGATTGACCATTAATCGAGACGCCCGTCTCGCATTCTATTCACCTTCTTAGTCAGGACTTTGATCAAAAACTTTGCTAGGAAAAACGAAATTCCCAACTGTGTTTTAGCCATTATTACCTACTGCTCCGAATTAAAACTCAAAGTTCCTATAATTTAGACATTTCTATATCAAAATGCGTATAACAGGTGGCATAAATACGCGGCAACAGAAATGCAGTATTATTGCACGCGCTTCCTCGCTTCCTTCGCGGTAGAACTCTACTACTTACACTGTGACATAGGCTAGGATAGTTCATATTTTAGCAGGGCTGCGACGAACATCGGTAGATGCCTGTGCGAAAAATCTATGAAACGCCAAAAAAAATATTCAATAATGGGCGCTGGCATGTTATAGGGCACCTCTTTCGCCCTGGGCGCCGTGTGTGTCGCATAAAGGCGGCTAGGCCTTAGATTTTAGGTCATGCATGGTAGCGAAGTATTTTCGTCTTTTTTTCCATTGCAGGTGTCAGTATTTTGTTCTATACTAACACAGTGGCTCATGCTTTGTGCATGCTCTGTAAGCGTGCTTCCGCAAAAGATAATACTTACTTTACCTTCACATGCTTTATTAGTCATGTTATTTAAACAAAAATATGTTTATAAATAGGAATGATCATCATTATCATCAACAACACAATAAAATTCTATGAGTCTTATAATTCTCTACTTGTAGAATATATACAATTGCTAACTTACTGTTAGACAGCTTTTCATATTATACAACGTTCTAAAAAACACATATCATTAGGTTTCCAGTCAAATAAAAATTGTAGAGGAATGAATAACAATGTACCTAGCCCCTATAACATTTGTTCACACTCGTTTTGCTCAATACTAGTTTCTACATTTACTTATCCTCACAAATCACTACATATTATAAAACAAAGTCCTCCACCGCGTCTGTTTGTCTGTCTGTTGGCGATAAACTCAAAAACTACTGCACCAAAAAAAAAAACAAAGGTCTGGGAGCTTTGAACGACAACGCTGCCTAAACCCTTTATGATATAACAAAATAATGGATGGTGGAATTGTATAGACAACGTGCTAATGAAAAAGCAACGTAAAATCTCAGGTACCCCAACTTATTTTTATTATAAAAGAATTATGTATGTAAATTATCAAATTTAATTTTCGCGGATTACTTATTGACGAAGATATTAGCTTTTTTTGGTTTATTGTGTTTGTTGCAAATTAAAAAGTCTATGGTAACTACACTCGATCTAGTGATTGCAAGAATCCAATGTATGCATGCACGTGTATGAGTAGGTTAGTAGCTAATATAGTATAGTATAGTATATAATATATATGATTAAACACAGCGTAATTAAAATATTTTTTTGGTTAAAATTTTACCCCTATTTATCATTAGTGAAATCGATGCTAATCTCGATTTTGAACAAATAAATTAATTTCAAGATTTGCGCTTTTTCTTTACCACGTTGTATACTTAGGTTTTAGGTTTATACTAAAATAAATAAAAAAAAAACACTTAAAATTTATCCCCTCACATTTAGAGAATGTAAAATAAAGTGTCTAGACTATGTTGAAACTGAAAAAGGTTATAAATTTATGTTCAAGATCATGGTTAGTTCATATCTACACATTACCTATCACACACACCCACAACAATGCCACACAAGGCATGCGCACGCACACGATAATATATAGGATGCAAATTTACTTATAAATATTTTGTAAGTATTTGTCCCTATAGGTAAATTGGTCAGCAAATACACCGGCACATGGGTTCCAACGTCTGTGGGTTCCAAGGGAAGAAACGTGACATTTTATAAAATTACTTAGCAGCGAAAAATCACAGATGTTATAAAACGGCAAACCTACAGATTAAATGTAGTATCTACCTATTTAGTTTATTAGTTGACCTATATAAAGTTCAATTCGAACTTAGCGTTTCCATTCCCCTAATTTACCTAGCACATAAATAACAAATAAGTATAAAGGTATCTACCAAAATTCCATCTTCAATAATACTACTGAGATTGCCCATTAATGAATTTCCATATTGCACTGCAAATTACACGTTCGGTGGGATTCACTTACCTGAAAGTGTATCTAGCCATTTTATAATAAGTATTAGCTTATCCAAGACGTCTAGACATATGATTTGGATTCAAGGCTCCCGTCTCGTTGTCTGGCGACCTACTCAGCTTTTCCTGGAAATAAGTACGTTTTGGACTTAAACCTACGACTTAAAAATTAAATACTTAAATACTTAGGTAGGTAGGCCGTATATTTTAGCCAAACGTATAACTCTCTGAAGTACAGAAGAATTGAATATTTATATTAATAAATGTATTTTGTCATGTTAGTTTATTTTTGCTACAACGGACTAAAATAATTAGTTTTTGTTTTCGAGGGGTAAATCTTCAAAAGACCCGACTTTTTCTTAGGGGGAGGCTATGTGATTTTTTTAAACCACCCGGTGGTCGTCCTTTTGTAGTAAACTTTCAAAATATTGGCGCTCAAGCAACATTCTGCGAGACTGCAAACTGCAACATACACAGATTAAAAAATATTTCATTGTACTGTCAAATGGCAAGAAATATAATATGAACAATTTTTTTTTCTAGGATTACATACAGTTTAATTATAGTGAATAAAATAAAATAAAAACGACAAATTGAATAAAACACACAACTTATTAATAAGACTATTTGTCGCATTGCGTGAATTGGAACGTAAAATTAGAGATGTACCATAATGATTAAGTTTTATCGAATATAATCGATTTATACAATTGTAATATATTCAATTATGTTTTCATTGCTTTAGTCATACCAATTAAAAAATGACAACCAAACATACATATTTGTTTTATAAAACTACCAATACCACACATAATTATTCATATATGTACTATGTATTTAGTTTTTATTTAGCAGTTTTGTGATTGCTTTAGATTTAATTAATTTTATTTTATATAATGAAGTGAAATATTTATAATAGTGATATTTTCACGATTCATGATTGATCTTAGTTATACATCTTATTTAATGAGTAAGTATATACATATAATATATAATAAAAAAAAAATGAAGTATTAAACATCAACGGGCCTCTTTCAAATTATAATTTATTGATTAAATGGCTTGAATGTTGAAATGCATTATAAAACATTATTATAATACTCATTCTTTTTCAATTGTTCAATTATAGTCAAATTTAAATGATTGTTAAGACGGCTGGTCACATCTCTAGATACGTCACTAATGTCATTTCACTTGTCATTTGCGTTGAAGAGAGGAACTTTGTTGCTTTTGTAAGAACGAATGGTTAGTTTGGTGGTACAGTAGATACTTACTTGCAACATGCTAATTTCGTGCTTTAATTTCGTATTAGTTCTAAATCAAATACTTTAGTTTAGCTTTCGCAGCAGCCAAATAACTAAGAAGACTATATAAAGAATAAATTGTCGGGTCGCAATTAATAATATCAAATCTACATAAATGTATTACAAAGCGAACTTTTCTTTGTGACTTTTGTCGAAACTTGCAAGTGAAATTATTCTTTGTCTTATTTTTTGTTTAAAGAAAGTGGAATGTTGATGAACTGTTTCTGACAGTCTCTTTATGGAACACTTCATCAAAAAGGTAAGTGTTTGTATTTTAACACAGAATATTGAATAGTTTATTCGTAGGTAGGTAAACGTTTTATTAATTCCTTAACCATACCCTCACATGTATACTTACCGTTTTCACTTTTATAGTTAAAGCTAAAACTTACAATGTTTATTAGTACTTAGGTTGGTATTTAATATTAATAATTACAACTTGGAATGAACACACTCCTACAATTAGTAAAACCACATTTACAAAAAGTATATTGGTCCTAAAAATCTACAACAATTTATTAATAAAAATAATAAATAACTTTTTGCTATTCTAACTGTTGTATTCATATTTGTATACCGTAATTGAGTTAAACATATTAATATACTTATATACAACAACAATATATCTTAGATTGGTTGAGAGAAAGCAGTCAATGTCTTAAAATAAACCTAGGTTTTTACAACGAGCTAGCCTTGAAAGTTTTATTTTTTATCTGTAGTACCTAGCATGTTGATCAATTAAGAATACAGGTCAGGTCATTGCTCCCAACAAATCAGATTATGAATTGCTAATGATCTTTGTATTGTTTGTTACATGAGACTTTTGTCTAATCATTAGATTAGAAAATGAATTAAAGGTAGGTACAGTAATTAAAACAATTTGATAAATGAGCCCACCATTTATTTGAATAGCATAATTTTCATATCTTACTCTCTGTTTTTTTTTATATTTTTTTTCTGGACAGTTTCCATAAAGAATATTCTGCTCTTAGTAATCCAAAATTATATGTGGGTTAAGGTGTAGATAGAAGTTAATGTGAACATAATATTTTTTTAATTAAATTTTATTTAAAATTATGCCAGGGTATGAAATAAAATGTTACTACTTACAGTAATATAAACACCAGCAGTAATACCTATAGATCAACAATATCTAATAATTTATATAAGTAAATAATTTGGAGCAGGTGAAAATGCATTTGAAGAAATAATAATATACTTAAATAATGATAAATATCAGACTACATCACATACATATTAACACCCAGACACAGAACAAAAACATGTATTCATCACATGAATGTTTGTCCTGGGTCAGGACCGAACCCACAACTCCTGGCACACGGGGCAGGGTCACTACCCAATGCACCATTGAGCCAGTCGAAGAAAAGACAATTTATCTGTTTTAACTGTCCAACATGTGTTATTATTTGTATTATTTTTCCAAGGTGAATTTGAAGGAGTTTTTCATTGACATTTAGCTCCACACCTTATATATTATGTGCATAATTATTAGCACTGTATTAGTGTAAACTAACACGGTAGTACTTTCTTTGTTCTCTGTTCAAACTTTTTATTACTAATAAAATTTATTATGTAGACATTTTTAGGGTTTTTAGGGTGGTAGCTTTAGCAATTATCCTAATTTAATCTGTTTCAAAAACTTTTAAGTAAATAAATAATACAGATTCTTGCAGATGTATAATTTATTAGACTGTTTATAATTTATCTTACAAATTAGTAGTTTCAATATTATGATGATGACGATGCTTTCGTAGCCTAATAATTTTTTTTTAAAGTAAAACAAAGGAGACAGTAATGGTAAATGAGTAAGTAAAATGTTTAATTCTCAAAAACATTATAATGTGTCACACAAAAATTGTTTCATATCATCATGCCTTACAAAGTAAATATTTTATTATTTTATTCAGGCTTAGTTGTTAAATTTAATAATGTTTTCATACTTTTAATTTTTGAGAGCGGTGGTAGCTCAATGGTAAGGACACGCGCCTCTTAACCGAGGAGTGCGGGTTCAAACCTGGGCACGTACCTCTGGATTTTTCAAGTCTATGTACGTATTTATACCACTAGCTCAACGGTGAAGGAAAACATCGTGATGAAACCTGCAAATTCAAACCACTTTGGATTTGTAACCATGATCCAAAAATTGTCTGGTCCCCCTATCTTAGGGTTACGAAGGTCAGATCGGCAGTCGCTTCAATGTAATTACCAGACTCGCTAAATCCCGGATCATGGTCTAAGCGGACCCCGTCTAAGCACGGGACATAACGCTAGGAAAATGATGACTTTTAATTATCACCATGTGTGGTACATCAATAAACATACATTGGTGTACTCTGAAAACCATCAAGAGATAATAAGGAAACTCCTATTAGGCTTATTAAAAGTAATTCTTTATATTGTTTTGACTCTGACATGTTATTGGTCAGTTAAATACCTACCTACCTAACAATTGTTTTTTACACACGGTCTATTTGTTTTACGAAGGCTTGACAAGTTAATTTCATAAAGTGTTATTTAATCTACCATAATGTATATTATATTGTCTCTTTTGTTTTCAATTTGTTACTTATCATCATAATTTAGAGAATGGTTAAAGTAACATGTTAAAAAATGTGGTTTCTAGCTTGATGACCAATGCCTTAGAAATTTTATGGTACATAATTCATAATATCTGATAAACTGGATATTTTAAGTAGAGACAGAACATTTAACCTATGCCAATTGAAAGCTTTAGCATTATTTTGAGGATTATTGGCTGGATGCAGTATGGTTAGTTTATTAAATGTGGTTCCTAGCTTGAAAATTGTAGTTTTAATGTAAAGGAAACATTTACAGTTATAAATGTAAAGAATAACTTTTAGATTTGACATAGTAAACAATTATTTTTTATAACTACATACGTCTAAAAACTATTAACCAGTTTGGTCCTTTTTACATTGATTTAATTTTTTTCATTGTATATTGTTTTATTCGCTACAAAAATATACTATAATGTTTTTTACGACGCAAACTTCGAAGTAAGTAAATCTTCGACCTTTTTCGAAAGTCCTGTGTATAACTAAGTCAATTAATATTCATAATGTTAATCTCATCATCGCGTGGGTGCACTATCGCCTTCGCAAAGTTCATTGTGACGTCACGTTGCATCTGTGAGGTATCTGACCTCGATTTCCGCTTCTAGGGTAACAGCAACGATTGTTGCCGACACCACATTGCTTGATGCACTTGGTCCGTGCGTTCTAATGCGTTGCGTAGGCAATGCGAAATTGTTTAAGGAAATTGTGCAGCTGTTAAAAATAATGCGGAAACTACATTCGCCCAATCAGTATTTGATACTGATACACTTAGATTACTGATATTTAGCACTTTTTTGGTGTCAATTTCACTAGTTTCGAGTATAAAAAAAATAATCAAAAAGGTTTTTCCTATACGTATTTTTTTTTTATTTTGTTTACTTAATGCATACTCATTTTATTATTTAGAATTATAAATATCTTTTAATTATTTTATAATACTTTGATTTTAAGATGATAAAAATATACATAGATTTTTCGACGCTAGCGAAAAATTTACCTAACCGTGGTAAGTATGGATATACCGATTATACATAATCGGTATATCCATACCTACCACCTGAAACACTATATGACTCGCAGTCGCCTGTTAAAGACCGTCAAACGAAACTGAAACTAAATTAATCCCCGCTTAATCACTTGTACCGAAGCTTTTAAACCTCCTATCTTAATACTTCAATTAGCCACTTTTGATAACGTATTAAAATTCGACGTTTTTGACACAAAGAGAATGTGTAAATTATTTTGTAAATGGATAGTTACTTAATTTGATACCGAAATGGGTCCTTGAATCAAGAATCCCATTCATTTGTTGTAAGTTAATCGAGCTCAACGAAATAGCCCGATTTGAACTCTATGGTGTTAAATGACTGGATTTGAAACATTCTTATTTAGAAGTACGTGACAAGCTGTCTAGAAAGTCGCCTAGATACCTAGTCCTAGATTGTTGCAGCATACGTCGTTAAAGTTAACCCGTGTCTCTTGATATCGTATGAAGTACGGTATTTTTTAACAAAAAACATATCTTTCTCAGTTATACTTTTTAATTTTTAAATAACATAGGTTTGTACCTATTTTTTTAATTTAGTACCTATACAAAGTTGCTAATATTGGTTAAGTAAATTATTTCTTTATTCATTTTATCTCAGTTTTAATTAAACCGTCTCATCTGATATTGGTAAATTAATTCTATCTTTTTTATTATGACTGGCCCGTTAGTCGTCAGAGACCCTGGCCACGAAACCGGGAAACGCGGTTTCGAATCCCGCTGGGGTAAAATGTTTCGTGTGATGAACATGGACATTTGTACTCGAGTCATGGATGTATATAAAAGTGTTTAAGTATGTCTAGCATTAGCTTAGTTTGGACCTAGGGAATTGGTGTGTCAGTCTGGAGAATTATTTTATTATTATCTACGCATATAACCCGCCACAACATTACTAATATATTTAAAATGGTAACAATAAGAAAATTGAAAAAAAAAGGTGACCTGAAAAAATTAGGTAAGTCCGCAATTACCGCAAGAGACCTACAAGGTTTCCCAACTTCGGGGCTATGTACTTTAGCAAACTCCTTATTGAATTGGATTGACAATAATATAAATAACTTACACATCTGAGAAAATAAAGCATTTATTTGAATTGAAGTTTACGAACGTGTAAGTATGCAATACAGATCCACGCTCTAGACGTGTGTTTTTGATTGTGATCGTAACAATTTTAATCTTCTGAAGTGATTTCTCGACTTTGTTTCCTTGAAAAGAACATGTATGCAGTTGGAGATGTGCCATTTGATGATCATACGTTAAGTATCGATAAGGCCAGTGATTGAAATAACCGTAAAATTAGATTGACGATAAACATTTCAATTGTTATTTGTCATATTCTAATCTTGAGAGTCGGTAATGTTCTGGTTTTGGACATTTACACTGTGATTATAATATCGTTCCATTTTGTTGTAATGTATTATACATTACAAAAATAAATGTATACTTTTAATACCTTAACCTTATGTCAAACCGATTAATCGGCTTTTTAAAACAACTTTTTTGCAATAAGGCCGTTCATGTCATTACTACTATCATTAATAACTGCACGTATGTAATTATTTTCAAGTTTGATTTTCAGATTAATGTTATTGAAAAAAAAAAAACTATTTCATTATGGAAATAGACCGAACATTGAACAAATGCCGCATATATTTTTTTATATTGTATATAATTTCAATGAAAACATCCGTAAAGTAGCAATTGATTCACGTAAAGCACGCTCCAGGCGAATGTCTAAACAAACAGGGTATCTCTTACTATGTCGTCATAGCACATCGATAGTGTCCACAACATTTCACGTGATTTGTGAACGGTGATAATGACAAGTGGCTGTTATTTTCACTGATATGTCGAGAGCTATTGACCGACATTTACTATTGTAAAAAATAATAAGGTTTACAACAATGTTTATTTAGACTTTTAGGTAAGTACATAACGAATTATAGGTATCTAACTAGGTGTCCGATCATTTGACAATAAATAAATAATACATTTTCATTTGAAAAATAACATTTGACAAAATTATACTTGATAAATTTATTATTTTACAAACTATTGTTTAATAAACTACTCATTAGACAATATAATACTAAAAAAAATTATTATGCTAAAACATTAATTTACAAATTGATTAATTTTTTAAACATGTTAGTTGGCAAAACAACGTAAAGCATACATCACTTTTGACAAAATGCATTGCTTGGTAAATATTTTATTAACCATAATCTATGTTATTACAACAATATTTCTTGGTTTATTATTGTTTAACAAAAATAGTGCCAGATCCGAATTCTACTTATAGAAAAAAGTTATTTTTGAAAACTAATAATTTATTTTCTAACTTTTTGTGCAATCACCAATTTTGCAAACTAATTATTTAGTCATGTGATTATTTTGAAAATAATATTTTAACAGTTTAATTATTTCCTAAGTAAAACATTTACGAAACCTGTATTATGTCATATGATTGTTTTTAAAGTAATATGTTTGCGAAATGAAAGTTTGTCAAATGATTCGTTTTTTAAACGTTGTTTTTAAAATTATCTTTTGTCATACGTTTTTTGTTAAACAATAGTAAACCATCTAACTAACTAACTAAACTTCACGCCAGCGGGGTAGTCAGAGAGAACCGAATATAGGTATCTGATAAAATTTATTAAAAAAGCAAATTCTCTAGACAAACGGACAGAAAATGTTTATACCATTTAATTTGTCTTTGTCGATATTCGCGTACCTACTTACCGATGACGATGATGATGTTAATCCTTATTATAAGGATTTAAAAGCCGACATTAGAATTAGGCTACAAAGATGTAGTATGTACTAGCTTCTGCCCGCGGCTTCGTTCGCGTGGTACATAGATGAAACATAGCCTATATGTTATTCGGGTGTATTAGCTACATTATTCTTAAGTTTCATTAAAATCCATTCAGTATTTTTTTTTGTGAAAGAGTAACAAACATCCATCCATACATACAAACTGTCGCATTTATAATATTAGTAGGATTTCTTTATTTTTCGTTATTAAGCGTAACACTTGACAATGGTTTAAGCCATTTAGCTACATTTTATATAGTACTTATGTATCTGCTAGAGAAGCATTTATATGCTCGTAATGTTTTAACTTTAAGACTTAATGGGATAACGTTTCGGGAAATTGCAATATTCAGGAAACTTTTTTTACAAGACACCGTCTTAGTCTTATATTATAATTAAATTAAATGTTGTGTGATTTAATATTACAGTTAAACATGTCATTAGGAGTATATTATGAGTCACAGATAAGAACGGGAGGGTCAACTAAAACAGAAATGGATGCATCATATTCATTTGTCCGTTTATATTTTAAAGTTAGCGGAACAATTGCGGTAAAGCCTCTGTTTACATTCCATTTGCACGAAAGTGTGTATCGTCTGTCGAGTCAGAGTGTGATCCCGTTGCTTTCTACTTATTCGACGTAAGTTAGTGTCGCAATGCTATCGATAGTTCTACTATCGATGACAGGCCTTCAGAAACAGCACAAATTTCCGAAGGTTTATTGATTCGACGAGTACGTACGTAAGGTTTAGACGTTATTAGCGATAGATTTGTATAAAAACGTCAAAAGACATTATTGGTTAAAAAAGCAGACACTGTATTGATAATATCGCTTAAACCGATTCCACATGTTACATGTTACAATAGCATCAAAAGATACCATCATTGTCGTAACTATAAGATGTATCATATACATCTGATTGTGGTGACGAAGAGATCACCTTCATGACTATCACATAGTCATCTCATGAAGCTGACGTGTTAGTTTCAATACACTATCAGTAGAGAGGTCACTTCGAAAACGACGTAATAGTGTATGGAGAGTATCAGTGTGATGATGTGATAGCATCAAAACGTGCACCACATCACATCTATACTATACTTTGTATATAAAGCTGAAGAGTTTGTTTGTTTAGATGAAAGCGCTACTTTCAGGAACTTCTTGTAATAATTGAAAAAAATAATTGTGTTGTATAGCCCATTTATCGAGGAAGGATATAGGCTATATAACATCACGGTACAACACATAAATGCGGGTGAAACCGTGGGCACAGCTCTGTAGATATAAACTCTCGATATTGAGCGTTATTGCGAGCAGCACTATGCAGTGGTAAGTTCCGCGGCGGTGTCGAACTGTCGGTCCCTAAGCCGAGATGTATGCAGTTTTTTGCGGCGTCTGACATCAGCCAGGTTATCGGCCGCGTTTGTTGTCGGGCCAGTTTTTGCGCGTCCGTATGATGGTTCCATTCTATCATATTTGTTACATGCTAAGGTAGAATGCTTTGATTTCAAGACTTTCAAGTTATTACATGTTTTGTATAAAGGTAGAATAAAGACTGAAACCCGTTGCCATCCGAATATTGCTGTGGCTATAGTCGAGTGCGCTGATTTTTCGATTTTTATTTATATACTTAGTATATTTTTAAATTACAGTCTGGTACACACAACTATGTTTGCGTGAGTCTATGTTCTCCGTATGCCACGGAGATCGTTTTATTTTTCTGGAATCATATTAGGTATATGTATTTGAGTTATAAACTAAAGTACTAAAATGTTCGCAAAATCTATTCGTTTAGTTTTTGTGTAATCATATTTCTATTTCAAAGTTTCATCAAGATCCGATCTGTACTTGTTGCATCAGTAAAACAGTTACGTACATCTTCCCATCTTTACAATATCATAAATTTCATCCTCAAAATATACCTAAAATTTTAGGTAGGTATATAATCATGGTATACATATGCAGATTATCTGCGAAATTATTATTATAATTTACAAATATCTTGTACACGGCTTGTTCAAAAATGTATAAGTATCATATAATTTTTTTTCTGAGTTAAGTACTTATCATAATTATTATTAATTAAATTAATTATATATTCGAAATACATTATGTTTCCGCGACCTTGATTATAAGATGGCTCCCTTACTCGTGATTATAATATTAGTAGGTTTTCGAGTTTAAATCTTTAAACGAACTATCTATCATCTTTACCCCTATTTGCTGCCGACATTTTTGAATATATTTATCTTACTTTTTGCGACTTTTGTTCCCTAAAGAGTCGATAGTTATCAACAAGACCTTGAAATAGACTTACGATTTTCTCTAAATTAGTAAGCAATTTCTATTATCTATTGCTAATTAAATCCATACGCTATTGATAACCGCCGCCCCATTTAATATTTCACATAGGTATATAGACCTGATAAGAATCAGTATTGATGATTCGTTATCTATCGAGATTTGTTATCGTCGTATAACGAATCTGTCGGCACGAGCTGAGAATCGGAATCAGAATCTTCGCCGGCGACGCAAAATAGATTTCTTGTCAAGTGCTCTATTTCTGTATAAGTAGATTCGGATTATTTCGGATGGACGCGCATTTAATTTTATATTATAGAAGCCCTGTTTATTTGTATAACGCCCTTTAATACACATCTTTAATGTGTGTATGTTTTGTCGAATTATTGGTTAGGATATTAGCTCTAAACCGTATACCATAGCTACCTGTTAGATTGGTAATACTAAAAAATAATTAAAAACACTTTTAAAATGTGAATGTTTATAAAAGGAAGTCCAGTAACTATATTATATTGTTTAGTTAAAGCGTTTTATATCTGTTCATTGTATTATATTCAAGACAGGTTTTCAGGACTGATTATTTTTTTATGTGCATGATGATGATAAAGGTACATAACAAATGATAACAAAATAATTATCTACTAATCTCCAATTAATTTCCATAAATATGGGACGCTTCTACATCAATAAAGAACCGCAAATCAGATTGTTGTTATTTATATGTAATGTTTTGAATAATTTTAATTTCAAAATACATATAGTTCAACTCGAAACTGTTACTGTTAATTAGTATTACAACGAAAAAATTGATTATATTAACACTTCTCATTCAGCAACCGCAAAATTTTCCAAGCTCTAATAGGGATGTTGACTGGCTAGTCAATTGAGATACTTTTTAAGAGCTGTCAAAACGAAATCACTTCATAGATTTTGTATGGGCTTGTCAACGTGTGACGTCACTAGTTTGTGTAGTCAACTGACTTAATATTAGGCAGTTTTTGTAAAATTAAAAATCTTAGACTAAATATGATACAAAATCAATAAGGCTTAACAGCATACTACGATACTTTCTTTTTCAGAATTGGTATTTCAAAATTAAATATAAATGGTGTCAACAACTGTAAAAGTGTTGGCTTATATTTTTTAGTTTGTGGAAAATATGGTTCTTATTATGGCGAAACATGTTCTAGATGTGGATAAACAACTTCAAACATATCCATTAAAACTACTAAATTACATAATATACATCTGTATGAATATTTTATCACTTTTATGCCACATAAATCTCTTAAAGATACGCCATGTAACCCCAACGGTTTAGACATCTGGTTATTTTAAACAACCATTAACGAAATAATTCTTTATTCAATTATGTACTTACCTACCAACTGTTGTTTTCGGCAATGTATGGGTACAAACTCTGCCATTTGCGTTTACAAAATATTTATAAATTCCACTCCGTAAGCCTAGGTTTCTGATGAATTGTTCTATTGGTAAAACCCATAATACACATTTGCATAGATAGTGCATGTATGTATTTTTTTCACAATACTGCCAAGTCATTGGTATTAACGCAATCTTGTATTTCGACCTTTAATCTACATCATGGGTGTATGTTATCATTTTTTTGCCCTTTTCCCAGGTCATGTGAGGTCGGCGTTGTATGTTTTTCCCTTCCGTACTTCCTGGTCAGTAGTCATCGGGCAATCCATTTAAAATTTAAAATTTTACTTACATCGTCTTTCGCGATCACATTCTTCAGTCGCCCTCTTCCTCTCCATCCTGTAACATTTATTTATATTTTTTTCGTTCTTCTTCTTGCCTATGCCAGGACAATCGATTTTTATCTCATCTATAGGTAGGTGTTACATACACCTGTATGTAATATAACTTAATTGACAATCGCATGAAAATGGTACTCGAAATTCGAATAAGAGTTATAAAAAAAAATATAAGAATTATTTCCTGAGAAATTGTATAATTCGGGAAAATTTGCTAGCAAATGTACAGGCGCTACTTATCTGGCGGGATTATATTAATAATATGCACAAAAATAGATAGAACCATGTACCTATTTCATTTTGTTCTAAGTATTATCTATTTGCATAAAGATAAAACATATAACGGCGATGTTAGGAATAATAAGGATTAATATGTGCGGGCTAACGGTACATCATGTGATAAATATTCTTAATATCAGCAATTTTATTACTTCGTTGTGAGAAAGTGGCATCGCGTGACATGTGCTGTATGACTCTATTTCATAATTTCTTTGACTGTTTTTGAATATATCAACTGGTAGACGTACAAACTTATTTGTGTTATTGATGAAGTTATAAAGTTTTAAGCTTCTTATTTATAGAGATCCAGCAATTAACTATATGCATACAATTTCCAAACAAAATTTGAGTGTGTTGATTTGAAAGTTAGCTTTTGCTTAAAACTATTGTAATATCTTGCTAGAATACATTTAAGAGATGAAAATATAATCGTCAATAGGATGTAGTAAGTGTATGAATTAAATACTTGACGGGGGCTTGGCAGTCTTAAAAAATATTATGTAATATTGTAAACCAGTATTTTGCTACCAATAGCATTAGAAGCGATTAAATCACGACCAAAGTATTTTTAACACGTTCGTATGAATAAATTAGCCAGATTTTTGCATTTGTAAACCAGTCGTGTTGTCCTCAAACGGTCCTAGTTCAGATGTGTTCTAAATGACGTCTTACAGGTAAGTATCCACTTTGAGCGAGTACGGAACACGTAATAATTTATTACTACTACTACGCACATGCTCATAAATGTATTGGTATATTGGCTATTTAACAGCTATTTATGATCCATGGAATGGAAACAACGGAGTACTTATGTGTATTGGCAACTTAAAGATTAGAACGAGAATAATATATGTACGAATAGGTGGGTAATAGACATATGGAATCGTATAATTAGATCGGCAGATATCGTAAAGGTTAACGATTAATTGTTTATCTATACTGCATTATATGCTCATAATTGGAACGTGGCGATAAGTGAATCGTATCAGGAAAGATACGTTGAATGATTCTCAGGTATCATTCAAGCATTTGAAGGAGAACGAATTAACCATTCTCTTTATATAAGTTGGTTACGATACGAAAACTGTTCAGTATCTTTTTAAAAGAAAATCACGCCTTTGTTAGAAAGATAACTGTCTGGCCAAAGTGTAATTTGTTTTTTTTTGTTTTATCCTTTACGAATTTAAGCGCTATCTATTTAATGTAAGCAGTTTTGTTTTTCTCAAATTTTAAATAATCATTATACGAGTATGTTATTGGAATGTTGCTTCTATTCATTGATCATTGCCATTTATAAATTGAACCTTAGACCTCATACGAGGGAATCCCAATGATAGTTTAGTTATCTATTCATTACTAGTGCTGAGAAAATGATTTCAATGAGACCAGCTAATGCATTCAAAGGTCAAGTTATAAGTGATTCATAGCTGTTTTAATTAAAACCTAATGCTAAGGTAAACATAAACAGAAGTTTTTAATAAAATAGTTCGGTGGTACATTAGCAATTAATTACATCTATACCTCACATCCATTTGAAAAATGATACTTCGTATCTATGGCCATTTGTATTCAACGAGTTGTATAGGTACTTAAATATTACAGTTAGTGCATTGTGACGTGAATTATTGTTTTTCGACTTTAGAGTACCCCAATTACATCTCTGTTTTAGGAAATATAAAAATGATGTAATCTGAAATAATAAAAAAACTCTGTAACATTCACACTAGACGGATGCTCAAAAAATACAAAAATCTTACACGTTATTTGTTTTTTGCTCAGTGATTTTACACGCACAGTCGTTGTGCTAATTTTCTACTGATAAATTCTGTGTGTGTGACACAGGGGCTAGGGAGCGTGTCGCAAGGTCGCCTGCGGATTATACGAGAGTGGAGTAGACTCAAGTCTATTTTAGTCCGTTCCGTACTAACTGAGACTAAGAAATGCAGTAGCGTATTTTATACGGTTTCTAATGATTTTCCGTCTATCACTTGTGTCGAATTGCTTTAATCACCTCAACATGTATGATTTTTTATTAGACATTTTGGATAATTGTCCTTTTGGTTGAATGAAAACAGTAATTTTGTACTTTTTTCTTTCAAATGTAGGTGTATCTGTAATTCCCATAAAGAATTTTAGTTTATTGTGCCGTTTTATCAAAGAGCATTTCAACATGCATTAGAAATAACTTAACAACATATTTTATGATTTCAATGCAAATCATTATCGACCAAACGTTATTATTAGTGGCTATAAATTTTGTGTATTTGCAGAAGAAAACAATAGCATTGCTTAAAAAAATTCACGCTAAATTTCAAAGTACCATTCTGTTCATTTACATTGTAACGAAATGTAAACAGAATATTGACTGCCGGCTGTTTTCTACAGCCTTTGAATAAATTTTTCCTTAAGGCCTTATGCGGAATGGTTTTTGTCATGACAACGACGAAATGATTTACATATTATTTACTCTTGTTGACACAGTGACGGGTCAGTCGTCGATTTGAGCTGTACAGCGTCTGTTTTGTAATGTTTAGTGTTGGGCTGACCCAAGATGGGGAGCGCACGTGCTTGCTACAGGGTTGACAGAATTAATAAACTGGAAATGCGCTAGACTTCCAAGGTCAGCGGGTGAATTTGAGATCACTACCTACTCCTTATTTACGTGCGAACATCCGAAGCTAGAAGCCGCGTTGCGTCACTAATCAAATTTGTGTTCTTACGACTTGGCGTCATTCCTTGAATGCTAAAGCATTATTTTGTCAATGCAACATTGTGAAGTTTGCAGACTGGGGATATTTCCGTGTTTGCAGAGGTATTGTCACTGGTGTTTCAGTGAAATTAGTGATATAAATGAAATCGTAAGTACTTTACGGCTCTACCAAGAAAATTACCTCCTTTAGAACTCTATCAAAACAATTCTTAGCGGGAAATCCATCATACTTATATTATATTTCAACAGAAAACGCTTTTCGTGTTTTTTTTGTAAATTCGCGAAAGTATATAGGTACGTCATACTCTTGTTTCAATATCGATGTCTTATAGAAAGTACTGTATGGTCTTACTGTAATTTATCGATGCGTACTAACAGTAAAATATATAGTGCTAATAAAATTAAACGCAAGTTTATTGTGTAATTTTATGGTTCAATCGTTTAGATGATGTGGTCAGAATGTTTGTTAAGTGCGAAATGTGTCATTTAAACTGTAAAACATTAGGTATGTGAATATGTATTATATTAGTAGTTAATTTTTTTCTTAAAACTGGTATTTTACTTACGAGTATTCAGCTATTTTGCGATTTTGATAGTTACAACAACGATAGATTAGTGATGATATCGGTTTGGAATGTTATAAACTGTTGGAATCGGACGAAAATCTATTGACAACCAAGTTTGCAATAGCAGCTCCGGTCAGGTTCGCAAACGTATTTAGCTCGTGTATGGTCCAGTGACTTGGCAGAGTGTCCAAAACCGGTCTCCTGACACCCCTGGGCGGTTGGTGCGCGTAGCACGTGGTGCCGGCATGGGCCCGTTCGGTGCTCGTGCACAACACGCATGATATGATGCCCCGTCTCCCTCCCACAAACCCAGTCTGTATTAATAGTGCTTTGTTTTCAAAGCGCACCGCGCCTGCTTGTAATCAAGTCAAAACATTGTCGTTGCTGATAAAGTCGTTCCAGCGACGATTTCTGGAATCCTTTATGTAAATTATGAACGATAATTTTCTCAGTATTGATCTTCTGTATAAACAGTATAATGATTTTATATAAAATTGTATTGCCGAGTTTATCTTTATGTCGATGCAAAAAAAACTATAAAGTTTTCAACTTGTGAATAATTTTTTAAAGGAATTAACCGATAACCCAAGACATTAATAGGTCCCAGGCGTTTGGTTGTGATCAAGATTAGGGTATGACTCACAGTTACCGTACTAGAGAATAATAGTACCTTGAGCTAGTGCGCTATATATAGATAGTTTATTGATTAAAAAAACATCTATTCACTGATCGGAAATATTCTGTGATTGGAGTGTATATAAGCAAAAGGTCGGCTACACTCTTTGTAATACCTCTCGTGACTGACGGCTACGATGACTACTTATCATCAGTCGGATTGAATGCATATTTATATACTATATTATGTATGATACATGTCAGATTTACTAATTGATAACTTGTTAGTATATGTAGGTATAATGTTTGTATATATATTAATGCACCTCCTTATTTGAATTATTTTTATATCTTCGAGGTGTCGTGCGTGTTTATTATGAAGTTCAATTGCAAAGCCAAATTCTCCTTGCTGTTGGAATCTGAATTTACTAAAGTTAACATATCCTCCGATCGACATCGACACCATATAGAATCCTCGTTACACTTCATACTTTTGATATTTAATAAAAGCTCGGGCACCGAATCATTGCTGATTGGTGCAACATATGACATACAAGAGTTCATTCTCCAAGCGGTTGACGCACAGTATTTAGCCGTAAATACTAAGTGCTTAGTTTGGAGGTTTTGTTAAGAATATGATCGTAACTGTATATGATATTCAATAATAATATGTTGATTTCAGACGGATAGGTGACAAAAGCTAAAAATGACGGCGGAGAAGACCAAAGGGCAAGCCACGAAGATGCCGCCGGCGACGAAGAAGGTGGCTCCGGATGGCGGCTGGGCGTGGATGGTTTGCTTAGGAGTTAGTTTAGTTAATGTAAGTTAACACATGTTTTAATATCTTACCATTGAGTGGTACCTCTTCTTACTATGATTATGACTGCCTCATTGGTCTAGTGCTAGCATGCGCCGCCTAAGCACCACGAGGTCCCGAATTCAAATCCCGGGTCGGGCCTAAAAAAATTGTGGCTTGGTATTTCATTATAGAAATTACTTACAAACACCACGCCTGTAATCTCCGAAGGGGTAGGCAGGTTCAAAGGGCAACAAGCCCCTTTCACTACATTCAGCCAGAATTAAACTGATCTGGGTTATTTGGAAAATTGTAAAAAAGCAGTGACGAGTGGTTAGTTCGACACCTACATAGTGTCTGGTTATTTACATTGAAGCAGCTGCTATTTGACAATAATTCTTAGAAAAGATAATTCATTCAATATTTATTCTGACTGATAAGCTAGTCAGTATCCGAACTTTTCCCAAGTATATGAGCTTCTCCCGATCTCTTAATAGCGACTTTATATCTAAATAGTACATTATACTATTTATGTACTGGAGATATTTAACATAACACTACGCGCGTGATTCCCAAAGGGGTAGGCAGAGTTAAGGGGACGGAAAAGCCCCTCTAACCACATTCAGCCAAAAATAAAACTGGGCTGGGATAGATGGAAAATTGTGAAAAAGTAGTGACAAGTGGTTAGCTCGATGGCTACAAAATTTTGTTTTTAATTTAAATTAAATTAACATTTACAAGATATCGCAGATTGCATCTCGTTCACGTTGGCAATAATTTTTATTGCCAACGTGAAAACCTACATTCATTTGCGTGTGAAGCCTTGTTTTTATTTGTGCACGAATTGTAATGCCCATTACATACAGTGTAATCGCATAAAACGGTTGTTATGTATCGTGCGAAATTGGTTTATATGACATGTGAGTAGGTTGTTGATTGATGGCGTGCTCGCTTATGCTCAAGTATTGGTGAGTTCGCAGATTAATTGTAGCATGCAGACATATTGAAGTAGGGAATCTGCCATTGTGTCACAATTATACTCGGCATTAATTGAATTCTGCTGACTTATAAACGCACGGTGCCTAACATACTTATGTATGTATGTATGTTTCGAATTTAGCAATAAGATACCGATGTGGAGTGAAAGAAGATGTGGTGACTAAGATTGACAAAACATGCTTTGTTTGATTGACGAAAGAGATATATAAAGCAAGTGTAAACGGAGCCGTCGGGAGGGGAAGACCTAGACGGACTTTCCATGACCAGATTGGTAATGTGTTAACAAACGGTCAGGTAAACAGCACCCTTAACCGACGAGCGTGTATGAAAAGACTTATTAATGTAGAAGAAGCGAAAGGTGTATGTCAGGGTCGTAGCAAATGGAAGTACGTGATCTCTGCCTACCCCCATGGGAAAAAGGCGTGATATTATGTAGATATGTATGTATGTTGTACAATATTAAAAAAGTTACATCTAAATTAGGATTGATCCTAATAAAAAGGTTTTCCTTGACGTATCATTAATTGCGACTCTTAAAGAAAAATTGCGACAAATGCAAGCCGTTTGTAGTTTAACAATTATAATTATTTTGACCCTAGTTGTAAAATTCGTCGGTTGTAAATTTCCACGCAATGGTAAAAATAAGTGTATTTTTGCAATGGACAGGATGGTTAGTCTAATTGGACACATTCATCATCACAGTAAATAGCGTCGAAACATATAGCTAAACTTGTTGTTTTAACACATTATATAATATCCAGTAATCATTTTTAAAAATAGTAAACATTTTATTATGCCGTAAATACACAGAAAAAGGAAATAAGCCTTTTTTGACAATGCAAGTTTTCATTTATGTAGCGTCGGTATATTGTCTACAAATGTTTGCCAGGTAAACAAACAATTAATATTTTATGATAATTGGCATTAAACGCCGACTGATTGACAATATCGCTTTTATCATAAAAATATTAATCACGCAATACCTGCGCGGAAATAAATCGTAAACTATAAAAATGTTTTAATGCTGTCTTATATTGTTGCTAAATTGTCAATTTACTGCAGTTCTGCAAATCAAACAAAACGTGATAGTTGCGCGGGCGCAGCCTTATCGCTTGCCTTTCAATATATATCTAAACAATGCTTCACTGGACTGTAGGGCGTCATGGAGAGTACTTGACTATAACAATTACTATTGCTAAACAAGTCACATGCTCTTGAATGAAATGACACAATTACTAAGTACCAATACGAGTTCACAACAGGCATTTTGATCTGTATAGCATCTGTTTTACTCAGTTTTACAATGGCACAGTCCAAAGTACAAAAATGTCGGTGCCGTAAGTAGAACATGGATCAGAAAATTCGCCGCGCAGAAATCAAATAGGTACTTTGAATGGCCGGTACTTACGTATGTGTCGGCATTCTGACATAATCGCTTCCATAATAGGTCCAATTGCCAATTCGTGGAAATAAGTTTTGTGTTGTTAATAAAACGTTGAGGTTATTGCTTCTACCGCTTTTGTTCATTGGCTTTTTATTGTTACTTTTATTATGATTAGTTAGAGCTCGTAAGGTTTTATTATTCCTAGTACCTATATGACATTCCATGTTCAAGTCAATTACAAATTGTGTTGCAAGTTACCCCGGACCTTTTAAATATCTTTCTTGCGAGTCTTTCGTTTTCTATCTAATCGTCGTAATACTTTCTGTATATACATATTATAAAGTTACCTCACACGTGACATTATCAGAAATGTTGTGAACTCTTTTCTATACATATGAATTATATACATTTACAGATGCATATAATTCATATGTGTGTATTTCACTGAACTTCTTCCATTGTCGGGCAGATTTTTATGTTTTTTTGTTTCTGAATGGTTTAGATTCATAAATAGAGCAGATAGATTGCGAGGATATTTACCAAGCGACGCCGGAGCGAGCTGCTAGTATATTACATATCTATACTAATATTATTAAGCTAAAGATTTTTTTTATTTGTTTGTTTGCTTGAACGGGATTAATCTCCTGAGATTAAAAATTTTTCAAATCGGACCAGTAGTTCCTGAACTACTGGTCTGATTTGTTCTCTTTCAGTGTTAGATAGATAACCCATTTATCGAGGAAGGCTATATAAGATATAACATAACAATGGAAGGCTGTATAATATATAATATAACATAACTTTAAGCTGTATAACATTAACCATAAACGCGTGTGAAACCGCCGGTACAGCTAGTTACATGATAAAAGGGAGATACTTTAAAAACTGGCGATATATTTTTTTTTGGTAAGGTTTAAATGTTGAATTTGTTGTAACAAAGTATTGGTTTATTGTCTTAGATCTTTTTCAGACTTCATAAATATATTTTTGGATTATCATTTCGTTTAAGTGTCCGATTAGTATTGCTGATTCTCCGATGAGATATCGTGAACAATCTATTTATTACTGTTTTCAACGGCGATTTATATTGGTACAATTTATACTTAATTGTGTCATATAGTTTTATCTTACTTATATTACAAACGCGAAAGTTTGTACGGATGGATGGATGTATGGATGTTTGTTACTCTTTCACGCAAAAATTACTGCATGAATTTTAATGAAATTTTACAATAGTATTATTATAAGCTATGTTTTATCGATGTACCATGCAAAGAACGCCGCGAGCAGAAGTTAGTTTGTCCATATTTCATCATAGGAGTAGGCATATGTTTCCACTTGAGAGTGTAAGGTAAATTGGAGTGAAACTGATTGGTATTGTTTATTAATAATTTTAATTAAAAAACCACGCTACATTGTATGAGGTAAATGATAATGTCCTAAAGTACGATTAAAATTATTTATGAGTTTATTTGAGTCCCCGCATGCTCATTCCACGTATCGTATGCACATAGTACTTAAAATGCTGCAGTTTATTAAATTAACTGGTATTTGATAAATGACATTGTGCGTTTTATTTATATTTAATATAATCGTATTTTCTTAGAATAACTTATAACGTCACCTGTTTTAAAGGGAAGGCTTAAAGTTATCCAATTCTCCTTATTATTGAAAACAAATAAACATGTTGTGATGATGATTGTTGGTAGCCCAAACGTTTATAAACAGCTGAACGAATTTAGGTGACATTTTAATGGCATACGATGTGGTCTTGACCTAGAACAATAACCTCAGATCTAACGGCTACCGGAAAAATAAACTGTTTTAGGGGACGCGCAAAATAACTTTATGGAGCAAACCGAATTTTGGGTGAGCGATGGACAGTATTAAGTCAGTTCTCAATAAAACTGTAACAGTCATAAACAAAAATGCATAATCTAGTTAAAAGTTAATTGTTGAACTACTTAAATGGGTAAAGTGAAAAAAAGACAAATTGCTTAACAAACACCGTATCCTTGGCTGACCGTCAGAAACATAATTGTGTTCTACTTATTTAAGTATGATTCAAAGTTTATTTACCTTTTTTGTGAAACTTTTCAAGCTAAAGTTACATCTAACTGATATCTATATATTCATTCTCGCGGAAGCCAGTTAGGTTTAAGTAATTGTTCTCTACCCGACGAGTCATTTAGCACACATTATAACTATTCTAAGTATATAATATATATATAAGTATATAGCCATTGGTTCATTAAACAAAGGAACTAAAATATAGGTAATATGACTGTTTATTTTAGATTTATTACGCGGTATTTTCACTTTATGAGATATGGAAAAAAAAAACAATGTAACGCAACAGATATTGACATAAAGGGTTATTGTACATTTGCCACAAAGTTAATTCGCCACAAAATGCATGCGTAAATTCGTCATAATTCTATCTTTGTGTAGTAAATTTACCGCACTCGTCTTTAGAATTGTGCCGCATTTACAATACCGTGTAGGTACTTGTGATTATTTATAAATTTACAGGTAAATTGGAGTCGTCATGAGAGCGTTTGTCATTACAACGTTAATTTATACCCTATGGTGGGTTTAAAAATCTTTACGTATTTATTTTACGGGAAATCGAAAAATTTGCCTTTTATCAATGACGAATCTCATCTACTTAGTTATGACATTTACCGCCCTCCAAAAGTGTCGCTTGGTGAGGGTCATTGCACTGATCAGTATGAACCTCGAACAATAATTACTATATGGCCTCATAGTTCTGTAACTATGAGGCAAAAGAGAACAAATGACTGCTCAAACGCTTCAACAACTGTTTGTTGAAGCGTTTGAGCAGTCATTCTACACATTTTTCTGGTGATGTTGAATTTTCAGTACCTACAGATGTTCCTGCCTAACGATTTGTTGAAAAAGATATTGAATGTGCACAAAGTGTCGATTTATGTATTCGCGTGTGTAGGGGTCGTGTAAAATTTGCGAATTTGTGCAATATAGATTTTGAATAAGTTGACTATTCAACTTTAATCAATCTATATTGCACATACAATAATTATTAAATTACAATGGGTTAGTAATAGCAGCCGATTTATATATACGCACCCAGACGCAACATCACCACGAAGTAAAGTCTCTTATTGCTATCTGTTGTATGGAAGTTATGATAATAATAACATACTTACATTTGTAAGAAGTCTCGCAGGCAATATTTTTTGCCCAAAATTGCCATTTATACCCGTTTGTGCTCTATTTATTTTGGCTTCTGCTCATCACTACTTTTGCCAAAGCCAAAGTACTCCACGCGGTTCCAGCACGTGAGTGCATGAGTCCAACCTCATTTTCAGACGTTATCTAGTCGCTGCCAAATAGCCTCTGATTAAGCTTAACGACTTACATCTTTACAACTGTATAATGCGCCATCCGACTAAAATGCTCGCGATAAATATGTATCACTGGATGATATTTTAATTCATAAATTATGAATTGTATTTAAAATCAGATTCTACTTGACTCTACGTAGTCTTAAATTAGCTATCTAGATAAGAGACGCAGTCGCTTCAATGGAGGTAATAAACATACCTCACTAAATCCAGGATCATGCTCTAAGCGGATCCCGGGGCATAACGCTAGGTAGATAATAAAGATCAGTAAAGATACTAAGGACTAGAAAAAAATAAAGAAAGAAAAATATTTATTGACCACACACAAAAAAAACAGAGTACCTACATTATATATATAATATAAAAAGGCACAAAAGAAAAACGAAAGAATAACATAACTAGCTTAGCCCTTGCTCCACTCATATACAATTCGTTAAGTTTAAACTTGAGTACGCGCAAAGTAACCTGCTGGATCTAAGTCTTATTCCGAAATAATAATGCTCATAGCACTCCTCAGTGATTACGCCTTAGCGTCACAAATCTCATCACGGCTGGCTGTTGTCTGTTGTGTTGTGTTGCTGCTTGTACAGTGTAAGTGTGTTTACTTTCAGTTTTCAACGCGTTCCCTGGAACCTTCGTTCGGGCTCCTCTTCAAAGACTTGCTGGACAGCCTTGGGGTACGCACCACTGGCGCCGCGTTTATCACCAGTACCCTGGACTGTGTGGTCAACTTCTCGGGGTTCTTCGTGGGGCCTGTGATAAAGACCTTCTCGTATAGGAAGGTCTGCTTCGTCGGCTCCACGATATGCGCTCTCGGCCTCCTCTTCACGGCGCCAGCTAACAGCATGGGGCATATACTGGCCACGTATAGTGCTTTAGGAGGTAAGCTTGAACTATTATAATCTCTAATTATTACCGGCAAAATAGATAGGGTCAGTTAAAAAATGTTTTTACTTGATTTTTATTTTTGTCCATTGTCCAAGGTTTGAAAGTACTATGACCTGTCGTGTATAGCGAACTAAATTAACAAAGCAATTAAACATCTCACAAATTAGTGAAAGTGATATTTGTCGCTCAGGTTATCTAAAATATTCTTTCATTTTAAAGATTATATTTTAGAATTATTTTTCTGTGACTTATTATCATCCTTGTTAGAAAAATTTAACTAAAGATAAACATTACCTGAGGGACAGCGGCATAATCGTTTTAAATGTAAAACTAAAACAAAAGATTTCTGTCATATCCCTCTCTTGATAATAGATTATTTTTTCAGGGCAGTGTCCTTGCGTATTATCTTTTGAAATACAAAGAAAGCATTGATAAATTACTGAGATATTTTCCTTTTGTATTTGCCAATAAGCAACGACAAAGTTTGCCTGTGTCGATAGGAAATAAACTTTTCTTATTTAGCTCTGGCCTAGTTTCAATGGAAACTCAGTTACCTGACAGTACACCGAAAATCTTTACTGTTTTTGTTGAAATCAAGTGTTTATTTACTTTTATTAGCATTTATTATTTTATTACAACTTCAATTTAAGTATTATTCACAAATTCGTATTTTATTACGCTTCGTATTCCGTTCGTAATAAAAGGATTATTGTTCTTATAGCGATTGGTCATCTTACAAGTGACTCGTAATTTGTCTTTATTCTTTTTTGATTATTATTTACTAGCGACCCGCCCCGGCTTCGCATGGTGAGCACAAAACAATATGAAACTATACATTGTACAAACCTTCCTCTTGCATAGCTCTATCTATTGGTGAAAATTGCATCAACATTCCTAGCATAGTTTCAAGATCTAAGCGAACAGACGGAAGCGGCGACTTTGTTTTATCATTTGTAAAGATTTACAAATGATAGCTATTGTTTGCGGCTCCAGTCCTATGTAATTCGGTTTAATATTATCACATGCTCTGCGGGATCTATATGTTTTTCGGGATAAAACGTATACTTTTCCCAATTTTAGGATACATACTTATAGTTTTGGTTTTTTAATTTATATTGTAGCGTGCTCATAATTAAATGATATGGTGGGCTTACTGCTAAGACGGAATAGTTTCTTAGCTTATTGTATGTTTTACAAAAGGATTTTGCGGGTTATGTCTAGAAAATGTATTAAAGCCAAGGATATTTTTTTAACTCTTTTGTAACTAAGCCGTATTTAACTTTGTAACTAACACTTATTTGAAAATGGAGTATTTTTTTAAAAGTTAAAGCACAAAGCAGTCGTAAATCTGTAACTATTTTTTCAGATTAATTATTGTCATTAAAGTGTTCTTTAATAATTACAATGCGAAATTCGCACAAAACTATAATAATAATTGTTTCTAAATTTTGACTAAGTTATTTTCTTTAACAAGATGTAAATTTTGCCAGATTTACGACTATTTAAAATGTTAAGACATCTTCCAAGTATTTAAGGATAATTATCCAAAGTTTAACCTTCGTTTAAGCAATTATTTCCCTGTTCAGTAGCCACAAAGTGGTTTTCCTAGAAATGCTAAAGATAGCGAGTTTGCAGTAAACTAAGTAAGGATACTTCCTTACAGATCTACTGATCTGTTAGTGTAGGTATAGGTATGCTAGTTATTCGGTAAAAGAGTGGTAACTGAGTAAAATGATATCTCAGTGACGATTAGGGACTGCGCCATTTATCGACCATTATCGGGACTGCACGACAAGTGATTTTTAGGTGACGAATGTACCTTATGTTATTACACTATGGTTGAAATTGCAATGGTAATGGTATATAAGCATACCGCGGCTTGCTAAAACCATTAACATTGCACTTCCGAGGAGTGTTAGTTTGAATCATAGTAACATTACCCTACCTTGGTTTCGTACCTTATCGTAGTCCTTTTGGACCATGATTTTGAAAACAGCATAACCTAGTTAGTTTTACTACTTGATTATACGCGCGTAACTGAGTTGAGCATTAAATTGGATAATAATTTTTTGTTATATTTTGAATTGTCAGGAAACGAAAATGTTTGAATGATTGACGGAAATCATCGAAAGTCGTGAAAACATTTTATTACGAGTATGAAAGTATAATTTGATAAATGAATGTTGCGTGGTGAGCTGTTATTTATAAATCTTGTTGGGGATTGAACCAACGCTCTTGGTACATACCAAGTGGTATTTTGTCTCACAAGAAACGAATCCTTAGCTATTGAGTTACTGCCGTATTATTTACACTAGCTGTGCCCGCGGGTTCACCCGCTTTTATGGTTAATGTTATATAGCCTGCTCGACAAATGGGCTATCTAACTCTAAAATTATTGTTTAATTTAACCGGAAGTTCCTGAGATTAGCGCGTTCAAGCAAACAAACAAACTCTTCAGCTTTATAATATTAGTACAGATTTGTATATAATATGTGTTATAGTACCGTTAATTTATGACATCATAGATTCTTATGGCCTTATTTCAAACCTTCAAGTTACAAAATGATCAAGCTTGTTCAATCAATACCTAATCTTGGTCAGGGACGGGTGACAGTAGTATAAACGAATAAAGCAGATCCAATCCAATTAAGAAATGAAACTAGTCTGTATCAACGTTATTTAATGAATGATCTAAGTCTAGACCTATTTCTACCATTAGAATATGGATGATATATTAAGTGCTAGGTATGTGTAGAAATCTTGAGATACAAAATATTTGTAGTTAAGAATACATAAACATAAATAAGTATAAGTCGGTGCGTAATAAAACTTTTACGATGTGTTTAAAAAGTAACACGATACTATTAATAACGTTTATTTTCATTTATTTAACTACCCAATACCCAATAAACATCGTTCATAAAAAAGTCTATTAATATTTTTTGAACTTCCATACTTCCTTATATGACCGTTTAACACTATTAAACGGTCATATAAGAAAGTATGTGGCCTCTACGACATGCTAGAGGAACACAGTGGTACATTATTGTTTAGTCCCAGACCAACTGAAGGACTAACCAATGATGTAATAAATACAAAGCATCACACCTCCAATCCTCGAAGGGAGGGCAGAGTCCAAGGAGTAATGAGCTCCTTAAACCACATTCAGTCAAAAATTGAGTCACTATTTTACTTTACCCAAAAGCAAATAGTGACAATGGCTCGCTTGAAAATGATGACGAACCAAATACCCAATATAACATTAGTCGCCCATTACGACATGCTAGGCAAGGAACACACTGCCCATTACGACATACTAGGCAAGGAACACACTGACACTTTGACTGGCTCAATGGCGCATTCGGTAGTGACCCTGCCCCATGAGCCAAGAGTTGTGGGTTCGATCCCCACCTAGGACAAACATTTGTATGATGAATACTTGTGTTTGTTCTGTGTCTGGATGTTAATATCTAATATTTAAGTATATATTTGTAATACCACTGTTGATTCTGATATCCGTAACACAAGTGCTCAAGCTACTTACCTCGGAGTCAGATCAATGTATGTGATGGAGTCGGATATTTATTATTTATTTACATTTGCAGGTTTTGGTGTGGGCCTCGCATCGTCGTCATCATTCGTATCGCTCAACCACTACTTCTCGAAGAAGCGCGGTCAGGCGGTGGGGCTCTCGATGGCGGGCACCGGCTTCGGCCTGATGGTGATGCCGCAGCTTGTCAAGATCCTCCTCGTGGAGTACGGCTTCAGGTGGACCGTGGTCATCCTGGGCGCGCTAGCCTTTCATGCTGTGCTGGGGTCTTGTCTGCTCCAACCGGTGAAGAGGCATCTGAAAGAGGTGCCGGTTGATTGTGAAATGCAAAATGTGAAGGTTAGTTTTTGGTGATATACCTACTTACACTATTCCAACTGTGTAGTAGCGGACGACTTGTTTGTTTGCTTGAACGCTCTAATTTCAGGGACTACTGGTTCGATTTGAAAAAATCCCCTTTATCGAGGAAGGCTAGGATATAATAACATTACCCAAAACGCGGGTGAAATCGCCGGCACAGCTAGTTTTTATATATGAATAGCATCAGCATCATCTGTGAGAGCGGTGGTAGCTCAATGGTAAGAACACGCGCCTCTTAACCGAGGAGTACGGGTTCAATACGGGCACGTACCTCTGGATTTTTTAAATCTATGTACGTATTTATACCACTAGCTCGACGGTGAAGGAAAACATCGTGATGAAACCTGCAAATTCAAACAACTTTGGATTTGTAACCATGATCCAAAAATTGTCTGGTTCCCCTATCTTAGGATTACGAAGGTCAGATCGGTAGTCGCTTCTGTAATTACCAGACTCGCTAAATCCTGGATCATGGTCTAAGCGGACCCCTTCTAAACACGGGACATAACGCTAGGAAGATGATGAGCATCAGCATCATCTGTATCAAATATTCAACAGATGTTAAAACAAGTGCTAAGCTGAAATAGTGATGATGGCATAATTGTGATGCTGGGTCCCGTCACCATACCAATTGGTTTGTTTTGACAAGGAACTTGTAACATACACCCATATTTTGAAACATCAATATCACTGCCAATCATATTGTGACAAGATCGGAGACCTTATACATCTAAGGAAATCTTCACTCTTACTTACGAAATAGGGATGATGACTGCATTAAAAAACTATAATTCTATTTAGTCCGTCAGTCAGATTATACAAAAGTACAAGACACATATTTTTCGCTTTATCAAGTAAACAAGGATAAAGAGCAACAAAGTTTTAGAGTGGGTGCTTGCGACGTCACTATTTTGTAAAAAAATTACGAAAGCGTGACGTCACGCGCAACTTGAATGCATTGTATCATCGTCAATGTTTGTCTGACAAATAAATAAAAAAAATACGTGTTCAATATTTTTTACAATCAAACTGACTGACTAAACAATGTTTTAGTCATCAAGCCTATTCGGACTAAAAACAATATAGTCACGTTGTTTATACTCAATATCCAAGCCAAATCAAGAAATAAACACGGTTTATATAGAAAAAATTAAGCAATGTCAAAACATAAATATTTAATCAGCATTCAGTGCAGCTAAGTAATTATACCAATTAATCAAAACAATATGTTAATGAACAATTGTTTGAAGCTAAACTTATGAAACGTTACCGAACAGATGTTCGATATGCAACTCCATATCGTACACAAGCTGTTGTCCTGATAAGGAGTGGTCACGGTTGTATTTTGTAGTAAATGGAGTTTCTTTGTTCGGCCTTGTGAACAAAACAAATTGATTTTAAAGGAATTCCGAGAGTGGAGGTACCTAGGTGACGAAGGCTACTTACCTCATTATGAGGGTTCAGAGCATATCCATTCGGATACTTAAAGTGAAATGAAATTAAATATTTATTGCGAATATAAATTTGGGTACATATTGAACATGAAAAACATTGCTATTATCATTTGATTCACCAAATTTTACCTTTGCAGGTGTATTCACATTTTTCAAGTATGTAAATAGAATTACAACTAGCACCTGTTTTGTGCATATTAGGTACAAATACAATTTTGTAAGCAACGTAATACCTACTTACAAACTTAATTACTAACATTCGAAATACTTAAATAATTCGAAACCTTATATACGATGGCGTTGGGCCATCTATTACTGTTTTTATCAAGTGGGATATAACAGGCTATTTTCAACCACTGCTAAGATTCATTAAAAGTGTATGAAAGAGGTTCTAACAGTGGTGGCTTTTCTTGACGCGGGACTAACATCTCAGTGATATAACATTTTGATTTTGATCAGTCAGTGAAATACCAAAAGGCTTTTGGAACGCAGAAATAATAAATGGATTGGAAATAATGTTCAAGTTTGTTTACAATCCGTTCACCTAGTATCCATAGCACAAGCATAAGCTTAGTTTGGGACTAGGGAATTGGTGTGTCAGTCTGAAGAATTTATTATTATTATTATTAAGTGAAAATCGCGTATCAATTTATGTAAGCCACTGTGCCGGATCTCGAGCATTCTTATCGTAATTTTTATCGCAGTCATAGAGAATATGTTATTATTTAAAGCTGAAACAAATTTACTACGTAAACCTGTGATCTTAATCTTACCATTAGGATGGCGGTAGCAGAGCTGTACCTAGATTTGCATTGAATATAGATCGGGTTAGTGGTTGGCCGGTTTTGAATGTCGCCAGCAGGGCATTGTCAAAAGTAGTATACCTACTGGGCGTTCGTAAAGTGCGAGCATCTTTTTTTGTAATAACATTTATAGGTATAAACTGTATTTAAAAAACAGATGCTCGCACTTTCCCAACGCACAACATACTATACATTACTATTTGTAGGTATATATATTTATACATAAATAACATCACGCCCATAATCCCTGAAGAGGTAGGCAGAGTCATAGGAACAGCAAACCCCTATAACCACATGCAGACAAAAATAAAACTGGGCTGGGTTAGATGAAAAATTGTGAAAAAGTAGTGACAAGTGGCTAACTTGTCGCCTACACAATCACATACTTACCTAAAACCTTATATACCTATCTACCATTAGTCGCCTTTTACGATATACTAGGCCAGGAACACAGTTAACACATTATTTTAAGTCCCAGACCAACATGGGACAATTATTTATTTCCTCTCTATTTATAGACTGTCAAAGAGGCATATCAGAAAAAAATCTGATGGCGTGATTGTCACTATGGTTTTGTCGCTGTAGCATATTTTTGGAAGGAATACATTAATTTCTTATTGCGAGAGCTCACATCAAAACAGGCCAATATATTTATTCTTTTCGAAAACCTTCAATGCTTATTAAGTGGTTCAGACACTTGATAAAGATGGCAACAAGAAGACCTTTCAGACGAGCGATGTTCGTGATAAGTGTAATTAACCTTCATTGAGCCGGTTACAACATTCGATGTTCACATTTGTTTTTTTTAATTTTCATTGCGTCTAAAGTATATTGTATTATTAAATGTGTGCCTATCGGTCGCTAACTGCTCGATAAAGGCCGATATACTCGGCCATATTTATAATTGGCAACTAGTCGGCGAAAATAAACAGCTGAGTCGTAAAAAGTTACATAAACATAGGTAGGAATAAAAAAAAAATCTACTTAAAATTCTATCTATAATGTAAGCTAAAAGTAGTTTCCAATGCAAACCAATTTAATCAAAGTCAAAATTTAGACCAGTCGACCGCCAAATTGACCATTATATCATAGAATATGTGTCTAGACCAGTGCTTCTCAAACAATTATGATCAGTACCAATTTTCGTGGACCCCCCAGAAAGGCTTCACGGAACCCCAGGGTTCCGCGGAACACACATTGAGTATAGCTGGTCTAGACGGTTAACTGAGTACGCGGCGGGCTCTTTACTCCTCATCCATGTAATTGCTTTATCCTATGCCGTGTTCAAATGGTTCCTATTTATTTATTGCAGGAAATGGAGTGTATACACGAGAGCGACGAAGAGGCCGACGACAAATTCGAAATAAATCCGCTGGTCACCCATCCGATGCCAAAGTTAACCCCCCAGCGATCGCACACCAACATGAACCACCCGTCTGTGCGGACGATCGGTCTCCCCCGCGCGAAGACCTGTGATAAACCATTGCAAGACTTCGAGAAGACTTCTAGGTTAAGTTTAGGGTTAACCACGGCCGCCTCGGTGGCTGCCATGCCGAGGGTCACCTCCAGCGGGAGCATGAGCGAGGCGGCCAGGAGGAGGAAGGTGTCGGTGATATCAAACATATCTAATATGGACTTCACTGGCAGCTACCTGCAGCTGTATCTCGATGTAGGTATTGCTGTTTTTACCTTATTTTTAATGTTTAATTCTTGATTTTGGTACGCAATCTGTGATTTTGTATTCATATGGTGCGATGTTAGGCACAAATGTTGAAATATCCGCTAAATATGAGCGTAATTGTGGCTGTCATACAAATCTATAACATGGCGAACTATATTGTCCTTTGATGCTATAATTTTAATTTGGCTTGTAATTGAATAAAACTAAAATATAATACACCAACTATATTCTGGACTTAAGCTCCTTACCGAAATCACTTAGCAATTGTATAATCCACAATTTTGCTAGTTTATATAATTTATGTTAAAGAAACAGATTTGTGCGCGTTAACGTTTAATTTTCAAATTGTACTTTATATAAAAAATTATAAGATGTATAATAACTGAATCCCCAACTTGTTTCAGACAGTAGATGACGAAGAAGCGATACAAATGAAAGCCTTCAAGAAAGCCGAGCCAGAGGAAGAGAAGAAGACGAATTTCTTCATGAGATTCGTCGCGCTAATGGACTTAGATCTACTGAAAGACTGCTCGTTTTTGAACCTTTTACTTGGCCTCTCACTTTTTTGGAGTGGGGAGCTGCAATTTAGGATGTTGACGCCGTTTTTTATAATGAGCCTGGGGTACAATATGAATGACACGGCGTTTTGCCTGTCGATCACCGCTATAACAGATATTTTGGTGCGGTTGATATTACCACCCATATTTGATAGAACGACTATATCGAAGAAGATGATATTTTTCGTATCTGCGTTCTTTTTGGCGGTTACTAGATCAGGTAAGTGAGTTTATTAAATCTACATTGCGTTCTTGGTTAATGTGTAATTTCGGAAATCCATAACCACATCATTATTAACCGTCAACATCGGCTTAGCTTCCAAATTTCAGATTTTCAACCTAAAATAGTTTTAGTACGTATGTAAAGGTCCTGTAAAGTTTTATAAAATGAGTGTGACATGTGGTTTCTAGGTATTACACGATTTCATATTTTCCCTATGTTCTGTTTTAAGAATAAGCTACATACATACATACATACATACATACATAACATCACGCCCATCATCCCCGAAGGGGTAGGCAGAGTCAAAAGGGCAGCATGCCCCTTCAAACACATTCAGCCAAAAATAAAGCCGGGCTGGGTTAGATGGAAAATTGTGAAAAAGCAGTGACAAGCGGCTAACCTGTCGCCTACACAATCACACACCCAAAACCCTATTTACCATTAGTCGCCTTTTACGACATGCTAGGCAAGATCCACAGTTGGCATATTCTTTTTAAGTCCCAGACCAACATGGGATAAGAATAAGCTTTATCATAAATAATGTCCCAAAAAATTATTAGGTATTGAATAGCGACACGGTAACTCGAAAACTCTTTGGAGAAATAATATTGGATTTCTTTAAAAGTTTGTAGTCCAAATTGTTTATTACGAAAAATAATTGTTATATATAGTTCAACTAAACCCGTTTTTTAGACGTTCGTGTCATTTAAATTTCCTGTGGTTAACCATAAACAAAGGTGCTAAAGAATTCTTCAATGAGCAACGTCCTTCAACGGCAGATGGCGGAAACATCAAAACTGTTCGTGATAATCACTCCTCTAAGCATATGCAATTAAACGATTTGCAAATATTATAATTTATATATCTACCTGCATATATTAGTATATTGATATGATTCCAAAGTGATTAGCAGGGGCTAGCTCAATAGGGAATATGCATGAAAAATATTTTAGTCATTTAATGCATTCATCGGAAAATTAATAAAAATACAATACTAAGACTGCAAACAGAACCAAGATTTATAAAAAGATCAGCGAATATTACAGTTTTAAATTAATATATTCGTCTCTCGCGGTAACGGTTTTTCTATGCACGTTGTATAGCGCCCGTTGCATTTGACGTCACATTACACATCGGATCTCTCAGTCTAACCGACAACTTTTAACCTACGACTTGGTCAATAATCAAGATACAAAAAAAGAACCTTTAGATTTAATTACCTGTATTAAAGTAGACTTAAACAAATAAATAAAAAAAGTCATGCATATTCTCTATGGAAAAGATGGGTAGTAGGTAGTTCAATAGTAAGGACATGCGTCTCATACGTGCTGGTTCAAACTGTTGTAATCTGTGTGTGCATTGAAATAGTTATCTGTGGCAATAAACTAATTAGTCTATGGCAAGCTCTTTCTGCGTTTCATCTATTACAAACTGGGGGTTGTAGCTCTGGATTTTTCAAATTTAAGAACGAATTTATATCACTTGCTCGACGGTAGGGTAAAACATTAAAAATATGTATGGATGTGTAACTATGATCCAGTGCGTCTGGTTCCCCTATCTAAGGGTTACAAACGATAGACAGTCGCTTCAATGTAATTACTTGACTTTCTATATCCTAGTGATGGTATGTATGTAATACCATCACGCACATAATCCCCGAAGGAGTAGGCAGAGTCAAAGGTAAAATTGTGAAAAAGTTGTGACAGCTTGTCGCCCAGAAATACGGGCGGGATTGCATACCATAGTATAGTATAGAATAGAATTGCATGTAGGAGTATCTAGATATGGAAATAATATAAATTTAAATATTTGTCTGTGACGTACCTAATGTCTATTATGAATACTTAAGATCTAGCATGGTCCTGTTCCGACCTCGCGAATCAATACTTAGTTTGCATTTCCATACTTACTATTTGATATTTAGGGCTCCGTCCTCAATAAAAAAAAAATCACTAATAAAATAATTTCGTTGTCTCGTAGTATGACTGTCCTTTTTTCTGATATTGTGTTAAGATCGTTTTTTTTTAGGAAATAAGTGGATATATAAACTAGACATCAAATTCAGTTCAAAAATCCACCTTAAAGATCTACGTAATTAGTATTTATATGTTTTATATGTTTATCTATAATTAGGACACTAGTAGGTCAATAAAGATGAAATTGGAACCTAAAAGATTTTGCAGTTGGTACGAAGATAAGAATAAAAAATTTACTACATTCCAAAATTCCCTCAAAAGCGTATTTATATACCTTTTTTATAGGCTTTTATTGCAATGACAAACTCAATAAATAGTTAATTTACTACGGAACCCTCTGTGCAAGAGTTCTACTCGCTCTCACACGTGACTGCGTTAAATATGAGTGTTGAATTATTACCTCCGTCACGTGGCCAACAAACAGAGAGCCGAGACAAACATGTTTTTGGTCCTAGTCGCGTCCTAATATGAATAACAAATGTCGCATTTGATCTTGTTTTATTTTTAACACGTTTATTGTAATCGTGCAATTTATAGTTTTTTGTTATGTTCAAAATTATAATATTTCATTAGATTTGTAGATTTTCCGATACGTCTACATATAAATCTCCTGTAGTTTTGTCACTTAATATACCTACATGGCCAAGGAGTCTACGTGCTCTTTGGACGATGTATAGCTCATCGATAATAGAGTGTGTGATAACATTTATGTATATTTATGAATGTGTATATAAAAATGATAAAAAATATTCATATTCAAAAAAAATTAATTTCAATAGATACAAGAAAAGCGTTTTTTTTTTATATTTATATTCAGGCAGAAAATATAAGATATTATAATATAACGGTTAGTCTAACAGGTCACTTATAGACTAATCGTAACATATAGTTGCTACTTTTAGTTCACTGCCTGAAATACCTAATACTGAGGAATGGCCAAAATCGGAGGACTATGGTGGAGGGCATATGCAGTCGGCGCGGAGAATCCATAACAAAACTTTCAAAGGGACGGAAATGTGCTTGTGTCGAAGCGCCTATACAATGCTAACCAATAGGAAATATGCATGAAAAAAAATTTAGTCATTTAACGCATTCATCGGAAAATATAAAAAAAATACTAAGACCGGCGAGATATAATAGTTTTATACAAATATATTCATCTCTTTTCCGAAACCGGCTTTTTCTATGCACGTTGTATGGCGCCCGTGTCATTGTCAGGGTCTCTGACCACTCGACTCGAATAAGTTGCCTCATATTCTACCTACGGATATTTATTACACCAGATATATCACAACACAAGTGAAGTTTGTAATAGTGCTTAATCGAGATCCGTTTAAGCTTAGACCATGTTTCTGGATTTAGCAAGTTTGGTTATTACATTGAAGCTATATGTGATATCTACGCGTTCTTAGAGATAAAAAATACAAAGGTACGTGAGGCGAATGTTCTTACTATCAACTTACCACCGCCCTGTCACCCACTTTTAAAATGGAATGGTGATTTTAATGATCAATACCCACTCAGTATAAAGATGTCACAGCTTGCACAGTTTCCCATCTAACCCAACTCAATTTCATTTTCGGCTGAATGTGGTTCAAGGACCATATCGCTTCTTAGACTCTGCCAACCCTTTCGGGGATTGCAGGCGTGAGGATATATATGGAATGGTTACTTTAATGATTGACCCTTTCTAGTGCTAGCAGAACAGAGTGAGTGGGTCCCGCTGATGATCTGGCTGTCCATATGCGGGTTCTTCCGAGGGATGTGCCTCAGTAACTTCACGCTCACCATATCGGAGTACTGCCCCCTCGAGAAGTTGCCCGCCGCGTTCGGCCTGCACATGGTCAGCAAGGGCGCCTTCGTGGTCATTATCGGCCCTCTTATCGGTGAGTAGCCGTACTGATATTGTTCTAATTCTAAACACCGAAACTTCTTGAGGGATTTTGGTATTTTCTGGGCTTAGGGGGTCGCCCAGATGGTTCTGGGAATATAGTGTTGAAAATAGAGATTATTTCCAAGCAAATTTTCTATATATTAATTTGGTTTTTCACATAAAAAATAAATAATGTCAAAATTGCAATCTTGCAAAGTCGATGGCAGTATGACATCTGCCTATCGGGTAGATGCATGTAAAAAAAACAGTCAAATAAATTCTGGACGATTTCACAAAGAAGGACAAATAATTATCTGTGAAGGTTACAAGTTGCACATTTCTGGCGAAACTTGGTTGGTCGCTAGTGATTCGATAAAGTACAGCTGTTGTTTTTCATATAGGTTACGTCCGTGACTACACCGGCGACTTCTCGATCTGCATCCACGTGCAGAATGCCCTCATACTCTCCTGCGTGCTGGTCTGGGGCATCGAGTACGCGCTAGCGTTCACTCGCCGCCGCAAGGTCGTGCAGATTTAGTGTCTGTGTGTGCGCCCTACTGGGCGATGTGAGTGAAACTTACGAGACTCGCTAGATGGCGCTACTGAAAAATTTGGTATTTGTACTGGAACACTGTATCGTTAAAGACTTTTTAATAATGTATTAACCTCAAGATATGAGGATGGATGCATTTAAAAATCTTTAAATTGTTCTATAACAATAAAATGACAGTAGCGTGTAATGAAATAGGACGAAATGCATTCATTTTCATTAAAGTGAACGCTTGAATACAACAAAATACAATTTCATGTGTATTTTTGGTTTTGTTTATCTTTAAAGTAAAACAAATAGTTATCAACAGTGAAACGAAAACAATTCCTAAGTACCCTATTCTGAGTGGCGCTGTATAGACGATTAAGACATTTACATGTTTGTAAAATGATAAGACCTGTTTTATTTTTATGTCACTCATCGTCTGAGTTGATCTTTTAGCATCTCTAGAAGTAAAAGTAGATTGGGATAATTAAAGGACATTAATACCAGTTAAAAAGTTGTGTACAGTAGACATGCTAAACAAATCCTCTGTCATATCCATTATTATTTTTAAACGCGATTTTACAATTACCCAGTCTTCATTTACTCATATCGGCTATAACATTTTATAGTCTAACGAATATTTATATATCTAGTTTACTCGATAGTTAATAAATGAAACAACTTCTTCCTAATACGTCTTCTCTTCTCCAGTGCCAGGAAATATCATGACATTTTAGATGAACTATTAAATTTATACGATGTGGTAAAATTAACATGACTAAATATCATATATGACAGATACTTATTCTAGCATTTTATCTTTTATTATGACATTTATTATACAGAAGTGTAGTTGTGTTTGTCATTCTTGTGTGAGTGCAGTTGGCCAAGTAAATAGACTAATAAAATGAATGATAATAGACGAGGGTTAAGCCTCCTAATCACCGTAAACCACCATATCTTTATATTGGCATTGTCTCCTTACCTCTGCATTTTTATATATCAGTTGAAAGAGACATAGAATTCAGTTACTAAGGAATAACGCCATTACAACTGTACACAAAGTATATGTGACCGATTGACTATTAAGATATGTACATATCTAGCTTATAGATAGCTAAGAGACAATTCCATTGACTATTTATATTTAGATAAGCTACAAAGTGAAGACTGTAGGCAGAGCCTCAGAAAGCGCGGTACACAATTTCTTGCCCAACTGGACTCGTAATGTGACATATTAAGAGACTAACTGTACAATATAATATATCAAGTGTAGTGGAAGCGTGAGAGTTTATATTTAGTATTCTATTGTATAAATCATATACTACATGACCACAGATGTATCTAGATCCAGTGAGTCTCTTCAGCGGAACATGTCTTTGAAAACATTCAGTCACATTTAGAAGGTGACCTTTTAGACATTTATTTTTAATACTTAATTATATTTTTAGACGGCTGTTTGTAGTTTCGAAAGGTTATATGTAATTAAGCGTGTATTTTTAGATAACTATAATTTATATAGCAAAGTTCAGTAGTGAGGTATTTTCCAAACAAACGATGTTTTAACTTAATCTTTGATAATAATAATAATGTAACTCTGTAGGTTTGAAAATTCTATTAAAAAAAAAATAACGGGTTAGTAATAGTAGTCGCGTACTAACAACACCAACCTTGTTAGATTGTTATTTATTATGTTTGGTTAAGGGATTTGAAACAGTAAAACTTACTAATTAAATAAAACAAAGTTTAGGAATGCAATTAGTATGTTAAATTGATTTCCTTATGTCACAAATCCTATCACCCTTCACGTTTGCCTTTAAAGATCATAATGTAAATAAATAAGTAGATCAATTTGCATTATGTGCTTCTCAATGTGATTTTATTGACCAAATATTGAAGTACTAACTAAACTTTTATAAAAATGTATATTAACCGATCTTACGACATCGTAATTATATTGTTTGTAAATGTACTGCCCATCTATGCGATCGTATGTGGCGAGGTGCCAGTTTAAACATCTGTTGTATTTTTGTACTTATCAATTTTTAATCAGTACTTATAAAGTGTTATAATTATAAATGTAAACGCAATCAATTTATGAAATGTGTGTGCCAATTGTATATAAACCTTTCTTAATATATTGTTGTATATAAAGGTTATTACATCAACATATTTGCTTAGAAATGGAATTGAACGGAGATCTTCGATTTATAAACCTGATGAAATAAACAATAATCTTTGTGAAGTACTTACATAAATGGTAATAAAAATAATAGTAAATGGCGAGGTATTAATATATGTTATGCTCAATTCAAGAAATAATTAAAGGGTACGAAATAGAGAGATGCAATATGAAGTTGCGCATAAATAAATTATATATAGGAATATCAATAATAAATTGTACGTAATTACGTATTGTGCAAATATCCCAAACTACTGTAAGGTAAATTGTATAATTTTAAGCGCAAAAATGCATTATTCACTTTGTACGTATTACGGATTACGTAATAAATAGCGTATGAAAGTACATAATTGATTATACTTAGCTTACGGAAGTGAAAAAAAAAGGCTTGGCAACAATATTGCGTTTAAATATTTGGGCCCTTTTCAATAGAATTATAAAAAGTTCGTTTATGTATATCCACATACATTCGGAGTAGGGTTGCCAACTGTACTTTATAAAGTATTGTACGTTATTTTGGGCAATTGTACTCTATACTTTATGAAGGAAATAAAGTACGCGACAATACTTTATTTCTCATGATTTGATTTCTCTGGGATACATTTTACGTATACTCATTATACAAAAAAAGATGTTGGTTTTGATTGTTAGAATACATACATACATAACATCACGCCCATAATCCTCGAAGGGGTAGGCAGAGTCAAAGGGGCAGCATGCCCCTTCATCCACATTTAGCCAAAAAAAAGCCGGGTTGGGTTAGATGGAAAATTATGAAAAAGCAGTGACAAGCGGCTAACCTGTCGCCTACACAATCACACAACCAAAACACGATATACCATTAGTCGCCTTTTACGACATGCTAGGCAAGAACCACAGTTGGCATATTCTTTTTAAGTTCCAGACCGACATGGGACAGTGGGCTGGGTTGGATGAAAAGCTGTGAAAAAGGAGTGACAAGAGGCTAGCTCGTCGCCTACTCAGTCACATACCAATAGCCCGTAAACCATCAGTCGCCTTTTACGACATGCTAGGCAAGAACCACAGTTGGCACATTCTTTTTTTTTTGTCCCAGATTAACATGGGCCAAGTCCCAGACTAACATGGAATTGTTAGAATATTTGTGAATAGTGATTGATTAGCGGTGATAATTACCTGTTAAAAGTTGCTAAAAGTAATGCAAAAAATATTTTTAAGCAAAACGACAAAAGTAAAATAAATCGTGCTTTATTTAGACAGTATGTACTTTTTTTTTCTGCCTTAAATAGCCAATATACTTTATTTGCCCAAAAAAAAGGTGGCAACCCTAACGGAGCTCTTTATTACGTATAATGTATCTGTCAGCCGCTTAATTAAACGATACTATTAAATAAAAGAATAGACCAGTTCTGTTTAAATAAATAAATTTATACTGTGCAAATATGTATAAAACGTGTTCTGTTTTAAGATTGTAATCATGACACATAATATTATGATAATTATTAGGTTAGTATGCATACCTAACTCAATGACGAATATTTAAACGCTTGTGTTTCATCGTATCGGATGATCTATTGAACGTGAGATAATATTATTTTCTTCTTGTCCCATATTTCGTATTCGAACTAGTACTTAATTTTCGCACATTCATTATTCGCGTAAATAAATGTAACTTTAGCTAAACTGTCGTTTCCAGAGAACCCACTTATAGTTGCAGTGTGAGAATGTAGGCTTTCCTTATGCAATACTATTATAAATCAGGCATGCTAGGACAGTGGATAGAGTTTGATCCTATTGATATAAAAAAGGGTAACTATTATCAAATTATATTATTTTCTATAGCAGCGCAGCGGTTTTAACCGGGTAATTCCCGTTCCCGTAGGAATACGGGGATAAATTATAGCTTATGTCTCTCGCTGATAAAGAAGCTTTCCATTGGTGAAAGGCTTTTCAAAACGGTCCGGTAGTTTTGGAGCCTATTCAATACAAACAAAAAACAATCAAATCTTTCCTATTTATAATATCAGCGTAGATTAAAATAAAAGCAAAGACAAAACTAACTATTAACTAGTAACCTTTTTGTACCCTTAATATATATGGAATGGGTTTAACTATTTCTATGGCATTGTCGCTGGATGTTGGACCTCCGAAAACACGTAGACTGCTAACATCAATCCATATCCGCGGGTAAAGACCAGTTTAAAATCAAGACGCACTATTTTAGTGATGGTCAACGTCATTGACCACCAGTTCACTAATAAAAGTTAATATTCATGGATATATCTTCCTCTGGCTATGAGTTGTTGTATCTCACATTTGAATGTATTGGCTATGTCAAAATTATACAGACTAAATGGTGTAACAAAACAAGCCGCCAGAGTAGTTAACTCATCAATATTTTAACCACATAGTTGAGCCAAAAAATAAACCTTTTAAAAAAGCCGGTTAAAATATGGTGTTGCCACAATACATTTTCGTACAATATATCATTACTAGAGCGGTAGTAGCTCAATGGTTAACACACCCGCCTGTTAACCGAGTAGCGCGGGTTCAAACCCGGGCACGTTTATACCACTAGCTCGACGGTGAAGGAAAACATCGTGATGAAACCTGCAAAGTCAAACTACTTTGGATTTGTAACCATGATCCAAAAATTGTCTAGTTCCCCTATCTTAGGGTTACCAAGGTCAGATCGGCAGTCGCTTCAATGTAACTACCAGACTCGCTAAATCCTGGATCATGGTCTAAGCGGACCCCGTCTAACACGGGACATAACGCTAGGAAGATAAAGATGATGATTATCATTGTTACTGTTCTTTGTGTACATGTATATTATAACTAGCTTAAATCGATATTTTCCTGGTTCTCTCTCGGTTAATTTGTTACACTATTTATGTATTTACATTTTTAAACGTTTCTTTTGTAAAAAAAATTATTCTGTGTTGATATACACTTTGCCAACTAATTATCATTCTATTACAAAATCACTCGTTCAAATAGCACCACGTTAAGTACTTAATATGTATAACCATCACATTGAAACGCTCTTGAGTCTCGATATCTGAAATAAAAGCTTTTATCAAAAGCCATTAAAAAGAAAACCAGTCGAAACTCGTTTAACATACAACTATTATTTTATTTTTTCTTGCGAAATACACTAAACATGATTGCATTGCTAATGCTAGTGGCATAGAAGCTAGTTTATTTTATTGTGTGGCCTCGTACGTAATAACAATATTAATAAAATGCATACACTTGAATTTCAAATTTCACTGAAAAGTGTATGTGAAATTGGTATGGTTGATATTTTTTTTTCGTGACACTAATTTGTTGATTTCTTTACGGTATACTGTGTATGACATATTCTATTTTATTTGTTGTTAAAGATTGAATTGTTTTGATGTCAGTAGAAGCTGTATGCTGTTATTTATTTGATGTAATAATAAATGTTTGAAATATACAAATTTATATGCGCATGAATTACTTATTTCTTTAAAAGATAAATACTTTTGTGCATTGACAAAATATATAATATACCTATATTAATGTGGCTTGTTGAGCAATGTCATTATATTCTTTAATGTTTTATTAACAAAGATCTTTTTTTTTTTCTTTTTTTATAGCACCAAATAAATTACAGCGACGATTGAATAACATTAACATGTTTTGGTTAAAAATTTCGGTGCGAGTTTTATTATGATAATGTAATGTAAATATGACTATTATTTACCAATGTATTACATGTTGTGAAACAAAATGTATGTACACGTCTTTAGTATGAATGAAATATCAGAAAAGACAAGAATCAAAATAATAAGTGGTTACCGAAAGCTTTGGTTTTATTTATTTATTTACCTTATTAAAAATTGTTTATGAAAAAAAAGAAAAATATCTTATCCAATTACGAAAAAACTATTAACAAGGATGTTGACTGGCAAGTCAATTGAGATACTTTTTAAAAGCTGTCAAAACGCAATCACTTTATATATTTTGTATAGGCTTGTCCACATATATGACGTTACTAGTTCATATAATCAACTGACTAAATATTAAGCAATTTTTGTAAAATTTAAAATGGTAGACTCAATATACTTAATTAAAAATAAATAAGGTTTTACAACATACTCGTAGTTACTACGATACTTTCTTTTACGGAATCGCGCAAGAACAGCGACTGTGGTGAGTAATTGGAACTACAGCAAAGTTTAGTCTTTTTGTCAGGAATAATACAAGATGGCGCTACAAGCACAGGTTAGTTGTTTCTTAGTAATAATACGCCATCTGTGTAAAATTTATGGTTACAAAACAAATAATATTTTGGTTTGCTTCTGAAGAAAATATTTTATATTCATGTTTTTTACCTAAATTTTATAAATTATCTAAGAAATGACGTAAAAAATATTTTATAAAAAATCATTTTTTAAAAGTGAAATAATAACGTTTTATTCGGTTTTATCTCTCAATCAGTCTAAATGATGCCTGTAGCGACATCTGACAGTGTCAAGTCTATACGAAATCTAAAATGTATGTGACTAACCAGACATGACACTACTTACTTATAAATTAAAATAAAATTAAGTTGACACTAGACCGCTGCCCCTTTGACTCTGCCTACCCTTTCGGGGATTGTTGGCGTGATGTTATGTTTGTACGTATGTTGACACTAGACTTTCTGGAAAATCTTAATTTTGTCAAAATAAAAAGTATTTTTTTATACTTTGGTGATTTTTTTATTGATTTGTTATTTAGAAATAGAAGGTATATCTATAGGTAATTTAAGTAATATTATGGTATTATCACGCACTTCAGTTTCGTAACACAAAAATATGAATGTTTTATTATTCATATTTTCTTCATTCATATTTAATATGAATGAAGAATAATTTACATACATACATAACATCACGCTCATAATCCCCGAAGGGGTAGGCAGAGTCAAAGGGGCAGCATGCCCCTTCAACCACATTCAGCCAAAAATAAAGCCGGGCTGGGTTAGATGGAAAATTGTGAAAAAGTAGTGACAGGCGGCTAACCTGTCCCCTACACAATCACACACCCAAAACCCGATATACCATTAGTCGCCTTTTACGACATGCTAGGCAAGAACCAAAGTTGGCATATTCTTTTTAAGTCCCAGACCAACATGGGACAGTGGGCTGGGTTGGATGGTAAGCTGTGAAAAAGGAGTGACAAGTGGCTAGCTCGTCGCCTACTCAGTCACATACCCAAAAGCCCGTAAACCATTAGTCGCCTTTTACGACATGCTAGGCAAGAATCACAGTTGGCACATTCTTTTTTTTTGTCCCAGATCAAAATGGGCCAAGTCCCAGACTAACATGGGACAAAAGAATAATTTAATTCGAAATATTAGAAATTACATGCATACATACATAACATCACACGCATAATCCCCGAAGGGGTAGGCAGAGTCAAAGGGGCAGCAGGTCCCTTTAATTATAAATTAAATTCGAAATATTTCTTTTAGAAAGAAGCAATTTGTCGATAAAATTACCTAATCGTATTTTGTCATTAAAGACTCTGATATTGGCAACCTGTCACATTATGTTTGATACTAATCCTAAAATACCGTTTCTTTTTATTCCTTTTTTAAGATAGAATTCATTAAAGATTTAAAAAAAGATATATTTATTATCACCTTAATTTGCGCTCATGGGATCGTTAAACTTACGATCGAGCTTTAGCCATTTATAAAGTCTATTGATCACATAATCGTAGATACTTAACTAAGAAAAAATATTTTATTCTAATTTATTTTAGTAGTAATAAAGTGTCTTTATTTTATTTCACCAAGAATACAGCCAAAACATGAAATCACACTGTGACACCCACACTAGGCTAGGCCTGTCTCGTGGGAATCAAACAAAGGAACTTGCAGAGGAATATGGTGGAATATAGAAAAGGAAAAAAAACATCAATTAAATGAGTTGAATTTTAATACTATTGTTGAGTTCATTTAAATTTAAACTCTGTGTGTGTAAAGTAGGCAGTTAATACAAAAAGTGTAATAAATATTTAAACATAGAATTTAAAAAAAGTTGTACACATAGATAACGTCACGCCCATAGTCCCCGAAGGGGTAGGCAGAGTCAAAGGGGCAGCAGGCCCCTTTTACCACATTCAGCCAAAAATAAAACTGGGCTGGGTTAGATGGAAAATTGTGAAAAAGTAGTGACAAGTGGTTAGCTTGTCGCCTACACAATCATATACCCAAAACCCCATATAGATATATCTTTAAGTCTTTAGTATAAATTTGTAACTATATAAATCCACATTCTCATAATTATGTATACACACACATAGGTACTTTAATGTTTTTAAATTAAGTAATGACATTTTCGAAAATTTTGTTCAGAGCTACCATTAGAGATATTAAGAGTGTTAAAGAAAACGAAAAGGAATATCAATGGTGTTTCCGTTTTTTAAATTTTCCGTATAATCCAAGTCAAATGAATTTTTGGTAAAGGAGGTTAAAGAGCTTGCTGCTCCTTGGATTCTACCTACCGACTGCAGGCATGATAGATAGGATATATATGTACCTACTTAAGTACCTTTAAGAAATAAGCGGTAGGTACGGCATATTCAAGTTCGAAAAATTTTAGAGCAACGTTATCGACCGAATATGCCGACATAGAAACAGCAAATCTATACTTGTAATAAATCTGTAAAGGTCAATTCTGTACATGAAATATATTTTAAAAATAACTATCAGGGGATGATTAGTGATCGATACTGATGCCAAAAATGCAATCAGTAAAATTTTTGTCTGTCTGTCTGTCTGTCTGTCTGTCTGTCTGTATGTTCCTTATAGAAACAAAAACTACTCGACGGATTTTAACGAAACTTGGTACAATTATTCTTCATACTCCTGGGCAGGTTATAGTATACTTTCATCACGCTACAATCAATAGGAGCAGAGTAGTGAAGGGAAATGTTGGGAAAACGGGAGAAGTTACTCCATTTTTTAAGCTTCCGTCTCGTGTGTAGCCTTAATGGTTAAAGTTACATAGAAATCATGTATGACGGAAATAGTCTTTATAATATTAACCACAAACGCGGGTGACACCGCTGGCACAGCTAGTAAACAATAAGTTATATGTTGCGGACTACTTACTATTAAGAAATGCTTCTCAATAAAAAGTATCTACTTGAATCATTTAATTTAAAAATGAGGGTTAACTGCCTAAATACAAAGTAATGATTAAGGTCTAATACGCCACATACAGCTAAATACAAGTCAAGTTCAACACGAAGTACGTATCCTTTATATGGATCGTGGCGATCCGGTACGATTGTAAGACCTTTTAGAAATAATCGCAGGAAACTGCAATTATGATGGTAATTTCAATAAATTTATTATATAAGTATATTTTAATTTTATTCTTGTTAGGATTTCATATAAATCGGATATACTTGACGTAGGTATATGTGATTACGGCAGTGGAGCTATGAAGGTAGTCGTGCTAGTGCCAGTATAAATTTAATATCGTGGTATAATACTTAGGTAGGTACACTTAGTGTCAAGGCGGGAATGCGGGCTATGTCTATGTATTAGGTTGAAATATGTAAGTGTAACATATTATGTAATTTTTCTTTTTTTGAGAGTCAACACTAGACATTTTTGATTCACTTCAGCGTTGAGTTTAGAATATTCATCTACTCGCAGTTTCTTCTATGGTCTACATACTTATGAACCTAAATAAAAGGAACTGTAATTCTAATACTATCTTAAACATGTAATACTAAATTAAGCGAATTGCTGTAAGGGAAACAATTATATTAACCCGAAATACAGGCAATCGGAAAGGTCTAATATAAAATTAGGAAAATTAGGAGCGGTAGGTCATCATTAATGTTCAAGGGATGTTTAATGGTCTTATGTCGTTATATGTCCATACAATGACATCTAAGTTATAGACACGTGTAACTCAGGAATCTTACGAACGCGGGCGTAGAGTGTAGTCGGATTAACTTAGTTTTATTGGTTTCACTCGCTCACGGTTCACGGATCGCCTAATTTCCAGTAACCTGACTCGGCGATATTACACGTTGAGTAAGCTGACGCGTTGCCCTGATACTTTAGTTTATGAACAAGCCTATACTTAGAACATTTTGACTTCTTTAGGAATTGACAAAATGGACTGAAGTACAAAAGTGTAGCAATCAATTACAATATAAAGCTCTTTATTCTTTTAAGCAAATCTCAATACAACACTAGTCAAACATTTTTTGCCACAAAATCAACATTTGTGGCAAAAAATTGTCTCCTCAATAATTTGGCTCACTTCTCCCATATTGGTCTGGGACTTAAAATATAATGTGCTAACTGTTTAATGTGTTCTTTGCCCAGCGTGTCGTAAAAGGCGACTAATGGTAAATCGGGTTTTGAATGCGTCATCGTGTACACGACGAGCTAGCCGCTTGTCACAATTTTTCATCTAACCCAGCTTAGTTTAATTTTTCTGGCCGAATGTGGTTGCGATGGCTGGCTGCCTCTTTGACTAATAAGGTGATGTACTGATTGCTTACATTGAGAAAATGATATTTAAATATTATTAATTGTATCTATTTTTATAAATATTATCTATTAATATTATTAAGAGAAGATATTTTTAGTCACTTATGTGACGCCTGCAATCCTCGGAGAGCCTCGCAAGAAGCCTCTGCAATAACTTATTTGAATTTAGGCATAGCATGTCACGCCAACGTGTATCGGGCCCAGAATGAGCACGACAAGTGACTGACACCTAGTTCTATCGCCTGAACTGCCTTTGATTGACAACTAATTTTGTGACAACATAGGTAGGTACCTCGCTTTAAATTATACATCAAGGCCTTCATAATGAATAACCATTAAACATTATGTAGATCAAACAAAGTTTAATTTACAAATTGCATACCTAGTTTTTATTTTTAATATAGGTAGGTACCTAATCATTAATAATAATATAATATGTATTCCTTTGCAGTTTCGAAGCACATTCCCTGCTTTTAATACCAAAAAACATTTAATTTATCGAATAATTATGAAATTAAGCGCAGTGGATATATAGGGCGGTAGATATTTTACTTGGGTGCTTAATAGATGGAGGGGAGGAGATAGGGTGCATTCATAGTGAACGACAAAGTAGGTATTTCTTGTTAGGGCATTCAGAAAACATATCTATTTTTGATACTACCACAATAAGTTACAATAGTTATAAGTAATTTATGAAGATTCAAGGTTTCTTCGTATTATTATTAGTATTGTATATTCTTTCTACAATATATGTTTAGTATATATTAAGGGTCAAAAATATAAAATATAATTTAGTGTAGGTAATATGATTGTAAAATTTACAGTGCACATATAATTTCATTTAATTATTATCTCATTTTTATGACTTGTTTGTCTGTCTATTCGCTTGTAAATAAGCGTGTATCGCAAAACAAATAGGTACTGAGGACTTCTACATGATAAAGCTAAATTCTTGCATGTCCATATTATTCGTAAGACTTAGGTATCTCCCTCATTGGCTAAATATATTATTTACCTACTCCACATTAACATGGATGTTCTGGAAAAATATATTTTGGGTAGGTAAAATGTTTTACTGATATTTTTTTTATATTGGGTAAGTAAGGAAAATTAATTATTCCGAATAATTACCTATACGATATTTCTTAATATCACATAATGTTTTGGCACGTACCCCATTTTCCGTATATTATATTCAGGCGTAGGCTTAAAGAAGTTTAGACGTCGCACTCTGCGATTTATGGATGGAACCTTTTACGTAAGGAGTGGCATTATGTTACACGCTTTCAATTCATTGAGCGATTCGGTGCCTTACTCCTAACACATTGCTCTCCATACCGGTTAGATTGCAATGATACAAACTATAGTGCGGACGCGGGCATGACGTATCGACCAAAATGCTAACTCGCATAAAGTGAACATCATTAATATTTCCCAACCAGTGCTAAAATGACCGATCTTAGCTCGTTTTAAAGCGGGAAATAGTCACGTTCTGTTTCCAATAATTTATATTTAATTTTAAATAACATAGTCAAAATGGATGAGGCTTTTGCTCATGTACAGGGAAGTGGTCGGAAACACAGGAGGGGCATGGTGCCCCCTGATGGTGGTTGGGGGTATATGGTTGCTGTCGGCGTAGGATTTACATTTGTGAGTATCATTTGGCGGTTTTTTATTTTTCGTCAGTTCTCTTCACCGCTGCTGGAAACTTAAAAAGTTATCCCTTATTTTTAAGATCGATCTATTGATCGTCTAATCAAAAGTATAAAATATTTGATTGGCTTTAAAACTAATTTTTGTTTTCTGGTTTTAATTGATGAAATTAAATGAGTTAATATTTATAGTCTTAAGGGTTGATTTTTCAATAGTCAGATAAAAGATAACAATCGAATAAATCACAATCCGGATGATTGTGAAATGTCATTGCCTGTTTCCTAAGTAAAATACTGTGTGACATCCGCAAATTGGTGACTTTATACTTTATCAGTCGGTCAATTTTTATCTGACCATAAAAAAATCGGCCCTTAATGTGTCCAAATCTGAAAATGTGTGTAAAAAATATAAATGTTCCATTTTCAAATTCAAGATCCGCGCGCATTTCAGTTTTACATTTCAGACTTTAAGTATGTAAACACACATTTAAATATGACACTACTTTAGACATTAATAATTTTATAATAATCGACAATTAATTTTTAATCTTTTATATCGATTAATAAACAAAAAAATACCCAAAAATATAATAGGTAATGCTCCATATAGCTAAATTAAAAATATATTATGGTCGTAAAAGATAAAAATCGTAAATTATTCCCATTAAAAACACGTTTTCTACAATCGATAGAAATTAAATTTAATAAAAATAAAGCAAAAAGTTGACTTAGCTAATAGGTAAAACAATATATATTGACTCATAGATCATTTTACGTGTTTTATTTTTTTAATAGAGTATTGGATAAGTATTGGGCTTGTAATTGTAGACGACAACTTAGCCACATGTTACTACATGTACCTTTTCATATTAACAATTTTCCATATGACCCGGTTAAATTTCATTTTATTTATTTGAAATTTCGCTAATAGTTGTTAAAGCTTTTTTGTCTGTATCATTATTTCTTTTTTGATTGTGAGCATTATGATATGTAGTATGTGTTTCATATTAATTAAATTTAAATTCTTTATTTTAGACGTTATGCAGCCATAATTTGATAGTTATATTAAATATGATAGCAAGTAATTTTTTTTTTAAGGAAGGTTAGATAAGTTCTTACATGTTGTACTATAATTATTTAGTGTCAATAAACTGATCAAACTATGTTGCGTTCCAATTGCAGTTTATTGCGCAAAGTGCTACACTTTTATTAATATAATTGGCAACTTCTGCATAATAGATTTTTCAGAAGATTATGCAGAAGTTGCCAATTATGTTTATATGTCTTTTAGTTTAGGTATCGAATTAGGCTAGGGCATCCTCTCGCTTATAATAACAACAAAACAAAATCGACTCATTGATTTTTTCATAAATTAGTAACATCTGATTAAGATTCAGTCATCAAAATGTTCACATCAGATCACATTTTTGTGATATTTGACTACAAAGTTACTAAAACTGGCTTTAAGAACTGACTTTAGTATTGATAAATCAATCAACTCATAAATATATATTTTTTTATATCTAACATCTCATTTTAGAAAGTAATTATCCCAAATATTTTAATTAACGGTGTAATTATATTACAATATTGATGCCTTGCAAAATATTTGCATTAGAATGTTATAAAGAATTTGTCTATACAGTCTGGAATGTAGGCAAAAAATATGGAAAGCCATATTTTTGCATACAAACATAGTAGAAACTTAATTCAAAGTACATTGATATGTTAGCATTATCACTATCGATCACTATATTATGTTTGCGTTTCATTCATGAGACTGTTAAATAAATCAACGAAATTCGTTTAAATAGGTAATTTTTGAATGTTTGTAGTTGTAGTCAAATTTAAAAAAATGTGATGTGATGGGAAAATGTTTAACAGAATTGTATTATGCGGGTAGTTTGGAACGCCGCTGTTACGAAGCACGCTGTTGCGAATTATGTTTCCTCTCCCCGGGTTTAAACCTACATACCTCGTTTGAGGCGCGTACAGTTACTACTGCGCTACCACCGCTCTCTGTTTTAATTACTAAGTGCATGCATATTTTTGATATATATTGTGATTACTTATATCATAGTCGAAGGTATGAGGCAATGAAAACGTTTTTCGAAACACGGTTGTTCACGCCTACGTCAGTAGGTAGTAGAGTCTTGAGCTTCTGAACAATGAGGCAGTGGAAAAATAATTCGCAACAGCGTGCTTCGCAACAGCGGCGTTCGAAACTACGTAGTTTATACATTATGTAGGTACCGATAAGAAGAAAAAGTAATTAATATTTTTTTTTTTAGAAAAATTTAGTTATTTTGTTGCTTAGTATGTATTAATATAGACAGCAAGATGTAGGATGTAGGTACTAGACAGCGTTGTTGATTTGAATTTCGTTATATATTTTTCACGTGCATTTAGTATGTATTTTGATAAAACAAACGTATTAATCAAAATATACTCGAAGGAATAAAAACTGGTGGGATTTGAATATGAATATGGCGTTAGGTATATTCTGTCATAATTACATACTAAATAAGGTATTGACTTATAAATACAATAAATAGATACATTTATAATCACAACAAATAATATTAACGATCATTAAATGAAACGCGTTCAAGTTAATTTAATTTAATAAGTCATTAATGTCTTATTATCCTCATAACGATTATAATAATAATAATAATAAAATATATATTATTCATGATCATAATAAAACTAAGATAATAATCAGGCTTGTATTACTGTTTGATGATTTCTGCGGATGACACTTTGTCGAAGTAACAGATTTGAAACACGATAAGAAAAGAAAGAAAAAATTAGAATGTAACTCAACGCGACAAGTCATACACACTTGATGAATAACCCATAAGTAATTATTTCAGTAATTTTGAGATGGGCACTATGCCTATTACCGATATATAAAATTATAGTAGGTACATTATTTATAGTATTGGCAAACCGTTTCTGCAAGGTCTTGCAGCTTGCTTGTTAAGGTCTATATTATAATTTAAAGATATAGGTATAAATGCAATATAAATGCATTAAACGACAATGGTATATGGGGTTTTGGGTGTGTGATTGTGTAGGCGACGAGCTAACCACTTGTCACTACTTTTTCACAATTTTCCATCTAACCCAGCCCATCGTCCCATATTGGTCTGAGACCTAAAAAGAATATGCATTGCCTAGCATGTCGAAAAAGGCGTCTAATGGTGTATCGGGTTTTGGGTATGTGATTGTGTAGGCGACAAGCTAGCCACTTGTCACTACTTTTTCACAATTTTCCATCTAACCCAGCCCAGTTATATTTTTGTCTGAATGTGGTTAAAAGGGTCTGCTGCCCCTTTGACTCTGCCTTCCCCTTTCGGGGATTATGGGCGTGATGTTATGTATATGTATGTATCAGATAGTCTTCCGATTTTTAAGTCCCAAGTTAAATGTTATTTCCTTTCCCTTTAAGATACTCTAGATTAGATCTATAAGTATAGTAAGTAGGTATATGTTATATAAAGTAAGTATGTATTTATTTGGTATTTAGGCGCTTGGTTTATTCAATTATGAATTTGAGTTTACATGTATTTTTATATGTATGTTTATATGTTAATATAAGTATTTTATCATCACCCTTATTTTTGTATCCCCTTTTTATTAAGTATGATTTACTGCACGGCCCTACCCTTCTCTTTTCAGTAGCTTATTTTCCTCTACCTGAAGGTTATCTGGAAGAGATTGCTTTTAGCGATAAGACCGCCTAAATTGTATTGTCTGTATCATTATTTCTGTATTTGTTTTTCTTGCAGTAAAGAATATCTATCTTTTATTTTATAAGTTAACCTTAAATAACTGATGATTTTTTTTAAGTGAGTAGGTACCTAATTAAACTTGTTATTCCAAAGTACCAAAGATGAAAAATTAGACCACATTTGAAAATTTGTATAATCAATTCCTTTACTTACAAATTTATGCAAGAATTTGATTAAATTGTGTAATCAAATTTATCATATTTTTTATCAATAAACAGACCCTATATATAAAAACACATATCGGACTTGACCTTTATTTATACATTCGAGTATAGCCGGATGGTTTTTTGCCTAATTAAAGGAAAACATGTAAATTGAACAGACACCCTTTGATAGGCCTTATGTCCGTAAAATATATTTTCAAATTGGTAACTTCTTTTTCGAGCGGAGCGGTGGTAGCTCAATGGTAAGGACACGCGCCTCTTAACCGAGGAGTGCGGGTTTAAACCCGGGCACGTACCTCTGGATTTTTCAAATCTATGTACGTATTTATACCACTAGCTCGACGGTGAAGGAAAACATCGTGATGAAACCTGCAAATTCAAACAACTTTGGATTTGCAACCATGATCCAAAAATTGTCTGGTTCCCCTCTTAGGGTTACGAAGGTCAGAACGGCAGTCGCTTCAATGTAATTACCAGACTCGCTAAATCCTGGATCATAGTCTAAGCGGACTCCGTCTAAGCACGGGACATAACGCTATGAAGATGATAACTTCTTTTTCCGTCTTTTCTCTAAAGTATTTTTTCTCGGGAGCGCATGATTTTGGGATGTCTTCTTTCCTAAAAATGTAATTACCATTGGATGATATACCTAGTATAAAGTACTAACTTAAGCCACCCACAAAAAATAAATGTGTGCTTATTGACAAGCACATGATAGTCTTTTTATTACACTAAGCAAATGCATTGCTTTAATATACTAAGGGAGTTCAATGATCTTTGCGACGTTGTAATTTGGATGTGTGTGTTTTAAGTAATTCATATGCTCTGGATGTGAGATTTCATCCCGGCATAAGAGTAAATGCTTAAATTTTATCGATCTTTACATACAAGTTTTAAGTAACTTTTATGATAACACTTACCATGTATACTTAGTAAGTAAATAAATGTTTGATTTTATACATTACTAGCTGTGCCAGCGGTGTCACCCGCGTTTATGGTTAATATTATTATAAATACTATTTCCGTCATACATGATTTCTATGTAACTTTAACCATTAAGGCTGCACACGCGACGGAAGCTTAAAAAATGGAGTAGCTTCTCCCGTTTTCCCAACAATTCCCTTCACTACTCTGCTCCTATTGATTGTAGCGTGATGAAAAGTATACTATAACCTGCCCAGGAGTATGAAAAATAATTGTACCAAGTTTCGTTAAAATCCGTCGAGTAGTTTTTGTTTCTATAAGGAACATACAGACAGACAGACAGACATACAGACAGACAGACAGACAGACATAAATTTTACTGATTGCATTTTTGGCATCAGTATCGATCACTAATCACCCCCTGATAGTTATTTTGAAAATATATTTCATGTACAGAATTGACCTCTCTACAGATTTATTATAAGTATAGATGTGTGTATACATACACACAATGTTAAAAAATAATTTATTGCGCAATAAAAAAAAAATAAACACTCCTGAGCCATATATGCTAACACGTTTAGGTCTATGAATAGAAGATAACACATTTTTTAAATGACAAAAGGTTCAATCATACTTCTTTACTTAAGCACATTCATTGCTCTTCATGTTTTAGAACAAAAAATATTCACGAACCTAATTAATTTTTGTTATCACGAGGACATAAGCACCTTATCCTAGGTTCATTAATAATGTATTTCGTTGACCGGAAGCGACAATTAAGGATCGAACGTCGTTATTTAACACTAAAATAGGCTTTTATTTTTAGTAAATACGATCAATTTTTAAATCAGCCATTAATTGGTAATTAAAAATACCTGTTTCCTGGGTTTGACGCCGACCGTGTTTAAAATTAGTATAGGCTGGGAGTGAATTACTACATATGAAAGTATTTTAAAACAAAATCCTCCGCCGCGTCTGTCTGTCTGTCTGCTCGGAAAAAGCTCAAAACTACTGCATGGATTTCCATGCGGTTTTCGTCAATAGAAAGAGTGATTTATGAGGAAGGTTTAGGTATATATAAATACCCAGGGCGCAGCCGGAGCGGGCCGCTAGTAGATAATAAAATATATATATATATTTTTGGTCATGTGCGTTTGTTCGTTTCTTTCGTTTGGGACGCTGAGGGCTGGGCACAACACGATTACATTAAATCTAAAAAAAACAGTCGAATTGAGAACCTCCTCCTTTTTTTTAAAGTCGGTTTAAGTGATTGGGCGCTATGTATTTTCATATTTTCTGTATCTGCCGTAGCGCCTAAAAATGTATACCTTGATTAGGTTTCAGCCGATTTGTAACAGTCCGGGTCATAAAAGTTATTTGTAAGATAAGCATTTACTTTTCAGCGCGCGATTTTTTTAAAGTCGGATTTTAATTGTCTAACCGCAAAGCATAATAATGTAATCCTTATCGACATCCTTTGTATTTTTAATTTGGACTCTGTGTATAAACATTAGTTATTTTAAATAGCCTATGAATTTTTAAACCTTGAAGCTGTTGAGCCTCGCTATCCTCGTATGAATAAGTAAATTTTCGGAATTTATAGCCTAACTTTATTAATTAACATTTTTCACGCATAATTATTTAGAACAAAATTACCGTAGATATTTTGTAGTTTCATAAATATAACGTTGTATCTCAGATCAGACAATGATCTGAGCATATTATATTACTTATAACTAGCTTATTTGCTTCTCCGCGTGGGTGGACTTCGGGCCGTTACATAGATATTTCGCGAATATATAATTTTTTTGGGGTAAAAAACTAGCTAGCTAAAAAACTATTAGATTTCAGAGAAAATGTTTGCACAATTTTCCATCTAACCCAGTCCAGTTTAATTTTTTGGCAGTATGTGGTTAAGGAGGCTAGCTGCCCCTTTGACTCTGCCTCCATCGGGGGTCACGGGCGTGATGATAATATATAGGAATGGAAGATCCAAATTCGTAACGTGTTAATTTTTATTGCAATTGGTTAATCGATAAAAGCGAGTGGGCCTGACAGATTTTATAATACTCTATAGAAGGGGTTTACTGTAGGTACCGACAATGATACTGTCTATAGCCGCCTTTATTAATGCCTTGTAGGCATATGTCATTTGGCAGTCAGGATAAAAAACGCTTGTCAATTTTTTATGTAATTATAAAGCTTATAAAAACCAAGCAATTATAAAACTTGTCTGATGATGGGATACGAATTATTTTTTAGATGTCATAAACTCTGCCGACAACGCGTTTATTATGAATGTAAACCAATAATTGTTTTATGACAACGATTGCTTTGATATTGATAGGAAATATGAGTTAAAGAAAATTTTTATCGATTTTAATACATACCGTTTCAAAAAGGTGAATTTTAATTTGACGACCTAAACGAAATACATAAATAAATAATTTTTTTAAATCTAAGATTTGATGTTTATTTATACATTATTATATAAAAAAACTAACGTTTGTTTTATAAAAGTATTAATTAGAGTTTATGTGACAGTTTTATCGGTTATGGTCACTTAATTTAAAATTAAGAAGTTCAGTCATAATAAACTCGATAATTTGGTTTGATTATCGCTACATTTTGCCATGTTGTGAAATAATGTTAATTAACATTTTACTATCTTATAATCTGCCTCCTGCTTGCGTAATCCGCTCACGCCCAGTGGATGTTATTTAAGTTTTGAATGATAGGCTTTTAAACAAATAAACAAAAATTCCAGTATTGGTAATTATGTGGTGGAATTTTTGTCTGCTTCTTCCTAGCGTGTGTTTCTGTGTCCCGCTGTAAGTCGGTGTCCCTATGATCATAGGTTTAGCCTAATGGAACAATCAAGTGATTGTCTTATCTTCGTAACAGTTAGCCAAAAGGATTTCATACTTATAAATGAATGGTTACCTGGATGTGCAAGTTCCTTCACCATGCTCCATCAATCTCGTGGTATGAATCTCTACATACTCCGATTTTGTTGGATGCTGCTTGTTGTCTTTTGAAGCACATGAGATTTGAACCTTTTGAAAATGTGTTTGTAAGCCATTATCTAACAGGCCAGTGATAAGCAGAAACCATTTCTATAAAATTTTAATCAAGATTGTGTACCTTCCCACATTCTCAGCCAACGGTCTGGGACTTAAAAATAATGCACCAACTGTGTTTCTTGCCTAGCATGTCGTAAAAGGTGGCTAATGGAAGGTATATCGGGTTGTGAAGACGTGATTGTGTAGGCTAACCACTGTCACTACTTTATCGAAGTATTCCATCTAACTGAGCTTAGTTTTATTTTTGGCTCAATGTGGTTGAAGGGTCTTGACATCCCTTTGCCTCAGCTTACCCCTTCAGGATTATGTGCGTGTTGTTATGTATGTCTATTTATGCATGTATATATTGTTTACCTTCTTGTATATAGGTACGAAAATCTTCAATTAACTGAGAATGCCCATTTTTTTTTCAGATGTTAGGATTTGGATCATCAAATGCATTCGGAATCCTGTTTCACGGCTTCTTCATGGAGCAGGGAGGAGCGAGTGGGCTGCCCTTGGTAATCGGAGTATATAATGGAGCTTTATCTATTGCAGGCAAGTGTGCTGTTGTATCCATGTATATCAAAAAATACTAAAAAAAGTAATTGTTACAATTCAATGTAATTTTTTTTAGATTTATTTAAGTTGTTTCATTTTATTTTGTTGTCTGGTATGAACGGTGCTTGTATTTTTCCATGTGATAATTAAAATCAAATTGAGCACTATTTGTGTGCCGTTTGTGTGAATTAAACTATATCAACCTGCATAAAACAATCTCAACCAAATTAGACGAATCAAGATATAAACGAACAGGTCAAGTTAAGTCTGAAGAATTTATTTGTTATTAGGGTAAGTTAAATAAACCGTTTAAAAAACCGTTTTGTCCCATGTTAGTCTAGGACTTGGCCCATGTTAATCTGGGACAAATTACATACATAGTTACAAATGAAGCTTATAAAAGCGTGTTAAAAAAGAATGTGCCAACTGTGGTTCTTGCCTAGCATGTCGTAAAAGGCGACTAATGGTATATCGGGTTTTGGGTGTTTGATTGTGTAGGCGACAAGTTAGCCGCTTGTCACTGCTTTTTCACAATTTTCCATCTAACCCAGCCTGGCTTTATTTTTGGCTGAATGTGGTTGAAGGGGCATGCTGCCCCTTTGACTCTGCCTACCCCTTCGGGGATTATGGGCGTGATGTTAAGTAAGTTTAAAAATAATTTACGATTACAATAAAGGAACATAATAACTACTTCGTGATAAGCAAAGATATATCACTTATGTATTCTACTCTTGCGTCAATTACCGGCACAAAAAAGATTTGGGCTTAAAAATATTGACGTCAGAATATCTTAGCGGTCTCATTAAATTTAAGTAAAATATGCTATCTACTTTTTCGAATGATTTTGTTTTCTATTTGACCTACATCGCGGTAGAGGTCGTTAAGCTTAGAGTATTAAGAATACTTACAATGCGATGAGAAGATAGCACCTAGTGCGTAAAAATGGGTTAGCGATAGTGTTATTAATATTGAGATAACTAACATAATCTTAAATTTTTTCCACCTCCTACTTTTGGTTTTTTGAAGAGATATCAGTCTGCAACCGCTGACTGAATGTATTTTATTATGTTTAATGAAACACGCAACATATTTCATGACAGTTTCGGTTTTAATGAAGCAGTTTGTCTATCGCTTTCAATAAGTTGTTGATAACGACTCGTTTGTACCTATATTCAAATATGATTGATGACACCGTACATAAATATTTCTTTGACAGCTCGTAAAAAATGATGTGTGGTTTCGTCTGCCTTATTTATGTAGTAGTTATATTGGTTATAGGTATCTTAAAATGTTTTCCGATTACTTCTGAGTAGATTTGGACCTAATCTTAGGCTTATCTCATAATATGTAAGTAGTTTACATTGTTGTAAAATGTTTTTTCTCAACCAATGAGGGGTTTTTGAATTCAAACATCCAAAAGATGTCATAACTATGATAGCGGTCTTCTCGCCCTCCTCATTGGTTAGGTTTCAGACCAACTGACATGCTGTCAACAATGAGCCAATAGTGACAGTGATAAGACCACGAGACTCCCTCGTGCCATCTGGCGGTTTTTGTATTTTTGAAAACCCTCATTAAAACAAGTTAATATAACCACAACTAAAACCACTAATGTTGTCACATAACTCTCATTAGAGCACATTTGTTACCACAGACGATAGATAATCCGATTTACGTAGATAAAAGCAAAAGTAGTTTTTCTACGCTATACTGATGTTTTTTGCGATTGTAGTTAGAATGTATTTGTGTTAACAAGGTTTTTGAGGTTATTGTCAAGCATTTTAATAAGTAAGCATAAAATGTAGGTCGACATTTATCAAGAAATCTTTATTATGACTTATGTTATCTTTTTACATAACGTCATATTTACTTTAGATGACTTTTATGAATCTTTGACAAACAGCCAAAACGCTTGTGTAACTCAAAAATAGAGTTAGGTGTTTGACATAAAATACCTGTATATCTATTTTACATAGCTGACCCGACAGTTGTTGTTAATGTACTCGTTTAAAAACGTTCGTAGGTGCGTCAAATTTTAGCATCGATTATAAATAGAGATTTAGAAGACAAACCTAATAAATATATTTGGATGTAAGCCCTTGAACTAGAATGCCTACCGGAGTATTTGTTTATTGTTTTATGAGTCAACAAGCCCATTGCTACTTTAACGGCCGATAATATATTGCGATTGGTTCAATCTATATCAATGAACACGTTGGCCTACCGCACAATACATCAAAATGTGCCAATCGTTTGATTAACGAAATTATTTACTCATGGACAACACCTAGGATATCTACCTAACAAAATTAACCTACTGGCAGTAATTATACGAGGATTGCTAGTTGATCACAGATAATCTACTTAAAACATGATACTGAATGTCTTTTTGAGCTATGAAGATATTGGGGAAAATCATACTAATATTATAAAGAGCCATTCTGCAATGTATATTGTCTGGATATTTATAGACCTTGGAACTGTACTACGTTTGTAAGAGACAGGGACTTGAGGGACTTAAAGGGATCTCTTAAATTAAAATATATCAAGCGGTGCAAAACACATATTTAAAAACTGTTATTATGTAATAAACAAAATAAAAACATATTTGAAGGACAATGTATCCGAGCAAGCAAGCTGCATATTTGTAGTGATTAGCAATTCAATAACTATTCTAAATGAACGTGTCTACGCTGCAAAAAAACTAGACGACAAAGTTATACAAATGGTTCGTTGTTTTTTTGCTAATATAATTACGGCTGACCCAACTTTTACTGATTGCATCGATCTTTGACACGTGACTCCCTAATTACACGGAGTAGGGTACCATTTCAGTAGTAGTATACAATACATACATAATATCACGCCCGTAATACCAGAAGAGGCAGGCAGAGTCAAAGGGGCAGCATGCCCCTTTAACCACATTCAGCCAAATATGTATAAAATTGGGCTGGGTTAGATGGAAAACAGTGGATAGATGGTGTTTGTTAACAGTACTAGATTTTTTTTTACAGTACAAACTCACAAAAATTTCACTGCTTTAAACTTGGCACTACGTACAATATGTACTCGTAGCTTTGAGAGGAAATGTGTGAAGATATTTTTAAAGTGTGTGTAGAGTATTAAAAATATGCGCTGACTTGTCACATAAGTACATTAAAATTCAGGCTTCCTAACTAATAAGAACAAAAATAAAAAAAAACGGATTTATCCGGATAGAACAGGTCAGACGGTAGATCTACAACGATTAGTCTCGTGCGTATCTTTGATAGTCTGTTTCGAATATCAAAGCTCTCTACTTTGTTAATTAAGGAGAAGTAGTAACTTCTCCTCAATTAACAAAGTTGCGGTGAACAAAGCTATGTGTAAGACAAAGCCTGATTGAGCAAAGAGACCGTCTGGTACACATCAGTCGGGGTCGGGCAGTACAATGGCCTTTATCGATTTAATATGTTTCCATTCCTTAATTCCAGCTTAATTGAATTACTTAAGCAGCGGTTAAGACGATTGAGTTGCTATGGCCTACTTATTGCAAATTAATCGTTATTTGAGTTGCTCATTGCTTAATTGTTGGTGATGGGACGAAGACCTCTGTCTTTTTTGTTGCCATTTTCTATCTAATCTCAATTGTGTTAATTAATACGAGATGGACTGGTTTTCTGAGACTTATTTTATCATATCACCTGTGATCTTTAGCTGTGAACTCTAGATACTAAATAATTTGGGATTGGTTTTACCCTAAAGGATTTCATCGATGTTTTTTTATGTTGTGCCTCAAGAGTCAGGATCATGACATAGAGATTTAACTATGTAATAGATAGGTACTCTGAGCATTTCTTGGTAGAAGCAAAACATTTTATTTTACAATTGTTTGTAATTTTATAAAAAATATTTAAAAAAAAATAGAAACGTTATCTATAAAAACGGAAAATTCGGTTAGGTATAGCTAACAATTAAAAAAAAAAACGAAGAATTTGTTCAAGAAAACAAACATATATCTCTATTTATTCAAAACGAAAAACTAGCGTAGTTAAACACTGATATTACAATAACTCGAGCTACTTTTTGGTGCTTGCGACCGTCCCATATTATCAACGTTTCCGTAATTTAATAGCATGAAGGGTGCAACGTAACCAGTGTACTTTCTGTTACCCGATAGCGTTTCACGCGTGAATACGGAAGGTTTGATCGCTACTGAGCCAATTTACTGTTACGTAATATGGATATTTAGAGATTAATAGCCGAATATCGGCGACAGACTTGTTACGAGAAAGTAATATGATATTTTTTTTATCTGTGCCATTGTTTTACAAGACACTTACAAAATTGAGCGTGTCAGTGATGAAACAATGTTTCCTTACCGTGACGGTAACTCGAGTATTCCAGTTGTAATCTTGGTTAAAATTTAAATTAAAAACAACATATAAAATGAAAGTAATGATACTTGTAAATGAACTGAACAATAGTTTAAGTAGGTATTTGCCTTATGCGTTAGGGTTTCGGTCAACTTCATTTAAAGCCCACAAAATCTTCGATTGAGTAAACACACAGACTCTTACGCCAACTTGCTTATTTATATGTATTGATACATGTGTTTCTTTTTTGCAGGTTTCCTTGGTGGCATAGCCCTGAAAAAGTATTCGTTTCGGCAAGTCGGTTTGGTGGGCGCGGGGTTGTTCGTCCTTGGTGACATAATGACTATATTTGTTCAAAAGACTTATCAATTAATATTTACATTTGGCGTAGTCAGAGGTAAGGACCAATGACGATATGTGTATGTGCCTAAAAAATCTAATAATTTCCATGTAGGTTGAGGTAAGGACACGCCCCTCTTTACCGAGGAGTGCGGGTTCAAACCCGGGCACGTACCTCTGGATTTTTCAAATCTACGTATTTCTACGTATTTATACCACTAGCTCGACGGTGAAGGAAAACATCGTGATGAAACCTGCTAATTTAAACAACTTTGGATTTGGATCTTAGGGTTTCGAAGGTCAGATCGGCAGTCGCTTCAAGGTAATTACCAGACTCGCTAAATCCTGGATCATGGTCTAAGCGGACCCCGTCTAAACACGTCCCGTGTTTAGACGGGTAACGCTAGGAGGATGATGATTGAGTGGAGGTGGTTCATTAAATTGACAAATTATCAGGGTATCAACGTGAAGTGGCCAAAACGAAAGCTTTATATAACTTAAGTAGTCTATAATTATGTTCATAAGTCACAGAAATTGGATTCGATATAATTGATTTTCTTAATTTATTAATTTGAATGTAACCAAAGTTGTTGCTGACAACCAATATAAAATTAAAATTTTGTGAATTTGTATTGACTCGGTCTATAAATATATATATTTTCCATGATTCTCAATATATTTAGCCAATTCGTATAAAAATTACTGCTGAATTACTTACTGTATGCAGCATATAACCGAGCAGATCTTTATGACATTGTAGCAGACATTCATAAATGAAACCTAATACTTTCGTATTTGAACAGAGATTTGCATATGAAAAGTGTAATTATTTACACAAATCTATATCAACAACATAATGTGCATGAGCTCATTTAGTGTTATTATTTAAATGAATGACGAGAGCTATGCCAACGCTGTTAAATTATTATTAGTGGTATAAGTATTACTTTATCAATAGCCAAAACAAATTAAACGATAAAGACGACGATATTAGATTTTATAAATTTTTGGTTACGCATTCATAGCTGTTTAAATGTGTAGGTTTCATCATGATGTTATCCCTTACTTCTTAGCTAGCAGCTCAGTATAAATATGTACATGGATTATAAAAATCTAGAGCTATATGCCTGGGTTTGAAACCGCATCCCTGGTAAGTATTTGAAACGCGTGTCTTTACCATTGAGCTACCACCGCTCAACTACAGCAACGACAGCTTTAAGCTGTATTATGATATTTTTTTTAATACCTACATATTTTTCGTTTACATCAAGTTTTTTTATATTTTTGCCAAAAAACAATTAACAGCTTCATATTATTAGATCATAATAAAAAACGTATACGGTCAAACGTTACCCTTTTGTAGGTATTATACAGTTTGATTTTAAACTGTAATAAATTTGATTTTGAACTTTGATAAATGAGTTTGTGTTTTCTCTACAATTTATGTCGAATTAATTGCGTTGATATAAATCAAACAGTTCGTAAAAATTACGTCATTTCACACTTTAGGACGGCTTTAAAACATGAATCTATAAGTAAAAAAAAATTACTTGAGGAAGGAACATTATTTTTATTTTAGGGCCTAATAGAGATTCATTTTCTGGTTTGGTTTGTAGTGTCTTTGTAGATTCGAATTTGCATAGTTAAGTATTTTTTTTTAAATAATTTTTTTGTTCAAACGTAATGAGGGTTTTTAAAAATACAAAATCCGCTAGGTGGCACGAGGGAGTCTCGTAGTCTAATCACTGTCACTATTGGCTCTTAGTTGACAGCAAGTGAGTTTGGTCTGACAACTAACCAGTGAGGAGGGTGGCAAGACCGCACGTCACAGATACGCCATCTTTTGGATGTTTCAATTCAAAAAACCCTCATTAGAGTTTCTGTGACAACATAACAGCCTATGTCTTTTCATAAATCATAGCTTCGTACCAAACCTAATTAAATCACATACCTATAAAGTCACTTTCATATCATATAAATATTTAAGAGGAAATATTTTATTGTTTGTTAGTTTGAATTGAGTAGGCTCTGAAACTAATGGACCGATTTGAAAAATTCTTTCACCAATGGAAAGCTACATAGCTTTTAAAGTACCTACTTTAAAAGCGAGTAACATAGGCTAAATTTTATTCTGGTATTCCATTGGGATCTAGTTATAAAATATTTCTATGCAATACATAGGTAATAATAATGTATCTTCACAGGGGCTGGTTTCGGAGTTATGATACCAGTGAGCTTCACAGCATTTAATAGCTATTTTACCAGAAAAAGAACTACAATGATGAGTGCGAACCAGACCATGAGTAGCATGGCTTCCATAACGTTCCCTATCCTTGTGACATACATTCTGGCAGAGTATGGGTTCAGGTGGACCCTGGCGCTGATGATGGCTGTGGACCTTCATCTTGTGTTTGCCATGCTGGTCATGCACCCAGTTGAATGGCATTTGGTCCCATCCGATGATCCTGCAGCGGAAACAGGTAATTACGATTTGGAAAACTACTTCTTTGAGACTTATTTCTTCTTTCTTTTCTTCTTTCTTAAAGTGATATGCAGTATTTGTACAAATCTAATTCTAAATGAATTAGATTTATAAGAAGAGTAACTTATTTGTTATATGTCTTATCAACCTTCATTTCAATTGCCAAAATATTTAACATAATTTTTTCATTTATTTTCGTTTCTTTAACCAAACTTGTGATGTCCAAATCATGCTTATGTGTCGTTTTTGTGTTTCTATGTATTAAGAGCTGTCATCAAATTGTGGCGTGTTACGAAAATTAAAGCCTGAAAACTATGATGAATCTAAGGTAAAAATGTTATCAGGTGATGAAATCGAAGTAGAAACTGCAGACAATAAGGTCAAAGGACGGCATGAATCCTTTCAAAAGAATATAATGTAAGTTCTAACTATCAATAGTTCAATTATTGTGTTGTTGATTTTCGTTGACGCTATATATTTTTAACATATTTTTTATATACAGGTGTTATTTAACTCATGAAATATCAAACGTCAATGTCGAAACAATTAATTATATAATATTTAATTGATTTTTTTTTACAGTAAGATTATTTACGAAAACATAGAATTACATTTGCTAAAGGACCCCCGTTTTGTGAGCACGCTAGTAGGCCTCGGGTTTACTTTTGTATCTGACGTCACATATTTGGCTATGGAGCCAATGCTGCTTTTTTCTTATGGATTTTCAAAGGTAAGTTTGAATTTAGTCCACCTCTAAGAAGCTAAACGAACATATTTTGGACTTATGTCGCTAGGTAGCTAACGGTTATCTTAAACTTTCGAATTGGATATCATTTTGACAGAAGATTGGCCTTTTATTAAACGGATTTGTATCTAAATTGTAGATACTGATTGGCATGATCAATAAACAATTTTGCTATAAAAATGTTCACCTAATATCTAAAGATCTCGACAAGAGCGTGAATACTAAAGATACATAAATACACTGCATGCATAAACTTAACCATGTACAAAAAAATGTGTTTAATCTATAAAATAAATCGGTATGTTGTCTTATGCGTCAAAGCTGCGGTAAATTTTGGCGGCAAAAGGCTATATATTTATATTTTTGGCGGTAAAAGGCTATTAAAACGAGTTCCTCAGTTATGTTTTATAAAAGAGTAATAACGTCAAAACCTTGCTAGATTTGTATAATACTGCATCGCTGATTGTATTATTTATGCAGATGGAAGTAGCGACCTGTGTCATGGTGGGTGCCATAGCAGACCTGCTGGCGAGATTCCTTCTAGCGGTCGTCACCTACTTCTATGTTGTCAATAGTAGAAAGATTTTCTTCGCTGGTACTTGTGTCACTGTTGTTCTTCGAATTGGTGAGTTGTTCTGTATATTTACAATATGCAATATGCAAGCAGCTATAATATTAGAACGGTAGTCTGGTTGATCCGAAAACATCTTATACTAATGCATGGAGGCCATACCTAGAATAAAAATTAGTCAGTCTAGATATGAAGACAGCAGTTCAAGTGCTTAAAAAAATACTTTAAAGCCCCGTATATCTTAAAACGATGCTTTTAAAGGAGAAAAAATAGGACAAAGGAAACAAGTTCTCAAAAGGTGTCCTACGATTTGATGATGTGAGATTTTCTTAGTCTTTTTTTATAATAGGTTAAATTGTTGTATTGGTAATACGTTTTGAGATATAAGGCGAATTTGTTTTTCAGCTTTGGTATGCTCCAGTGAAAAGTGGTATGTGTTCGTGATGACAGCGATCTCGGGGGTGGTGCGGTGTTCGGTGCAGGTGCTGTTTCCCTTAGTCCTGGCCATGGCTGCCCCGGACAACTTCCCGGGCGCACTGGGCCTGCATATCCTGCTAACAGGAGCGCTGATGCTGATGGCCGATCCGATGATTGGTAAGATTTTGTTATTGTAAAGTTTATTTTATTGGAAAATTCTAATATTGCTGCGGCCTTGTAAATAAAAACATCATAAATAAAAAATATTTTGACTTTGACTTTGACTTTGATGCATTCGAGGAGGCATTGAAAAACCTCGCAGGAAATCATGTGGTGTTTGAAATTTTATAGTCCGCCAAGTCAATTAAGGCAACTTATACAAATCCTTGGAAGTTACCGCCACTTTTGGAATTCCACATATACTTCTGAGTCCCTTCGGCATGAATTGACCGCCGAGTCAAAAAACCTTCATAGTTATTTAAATGTGTAAAAAAAGGTTTGGCTCGATTAGATAAACTAAAACACAGTATATCCAATTTCTATCTACTTTACTTAAAAGATGGCTAAAAAAATGACATATCTTTTTTATTGAGCTCTTCTTTTGTTTTTCAGGTGTGCTGTTCGATGCAACTGGAAGTTACGTGTTCTGTTTCTTAGCAATGAGTTTTTGTTGCCTCGTCTGTGTTGTGCTGTGGACTATTGAGTATATGGTGCATCGAAAAAATGCATAAAAACTGTTTTAAAACTTTTAACAATTTAATAAAAGGGGTGTTATGCCTAGACACCATGTTAGACTATGCTTGGCTTGAACGAATGTACCGAATTCTCATTGTTAGAATACAAGGCGGTGTTAACGAATTTTAAAATTCATGAGTACCTTATACATTTAAAACTTTAAGTATAGGAATATATCAAAAAGGAATAATAATATGAATAATATATACTTGTATTAGTTCAAGTGCGATATATTTTAACGTAATTACAATATTATTTACAGTTAAAATATGAAATGGAATGATGTCAGAGAATTATGTTTGGTGTTGTCAAGTATGTAGGTACTCTAAGGTAACCCTTTGCACTTGTAGCAATTTGAAAGTAATTCTTTAAGACAGTAAATGTATTTGTAATTAAAATTTAAGCGACGAACGTACCTCCGGTGTGACGCTGTCACTTATACAAACATTGCACAAATGAGTTATTGTAATAATTGTCCCAAAGCTCCCTTTACTTTGTGCTACAATGTCTCTTTTTTTTTGTAATAATCATAGTTGATAATGTAGTTTAAGCTGTTCATGTTGTCTAAAGATTAAAGCTTGATTTATGATTTACAGATTTTTTTTATAATTTTCTTTGTGGGTTTTTCGGAACATTGTGTGTTCTATTGCGATTATTTCTTATTTGTGTTTTTTTCTTTAATTGCTAAACCATTGTTATTTTTTTTGTATTATATTCTATTCTAAAGTATCATACTTTTTTCCTGTATTAAAGTTTTAAATGCATCTTCTGAAAATTGCATTTTTACATAAGTGTCACTGTCGCACCGAAGGTGCGTATTAGATAAATAGTTTTTTGTAATTTATGAACACTAAAACGGGTTTTATGTATTAATGTGTATTGGTAGTAGGTACCTACTGATTGTATTTTAGATATATAAAAAAATTGTATCATTATTCATAAAAAAAATAATTTCTATATATTTTTTTTATACCCAATTGGATTTCAGGGAAAAATATAAGAACCAAATAAACGAAATGCCATCAACATAATATTTTAGCTTTTTTATTAAGTAAAACAAATAATTTTGGCTATAATCATTTTATTGCCAGTGGTTTATTATTATATTGCACTTAATTACTTAGTCACCTTTTTCGAGCATTGCAAGGCGTAGAGGGCACTCTCCTCTTAAATATGCTTAAAGGAAAGTACATATATAGTTTAAAACAACAATAACAATTAAGTTGCCTATGAGACTTTGCTGATTACTGTATTAAGGCTATTTATTTATTATAAATACTTGTTGTATAGCTATTTTGATGAATATATATAGATGATATTCGTAATAATATTATAGGAATATATCTTGATTGATTAAAAAGAATTTGTTTTCAGGTAGGTATGATCTTAATTTAGTTTTGAGTGGTTCGAATATTTGTTCATTTCTTAAATAAATAAATATTAGACTACATCACATACATTGATCTGACTCCGAGGTAAGTAGCTTAAGCACTTGTGTTACGGATATCAGAATCAACAGTGGTAAAACAAATATATACTTAAATATTCAATATTAACACCCAGACACAGAACAAACACAAGTATTCATCACATGAATGTTTGTCCTGGGTGGGGATAACGGATATACTGTGGGCTACAATCTAACATTTTTATTCTGCTTTGTAATTTATAAAATTTATTTTTACTTCTTGTATTTATGGAATGCGTTACGTTAACTTTTATTAAACGTTTAGTGTTTAAATACAAATATTGAGACATCATATATGTATATCTATGTATTAACAATATTATATTTTTTGAAGTATGGTTTATAACATATATAAAAGGTAATAGATTATTTTAAAATGACTACGTTTAAATAAAATTTAAAGCTTGGAATATAACACAAATTTTAACTGCATACACAAAAGTTACACAGGAATGCATATGCATAGTTGGTGCCAAATATACCTACCTATGAAATAAAAAGTTGGACCACAATAAACACATACCTAATTAAAAAATCTGCAATGGGTGATGATTTCTAATGAAGATATAATAATTTGGTACGGATTATTACATATTCCAAAAAAAAAATGCATTTTACAATAGTATTATATTAAAAAGATAGGTTTTATATTAAAAAGCGACCATCTGTCCATTTGACCTTGACCATCATCTATCCAAAGGAATAAAAATTTGTTACTATGCCACCTAAAATGATAAATTGACAAGAACAAAGCCAAATTATCACCTCTCAATACAATATATTATGCTATTATGCTATAATAACAAGTAGATATCTGTATAAAAATCATGCACAGATATTTCTTTCCCATAACAAGCGACACTTTGGTTTATGAAGGGACTTTTTACTTAAATAATAAATAAATAGGTATAAATAAATATCCGACGACATCACATGCATTGATCTGACTCCGAGGTAAGTAGCTTGAGCACTTGTGTTACGGATATCAGAATCAACAGTGGTATTACAAACATATACTTATATATTAAAACCCAGACAGAGAACAAACACAAATATTCATCACACGAATGTTTGTCCTGGGTGGGGATCGAACCCACAACTCTTGGCGCATGGGGCAGGGTCACTACCGCATGCGCCATCGAGCTTGTCAAATTAGATAGTCTTTTCTGTTTTGAATAAATTAGATGGAACTCTCTTTCTAGGCTCAAGCCTAAGTCTGAACCCGTCAGTCCTCTTCAGGATGATGTCAGCTTGCAGGGTAAACTGGTCCTCGGTGACATTGGAAATGACTCGGAAGTTGCGCAGGATTGTCGAGAGTAGCACTTTAAGTTTCAACATGGCGTACTTGCGACCTAAAGGGAAATATAATGTTAGATATCCCATCGTCTATAATATATAGATAGGGGAGAGTGGGGTAATTGCGAACACCTAAGGGAGAACTTAAATAACACAAAACCATATGGAGTTACGAATGCTATTTATTACTAAGAGTTTACTTAAACTAATCAATCTTCTATTCTCATAATCAACGTTAATAAATTTTAAAAATAAAATCAAATTCTTATAAAAAAACAAAACCCTTGTATCCGGGATTACCCCACAGTGCGTGGGGTAATTACGGACGTGGCTTAATTGGTACAGAAATCACAGAGATATCTCTTTGATGTGCTTGCACCACTCGTGCAGTTTTCATGTGCCCATAAATTACATTTGTAGCATTTTATCCATTCTTCATTAGGAGGATCTTCATATTTCTCATTACATATTAGGCAATAATACTCTTTCTTCGTCTGTGCTGTTTTATTGTCTTTATTCTTCTTGCGTGGTATATTCCTGTCTTGGTCATTCATTTCACAATTTTCATCTGCAAATCCTTTAAGATTCTTCACTACTTTCTTCCGTTTATTTATACTCACAGTCTTTTCAGTTATCTTTAATTGCTCCTTATTTCTCTTTTTTTGTGCTTTTTCTTCCAGAGCGTCTTTCATAGGAGTGCTGGTTATAACAGTTGAATGTTTTTTCCTTGAAGTTTGTTTGCTCTTTGGTTGTGCTCTCCGTCTTCCTCTTATAATGTCGTGGCATCTGAGTAGTGTATATCAATATAATCTTTAATTACTTAACACATTCTATTCCTAAAGTTCGTCAGAAATACAGAAGGCTGTGCAAATAAAAACCACCTTAGTTAACTGCTGAATGTAAATATAGGTAAGTAGGTAAATAGGTAGGTACATTAGCAGTGTAGGGGTAAATGCGGACGGTCGAGATTACCCCAACCAAATCGTCCGCCATTACCCGACACCCACAACAACACAAAACTATAATTTAATTTAAGGTTAGAATGGGGCGATGCTTGCGCCGAGTACTTTAAAAGTTCTCTTCATTACACGTCGATTTACTGATACGATACCAGATTTCTATGTTATAAGTGACACAACGTACATTTATTCAATTTCACACAAAAAATAGATGAAATTATCGAAAAAACATTAAGTTAACATACCTTGTAATGTGCGCGCAGCCTCACTACACCACTTACTCGCTAGCATTACGTTCGAGTTCGACTCGCGATCGCGGCGTTGCAATTAACTGCCATCCTTTTCCAACACATCTAAACTGTCGTGTCCGCCATTACCCGCCGTCCGTGATTACCCCACCCTCCCCTATCTACCTACTAGCTTGTTAACAGTTTGCAACAAAAGTTGACGTAACGGTAATGTCAAAAGTTCTTTTAGCAAACAAAACAGTGAAAACTAATGTTTACGTATTTTTCATCATTTTGTCTCATCACACCATCATATCTCATGAGTCTCAAAACATTATTTGAGTTAATTTGCTGTGATATTATAACAGGCGTTTGTAACTTATCCAAAATATACAAGCTGATTGTAGACGCAGTATAATAATACTTACATATACATAACTTATCTAATTTCAATACTTTTATTACATTTTGATTTTGGTTGAAACAAAGAGTTTCCTTGTATTTTATTCCACCTGATACAGTTCGTCAGATAGCTTTGAGCAAGATGTGATTTAACCGTGGTGCGGCACGGTGGAGCATATTAACCCAGCCCAATTTTATTTGGCTGTATACGGTTAAAGGGGCTTGCTGCCCCTTTGACTCTGCCTACCCTTTCGGGGATTATGCGCGTTATGTTATATACCTACTTGTATGAAAAAGCAATTAGGTATACCAACCAACACAACTCCTAGGTCCTGCGCTAAAAGGTATATAACTATAGTAATGTCTGTTTTGCGTATTTTCCGGCAGGAAGTTATCCGGATCGAAGACATCTGGGTTCTTGTAGAACTTTGGGCTCCGGTGAATCTTGAAAGTCCCGATGACGACTGTCGCGCCGGCCGGCAGGACATAGCCCTCAGTCACTAAAAATACGAAACCGTTGAAACTTTCGACATTAATGACATTTAGGATGATTAAAGAGAAAACGTTGTGATCTTTATTTATGCAGGTCTTTCTCAATTCAAGAACGTAACGTTAACACTACGTCGTGTAAGTATGATTTATTAAGTATTTAGTTGATCGTAAGAAATGAATCCAAAAAAAAAGGGCTCCTACCCTTTTTTTTTTTCTCTTTCGTAAATGAATATTGGCAATATTAGCTTTTAAATTTCGTATTTCTTCGAACATACGAAAGAAAGATGAGGGAGTGACAAAGTGACACTACACATGATTGACCTATCAAGGGCCCGTTAATTGCAATTTTGACCCCGAGACCTCTTAAACTTTTAACCCATAAGTTAAAGGTAGTCACTGATTAAGACCTAGGGGTCTCACAGATTAATGTCTAGTTAGTCCAATAATAATTACGTAATAGATGCGAATAGGTACTCACCAATTTTTACATCTTGATTAAGTTTCCTAGCAATAACAGGCACTGGTGGGTACAGCCTCAAAGACTCCAGAATCACCCTTTCCAAGTACTTCATGTGCACAGTGTCTTCGAAGGTAGCTGGTCTGTCGGAGTCACCAAAGATCTCGAACAGCTCATCGTAGACCCTCGTTTGCACATCGTGGTAAACCGCAAGGAGGCAAAGAACAAAGCTAGATCCAGCCGCTGTTGTGTCGTGACCCTGAATTTTAGAGACGTGTAGAGCATTATAAATACCTACTGTTCGAAATACCCTTGAAATTATTAGAACTTATTGAATAGTTTTAAATAAATTAATTAAAAAAAAAAACGGGTTTAGGGTATGTAATTTGGCCAGTGGCATTAACTATTATCTATATTTTATACAAAATATAAAAAAATCAGATAGGTTTTTTTTTTGTTTTCCAAATCAGTATCGAAGTTCAAAGTAGGTTAATGCACTAATAAAATATATGTCAATTTACCTCAAACATAATTGTGTCCACTTCTTCTTTAATTTCAAAGTCAGTTATGTTGTTTGAACCATTTTGTGCTGATTCTATCATAAGATCAAGAAAAGCCAGACGTTTCTTCTCCCCTAGAAAATAATTATCTTTTTTTATTCTTTATTATTTAGGGGCTTTTGATCGTTTTCCAATAATACCAGCCCCATCGTATTTTATATCTGTGTAATACATCATTTTAGAAGTAAGATTAGATACCTGGCTCCGAGGATTTAAGGGTATTATATATTTTTTGTAAACTTTAACTTAAAATACTTTGATAAGAACCAACGTCTATCAAATTTATCTGCAATTCATCCCTTAATCCCCTTTCTAGCCTTAGCGTGTCGAACATATTCCATAATTTGATATCACGGTTAATGTTCAATCTAGTGGTTAACTAAATAAAGCATTAAAAAGGGATGATGTATAGAATTGTAGGTAAATAGAAGTATAATTGTGGAACTTGCCAACATCATTTTCGTCATTGAAATCCAGATCATCGCGTATTCCTTTGAAAACACTGTCCGATAGAGTCTTGTGGTCATCATTGCGTCCATTCCCGCTAGACGTTTGTGTCAGCTGTTCCAATGTGAGAGGAATTATACCTTTCGCTTTGTTTTCGATATACGTTTTCTTCTTTTCTTTAATCACCTAAAAAAATCGCAGATATGGTTTTACTAAAGAGGTTTTATTTCTTACCCAGATAAAATTGTATCTATAAATATGTTGTACTCAAAATATAAGCGAAAAAGAATATAATAAACATTAGATACCTTAGTAGTTAGACCATGAATTATACCAAGAAGTTTAAATTGTTCCTTAAAGTATGAGGTAAATTTAAAAAGTGAATCAAACCGTAACCACAGTTTGAATTGCCTAAGATGAATAATTTCACACATTCTGAAAATTAAATGGGTTAAAAAGTCAAATTAAACATGAGCAAGAAGAAAGAAAAAGTAGTCAAAGCATTACCTATTTAATAAATATTATTAACAACAATTAAAAACAAAATATTACTGGGTTGGTTAACTAAACCTACGCTACAATATCAGGGATGCAGATGGTGTAACACTGAAATCTTCTATAAAGCAACAAAGACAGAGAGAGAAAGAGAGAAAGAGCAGTATAATATTAGAACTAAATTTCTTATGTTACTTTTACATACATGCCTTATTAATATAAATAGTTTCAATGAAAAGCAAATTTATATTATGTCATGTAAACATTACATAAATAAGTTTTAAAATATCAAACGTACTTCATAACAGCCATTGCATAGTCAAACCCTGATTTATCTTGAGTTTCTCTTGTAATACCCATTGCAGTTTCTGAAAAAGATTTTACACATTGATCTAAAAAAACTATCAAATCGCACAAATGTATTCAATAGTCGTTTACAACAAAATATTATACATGTGACAATTATAATGCAAATTAATGTATTTATTGCTCATTAAAAAACCGACCGTTTATTTAGATCAATTATATACTTGTATCGAAATAATGTTGCGATCTTATTTGCATTGAAATCGTTTGAACAATGGCTAAATGATTAAGGTTAATTAGAGAAAGTGCAAATATAAAGTGTATGTGCGGTCAACCGTACTTTATATTTGCATAGCATTGATACTATGTAGGTATATTAAATACACGTGCTAAACAACTGGGTTCAAAAACTTTTCGAGTATACGCACATCTAGGTTATAAACCTACATTGAAATAGCTAGAGGCATGTAACTCAGATCTATATGAACGATCGATGGATCGTTATTTTTGTTAGATTACCTTTGCCTAATAGTTTCAATGTAAACCCGACACCTTTTTGATCTACTTTAATGGTGGTCTACTTTAATGAACTCTTTTGTAACTATATCTTTCTTTTCTTTATCTTTAGCTTCTTTGATATTGTAGTTTTCTCGTTTTTTTATTTGGATGACCAAAAAAACATATATCTTCTTTTTAAATAAAATATAAAAATAACCTTCTATAATTCAAAAGAATTAAAACTTTGGGTTTTTCGCGGCGCATGATAGGCATTGCAGGACTTTGGTTGTCAGCCATTGATCTATGAGCAATGCAAATGGAATATAATTTTAAAATAGTGGAATACCGAGTAAAATATCGACGGTGACTCCGCTCATGTAATCGTGTACATCGAACGTTTTCCCGATTTCTCGTCTCATTTTCTCAACAACATTCTTGCTATTCTGGTTAAAGGCCCCGATGAAAGACTTTAAAATATTTATGTGGAATGTTGGAGCGATCATTTTGCGATGAGATCTCCATTTTTCACCTAAAAAAATAATAAGGTATAATTTCTTGTACAACATTTTAGAAAAACATATACAAATATTTACAACACTATAACTAGGCACTACTATTCATAATATTTTGTTTGCATGCTTTGATGTTGTAAAGATTGGCAAAATATAGGCATTTTTTATAATTTCGTAGTTTTAAGACTGGCATGTATTTGTCAGGGTGGATGCATTCTTTTATTTAAAACAATAACCCATGACGTCTAGCTTAACACTAGGAATTACCTGTACTTATCAGCAGACCTTCACCTAGCCAGGGTTCGAAGAATTTGTAGTCGTCAGCCTTATCGATATGAACGTGGCTGTTCAGAATGACCTCCACATCATCTGGTTCGGCCAGGAAGACGTACAACCGGGAGCCCAGCCATACTCTCGCCACGTTCATGTAATATTTGGATAACTCCATCGCCAATGCCATAACTTCTACAAATTAAAAAATAACCTGGCGGTCTATACCATTTCTCCACATGTACAGTATCAAATATGATCTAATTAAATACAGAACGTATACGTAAGTTTCGTATAAAAAAATCAATTGATATCAATTATGAAATATTACAGATATACAAACTAAATATTACATAGTTCTTATTCGACTTTACCTTTTTGAATTCGGAAAAAAGCTCGCTTTATCCTGCTTTGAAGAATAACATATAAAATTGTGTATTTTCTATACACGCGTAGGTATTAGTTACCGTATATATGTATTTTATAATATCAATGCCAAGTATTTTATATATGTACCCCGACGGAAAACTTTTTTTTTATAAGTTCCGTATATAATTTCAAACGCATTTATTTTAAAAAATTAAATTTGTTTTTTCCAGACTGATTCCCTAGTTCCAAATTAAGCATATTACTTATAAGCTTGTACAATGGATAATATTATATTTGTCTCATGTTGGTTTGGGATTTTAAAAATAATGTGCCAACTGTGTTTCTTGTCTAGCATGTCGTAAAAGGCGAATGGTATATGGGGTTTTGGGTATGTAATTGTGTAGGCGACGCGCTAGCCACTTGTCACTACTTTTTCACAATTTTCCATCTTACCCATCCCATTGTCCCATGTTGGTCTGGGACTTAAAAAGAATGTGCCAACTGTGGTTCTTGCCTAGCATGTCGTAAAAGGCGACTTATGGTATATTGGATTTTGGCTATGTGATTGCGACAAGCTAGCTACTTGTCACTACTTCTTCAACATCTCCCATCTAACCCAGCCCAGTTTTATTTTGGGCTAACGTAATTAAAGGGGCCTGCTGTCCCTTTGTCTCTGCCTACCCGTTCGGGAATTATGGCCGTGATGTTATGTATGTATTAAGTTTAGTTTGGAACTAGGGATTTGGTTTGTCAGCCTGGAGAGTTTGAAGAGTTAGCATATTAGGTAACGGATAGACATACTTAAATACGTTTATAGACATCCATGACTCAAGTGCAAATTTTAATGTCCATGATTCTTATTTTGAAATTATATACACATAAATTTTAATTATTTGAAATCAAATTCAATTATTTACTAATAGCCGACCGAAATTTGGCACAGAAGCGTATGTAGCAAAAGCGAAAGGTGTGTGCTGAGATCATAGCAAATGGGAGGATGTGATCTCTACCTACCCCCTGGGAAAAAGGTGTGACAGTATGTAAATGTATGTATGTACCTGATGAGTTCTTCCCAAGCGCAAGCAGCGCATTGCCGAACAGCGGCAAGGCGTCTGGCCCAGGAATCTTGTTGCCCAGCTTGTACAGCTTCGTCTGCTTCCATCTTCGGTTCCACACCCACAGTGCAGCTCCCAGCACCACGACTGTGTACAGGAGCAGCCGCGTCACGCTACCGTGGCCCTCCGGGCTCGCATCGACGACAGACGACATTTTACTGTAATACGAAGAAAAATGTCAGATGTTGGTTGGGTAACTCAAAAGTAATGTTTTTCTTTGCTAGCATGTCGTACAGGTGGCTAATGGTATAATGGGTCACTTGTGTTCACTAATTTTCAAAAGTTTTTAACTGCATGTTTTCGGAATCCCAATATGGAATTGTAGTTATACAAGTGGAACTAAATAATAATAATGGAGGGTCATTTAGTTTCACTAGCAGATCCAGGTAGCAAGGGGTCTCACAAAAAGTTTATTCAGTTCGGGCTGAGTTTAGCAGACATTACCCGGCCCTGAGTTACCAGGGCTTTGTTTGTAAAAGTACCAGTATTACAACCGGTATAGATCGCTTGGCAATCGAAGGTTTGCTTCCTACTGAGTAAGAATTGTTAATTAAATTGAACATTGTAAGTATTGTTGATAATTGAAATTCTGTTTTATATTTATTTATTAATCATTGCATCTATGAGATACAGGGTACAAAATAAAATTCGAATTTCAAATTAAATAAGGCCTTCTTGCGATTTTAATATTTTAATTATTAAGAATAAAAAATATTTGCAATCATGACTCAATACTAATCATGATTAAATTTTGGCGTATTTTGATATTTGAGGCATTTAAATAAATATTATAAAAATCTAAGAGTTACCTACTTGTTACCAAACTTGAAGAAAACGTCCGGTCAGCTCACGCCCACAGAGGGAGGATGAGTTTCGCAAATGAAAAGTCCGTCTTTTTTAACGCTTGGCAGTTCAAGTATGACGGACTACTTTGCATAATCGTCATTTTTATTACGATGACCTTCGACATCATGTTGCGACAATTGCAAGACTCATTGTAATTGGTAATTTATTATTTTGCTGGTTCGTTTGGGCTTTGAAGAGTTCCGTAGCTCCATTGGGGTTGCACAAACATATGTACATCATTTCATATTTAATTACTTTTGTGTAGTTGCTATTAGGACGAAACTAATTAATTGACTATTTTGATTGGTTTTATTGTTACTTACTTCATTGCTATATGTTAAGCATAATTTATTGTGTACCTTACTAGCCAACTTAGAGGATTATGCGGAGAATTCGGAATGATATAGTTACCTACTCTATAAGACGCAGCGATATATTCATTCGTAATCCAAAAAAAAAAATTTTTAACGAAAATTATGCGGCCGGAGTAGTATACGATTTGGTGCAGTTTATTAATGTTTATATGAAGAAGGAGTGCACAAATGAATACTTTTATAGATTAGAAATAGAATAATGTAATTAAAAAAAAAAATACGAATTATTGTCGAACTTCAACTAGTGGGCGACGACTAGTGGATTATTATTCGAAATTTTCATTGGGGTTTTAGTCGGTTCGAGTCCGACACACCGCTCTCTGTTTCCCCAAACAGAGAGTGACGGCTCGTGGAAGTTTTCCTTATAAAAAAAAAGGCTGAAACAGTGTATATTTTTATGTAACTGTATTTATTATAAACGAACCTTTTCTTGGAGTCACTAATACTCATATAAATAATCAGTATAGTAAATAATGCTAATATAAGTAAGTATATGCTGGTATTTTTTGAGGAAGGAAGTTACAAGCTTTTTGTGTTACCTCGTTGTCCTCGCGCGAATATGGGTTTGTGCTTATTATTACGGCGCTTGCGCTTATTAGAATGGATACTAAAGGGACTAAACGACCTTATCACCTTATGACAAGTGATGCGCACACGCCATACAGTGTTTTTAGTAAGGTTTAACTTTATTTAAGGTTCTGTAAATATTATTTGGTCAAAATAAGACATGATATTGAAATATATAATCTATAAACGATTCTGTTCAAGTGGTTTTCGCATATACTAAAACTAAGGTTGTATAATGGCAGTTGTTGAATAGCTATGTTTTATGTTAGTATATGAGAGGTTTTTTTATTCGTTCTTTTGTAATTTTGCAGTGGGCTCTAAAATCGATCATTGTTTCTGCTTAACGCCCTTGATTTGATTTGCATGCATCAATACCTATAATAGCTTTCTATAAAGGTCTTCTTTGTACACCGTCTGTACCTATCTTTTTATTTTTATAATAAGTGTTATACCACTAGCTCAATGGTAAGGGGAAAGTATGGCCAAGACACCGAAATAGTTATTCACACTAATAGTACCCAACCAAATTGAAACTAACACAGCAAATTTTATCCGTTCTTTTGCCAAATAATTACCAGGCTCAAATGGTAGTCGTTCAATGCAATAACAAGATTTGCTAAATCTAGGGTCTGCTGTAAGTAGATACCGACTAGGAATGGAATATAGCGGTAGGTAGATGATGAAAATATTATAAACACAAAACAATTTATTATTAAATATGATTTCACTTATTCCTAAATGATAATATTACGTTACAACATGTACATTTAACAATAGATATGTTTATATCAAACTTTGTCTCATTAGTACTATGAATTGTTGGTGTTAGAGCGTACTCTAATCCTAGGTTCCACTTGAATTCTAAATCCGTCTGCTCTCTTCAGGATGATGTCAGCCCGAAGTTCGAAATGCTTCTCGGGAACCATTGACACCGTCCTGTAGTTCCGTAGAATGGTCGACAGTAGCACTTTCAGTTTCAACATGGCGTATTTTCGACCTGCGAAAATCATAAAAAGAAAAAAATGTGAATCAATTTATTAAAGTCTAAGAATATCCAGCCACCCAGTGACGTTAATTAGGAAGGGCCTGCAGCGGACGAGTAGACCAGATTGGCTTATGATAATGATGGAAAACAGCAATGTGGTCTTCGGCGGAACAAGGCAAGGCATTAGAAACAAAATCATATTTTAATGTATGGAGATATCTTATATCCTTTTTCCACCTAAGGGTGTGGAAAACTTTAAAAGATTTCCCCTTCGACAAAAAAGACGAAGGAAGAATTGGTAAAAATATCTTTCAAGTTTAGGTCACGATCTCGGAAAAGGTCGTCTTTGCAACAAGATTTACTGTCTTAGGATTTTTTATTAGGTTATTTTGAATCAGTTGCCATAATTTTTGACATAATGACTTACCGACACAGCTCCTTGGGCCAGCGCTGAACGGTATGAAGCTGTAATAGTGTCGATTCTGCATGTTTTCTGGCAAGAAGTGGTCCGGGTCGAACACCTCGGGGTTGTTGTAATACTTAGGGTTGCGATGAATCTTGTACACGCTGACGACTACCGTCGAGCCCGCGGGGAGTACGTAGTTCTTTGTAGCTGAATAAAAGTAATAATAGAATCAGAAAATTATACAGGCAACTTAATTTTCCTCTTTTGCCGTTCGTTGTGAGTTGTTAAAATTTGGTGTTATTAAAAACTTTTTAGACAATTCAATCTACGTAAAACAGGCATTCAATACTTACGTCACAATGTTACCATATATTGCAAGCCTTTCTTTTATTTTGAGTTGGGGATACACCCACGTTCCGTCACCCTTTGCTTAATGTAGAAGTAGCAATAATGAACAAGAAGGATTTTTACAGCGCTGTTACTCATTTTGAAGAAAATAGGTCTAGAGGCCACAAATCTCTGATAACCAAAATTCACAGTCGAAGAATACGAAATCAAAATAATAATTCACGGACGCTGCTTTTCTTGATGAACCAGTTTTAATTGAACTTTTTATTAAATATAACCCTGCTATCCCATCTAGTGCTGCAGTAGAACGGGTTTTTACGGGCATAGATATTTTTCGGGCTGACAATTTTAATATGCAATTTTTTATTTAAGGGAACATACACCTTATGCAAAATTACCATGAATAATATCTACCTAAAAATTATAAATAAATAAATTGTCCAGACTGACACACCAAGTCCCAAAGTAAGCATAAGCTTGTACTATATATTAGTTAGATACTAGGCGAACGGATAGACATACTTAAATACGTTTATAAACATTTTGTAAATGTGAACTTTAACGGTTAACTTAAACTTCGTAGAATTTTCGAAAATTAACGTTCTACCGAATACCAAAGTTAACGAACTAACGATTAACGAAGTTTACTTTCGGATTAACTGTGCCCACCAATGGTATGTACCTACCTAATTATCAAATTATACTAGATATGTACAACTTACAAATCTGGACATCACGTTTCAGGTATCTAGCGATTACAGGTACTGGGGGGTACATCCTCAAAGTTTCTAGAATGACTCTCTCCAAGTACTTCATTTGGAGGGTATCTTCGAACGTGGCAGGCCGGTCGGAGTCTCCGAATATTTCAAAGAGTTCGTTGTATACCCTCTCTTGGATGTTCTGATGGACTCCTAAGAGACACAGCACAAAGCTGGCTCCAGCTGCAGTTGTATCGTGACCCTGAAATAGTGTACACCATTTCATTCATGTCAAAATTCATAAAAGATGTGGTTTTAGGAACTTATTAGTCCTTGGACTCTGACTAAGGATTGAAGGATATAATGTTAAAATTATACTGTTAGGACTATATCAATATATATTTTATATATACTCCGATTATAAATTTTTAGCTAAAAGAAACATAAGTTTTCAGCATGTAGGTCCATTTTACAACTGAAACTAACCTCAAACATGATGGTATCTACTTCTTCCTTAATTTCATGGTCAGTTATAACGTTTGTGCCATTCTGGGCGGATTCAATCATCAAATCCAAGAAGGCAAGACGTTTTTTTTCACCTGGAAAATTATTCATTTTAGTAATTTTTGCAATGTGCTTAAATCTTTCAACGACGTGTACTTGATCTTGAGAGAGGATCGAATAATGTGGGACATGGAACACATCGAGATTATGTGAAGGTTGTATTGCATACCTACTACTTATATTTTATTATAAATTTTTAATTAGTAGGACTTAAATAATTAATTCGGTCATGTCCAAAATTAAGTGGTGTTATTGCAGTGCTATTGTTTTTAACATGCTTAATTCAATTGTGCGATACAGTTTTTTTTAATTATGAGGTAAATTTGACTGTTGCCCTGATCCACTGATCTACTTCAAAACATTTTCAAAGTAAACTATGATAGTAGTTGATACTAACCAACGTCATTTTCGTCAATAAAGTCCAAATCGTCGCGTAAACCTTTAAAAACCTTGTCGGCGACTGTGGCGTCATTTATTGACGTTTTTCTATTTTCTTCACTCTCGTGTGCCTTAGTTAATTCCTCTAGAGTAGGAGGAATAATACCTTTGGCTTTATTTGCAAGGAAAGTTTCTTTCTTGCTTTTTATCACCTGCGAATCATATTAATATGTTTTATTAGACTATGTATGAATTACATTTATTATGTTTATTACGATTATCTACACATTTATTAAGTTATATATGTTCAGTGGTAGCATGCATATTATTTCCTATAAACACAAATTTGATTATTCATGCAATTTATAATGATGTTTTTTCTAAATATATTATAAGTTCAACGCCCTAAATAAATCGTCATGTACTTACCCTTTTTGTAAGTCCGTGAATAATGTTCAATAGTCGAGTTTGCATTTTGAAAAAGGGAGTAAATCTAAACAAGAAGTTGGGACGAAGCCAAAATTTGTAATGTCTCTGGTGGATAATATCACACATCCTGAAATTTGTAATTGATTCATCATGAGTTCATCGACATTATTTTGCATTTGCTAATGCCGTTACGTTTCTACAAATATCCATCTCATTGAAGTCATTTAAATTTTTGGATTAAGGTGGTAACGTTCTTCTGTGTGCTTAAAGCACAATAGTGAATTTTAATTCTCATCATTACTATTAGCATTATTTAATATTGATTAATGAAATTATGTAAAATAAATGTGCGGGGAGACGTATTTTTTACTTACTTCATAACCGCCATAGCATAATCAAAACCGGATTCATCCTGAGTTTTTCTAGTAATGCCCATTGCCGTTTCTGTAAATCATCAAGTAATCAGCATATCAAATTGAAGAGCACAGTGCACACGCGATCAACTTAATTGAAACGCGATATCGTACGTATTATTAGTATGCAGTCTTATTAGCATGCAATGAATACATTGCACATAATTTTTTTTTTTTAATATATTCTGCGTATTTACCAAAACAATAAAGTTTATTCGAATATGCAGTCTGAAAATATGTATGTCTCATTGTTATGAATAAATGAATAATCGCTCCAATCATTGAACTACGCCTGGACTTTGAGATTATTTTTATATAAGTAGTCTGAACTTAAAAAAGACCAAATTAATTATTATTGGCGGCTGATTTCACCTATATTCGATATCAAATAAAAATATAAAACTAGAGATCAAATACAGAGCGATATTTTATTTGACAAACAATATTTAAAAATAAAATGTAAGCCTCTTTCTTTTAGAATCGTTCCTATAAAACTTTAAAAAATATTTTGGTGTTTATTGTTTAATGGTTTGACAGTCTAAATTTTTACAAGTCATCAGGTTTCAGGTGATGCAATTCACGGGAGCAAGTTTTTCAACTTGTTGATTAGATTCACATACAAGTATCTATTACATTATGAAGGTCATCAATGTCATGGTGATGATCACAGTTCATGGAAAACTTGTATAGGAAATGTTTATTATTTAAACTTCCTTTCAACATAATCACTAATACTATTCGGTTCAACGTAATTAAGCGATTTACGACCAGATTTGAACTAGAGTTTCTATTTTATTATTCAATGGTCGAGGTTAGATATACGTAGGATTTAATTTACATTCATATTTGATGTACAGATGCGGTTTTAATCGTAGCTATCAGGTAAATTAAAGGGAACAATTATTTGAGGAATGTGTACGTTGAAACTCCTGCGAAATAGTGATTCAAATTTAGAAATACACACTTTACGTGCAGTTACGTGTAAAAGGCTATTTTACACATAAATATTTATAGTCCATTATTAAGATTACAATAAAATATCGCTAACTTATTTTTTCTTTTGTTCAACAAAGTTAAAATGATGAAGATACAGCGCGTTAAAATACTGCGTGGCGTCACTAGGTGCGTAAAACTTGATCGTCCAAATGACGTAAAGCGCCCCATTTCAGATTATTGAAGCGCTGTATCTTTATAATTTTTCGAGTATTAGATAGAGCAAAAAATTTTTTAATAAAAAAAGAATTAGTATACAAAATACCCCATTGAGTAAGTTCATGAACACCTATTTAAATGCAATATACTCAATGGAGTGTAAGTTCGATTTTATCCTTGGCAATGGACGTTATGTATTGCCTTCTAAAATGTATGGCCACAAAGGTTACCTGAAAAACAACGCACATAGAAAAGGCTGTGCCGCCTAGTGGCTCAAATTATTATTTTTTTGACGGGGGAAAACGAAATATACCCGACTTCTTATTTTGAGATTGATACTTCAAGTTTGAAGACCTCTTCGTTTTATTTCTTCTAGGTACTTACCTAGTAAAATGTCGACTGTGACCCCACTCATATGGTCGTGTACGTCAAAGGTTTTCCCCATTTCTGTCTTCATTTTATCCACCACATTCCTACTGTTCTGGTTGAACACCCCCATGAACGATTTTAAGATATTAATGTGGAAAGTGGGCGCAATCATTTTCCGATGAGATCGCCATTTTGCACCTGGATATACCGATATTAGAAATACAAATTTATTAAAAAAAACAATAAAATATGAATTATCTTTTATGAGTCTTAATGAAGAATCAGACTAGCGCTACTAAGGTTAACCTTCATTTCACCAAGTTATTAATTACATATTCTTAAGTTTGTAAAGTATTTTTGTACAGACAACGGCACATCAGACTATCCACTTCATACTTTGTACCGCCCTTATGTCGGGGGCATAAGCGTTAATATTTAACTGCAAGGGGGTGACTTGACCTGCTGCTGCCGTACAAACCGTGTAGGTATATGAAATAAAATAAAAACTTGTCGAAGTGAAAACTTAAAAGAATATGCTCCATTAGCATTTAATCTAAAAATGCTGATGTTTAAAAAAGTGAACTGATATACCTGAACTGATTAACAATCCTTCTCCAAGCCAAGGTTTGAAAAAGTCATATTCGGAAGACTTGTCGATATGAATTTGGCTATTTAGAATGGCTTCGGCGTCAGTCGGTTCCGTGAGGAAGACCACAAGCTTGGGGCCTAGCCAGCCTCTGACTACACTACCGTACTGTTCTGCATATTCCAGAGAGAGCCTTACCACATCTGAAAATAAATTGTAAAATCTTATCTCTCTATTATCTTTTCTGATTGCGGTCACGGCGGCTAATATCAACGAGGATTACCTGCCCACCTACGCAGGAGATATTATAGTGCACAAGTGTCAACGTCAACACAGGTGTACCTACCTTCTGTTCCTTTACTCTCATAGTCCGATGAGACGGCAACTCGACATGAACGGAAAGAGGTTAGGCATAAAGGGCCCTGAGTTTAGGCGAGTACTGAGTAATTTCAATATTGAAATACATAGCCACAAATGTTTATGCCCGACCCGGCATTTGAACCCGGGGCCTCTTGGTCGATAGGCGGCGCATGCTACCATTAGCCCAACGAGGCAGTCATTTAAAAAATCTTATAGTAGAAGCGTGAGGCAAATTCCATTGAAGTTTTGATTAGAAGAAGCATCCAGAAGCATCATATTAATTAGCACGAAATATTATGTTATAAATGTCCCATCTGGTAAATATTTTATTTTAAAACGCAATATACAAGGTTATTTTTACTATATGCTAAACCTCTTACCTGATTATTTAACTCATTATTATTATAAGGAACTAATTTAAAGGATTTGTGAAAATGCCGAATAAAGTGCTTGTTTAATCAAACATGAAAACAAACGGTGTTATTTATGTTGGTGTTATTTGTAATCACAAAGAAGATAAGAATATAAAGTAAATATTGCTTCCGCAATTCTACACAGAATGCATGCAATATGCATCTAAGTAGAAATATAAAAGAAATCCACTTGTAAAGTTGGTAAGAACGAATTTTACCGGAGGGTTTTAATCCAAGCGTCGAAAGAGCGTTTCCGAAAAGTGGCAATGGTTTTGGTCCAGGCAACTTATTTCCAAGTCGAAATAGCTTGGAGTTCTGCTGTCGTCGGTGAATGAAGAACAGCACAGAAGTGAGCAGGAAGAGCGTGCCGAAGATGAGGTGGCTGGCGGTGACTTGATACCAGGAGACTCTTTTGACAAAAGTGTCCATGGTCTACTGAGGAGCAAATTAATACATAATTATAAATATTTTTTAGATTCAGACTAGCACAAAAACTCGCGTTTATTTCTGTCTACTCAACTTTAGTACTTACTAGAAAATAAAAAGGTCGGCTTATATACATAATATGACATTTAGCGCCTCTGCAGCTTTTTTGGATTCCGTAGGTATAGCTTTATTTATAAAATTTATGGAGTTACTTGCAACAACAAGACTTAGCAATTTTATAAAGTCTGGCAACTGTCTTCAAAATGAATAAATTAAATTTTAGTTGGCCAAAATGTAATAGAAAATAGGTAATTAGAATTTAAAACAGTGTCCATAATGTGAAAAGTGTCACGTCTATCTAATTAGGTACATTATAATCACTTACCGTTCAATGTTACTCTATGAAGTAATTTTCATATCACTAACGACGGGTGTATATCAGACATGCAAGAAAATATTTAGTCTAGTTAAATTGATACATCTGTACTCCACCGGTTAAAGGTTACATCTAAGCCAAACGCTCGTGTTTTATGTGCGAAGATGAGGAGAAATCGGTAACAACCTTTGCGTTGTTCTTAGTAGCTGCATTGTAGGTTTGTATTAAACGGGGTACCTAGCTGTAGTAAATGCCAGTCTAACAACAGATAAAAATTATATTAATCTTAAGAATCTTTAAAAAATATAAGATTCTTTTTAACCGACTTCAAAAAGGAGGAATTCTCAATTCGACTGAATTTTTTAATTTGCATTTTCTGTTCTCATGTATGTACCTATATCTTCTGATTTTTTGTTTTGCTTTAGCCGTTGATAAGTCAGTAATTTCTGGACTTTTTTTATTTAAATAACCAATATCAAGTTGTGGTAGTAATATTGAATTGCTGCAATTATTACCAATCTATTTTATTAGATATGTAGTGCAACTTCATATTAAATTACACGTCTACTACATAGAATAGATAGATATAAGTATTTATCAGATAATAATTGACCCAAAAATATGACGTTTTTATGCATTGATAAATCAATCAATGCGTAAAACGTAAAATTATCTGTTTTAAGAATTAACTAATATTATATAAAACAGAGATTTTTATATAACAACACAATAGCATTATAATTTTAGACCCTTCTCTTAATTTTTTTATACAAACATCGTGGAAATAACTATAAAGAACACCAAAAAAAAGTTAGTAAGTTGGTAATTATCTATCCCGTTTAATAATCGGAATATATTGTTTTAGTACGGAAATTATGAGAGTAAGTACAAACATTTTGGCGATTTATTTTTATTTTTATAGATTTATACCCACGCGTAATAATTTGGCCCCGATTATTGATTGATTTAAGGAATACATCATATATATGTATGTAGGTATAATTGAACACCTTCGAGGCGAGTATCATTGATCCGAGAAATAAATGACCTCATCTAGGATCTATAGATCACAAAATTTTGTAGGTTTATATTTTATTTAGTAGGTTTTTTATTCATGGTAAGGCTAATAATTAGCCTATATGATATAAATTTGTACACAATATTTTAATAATTATTGACTTTAATATCCAAACGGTATATAATCTATAGGTAAAATTTTGATCGTAAAGTGCCTGTTAATATATACAGTTTACTTAAATGTTGTATTGTATGATTTGCCTTCAATAAAGCACCAGGGGTTTATAAAGTCAGTCTAATTAATTTATTAAAGGCAACAAGACATTGTTATACTAATGAATAAGCGATGTTGGCTTGTCATTAACTACATGCAAGCAGTTAATTTCTATGATATATACTTTTCAATCCGGGGCCCAAATAGAAAGTATTGTACTGTCTTTTTGTTTATACTTTTTTGTTAGCTAGGTACCTACATAATAGCAGTTAAGATACTTCTAATAATAATTTTGTAATTCCAAATTCGTCTGTTCCTCTCAGGATGATGTCAGCCAGTATCAGTAGTACCTAAGAATAGTATGAACTGCTCCGGGGGCACTGAAACAGTAAGTATGGTGTTGTGTCTAATAGTCTGTAGCAGCACTTTCGGTTTCCACATGACGTATTAGCGACATTAGTATAGAAATCTCTAAGAAATAAAAATGGTATAAAAATAAGTAATTTAAAAATACCTTGTATGATGATAATTGTATATATACTTTGAAAGATATTGAGATCAGTAGCCATATAAAAAAAAAACGCTACCAATACCTTATCTATGTAGGTACTATTGACAACATGACAACACATACTTTCTGAACGAATTCATGTGTCTGAATTGGCTTTTATGTAGGCATATTTCACCGACATTGAGGATCGGACACGAATATTTTCTATTACTTACCTATATTTGAACATGGTATCGTTAATCGATAACATTATGACTTACGATAGCTTAATGCGTACTTTCATAGCGTAATGTCGTACGGCCTTTTGTTATGGGGGTCCGCTGCTGACATACAAACTATTTTTGTATTGCAGAAGAGGGCCATCCGAGCTATATATGGCCTGAAACCTCGAGATTCGCTAAGAGATATGTTCAAAGAAATTGACATATTAACCGTGCCATCACAATACATCTTTGACTGTATTATGTATGTACGTAAGAACTTTCATAACTTTATTCAAAAATCTGATTGTCACCATTTTAACACCCGAAATAAACACAAGCTTGCCGTTCCGTATCTAAGACTTCACAAGACTAGTAGTTCATTTAGGGGGTTAAGTATAAAATTATTTAACAAACTACCAGGCAATATTATTGAACTGCCTATGAATAGATTTAAACTACACATTAAAGATCATCTTATGAGAAAGGCTTATTATAATATAGAAGATTTTTTAAGTGACAAATATTTGTAATTGCTATTATACATATTTACTTTTTTACATTTGTATAGCATAGTAGCTTAAGAATATGGTAATTGTTATTGATACTTATTGTAAATTTGGCGATGAAAAGAGTAACTATCGAGTTTCTTGCCGGTTCTTCTCGGTAGAAGCTACTTTCCGAATCCGGTGGTAAAATTTTATTTCCATTTGTATGTACTGACGATTTATAAGTGCTTATTTGAGCCTACGTAAATAAAGATCATTTCATTTCATTTCATTTCGATATTTGTTCCTCCGTGCTTAGAATTTAGCGCTATTAAAGTTATTAAGAAACACATTTCTTTCGTGATTTTAGTTGGTGTTATTTATGTTAGATAATATAACGTTAGTGATTTTCTGAACGGCTTCAACAAGCAAATCCAAGGAGACAAGGCATTTTCTCATCTGGAGAGTGGAGATTAGGCACAGTTGTATAACAATATAGATACTTTCATTATCTCGTGATAACATTCGTATTACTCAAATAATGTCCGACAGTTCTAAGTAGCCAACCATCAAAGTTGTCTGCAATTTACACCTTGTTTTTGGATGCATGATCGATATTTTGATAATGCAACTACATACGTATTCGTTAATATAATCTGGTGCAATAAACATACCGCAATGTTGTATGTTTTACACATTGCGGTATGTTTTTTTTGCATCATAATAAATAAAACATACCGCAATTTTGTAACCATGATCTAAAAATTGTCTGGATCCCCTATCCTAGGGTTGCGAAGGTCAGATCGGCAGTCGCTTCAATGTAATTACCAGACTCGCTCAATCCTGGTTCATGGTCTAAGCGGTGCCCGTCACGGGGTAACGTAACGCTAGGAAGATGATGAATAAAATATACCGCAATATAAACATACGCCATTTCCGTTTTTAAAATTGAAATTGTCAGGGTTACATAAAGGTGTGATATTTTCTAATGGCGATTCAATATGATAACATTCGTATTACTCAAATAATGTCCGACCGAACATTGTAAGTCGCCAGTCATTCATCAAAGTTATCTGAAATCTACTCTTTTTTTTCATGCACGATCCATATACTTATTGTTAATGTAACTGTATGTCCGAAGTATTAACGACAATATAATCTGATGCAATAAAAAATATCGCAATATTTACTAACGCCATTTCTGTCTTTAAAATCTACATGGTCACCATAGCTTTGAGGTGTAGTGTTTTCTTACGGCTCGGTTCAATATTTTAATTTCCATAAGTCTTAATCCCGTTGACTAATTCTTTAAAATTTGGTTTAACACCAGTAGTGCTCACAGCTTATTTATAAACAAAGGATTTTTTACTTTTTATTTTGTTAATGAGTTATTTGAATTTCAGATACCATGCTGACATTGTGGTTTCCCAAGAAACAACAATGGGTACTGCGAGGACAAAAAATGTAGATGGTATGGCAATCATAAAGTAGAAACCTGTTTCTGGAAGAGCCATCGAAGTTTCTGCAGATGATCACGATATTAAACAGTTATACTAACCGCGAAGAGCATGGTGCACTCGCATATGCTCAATTAAAAAAACGCTAACAGGAAACAGTTCAAGCTAATTAGTTTGCAATTATAACTTACTAGCAGTGCGCCCGCGCCGTGGTTTCACAGGCGTAGCTCCCGTCTACGTGGGCATACGGGGATAAAATACAGCCTATGTTACTCGCTGATGAAGTAGCTTTCCACTGGTGAAAGCATTTATCAAATCAGTACAGTAGTTTCGGAGCTTATTCAATTCAAACAATCAAACAATCAAATCTTTACTCTTTGTAATATTAGTGTAGGCTGACTAACTGTTAATAATATTTTATATCTACACATTCTGCTTGTTTCAATGGGTATTAAGCATCTATACATATTACCTACGTATTTGATTGATATACTTACTATAGTAGAGCATTTCATGACAGTATTAGTAATAAATCATCATTATCATCATCCTAGCGTTATGTCCCGTGCTTAGTTGGGATCCGCTTAAACCATGATTTAGCGAGTCTGGCAAATACATTGAAGCGACTGCCGATCTGACCTTCGCAACCCTAGGATAGGGGATCCAGACAATTTTTGAATCATGGTTACAAATCCAAAGTGGTTTGAAATTGCAGGTTTCATCACGATGTTTTTCCTCACCGTCGAGCTGGTAGTATAAATAAAATACGTACATAGATTTGAAAAATCCAGAAGTACGTGCCCGGTTTAAAACCCGCACTCTTCAGATAAGAGGCGCGTGTTCTTACCATTGAGCTACCACCGCTCTTAGTACTTATTAGTAATAATAATAAATAATAATTTGACTGCCCTGTTGGTCTAGTGGTAGCATGCGCCGCCTAAGGACGAAGAGGTCCCGGGTTCAAGTTTCAGTAACAGTCCGGAGTCAAGTCAATCACACCCGTGCCTCGGAAAGCACGGTAAGCCGTTGGTCCTGCGCCTGACCTCTTACCGATCATGTCGAATCGACGTCTCACCGTACTACGAGAGTGATGGAATAGAAAGTGCACCTGTGATTGCGCACACACTTGTGCACTGTATGTAATATATCCTGCGCAGATGGCTAATCCTCGTTGAGATTGGCCGCCATGACCAATATCGGTTGGGAGGACATTCAATAATAATTAACAGTATTTGTTATATTGGAACGGCTGCGGCGTAACGTAGATTTCGCAGACTCCCGTAGTGGGAAGCCAGGAAACTGCGCCACGCCCGAAGAATAACCATCGTGAGGTTTAGTCGGTAGTGGAGTATTTTTCCCAGACAGCTCTATGCCCGACACACACTTGTAGGCCGAACCTAGATTTATTTGGACGGTGCGTAAATGCATTTCTCACGTTAAAAAAAAAAGTGTATTACCTAAAAACCCCATGCTTACCGGTCATGACACAATTGCGATTAAAGATTTTATAAATAAGATTTTGTCATGTAGTATCTATACACAAAGAGAAAAGTGACAGATGTGGAAAGTCCACACGTTACCAGTTTTAATACAAACCATATGAGACAGGCTTTCAAATCGTCTTCAGAGTAACCATCAGTCTTACGAAGTATGCAACCATTATTTTATTTGCATTTTTAGTGGCAAAATTGAAAGTTGTTCTACTAGTTTTTATACAGGGCTTAACAATGTATGTAAATTATGCGTGTATAGTTATTTTATATTACATCATGCTGTTAATACAAATCAGTATACAAATTGTTACCATTTTTGAGTAAGTGACCGTTGTAATAAATATTGCATCATTAGTAGGTAATAAAAAAAAAGAGATCAAAAATAAGGTTGGTTGGTTGGTTCATAGCATTAGGTTGGTTGGTTACAAGAATCTCGAGGTTGGTCACTTCCAATATTAGTGTATGTTGAAACATGTTTTAAAATACAACATCAAACATAAATAAAAAAACGCATATGGTGATTTAATTATACTTCCTCTATGTCAGTTTAGTTCAGTTGGGATATTACCTATACTTACTAATATTATAAAGCTGGAGAGTTTATTTGTTTGTGTATTGCTTGCTTGAACGCGCTAATCTCATGAACTACTGGTCCGATTTCAAAAACTATTTCAGTGTTAGATAGCCCATTTATTGAGGAAGGCTATAGGCTATATAAGATTAACCATAAACTCGGGTGAAACTGCGGGCACATCTAGTAATAATAATAACTTAATTAGGAATTACTAGATCAATTTATTATACTTCCGGCTTTGCTTGGAATGCTGTTCTACAATTCCAAAACAAATAAGTAGATATGTGTCTATATTTACATAGAATTGTATTAATAGCTAACTGAAGTGACGGAACTAATATTTTATTTGATTATGAAGGCCTTAATAGACAGCAGTATTAATTTACACAAGGTGGATACCTCACAAAGGCATTAATTTCATATATTAGATTGGAAATATGGATTTCATTCACATTTTCATTCGGATGTAGGAAGTTAAAACAAGTAAACATTGTAAACATTTTTAGGAAGTGAATGCATTTGTAATTTATACAACATCGCAACTTAAGTCGTATTATGTTGGCAGTAGGCACAGGACAACTATTCACTTTATCTCAAGGATATATTTAAAATGGTAAGTTTGTTTATAATAAGGCGTAAAAATGTCAATAGGCTACCTGACCCTTTCTTAAAATCCGATTAAAATGTTTCGTAATTGTTTTAAAAGACGTTAAAAACGCTTTATTTAAAACGATGATTTTTTTATATAAAATAGTCTTTCACGAACAGAAGGAAACGCTGTCAGGGATTATACAGTTATTTATTATGTGTGTTATCAACATATTATGTAGCAACATATAATGTAAACAACACTGACAATAACTAATTCACCAATCCGTTATTTCTAGTAAGTTATAAGAAACATATAATAAAAAACTAAGTATCTATGCAAGCCTATATTTAAAAACACAAAAAATATTAATAATACTTTTATCGACTCAAAATTTACTAGAGCACATACATAAACAAACATTATACACATGTATATATATTAAAAAATACATACATACATACATACATAACATCACGCCCACGATCCCCGAAGGGGTAGGCAGAGTCGAAGGGGCAGCGAGCCCCTTCAACCACATTCAGCCAAAAATAAAGCCGGGCTGGGTCAGATGGACAATTGTGAAAAAGCAGTGACAAGCGGCTAACCTGTCGCCTACACAATCACACACCCAAAACCCGATATACCATTAGTCGCCTTTTACGACATGCTAGGCAAGAACCACAGTTGGCATATTCTTTTTAAGTCCCAGACCAACATGGGACAGTGGGCTGGGTTGGATGGAAAGCTGTGAAAAAGAAGTGACAAGTGGCTAGCTCGTCGCCTACTCAGTCACATACCCAAAAGCCCGTAAACCATTAGTCGCCTCTTACGACATGCTAGGCAAGAACCACAGTTGGCACATTCTTTTTTTTTGTCCCAGATCAACATGGGCCAAGTCCCAGACCAACATGGGACTATATATTAAAAAATATTGTATTGTAATATATAACTTGACCAGCGTCCATTACCATCCGTCCGTCAGTTTATCAATATCACAGTATTTGTTGACTTCTTCATCCGCGTAGTTTATCTATACTTATAATAAATCTGTAGAGAGGTCAATTCTGTACATGAAATATATTTTCAAAATATCAGGGGGTGATTAGTGATCGATACTGATGCCAAAAATGCAATCAGTAAATTTTTTGTCTGTCTGTCTGTCTGTCTGTATGTTCCTTATAGAAACAAAAACTACTCGACGGATTTTAACGAAACTTGGTACAATTATTCTTCATACTCCTGGGCAGGTTATAGTATACTTTTTCATCACGCTACAATCAATAGGAGCAGAGTAGTGAAAGGAAATGTTGGGAAAACGGGAGAAGTTACTCCATTTTTTAAGCTTCCGTCGCGTGTGCAGCCTTAATGGTTAAAGTTACAAAGAAATCATGTATGACGGAAATAGTCTTTATAATATTAACCATTAACGCGGGTGACACCGCTGGCACAGCTAGTCAAAAAATAAAAAATAAACAGCCTCTTAATTCCGTCATTGTCTAGTTATGAGAGATAAATTTGGTTTTGATTAAAATGTTGACCAAATCTGTTCGGACTGTTTTAAGATAAATACATAAGTCACTTTAATGACCACCTCACGTTCTTAGGGCAAAGATTCTAAGAAAAATCCGGTTTATGAGTTAATTTAAGAATTTGCTATTACTACATATTATAGGTACAAAATCAAAAGCAATGAACCATACAAAGTGATTACAATTAAGCTTGATTAATAAATCTAGTAATAAATGCCAGTTAAGGGAAATATTATTTCAATTAAGCGTAATGAAATAAACATAAGTATACCGTAACCCTTGTATTGAGATAAGATAGTGCAGTCCGCTGTTTAATAGTTTATAACTCAGCGTTCGGGATTGTATGCGATGCAGTGTCTCGTTGACATCGTAAGATGGATAACGAAAAAGTGCCGGAGCTTGAAAAAATCATCAAAAATGGAACAGAAAATGGAATTAGTGAAAAGAAAGCAGATTTTAACTCGGAGCAAAGTGTTGGTCCGAGCCCGTTTAGGAAACAGGTGTGTGGAATTATGGTGTCTTTTGTGTTATGACTTGTGACGGAAGTATTATGGAGCACCCTCCATAGTGAATGTTTTGAGTGAGTGAGTCAGTCCACGTTAGCACCAAAATTTTTTTTGAAAAAAAAAAAAACTATTTGGTGCTTACGTGGAGTTCTAGAAAAACATGGGATTTTTTTGGTTATACTAATATAATTTTACAAGGAAGAAAAAATAATTTAAATCTTTTTTCTATCTATATTTAATAAATTGCTGTTTTCTTAGTATAAATATTATAAAACATAGTTAAAGCAGCAAATGTAAATTATTTTAATTGATACTGATTATTTGACAATAACTTACTATATAGCTACACTATGTTTATAAAAATGGGGATATTATAGTTGTTAACTATTATACAGAATTTCATGAATTATTGTAGGAATTTATTAGAAAAGCTTATTGAAGTTATTTAAAACGTTACACTACGAAGAACATAATTAGCACTGGGTAGTACAAATCACTTTACATTGCGAATATTCATGCTTATCTTAATGATAAACGTTGTTAAGACTTTAAGAGTACTGTCATTGCCAAATTTTTATCATAGAATCAGACACAAGTAACATAACTGTATTATAAATTCTCACAAAGTCACATAGTTATGTTCATATACAAAGTTTTGGTTTGCTAGTGTCGATAATAATTTTGATTACGATTTTGTTACTAACATACATTTATTAAGAACTTTCTTAATATACTATAACTATAACTTTCTTAGTATAGATTGTATCAAAATAACCCATCCGAAAACTTAATAGGGCTATTAATAATACCTAATAAAAGTATGAGAAATTGTAACATAGGAAAGTGACAATTCACAATATGTTTTTTTCTTAAACTATGTTTTTAATTTTTAGAAAAATAATAAATAAAATTAATTGAATTAAACAAAAATCATAATAATTTGCGCAAGGTTTCTGGGAAAGTCTATCTAAAATGTGTGATAAACAGTTGTTCAAAACTATATTAATTAAATTAATTGTTTTAAACATGATAACGTATTTATGTGTTTTAAATGGTACTAACCTGACAGTTATTTCTGCAAAAAAAACGTAGTTTTGGTTTTAATATCTAGACTAAGATAACAATTTTTCATTTGAATTCATTCAGTAACTTATGCGTGAAAAAATTTTAACTACATTAAACTACTTACTTTTTTTTAAATTATTAACATTAGTTAGATTGTAATGTTCAATAAATTATCAGCCTTTATGCCTTTGATAGGTGTATTGTCTTTAATTCCATAATAAAAGAATTGAATCTGAATAAAACCATTTCCACTTTTCTGTATCTATGTATATATACCTATATTCATGTTTTTCCGAGTTGTGGTTGAAATTTACACAATACCTTATCTTTAACATTGAAAAAGATTAGAAGCTAGATACTCATGAATCGACTTTTTGAAATGATTCTATAAATTTTAGACTAAGTAAGTATCTTTAGTAAAGACTTCTTAAACGCAAAAGTATCTATTGGAGAATTACTATGAAAATATTTGAACTTTTATATGAATATATAAAAATAATGTATATCACTAACTTTAACCGTGTTATTGTATTCAAGTGGAATTTTGACAATTGCCTCATTTAATATAATATATCACCATTTAAAGTTTTACATCTGTTAATTAATTTAAGACAAACAATTATATAGTTCCTGTGCGTCTAGACTTCGCCGGAACCGCATGCCGTTGCTAGTATTAGAATAATTTGTTTGGCCTTACGTCACCGGTTTCCATTAAACAGTTTACTTATGATATACCTAATGGCTAGTTCGATGGGAACATAAGAATGTCATCGTTGGTCCACATAATTATCATAGTGATTAGTTAATTAGGTTATGGTCGGACTTCCTTTTTCTGTGAACTTCTGAGCATCGGAAATGGTTAACGTATGCTTCAATTACGTAATTATAATGGTATTTGAAATACCGAAATTCGGTACGGTTATACAATAACAAATTTAGTATGAAGCTTGACTGTATTTGTCACTTTCGGTCAGAAAATTTACAGTTACCTTCATTTGATTGCAAGGTGCTAGTTTTTATTATTTTAACTTCGAAGTCGTAGAGCGACTAATCTTGTTATCTGTGCTATTATTTGTTCGTATGTCTCTCACCAGTTTCTTGGTAGTCTGACCGATTGTATGTCTGTCTGTGTTTTTTGCCCTATCTTTTAAGAACTGCTTTACCTTTAAAATGTCGTTTATTTGCATTAAATTTATTTGGATTGTCGTATATTATTATATTTTGGTCTATGAAACCATGTTTTAGAGTTTAAATCGAACTTAAGAAGCGCGGATTCGATTCCCGCAGCGGGGCTAATTATTATTGTTCATGAAACAGTTATTTGTCTCCAGCCTGAGTGTCAGTGGGATGTTTTGTGGTTTCCGATTTTCAAAACATAAGTATTTAGGCTACACTTTAAATCTTTTCAATGTGTGAGATGATGTCGAATATTTATAATATCGTATAAAACCATAATATCGTAAATAATGTACCTATGTACTTATAAAAAAAGTCAAACGGATACTCTGTCCAAAAAGCTTGATAAGAATATTTTTTGAAGAATATTTACAATTAAATAAAAACTGTTCCATAATTACCTGCTAATAAAAATAACAATTTGTGAATATTATTGGAAACCTTTACTGCGCATTTCGTATTCCGTATAGATCGCAAATAAGCTTTGTTTTTAAAAACGAATATTAGGATAATAAAAATAAACTTGAGTGAACAGCTTTTTGACAGTCATCGTATCTTTAGGGGCAATATGCATTTGCATAAACAGTATTTACAGTTTATTGATATTTTGTGACCCCTGTCCTTGAGGACGCACAACACTTGAGATTCATAAATCATTTCATGGTCAAACAAGGAATAGAAATTGATTGATTTCACTTATCATTGTATATATGTACTATCAGCAATAGTACAAGGTAATCTCAGATAAACAATATTACGAAATCTTCTAATACTGTCGATTGATAAACATGTTCTTTAAATATGTTTTGGGATACTCTGCTGTGCTTTAATGATATTTTATCTGTAGCTATTCCTATTTCCTTTAATTGACTGGAAACATAACATAGTATTATTAATGATTAGATGATACTTACCAACATTATCTAAATATGTATATAAATCTAATTCTAAAGCAAGTAGTTAAAGCATGTGTTTTAAGAATGTCGATGTTCACATGGAGTGCCAGTGATGAGAGTTCACAGTTACAATCTTTTATTTAGTTTCACCTGTTTTTAAATAACACTTAGGTACCTAATTGTCTTAATAAAGGAGCCCAGCCCGCTAGTCTGGATTCCACGAGAAATCTTGGTTTATATTTTTCCCAAGCAAATTATATATTTTAAACAGAATGTTATTGAAAATATTTGTTTTTGTTCTAGAACATTCCCAAAACACAATATTTTCCATTACGTTGCGACATCATAGCATGTATTTTATAATTTTACCGGGCTTATCTTAAAAATGGCAATAAACAACATCGCTGGGGTCAAACCGGAATATTTCTAATATAAACAAATAACAACGGGCAATGAAATTGTAATGTACCGATATATTAGCCCATATGTTTGCGATTAGAGAATAATATAATGGGTAATGAGCCTATTTCAATTAATTGACTTGGTAATTAGCAATGTAATTAATTGTATTATGTAACTCTTGACCGCTGTCGTGAAGTATTAAAGTATGAAAGTAGTACCACTGACACTATACATATATTAAAGGAAACCGTTTGTCTTAGTACATGTGATAGGCAGAATAAATAAATTAATAAATAAATACATTCTCCACACTGACACACCAATTCCCTAGTTCCAAATTAAGCTTATAAGCTTGTGCTATGGGTACTAGGCGAACGGATAGATATACTTAAATAAGTTTATAAACATCCATCGAGTACAAATATCCATGTTCATCACACGAAACATTTTCTCTTAGCGGGATTCGAACCCGCGACCCTTGGATTCGTGGCCAAGGCCTCTGACCACTCGATCAACGGGCCTGTCAAAGGAGGATGTATATGTGATGAAGAGAGTAAATATGAAAAAGTGTAACCGATTATGCGAAACATCATTTAATATTTAGCGTATAATATTTTGGTTATAAATGATATCATTATGTCTTCTAGCAATAGGTTTCTTACAGCAGCGAAAAAAATCCTTGAAAAGAAGCGAAAGTATATCATTGATGTGTAAAAGTGTCATGCCTAAACATTATTGAGTTACCTTGGCTTTTAGTCACGAAAATCGAATTACTAGGTACCCTATCTAAAATATGCATATTGAGATTGGATTGTGCCCTTATTTGTTACGTCTTTACCGTTATATCGCATAACGCATAACTATTGAAGATGAAACGTACTTATAAGTTGTTTTGTGCCTCATGACGTGTTGAAAGGGTGTAGAGTTGTCGTTGAGTCCTCTTACGAATTGTTCAAGTTCGTAAGCTGATATTTTCAAATCAAGGGAATTCTCAATTTAAGGCCAGCTCTATCTGAAACAGATGAAGCTGCTGGCAAAACATAGTTTCGTAAAATGTATACAAATATTTTCTTTTCAATAAATTGAAATATAACTGAGTTTGACAATACAATTCATTATTAAATGTTATATTATCCCTGTCTTTGTACCAAATACTCGCGTATTTTACTTGTTTTGTTTGATAGTTGTTTTCTTTTCAGGCTCTTATATCATTTGGCACTTTTCTTTTGACATTGGGCGCAGGAGCAACATCTGGTTTTTCTGCTATACTTATACCACAGTTACAAGAAGGCAAAAGAAGACACAAATATTCTATAGAAATGATATCATGGCTAGGTATGTACATGACTTCTTCATTTTAGTTGGAACTTATTTTAAAATATTGACGTTATAGTTTAATACGTGCTTTTATGATAAAAATGTGTAATAAAGTTATTATTCTTTTGCAGCATCAATGTCTTCGTTCGCGTTACTGTTTGGAAATGTCCTATCTGGATATTTGATGGAAAGGCTGGGTAGAAGAATGTCTCAAATTGTTCTTGGAATATGTTTTATATGCGGATGGGCAACGATAGCATTCTCAAATGACATCTTAGGTTTAATTTTAATAGGAAGATTTATTACGGGCCTCTGCCAGGGATGGTTGGGTCCCCTTGGCCCAGTATTTGTGGGAGAGATTAGCACACCTGTATATAGAGGACTCTTCCTCGCGGCCTTATCCTTAGGGATAGCTGCCGGAGTTTTTCTGTCCCACCTGTTTGGCACGTTACTTCATTGGAACTATGCAGCTTTGCTATGTGGACTATTCCCTTTGATCGGGTGTATCATTATATACTTTGCGCCAGAATCACCAGCCTGGCTTGCATCTAAAAACCGAATTGACGAATGCATTCAATCCTTTCAATGGTACAGAGGAACTAGTCCAGCAATGAAAGCAGAACTAGACAAAATGATACATGAACAAACCAAGAAAGACCACACTCAAAGTAAAATACAGGCTTTGAGACAAAACATAAAGAAACCAGAATTTTGGAAGCCGTTAATTGTGATGATGACCTGTTTTCTGATAACCCAGCTTTCTGGTGTTAACGTTATTTGTGCATACACAACTGAAATGCTCACACAATTGATGGGCAAGCACAGAAATAAGTCCTTTACGTACATCGCTATGTTAAGTGTAGACGTACTCCGATGTGGGTCGTTGGTAGTAGCTTGTATACTACTTAGAAAATCAGGTCGGCGACCTATAGCAATGTTTAGTGGAATTTTTACATCGTTATCATTGATAGCTTTAGCAATATACTTATATTTAGTTGAAACAAATTTTGTTCGCCATATATCACCAATTGTTTCCTTAGGTTTGATGGCAATTTATATAGTTGTATCCAATTTAGGTATAGCTCCTTTACCTTGGAATATGGTAGGAGAATTATTTGCTACTGAAACAAAAGGTTTAGGTTCAGGCATAAGTGTTATGATGACGTCAGTCGCGTTCTTTGGTACAATCAAAACAGCGCCTTATATGTTTGAAGCTATAGGTCATCATGGCACTTATCTATTCTATGGAATATCAACTTTACTGGGAACTATATTTTTGTTCTTCTGCCTTCCTGAAACGAAAGGAAAAACATTGTTACAGATTGAAGAATACTTTAGATATGGTAAAAATGGAGAACGTGATGAAAAGAAGGAATTAAACAATAAGTCACCAGTATAAGTTAGTAACTATTTTAAATTTGCTATAGATAGACAAATATGATGAAATTATTTAGGTATATTATTGTATTTAAGATCTCGTGGACGCATTAATTCTTGGGTAAGTTCTATGACTCAGTGTGCACAGTATTGTAAATAGTAAATTATAGTGTGTAAATGCAAAAGTAAGGTAAATATATTTTGTGTACATATTTATCGAGTTTTATTTTCATGAGATTGCTTATTGAACTGGAAACATGAATTGCTCATGCTTCCAATACTGTAGAAAAAACCATTCAGCTACAACCTAAAATCAATAGAAGTTAAAAATTTACTTCATTATATAGTTTCAATAAATTGCGATTATATTGTTTTGATAGTTAATATTATCAAGCATTTACATTATTTATTGAATAGACTGATTTTTAAATGTAGGAAGCATTATTTATTTCAATAGACTTAATTTAAATTAAATATATATTGTTGCTCATCTTATCATTTACCAATATTTTATGACCAGAGCCAATGGTCCAATTGGCATTGAATATACATTTATCAATATCAACACAAATTATTACGAAATTATTATGCAAGCGCTATCATTAAATGGTTTAGGCATTGGTGCTATTGATAAGTAGGTAACGTTAAAACATTTGTGTTTGTTCATACTTTACTAAAGGTTACTCCTTAAAAAATGTTATAATAATGTTTTAATTATTTGATGTAGTGCTATTTCAGCTTTGGTAAAGAGTGAAAAAGCAAATTAAAATGGTATGTTACTTCATTCATGAAGGTAAGATGATCTTTATATCATACTACGACTACTAAATTTCACACCACTTCCCTAGCAGGGTAGGCAGAGAGAACCGAACGCCATATGACATGATCCTTACACACTTGCTTCTTCAACATTAATATCATGTTATCATCATGCCTGATAGCCGTAATCTAAGTAGGGGTAAGCAGATAGTCAAGGGGGCAACAAGCTTCTTCGATCACTTTTGACTAGAATAAGTATTGGATTGGGTTGGGTTTGATGAAAAAGTGTAAAAAAATATCTTTATTAAAAGTAAATTAAAAAACAATTAATAGAAAGTGACATAATTATAAGTTTTAAAACGATATACAATAAAATACGTTTTCGTATAGTTTCGTATTTTTGATTATGTAGAATTTACGTAAATAGCAAATATTTAACGGGTAACATAAACTCACTTATTTACTTAAATCTGAATAAGTAGATAATAAATTTATCTCTACACACGTTGTAGCTAACTTACCAATGTAAATAGTTCTGATAAAGCAATTTCTTACTGTACACATAATTGATAATAAGAAAAAATTTTTAACAGTTTCATCATTATGGTGACTATTGATAATTAGTGGAAAGATAATATAGTTTTTTGGTTTATTATTATGAAATATATTTGAAACAAGATTTTGTTATGATTTTCCTGTTAGAATGTTGGTTCAGCAGACAGAAAAAAAATGTTTTATTCGTCATAATATGCCATTGTATTGATCATAGATGATCACTTTTAAAACAACCCTTATAAACTCGGCAATGATCATCATGGACTTAAGAATGTGATTATATTGTTATGGGGGGGGGGGGGGGGGGGAGAGAAGAGTGTTACCTCACAATAAAAGATTATAAATTGATAGTGTGCATCAGTAGTGCATCTTTGATATCAGTCCTAATTACATTTATGTTGGATATGTTTTATATATCTTCATAGGCCCCATAAAACACGCTCGCTATAGTTCTGGGTTAGAAACCTTGTTCTAGACAGTATATTTATAATATGGACTAGTAAAAAAAGAAGGACTCCGCGCCCTCTAGCTAGACGTTGAAGCTCCTTAGATGTCACACATTGACATAATAAATGCTCCAAATGACAGATATCCGATATCTGGTATTCATAAGTATCTCACTCATATATCCATAAACGTGGCTACGCGCTATAGTTTGACAGCGTGGAGTCCTTCTTGATTTACTAGTTCGTGATTTATAATAACGTAATTATGTATACTTATTGCATACACCGCCTACAAATAAGAAACGATGTAGAACAAAGAGCTTACACCCTCTAAGTAAAAACAGGTCTGTTTCACAGTCCGTTACGCCGACAAGTGGCACGCGTCTGCGGAAAAGAGACGAAAGAAAAAACGGCGAAGTCCTTCCTGTTGTAACACGTGGAACGTGGACATTCAAACTTTAGTCTCGAGAGGATTCGCTGACATCTGCGAAGGTTTTTTCCAACTCTCAGTTCCCACGTTGGTACGCGACAAGTTTTTGTCGAAGCGAAAAAAGCACCAGGAAAACATCTGGGATGGAGGAATGGATTTCAGCTATTTTTGGAGACTCGACGTGTTTATGAAGTTGAGTGAGGAAGTTATTAATGAAAGTGCATGTCACCTTGTGATGGATAGCAATGGTTGCCATTGAAAATATGAGAAGTACGATATACTTTCAGAACACCAATTACATAAGTAATTGCATATGTAACATCAATTATATTATATAGTAGATAATTGCGCATAAAATTCATTTGTTTACATTTTTACACAATATTAACCTTTAAAGGATTGTTTTTATAGCCCTGTCTCAATTCACATTTTCAATTGAAATCACTTATTGCTATTTACATGACTATACGTGTAGATTGACTCTAATCAGTACTGATATTTATTAATAGGCACAACACAATAGACGTACTTTGAACGTAAGAATTTAGGTCACCATTATCCTAGTTAATGTGGGATTCAATGAAGGCCAATAGAACACGCTTTAGAAACAGCTATTGCCTTTATTTACATATCTAATAGATCCTGTGCTTTTGTCTGAGTGCACCACTTATATCGGAATCGTCGGCGTGGAACGAATATTTTAATAATTCAGTTTCGGCCACGTGGCTCGGCGGATATACTGCACGTGCTATCAATTAGAAATGGAAGATAAAAAAACTTGTCTATAAAAAAAACTTGGCTAGAACGTGTAAGCCCTTGGCCCTTCGCAGGGGGCGGAGTTGCTACCTTTACAATCGTAGAAAGCGAATGTTTTAACCCTTTAGACGTTTATGACGGGGCTCACACAAATATTTGAAGGGAACTTCCTTGTTTAATTCAGGTTTGTATTAAGTGATACTTTTGTAAGCAAGTTTATTCCGTCTTGTTCTTTTTGGCACGAATAAAAGGTTTTGAAATGTATTTTTGCTAACTCTTTGAAAGAGACGATTTTAAACGGCGTGTAGGTAGTTAGATTTTACGTAGCTTCGATGATTGTGTGTATGCTAAATGGAAGTGCTGGAAAAATTATATTTTAATTTTGCGTTTTCTTTTCTTTTAAGATAGCGAATCACTACCAATGTGATTGTAGTTTAAAAGACCTAGTCCTAGTATGTTTGTGTAGTCATTGTAAACTAGCTAAAATAGACATATGTTTAAGAAATGCCAACTGATTGTCAATTTCTTATAAATAAATTCTCTGGACTGACACACCAATTCCATAGTTCCAAACTAAGCTATAAGCTTGTCCTATGGATACTAGGTGAATGGATATTCATAGGTACTTAAATACGTTTATAAACATCCATGACTCGAGTACAAATGTCCATGTTCATCACACGAAACATTTGCCCCTAGCGGGATTTAAACCCGCGACTCTCGGTTTCGTGGCCAGGGTCTCTGAGCACTTAACTAACGGGCCAGTCAATTCTAGATATTGTAAATGGATTGTTAGTTATTATCTATACTAATATTATAAAGAGAAAAGATTTGTTCGTTTGTTTGTTTGGATTGAATAGGCTCCGAAACTATTGGACCGATTTGAAAAAATATTTCACCAATGGAAAGCTACTTTATCAGAAAGAACCATAGGCTATATTGTATCATCGTAGGTATTCCTACGGGAACGGGAACGACGCGGGTAAAACCGCGGGGCGCTGCTATGTCCAATAAACTATAAATTGTACAAATGGAAACTTATTGTATAGACTTTGATTTTGAGGCAATGTTTACTGGTAGATAAAAGGCAATTTAAATACACATTGATGATATGAATCTGCTGATATTAAATTAAGTGTGAATCTCGTATGCACATAATATGCGATAACATAAGTTTATGTGCATTGTGTGACATTGTATGTAGTGTATCTCACAAGTGGTTTGTACAAATCATTTTCATAATATAGTGAGATGCGAGCTGATAGATATTCATACGACACAAGATGGTGTCGAATCAAATAGATATTCTTACGACACTAGCCCGGCTTTGCACGCAGGTCCATCAACGCTAAATTTGATTTGATACAATTACAAATAGACTATATCATGTACCTCGCGGGTTGCATACATTTTTTTTACCGAATAAAAAAGTTAAAGACCTTTCTTAATTTATTACATTTGGTGTAATCAAATTAATTAAGCCGTGTGAAAACTTAAGAGACGAAGTTGCTTTTGAATTTTAAATTAGGTAATATTAGAAAGAATAGCGTGTATTTTTATTGAAGTATTTTATACATGCCTATACCGCCAGGGAATTGGCATAAGGTTGGTTATGTAAGTATATATAAGCATTTAGGTAACTATTAAAATAATATAAATCAAACAAATGTTTTACTAGTTAATGAGAATTGTTCATAAATAGCAAATGCGTATTCTAAGATAGTTTTTAGGTTAGCAAATGCTTTAATTAAATATCAATTCTAATTGAATATATTGCTATGTGTCATCTATTTCTGTTAAATACGAGTGTTGTGCCCAGATATTGATTTATTTATAGATGCGAACAGATCACGGTTGTATGACTGTCCTAGCTTAGTATGGATATTATATACGAAGTTGTACATACACATTAATTTATTAGTTCAAGCCAGGATGTTATACTTGTTGTATGCAAATCTTTAGCCCCTGAGGGTTAAAAGTTAAATTTAAGTCAATTGATACACTGATTCAATTTGGTCGATATATTTGCATTTTAATTTAAACGACGCGTTGCAATATGAAACCAGCGAAGGTTCAAAATATTGTGCAATCGAAAGGAATTTTACGAAACTAGTCTTATAAATAATTAATTTGTTCACTGGCTTGGTAAATATTTGTTATTAGGGTTGGTTGCATGGGTTATGCATGTGCCGTAGAGGAAGCAAGGTTGACATGCATTCAAATTCACCTCAAACATGTGCAATACTGCTGCGTGATTCCGGTATTTCGTGTTTAAGGGGATGTAATGATTAAATTAACCGTGAATTGTGTTTTTCACATATTTTTTTAACAATAAGGGAAATCACATATTTTTTAACAATGCGAAAGTGGAAGGATGTAGAAGTCGCGGAAGGCCCCGTCTCACCTACCACCACCAGACTGGTCGTGTATTAACAGAAGGTGATGTTAGGAGTCACAAAAACCGTAGAGCTTGTATGAAAAGGATCATGAATGTTGAAGAGGCGAGTGAGGTATGTAAGGATCGTGCCATATGCCGTTCGGTTCTCTCTGCCTACCCCGCTAGGGTAATGGCGTGAAGTTTAGTTAGTTATAAGGGAAATCGCGCCGGTCATTATAATAACTTAATTTATAAAGAAATAACTGCGGGGATGATACCGGGTATGTTGCTTTTGAATGTTATTAAAAAACTTTCTCAATTGCACTATTATTTAATTATACTATCCTAACAAAAGACAAAAATGGCTGGCTCGATGGTCGAGTGGTCAGAGACCCTGGCCACGAAACCGAGGGTCGCGGGTTCGAATCCCGCTAGGGGCAAATGTTTCGTGTGATGAACATGGGCATTTGTACTCGAGTCATGGATGTTTATAAACGTATTTAAGTATGTCTATCCGTTCACCTAGTATCCATAGCACAAGCATAAGCTTAGTTTGGAACTAGGGAATTGGTGTGTCAGTCTTGAGAATTTATTTTTATTTATTTTAAATACAAAAAAAAATTGCCTTAAGGCTTCAAAGATGACAAATTATGTACAATTTTATAGTGAAATAAATAAATATTATTTTTATCATTCTAAACAATAACTTAGTATTAATCCTACATTTTGTTAGGTAAGGTAATCTTCTATTTGTAATTGTTTCTTATTTTTATACAGCTCGAAAATAACAATCGTGAGATAAATTGATCGAGCATACATAAAAGATAAGAACATGTTCAATAATAATTTTTGAATTTTACATGTTGGATCGTAATAGGAATATGTTTCTAAAGCAGTTATGTGGTATGCACTTAACGTGCACCCACAGTTATCCGTATCTTATACCTACCTCACGATACTTTAAATTTATTTACGATTTATGAGGTCGTATATTGTATCTGTTTAATATTATAATTTATGAAATTTTATGGACGTCTACAAATTGCACGATATCTACTAGCATATTTGCAAAACCACACTTGATTGCGCTCGCAGACGTTCCTATTCTTATCACTGTTATCAACAACGCAAATTTGAAAAATCATATTAAATATTCTGTAGACAGTACAGGGCGTCACATTGAAATGACATGTGGAGATATTTAATTGCAAAGAGTAATAAATGTAACGATATTTAAAAATGGTTTCTCTTAACTGGTGCGTTTTTCATTTAGAAATAATAATACCTAGCGGGATCAAACGCTACGTTTCACAACACAAATGAAATATTTTTAAGTATTCTTAGGTACACTACTTAATATGTATTGCGTCAAGTCCTGTTAGTGATATTTGTTAATGCAACAGGGTTCAAAATATTTAATATTTTAAGGTAATAATAAAAATCTATGCATTGTGGTAAGCATTATTATTATTCTTACAAAAGGACCTAATTTTATTTGTCAAACAAAGATACATAATAGGTAATATATTTATATCAACCTGTAGATATCCACATAATCGTTGGCAAATGTAAAGTATGGCAAAAGAAAAACATTGTAACTACAACTAACAATTTATGTAACTGTTTTTCTGTTATTCACTGAACAAACATAGATAAGAATTTAAATCCCGAAATAAAAGTGTAGGTACTCATAGTTTTAACTGCCATAGTAAGTGTCGCATTATGTTGCGATTTTTTATGTCAACGCCTTTTTTATCTTGGGGAATGAACGCACCGTCATGCCGCTGGGCGAGAGGCATGGTGTGTGGGACTCACAGAGGCCCTCGTGTGAAAAAGGCCCCATCTCTAGCCAAAGAGGGGGGTGGCCGTGGTATACTCAATTAACCCCACGGCGCTCCTCATCACCAGAGTCGAAGTTCCTACCATGGGTATCTTGGCCCAGCCTTAACTGCTACAGCACTTATCTGATGAAGGCGATGAAGATGTTTTTAATACGGATGAAGGTGCCCCCCGCACTACCCGCTGGTCCCCATCAGGAGGGCCAAGGTGGTTGAGGCGGCTGATCCGAGACCTATCTTGCACAAGCCTATAAATATTAAAGCAATAAATAAAATGCATGACACTCTATTGTGTGTTCTGTGGGAATAATATTTTTCCGGGATACAAAGTAGCCAATGTCCTTTTTCAGGATCCAATTAGACATTATCGAATTACTTTCGAATTTATGATATTAGTACAAACTTTATCACGCAGTAAGATTTTTGACAATAGACAATATATATAGAGTTTACATGTATATGGATGCCTATTTATAGGGAGCTACTGCATTTCGCAGCACGTAGGTGGCATAGAAGGAAACGGTGCTAAACCACGTTAAATGATAAATGCATGTTGTTTATTAGTTATGCAACAGGTTTTACTACAGGTGCGTCTCTATACGTTCACAGTTTACATACCGATATGTGTACATAAGTATTGTAAATACTTTGATACATGCAATGTAGGTTGACATTTTAATGCGTGTGGCATGACCTCCAGTCTTAAAATTGTCATTGCAGTGGAAACTAGAATAGAATTGATAAACGACGAAGTTCCCATGCATAGGTCCGGTTGTTTTATATTTACCTCAAATTATTTAATATCGGTTAAGGACTAATCGTAATTGGATACTCTTAACTACTGTTATTAATCGTGCAGCTGTCAAACATTATCACAAACACATAAAAGAAAGCTATTTCGCATTTGATTTGAAGATAACTTCGATATTTCTAGTGTCTTTCGAATAATTAATTTTGTCTTAGAATTGTTTGTACATTTATGGTGTTTGAATAACTAGTTCATGTCAAGTACTAGGTGTGCCCGCGGTTTTACCCGTTTTTTTGGTAAATGTTATATAGCCTACTATAGCCTTCCTCGATAAAGAGATATTTAACACTGAAATATTTTTTCAAATCGGACCCGTAGTTCTTGAAATTAACGCGTTCAAGCAAACAAACAAACTCTTTAGCTTTATAATAATATTAGGATAGATGAATCAACCTTTAATAAATTCACTAGGTATAATTATTTACCGTATATATTATAAAAATATATCTATGCATTTCTTGCGTCGATTCAGGCAGTCCTTTAAGTTTCTAAAACTTTTAAAACCGTACATGTGAGATGATGAGCGTCACATGTCTGTATTCTATTTTTATATACAATAATTGGGTCTTGCTATGCACATGTAGACTCATGTTACTTTCACTTTGTGCCATTATGTTGAGTTTTGTTTCCTGCCATGCAATTAGACAAGAGATAAAATGTTGGTAGAGATTTAGATTGGGACTCTGATAAAACTTTTCTTTATATAGAAGTTCAATGTTCAATTTTTATTGCTTAAATTTTTATAAATTCGTTTTTTTGACTAGCTAAGAACATTGATGCATGATGCTAATAAATATCAGATAAGATTACATATATTGACACGATTGTAAAACATTTTGCGTAAGCACGTGTGTTATTAAAATAGAATTAACGTCGGTAGCTACTACAAACACCCATATAAGACAATGTTTATGTTTTGTATGTGTTGTTCTAACAACTACTTGTCTCAGTGCAGGGATTGAAACCGAGTCCCTTGCGTTCGATGCGAACTCTTAACAAAACAAAATAATGTGTATGCTATTACAAAGGACAAAAGATTATTAAGAAGATAGATAGTAGTATTTGGAATGTCTGCGTGATTACATTACTTATTTGTTTAATATCGTCATTTATTTTGCATGAAGTTACTAATGTTAGCACAATGATCTGCTAACATTAGTATTGTACTGATTAACACACTAATCTTTATTATGTGTGAGCTATAAATTACGCGGCCAATGTACAAAGATAAACTTATGTGTCTCATGCGATGAATCAAGAAGTTGCAATCATTGCTAAGAACGTAAAACACTAGATTACTAGATTCAACTAGCTAGCGTGATTGAAGTTCGTGGTAAATAGGTTATGTGTTCGTAAAGATAACGAAGCAGCTGTTGTTTATTACATGCTTCATTCTTGAAATTAATATTAAAACGCAGCTATTCGATAGTAAACTAAATAGTAAACTAAATCGTGTAACGTAAAAAAAACATTCCTGATGTATAAAGCTGCAGAGTTTGTTTATTCAGTTGAACGCGCTAATCTCAGAAACTACTGGTCCGAATCGAACAATTATTTTTGTGTTGTATAGTTTATTAATCGAGGAAGGCTATATATAGGCTATATAACACAAACCCTAAACGCCGGTGTCACCGCGGGCACAGCTAATTGTAACTACGAGTGTATGTACGTTTGTGTTATTTATTATTGGTGTGTCAGTCTAAAGGATTTATTTATTTCAATATCTGCTAGTGAATCGCTAATTAAATTATTCGTCAATTTCTATGTAAGTATCTTTATACATCTATTATTACAATTTTAAATAAATGAATTTAAATCTTTTAAAACAGGTAAGTCTAACTTAGATAATATAGAAACATCTTCATTGTAACAGAAGTTAGCAAGTATAGAAACTTGCATAGAATATGAAATTGCATAGAAACTAAAATGTGTAATACTGACATATCACGCCCGCATTTCGCAAAATAATAGGCAAACTTAATAGGACAGCAAGCGGCTTTAACCATACATACATACATAAATTCACGCCCGTAATCCCTGAAGTGGCCAGAGTCGAAAGGACAGGAGGCCCAAAATTTATTCGAAGTATAAAACTGGGTTGGGTTTGATGGAACATTTTTAAAAAGTAGTGACAAACTATATAAACACTTACCCAATACCCGATATACCATCAGTCGCTTTCGCTACAACATGGTAGGCAAGACACAGAGTCGCTACATTCTTTTTCGGTACCAGACCACCATCAGATAAGGCTAAGTTGAATATATTTCTTACTAACAGTAGTTTACTTAGTTATTATTAACTTAATTTATGAATGGAAACGGCATAACCGGTTAAGTTAAAGGACAAGGACTTGAAGGTAAATGAGAGGTGAGCACTAGTGTGAGTACAGTGCTCAATACCACTTGATACCACTACGTCAATTAATGCATACGCTGTAAAATGATTATAGATACCAATTATAAAACTGTAAAAAACTGTGTACTACCGTACAGAAATTTAATAGCTTAGCGCGCGACTTATCTACGTTTGCATACATTTTATCGATTTTAACCCACTTCCAATTAATGCACAAGTATTTATTATAATGACAGTATTTTAGTGACAGTACTTTGGTATGTTTAAAGATTAGGTATATAAAAAGCTCTTTTAAAATAATTAAGATAAATGCTCAAATGAGGTATCTAATAAGTGGGAATTATTTAAAGTCAATTTTATAACCTAATCGTTCAGTTATCAAAGAAAAATTACCTAACCACGCTTAGGAAAACCTTTATTTAACCTTATTGACTGTAATCGTATTAGTAAAACATATGTTTGGTTGGAGAGTTCGAATCGAATTAAATTAATTACAGACAAACAAAAGCATATGCCACCGTGACTTTTCTCCTGCAGTTAAACTCGGGGCCAATTGGTGTTTTTATAATCTGTGTGATCGCCAGATGGCGCAGGCGCATGCCGTATGGTGCGCCACTCGGGCGCAATTTCTCTGTCTATCCAGCAATCTGGCTGTATGGTTTCTGATAAAGCAAAAAATACTTGAGGATGCATGTGTTCTTATAGTCTCATTGTGTATACTCCATTCAGATATATAAAAAGAACCTGTAAAAGGATTCAATATTTGTGTAATGTAAACATATGTCATTGTCCCATATTGGTTGGACTGGTTTCTTGCCTAGCATTTCGTAAAAGGCGACTAATGGTATATGGGGTTTTGGGTATGTGGGTGGGTGTTGGGTGTGTGTAGGTGACGAGCTAGCCACTTGTCACTACTTTTTTACAATGTTCTCTATATCTAACCCAGCCAAGTTTTATTTTTGGCTGAATATGGTTAAAGGGGCCTGCTGCTCTTTTGACTCTGCCTACCCCTTCGGGGATTATGGGCGTGATGTTATGTTATGTTTAAACATCCACATGTTTCTCCGTACTAGACCCATGTCTATTACGGAGAAATTTTAGGCTCTAGATTTGACAAGTTTCTTTTTTTAAAATAAGTATAGTCTTTACGGTTTCCCGGTAAACCCAAAAAAATCAGGATGATGGATAATATTCTAGTGATAGACATATCAAACTAATTCGCAAGAAAAAAGTTTATAAATGAAATGTTAAAATACATTGTTTGTTTAATCCATCCAGAAGAAAAATCGGCATCGGGTGAATCTCGCTTCTACTGAATACAAGTTTCTTGGTTTTTCTTGGTAAAAAAGACGGAGCTCCTAAACACGTATGACGTCAATACGCGCATTCTTAGAGCGTAAGTCGTTTTATTACAGTAGCTCATAAACATAAGGAACGGAAACCGTGACAGCGTTTAGTGACATCCACTGTTAATTACATAGACAAACAAAGTTCTCCCTTTGATTCACAAAGGTTTTGTAACCTTTGCATTCATACGGAAGATTATAAAATATGCCACCTAATCTTTGAACACGTGGATCTGATGCGAAACTGCATAGAAAAAGTGCTTATTCAGTTTTGTTCGTTAAGTTTGGTGGCTCCCTTTAGGCAACGTCCGTTTTTTGCCGGTTCCCATGAACCCTGCGACAATGGTCTCGACCTTCTGAAAGCCGACGAGATCCGCGCAAGAATAAATATTACACAACAATAGGGTAGCTTCTTTGACTTCGCGTTGCCGTGCTTGGGATTCAAAATGATTTGATACTTGGGCACATACCTATATGAAAATTAATAATTATATGACACTTGCATTTTGATTTGACGCTACTTACTATGTACTAGGTTAGCTGTATTTATTTCTTAAATTGATAATAAAAAAAATCAGTTCTATGATATATGATAAATTAATTCACTTCCTATGCCAGGCCTGAAACCCTGGCTATTTTTAGTTGAGAGGTATCCCTCAGATTAGAAGGGTTTATTACACAAATGAATATTAATTACAAGAAATCGAGCCCAAAACTACTCATTGTAAGATAGGTAGTTTAATACCTGTGTTATATAATGCAGGTTGACAAGTTAATTAGTCTTAATTTTCAATACAAAATAAAAGCAATTTTTATTTTTCTACTAAGGTAACGTCCGTTACATGTTTTAATGATTGTATCAATACACAATTTTTTATGAATTCGTAAGACAAGCAAATATATTCGTTTAAATATAAAATAGTGGCAATAAGTAGCAAGTAATTGTGGTATTTACGAGTATTTCACTTAGCATTAATGCAGGTCCAAATTATAATTTTTGCTTATTAAGTAATTAATTTAAAACAGGTTTGAAGAAAAAAAGTTATATGACAAATTACTGGAATATGTTGATAATTTACGGTTATATATAAATACCATTAATTAAATTTACGAGCTATACTTAAAAGTTTATTAGGAGCTTACATATAAACTATAAAAAGTTGAAAAAGGCACTATTTTCGAGAGGCCCGAAATATACACCACATCCTTGTTAAAGAGAGCGTTTGTAGAGGGTACTCTTTATTATGCTAAAGTTTCAAGTATCAAAACCAGTTAGTTCCGCTCTAAATCTCGGCACAACAAAAGCGTAGCGGCCCGCGTAACGGACTTTTTTCGTGAGCATCGATCATTTCTTCCTAGTCCTGGTTTTGTCATGCTCAGGCGCAGGCATTCCCACGCATGAGCTGGCTTGATTCCTTCGCCCACGTGTGATTTCAACTATAAAGGTTTTGAATATCTTATGATATGAAATTCTGTATTATACATGTCAACACCATATCTACATAAGCTCTTTAGCAATATTATCACGATAGCACTCTATATATGGACAAACTCACTGGCTGACTTGCGTTCAGATAAAATCCATACTACTGGACCCAAACTCTTAGAAATTTACAAAGAGGTAAGTCACATACTGTGAAGGTCAGCACTAAAAAGGGACTTCCGATAGTTTATTCCCTATGGGTCAGCCATGCGCGGTCTTGGTGTATAAATTACCGACAAAAGATTCGGTACTTACCTAAATGTTTGCCATTTTGCATTTAAAATAAGTCCCACTTGGGCTAACTTGGTTATATTCAATATAGAGTATTATGCAATACAAGAATTTTGAGCGTAATGGATCCGTATTTGTAATTACTAAATTCATCTTCATTCTACAACTACCTTTTTTTTTGACAGCTACAACTACTTATCCTTAGTCTCAAGTACAGTAATAATCTTCCACAGATAATGGTAAATAAACTGCTGGTACACTTGTAACCCTACAGATAAACACCGTGCCATCTCTAAAGACACTTGTCCCAATAATAAACGTTAATGACTGGGTACTTAAATACTGGAAGCACTTGTGTTTTTTAATTTTAACGTTACCTTTAATTTGTGAGAACTGGTAATCCATCGCTATAGGGATTGGTGTAAATTAGCTATGTAATAATGGATAAAAGAAAATCGCTAAAAATAATCGATTATGTCATCGATTATAAAGATAAAGCTTCATTAATTGAAATTTGTCTACTTACTAATTTATTAGTTTACTATAAATAATATAGCATAGTTTAATTTTGTGAGTTCAAAGTTCTGTAAGTGGTTTACCTAGGTTTTTTTTTAAACTTTACGGTAATTAAAAAATGATTTTGCACATTATTAAATATAATAGGTCTAAAGATCGATTCTTTTTATAAACTGATATCGAATAATAGATTATTATCTACATCACTAGTGTTAATCGAAGTCTTACGGGAGATTATTACGCACCATTATGAATTAACATAGAATTACATGACGTTAAATTTAAAATTTGATGGATATGCTCTATAGCGTGTATCGAAAAGTTTAATCATTTGAAACAGCGCCTGACGAATGGAGCGGAAAATATTTAAATGGAAGCCAAAATAGCGTGGTTGGTCCGTAAAATATGGCGATATTTTGGGGAAAAAAGTGATGTAGACGAGAGATTAAAATTCCGATCCCGGAAACGTGGGAGCGTGCGGAACGAAGCAAGAAATAGGTGATGGGCGGTGTACCAACATTCGCGTGGTTGACATTCCTGGGTGCCTTCTGCTGTGGTTCCTGATAGTTAATCAAAGATGACAACAGATGTTGGAAACCTAGGACAACTTCTATGTTACAAATTAGTTTGAAAATAGACCACGAAATATGCAACGTTGGGTAAATAAATCAAATTAGGGTTTCAAACGCATTGGAGAATTCATGTTACGTTAAAATCTCACAGTCGAGGAAATTTGCATGCCAAATATTATTAAAACCAAAGATTTCACTATACTTAAATATAGAAATACCGTTACATTCGTTCTATGAATATTAACATGATTGACTATGAGATTGAAATACTCTAAGTAAGTTATTTATAGGCATATATATTTTTGGATGCGCATTTGTTTTTAATAAGTTCGACGTACACGAATATACCGTAAATTGAAAAGGGCTTGTGTGGTTATGTCCTTCGGTACTGAAAATATGCAAAGTCTGTAGCATTATTATCTGTCTGATTTATCTGTCATTAAATATAACAGGTTAAAACATTATGTTAAATGGACAAGATAAGTCATCTTAGTATGCCATGCAATTGTTCTTTGTCTCAGCTAATTTGCCAATAATTTTGACATACATTGCAATAACTTGGTAATTGTTGGTATCATATTGGAGTATTTTTAAATAAACATCAATTAAAATTAAACGAAAATGGCAAACCATGTCTTCCAATAATGGTGATTCCTTCTTTTTACAATAGGTATATTAAAATACATCTTTGCATACCCTGCGCTGGCGTGAAGTTAGTGTTGTACATACTTCAATACAAAATTAAAAAATACATTTAACTGTATAAAATCGGGTGCGAAAGCTTCATACAGTTGTTGAAGGTTACCTACTTAAGACCGAATGCAACGTCATCTCAAAGGCGCTTTGAATGGCCCAAAAAAAGCGGGGCGCATAAAATCAAACTCAAAAACTCGATCCCGAAATTGTAATGACCCGTTTGGGTCCCTTGGATCAGGGTTTGTGGAGTAACGGCGGCGCATTACAATCACAATGCGATATCGCCTTACCGTTAACGGTTAGAGGCCGGTTGCACTGTCGCTTAACTAGACTGAAGTGCGTAAACTCGGGCTTGACATTTTAGGAAAGTCATATCATATAAATTAGTAGGCATTGTTTCTATAATATATTGTTACGATGAAATATTCCGTATTGTCAGGGACAAATATAGAAATGGAAATATTGAATTTTGTAAAACTATATCAGGAATCAATATAATAAAGACTAGCTGTGAAAAATACCGATTTTGTTTAAAGTTGTTTCAAATTAAAGTTTTTTTTTATATATTGTTTTGATGCTTATTGTTTTTTAGGTATGTGATTTGCGACTATTGCATTTTATTTATCAAATATAATGTTAAATCACTGTGTGATTTAATCTCTTTAGTTAACCGCGTTTAGTGGAACCCGCCCTAGCGGCTAAAGTTCAAGCGATTTAAGTAGGTCATTCACAGTCTAATAATTTGGGCAAATTACCATAAGGGGTTTTGTCTCAAAGGGGTTGGAATTAGTAGAATGTGTTTCTAATAGGCTGATTCTAATCGTGGACTTCTGTTCAAAAGTGCATTTTATGGATACACGGTAAATCAACATTGAAATTTGGAATGAAAAGCAGTTTTTAGTGTTCTATGTATTAAAAGCAACAAACTTAATGTATGTACTGACATATATAAAGCGAATGAAACGAAATGTATAATTATAAAATTAAAAATTTATTATCATATTCACTTTACAAATTATACCATGATTTTATTGAAATAAATTAAGACTAACATCACAATATAATATAAAATCTAGAAGGCACTATATTTACTTAATTACAATAATTTGTATTATGCTTAGGTGCCCTTGCGAAGAAATTATTTACAAACTTAATAACATTCTCTAGAAATTTTAACTACGTTATATAAAAGGGATATTCATATTAATATACACAGTTTAATATTACTAAAAATTAAACGTACCTAACAACAAGCGCGCAGAGTTTTAAACAAAAATTTAAAATTACCATTAAGTGTCTACTTAGAACATAAAGTAATTGATTCAATTGGTATTAAATAAATAGCTTGAACTTAACTCGATAGGAGCAATAAACGTATACAGGCTTCATTATTCCGCTGACCGTTACGGAACACCTTGCGCCCGCGCCGCTTACAACCGACTTTGGCACTCACAGCTGTACAATTATTACTATAATTACATTACAATAAATATATCGAAATTTTCTACCTACATTATACATTAAAATAATTAAAGTAACTGACATTAATTCTTGTTTGCCAATGGACGTGCTTGTCTCGTTTTCTCTTGCCACCATTTTAAAGTCTCCTCAAACTGTTCCCTATCCTCCGGTGTCACTTGTATATCAGGCAATTCCTTTTTCAACTCAACGTCACTATACGGCTGGTTCTCAAAATCATCTTCTTTAAACTTGTACTGGTTTTGGGTCAAAATCAATTCGGGGTTTAATGTGGCTAAAGGTAATTCGTTTTCACCGTTATAATTGTGTTGGATTTGATGGTGCAACGATTCTGAATATTTCACTTCAAAGTCAGTGTCGTTCACAGGCATATCGGATTCACTTAGGTACGGTTGTTCGGGTATCACTGAGAACTGTTCAGCAGAATTTGGGAACGCGAAGTGGCCGTCCAGGAGATGTGCGTTCACTTCGTCTTGTCCTAAGAGATCAGAAGACGGCGTTAAAGGTTGTCCAGCACAATCTTCTTCTTCATATAAGTGAGGCGTTGATACTAATTGAAAGGTTTCCGGCGCTGCCAATTCCACATATTGATGCTGAGGGATCTGTTGAATCGAACCGTCTAATTCATCTTCGTCCATATCTTCGTCATCCAATGCTGGTGAGTTCAGTGAGAAGTAACTTCTCTCCTGACTGTTATCCCTAGGTGAGGAAGATGCCGGCGAGGGAAACGATTCCATTGAAGGGCGGCTGGAATTTTCTTTATCAGCGTGACCGATGTTTAACAGGCTTTCCAGGTTTCTAATATATTCCACTGCCATGCGGAGAGTCTCGACCTTGCTAAGTTTCTTGTTCGGCCCTCTATTAGAGTTGGCGTTTTCAAAAGCCGCCGCGACTTCTTCAGGTATATGACGTCGGAGTGCGGCGAAACCGTCGTTCACTTGCCGCACTCGGTTCCTTTCCCGCGCATTCCGGCGAGCTACGGCGAGAGGCGTCGGCGTGCGCGCAACCTCCTCCGTACTATTTTCACGCAACCTCGGCCTTTTTGCGACTACGCTCGTAGCAGTCGGGTCAACGGCACGCACTAGAGAACTCACTGAAACTGTAGCCGGCGTTTGTATCTTTTGTTTCTTGCGCACAATTATGATTTCTCTGCGGACGTTTTGATTGACTTCATTGTTTGAGATGTTCACGGTATTATTCACGGATTCCTGAAGCACCTGCGCCGAGTTGCGGAAGACGACGACGCCTATCGAACTCATTTTGAGATGAGTTGCCGTTTTCACATGTTCTGATTGTTTGTGTTGTGATTTGTCGCGGTCTGTGGTCACGTACTAAAGTAACTGTTTATACGTGTAGTAGTTTGGAATGTTTAGGTGGCGTCAGGGCGCCGTCCGCGACGGGAATGGCGCGTGCCACTCTTGCGCACCTGGGGTGGCAGGGTGGCCGCGGGGGGATCAACCAGGGGTACTTACGCTTGCTAGTTGCACACATGCTCTTTCAAAGGGGCGGATTGGGGAAGCGAAGCTTTCAATAACAATAACAGCCCCACCACCGTCGATACAGTTTGTAATTTACGATTTCTTTAGATGCGATCCGTTTAGCTAGCCGTAAAGAATATTAACAAGATATTTATTATTGGATGATTTTAGATATTGAGATTTCATCCATGCTAAACCTTTAATGACTACTGGACTGTAAGAAGGATAAGACCTCTTTAATGAGATAATGTAAGTGAAGCGAATGGGTTTTCTAATTATTTAATTAAAGTTATAATGTAAACCATAGAATTAATATTTGGGCCATTGTTTACTGTTTAACGTTTTTCTAAAATTATTCTATTATAATGTGTGTTATACAGTTATTTAATAGCACCAAATAGTATATGTTCTGACAAATAAAACTATATCTTAATATATTTAAAGATTCGTCATAAAGTTACAAAAATTGACTTGGTTGGGAATCGAACTGACCCACCAGTGGAAGTATTCCGCCACTGCGCCGGCGAACCGAACGGCTAAACGATAGCGGTGCACATTCCCGCTATCGAAGGCACACATGCGCTCGCTGCACACATGCGCACCCTGCACACACGCCCAGCATTCCCACTCGCGTGCTTCAATGGAATTTAGAAAAAGGTTACCAATATAGGGGTTGCCTGCAGCTCGTTTAAGTGTTAGGGTTGGCAGAATTGGCGTTTAAAGTATAGGAATGCATAAAACGTGGCAGTAAATCCTAGTATTAAGATTGCGAACGTTTTATGGATGGATGTTTTATTACTCTATCACACAAGAACTGCTGAATAGGTTATAATGAAACTTTACAATAATGTAGCCCATAACCATGTACCAACCACGCGGATAAAGCCGGGGGCGGAGGCTGTGTATTTTATAACATTTAAATAAGCATCGGTAATTTCGAATTTGCTTATACGAATATTACATTTTTAAACATAATGATACTTGGTGATTATTTGAACATCTTAGATTACCTCGTTATGTCTAAAATTTCGTCATTGATGCTAATTTGGACACCAGTCTATTCGTATTAAAATACTATTATACTTTTCTTAAATATGTACTTCATATACCGAGGTAGTCTCGACTTTCCTAGTTGATAGGGCCCAGTACAGTTAAATTGTACTGGATCCAGCTGGATTAATGGATCCAGCATCGCAATTCCTAATAGTGTCTTAAAAATAATACCGAAGAGAAAGAATTCCAAAAATTTTAAATTTTTTTTTTTTCATTTTTCGTGTAATTTATAAGTATCTTTACTCTTAAATCTCTAGACTCAAATAATTAAAAAATAATTTATTAATTTGCTGTAAGGCTTAAAATATCTTTCTCTAAGGAATATTAGAAAGAGTATATCTACGTCTTATAGGTTTTCAGGTTTACTCAAACTTACTTTGTATGAGTTATCATCTGTCTTGGAAAACAGGGCCACATACTCCTTAGTGTTGCGTGGCAGCCCTACGGAAACGTTTTAACTATCCATTAATTTTTTGCGCGACTCGTTCATTGATTAATGTTGGTTTTTGGGATTCGTTCCTAAAATACTTTACTTACTCTTAGTAAATTAGTAATTGAAATGTAAACAGAGATGGTAAGATAGTGCGAAATTTATTTATTATTTAATTTATTTTATAAATTCATTTCTTAAATTGCAAGTAAACATAAGTACTATGATTTAATGTGATTGGACCATTATTATTTAGCCATACGTCCTTGTTCTGGCCTAGACTGATTGAAGGACCTAATTTAATCCAAATTTAGTTCGTTTCGGCGTAACTGCACTCTAAATATTTGCGATCTATTCACAAAATCACTTTCATCATCAAAAATTATAAACTATTATTTTATTGATGTATCAAGAAAAGCAAGAAAACATCAGCTGACATCATAGCACATGGTGAGCAATAAACATTATCTTTCTAATATCTATCCGAGTGTCCACACACTGAGCCGTCTCTGTGTGGGTGCGCCCACGCAGCTGCCGGCCTGCCCTTTAGCTTTTGTCCTGCGCAGTGGCACGTGCCATTATTCCTTTGTAACCTATCACGAAAATATCACGGTGATATTCAACTTTATCTCGGCGATTTAGAAGTCATTTTGTTCAATATTTGGAGAGATTAATCATCAGCTTTGTGCTTATTTCGTTTGTTAAACGGTTCGGGATTTGAGTTTAATTACGATTAGCTTACTTTCTTTATTGTTTGTGAGTACGCACTGAAAGTTAATCACAAATAATAATTCATACAGCCAGTATTTTGATGTGCTTATTCGGTATCATGACACATGCACTGTTAAAAATGATGATATTTGAATCAAAAATAGGTTTTCAAATTATGTATTTACCTATTTATGAATATTTTCCAATTAAATAAAAATATTTCCTTTAATATTTACGACATGCTTAGATACTAAGATGTACAATACCAAAAATATACCTTCTTGGTACCTACATGATAAAATTATCATAGATAGCTTGTTTTATATAATCAATTTATATTTTTTTTTGTACAGAGTCATAGTATACAGCCTTAAATAATACCTTTACTTACAATATACTTAATGTATAACCAAAATTTACCAAAACTGTCCTAGTTTTAAGATTGGCTCAATATAAATGGCGAGATAAGCAATATCAAAATTGTAAAAGATTTACAATAATAGGTAAAGACTATGTCCTGTGAAAACTGCTTCTGTGACTTTTGTATCTCTAGTGCCGACGGGGTTAAGGGACTCAAGCCTCCAGACGCCTTGCGTCTTTTTTAAAGCAATATAACCAATCATTTTATAAGACCACCTTCGAGCTTAAGGCGCTGCATTCGCCTTCACGTCTCACTCAAAAGATTTACTGCAATCCTCTAATGTAATAAAACACTGCAGGATTAGGGTGTCTTAGCTCCAACTTCGTTCCTAATACTCAAAAGTGCATCCTGTAACAGAAGAAGTTTTTTCAATCCGCTCTGTAAGGTGATGTACCCCATCTTGCGAACATGTGGGGACCTTATTGTTGGCGTCAGGTTATGTGGTGGCTAAATTTAGCCGGACCATATGGGAACTTTTGGGGAAGGTGGGTAATCAGTGCCGTTCGAGAAAGTGCGCCGAAGGTGCCTGTCAAAACATTACTTAAGCCTTTCTGCAGTGTAAGTATGACAGACGTACGTTTCTCACTACATAATTTACATATTTAATAAGTAGATTTACCTAAAAATATTATAAGCATTTTTATGAACAGCATAAAAAATCTTTATTAAGAGATTTTTATTCAAGAAATATATTCACTCGAAATACATAAATATTATAGTCAAAGTTTAGTAAAGATACCTCCCAATAATTTAATTGACAGTTGCCTAAGAATTCTATTCATTAACACTAGCGTTGCTGTGCATCGGAACCCACTGATAAATCAATAAAAAAAACCGCCTTGGATATTTATTGATAAATCACTTTCTATATGCGAGATATAGATATAGTCACCATTGGTGCGAGATATTAGGTAATATATAAGTACATATTACATATACCAATGGTGTCTATATCTATATCTCGCATGTAGAAAGTGATTTATCAATAGATATGCAAGGTAATATGTATCTATATATTACCCAACATCTCGCACCAATGGTGTCTAGGTTCATACCTAAAATTTTTAATAGAGGTACCTACAAATATTTTACACTTAGGGCTAATTTTTCAACAGTCAGTTAAAAGATAACAATCGAATAAATCACAATCCGGATAATTGTAAAATGTCAATGCCTGTTTCCTAAGTAAAATACCGTATGACATCCGCAAATTGGTGACTTTATACTTTATCAGTCAGTTAATTCATATCTGACCATAAAAAATCGGCCCTTAGGCTACAAAAATGTACAAAGGTATTATGTATTTTTCTACAATTTATTTACATACCATTAATAATCTATACCTACCCATTACCTAATAATATACTCGTGTATAATACCAACTGGTCTTAACAAATAAGAAACTTATTGCAATTACGCCCAAACCTAACAAAAAGACCCCGTTGGTATGAATTTAAAATGTCTTAATAGAATCCAAACCGTCATAACCTCACTCAAGTGCATTGTTTACAAACAAAGCGTAGTCTAGACGAGCCGACCCAGTAATGAATAACCTGTGCATTCAAATCGTCATCAAACAGCTGTGTTGTGAAAAGGCGACCTTCCTCTAAGACCTATCTCAATGCAGGTCGCCTTGAAATAGCTAGCTATTGAGGTGTTTCCCGGCCCAGACGTCCATTATTACGCTCGGATAAAGGGGAACCTTAAACTTGAGATGGTAAGGTCATTGAAGAAAGGGTCAGGTCGTCTAGGTGACTAGGCTAGGAATGAATGAATAAAAATATTTATCGCACTCTGTCTATTAAATTAATTGCGTGTTTTAGAGTTTCGACGTTGAATACCTAAGTATACTCTTTATGGTTTATACAAAATGAAATTTATCGTGTTTTTTCTTGGAGAATATAATTTTTAGCAAATATACTTAAAGAGTAAGTATATTTGCTAAAAATATATTCTAAATAAATAGATAGATAAAAAAACGTAAAAAGATAGATAAAATAACGTCATAACTAATTTTAGTTATCTTGAACGTCCTAACTAAAGGTAGTTAAACGCAAAAAATCTGTCGAAGCTATAAATGTAGTTCTCTATTTAACTTTTTGAAAAAAAAAAATATATCGCTGAATACAACTTTTGTAATGGGGGAAGTTTTTAGTTAAGAGTGTACATTTTTGATCATTAGAAGACCTATAATTGTATTTAAATTTATCATGATAAGTATTGCCGTCATTATTCACTTATAATACCTATTATCATTATATTATGGAAGATAACATTTTCTTAAATGATGCGCGTAATAACGGTAGCCAATAACCAGAGTCATAAAGTGTAAATTATAAGTAGTTATTTGATCTCATTCGTATCCCCTCTTATTTATGTTTATAGTTATAATAATTTAACTTGAGTATTAGGGTGTTTCTTCGAGTTTGCATTTATTTTGCACGTTTTTCTGTTATTTCACAATTTCGTCCAATTTTAAAGTTTGAGTAGTCGGATATAAATCTACATTAGAGGCAGTGTGGATATGTGAGTAGGGCATTAAAGTTTCCGCAGCTATGCTATTTTTCTCAATTTCTAATTGAGAAAAATAGCATCGAAGAAATCTTTTGGGGATGATAATGACATTATGTTACTGGTAATGAAAATTGGGTTGCTGGTAGTGATTTTATGTTCCTGGGAATGACGATCAAAAAGAAAAGCATTTAACAAATCTTTGTTTTTATTGTAGGACTAAAATATTTTGTAGTATTAATCAACATAGTAAACACCCAAAGAAAAATTTAAAACAATTTTAACATTTTTATATTAATAAATACAATCATCACAAACATTTTCTTTATGGCAGTCTCTTATATTCTCTTCTACTGTAGTCCTTAACTTTTATTATTTCTTAAAAAAATTTAACAATAACTCTGAATCTTTTTATATTTGGCTGATTTATTATATATTTGATTTAATCACTCTACTTCTTTTAACTTTCAAGTCATCTTCTTCTTATTGCGTGCACATCGCGGGGGGTACATTTACTTTAGTACAAACACACGTCGCTATCGTGGTTCCTGTAGTGAAATCATTTGTGTATATCACAGCTGTATGCAAGGACACTTGACTGCGACTGCCAATAATGACTTCTTGATTTTCTTAGATCTCAATTTGCACTGGTTCTGATAATTAATGTCTTTCTTCTTTCTTGCTTTGCCTGTAGATCTTGCATATTCTTTGTAACTAAACTTCACGCCACTTCCCTAGCGGGGTAGGCAGAGAACCGAACGCCATATGGCACGATCCTTACATACTTCACTCGCCTCTTCAACATTCATGATCCTTTTCATACAAGCTCTACGGTTTTTATGACTCCTAACATCACCTTCTGTTAAACACGACCAATCTGGTCGTGGTAGATGAGCCTGGGCCTTCCGCGGCTCCTACATCCTTCCACTTGCGCAGTGTTTATCTGTTTAGTCAATCTTTTGTCATCCATTATTTCCACATGTCCGACCCACCGGAGCATGCCTCTTCTTACCTTGACTCCGACGCTGTCTTTCAGACCGACTCTCTTTCTTACATCATCATTCCGAACGCAGTCTGTGAGCGATACACCGCAGATTTTCCGCAGCGTACGCATCTCGACCGCGCTTATTCTACTTTTATGCTCTATCTGCCATACCCAACTCTCGATCCCATATGTTAGCGTAGGAATCAGCACCGCATTGTGTATAGTGAGCTGGGCCTTCTGGCTTAAGGCTTTACTGCCTAGATGTTTTCCTAACGCTCCATTCACCCTATTTCCTGCATTCACTCTTCTTTCTATATCAGCGGATTACCTTCCATCTCTACTAAATGCAGATCCTAGATATACAAATTCATTCACCTGTTCCAGCACTACATCATCAACCGTTATCCTTGTATCCGTTCTAGTTACATCTCCTTCAAACACCATAATCTTTCTTCCTTACAATCATCTTTCAATGGTGTGACTAGTTGCTGCAGATCCGATGTCGACTCTGCTAATTTTCTTTGTAGTTTCTGTTTATTCTTATTCTTTTCTGCATTTGAAGTAACTTTCTTTTCAGATTTAATTTTTCAATAGCGTGCTTTTTGCTTTTCTTTTTAATAGCATATAATCTAGGATTATTTTTGGTTTCGGCGTAACGACGTCTATTGCACAGCCTCTGCTAAGCAAGGCGGCTTTCTTTTCCTTTCTTAGTTTTTGCCATATCTGTGAATAAAGTTATCTATTTAAAGTTATTTGACACAATAATGAAATCAGTATTTTCAGGAATGATCACTACCGATTCGTCATTACCCACAACACGAAATATCCCGGCAATGACGTTACTGGTAATGACGATTTCAATCAAAAAATGTTTTAACTAATTAAAAATGTTCATGCGAAATAATGTATTTAGTGGAAGTTTTAAGGTATAATATTATGTGTAAAATACCGAAATAAATAAAAATTTATACTTATATAGCTCACCGTAATCCTAAATTCAGGTAATGATGTTTTTCTGGACGAAGGCTGCGTAGAAACACTTTTTTTCAATTTTATTCACATAATATACGCGCACGTTGGACGAGTACTTAAGGTCGACTAACTACGCGTGAGGGAGAGGGGGGGACGCTGCGTAGGATTGCGGATTGTAACAAAATGCTGTCTCTTTATAAACTTTTTTCTCCTGTTGCGTGTAATGATAGAAAATGAATGCCAAACGTTTTTAGACTAAAATAATATATTAAGATTATTAATACAGCACTAGTTTATGCATAAAATAAGAACAAATATTATCATTATAACACATACGTACATTAAATTGGTTATTCATGCACCAATATTAAAATATTTTTGATAAACTAAGAATGTGCGTGATTTGAACGTTGTGGGCGATGACAATTAGTAAATGTTTTATAAATTAGATGAGAATTGAACTACTTATGTCCACAAAGAGGATTTGCCTCTTTTCTAAAATATAAAAGGATGCTAATTTCTGACATTTTCCTAAAATAGTTCCTGCCTGCATTTTTTTATTAGATTTGAACACAGTTTTTCGCTCATTTGAAGAAACACCCATTAAAATAAGGCAGACTCGATTTTTCAACGCCAGACTTAAATTCAAAGGGAATTGAAATTACATTCATAGCAACATTTTATTATTATAATGCGTCTCTGGCAAAAAAAAAAGATATCCTGTACGTTCCTTATGCGCTTTCAATCGTGCATTCGTTCAGTCTGACACAGCACAATATGCTTTTCATACTATTGTTTTACACATGCGCAAAACTTGCCCCTGCTTTTGGGACCTCCACTGCATTCGTTTTGAATGAACTCTGTCCACTTCTTTTAAATTTGCAAACATAATGTCTGCTCATTCGCAAGGGTCTGGCCGTGGAATTATCACCACTATTCTGACGTAATAAGGTTCTTTGTGATGGTTTGGTTTACATTTTGTACTTTGTGAAAATACAAGTTCAAGTCCTAAGAAACGCCATACAATAATTTGGTCTCCCGTTTTCAATGGTGGAACCGTTACATGCTGAGTGCTAGTTTTTGTATGGGAATAAAAGAATTTTTATATTTAAAGTAGAATATTGGGTGGTAACTTTGTAACTAACCAATCTGGAAGAAATATTGTAGGTACAATGTCAAGGTTTTAGTCGGTATTTAGCTTATATTTATATTGCTAAGTGTGTTCGTCATAAATCAAATAACTATACGTTTTTGAAATAGAACTATATGGAATCTGTTATATCAGCAATGTCTTATGCTTTATGGAAATAAAGTAACATATGAAATTTCTTTTTCATCTTCTAACTTTCGAAAATCGTTATTCTGAATAACTTCTTATTGCAAACGTAGATAGAGTTACATAACGATTTATTAATTGAGTTTCATAATTCTATTCATATAAATGAGCATAAAAGTTGAAACATATCTTGTAATAGATGTCTACAACATTCGACACTTAAAACAAATGAAAGTTTTAATCATATCCTGAAACTGATCAAAGTATTATTATTCCTCTTTAACCTAACCGACCAAAAAATATCAGAGGCGGCAGATGGTTGAGCTCGCGCTGACACACACAAGCTTAATTCCGTCTCTTTTTAACATTAAAATATTGGAAAAGAGTGAGAAGGACAGACTGTGTCAATAGGGGAAGGTTTTGCCACGTGACCTATTGCGCCCACACACACATGCGGGGAAGGGAACCCCTTAATCATTTTATTGATCTTGGGAAAAAATCTGTGCGATTAATTTTATTGTGTTCGTGTGCTATCGCTTTCAAGTACTTGTACTTTTATTAGACGATTGTATTTTATTTCCAGCGGCCAAATCTATTTAGTGTACGGATAATAAAATAATAATAAAAATAATAAAATGTTTTGTATTAGTTCATGTACAATGCCTTTGTATCAGTTTTTAGGCCCGCAGGTATCCCCTCGGGCAATGTTTTCGATTTTGTAACAAATAACTCTTTTAAATCCTCATTAGATTTAAGTTAAATTTCGAACATCATGCTTATTGAACATAAAATTGAGCAGATATGATAGCGTTATTTCTGAGAGTGGGCCAATTAAAATGTTGAACTGAAAAAATTACAGAAAAAATATTTCACAGTGAACTGGGTATAAGATGTCGCTTCCGTAAACGTTAATAAGATGTCCTAAAACAACCATAAATGCTTCAAAGGGGCTTCGGCAAAATAGTATCATCAACTCATTGGCTCCCGACAATTTGAGAGCTTAAGAAAAACATACTGGACGCGTATCAAGTTACTACTTAAACTGTCGTCAAGAGCCACCCACAAGGCGCATTTAACTTTTTTACCAACCTTTTTACAAATCTATATAGGTTTCCTGTTAGAAAAACAAACAGAGATGTTTATTGACTCGGAAATTTCAGTTTTTACATGTCTAGTTGGGAGTGAATGATGGTTGCGGAATGACTCTCGACCCCGGCCGAATGAGACTTCCGACATTGATGGGATCAAATTGGTGGTTTTTTAAGCAAAATATTTAGGAATGATGACAGTAGACGCGATGATAATGATAACTTTATAAATGATCTAGTCTTGGGAGGTCTGATTATTTCTGAAGCAAAATATATTTTGAAGTAATGTCTGAAGAATAGCTTTTGAAATAGAAAATAACATATCTTATTAGATTAAAAATGGGTGTAAGAAAAAAGTTATTAAGTTACCATACGAGTCCTGAGATGTCGTTTATCTGTGCATCGATATAGCAAATCGCAGCAAACATATCAGGTTTTGGAAATTTCGGAAGCGAAAAATTGAGCTGACGGCGCATAGGTAGCGATGTTAATCGATGCCTTCTCCGTACGAACGGCTTTCACGATCCACTGATGATGAGCTAATAATATCATAAAAACCGTCAAGTGTGAATCGAAGTATTTCTTTAAGGTTTTATATCAGACGACAAGAAACCTTACCGTTTTTGATGTAGGTAAGTAGGTCAAAAACTTGAGTACAATAAAAAGTGATTTAGTTCTTATGCAATTGCAAGACTAGTTTTTAATGTAATACCATTTTGATTTTACAATAAAAATTTACAAATGCAACCATTCATTTATTAATAAAATTTATTATCATGTGATCAGTTTGTAAGTATTTTGGAGATCATCGCTTCAAGACCATGATTAGATATTACTTGCTACATAAATTTTAAAACCAAGACTCCTAAAGAACATTGACGACGACTACTAGTCAAAAAAATAATATCTGGACTCGTGATAATACAGTTATTTGAATAGTGATTATTTTAAATGTTACTAAATTATGCACTTAGTTTGTTATCACATACTTCAATTCAATCGGTGGCGAACTATTACGAAACCTGTTCGTTAGAGGTTCTGTAATAGTTCGCCACGGATTCTTAGATACCTTCCTTTCCCAATTTCGGTAAAGCCTTACCTCATTCAGAGGTCGGGTTGTCTATCCCATCGCTTATTTACTGCCGGTTTACTAAAGTTTACAAAAATCTCCGGTAACAGGACTACCGTGGACACAACTTTGATTTACGAGATATAAAAATTTTGGGACCTTTTTAGCGTCGCAATTAAAATATTTAACGAACCTCCTCAGTGGGTGGTGGGCGACAGTTCTCACGAGACTATTAAATATAATTTTATTTGTTTTTGTAGGCACTTGCGGCAGACGGCGTTGCCCTTGGATTTATAGTTGCTTGCGGACACTTCGGCTTGCTTTGACATGTTTTACGATGATGCGATTTTGAACGGTGGCGCTTAGCCATTATTTCGCTTGTTTTTTGTTCTGTTCCGGATATCTCCGGTTGTCATCTACTGGTTGGTAGCACAATTGATTTATCACGGGCTAAAAAATTTAAATTGCAAAAACTTTAATAGCTATTCCATTCTTTTAGAGAGACTTCCTTTGATTGTTTCCGTCTTAGTTTATTTTAAGTTAGTCGTGAAAAATGAATCTATCTGCACAACACAGGTATTTATCTACAACACTAGGTACGAAATTGCGATAAGTATAAATTACAGTTTTAAACAAGGACTACCAAGTTTAGAAAGGACTGACAATACTGACATATACGAAAAAAAAACTTTAAACAACCCCGTTTATAGATGAGGAATCAGTAAAATTTTTGTTGTAAAATAAATCCCAGTTATTCAATGTATCATGCCGATTAATTGCTGGCAATTCAACGAACCCTTTGGGGTCTTTATTCATGTCAACATTCATAACAGCACGATACTATCAACTATGCGCATACACATCGCGGCTAAAATAAAAATCTATTATAAACGATTTGTGAAATGCGTTGTCAGCATGACGCGAACTGCGTTTAGTGAAATGAGGTTTTTGTAAAAAATTAAAGGATAAGCGCGACTATGGACCTTTACTTGAGGGATCTTTACTTACTAAATAATGAATGTAGTTAAAAACAAGAACATTCTAAGTAATTATATGTTTTCAGTTTTTTCATTATTTTAACTTTGAAGTATTTGATTTATTCGCGTCTATGTGTCACAAAGAATTCCTCATAAATAGCCGCCATTTTTGTTTCGACGGAATACATATTTTACAAACTGCTGCCCATTTCTCAACCCGGACCGTTATTCTATCATGTGCGAACTTTTAGCAAACTTTTAGTGCACTAACTGTGAACTATATCTGGCTTAGGCGTGAAAACGTAGGTATCGGTAGAATCGATAGTTACTTTTAAATTGATAATATGGCTTTGGTTTCACTTAAAAGAGGCTTGACAGAACAGAGTCTACTTTCTTCTTAAAATACGTAACCCTAAAAAGGACTGATATAATAGTTTTGTCCTCTGGACAATAATGTGATGAAACGCATTAGTGTATCACAGCATGTGGCTGGCGCAGTGTTCACCGTTTGGAAGCCACCACCCGTTTTATGTTGACCGAAATTAACATATTATTTTAATTTTCAACCCTTTGGTTTAGGTGGGAGCCATGTTAATTCGACAAAAAATATTTTTGAAGTCACTAATCATAACATCACAGTCTTTTTACAAACGGCCCAAGGTTTACATTTACCTGCTTAGATACACTATCCATGCGAAAAGAAACCCTAAAATGTAACTATGTATTGATGAGTTGATTTCGCTTTCTGGTAGTATTCTTCTTTTTATATATATATATTTATTGACTATTTATTAGTATATAAATAAAGATATTAAGAATTTGAATAAGTAGGTATGGGTATATATTTACCTTTAGTCTATAGCTCTGTTGTCTAATATAAATAACAACTGTCTATAAATTTTCTGTTTTAATTACTAAATCATACTCAGAATTAAAAATACCGTATCGTAATTGCCTATACCGCATAACACATACATAAATACCTCTAAAGTCTAAAGCTATATAAGAATCGCCTCTACGTCGCATAATATACCCGTGACCTGCTGTAAACAAATCGCCACAATGGCCCTACTATTACCCTCGGCATGAGCGAGCGTTCCCAGGAGTGTGGCGTTGCCACTTACCTGGATTCCCGCTGGAGCCCTCAGTAAATAAGACTGTTTTACGAGGCCCACGCCCTGGAGGCGGTATGCCATTGTGGCAGGTCTCGAACAAAGTTTATTGGCTAATTTTATTCAATTAAATTGTTTCTCGTTGCGCTCGCGCACGACGGACTCCGGACCCGTTTTAGCGCCTCGAAAATTATTGCAATAGATAACGTAATGGGTGTTGCACACGATGTGCGCAGACGCGGCCTGCTGGAGAAATGGCTGGGAGTTTTGCGTGCTTTGATTGTGGTTTATTTTTAAAGTTGCAATATAAACAGCTAACAGGGTAATAATGTGTCTTCAGTTGTCTTGTAGCCTCAAGAAGGTAATCATTCGGTCATATTAAGTTTGCAACGTAAACTAAATGCTTAGTTTAGAGTATTTTAATTTATGTCCATTTGTTTTATTTTTATGGAGCATCTTAATTTTTTGCAAAGTAAACATACTTACTGCAATAAATATATAAATTGTTTATGTCATCGACTATTTTTACTCTTTGACATAATTGCTTTGTTATTAAAATAATTTTCTAAAGCTAGTTTGTTTGATTATATTATTATTAATCAAACATATTTTTATTAAAGTTATCTTTGTATTTCCTCACGAACTCGAACTAAAATTTATGTCACCAAAATATAACTTGCCGAAATTACGAGTACTTACTTTGATCTGGCGAAAATATTGATGCGCACCGCAAAAAAATTAATAACTCTCGTTTGCTGTAAATTATGAGTACTTGTAGCATAAGTAAATCGGCAAATATGGATTGCTTGGGGAGGCCGAGTCGCGTGCGCACGTAGCGGGCGGCCAAGATGGGAGGAAAGCGCTTGAAGACTTAATTAATTGGCAAATTACTTCCTTTTGGCGCTCCCGCCTGGAGACGCTTTCGCGGATAAATTGTTTTTAAGCCATTTACGGCTGTACTCGTTTTCGTATAGTACAAATTAGGAATTTATATTGGAAATTAATAAGGATAGTTTTATTTTTATTATTAAATTTGACAAGCGGTAATAGTGCTTTTTTAAATTTATTTAAACCATAAATTTACATGACTAATGTGGACAGTTCTTATATTTTATCATCTATATTTAAAACGAAATTAGTTGTTTAAAAGATGTTCAAATACTTATTGGTTGTTCCTTTTAAAATGTTAAACACACTAGAATGTCTAATCCAGCCCGTTCTCCCATGTTGGTCTGGGACTTAAAAATAAGGTGGCAACAGTGGTTTTGCCTAGCATGTCGTAAAAGGTGACTAATGGTATACCTATAGGGTTTTGGGTTTGGATTATGTAGGCGACAAGCTAGCTAGTTGTCACTACTTTTTCACAATTTTCCATTTAACCCAGCCCAGTTTTATTTTTGGCTGCATGTTATTTTTGGTTACACGGGCTTGCTGCCCCTATGACTCTGCCTACCCCTTCGGGGATTATGGGCGTGATGTTATGTATGTAATGTCCAAAACTTTGAAAGGATTTTTTGTTACGTTTTTATTAAAATTTGAATAAAAGAACTTCTGATGATGACGCTCAGATAAATAAAGTTTACTAAAATAATTATGTATATACATATAATATTTACCTAGAATGAAAAGTCTTATTATCAATATTTACTTACGCTCGGAAGTAGGGTGTAAAGAGAGGTCAAACAATAAGGTGTTCTATTTTCTACAGAAATATTACAAAAATCTTTATTATTTATTATGTATGTACTTGTTTTAATAAAATATAGACTTTTCTGTACACTTAAAAGTTTTTTAGATCAGGTACTGAATTACAAAAAAACTAATGGGAATATATACAAGTAAAAAAGTTATGAACTTATAATAACACGTATTAATATTGATACAACATACTCGGAGTCCATCACTATAATGAGGGTGCACGGAAGTGCGCGCGCTGCGTCGGGGACGTCGTGCGAATGCTAAAATAAAACGCCCAGCCTGCGCCTGCGCCGCCAAAATTGATAGACGTCTCAACCGCACTTAATAAGCGGATTCCTCACACCGCTATACTTGAAAATGTTGACGGCCAAAAAATGCCGAACAGTAAATTTTTTGTCACCACAAATTTATCGTGACGAGGAGTATTTTCTCGTACAGAAATTCTTAAGTGCAAACCGCGATACACTAATTAACCAGTTAAAATCACTGTTGTAATTGTTCTTTGTAAATAATTTAACTATTTGTGACTGTTCAAGAGACAAATGTCGGTCGGCAAGTGCTTTGTCGGCGGCGCATTTGTCGCCACAAATTTATACAGAGTATTTTTTCGCACGCAGTAATTCTTAAGTGCAAACTACGATACACAAATTAGCTAGTTAAAAATCACAGTTTGTAATTGTTGGTTATAAAGAATTTAGCTATTTGCAACTGTTCCACTGACAAATGTTGGTCGGCAAGCGCTTTGTCGGCGATGCAGTAATGAGACACCACGAGAGCGGGAGACAAATTTGTCCCATAAATATCAACGGGATGCGTCGATCTGCATCGTTAATTTACTAAACTGGATATCGATATCGTAATTCATTCACATCTTTATTGCATCACTTATACAATGTTTCAAAAATGCCCGCGATCACTGGGTAATTTTTTGCTTGCTTTTTTTAAACGAATATAATTAAGTCTCTTTCTCTGATGTCGTGAAAGAAGCAGCGCTTAATTTGAAAATGTGAACAAAATATATTAAATCATAACTCGATGATAGCTTAATTAAGGATACCGCAAGTGCAGCATCACCATCTATGAAACACGGAATCCGACAATCAAAATGATGAATACGGAGTTTAAACACAGGCTGCGTTTGCTTTCGCAATGAAATCCTCTTCATTGCTCGGGGCCCGGCACTTATTTCTTAACGAGTGTTCCTGAAACCTCAATTAGCTTGAATGCTGACATATCGGTACAGAAGCACGCCACACACGCGGCTTTCAACCGCCAATCCTTTATGCAAATACCAACAATATCCAGGGTTTAATACAGTGATCAGCTAAAAGTGTGGGCGGCGCTAAATATTGCCAAAGACGTCGTCCTGTTCGACTTTATTGCGACGCCACTTTGAAGACTTTAATTAACATTTTTCGAGTCGTCTCAATGTTTACTTCAGCTAATCTGTCGGCCGAGTCGAGTTAGCGAGTTGTTAACAACTTCGCGGCCGCTCATTATTTCCTAACCAAACATCGATAAGAAACTAAACAAGCTCGAAGAGTTTCGAGACGATTTTAACGATTTGCCAAAGGCGGTCCGCAGTTTTTTGTCCCTCACCTGTAAGGGCGATATCGCACAGGTTTCTACCACCCGTGTTCTAATAAACACTTATCAAGGCGAGATCTTAGGAAGCGGAGAATTATGGCATATTTAAAAAATTTATTGCTGCCGCAAAACAAGGGAAACTCTGATAAGCCTCTGGTTTTGCGATAAGGCTCTTTAGTTGAGGGGGATATGCCGAAATGTGTTTTATTGTAGCAAATGTTTCTGCTTGTTCTAATGGGTAGATGTGTTTGTTAACATTTTATTTTTAATTTATCGATAAAAAGAAAAAGACATAACATAAGTGCTAATTGCCGAAGAATAAGGAATGCTGTGCATTTAGTAAAAAATCAAGTCATTATGAAATAAGTTACCTTTATAAAGACATTGTTTCTAAAAAAACATGCTGTTTTAAATATCTAACGAAGTCTAATGAGTGATATTTCACAGTTAATTGCAAAATTAATGATATTAGTTGCATAGGAATAGTCGATTGACATAATTATGTTGATGCAGTTTTGTTTTGTGGCTAAGTCACGGCTAAAGGTGTATTTGGTTGTCCAGAAATTATGAATGGAATTTCCTCAAAACGATACTCATATAAGTCTGCCGCGAAGCGTGTGCAAATAAATCCTTTTGGAATCGCTTTATTAATATGTAGGTAAGAATATCTCATTTACATAAAATAAATATGAATATTTTGTTTTTGAGTTGGCATAATAACGTGCATGTGTGGCAAATCATATAATTTACCTCGTAGTAATGGTTTTCTTGTATAACACAAAAGCTGCAATTTAATTTTCCCATGAAATACTATATGTAAAAATCCGTTTCGCGTGTCAAGTTTCCCATAAACTGTTTACCTTTTTACAGGTGAACCACGAAATTCCAGAGACCGTTACATTTCACCAAAGGTCTCATCATTGTTAAAAAAAAAAAATTATGAAAAATACACTTAATTACCTTTAAAATACCAAACGATGCATGACAATACCCATTCGAGTGTCTATTTCGAATTCTTTGTAGTAATCCGATCGTTTTTGTTGACCGTGAAATCGAGCACGCTTTGACGTCTTAATCCAATCAAGCAAATTAGTTATTATACCAATAAGGATCTATGTCCATTAAGATAGCTGTATGTTTTGACCGGCTACTTATAAGATTTTTTTATAGTTAGCTTTGTGGTTGTATGACAGCAAACATTTTATGAGTAAAGGGTTTCCGAATAAGATTTATTTACGTGACTAGTATTTTCTGTCTAGTCCCGGAAATATTTTTTACTAGTACCATGCTGATGTTTTTATGAAATATGATCTTCCTTTTTTTTCTCAGTCCAAGTTTCATACACGTATCCATAAGATAACTCGAAAATAGCTTGATATTTGTGACTGACACACTTGATATAACTTTCTGTAGTTCCGTAATTAATTTATTTTACATCGCTCGTATTGATGAAGTGGAGCCATTAAGATATATTTAAAAGAGCATAAATAGAATGAGATCCTTATGTGGTTATTGTTTTATTATGTTAATTTGTAATTTTCCGCTAATTGACGAGTTTTGAAAGCACGCTTGTCACATTATTTTTAGACAAATTGAGGTAGGTCATTTATAAATTATTTTAATCGGTATAGACGTTCACGTTTCCAACAGATTATTTTTATCCGTGAACTTGGTATCGTTGATTCGAATTGCGTTTTGATTAAGCGAAGATATACATTACAAATAGATTGTGTGAAAGATGATATATGAGTGAAATGGGAGTGGATAGCTTGATGACGGCTGACCGGGACGTATGGAAGGGGAAGACATGCTGCGCCGACCCCAGATGCACTGGGAAAAGGGCAAGAGGTTGATGGTGATACATTACAAACTGGATTTTATACATGTCACATGCAAAGTTATTATTTTTTTACCCTATCATCATTATCTTCCTAGCGTCATGTCCCGTGCTTAGACGGGGTCCGCTTAGACCATGATCCAGGATTTAGCGAGTCTGGTAATTACATTGAAGCGACTGCCGATCTGACCTTCGTAACCCTAAGATAGGGGAACCAGACAATTTTTGGATCATGGTTACAAATCCAAAGTTGTTTGAATTTGCAGGTTTCGTCACGATGTTTTCCCTCACTGTCGAGCTAGTGGTATAAATTCGTACATACGTTTGAAAAATCCAGAGGCAAATGCCCGGGTTTGAACCCGCACTCCTTAGGTTATGAGGCGCGTGTCCTTACCACTGAGCTACCACCGTTTTAATTTTTTTTTTACCTTAACATGCGTTATATTAGAACATAACAAATCAAATCTTTAACCAAAAGGTAATCTTTTAAAAACCTTTTTATAACAGAATGTATAATGAAGATGTCATTTTAACACCTAACAAGAATGAAGTGTCAATGATTATTAACATTGATTCAAGGCGCCATCCGTATAAAATCCTATTTAACATCCCCAAATCGCATCCAATAGAGTTAGTTTCCATAATGGCCCCTTAGATGACCAGCGAGATCAATAAGAGCCATAGTCTAAAGCTATTATTAATACGTATCTTTTTTCTAACACTCGTTATCAGACCCGGGAATCCTTTCAATCCATTCTGTCTATTGTTTTTGAACCACTTTTTATGTCGATATCAATATTTTTTACGATGGGAGTAACGATAAAACAGTGATTTGTTCGGAACACATATCAAACGAGATGCCTTTAGGCCTCTTATGATCCGTTTATCATTCGGCGGCTACGTTTCTTTTGTATGTAAATATTTTATTGTTACATAAAAAAGTGTATGGAGCACGAAATTTACATCTTTACTTTGTATTTTGTTCGGAATATTGAGTCTTCTTGTTTGTTGTAGTAACGGAGTAGCGGGTATAATAAAGTGGAAACCAAGTTATTGGCTTCCTTCACGCGGTGTATTTGTGATCGAAAGTAAAAAGTAGTTCGATAAGTAGATTTTTACTTTTTCAGCCAACCAAATTTAACACCTCATGTATTTATTAGTGACTAATTGAATGAGGAAGAGTGAACACTGTTAACAAATGAGATTTAGACTTAAAAAGAGTGTCCTAATAAGCGGCATTAGGCAGAATTACAAAGAATTTACTGCACATACTTAATCGTCATAATATTGGAGTATACATTTATCTTTATATATATAAAAAAATCGTGTCACTGTTGTAAGCTTTTGTTAATTATTTATTAGCAAAAATAACACTAATATTATTTATTGTATGAATTTCATAAAGTTTAACTAAACATGTTTTAAAAGTATGGTTTCGGAACGCGCCCGCTAACGGTCAACGATATTTAAAAGTCAGTCGTTGTGCGGCATTAGTGGAGTGAACACGTCTGTGAGATATAACTAGTGAATACAAGTTATTACTATACCACTGAGTATACTTTCCGACATCACTTCTGAACAAATTCTTTTAGTTCAGAAGTGGGATAAACTGGAATATTACTTAATATTCTAAACACGTCCACTATTCACAAGAAGTTCAGGTAACGTTAATAACAATAACGTTAAAGAGGTGAGTAAATGAGTGTATTTTAAGTATTTTTCATTTTGCTTTAAACCTAGATCGAAAGATGATTATTTAATGATTAAATTAGTTGAGTAATCTGCGTCGCTTGATAAGTGTTGCATATGTAGAGCAGCTACATGTAGGTACATAATAGTAGTATATTTCGAATGTTTTATTTTATTTAAGATTCCGTAAACATTTAGTTAAGATACAATTAATTAATAATAATTTCTAGATGTTAATAGTTTGTCAGTGAATAAGCAATTTTTTTTTGGGTAAGTATCCTAAACCTAGTTAATGTTACGGATGCGAGGGTGAGTTCGTTTGTTAATGTGTTTGTTAAGCTTTCACGCCGTACCTATTTAACCGATCAGCATAAAATTGTGCATAAATTGGCAAAAAGAGGAAGGTACTTTTCACAAAAAAAAAAAAAAAAAAATTAAGACATTACTTACGGTTTCCATGGAATGGGAACTACCCTCTGACCGAAAGCTGATTACGTATTTATAAATCTTAGTTTTGGAGAGTGTAACAGGTATTAATATGTTGTTAAATTGCTGTTAGTAATTGCCCACCCAAACTGATTACAGATTAAAATATGCCAAAAAATCGTGTGGAAACGGGTGCTGGTTCTAATGAGAATGCACGCCCAGAGGCAACGCATGATGGAGGAACGCCACCGTACAACCGCAGCCGAAGAAAGCGTTACAGGAGGAGTCGTTCGGGTGCACAGCGCTCACGGCCGTCGCGCGTGAACTCGGGTTCTTCGACCCGTGGAAGGTCGAGAGGTCGTTCGCCGCGACGACGTGATAGCTGGGACGAAAGTCCAAAACGCTGTAGTCGCAGGCAACGCAGGAGTACATCGCGGCGCAAGGATGGGCAGAGATCGCGACCCTCTCGGTCGCGCACGCGTTATCCATCTGCTGAATCTCGGAGGACGAAACGGCACCAGCGAAGTAGTAGCAGTAGCAGGGACCAACGAAGGTCCAGTCGCAGCCACCATAGGAGGCGTAAACTTAAGAGGATGCACTATGAAACTGTAAGTCAATCTTCACGTTCTACAAGTGATGATAGTTGCCGTAACGAAATTAAGGATAGTAAGGGTAGTAAGATAAATAAACGTAATACTGTAGATAAACATACTTTTAATATTCAGGAAGTAATGGATTTAATAAAAACAATATCTTCGTCATCATCTCAGGCTCAAAATCATTTTAGTATGTCCACAAATGCTGTCCCCGAGTTTGACCCTGCTAATAAGGAGCAGACTATTGACTTATGGATTTCAAAGGTAGAAGAATGTGCAGCTTTGTACAAATGGTCGGAAACACAATTACTACATTACGCTTTACCTAAATTGATTGGAGTAGCTAAGATCTGGTACCAGGGTTTACCTTCTTTAAATCATAGTTGGACAGATTGGAAAGACAAATTGACTAAAACGTTTCCCACTGTCCAAAATTATGCTCAACTTCTTCATGAGATGTTAGATAGAAAGGTTAGGAGTAACGAAACTTTAGAAACTTATTACTACCATAAAATAAATTTATTAAATCGATGCGATATAACTGGAAAACGGGCAGTAGACTGCCTTATCTATGGTTTGGATGATAAAAGTATGCGTTTAGGAGCACAAGCGGCAAATTATTCTCAGCCCGAAGAATTACTTTCTTATTTTAAATCTATTAAGATAGAGGATTCCAAAGAGAAACAATTTCGTCCAACGTTTACAAAAAGGCGTTCTGATGTTCAAACTGATAATCCTAGATCAAGCATCTTAAGATGTTTTAATTGCAATGAGTTGGGTCACCCATCATTTAAATGTAATAAACCATTACTGACGTGTAGTATTTGTAAACGGATTGGACATCAGAGTGTGAATTGTAAACGGTTATCAAGGAATATACAGGATAATAACAAGCGTGTAGAAACAGATAAACAGATATCAGAAATTAAGCTAACGGGTGATTTAGATAATAAATATGTTTTGCCAATTATAGTTAATAGTGAACCAATGTCATGTTATGTTGACCTTGGTAGTCAGAGTACCTTAATGAGATTAAGTGATTTTAGTAAATTGAATATTTCACACAGTGTACATGATTTACCGACATTGAAGGGATTTGGAAATGCTATTATAGAGCCTGTAGGTAAAGCCAAAGTTAAAATACAGTTGCAATCAGTTGCGACGTTAGTCGAAGTATTAGTCGTACCGGACGAGTTACTTAAATATCCGGTATTGATAGGACACACCTTTACCGAACAAGATGGTATATTTATGATTAAAACAGATGATCGATTGATTTTCCAAAAGAAACCCGACTTTGGAGATAATGCTGAAAAAGTAAGTTTTGAAAAGATTGATTTAATTATAGACTCTGATGTTGTGATTAGCTTTATAAATATGGTGCCAGTTCGAGCTCGTACTGATAATATTACAGTAGACCTTTATGTGCGTGAGTCAATCAGAAATGTAGGTCTAAATAGTTATTTTATACTTCCCGGATTTTATACGATGACTAAAGGTAAGGGATATGTAATGGCAGTTAATTTGAACTCGCACGAAGTAAAATTAAAATCAGGGCAGTTATTAACAAGAGCACGCATTATTGCAGAAAATATAGGTCGTAATATAAGAAAGTTAGAAAACGTTGAGCAAGATTCAATATGTAGCAGCCTTGTGACTGGTGAGGGATTTAGTGCACAAGATAGGTCCGAATTAGAGGCATTATTGAGTAAATATAAATATTGTTTTTCATTCAGTCTATCAGATCTAGGACTCACAAATTTAACAGAAATGTCTATTACGTTAAACGATACTACGCCGGTTGTTTATAGACCGTATAGATTAGCTTATTCAGAGAGAAACAAAGTAAAAGAAATGGTTCAGGAGATGTTAGATGCGGGTGTTATTACTGAATCTACCTCTTCCTATGCGAGCCCAATCCTTTTGGTAAAAAAGAAGACAGGTGATCAACGGCTTTGCGTTGATTACCGTGCTTTAAATGCCAAAACTGTAAAAGAGCATTACCCCCTGCCTAGGATTGAAGATCAAATTGATCAACTAGGTGGTTACGAATATTTTATAACGCTTGATTTGGCTTCTGGTTATTACCAGATTCCAATCGCTCTATCATCACAGGACAAGACTGCCTTCGTCACACCTGATGGGCAATACCAATTTACTCGTATGCCATTTGGTTTGGCAAATGCGCCATCGGTTTTTCAAAAAACTATCAATCATATGTTAAAAGACATTAAAAATCAGGCTTTTGCATTTATGGATGATATTATAATTCCGGCTAATAGCATTGAAGAAGGGATGGAGCGATTGGAAACGGTATTAAATCTTATCAAAGATGCGGGATTGACGTTGAAGTTGTCAAAATGCGTATTTTTCTCTAAAGAGATTGATTATTTAGGTTTTAATATAAGTAAACAAGGAGTTAGGCCTGGCTCAAAGAAGACTGAAGCGGTTGAAAATTTTAAGCGCCCATCTAATCAGCATGAGGTACGCCAATTTATTGGCCTTGCGAGTTTTTTCCGCCGTTTCGTAAAAAACTTTGCTTTGATTGCCAACCCTCTTACAAAATTATTAAAAAAGGCTAGCAAATGGGAGTGGGGTCCGGAGCAAGAAAAGTCATTTGTTACTCTAAAATCTGAATTAGTCAAAAGACCTATTTTGGCTTTATATTGTGTAAACTCTAAAACTCAAATACATACCGACGCATGTAAAACGGGCATAGCAGGGATGTTACTTCAAGAGGACGAAGAGGGTAGGTGGAGAGCTGTCGCTTATTATAGCAGACAAACTTCTCTTGAAGAGCAAAGGTATCATTCCTTTGAGCTTGAAACATTAGCCGTCATAGCTTCATTACAAAGGTTTAGAGTGTATGTCTTAGGCATAAAGTTTACAATAATTACTGACTGTAGCGCATTACGCGCCACTCTAGCAAAAAGAGATATGATTCCTCGCATAGGCCGATGGTGGCTTCAGTTGCAAGAATACGACTGTAGTATCGAGTATAGGCCTGGTAATCGTATGTGTCATGTAGACGCGCTAAGCAGAAATGCTATTCCAAAGTCTAACGAGCCAGAGCCTGTATTCGATATTCTAGGCGTGGAAACTGAAGATTGGCTAACGACTATTCAGGGAGTTGATGACGAAGCTCAGCGAATTAAAAGTATTCTAGAAGATCCCGAAACGCCTAAAATACATGACACTTTTATTAATTTTCGTTTGAAGAATGGTAAGGTGTATAGGATTGTCGATAGTCAACTTAGGTGGTTAGTTCCAAGGGGGTTTAGGTGGCAATTGCTTAAAAGATGTCATGATGAGCTTGGTCATTTTGGGGTCGAGAAAACTTTAGAGAAGTTGAAATCTTTGTATTGGTTCCCCAGGATGAAAAAGTTCGTCAAAAAGTATGTTCAATCGTGTCTGGAATGTAATTACCATAAAATACCAGCTGGAAAAAGACAAGGGATGCTTCATCCGATACCAAAGGTTGACAAACCTTTTCACACAATACATATGGATCATTTAGGCCCATTTGTTAAAAGCAGATTAGGGAATTGTTACTTGTTGGTTATCATTGAGGCATATACTAAGTATATCACCCTATATGCCGTAAAAAATACAAAAACTAAGACAACTATTAAAGCATTAAATCAATATTTTAGTCTCTTTGGAATACCAAGTAGAATTATTAGTGACAGAGGTACATCGTTCACAAGCAAAGGTTTCAAAGATTTTGTCAATAATCTCGGAATAAAACACGTGTTAAATGCAGTTGCAACGCCAAGAGCGAATGGACAAGTGGAACGATATAACCGAACCATATTAGCATCTCTTGCGGTTAAAAATCATAATAGTAAAGAAAATGAATGGGACACTCACTTAGAGGAAATTCAGCTGGGACTTAATACAACAATTAATAAGGGCATTGGTAAAACCCCGGCTGAGGTTCTATTCGGAATAAATTTAAGAGCCAAAAGTGATGGGGTTGTATCTGCATTGCTTGATCTCGGCGAATCTGAAACACCTAAGGAAAATTTAGATAAAATAAGAGAGGACGTAAATTCAAAAATTTGTGAGGAACAATCAAGGCAAAAGGAGAAATTTGATAGAAATAGGATAGTTGGAAGAAAATACAAGGAGGGCGACTTAGTTAGGATCGAACGAGAGGTAGGAAGTAATAATGGACAATCTAGAAAACTATTAGCTAAATTGCAAGGCCCATACAGAATTGTAAAAGTCTTAGATAGGGATAGGTATGTAGTTGAAGATACGCCCCTAACGCGGAAACAGAATAGAAAATATAAGGGAATAGTTTCATTAGACAAAATACACCCTTGGTTGAGCTTCACTCGGGGAAATTTAAGCGACTCTGAAGAGGGAAGCTCAACTGCAGATGATTTAGAGGAAAATGAGGTAGGTAAAGACAATGTTGAAGTTGATGTAGAGTCAGTTGACATTACAAAAGATCTGGATAGATTAAGTGCAGAGGAGACTGGTGATGATGATGAAGTAGTTGATGAAATTGCAAATGAAATGAATTGATGAGAATTATAATTTGATTGTGTTGTGTGCTTATTTTTTGATTATCTGATAAGGAACATGAAATTGATGGAAAATCTACACACAATGGAGTCTATGACAATTATGAGTGTGTTAGATTTAAATGATTATGATGTTTTGCGCATGGAGGCGTTTAGCCAATGATTTGAGCGCTTTTGTAGTGAATTGATTTGATATGAATTTGATGTAATTTACACGTTGGAGTCATTCATGACAATTTTGAGTGTAAATTACATAACGCATTATTTATTAATAAAAATAATATGAATTCTTATTTAAAGGATATTATTGTATTTCTTTGTGTGTTTAGTTGAGGTATAAAGTATTTTTTTATTAGCGCAATGAGACTTAAGTCAAGGAATTGAGCGCTTATTTATTGTTTATCTTTATTTTTAATCTTAAGAATTTAATGTCATCGCCACCACTAAAATATATTATGTACATAATGTGCTAATTGATGGAACAATTACTGTATAAGATGGCCGAACGGAAAATGTATAAGTTAGGACATGGCATAAGGATTTTAATTTGTTCATTAGTACATTCAATACTAGTATGTAAAACAAAGATAATGTGATTATATTAATTACTTTAATAGAGATGCCTAATTGTATTGTCATATTATGTTATTCAATATTTAACGAGAGGACTCTGTTAATTCAGAATGGCCGACTGTAAGCTTTTGTTAATTATTTATTAGCAAAAATAACACTAATATTATTTATTGTATGAATTTCATAAAGTTTAACTAAACATGTTTTAAAAGTATGGTTTCGGAACGCGCCCGCTAACGGTCAACGATATTTAAAAGTCAGTCGTTGTGCGGCATTAGTGGAGTGAACACGTCTGTGAGATATAACTAGTGAATACAAGTTATTACTATACCACTGAGTATACTTTCCGACATCACTTCTGAACAAATTCTTTTACTGTATTAGTTGCCATACTCCTCCGAAACGGCTTAACCGATTTTAATGAAATTTTATATGTAGGTACACTTGGTAGGTCTGAGAATAGGTTGTTATCTATTTTTCATACCTCAAAGCTATAACTTGAGAACGACTTTACCGATTTCGCTAATTCTTTTTGGTTGTGTTTGTTATTGTCAAGTAAAGGTTCTTTATGAAAGAAAAAAATAAAAAAGTTGCGCGGCAAATAAAAAAAATGGGTATTGAAAATCCGAGAATGGGGCATTACGAAGTGCGCCGGGTCAGCTAGTATAACTATAAATGTCTTAAGCACGTAAGATATTTATAATTATGTAAGGATAATAAAATATTCATATTATCATTATGTTTCACATCGGAGAGTCGCCTTTCGGACGCTTTCCCAGATTTTCTTTAATAAAATATTGACAATATTTGCCATTATTTAATAATTTTTGATTATCTCATTTGTATATCCATTCGGCAAGCTGATGTTGTAAATCTTTTTATAAACGAAAAGGCGCATTCAGCCGAAATTGAGCAGTCATTCAATAAACATCATCGCAATAAAACCAAACGCAATTTAATACAATTCCCAAAGGATCTCATTTTTTCTCAGTAATATTACTGAAGGCGCAATAGAAATTAGATTCATCAAGCTTACCGGACATGATCTGACGCTAACTCTCCATAATGAAGCCTTTAACAGAGTTATTTTTTTCCTTACTTTGTGTATACCGAAACCGACATTCAAGATCCAACAATAAGGGATTTTGTACTAAGTAGATCATAAAATATCTTTCGTTTTATGGCGGCATCTTTGGACTGTCGCAAAGAGCTAATGCAATAATTTCGCCCAATAAAGAGATATCAGAGTTTATTGCGGGTTTTATAAGAATTTTGAGAAAGCTTTAATTACCTGTATGGAAATTTAGTGATCAGAAATTATTTTAGTTTAGTTTAAAATGAAACGGTTTCTCTATGGTATCATTAAAATATGCACTTGTATAGCTGGATTTGGGTTAATTTTTTAGCCAAATATGGTTAAGGGATTGCCCTCTTGAGTCTGCCTACCTCTTCGGGGATAACGGGCGTTATGATATGTATGTATGTACGGATTTTATTCACTATTACAATCGAATTAAAGCAATTATTATAGACTAGCTGTGCCAGCGGTGTCACCCGCGTTTATGGTTAATATTATAAAGACTATTTCCGTCATACATGATTTCTATGTAACATTAACCATTAAGGCTGCACACGCGACGGAAGCTAAAAAATGGAGTAACTTCTCCTGTTTTCCCAACATTTCCCTTCACTACTCTGCTCCTATCGATTGTAGCGTGATAAAAAGTACAGTACAGTAAATACTATAACCTGCCCAGGAGTATGAAGAATAATTGTACCAAGTTTCGTTCAAATCTGTCAAGTAGTTTTTGTTTCTATAAGGAACATACAGACAGACAGACAAAAATTTTACTGATTGCAAATTTGGCATCAGTATCGATCACTAATCACCCCCTGATAGTTATTTTGAAAATATATTTCATGTACAGAATTGACCTCTCTACAGATTTATTATAAGTATAGATAATTTTAATTTAGCTGAACGTTATAGTAATAAAATAATAAATAAATTCTCCAGACTGACACACCAATTCCCTAGTCCCTAACTAAGCTTATGCTTGTGCTATGGATACTAGGTGAACGGATAGACATACTTAAATACGTTTATAAACATCCATGACTCGAGTACAAATGTCCATGTTCATCACACGAAATATTTGCCCCTAGCGGGATTCGAACCCGTGACCCTCGGTTTCGAGGCCAGGGTCTCTGACCACTCGACCAATGGGCCAGTCAACGTAATAATAATAATAAAAAATTACACATTGCCAACGTTAGCGTTGATTCACATTTATGTTACGCTCACAATATAAATTACGTAGTTTAAAATTTATTGCTTTATTCAATTATTATTTCTGAGGATGACAAAAATGTAACTGAGATAGTTCTTATATAATCGTTATTCAGTCTAAACTATTTTTTTATTTCAATAGAAATAAATGAAATAAAACAAATTAATGTTTCTAAAGGTACCTGACCACACATCGTATGAGAGGCCTTTCGTACCTTAACATAAAATCCCAGTCACTGAGCAATCAATGTCGCTGTTAAAGAATATCCTCATAGTTTATTAATACTAACTAACTAAACTTCACGCCACTTCCCTAGCGGGGTTGGCAGCATTGAATATTATCATGGTTCTTTTCATACAAGCTCTACGGTTTTTATGACTCCCAACATCACCTAGTGTTAATACACCACCAAAGTTTATTAATATGAGTATTTATTTTTTCGTAAGACACTCATCCCTTTTTAGTTTTTCTACATTTAGACCCACAGCCTAGGCTAAATTAATATCAAGAACGATTTAGTACTGTTATTTGAACACTAACTTACATATAGTATTAATTGCATATTATTACAGAGGCCGTTAAAATCAGTTACGAACGGAAATGTACGTAAGTAATAAATGTTTATTAGTCTTACATGGTGGACATTTGTAAATATTTGTAATTATTTTAATTTGCTCTCATATTATGAGTATGTTGACGTGTATTCCTAGGGATTTTCTGTTCGGTTCAACATTCCAGCAGCAGTTTGGTTTTATCTCATTTTACTTTTAAGAGTTCAACTAACATTTGCCGTGATAATTTATTATATGATATTATAATCAAACCACTTTTTTTCTTTTTGCAATTGAAACTGTCATTGAATGTACATATATTGCGGTTTATTTAAAAGTTTAATGAATACAAACTTGAATACAAACCCTTAAATATCCAGGACTATAAACATTAACATTAAGACAGACTTTGCGTTCGTATTTGTTTATCAATCACCAAAGAATACGTCAGATATTGGTATGAGAACCACTTCAAAGATTATGTTATTTTAATTATCTCGGAACGTGTTTACAACTCAATAGTCTTGCCCTATAACCTTTACTACTTTGTTTATACATTACTTATGAGTACTTAATATTTAGTTAATGTTCACGTCAGAGACGGCCATTAATTTTAATAAGCTCGATAATCGATACCGCGTTAGGTCTCGATTTGAATATTCGTTACAATCGGTATCGATTACCGCATTGGCCTGGACATGGGATGATTGATATTGGTTCGGTATGTATTTTTTTTAATTATGTTTTTTCATTGGTAGTAAGGGTCAAGGAATTAATAGATATGTTTGTTTTAGCGTTACCATCGGCCCATCGCCGCGGGCGCTTAACCCATTCCAATCTTTAATGAGGTGTTGGATTTAGTGCTTCATTTGTTATTAAGGAGCGTGTACATTTATACCTTTCTTTTCAAACCATCTTTGTTCGGCTTTTACTTAGCACTTCCATCCCGTCCCGTTTTTAGTCGGGTCTAAACTTGCACCCAAAATTGGCTAATGTACTAAGACGACGATTGCCATTAAGCATACGGCAGGGAAAAGGGTATTATAGTTATCCTAGATTTCCAATTTATTCCTTAAAGTTTATTTATGATATTTTCTATTATGTTTACATTTAAATCTGTAGATACTTGGATAGTTAAATTCTCTATTAGGATATATTTTAAAAACATTAAGCTACATAGTATAGGTAGTGCACGAAAGCTTATTTTATTAGTTAATCAATAGATTTCAATTAAAATATCTTAGGAAGTCTTGAAATCTATAATTTTTAAAGATTCAAGTCAGAACAGTTAAAAACTAGGGAAAAAGTCGACGAAAGAAAAAATTTACCGTTCAATAAAATATGTATTTTCTACGACATGCACTTCCTTGCATGATGGCAAGTAGGTACTTTGTCGCACGCTTCGCAAATATGATAGCGATAATGAGGCGCTATGTAACCGAGATTGTATCGGTGATCGGTGACAGTGAGGGGATCGGTGCTCTGTTTCTATGAACAAACGAGGATACTTACAAGTATATGAGTACTCTCCTAATTTTGCCGTAATCGTACATCATAATAATATAACAAAACGATTGGAATATCTAAGTCACCAAAAATGTCTAACTTAAGATAGTATTCCCATAAGTTAACTATGATCTTATACTTTTAATTCATTTGCATTAGACATTGAATGTCTTACCAAAGAGAAATAAAAATATTTTCATCTTCACAACCAGAGGTATTTTCGTATCTTTAAATTAAAAAAATGCATTAATGATCAGTCATTAATGCATTTTTCTTCATTCGCAATTAACTAGATATCAATATCTAGTTAATTGCAGGAGTGTTAAATCAAAAGATATCTATATATTTTTTTAAATAAAATCCATAGTCTAAAATTTAAGCCGACCAACGAGTAAAGGGTTTTAATCTCTCTGTGCCTACTTCACATACACGTCGGTCATTGTGTAGTCTCCTTAAGATTTTTCGCTTCTGGATAAACTTAAGATGGGTCATAGATAAATAAATATTTATATTGTGTTAATGATAAAGAGCGTTTCCTCCTGAGATTTTAATAGATAACATGTAGCGCCGTCGCCTGGAGGTAAAATGTTTCTATACACCTAATGCATGCTTGAAACAGGGATGTCTCACATCCAAAATTGTAATCGAAAACTGTATTAAACATGTTAGGTAGAATTTGGCAACATCATTTCAGTAATTGAACTTTTGCTCATATGCAATGACCAGCTTAATGTTGCTATACATAATGTTGCTATAAATTCATTGATATAAGGGGTTTTAAATCATTCTTATAGATTACAATTTTTACGATACTTGAGTTGCATTTTCTCATATGTATTTATCAAACTACGTTTATATATTACTAACCTTTTAAGACACTTTGAGTGGGCTTTTGTCACCACAATATTGATAACTGTGTTTAAAGATAGGTATCTTATGATTGTAAGAGAATGAGGTAATAATTTTTGGCAACCCTAGCATAAAATTTATTTTAAATCTGGTAAGTTTTGAGTATTCAACTTTGTTTTCATGAGCGTAAAGTCTAAATCACTTTCAAATTTTAAGAGTAAATGCATAGATCAATGTTTTCTTTCACGCAGTGCTTTGAGTTTGGGCAAACCATGATATTTTTACGAAATATATTTGGGAGTTGAATATTTTATGTTTTAATTAAAAGGTGAGTAACTATAAAAAGTCACGCTATTTTGTCATTATTTCAATTCTAATATGATAAGAGTTCTTTTTCATTTTAATGTCTCATATTTAAATACGTGCATATATGAGTCTTAATAATAAAATGTCTATGTTGTGTTGTGATCCTGCTAATATTATAAATGCGAAAGTTTGTATGTATGGATATTTGTTACTCCTTCACAAAAAATCTACTAAATAGATTTTAATGAAACTTTAGAATAATATAGCTCATACACCCGAATAACATATAGGCTATCTTTCATCGATGTACCACGCGAGCGAAGCCGCGGACAGCAGCTAGTATAATATATTTTTCATTCTTATAGTTCTATCAAGATAATTTTGTAAAAAAAATGGTCACAGAAATTACTTAGAAGATAGATTATAACGATTATGTTCTTTACTTATTTATATTTTAACCATTAAATATCTGATAGTTCATTCATTTATTCTTTCGGTTCTCTCTGCCTATCCCACTAGGGAAGTGGCGTGAAGTTTAGTTAGTTAGTTTTCATTCTAATTACGTAATGTAGATACTTAGGCCACTAACCGTCCAATCAAAGTGACTATGATTATAATGAAACTGGTATATATTTACGTAAATGTGTATTTTTTTTACTGAAATCTTGGCTCGGTAACTTTGTAAACTTAATTCATGTTATGACAGTAGAATTAATTGCAGTGAGACATATTGTATAGAATTCAAAACTAATAAAATTTTATAAAAAATTAGTCTCAATCAAATACTCGATTTAACGAGAATATGGGTATAAAAGCCATATTACTATAGGTAGTTGACAACAAAAAAAGAATAAATAAAGAAAATTGCAGGTTTTAAATCTATAACATTTTGTGCTACATTCATCGTCACAATATAAAGTTTGAGTAAGCAGAATTAAAATTTTTGTTGCAGATTTATTTAAATCATAAATAGCATTATCAGCACTCGATTCCTATAAAAGTGCTATAAAATGTTTACCAACAGATCTAACTGAGTACCTATCACCTTTGTCAGTCATGCTTTTGATAGGACTTTTACTTGCCTTGTATAATTCTATATTGTGCCCCGAGACCTTGACTCGTTTATAATCGGCGACATTGCATCTCGTCGCTGTGACTCGCTTAAATTGTAGTGTTGGACCCGAAGCCCGCAATCCGCCGGCAAACTCGCCTCCGAGTAATGACGTGTACTCGCCGTCACGGTATTTACGAATTAATTGACGATAATCATGGAAATGACGGTCGTATTGAACGCTTCGACAGTTGGCTGCATCATTGCGCACTTATAAATAAAGACATGGAACTGCATGTGCAAAGTTCAGGAAATGATAGACTGATAAACTTGTCGGGAAACGTCTTAAAGATCGCATGACAGAGGTCGCTCGATCCAAGATCTGGAATTTATTCTGTTCAATGCACGAGTATTGCCTATTTGGGTAGTATCCTGCATTCATATAGACCAACTTTATTTTAATTGTTATCTCGTGTTTGTTTTGTTCTACCCTACCTTTTTGATCAAGGTATATAATTAACACTTCTTTGATCCATTTAATTAAATACTCAATTATAGAACATATCACAATACTAAGTTACCTTGAATTTTTGAGTGATGTGACACTCTTCATATTACGGTATTATTTGACACCGCATTCCTGTTTATTTATATTATATTTTAATAAGAAAACATTCAGATCTTATAACTAGAACGTTTAAGTTTATTCATGCAAAACATTGCTCAAAATATCCCAACCACATATAAGCGTAACATTTTTTTGCCATAGAGCCAGCTTGCTGCAAAAAACACATACATACATTAATATTTATTACTCGCAAATGCTAGGTTGATTTGCACTTTCTCGGCAATTTTTTCTCGTAAAGACAACCGACTCGCATTCTTTCCTTCGGAGGCACGTGGCTTAGTATTAAACTGTTGCAAGAAAAATATGGGGCGTGAGAAAAAAGATTGTTGAACGGACTACAATTTATTGTATAATGAATGATGCTGGTTTTTGAGTTAAGTTCGTTTTATGGTAGTTAGCTATCTAACTGTGGATAAGATTCTTCTATAGTTCAAGATTTTTTGAATATTATTGAATACTGTTTTATCGTCAAAACAATTTGGATGAGAAGTTGATTTTGTATATTTTAATTTTGTAACCATATTATGATTAAGTTTAAATTATGTATTATATATTATTTATTAAGTGTCATTTTGTTAAGTTTATAAGCAGAGTGAGTAATCAGGCTTAAACTGCGATGTCTTATTTCTATTTATTTAAGAGAAAAAAAAAACTATTTCCCTTTTCATGATTAATACTTACAGCATGCCAGATTTCACTGCAATCGGTTCAGTAGTTTATGCTTAAAGACGTAACAGACAGATGATCAGAATTGCTTTTATATTTATAATATTAGTAAGGAATCTCAGATTTGTTCTTTCTATATCTGTTATTAACTACTTAATTATAATCTCTTGTGAACGTACAATTTACGAGACACCGACAACTTGTAGATCTATGGCATGTGTCTTCTTAGCGTGTGGGCTAACAGGTCTTCTGTCATGCCTATTGTTATACTTTTTATCAATCATTGGAACACGATCACTTCATTGGCATTAGTAATGCTGTATTACTAATGCCAATAAAAAATATAACTGTAATTAATAAGAGCTCTATATCTATTTGTCAAATTATTGATGCAGACGGAATATGCTAAGAGGAATTTGCAAGTTTAAAGCAGTCTTAGACAGATGTCTTATTAATTTCAATAACTTAGTTTATAAATACTAGTTTTTGCTAGAAGGTTGCTAAGTGTAGTTTTGTTTATCCATTTATTAACTGTTAGAAAGGTTCAAACTAAATGTAATACTTACAGCATCTTCCGTAAAAGAAAAATTAAATGTCAGTACTCGTTTTATTACTATAGTGACTTTAGATTTATTAATATTTCGTATATTATGATAGGAAATTGGACAAGCTATGTGATATGATTTAAATAAATAATAGTCCAATCAGATGCTACGTATTGAATAGCCGATGTCACATGAATGCATTAAGATAAGGTATAAAATAATTATAACGATGAAGACTATTGACCTGAGGTTATTACCTTCTGGATAAATACGCGCAACAGTATAGGTATATCATCCATTTTAATATCCTATAGCTTGCAGTAGCTTACTCTTATCTCACGGAATAAAGATGTAACACTATCTCTCCAATTCATTATTGAACTCAAAATAACCATCTTAATTATCATCCGTTTTAAAATTCAGCAATAAACTAGGCGGGAGTTGAAAAACGATGGTCTTAGCTCTACTTTATTGACGTGCGCTAAAAACATTACGCGCTGGAAGCAAAAAAAAAGAAAAACAAAGTGAAAGAGAATTATTACGTCCAGAGCACGAGACTTAAAGCTTACTCTATTAAAATTTCCATAACATGCACTCTAACCATAAATTAATCTAAAAGCTCGCCTCACTCTCAAAGCTATCTTGCATGCATCACTACTATCTGCTAAAACTCCTAGCTGCTGTGAAAAAAAACTTTAATAATTCCAATTAACCCTAATAATAGGCTCTGGGCATAGTGGAGAGGCAGTGCGATTAAAAAGACAAATTCTTTAACCACTGGAGTACAATAGCAGGTTGCGAGCATTCCGTCGGTCCGAAGACTGGCTTTTATTAATAGACCGACGACCGGTAGCCACCACAGTTGCCATACTGAGCGAAAGATATGATTAACACAAAGGCGATACATAATAAGCGATATTGGGACCAGTTCGGGGAGCTATGGACATAATATGTAACCGCAGCAGGTTTCCGATCATATCCATTACAGGTCGGCGGGATAAACGCGAGAGTTTGCGTTCCCTTCTTCCTCCGCCGCAGTGGAGTATGTGAGATAACGCAAACGTGTTAATTGAAATGCAAACGGACTCGATGGCGTTTAACGCGAGCTGTACAAGCAGGGGACATGTATTCTTAAGCCTCGTGTACAAGAGGTAATTAACGTGTAGTACAGATGCCGACATGCCGAGCGAGCACGTGATGGCTGCGATGTTAGTTTTGTGTTAATACATAAAGGTACTATTTTTTTACATATATCAGCATTGAAACGTGCGATTCAGTTTGCCTGAGCGTAACAAAAGGGATCAAGTTGCTTTGCCAACGTATAAGAGACGCTAGTTTGAAACTGACATCGCCATGTCTGATATACTCGTATATGTTACATAAAATAAGTTTTTGTGTGGAAGTAAAAATAATAAGCACCTATAAATAATTGAATAAAGGCTACGTTAGGTGTTATAAAATCCAACGCATATTCGGTGTTTTGTTTAAGCAAAATGAAACCTCGTCACACGGCGTATTTCTGCCCATGACGATAAATAAACTCGTATGTTACTCCAAAAAAAAATTATTGATGTGCAAGTATATGAATGTATTTTTAACACCAACCTAGGTAAGAAATATAAAATACGGCGGGCAAGACTATTTATTTTCTCGCGATGGAATAGGTAATAAATAACACTTCTAGACGTTTGGTATTCACTAAGCTCGAACATGGAGTAAACAAGAAACGGTTAAATTGTAACTGTTTAAAATAGTATATACCTTATCCATCGAGCGATCTCGACGCGATGAAAGATATACTTTGTTACATGATCTAAATATGGTATGAGCTGAAATATCTCACGTTGACACGAGGGCTGCTACAATTTAAACTCAGAAGAGAAGTTACCTATTGCCTATATTTGCGTACATTATACAAGTTAATGGCTTTTAGGAACTATAAATATTCTTGTCGATATCTAACTAGGATAATTTTTTTTTTTTTTTTTTAAATTTCTGCAACTTGGCGATCTGTGTTGACACAATAAGCCAATCAGTTGGTATAAACTTCCGATTATGTCAATGCCAGCACAAGGAACTCTTTATTCGTTCTTTAGTCGAATCTCGCAACCAGCGTAGGGACATCATGCCGCTTTAATCGGTTGTGTGACACACTTCCTGCACCCTGTAGTTTAGAGGGCCAGTTCATTGACATGAGTTGATATTCGAGTTTGATAGGTTTTACTATGTTTAGCAATCTCCTGTTTGACTGTATTGATGTTTAGGTCCTTATGAATATATTTGTTGCTCACGTAGTATGGTATGTTTAACATGGTTCTCAAGGTTTTGCTCTGGAATCTTTCTAGAATCTCGATATTGCTATTACTAGCGGTCCCCCACAGTTGTATACCATATGTCCATATTGGTTTCAGGATGGTCTTATAAATTGCAATCTTGCTTTCATGTGACAGGTGAGATTTCCGACCTATTAGCCAATACATCGATCTTACTTTTGTGTCCAGTTGTTTACGCTTAGTCCAGATATGCTTTCTCCAAGTCAATCTTCGATCAAGATGCATACCAAGATATTTGGCATCCTCAGCTTGGGGAATATCCTCATTGTAGAGTTTTATAGGAGGGCAAGTTGGTTTTCTGAGAGTGAAGGTAACATGCGCAGACTTGCTTTGGTTTGCTTTAATGCGCCATTTGTTTAGCCATTCTTCAATCTTGCAGACGTGAGCTTGTAGTTTAGCTGATGCAATTACTGGGTTATCATGAACAGAGAGCACGGCTGTGTCATCGGCGTATGTAGCTGTTATGGTATCGTCTTGCGTCGGTAAGTCTGCAGTATAAAGGAGGTACAGTATGGGGCCCAAAATACTTCCCTGTGGTACTCCTGAAAGAATCTCTTTTAATTGAGAAGTCTCATTTTTGAATTTTACCTCGAAACATCTTTTGTCGAGATACGATTTCAATATTGGGAAAAGTGAATGAGGAAGCAGCTGTTTGATTTTGAACAGAAGTCCGTCATGCCACACTCTGTCAAAGGCTTGGCTGATGTCTAGGAACACAGCAGAACAGAATTGTTTATATTCTAGGGTGCAACTTATAGCATCCGTTATACGGTGGATTTGTTCAATGGTTCCATGCTTTTCTCGGAATCCAAATTGGTGAAGTGGCACCACTGCCGGTAAATAGAAGCGCATCCTGTTCAACATTATTTTTTCCAGTAGTTTCCCCATTACAGAGAGAAGGCTTATAGGTCTGTAAGAACTAGCTTCATGAACTGGTTTGCCTGGTTTGGGTATCATTATAATCTGCGCTATTTTCCACTGAGCGGGGAAGATGTTAAGCCTTAGGCAGGCGTTAAAAATTGCTGTTATGTATATCAAGCCCCTTTTAGGAAGTTGCTTTAGCAATTGCGCGTCAACTAAGTCGTGTCCTGGTGCTTTACCATCCTGCAAATTTAATATTTCTCTACGTACTTCACCGGGGCTAGCACTTTTTATTGGCATGCACATTTGCGATGGAGAAAGTAGGTATTCGCTAACTTCTCTGTCATGCTCGGAGTCGTTACTAGAAAGTGGTTGAAATACAGTTTTGAGATGCTCAGCAAACACTTGGGCCTTTTCGAGATCTGTTCTAGCCCACTTACCCTGCGCGGTTTTTATAGGGGGTATATGCACTATGGGCCTTTTGAGCTTTTTTGTTACTTTCCACAGAGAGTAGTTAGTGTCTACGTATGGAGTTAGATTTGCCAGTTCATCTTGCAGGCGATCATTGATTGTTTGGAAGATCATGTTTTTGAGTTCTTCAGATGCCTTGTTAAAGGCTTTTTTGTCTTGTGGATATTTAGTGGAATGCCAAATTTTCCGCAGATGCCTTCTTTCTTGTACTTTAAGTTTTATCATTTTAGAATAGGAAAAATCGCTAACTATTTTCGGTCTCACTGGGGGTGTTGAGTCTTTGACAGCTTGGTGGATTAACTTGACAAATGACTCAATAGTAGATTCGATGATGTCCGCATTATTTAGTGGCGAGATTAGATTTATATTTTCTGCTATTGTGGCTCTGTAAATGTCCCAGTTAGTTTTATTATTATAAAGTCTTTGAGGACCTTCAACCTGAGTAGTCTTGCACTGGACATTGATTATAACAGGTGTATGATCCGATGAAAGGTCTATACATTCCTCGATGCTTATTTGTCTTGGCGAGATATTTTTGATCACAAAGAAATCCAGCAAGTCTGGCACCTTGTTTGTGTCGGCAGGCCAATATGTAGGTTTTCCGTGTGAAGCGCAGTGAAGGTTAAGATCATTCATAGCTGTATATAGTTGGCGACCACGTGGTGTAGTTAGCCTAGAGCCCCAAAAAATGTGTTTTGCGTTCCAATCACCCCCGCAAATGTATCTGTTACCTAGAGTTTTGAAATAAGTTATAAAATCATTTGAGGTAATAGTGTGCCTGGGTGGGCAATACATTGCAGATAATGTGGTGTCTGTTTTGTTATCTTGGATTCTGACTGAGGTAGCCTGTATCTTTTCGGTTTGGTATTCTTCGAGAGGATAGTGTTTGATGTTATCCTTTATCATAATTGCAGTTCCACCATGAGAGTTTCCAGAGGGGTGGTTTGTTGTGTATACTTTGTAGTTCCGCAAGCTAAAATTAGTTTTTAGGGTAAAACGTGTTTCTGAGATTAAGGCGACATCTACTCTTTCAGTTTTTAGGAAAAGTTCAAGTTCCTGTTTGCGTTCGGTCAGTCCATTGGCATTCCAGGTAATTACCCGTAAGTTTAGGGATGTTTTATAAGACTTGTGATTAACTGGATCATTCGATCCATCATGTTGTCTAACATAATATTCATCATGTTTTGTAATTTTTCAAACATCACGTCTAGTACCTCGACAAAATTGTTTGGCTCCTTGATGTTAGTTTTTGCTCCTGCTGGGTTGTTGGATTTTGTTGCTTGTGCATATGTGTTGTATTTTGTTTGCAAGTTTTCTTTGTTTTGGTTGCTTTCTTGTTCAGTGGTGTTAAGTTTAATGGTTAATTGTTGTTTAGTTTTTTGTTCAGTATTTCTGTTTCGATTAATGGTGTTTTTCATAATTAAGTCTCGATATTGCTTATATTTTGTGCAGCCTTTGTAGCTCGCCGGGTGCTTTTCTTGACAATTTGCGCAGGTCGCCTCAGTATCAGGCCTCTTTGAACAACTTGATGTGGGGTGATCTTTACCGCATTTGACACATCTGAATGGTCTATTGCATTGATTTTTGGCATGACCAAACCTCTGGCATCTCTTGCACTGCAGAACGTCAAATTTTTTATATGGCGCTTCAAATGTGATTTTAACGTGGCTTAATTTATTAATTTTGAAAATGTCTTTATTGTTGTATTTTGGTTCTAGGTCCAAGTAAAATATGGGCATTGGTTGTTTTGTGTTTCTATGTTTTATATTTGTAATGTGTCTGACTTCATGTCCAAGTTCGTAAAGCTCCTTTTTTATTACTTCGGTGTCTTCAGATGAGTGTAGGCCTCGAAGGACTACTCGATAGGCTCTTTCGCTTTTAAGTTTGTAGGTATAGTGGCTTACATCTTTCTCTAAAAAACTAGTTCTTATTCTCTTATAGGTGTCTATATCTACTGGCATCACTTTTACTATGTGACCGGATTTCAGGGTTGTCATAGTATATTTATCAGACTTTTCAATAGTTGCGAGGAGGTCTTTTAATTTCCTTATGTCTATGACTCCAGTAACGAATATGGGTTCTGGTTTCGGTGGTTTAGGCTCTTTATATTCTTTAGAAGGTTCATCCCCATCTGCACTCTCAAGGGCTTGGAATCTATTTTGAGTTTGGATTGCATATGTTGTTTTAAGTAGTTTATTGTTTTTGTTCGTGATTTCAGGACTTCCTTCAGCTTTCCTTTTGATAGGTACCTGATCATTTTGCCATGATGTGTCGTCTTGTTCGTTATTTGGGTTGCTGCTAGTTGCTATTATATCTGTATTCGACTTTCCATTGGTGATGTTTTGTATCGATATTTCATCTGGTAGCGTGCTAAGGGAATAACTCCTAGTATGTTTATAAAAACTTTTATGTAGTGTTTGTTGTATCATCTTTTGATTTTCGTTTCCTTTTTCTCTGTTAATATTCATTTTTGTTCCCACGAGTCGGGTCGATATAAAAGGTCACTTGAGGGGTGACGCCCATTCCCCCAAGAAGGCTCACTACAGCGACGTTTGCCGGGTCCGTCGAGGTCGGCGCTAGTGACTGATCACCCATCAGCCATGCATTCCATTGGCGCGTCCAACCGTGGAGTTGGGGTAATTATTTTATAGAGGATTTCTTCCTCACTATCCAGGCGATTAAGCCAAGACTCCCGATCGCTAAATAGCGGTTGCGGGCGTGGGTATTCATTTCCTAATATCCACAGAAGACTAGCTTGTTAGGCCAGTAGTGTCGGGTTAGTTGACCGCCGCCCGAGGCTCGGCGTTGAGGTTCGTTTTGCACCACCCGGGGGACACGTGTAGGGCATTGGTTAGGTAATCTTCCTACGGACGCGAACCACTTCACCCCCCTTTAACTAGGATAATATAATATTTTTCACAGTTAATAACAAAAACGATTCTAAAATTGCTTAGTAACCACGCACAATATTTTATTAAACAATTACACAATTTAACAACTAAAATGAAATACAAAAATTAAAGACGCTTCAATTATGAACCTATATTATGGTGTAGACACATATATAATAAAATAAAACATTTACGTCTCATATTGACAGTGAGTAAGTATATATTTAAATTTTAGAGTCAAATACCTTATTTTTTAGTAAAACGTTGAGCTTTAATTTAGCTTTACTTTAGGTATAGAGCCGAAGAAAACTTTTATGAGATTAGTATAAGCATTTCTGTGTAATCATTTACTCACATAAGTTTCAAAGTAACAAGCCAATATGTCTATCTGCAGGCATTACAGCATAAATCTAATGTATAAAAAGGCGCAATTAAAAACAAAGTAATTTTATCACACGCGCGATCAGAATTTCTACGTCATTACGACGCGGCGTATGCTGCCAAAACCAAATGTGTCATCGAAATAGTGCATTCCGATCGACAAATGACTAGGCATGCGTTGAAAAAACCCAATCTAACCACACACATTCGCAGTGCACATACCTAATGACGAGTATCCGCCAATTAAAGGGCTGCTCCGTACTCGGGCCGTGACAAAAACTTGCTCGAGAGGCGGACAGAGGCGCTACCGAACTTAATTGGCCGCAGTTATTGAGTGTGGTTATTGTACCACGATCGGCGAATAAATCGAAGGTCGAGGCTGCTCGGTACAGTGTATGGGTTGAGAATGCTGGCAACGCATGTTTGATCGTATGACTTCGATGTTAATGTGGCACGCGCCTCAGAACTATTTAACAAAAGTGTCTACACGTTTACAACTTTTTCGTACACATATAGATTCTATATGACGGCATACTGAGGTCAGTCATTGAAGAAAGTAGCTAAATAAGCTGCCTAAACAACCCTGGTAAAATGGTAAATGGCTGGTAAAAGAGCGCAGGTCCTTTCCCGCACTGTGTTAGAAAATTGTTGCTTAAATAGGTATTTGTCTCGGGTCGCGGTTGATAATATTTATATACAATAGCTAACTTTCTTTAGAAATCAGGCCAATTGCAGTGGCGAATTTACCCTAAGGCCCAGTAGGCCCGGGCCTAGGGCGGCCAGATATTAGAGGCGGCTAATCGTGTTAAAAATTAAGTGATGACGTGTTAGTACTAAGAATTATGCCCTCGGGCCTAGGGCGGCCAAGACTATAAAAACCGCCACTGCAATTAATGTACCCTGATACTTGATCTAACCCCAATATGTGCGTGTCATGTCAATATAAGATATTTTGCACTTCCATACAATGTGTACATTAAATTAACTGCTAAAAGCGAATCTCTACCATATTGTACAGAAAAATATATATTTTTTATCCTTGATTTACATCTTTGAACGTTGAGGAAATTGATAAAATGTTTACATCTTAATTTTGACTATATTTCACCTAGGTAAATACTAGGCAAAGTATTTATTTAAGACCGACATAAAACGGTTAACATCGCAAGGTATATTTTGAGACTACAGAGCCGTATTTTTGAAATTACCTACTTATAATAAAAGTAAAATATAAGAAAGGCGTTGCCAGCCCTGGTCTGAGAGTGGCCTACACCTCCCATTTTGATCTATTTCTGTAACGATGACAACAAAAACTATGCCGTGAAATTGCGTTCGACCGTCAGGTAAAAACCTTAGTACCCAATTTGGCGACTGAAATTTTAATTGTCTATTTACTAAGCTCATTGAATCTGTTTACTGGACACTGTCCGTGATAAATTACTCTTCCTTTTATTTTTTCTTTGAAGAATGCTTTTATTGCTTGCTCCTTTTTTATTTATACATATTTTCAATAAGGCTTAGGTACCTCAAGCTGGGATGCAGTCTCATTCTGTCTTTAAGATTTTATTAGATTTGTAGTAAGTTCTAGCGGGAATATTGTGGTTTTCATAATTTTAATTGAATACATAACACTATCAAAACTAGATACCTATTATGATTTTATTTAAAGACTCTTATTTGTATATTCATATTTTACTAATTTATAACAGAGAGGACTTTTACAATTCAAAAATATATCCGTATGTTAAATACAAAGTTTCAAAGATTAAACAAATTAAATAACTGGAGAAAGGAGCAGCCTTTTAACCGGTTAACATTTCTTGCGTTTTCTACAGCCATACAGATAACAAGTTAGAACCTACACGGATTGTAGACCAGTAAGTTACTGTTAATTGTATTATTATTTAAAGAGACTTTCCGTTTCGTTGGCACATCAGGTTTATCAGCGGCTCATTTCGTATGTAAAGTGAGGCGAGTGGCGCGTGGCACTCGCCTCTGCGCCGGTCGCTGTACCGGGAGCGGGTACGCTTTTACAGTAATAATGGACTGAGACAGAGATCAGCTGTGGTACGCTTTACGGATATTCTGCCTACAGGACGGATCCGCTTTTGGTTTTAAAGTACTAAGTGCATACTACAAATTGCAAAGTAACTTTATCACTATTCATCAAAAATTTAAGAAATTTGGTACGCCAAAAAAAGACCTTTCTCAGGACTTCAAATAGATTAAATAGATGTTTGGTAAGTTTGTGATGAATCTGTTAAAAGTATCTATAATTTCTAAATATTTTGACAGGTCCAATTTTACAACAAAATTTCTTCGAATCTTGATACGAGTAATTGCGTCATTTATTATTATCGATGACGTTGTTAAGAATTATGTTTTATTTATATGAAAGATGATGTTCAGAATTTAAGAAGGTTTATCAATTTATCATTATTACACTGGATATTTCATTTGCAAAATAAAGGTTTATAAAGTGCAGTAATCTTTTAGTGAACAAATGTCTCTACGCCCACCTGTAGTCAGAATATTCAAATTGTACTGTCTGGAAGTACATGTTCTGTGAGTCGATTATTTGTAAATAAAAATAAAGACACGCGCCTGATGACCGCTATCAGTATTTCTCTTCAAAATAAACCTTATCCGCTGGTAATGCATAAATTAATATTTCATCCTATTCCCGGTTTCTCTCGGGGATACTTGTTTTAGCAACAAACGTTGGATTGAGCGGCTGTTTTTTCGTTTTGGTCGAAACATGTATTTCATTTATTTCTTAATAAGCGGTGCGAATGTCCTTTGCCTGCCGGTTAATTAAGGCATAGTAAAAAGCGGCTTTGGTTCTCCAGATCTGCATAGGTATTTGTGTTTTAATCGCGAATATTTATAGGCCAGCGATTTTTATTCGCCCGATGGCTTAATGCTGATTAAAATATTATTTTTTAATGTGAGAAATACTTTAATTGAGCTGGTGGACTGGGCTGCGGTCTCGTTAAATGTCTTGGTCTGAAGTCTAATTGGCTATGATTTTGAAGGAACAGATTTTTTTTGCAGGACGAGATTTTTAATATTATCGGAATGCGATTTTTATATGTGTATGTGGTACTTTTAGTCTGAGAACAGATACGGGATCATTATGACTACAGATTTTATAACCGTTTTCCAACAGATGTAGGATTTAATTTCTTGGACTTCGTACACATGAAAACTAACATTATACTATATTTTTAAATATTTAAAGTGGTTAGTGCAATGGTTTTTGAATGAACTTCAGTTTGTTTAAGGGGGAACGGGTACATTCCCGACAAATAGTTGTTAATGAAACAGGTATTCGCCTCGGGTTTGAATGTTTCTAGTATCTTCGTTGATACATATTTTAACATTAAGGGCATAAACTACTTACATTGGAATCAGGTCAATGTACCTATGCAATGTTGTCTAATTATTTATTTGTTTAAATACATAAACTGACTTTACGTAGGTATTTGGTTTACTTTATAAAATAAAATAATCTAACTAATCAGTAATTTATTCAGTTTGAAGGCGGAAAATATGTTAATGTTTAGTTATGTTTTTACATTAATTTGTAATATTGGTTCATTAAAAAAATCTACAACTTTGTATTTGTTTGCTGCTTTTATTCTTTATGTGAGAATGTAGAGGATGAGCATTATAATGTTTATAGTTATATTTAAATATTTTAACAGGGTTTTGCTATACATATTTACATGACTCAGATGTATAACATAGCGGACATAATTACTGAAGTAATTAAAGCCATTTCAATTTACAACATGGTATTTTTAAGATATATAATAATGTATTGTATATTTCTTACTGTTTCTTTGATACCGGTTGTTTCGGCAAACTTCTACTGGTGATGGCTTGTTTATCGAGTATTTCGGGTGGTAAAAAGAAGAATCTTGTGTGTCCAGAGTGGCTGCCCATTCAAGAATCTCTTGACAAGCAATTAAATCGACAACCCGTACAAACAGCGACACTTAAAGTTACAGTTTTTGAAAAAAAGTACAGACAATTTTAAATCTTATTTGCAGATACATTACGTTTATAACGACTTGTGTGGTCTGGGGAAATTATATAAATTTTCATGGTATAAAAGAGGTGGGCGATTTTTGTTTAATATGCATTTTTTTTAGGCGGAACTTATAAATAATTGCAAAGTAGACATCGATACATCTTTATACAAGCGCACCCTGCGGCGATGCTCACCGTTCTGCTTGTATTTTCAAATCAACTTTTGATTACCCAATTTAATGTTGGCAGAAATCTCACACGAATGCATGTTGGAAAATAAATATTTTTAAATTTTTGTAAAGTAAAAAAAATAGTAAACCGGCGCTGTTTAGTCATATTGGTATTATGAGATACTTGAAACAACATAGGAAATATTCAAAAAGATTAAATTGAATATTGCCGTATGGCAACATGGTCCTGCTTCTGACACCGTCCGTATGAAACATTGATTATTGCGTATTTTTTTTTACAAGGAAAAATTTAACACACAGTTATGAAGTAAGGGCAATAGTTTGTAATTTTATGAAACGTTCTCTAAATATGTAATTAGAGGCATTTATTATTTATCTTTACATAAAGGCACATATTACATATTTTTAGTCCTAACTAACAGTGGTCGTCACAGGTTTCGCTTGTTTATAGCCGAGCCAAATAGAGCAAAAAATAATTTAAACAGATGTAACTATCGAATACATGCAAAATTATTGTGACTTATGAAGTGCGAGATGGCAAAACGACTAAGAAAATATAAATACCAGCATCAGTGCCGTAAAATATACCCCGGCTTTGTAATATAATTTATTCAGGATTATAGAGATAGGGTTTTAAATTTAAATATCTAATGAAAAATATTCTTCGGCATTCACCAAGTTAGTTGCCTTTACATATGTGAAGCTATCATATTCGTTGCCATTAGTTTTTGCAGCGTGTGTAATTGCCACATTTATCATGTATGCAATCACGAGGTTTGGCGCGGTGAAAATATTTCATTCATTAACATGTGTACGTATCGGTGTATGTAAGAGGGAGGAGACAAAACTGCATATTGCATTTTTGTAGATTAGGTTTGTTTTTTAATATGCTGGACTGGATTGCCAAACAGCTAATATAAATGGTATACTTTGCCTTTAATATGCCACAATCATACTTATGCACCACTAGTTAATATTACCTTGTAAATGTGTAATTTAAGTTCGTAGAAGTTTTCCAAGAGGCTGCTTTAACCTAGTTTGGGAACACCTGAAATTAATTTCAGTACCTTTAGTAAAGGTAATAAGACCATACGATATTATTATCCCATTTTCAATAATTTACAGATTTTTAGATCAATGTTTTGACGCCACTATGAAAGATATTTGTGCATATTGTTATTTGATTACAATAAGGTACCTATCGTAGTAGTTTGCAATGGTTGAAAAAGATTTGAGATTTTCGCATAAGCGAAAATTCGGTCCGTGAGAGGTCCAAAAATTGAAAGGAATCGGTAATTCTACGACCTAAGCTCAGCTGGAACAAAAAACAAGCATCACCCCCTCCGACTATACAGAATGGTGGTACTGATCCAACAATCAGAAATGGTGCCGAGGAATGGGTAAGATAAGACATGACAGTTACTTGATTTTATCAAGTATCAGGACATACCCAGGTTTCATTATCAAGGACCGGTGTAGTGTACATAAACCGTTCAGGCCGGGGCGTTTCTTTATAAGTGGACAATATATTCAGACAAGCCGGAGGAATGTATCGCTTCACGAAATCTGTTGCAAAAAGTAATCGGTAATGAATTATGACGCGTGCGCAATGACAGCTGTGGCTGCAGGTGGAACGATTTCGTCGGAGATACGCGGGTGCCGTTGCTGTCGAATATTGATGACAATTCAGTGCGTATTGAGGGCAATGTTTACCTATGACTCATCATCTTCATAGCGTTATGACCCATGGTTAGTCGGAGTCCGGTTAGACTATGATCCAGGAGTTAGCGAATGTGTATGTGACCAATATCCCATTTTGGTCTGGGACATAAATAGAATGCACCAAATGTGTTCCGTTCCATTTCGTAAAAAAAGACATGGTATATCGGGTTTTGGGTGTGTGATTGTGTAGGCGACGAGCTAGCCACTTGTCACTACTTATTTGCAATTTTCCATTTAACCTAGCCCTGTTTTATTTTGGCTGAATGTAGTTAAATGAGCTTGCTGCCTCTTTGACTCTGCCTACCCCTTCGGGGATTACGAGCGTCATATTATGTATGTATATGTATGGGAACTGCGTAGCCCTAGGGTAACCAGACAATTTGAATCATGGTTATACAGCCGTAGTTTTTTGAATGTGCATGTTGCACCACAATGTTTGAATAAAATTACAGGCACGCGCCCAGGTTTGAACCAGCAGCCGTCGTATAAGAGGAGGTCCTTGCTATCAACTACCACTGCACCAATATTTGCCTCTCAATTTGACCAGTAAAGCATGTTCTAGGTACTCCAGAAGAACGAAGCCGAGGGTCGCCTTTTTCAAAATCGTGTATGTACTAGAGAAGGATGAAGCTGAGGCTTTTAGAGCTATTAAGTCAACATAAAGGTGAAATAAATAATCAATGACATATTAAAACGTTCGATACGAGTTGAAATTGTATGCTCTATCCTATAATATTTTCTTACTTCAAGTATCCACCTAATTAAATATAAGCTAAAAGTAAATAAATGTGCTTTAAGCAAAAGGTCAAAGGTAAAATGATATGTTCGTCGCCGAATAGCCACCACTATTCTATTTTTAAAATGAATAAATACAGCACCCAGCAATTACCTGCAAATAAAACAATCTTATCGCCAACGGTATGCTAAAATTTTAATTCGTTCTTTTCATCACTGCTGACAATTTTTATCGTTTACTACGTCTGACGCCGCCATAAACTGTTTCATATGAAATATTTAATTTACAATTAAATGGCGGTCTTAAGTCAAATCCCTGGCACGGGCGAACGAGATGAATACTAAAGTGTTCCTAATTATTATTTCAATACTTCTTTCTCCTGTTTTATAGACAGTAAACCAGACCGAGATTAAAGGTAATGAAAATGTAAGTTGGTTTCACAATTCGTTGTTTCCTCGTAAGAATTAATTTTCTTGTAATAAAACGTGGTAACTGTGCTGTTAACCAAATTCAATTATCACAAAGAGCTGCGTGTTCGAGTAGTGTTCAGGCTCAGTGCTGTAGAAGTTAGAAAAACGGTGGATGCGCTCAAGCCTACGTCTACAATGACTTGATTCATATTGAAATTGATATAATCATTGATTTGCAGCAGATTTGCATGACAATGCAATAATAATTTCTCTCAATTTACTATCATCTATTTATAGATACTCTACATCGTTTTTTTTTTTTTTATCTCAGGAAGAAATACATTACATCTTGTCTGAATTAATTTATATTTTTTTTATTTTATATTTTTATTTTTCTATATTATATTATATTTTAAAAGCATTGAGCAGGAAAAATTGTCCCATGTTGGTCTGGGACTTGGCCCATGTTGATCTGGGACAAAAAAAAAAGAATGTGCCAACTGTGGTTTTTGACTAGCATGTCGTAAAAGGCGACTAATGGTTTACGGGCTTTTGGGTATGTGACTGAGTAGGCGACGAGCTAGCCACCTGTCACTGCTTTTTCACAATTTTCCATCTAACCCAGCCCGGATTTATTTTTGGCTGAATGTGGTTGTAGGGGCATGCTGCCTCTTTGACTCTGCCTACCCCTTCGAGGATTGTGGGCGTGATGTTATGTATGTATGTACGTATGAGCAGGAAAAAAAACGAAAATTTATTATTCAGTAAAATAACTTGTTATTCAGAAGTAACACATAGTCATATGAGGTTTGATATCCCGAAATATTATGATCATATTTTAGTATTACGAACCTCGATATTCATACTGCTCTACAAATATTAGGGAAAGAACACTTAATTGTGTTTTACTCATATTTGCAAGTTTAATACAATGGCAATCGGTTCACTCTGCCCTAGCGGGGTGCTAGGGAAGTAGCGTGAAGTTTAGTTAGTTAGTTATAGCTATATATAGCAGTAAACGTTTATCAATTGACTATATTTGATTGTACACTGCAATTTTAAACAAAATTAGATTAAAAGTAGTTACATGTTTTATTGATCACAATTGTCCGTATCAATAATATGTTAAAAGTTTCCGGTTAAACATTCAAGTTTATTTTGTTGTGACTTATTAACCGTTTAATAATTACATTTATTATCCGCGTGGAAAATTAAAAGCCTTTACGGCTGTCTTTCCAAGTCACAATACAAGTCACAATAAGGAGTCTGAATGAATAAGGTCACAACCATTTATGAATAAAGTTTGAGCTTTGGATCTGTAGGTCAGGCAAAAAGCTTATATACTTACTGCATCAATATCAATAAAAACGTTGTCTCATGACAAGTCATAATAACTCTTCTTATATTTATGATATGAGAACACGGATTGTGGAGTAACTGAATGAAACACGAAATCATTTAACCTTCTTTAATTTTATGATCAAGTAATACTGATTGTTGCTGATGATATCAATGGAGTTAGAAAACGTTACTTAACACAGTAACATAATATATGCCAATGTACGAATCCAGCAACATATAATGTTTGTCTAACACGTTGCTTCATAAAAAGTACTGCTGCGGTGTGCATTCGCCATAAGTTACAGAATAGGAAAAATCTGTAATTTTAGACCAAGTAATAGATAGCCTTGTTTGTTGCATTTTTGTTTAATTGCAAGCAGTTTCCCTAACGAGTACCGTACCAGTTAATTCGCCTTGAAACGTATTTTGTATCAGAGTCCTGTGCAGTTACGTGTTATTATTGATAATTAAAGCGATTATTTTGCGAGGTGGTTGCGGTGTGGTGTAATTAATATTGGTTATTAGTTCGCAGCGCGTGTCGGACTCGCCGTAGATGTATGAAGATGTCTGGCGTGGGCGCATCTTCGTATAGCCGGTTTGTGCCACTCTTAATTCATCAGTATATTTATTTAGTAGTAGGTACACCAATAGCACATATGGGTCCCTGTTGTCGAAGACTTAAAGAATACATCAATAGTATTCCTAACCTAGATATGAAACTATGTCTCTATAGGCAATTTATGTAGCATTGGGATAGTATATTATTAAATATTAATAATATAATTAGTAGTAGGTACACCAACATATGGTCCCATGTTGTCGGAGAATTCAAATAATACTTTATCTGTGTTTCTAGCCTAGCTAGCTAGCCATTTCGCGTAAGGCGACTAATGGGGATTTGAGGTATGACGTGAGATGGCTGGCTGGTTTTATGTAAAGTTGTGTAAAAGTTACTTGTCACTGTTTGGTCACACCATAAAACTTAACAAGATGATTTTATTTACTATTGAACTTATTATTGAACCGTGTCGCCACCATTATTTTTAACCTAATTTTATTCAAAAACTTCTTCTAGAATAATACGTACCTACCAATATTAACCATTTTTTCTGTCAGTTTCTAACTAGACAAAAATATTAACCATAAAAAATGGCGGTGCTTAAGAATTAACTAAATAGGAATACACCGGAGAGGAGCAACATTTGAAATTCATGTTTAGATTTAGTTGAAATATTTTTATGTAGGTAAGGTAGGTATATAAGTTACATTATAGGAAATTTATTAACATTTTTATTGTCTATTGTTAAAGACAACTTTTCTTTTTATAAAATAGTTTTCTAGCAAAGAGTGGCTGCGAAAAAATAATCGGTTAAAAAACTAGGTAAATATTTAAATCTTTGGCTCAGACAACATCATTATTATTCTTTAAAATATAAATATCCATACGAGTGTGTTAACTTAGAACGTAAGTCGCAATTTCAATGCAAATTTTTGAACAAGCAACATTCTTTAGTGTTAAGATTTTCATATAAAGAGAACTTTATGTATTACTAAGTTTTTGTGCTATCCTCCTTACATGGGTAGATTGCTACGCCATAGGTTAAGTTATGATGAAATGAACTTCTATGGGTACAGCCATAATTGTTTCACGACAATTACTATGCGAGTATGGACATAATTGTTAAAACTTGAAATTTTACATTGCAAAATACTTTTTAATGTTCCTACTACCATATTTCAAGTATATTGCTTCGATTGGTTTATTGGCTCCGTTTAAATAAATCTATCATCGTCGATGAGTTGTCTTATATTAACAAGTTAATTTCGTGGTTTCTACCATGTATAGTATGGTTTGTAAATTTTGTCTTAAGAACTTAAATCAAGATCAGTTCAGAAAAACTTTTACACTTTACAAATTAATGTCCTATTTATCCACACATTTTGAAACATTATCTCTTTGTATGTATTTACACATTTAATATTAATGGTACTAAAATATATTAGTTTTTACTTATCCAATCACGCCTGCTAATCCAAATTCTATTTAGTCTCAAATAATTTCTCCGCTCGCATCATTAATAATAATGACGATTACCCAATAGTTACCGAGGTCAACCACGGCAAAGGTCACTAAATCATCTTCAGAAAATTAAGCAAACTAATTACACATCAATTACAAGCATATTCAATAAGCGCTCTAGTAGATAATTACCGTCCCTCAAACTTTTACACGAGCGAGTAATTAATGCTTTCCCGTGCCTTAAATCTGCCGTTTCACCATAGCAAGATTATCCCTGTGAGTTCGACATCGTTTGATTTGCCCATGATTTATTGCAGCATGGGAACTTAAAGCCTTATTACCGTAAAGATAATTATTGGTTTAAGGAACGCAAGCGGCAGCTTTTAAAATTAATGGACGTGTGAATTAAACTCAGTGTGCGGAGTGGTAATGAAGATAACGTTAGGTGGACGCAGCCAGATAAACTTGTGACGGCGTTTCTTCCCGAGATAAGCCTTTAATTACTGTGATAAAACCCGGGAGTAGAAGCTAGGCTTTGAGATCCAGCAATTAGAGGGAAAGGAAGAAAAAGGGATGATTTAGAACGTTGGGAAAGGTTAAGTGTTGTGCTCTTTGTTTTGGTGTAATTGATTTCAACGTGAGTATTTATGAGATGCGGAGTCAAGAATTTAATATAAGTTCGATGGAGGATTTCAAAAGGTATACAGCCCAGAAATGTCAAGAAGCAAATTATATATCACGCAAAACAGCGTGTGAATGATGCCATAATCAAACAGTCCACGACGTAATTAATAGTACATATTAAGGATATTCATTGTATTCATTTACATTAAAAAGTTGAATTGCCTTTTATGTTACATCTAGCTGTGCCAGCGGTGTCACCCGCGTTTATGGTTAATATTATAAAGACTATTACCGTCATACATTATTTCTATGTAACTTTAACCATTAAGGCTGCACACGCGACGGAAGCTTAAAAAATGGAGTAACTTCTCCTGTTTTCCCAACATTTCCCTTCACTACTCTGCTCCTATTGATTGTAGCATTTTTGGCATCAGTATCGATCGCTAATCACCCCCTAATAGTTATTTTGAAAATATATTTCATGTACAGAATTGACTCTACAGATTTATTATAAGTATAGATGTGCAATTAATTGCTTTGGTAAGTTGCTAGTATCGATTTTATCATCACATGGTATCACAGTTTGTATAACACACAAAATTTAAGAAGTGAGTATTTGATTTTTACAGCTTAGTATGGCAATATACTCCGATAGAAAACAAGGCAGGTTAATATTTATATTGAGTAATTAGTTTAGAATGGATCCGTACCTAGGTACTATCCCATCTATAATTAATATCCCATAGTAATCTCTCATCGTAGCGTTTCCTTTTCTCTGCCTTTAAGTAGTTTTCTTTATGCTGACTTAGACCATTAATTAGTACAAAACTGACTTCATACAAGATAATAGCGGAAGATAACCAGCATAAATATCTGCCGCAAACTGTTGGGGCGTTTAGGTAAAGTCGGCCATTTTAGTTAGCGCGCAGCCATCAATCTTGTGTTCATTAAGTGCTTCCGAAGTATAGATTGCTCAGCCCCCGACCTGCCCCGCCTACTTTTCGCGCGAATACGCGAAATGTGTTTATAACGATGCCTACGATACACCCACACGACACTTGCGTGATTTTGGAGTTCCGCAGTGATATGTGACAAAACCGCCAAAACGTATTATCAATATCTTTCTTAATTTAATTATTTTGGGGATTTCAAGTTTTTTCCATGTATGTTCTACAAATGAAAAACGTATAGTTATTACACTAAATAGTTGTTAATAATATTTAGTTAACATACACTCAAGTAATTGTAAATAACTTGCAATACGTATTACTGCAACACTTCATTTTAAATTCGATGCTACTTCAAACGAAAAACCGTATTGATTTCATTACAAAATTCGTCGAAATATATTCAATTTTCTCATATACTTAATTAAAATCGCCTAATAAAATATGCTATTTTATATATAAAAATATAATAACGTACAAATTTTACGAAACTATTTTATACAAATTAGCTACCGCAATGTGCTATAAAATATAATTAAAAATAACGGGATGCCGAGTATTACGACTACGGTACTGCATTTATATATAATATATAAGTGACCTTAGACCTGCAGAAGACATTAAATATACGGAGCACGACATTCTACGGTTGCGCTTGCTCTTAAAGCTTTTACGTATACACCCATTTCCTAGTTAACGAAAATGATCGTCAGAATTGATTAATGACTGCATCGGCGAATTTGCACTATATAAATTATTACCAACGTTACCTATCAACGTAACGTATAATTATATCGACATTAATCTTTTTGGTTTAATGCCAAATTGGACTGGATTAAATCGATTCCTTGAACCGACTTGACGGATTTGGGCGGAAATGATGAATAAAAGTCGGTTTTGTCGAGTTTCCGCTATCAATCTTGGTGAAACAATGCACTGGCCACATTCAGTACTGGAGTGGTGGACACATCCCGTATGCGATATGTATGGGCGAGCCAGTCGTAAATATTGAGCGCGGAGATGAGTTCCCACGTTTGCTTTCGGTGTTTTTTGCGCGTATCATTTTTGTATTGACCGCTGGTGAGACGTTTGGTTTTAAAGTATCTTCTCGATTACGTCTATCGCATCACTGACATGATTTTAATTGCACAGCATAATATATCTCTGACACTAGATACTCTGACAGTAGATAAATACAAGTGGACTGAAACCATAACTCTTTTGGATGCGCCGTAGCCGTGTAAAAAGAAATAACTTAGAATTAAAGAAAGGATTATATATTATATAGTATCTAATAATCACGATATATTTATCGCCTATAATACAAATAAATAAAAGGTTCCAGTGCACTTTCAGTAACATTATATTACGATAATAATTATGAACATTTTATTTCGTATTTCTCAGACAGCTAAAACATTTATAAAAGTAATACTTTTACAAAAATACCTACACATAAGTGTTAAAATTTTTGGAAAAAATGCAAATCATACAAAGACAAGGCGCAAATTAAATTAAATATTGATTTAATAGGAAGACACAACCAGATTATATATTAAACAATTAAAGAAATATGGAAGTGTATATCGTGTATTCATCTATAAATTGAAAAGGTAAGACGTAAAGATATGATTTCCCACGGTCGGTTTTAAAGCGATACTTATCTAGACTCCGTAATGCTAGATAGTGGCGCTAGAATTGCTTGTTAATAACCGTAGATGCAAATACAGGCATTTAGTAGCAGTGCCGCTGAGATATTAAGTGACTAAATTATTAAGTGTCTTATGACTAAAAGGAAACACAGGTCGGAAATGAATGGTCAATTTATATTTCCAAATTTAAGATGACACAGAGTATGCCAAAAATAGTTACTAAGACTTTCTCAAATACGAGAACAGTTTCAGACCAATAAATACGAACTATAATTTAGCTGCCAATTGTAAATAAATACCGTCTTATCTAAAGAAACTTGAAAGATTCTCAAAATAGGCAATTTTTTACATAAACACAGCAAATATTTATTGGGCAATACAAGTGATAACGCCGCGGTAGGTGATTGATAACATTTCGATCCGGTATCTCCCGTTCATATCTTGATAAATTAATTGAAAACGATTTCGCAAGATGCGAACCTAACGTCACTTTTAATAACTTTCTCCGAAGACCGCCATTTTCCTTCGACGACTAAACGTACGGTCCTTCACTTGACATTTATTGATCATATAAATCTTCACTTGATAACTTAATCTTACAAGATGACCGGCGTACGGGTACTCCACTAACAGACTTATTATAAACCCGTAATATACTAAACATGTTGTAGAAAAATAATTATAAATATACAAAGATTATAATAGTATATTTGTGTTTGAGTAAATACGATTTAGTGTGGATTACTAGACTAATTTATTTTTAGCTGTGTTATGATTCACATTCTTAAGTATAAAGAGGACGTAACTATGCAATACTTGGTCATATACCCGCTAGCTTAGTTTGTAAGATTGTTACCGAGCCTCTAGGATTTAACTGCAGTTTTGCAAAAGTCGAATTGAATGGCGAAGTTCGAAGGAGTTCTACGCCAATCTGAAACAAAACGATTAGTCGTTAATAGATTTATTATATTATTCAGGGATTCTTCTTAGGAATAGAGTTTAATTAAGCAATTTGATTGTAATATTTTTAAATTTTTAGTAAAGTCCACGTGTTTTATAATTTTAGATTTGTATCTGATATTGATATTTAATTTATTTCACTTCTTATTAGAATTTTTTAAGCAATATTTATCTTAATACATATTTATGCTATGACTGTTTTTATAGTGATTTTTCCATTCAAGTTGTATGACACGATTATAAGTAAGTAAAATACAATGTAGGGTTTTAAATAAGTAATATTATAAAGGTGGGCTGTACTCATTGGTTTAATGTCTTAACTACTGACCTTTACTTCTGTACATAATAATGTCAGACTTATGTCTTTAAATGCGTTAATTTTCGTGCCGTAGCCCATCAGTCAAAGGAATTTAACTTTTTATCCACTGTGTGATAAATCCATCTGATCTTCACCGATCGTTTCCGAGTACCTACTGTGCACGGAGGAATTTGCAGACCGCTATTTTTTGGTCTTGATAGTTCGGGATTTCATTCTGACAATGGTCGAGCTTATATGTATAAGCATTGTATCTATTATACATAGAGAAGTCAGTTAAGTTGGATTATAGTAAGTCATTCAGTTGTCTGGATTGAACAGGTTTTTACTTTAAGTCAACCCCAAAAACCATACTTAAATTGTCATATAAGGCTGATAAGCCTAGCTCCTTTTTCCATGGATTCCTAGATATAGCTACCATGGAAAAAGGAGATTAGATCTCATAATTGAAAATTACATGATTACTAATCGATTAGTTTGACTCAAAACAAACCTAATAATAATCTTCAGTCACATCAAAGCTAGCAATTTTCAAAGTGATGTAAGTCTACCGACAAGAGTTCATAGCACAACAAACGACCCTGTTATTACAGAACAAGAACTGTATTTTCATTGAGAATAAACGATATCTCAATGACTCAATTGTAGTACTTACTATGAGAAATAGATTTCAGTTATTCCTGGGCCCTTATAGTATCGGAAGCCATTCACAAATTGCTAGCTCCCGTGCAGATTTAAATCAGGGCCATAAACCAAGAAGGAAAACACTACATGAACGATTTATTGGCGGGATTTAATAATTGTTTGTAATTGAAACGCGAGGGTAATTACAGTCCCACCATATGACTAAAACGTATTCCTGTAGCCGAAAGCAAGAGGCGTTTGTTTGTAAAAATGTATGTTTACTATGCAATACTCATGTATATTTGGCATTGTATAACTTACCAAAGATTCATTATTTCGGTTGAAATGTATGAATGTTGAAATGTAATGTAAGAGAGCATTTGTGACAAAACATACCTGTGTTGCAATTGAAAATAAAGTAAACTTGTGAAGTGCTATTTTATGTTACACATTTTGTGACACGTTTTCAATATGCAACATATTAAGAAAGTGGTTTATAAATGTAGCGCTTGTACCAGGGCTATTCCCCATTTTAGCGGAATTAAAACAGATTGATGATTAAAACATCCAGAGAGATCCTATTGCAGTAACATTCACTTTGAGTACAAATAAGTTTGCTGATATAATGGTAAACAATTTATATGTATTACAGTTTGATTGATTTGCTTCTCCTTTCTTGAAGGAATCAATACCTTCATCCTTATAAGTAAATTATATTTTGTCATTTGCCCGATTGTTAGCAAAGAAGCAAATAAGGCAGTACAGAATCCACCCACGTCGCGTAGCGGCCCGCGGCGCTAAGCCAATTTTACAGTTCATACATCTGCATTGATTACTGGGACCTGGGACACACCGCCCGATTTATGTACCCGCAACCGTGGTTATGATGTGACTTGGCAGATTTTTTACATTGGCCAAGAGTATTAGATTTCTACTCAACCTTGACGGGACGTTGCTAGTTAAGGTTGCATCCGAAATGTCATGTGCCCTTGGTCAGGTTGTAAATATAATATCTGTATCAGTATGATTTGTAAATTGAGTATCAATATCTGATTTAGGGAATTATTTAATTTAAAAATTAGTTTTATAAACGGACAAAAATTATTTGAACTAGGATAGGATTTCAATTAAAAAAAAATACATATTAAATTATTTAATGTTAATTATAGGGTAAACAGACGAAGCAAATTATAGAAAGGGAGTAATTAAATTATTTACAAACACATCTAGATGATACGTTAGTTAGGAGAGGTCTATGTCCAGCAGTAGACTTCTAGGTTATCGTTCGAAGTTCAATTGCTGTATATAACAATAGCACAAGGAATATATGTCTTGAAAATGAAATGAAACAACTTTTTAGTTCAAGGTTACTGAGTCAAGAATAATGGCTGTTGTACACATAAACTCAAAAAGTCTGTAAAACAAAAGCCAATTGGGGATTATTTAAAGTTTAAAACTGAAAATCACATGTGGTTGGTTAATGGTATTTTTAACCAGCTCATGAAATTACACCTGGGCCTTTAAAACAAATAACCAGCCAGAAAATTGAGAAATTTCAACCATCTTTATAACCTTACACACATTTGAGTCCACTTACACCACTTTAATGCAAATCGAATAGTTATGTACAAGTATAATTGTACTAATTTAAAACCAATAACAATTTGTCTTAACCACCACATCTCGTCTGTCTTTAAGTAATTATAGAATTGACTAGAAAGTTTTCGCTGGTGGTCACCGCTAGAAATAATTCCAATATTAAAAATAGTTATTAGTAGTTATATAAATGTCCGTAGTATCATAAGTGGCTATATCCAGTATTTTTAACTGATAAAGTAGTAATCCGATTGTATTTATTAGAGAATAAGTTTGTCAAAACAGAGTTTCTGTTTCTGTAAACTGTTTCTGTAACTGAAAAAATAAAAACCAGTCTCCAATATAATCGAATTTTGATATGAATCCTGAGAGCCAATCGGAGCACAAATTCACTCCGATTGGCTCTCTGGATTTATATCAAAATTCGATTATATTGGAGACTGGTTGCAATTTTTTCAGTGAAAAATCACTGAAGTGTATATTATTTATATTAGGAAAGCGCCAATCTTCGTCACATTATGTCATTGACAGGCCTGTTGGTCGAGTGGTCAGAGAACCTGGCCATAAAACCGAGGGTCGCTTGTTCGAATCCCGCTAGGGGCAAATGTTTCATGTGATGAACATGGAGTTTTGTACTCGAGTCATGGATGTTTATGAAAACGTATTTAAGCATGTCTATCCGTTCACCTAATATCCATAGCACAAGCTTAGAAGCCTAGTTTGGAACTAAAAGTTAGTGTGTCAGACTGGAGAATTTATTATTATTAATTATTTATTAAAGGTCTTTCTTTCAGATTACAAAATCCTCTGTCAAGTTACACCTAATCAGAAATCCAATACACTATTAGTCGCCTTATACGATATGCTAGGCAAGAATTAATATTGGTACATTATTTTCATGTCCCTCCTGACCAACGGATCATCGATAATTATTATTTTTACATTTAAAAACATTTGTGCCATGTCTTTAACTGGTACTTTTGTTGGCCCGAGGTGTTCCGGCGGCATATCCCGGCCGGATACCGCTCCGACTTTTTGCGTGGCCTCTAGAGCCAGTACACCACTAGCACTTTTCGGCTAATGAGCGGATAGAAAGGCCGTTATTCAGCCTGCGGCTTTTAAACGGCTGTACTGTGATAACTACAATAAGACGATCTTAAAATCTCTCACACAATTGAAATGAAACAAAAGTAGTTTTTGGATTTTAGATTTTTTTTAATAATGGATTTAAAGTTAGTTGAAAACTTGGATATTACTATTCTATATTATTAATTTCATTCCTTTTATGTAGCTAAGGTTGAAGTTTCAACTAAACTTATTGCAAAAGTTTCCTTCTTTAGTTATATCCGGCGTTTTCCTTATTTATTTTAAAATAATTTATTAACTCATCATCTTCCTAACGTTATGTCCCGTGTTTAGACGAGGTCCGCTTAGACCATGATCCAGGATTTAGCGAGTCTGGTAATTGCATTGCAGCGACTGCCGGTCTGACCTTCGAAACCCTAAGGATAGGGGAACCAGATTTTTTTTGGATTATGGTTAAATCCATTTGTTTCATCCGTTGTTTGAGTTTGCAGGTTTCATCACGATGTTTTCCTTCACCGTCGAGCTAGTGGTATAAATATGTACGAACATAGATTTGAAAAATCCAGAGGTACGTGGCTGGGTATGAACCCGCACTCCTCGGTTAAGAGGCGTGTGTCCTTACCATTGAGCTACCACCGCTCCCAAAATAATTTATTAAGTGACCTGTTCATATATTCAAGCATAAATACAAACTCTTACTACCTTATAAATATTTTATTGAAGTATTACAAGTAATTTTGTTATATGACGGAATTTGAATTTTATTGACCCACCGGCTTAGGTTTATCATCCAGTCAATGTGAGACTAACTCAGTGAAATAAAACTACCTGAAAAAGTTACTAAAAAGGATTTAAACGTTTCATAAGCACATTTATTACACACGTCCAATGCAATTATTACGTCTCATATATTCAGTCTGATTCCAATGGATTATATCCAATAAGAAACGGTTTCTATAAGTGGCCACGACATCTAACTAGAAGTTTTATTTTTTATTATACACATACATCAAAAAAAATATTATAATGCATGTAAAGCATTAAAAAATGTCATGATCACTAACAATAAAGGCTATAAATCATTCATTATAATGACCGCCATTGTTGGACACAGACCACTGTCACACGCACGTGTCTAATACCGGTGCATAAAAATAATGGCATTTGTAAAAATCATGCGATGGAATAATAGTAATAGGGAGGGTGTCGCGTGGCGTGCGCGCGCGCAGCGCAGGTGGGCCGCCACCCTTATATGGCTCGGTATCGCGATTTGTGCAATCATTATAGGGCTAAAATAAAATGAATTGATGGACAAGTTGTCCACCTTATAAATACGCTTCTGATGTCGACTCCAACAATAGTGCAATTAAAGGGGCCACCCTTTAAGGTTCAATTGTCCGCGTTTTTTGGTTTATTGCGTGGTTAACCACTATCAGAATTCATTTTGTAGTTACTAGACTAATTTTAGATGGCTAGAACTAGTGTTATTGAAAGCGCGAGCACTGATGATCTTGTTCAGCTATGGTATTTCTATCTATTACTGTTTGTATATATTTGCAATAGTGCGTAGGGAGGGAGTTGTGTCGCGTGGCATGCGCACGCGCAGACAGGTGTGACATTGCATGAGGGAGGGAAAGAGGGATTGTGCATAGTAATAATAATAAGCGTTGAATATACCGCTTGTGATAATAATACGTGTTTTATTTCATTACAAAGCAGACTCCACTATATTATTTTTTGCAGATTTAGTATTAAGTGCTGAATAGGCACTCTTTGATATATGTAATAGTAAAAATAATGTATGAATTAAAATTATTCCGCTAAATTGGTGTATCTTAATATCCAGCATATTGTAAAAAAAATACGTCAGTCGATTAACTGTTTTTTAACTTTGGTACCTAGTTTTTGACTGGCTTTGAAAATACTTAAAAACGATTCATATGTGATCTTTAGTCAGTTAGTTAGTTAAAACTATGTAGGTACTTCATGAAAATGTACTTTAGTTAGAACTTTCCAACTTAACGTTTATCTGTCTCATGCATGAATAAAAATGACCTGCATCATTAAAACTCCAACCCCCATAATAATAATAATACGCCAAACCACCCAGTTCATGGCCATTACACCATATCCATCACAATGCACATTACTATAGTCTCACAGATTTGAGAACGTGTTATATGGGCACCCTAACTGTCTCTGGCTAATTTAGTTAGAGCTATGGCGGCCGGTGCGTTTAGGTGTATCTGAAAGGGTTGTAGGAGAGCCAGAGGTCAAGTTAGGGTGGTTACAGAGCTTTAGCGTCGCGTGTCTGCGAGGGTGCGGGGCAGGTGTGTAGCACCCCTTATTTGAGGGAATTTAAGGCCACGCATAACTATACGTACATTTTGATATAATTTGTGGGGTGACCACGGAGAGCGAGATTTATTCGCAGTATTTACCTACTGTTAAATTTAATTACGAATGTAGAATAACTAAAAGTTGCCAGAGTTCTTTCTTATGATATTTTTTTTGGCGTAGGTACCAAAAGGCTTAGGTGTGAAAATGCAAGCTAGGAAAAAATATATATTCCGCATTTTTTTCTTAAGAACTCAAATATATGTAGTACTAGCTGTGCCAGCGGTGTCACCCGCGTTTATGGTTAATATTATAAAGACTATTTCTGTCATTCATGATTTCTATGTAACTTTAACCATTAAGGCTGCACACGCGACGGAAGCTTATAAAATGGAGTAACTTCTCCCGTTTTCCCAACATTTCCCTTCACTACTCTGCTCCTATTAATTGTAGCGTGATGAAAAGTATACTGTAACCTGCCCAGGAGTATGAAGAATAATTGTACCAAGTTTCGTTAAAATCCGTCGAGTAGTTTTTGTTTCTATAAGGAACATACAGACAGACAGAGAGACAAACAGACAAAAATTTTACTGATTGCATTTTTGGCATCAGTATCGATAACTAATCACCCCCTGATAGTTATTTTGAAAATATATTTCATGTACAGAATTGACCTCTCTACAGATTTATTATAAGTATAGATATATTGTAAGAACTATAATATCTACATACATTTCATCACGCCCACAATCTCCGAAGAAGTAAAGCTCCTCAAATGGCATGCAGCCAAAACAAAAACTTGAGTTGGTAACGTTACGAGTTTTTTTTCCTATTTTGGAAAAAAAACACTTATTATATTAAGTTTATTACAACCAATCGTATTTAAACATCATGGTCACCATACGCACCGGCTGATAAACGATAGTAAACGCACGTTACACTCGCCGAATGCAAATAAACGTGTTAGCTGTTTGAATACAACCCTCGCTGCATCGGTATGTGCCACTCGAGACACCAGAGTTCGGGCGGGAATAAGCTCGCCTTATTAAAGTGGATATATTATTATATAGGAGCGGTAGTAGCTCAATGGTCAGGCGCCTCTTAACCAAGGAGTGCGGGTTTAAACCCGGACACATACCTCTAGATTTTTCAAATCTATGTACGTATTTATACCATTAGCTCGAAGGTGAAGGTAAACATCGTAATGAAACCTGCAAATTCAAACAACTTTGGATTTGTAACCATGATCCAAAAATTGTCTGGTTCCCCGATCTTAGGGTTACAAAGGTCAGATCGGCAGTCGCTTCAATGTAATTACCGGACTCGCTAAATCCTGGATAATGGTTTAAGCGGACCTCGTCTTAAGACGGGACATAACGCTAGGAAGATGATGATTACATTACAAGGAAGATGAGGATTATGTTTTATTACTAGCTGTAGCCCGCGGCTTTGTCTGCAAGAACTTTAACGAATTTTGGTATTATGTGATACCTCAATATTAAACTAAAAGCATCAGATATCTGCCGTGAAAGTGACATTAAAATAGGTCTAATCGTTTCAGTGATTAGCTAAAGCAAACCGATAGAAGGACGAAAAATATTTTTTTTAGATATTCAATTTTATATGTTTAATTCATAAACTGTATAGATCTAGTCTGATGTTAAAGTATACTATTTTATTATTGAGTGCAACTCAGGTTTAATATTTTAAAATGTGGCCAGTCTGGACACAGATCAAGAAATTTGTCACCACAAAACGCATTGTGTTAACAGCAATTGTTGAACCATAGATCGTAATCTCAGCACCATGTTTTGACACTTAGACCGATGATGCTTATCGCTAGACTATTAAATATTTGAAATGCACAATGTTTGGATATTTTGTCCACAGGCTATATGGATACCGATGATATCTTCGAAGAAGTAAAAATATGTTAAAAGTGAGTCGATCTATGATACGATTCACGTGTTTCGGGGCTATTGTAAGCTGGATGCTTTGTTAAGTGATATCTGTCTTGGCTCATTCAATGTTGATAGGATCCCCATTGAGACGCCGATTCTGAATAGACCGATGACGGGTCCGGATTCTTCTGAACTAACGTAATTCAGCGTTGAATTATGAAATTTTTTTTTTTTAGAAATCTAGTCTTAAAATGATAAATTTTAATAATTTTTTATTAGCATAACAAGATTGAATTTGCATTCAAAATCATATTCTAAGTGCGGTGTGGGAAACGTGGTAGTTAAATGAATTAACGATCAAAGAAATCATACAGGACTTGTAAATGAAAAATTAAAGAAGTTTTATTCATAGTACAGGGCTGTACATCTTTTTTATTTCGAATTTAATTGCTGTGGAGACAATATGGATAGCTCCACAGTGAGGTATCGGCAAAACAGGGGTACTTACCGTAAATAATTATGCTTTTTTATTTCACATCTAGCAGCCACGATGAAATCCCCGTATGAAATAAGAAGGTACTTAAAACGTACGTAGCTCATTGCAGCGAAAGCAATATGATTTTCACTTAGCAAAGCGCGGCTTAAGATTCCACCTATGAATAATAGACACTTGTATTTTTGCAATGTAATTGACACAGCGCGGCCCAGGCTCGAATATAAACTTATGATATAGTTAAAACGATTAATCTGTCGCGGTAGGTGGTAAAATCCTTACAGGAATAATGAGACGAACTCTTACGAGTTACTCCACGAGTGCGTGCCAATTATTGACGTAATTATTTTGAAAATATGACCATCCTTTTGTATTATTTAACACTGCAAAGTGGCTATATTTTTTAATCATCGTCCGCGAAGCCCATTTATTCCGCTGCAATGCGGTCCAGATTGTCAATTGACTCTTTATACCAGAGGCGTGGCGTCCGATAGCATTAATAACGCTTAATGCCGTAGTTCGGTTTTCAATGAAGGGAATTTTTCTGTACCCCATTCTGAGCCCGGGATGGTATTTCTCGAAAATTCCGATAGATTTTTCCAAGGTAAATTCCGCCGGACAATACTATAATAGCTCACGGCTTCCAAAAGCATATAACTTATTCCGTGTCTGGTGAAAATTCCACGATCGCAACTAACACTGAAGCCTTGAGATTCTACAAATAGTTGAAAGATAAAATTCATTACAGGTAAAAGTAAGGGCGTAGTATTAACGAGGTCGAGAGTGAAAATTAAAATGTATTCGTGCATTATCCTGGCATTAAAAACGGAGCTGGCGCGCAGGTAATGAGATTGTAAAATAATCTTTGGTTTCGTTAGCGCGGCCCGGCCGGGTCGGAGCGAGGTATTATCGTCTTCGGCCGACATCTGAAAAGTGGCTTCTGATTATACTGCGTTCACACGAGCGCGGCTATTAGTCGGACCGAAAGAAATCCATTTATTTCGATTATCAATTAGTCCTTAACACCTAGACGGTCGATAAGCGCCCACCTTTAAAAGACATTTAATTAACAGTGAATTAAAATGAAAAAGTCGCTCGTTACGCGCCGTAATGAAGCGAGGAAAAATGTGAGTCCGCGTGATTTTTCTATTTCAAGTATTTGCCACCTGTGTTTAGTATGTGAGGAATACACGAGTCCCAGTGTAATGCGTTTCTATTGCGTTTGAAGTCGGCTCTGCGCATTAACCTGTCCTCTCGGTAATGGATTGGGAATTTCACGCTCCAAAGGTCGATTTAAATTAATTTACACATTAAAAAGACTAAGTGGGAAGAGAGCGAATGAAACAAGAAGTAAATAGTGCTAATCTGACCGGCGACTGACACTGAATGTGGGCGCTTCCATAGCATCTAGCTTTGACTTCTGATACCGACACATTTAGATGGTTAATTAAGCTTGTTTATCCGCAAAAGCAATTTAAACGATTCTTTTTGCGTCAGATTGAGTTCCTCAATCGTATACGTATCAAATATATAGATACAACAGTCACGATTTTTTATGGCAATGTCACATATTAAGAAAAAATTGTATTCCCGGGTGACAAATAAACGAACGCAAGATTTTTTTTTTAAATGTGATAATATTTTGCTCTACCTTTTCTGTATCATATGATAGTCTTTTGATATTATATTATTTTTATTATATGAATAGTTTCGCAGATCTTTGAGCTAATTGTAGGGTTTGAACTTACATTTTAATTTTTCATGTTTTAAAAGCCAGTGTGTCAAAGAATATTATGATACTATTGACATGCTTACGAGAAATATCTTATCTACGTGGATGGAAGACTAAAAAGATAAAATAACAATAAATGTAGGTAAGTATATTTATAATATCAATGTGAGAATCAGAAGGAATGCCCACTGTGTGACTTGAGCAACTCAGTTCGGACTGATGGGGATAAACATGCGAATCGCCTAGCATAAAATTAATTTGATGTCACTCTAGCTAATTTTAATTGGACATTATGTTATACATTATTAAAGTATACCTGTACATTGTATTTGTATAGACCTGTTTGAACTCTGGTTACATAGTGCAGTTATGATATACATATTAGTAGTTTCTTCTTGTAAACATTTAAATAAGACAATTATTGTTACAAATTTTAGTGATTAGAAAAACGGAATCGGCCTGAAATTCATTAAATTTTTTATCTTGAAATGAATTGTATTTTTACGCAAAACGATTGCAACATTTTGTGTAAACAAAACTACATCAAACTTTGTCTCCTTACCAAATTAATAGCGAATAAGACGTTTAGCATTTCCGCATAAAAGGCGGTGATTGACGGCGGATATTTAAGATGCTTGCAAACAAAACAAGGAGTGTACATCGAACGGAAGCCACTTTGGATATTGACCCGGACAGAGCCTGCCCAAACACAATGAGCCAACAAAAATAGAGAGCAAGGAGCGCGCGCCGCTACATCTGCCGGCCACTATCGAATAAATCTACTAAAATAATATTTTTATTTTGATTACGCTTGCACGGGTTAGGCAGATGTTAGATTGACACGGGCGCGGCGTTAGGCCAGCCAGCGAACGAACCCAAACGTCAGCATATAGCTTATAAATGTAATGATCAGGCACTCGCCACAATAATTATCCTATACGTAAAACAAAAGAGTAATAACATCATACGGACTATTGCAAATGATAAAGTTAAATATAATTTTTTTTCCTAAGTTGTAAATTTGAAAAACTTAAAAATATTAGGCATTGTCAATTGGTATTGGATATTTAAATCGTCGTGGTTATTAAATCAAAATTATATAAGTCTAAGTGGTTTAAACTAATAAATATACCTAATACATTTGCAACTACCTTAGAATCATATTTGTAATGATATATTTGGGCCAAAATTTACATTAAGTACATAATAATAACATTATAATATATACAGAAATTATACTGATTTTAACATTTGTATGCTCGCTACATCAAGGGGCCGTGTGTCAGACATTTTAAGGGCTGTTTCAAGTCGCCAGTCACTGACCAATATGTTATGGAGTTTAATAGGGTACATTATCATCAGCTTATTGACTGAGTTACAAGGTGTGAAACTGTGTACCTACTCTGTGATATGAAATATGGAAATAATTATGTACGGTGGTGATACCTGGGGCGAAGACGACTTGTACTTAACGCACGTTTTTTGTATGACATTTACCGGATATATTTTGGATCGAATTAAATTATAGACTACTTGGATGTTGCATTGTATTAATCTGTTCTTTGTAGTGGCGTCACACTGTTATCATACTTATCATCGCTGTGGGATCTTTTAAAGTGAGAACAGGAGAATGACGAAACATTTTATTTGATTTTTTAATACTTATGGTATATTTACATAGCACTTTATACCTGAAGTATTCTGTTAAATAGGTTCACTTTAATATTAAAATACCGAATATCATGTTTCAAAAATTAATTTGATAATATTAACTGTAATAAATACATTTTAAAAAGTTATACGAGTTTTTTTTAATTAATCTATTTTGCTTACAAAAAAGACGTTTTTATGTTAATTTTCTGCATACCTATATTGTGAAAGTGGTTAAAAAAATGTAAAATACCCTATTGGAGATATATAATATATTATAGTAATTTCTTTTTTACATCTCTCCTTACCCACGCTGGGCCACGCTAGTATAAGAAAAGTAGACAGGCCCGTTGGTCGAGTGGTTAGAGACCCTGGCCACAAAACCAAGGGTCGCGGGTTCTAATCCCGCTAGGGGCAAATGTTTCGTGTGATGAACATGGACATTTGTACTCGAGTCATGGATGTTTATAAACGTATTTAAGTAATCTATCCGTTCACATAGTATCCATAGAACAAGCTTTAAGCCTAGATTGAACTGGCAAATTGGTGTGCTAGTCTGGAGGAATTTATTATATATTATTATTATTAGTTAGTAATATAGGTATCACATTTACGTATTTAGCTGTACATATATACAATATTTATAAGATATAAAAACTGTTGTAGCGGTTGATATAGCTACCCTTATTACCTTATATTTACTATTTCTATTTCTAACCAAGTTTCGAAATATATTTTTTATCTGTGTACTAAACAAAAGCTAACGGAGCTTTCCCTCGTTATTGGTGCAATAAAACGAGTAGCAAAAGAAACACAAAAGTTCATTAGCACACTGGGGACAGACAATTTATGTCGCACTAAAAAATTAACCATTTTTAACTCGAGAGGGTTCAGTATACTCTTTAAGAGAAAAAAGGCGTGAACAATAACTTGCCAATTATAAAATTTATGCGTTTTTATTAATAGTTAATTTAATCTGTTCCTTAAAAACATTTTTCGGCATGAAATAAAATACAAAATATTCAGGATTGTCATTAAAACGCGTACGTCGTAAAATGATGAGGCGAAATAAACAAGTGTATTAATAAACAAGATTCTACAAGTGGATGTGGAAAGATTGTCTATACTCTATTGAAACACGTTAAATTCACTTCAAAGCGGCTTCTTTCTAAAAATCAAAGTCAACTTGTTCAATACACTATTTTTTATCAATGATACCGACACAGAACCCTAAAACAAATCGATTTAAGACGCAACGCTCACAAAAGAGCACCGCCCACCGCCGACAAAATGTACTATTCCGCAATTTGACAAGTAGTAAAAGACGCTAATAAATAAAATTAGTGTCGTTTGACAATGTTAAGTGAAAACGCCGCTCTAGGGGCGGGTCCAAGGAAGAAGGTCCAGTGGTAAGCGAAACTGCTTTCTAGACGAAGATATGCTGATATTTTCTAAACAAAAAAAAAACAAATAAACATCACGCTCGCAATCCCCGAAGGGGTAGGCAGAGTCAAAGGGGCAACAAGCTCCTTTAACCATATCCAGCCAAAAACAAAACCGGGCTGGGCTATATGAAAAATTGTAATAAGGTAGTGAATAGTGGCTATCTCGGAGCCTACAATACCTACAAAACTCAAATTCAAAATCTCTTAATTTATATAGGCTTTAAAAAAGCACTTATAAATAGTCAATATATAAGTGGAAATAAAATATTATCGGAAGATAGACTCTATCTAGAAGAAACCGGTCGATAGTTAGTTACTCTTTTAAATGCCCAAATTTAAAATTTTGTAATTAATAATCTACACTTTCTAGGTAGGTCTTCAATCTTATAGTAGCCCTTACTCATTTAAACGCTTTAATGCATAATTTTAACTTATGTGAAGGTAATGCTAGTAGACTTTCTAGAAGTTTACTAAATATTTTAATACTTATACCAATAAATATATATATTTGGAAATATTAACCTAACCTTTTCCAAATAACTTATTAAATTTTCTCGCTTTCTATCGCTTCCCATCGCTAGTAGTGGGTGCAAATAACAAAGCTCTGCAAAGGCACCTTCGTACCTAAGAAAATATATGGGCTTACTTTGTAGCATAAAGTAGCCTTCATAAACGTGTCGGGATCATTAAACGTTTTGTGTTATACGGAGCGTGTGATTAGGCATATTGTGATATTTCTTTATGGTATTAATTTCAACGATTATGGTTTTTATCCACGTTATTACGCTTGATAGTACAGCCAGAGAGCAAACTGGTGAAACTTTTTTTGCATATTAAACGCAATGTGTGCATTCTTATAGTATTACATGCATCAGTCATAACTACATCTGTGTGATTTGGAATTTACACTAATTTTTACTTGGGGTTGAGTTTAATCTTTGCTTACTCAATACATTGGCTATGACTTTTTTTATTAATAAATAAGCATTTTTCTTGTTATAAACCGTCGCCGTAAAAGTAACAATCCAATATTTTTTTTATATTTTATGTCGATTATTCTTAAAACGATGAAAAAAATATGCGCTATTGTTTTTTAATCACCCTAAGAAAGGGAATGTGTTTACATTTATCAAAAAATAAAAGCTAAAACTTTGTTATAAAAGTAGATTATTTCTATCTTTGACTTTTTATTTTCTGAATTATGTGATAGAAATTTTGTTATTTCAGACGTTATATCTTTATTTATTTATGAAAAAAATACTTGGAAACTAAGAAATAACGTACATTTATACATGTTTATAATTTATTTATACCCACTTACAATGGTACACATATTTCGTAAGATTGAAGGCCCATAAAAAATGACCCAATTCTATAGACACGTCTACACAGCGCCTAAAAGGTTGATATAAATCTTTAACGCTTCGACACATTTTGACCACACGTCAGGATATGATCCGAATAAAATATTTCTTATTGTAGTCTCCCTTTACACCGCTCACAATGGACAGACGTCTAACATATAAATTTTTGTGCGAACAAAGGCGCGATATTGACAACGTCTCAGAGCATAATGTCGATAAATGGACGTCGGTGAAGCCGTGATATTAAAATATATCTGCCCCGAGATCGGAGTAAATCAATAAAGATGATTTAAACCATCTTTGGTACGTCCGAGCTTCCGATGTCTGGACGGCTACCGTGTCAGCTTACTTTAATCCTTGTTCCAAAGAGATGCGCAAAAAGCCTTCCGCTCAATTTCCCTCGAAACGTCAAATGTTTGCTTTGGAGAAGGATTTTAAAATGCAACGACTTTTTGTGCGTAGTGAGTATTCGAACAGGATTATCGTATGCAAAGCATTGGCCCGACCGGGTTTGCCCTCAGCTTGCTAACTAAAACGCAAACTTTTAAGTCTTATGGCATGCTAAACAAAAATTGTCTTCAATGCTCACTGCTTAACTGCTCATACTTCTACTTTATGATGTCCCACAAAACTCAAAATGACATAAACTTACTTCAAAAACAAGCATTTACCAACGTTTTAAATTTGTATAAAAAAACACAAGCTTAATGTGATTATTACAAAATCGATCTCATAATTATATCTAAACAATATTGGAAACAATCTTTTGACAATAACAACATAATAGAATGATATTGGCCTTTCGATGCGAGCATTCGCGTTTCGAATTTGCAAACGCACAGGTTTACGTTTCGACGCCGCATTGATATCAGTTGGGGTACAATGGAAACTATTTGATTGCTTCATTATGCGGATCGGACTCGGTTCATTGTATATCATTTCGCATGTTATATCTGTCCGTATCCTAATTTAATCATCTTGAAGATTGGACCACCGGGATGTAAGGGAAGCGATGTAACGGGTGGCCAATGCGATTTGTGATTGAACTTTTGAGACAGGTTCGGTTTAGTAGAAGTGATTTATTTTAACGTCTCCGATTGTAGATTGCTTTTGAGTTTACGTGTGTTTCACATGCTTGAATGTTGCAGTGCGATAAAGACTATAAAATGTGATCTTTATAAATGTACAGTAACTAAGTATTTTATTGAAATTATTGGGAAACATATTGTTAATGATGATTTCATATTAAAATGAATTCCAAAAATATATTAGCTACTTTATATACAAGCTACAACAGTATATAAAATACATTCATATATTTTAAAAGTTTATAAGGAACAAACTAACAGTTTATTTAGAAACAAATGTGCTATTAGGTGGGTACTTTTTGAATTCATCATCCTGTATAATCCTATTTTTTAAATGAGTATTGGAAGAAAAATCATATAAGGATGTTCCCCATGCTATACATCAAATATAAAGATTACAGAAAGTTAAGTCTAACATAAATTATTTTATTATTGACTTATTGTCAATAAATAATAATTACTAATAACTATTTCTTTTAACGAAATGCAAAATTGCTTAGTTGTGAGATAACTACGAATTGTTTTTTTAAGCTTCAGATGCACGCAGTTCATTTAGAAAAAAAATGTTTTAAAATAGAAAACTTCCATTAGATGGAAACGAAAAAGTAAAAAAAAAAATTCCACGTGAGCCGCTAAGCTGACTGACGGTATTGTCTCATTATAAAAAATAGGAATTTAAAAAAAATTAAAAATAATACATTGATACTTTATGTGTTACTTCTTTCTGGCACCCCTAGCTCGTATTTGGAATTATTTATCTGAAGTCGGAATGGAATGGTCGATTCTAATGCCTTCAAGAGATTTCATTCTCTTCATCTGAGGCAATTTGCTTGATGTCTTATTTTCTACGCGGTGGTCCGACGTCGACGCAAACAGATTGTGACAGTAGATTTTGTTTGACAAACAAATGTTTGATGACCCTATTCTATGGCGAAAGATTATATTTGAATATGGGACAGCTTATAGGAAGTTTAGCATAGTGATATTTGTTCGTCGTTTGTATTGTGAAGGTAAAGACATCAACGCGTTCATATTATCGTTATACACACTTTTATTGCTTTTTTTAATATCGTAGCGTAATTTAAAAAAAGGAACTTTTTTTCTTGAAAATTTTGAATTATATTGTTTAAATACCTTAGTTTTATAGCAGTAGAAGTATTATTTTTATTGAAAAAATCATCATAACAAGAATCAATAAGGAGTTTAAATAATTATATTATATAAAATATTACATATTATACAGCAAAAAAAGTTAAAGTTGTACGTTTAAATTTATTTTCCGAAATTTGTACCTACATAAAAGCAAAAATGTGTATAAATTAGTATTTAAGATTACGCGTTTCCCTTGCATGCTTTAAATAACTGGCTTTTAAGATGATAGAGAGGCTAGCGCTAGCGATTTGCCTCCTGGCAAGAAATGAAGCGCGGTCATTTGATAAAACTAAACGCACCCATGGTGATTGATAAACCTTATCTTAAAATAATTTCTGAATATTAAATTGTACTGCTTCGTTCAGCTTGATTAAGTGCGATTAAATAAATTGAATTATGTATGAAGTATTAATGGACGGAAAACGTCTCATCATCTGACGTACAATAAAGAACTTCGACTTCTTAAGGAAGTTTACAAAATTATATATGTATATGTTAGTAAATTATATATTTTGTATGTGATTTATTCGCGTACTTGGTAGTGTAAGAATTTTTGTTTTTTGATGCTCATATCAGATCTTTCTTACATGAAACTTGGAAGATGTTCTTAAGTATTTACGATATGTCAAATCCTTGATTAAAACATGAAGAACCTTAAATATTGTGGTTAACAACATACGGGGAATTATCTTCAGTAAACCAACAGTTATAACGAAATAACCGCTATAAAACGAGACATATCTTTATGTATTTGCAATTCAGTATATGACGTGTTTTCAGAGATGCCGCGTGGTGGCATCTATAAATATTTTTTACATCCAACAAGTCATATGATCCGTTGAGTATCTTTAGTAATGTATACTGTAGGTGCTATTGAAATCGCCACGAGATAGAATAGACGAGGAGGCAACAGCGAAAGAAACGGTAAATAAACTTACAGATTTATTTTGTACTAATTACACTAAAATTGATTATTGCTTCTTTTAGGAAAAATCAACTAAATGAGGTTTATGGCAATGCAATTTAATTATTTACATATATTCTATATGCGAAAATTTATTGTCATTACATTCACACCAAAGTTGAGGTAGTAATTAATATTATATTAATAAATTAATAAAAGGTATTAGTTTAGACATTATTTTATTGTCTCCATATTTCATATAACAATTCTGTAATATATTCATATACCATTTTTACATTATTAACATAATATTCGTTCATTATTCAAATCAGTTGTTTACGTTTTTCCGACCGAGTCTGTTTTCAAAATCTATACCAAATTTGCTGCAACCGCTTGCACTAACACCACTTGAGAAGCAAAAAGTCGTACAAAGGGTATATTAGTAACGTGGCATGAAGAAGTGTAACAGTACACTCTATAACAGGCATGACAATAGGGTATCGGTTCCTCGAAGTCGCGAGCCGCGCAAAAGTCGCCGCCTGGTCTTCGTCCAGGGCTGTTAAATTTAGCGGCAGTGATCGTGTTTGTGTCCATTATGCCCTTTTGTAACCTTTGAAAGTAAAACTGATAGGTGAAAGAAAGTAAGTCCTACTATGCAACGGACTCTGGACTTTTAAAGAGATTAACGCCAGAAGGGCGAAGCGCTATTTGTACTTGTTAGTTTTGTACTTTGGAAGCTTCATTTGTTAGAATCAGCAAGAAAAGTCTGTAATGCATTTAAAAATCTACTGTACTTTTAATAAAATGGATTCGTTATTCCAACAACAATAAAAAAATGTTGCGAAAATTTAGACCTATTTTTAGCAGGGAAAGAATTGTGTTTAATTATGTGGGTAGGTATGTGTACGAATATTCCATAAAATCCTCCAAATTTTGACTTACCACCTCCTTCTCTGTAGGACTGTCCCTTTCCTGTTCATAAACTAAGTGCACCTGCACTGTGATCTTACATGTAGTAAGCCTGGTTATGCATTAAAGCGTGTCTTCTGACCTTTATAAGTCCTAGGTAAACTGCATAGAGTAGATGTTTGTTGCCCATTATAATATGATATCCATTTATTAAGATGAAGAAATCCTTATCGTACATCAAATCTAGCATATGTACTAAGATTTAAGACAATCTAAAGGTACGTGCCCTGATCAAAACGAATACCCTTCACATGTGAGACATCTAAGTTGAGCGGTGGTAGCTCAATGGTAAGGACACGCGCCTCTTAACCGAGGAGTGCGGGTTCAAACCCGGGCATGTACCTCTAGATTTAAAAAAATCTATGTACATATTTATACCACTAGCTCGACGGTGAGGGAAAACATCGTGATGAAACCTGCAAATTCAAAACAACTTTGAATTTGTAACCATGATCCAAAAATTGTCTGGTTCCCCTATCTTAGGGTTACGAAGGTCAGATCGGCAGTCGCTTCAATGTAATTACCAGACTCGCTAAATCCTGGATCATGGTCTAAGCGGACCCCGTCTAAGCACGGGACATGACGCTAGGAAGATGATGTGAGACATCTAAGTTACCACACCTAATTTTTCTAATCTCCAGCTTTTTAGAGTCTGTTAATGTAACCATGACCATCTTTACTTATGGTGCAGGGTGTGCATTACACATGGGCGCAGCGGACCTAGGGGGCGCCGAGCGCCGCTCGCTACGGAGCCTTACTCGGCGCGCATCATGGTATCCAAAACCGACATATTGCTTTTTTAAATTTAATTTCCAAACAATAGAGTTTATTATCCATTTGACAGTTTGTGGTAACTTGATGTGCTGTTACTTGTACTTTGTACCCATTCCATTTTGACCGCGCGCTTACTAGGCGGCGCTAGGGTAATTTTTGCTCACGGCCGCTACTTGAGCTGGAGACACCCCTGACCATGACCCATCAACTAAAATACACATGCTACAGTTTTGTAAGGATGCCTGTCATATTATATTTAAAATGGAAAGGTTCACTGGTTTTACCCATTAATCCGGTTAAATATAAAAACATACATACACATCATCATGTCGAAGAGGCAATTTAATAAAAGGAAGTATATATTTTAGCGCGCATGAATCTCGGCTCATAAAACACACCGAGTGATCCTGATTAAGTGTTTATTTTTCCCGATACTGTCAATCGGTATTTGGGGCCGTAATAACCGACACTACCGTTAAGGATGCTCATCCAACCCACTGAAAAAAGAGAACCGTTGCTTGTATAAATTGAAATGTAATCCGCGGTGGTTGGCGAAAAAATGTCTTATTTGTAATTGTTCAGGGTGGATCGGTGATGTGGAGATTTACATTTTATGATGGAGCGGTATGTATCGAGGGAATCCTGCGGGATGCCATCACCCGTCGACCAGGAACAGATTCTTATTGGAGCGCATAAAAAAACGCACAGTAGTCTGAGATGCTGCGCTCAGGAAATCTTTGAATGACATTGCGTTCTGATTATATCGTGATATGATTTCAGACGTTAAGATTGTTGTAGAGTTGGCGTATTTCCATTAACTGTTTAGTAAATAGCTTAGCTGTTAAAATGGGTTATTTTTAAATACATTTTAACGTTTAGGAGAAAGGAAATCTAAGTTTTGCATACAATAATTAAAATAATTAGTACGCTTCGTCGTGTGGTGGCTAATTTTGTGTACTGGACTGCTTTATATCAACACATAAAATAGAACTGCTTTTCATTTTAGTCACGATCTATGATATTTAATATTGATGATCAATAAAAAACTATAACGCGACGTCAGAGACATTTCTATGACTTCCTTATTATACCCACTTCTGAAATGGAGTATGAATGTGATAATACTACGTCATAATATGACATATAGGCACGTAAGCTCGCTCCGGTACAAGACGACATCGCCGCAGGGGCCAGTAAAAAGTTGCACACCGAAGTGCCAACATTGCTCGCGTCGGTCCAATCAGATAGTACTCTCACGCAATGCCCCATTCATCCCGAGCATTTATCGGTGCGAAGCGGATGCTGCCCATCACTTTTGAATTAAAATCTCGATCCGTGGAAAACTAGTGTACAGAGGACGTGTCGATTAAAATTCTACACTTCTTCATCTGACGCCTGGTCTAGCTTGAGGGACGAGCTGTGATTTCACGGTCGTAATTTTTTGAAAATATAATTGTTATCAAAACAGTTATCATTAAATTATGATTCTGAATCAAATAGCACACGGTTGTTAGCTCGTTCAAATTAGGACTAGACATTTTACGTTTCTAGACATTTTAAATACAATATTTTTAGATGTACCTATTAATTTCCTAATCGTGTTCCTCCTGAAGTTCATTAATTAACTACACATGTCATTAAAATTTACTTCATTTAGATAGCAGAAGTACTCTGGTTAAATACCCAGCCCATTGTGTGGAATACGATTATTTACCTGGTCAATAGACGCTGCCCTTTCAACTAACTTTGTTGCTAATGAACATATCTTTATTTGACTACATTTATATTATATTCAATTTCATATCTAAAACCATAAAGAGTTGGCACTTTATGACTTTCTAAATAACTTGCTTAACTTGTAAACCCACACTTAAAGTTTATTATAACTAATTTCTTTTTATTTATACGTCTTAATTAGACACGGGACTTGCATGACACATCCAATAGTGGGGCGAGCTAATCAACGCGATCGTGTCTCCAATGATACTTTATCTACGTACAAGCTTTCTAAAAGATAAAAGTCAAATTTGAGATTATAAAGTAATAATGTATAAGTTATAAAAACGTGATTTTATTATGCCATCAATCTTGTAGGTCGGCGTGTTGGTTCAGCCTCAGCCGAAGTCGTGTGAGTTCCTTTTTATTAATTTTTTAAACAGTCCCCCGCAAAAACAAAAGCCGTTTAAAGAAAATTGTTTATTATTTTATCACGTTTTATCTTACAGAACCTGTTTGGTTATAACACCACACGCCAAGTCTCTGTATTCAAGAACAATTTGTGTCTATCCGTTTTAACTTGGACTAGAATTTTAACGCCGTTTTCTTTTCTTGTAGAGCACTCGTAAAATTTTCGACACTGCTTTTTTACGAGGGCATAATGTATCAAATTATACGGCTATATCTTTGATAATCTTTTTGTGCGTCACCTCTCGTGATAAGCTTACATTAGGTTTCTATTTGAAATTGAATACGTATTATCGTACCTTACGTTTTTCTCACGGCCTCTGCCTTTAGAGTTAATAAATTCATTGATATAATAAATATTTTGACACGATGGGTCTTCAGATCTGTATGTCGGTGCCTCGGCCGAATCTTGTTCCAATGATGTTGATCAGTTTATCTTATCTTCATTCTGTTGCCGTCGTGTGGTATTGTCGTTACATGTCTTCATTTGGGACTTGAGACAGGCGTGTCTATTTTAGAGAAAGGTAACAAGAAAAAAAAACTACATTGTTAATAAAATAAATTTAATATTTGAATTTAAACGCGTAAGAGCTTTGGTATTTTCATTTTGGAATTTACCAATGATATCTAATTAATTTTAAGCAATACTTTTATGTGTATGTGCATGTGCATGTGCTTTATTGGGATATTTTATGAAGCCAACGAACAATCAAACTCACAAAACGAGTGTATGTGTCCTACTTGGCAATTACGAATACTACGAGTTACGATAAATGTTGTGGCGTTAATACCATAACCAAAAAATTTTTAAGAAATCTGTTCGACAGAAAACGTCACCACATTCCAAAAAAAAAAGTCATCCGATATTTGGAAACGAGAGTGAAATGCCGTTGACATTTCAATAATAGCTTTATTTGTTTTCCTACAAAGGGTTACATGTAGTAACACTATACCTCTTTTCCGGAATTCGTGTCGTAGGGTCGTAAGTCAGGCCAGTTGACATCCGTACAAATATTAACTTGTTTAGATTTCAACGATTCTGGCTACTGCTGGCATTCGGTGGGCACTCTTGGGAAAAATATTATAAGGTCTGAATTTTGGGACCATTTCTTACAACATAAGCCTTTTTATGATATCACAAATAAAAAATAATTATGCCTGAAAACGCACAAATTAAATTAAGTTTCAAAACGTGTCAAGTATTCCCTTTTATTTAATTACAATAAAGTACCATAAGACCATACAAGTACCACCAACTAACAAGTAGTATCTTCGGAATTATTAAATCAGTATTGAAATTAAAATTAAGCTCGAAAATTGCGTATTATCAATGTGGAATTTCATATCTAGAGATCATTAATAAAATAATCACTGAGGAATTGAAAGATTGAATTAAAGACGAAACCTTCACATTCCGTCGGATGCCACGCGACTGCCTTTTACAAAAACCAAATGTCATTGCACAAGCTTATAATAAGGCCCATTCACACGGCGCGGTGGATGTTTTTCAACGTCATCCCTGTGCAGGCATGCAATTTTATACAAAAAACGGCAAAATCAATAATAGCTGTGTGCACGTGTTGCCGATGGATTATAGATTATGTTTTCGAAGATTTTCTCAGCGCACGGAGGTCGAGTCAGGTACGAGGTCTAAGGAACAGTAGTGAGTGGAGTGGGTAACGGGCTGCAAATACTTTTTTTTATGAAAGCTCACAATAATTGGCAATATCATCACACCACCATGTCTTTTATTTAAAATACAATAAATTATAGGTGATATTTAATTAGATACTTCGTTACTATATAAATAATAATACAAATCACAAACTGAATGTAGCTATTTATTACTTATATGTGCAATTTCGTATATTTAGTTAAGGTTTATGATTCCGGCTGGATTATTACGACACTGAAACTTGGTCCAGTAGTTTACTGAATAAATTGATATAACGATTGCACGATTCACTAACTTATGTGACTCCATATATTTTGCTGTGCCGTAATTCTTTGAGAATCACAAAGAAATTCTATACAATTATAACGGCCAAAATTGTAACTGTCTCTCGCAAACTTAGACCTTGTTTCTTTCAAGAAAATTTGACAAAAGCAGGTAATTTTTTAAGAGTTCGGTGTCTTTTGCCGCCTCGTAAAAAAACCGTACAGTTATTTTGAGATATTGAGCCTTGATAAGAGTGTCTATTCTATAATAAATAGGTCAGCAGGATTTTAGTTTGAATTGGTATTATTAGGCTTTCGTCAGAAGGTGTTTAAGGAAAATTTATAGTTTTTTAATAAATAGACATCTTTCATCAATAAGTGCATCTAAGAGCGTTCGTAATAATAGTGATAAAATAAAAATACCAGCAAAAAGGTCAATCAGGCCTTAACTATTATTGACCGAAAAAAATAATGTAGAAACATAATTAGAACTTTCATAATATCATGTTTTTAGATATTTACCTAAACTGAAACAAAAGCCAAATATTTCCAATAACCAAAAGCCAATATTTTCAATAGGTATTTGATTTTTTTTTCATTGGACCACCATATATATTTATTCTCTCTTGTATATAACAACAATACGATTTCCTAGTTTAGACAAGTGCGTATATTTGAAGATCATAAACGATACTTTATCTAATAATATCAGATAATAATTATATAAGTACTATACAAGCTATTACTTAATTATACTTACTACTGAGGCTGGTTAAAAAGTTAATTGAAACGTGATTGTTGCAAGAAAATCAATGTTCAACTTTTTCCCACCGTATAATGGGAAGGAAAGGATGTTTTTCACAGAGTATTCAATGCGACGAATACGTACTACACGGAAGCCTATACTTAGCCCAAAATACGAGCTTTTAACAAGACTTAACTTTATTTATTCGACAATATATCTTATTGTATGAAAAATAAGGATCATTTTCAAAAATCGCTTATTGTTCTATAAACGAACACAATTTTGCCTGCCTTAAGGGGACGCTGAATTTATAGCAATCCAAAATTATAAAATGTTTTAAAATTAATTTATTTAATAGTACACATGATTATGTCAGCGTCTTGAAACGTGAAAGAAAGTACACCAGGCCTATACTTATTTGAGGAATATTTTAACGTACGAAAAAGGTAAGTTGTAAATATTGCATAAAATAAAAGGCAGCTTTTCGTAATACGAGAAGTATATGTAGGTACTTGAACTGGGACTGGCTTAGTCCCACCAGCTTATCTCTAGAGATAATGCAACGCAAAAGTAAAAAATACTTGGAATAAAACATAAAAAATAAACCAAAGGAAAATACTTAATATCAATTGAATTCATCGATGGTCTTTTTGGGCTCCATTAATTCTAAATAAGGTCCAGGTCTTATAACATCAGGTATAAGACTAACAATCTTGAGTTGTCTGATGAGATAGTAATCACTGACATAGTCATATCAGAGGCACACATATAGCTTAATGCGTTTATAGATTTTTTTATAAACATAACTGTTATAGTTCTTAATTGTTTATATACCTATTATTGAAATTCGTATTATGTCATGTAAAACTAGTCGCATGAATCGGAATAAACTCCAAAAACAGTAAACGGTATAATGTGGGACCGATTAATAAATTAAACCCCTTACTGTTACAATAATTACCGGGAATATCATAAACATCTTTGCGGCTCAAGGATATACTCTTTTACAATCCGAGAGCGTTTGCAATACCACGGAATTACGTTTTCCTGTGACAGTTTTTTTTATCCGTTCGCCTACTTTATGAGAAATAATCTCCCATCTTAGTATAAACTCTTGAAATATGTGGGAAACGTTAAATATGTTTATTTTTAAACAAGACCGCTATTTCATTTTTAAATTATATTAAAAGCCTGTTAAGAGCAAATAAATTTTTGAACTAAATAATAGCTATACAGAAATCAGTTTATTGTTTCATTTTAAAACTAAGATATTAAATAAATAATAATAATAATAAATTCTTCATACTGACACACCAATTCCCTAGTTCCAAACTAAGCTTATGCTTTTACTATGGATACTAGGCGAACGGATAGACATACTTAAATACGTTTATAAACATCCATGACTCGAGTACAAATATCCATGTTCATCACACGAAAAATTCAGGGTCAGGCCAGGGTCTCTGACCACTCGACCAACGGGCCTATCAAATACCGGCCGGGCCTGTCAAATATAATATTTTTATTGATACAATAATAAATGTCCCATGATGTCAATGACATATTATAAAAAATCTATTTTGTTTTCCGCCTAAAATAGTCAGAATAACTAGCTGCAGATTAAACTCGGCCTTTTCGGTAATTTATACATACATACTACCACAACAATGAAATTAATTGCTAGTTTTGATTTTATTGTTTGAACTATTGAAGCGTTTTTAGTATTGTTTCTATTTAAGTATATGTACGTACCTACTGTTAATAGTTAATTACACATTGATTAAATGTTTGTAAATGCATTCAAATTAAATAGTTCGTGTACACAATATGTACATGAAGCCAGTGGTTAAGAAAAGGAACGATGACCTACAGTAGCAGTAAATTCAAACCAAAAATGGCCAAAAACGTCCTACAGGGTAGTTACCATTGAATGAAGCCGTGAGAACGACCGCTCTTATGAAAATGACGTAATTTTTTCCCAGATCTGGAACAATTAAGGGTGCGCCGAATTTGGTGGAGCGACAGAAAAAAAGTCGCATGTCAGATCGCGTGTGTCGCATCGATGTCAGCAGCGGCGGCGCGGGCGCAGGGCCGAATAACAATAATCGTGAATGAATCGTAAGTGCGGTCGGCGGTTTAATTGATGTGAGTTGTCGGACCTGTCCGGCTGACGTGTAGGGCAGGATGTGGAATGCCATCTTATCGATAAACAGTTTTTTGGCTTGTGGAAAAAGTTTAGATGGATAATTTTCCTGTTTGAATAAACAATGTTGTCATGCGCGTGGAAAGCTAAAATTTGTTTTTTTTGCGATAAGTATTTTGATGGATGGAGATATTACAAAAAAACATGTTGAGTGCTCTAAATGTTTTCCGCAGTTTAACCCTTAAAAAACTCATGGTAGCCGAAGATTAAAACTCCCACCTATAGATTAATTTGTAATGTAACGTTGTTACTTAGTCTTAAAAGCTCTTCCAAGTCTACAATAATCAGTTTCCACCACATAATTCGGGCTGATTTGTCATGTAGATAATTTTTTTTTAATTTAAAATAGGTGGTCATGAGTTCGCTTGAATATCTATAACTTAACTATAGAAAAGAAATAAAATATTCTCATGTTCAAATTAAGGGGAAAACTTATTTAAGCAAGGACATTTTTTACGTAAGTTGGAGTGTCAAATATATGACGAGTCGTTTATAAATAATACAAATGTGAAAAAATAAACACTATCGATATTTCTTCAGTATTTGGGAATTCGACGCATCAGTACATCACTACTTCCATTGCGTGCGGTTTCATTGATGGAAAGCAGTCTCTACTTACATTTTGACCACAATTTAAGAATATTTTTTGATAAGGACATAAATAACAAATAATTCATATCAATTTTAAATGCAGGAAATGACTTTGTAACTTAATTTATATGCTTCGATATCATCGCTTGTTTATTTCAGTATTGTCTTATGAGATAGTATTTTCGATTACAGTTTTATTTTAACTCCTCATTGCAAATATGATACACAATGTAAATAATAAAAAAAATACAATTTTTTTCACAATTTTCTATCTAGCACGGATCCAATCAATAATATTTTTTTAATTGAATATGGCTTAGGGAGTTTATTGCCCCTTAGACTCTGCCAGCCCCTTCACAGATTGCACCCGTGATTGACTAAATTATTTGATTGCTTGTACTTACAAATTTACTAATTTTAGGCTTGATTAACTGTTTATGTGTTTTTTGTAATTAACCGAAATATTTGGTTGCTTGTATCTGCTAATTTACTTATTATACTTTCTTAACGTTTTTAGAATAGCTGTACAACTGCGCAACAGCATTACTCACATATTAAATAGTTTACAACTCGATTCATGCAGTTCAATTTCATTGACTGTGCCAGTGTGGCCACCTAAGGAAAATAACAAATCAGTAACTATCAGACTACATTACATACATTCATCTGGCTCCGAAGTAAGTAGCTTAAGCACTTGTGTTACGGAATCAGAAACATCAGTGGTATTACAAATAAGTATATACTTAAGTAAATATTGGATATTACCACCCAGACACAGAACAAACACAAGTATTCAGCACACGAATATTTGTCCTGGGTGGGGATCGAACCCATGACTGTTAGTGCATGGGGCAGGGTCACACCAATTGCGCCATCGAGCTAGTCAAATATAACTCATTAGATCAGTAGGTCTTAACTTTTTTATGGCCGGGGAACACTTTGATTTTAGTTATTTGTTATTAGTTATAAACTCAAATACTTTAGGTATATACTAAAAGTTTACCATTGTTAAGAACAACTGTACTAAATTAATATTTCAAATTTTTTCAAGTTCGATACTTCAGTTTAGAGATATCGGTGTTAAATAACGTAATTTTAGAAACAACTACGTATAGTTCTTTCTTTGTATAGCGGTTCAAATATCTGCTTTATCTAAACTCTCTAGGAATTGCGCTGATTTTTCTGTTGAAATAAAAAAAAAACTCTTAATATCTTCCTCGGTCAAAAAACATAAAATTATGAAATGAAGCTTTTAAGAATAGGAAGCCTTTCTTGTTTTGTCTTTTATGACATTGACTCAAAGTGGATTTTGGCATTTGGCATTTGAACTCAAACTCGTTTTTAATGTGTTTTTTTACAGGGGTTATTTTCTCATTCAGTCATGGAGATATCACATTTATCACATTTAAGATCTTGGTACACATAACACGCACCGCAATAGTGAAGAAAATACCTTTACTATTGGTACAAGACGAAAAAATATATTTCAGTAAAGTCGCTAAATCGATGACAAAATGGCTAAGATGGCAACATTAGAATATCCATCCTTGACATCGAATCGGAAGTCGGAGCAATTGAAGACGCGATTCCGTGCATAATAGTAGAGCGAGACAATTGCATCATCGGTGAGCCGAGTCATCGGCCGGCCACTTGCCCAGCGGATGTAGTTAACCGGGCCTTGATTAGCCGAGACGATGTTAAACGGCAGCTCGACCAAGTTCAAACAATTAACTGTATAGAAGTGTCCGACTCTAATGAATGAGACAGACTTGCTCCGTTCCATTATACAAACACCGTGACAAGACGGCTCACAAATTGAGATTAATTCACTAGGTACTATCACCGCACTTGTTAAGACAGTTATGATGTTTGGATCTACAAGCGAAAGCGAGCCTTAAAATTCTTGAGCTAGGATTAAATTTAGCCTTTTTAATTGCGTAAAACTAACCACAGTGGCATCTATTACGCAAGAAACCGTTTAACCTCTAGCAATTTAATGTCCTGCAGCTATTAATAAAATTGCCGCTAACTTCTATCATGGTGCTCTTTGTAAACTTCTATTTTTAGCAACAATTTCATTGTAACAGTCACGTATTGTTAACAAAACGACACAAAGGGCCTTCTATTCATCCTTTTGTGTTTGAACCAAATTATTGGTTTTGCCGATTTAAAGTACGTAAACATTACCTGAGATTCTATCTCATTATTCTGAATTCACCGCCGCGGGATATGTTGTTTGGTCGTTGTCATTCTAATTATCCCGCCGAACTTTGTTGTAGACATGTTTAAAATCTGTGTTTCTCTCTTTTTTCTTGGGACTTCGTGTAATTGCAGGATGCATTTGGATTTTGTTACAATGTTAGTTTTAATTACTAGCGACTGAAATATAGACGAAACTTAGTTCTCCAGAGAGGATTCGCAAAACGGGTGCAGGTTCCTTAGTTGTAAGTATTGTTTCATATTTGGTAAAGTAATAGCAGTAATTTGAATAATTGGCACCGGACACATCGGAAATTGCGTTTTCTCAAAAATACTTCGGCCTGACGCCGAATTTTCGCATCTCTGATGCAAAGTCAATTTGACAATCCATAATTTTACCTTTTTTGGTGTACCTATTATCAACGCAGTCAAAGTGAAAGTTTGTTAATATAAACATATGACTGGACTTTTGGGCAATAAAGGGGTACGGGCGTTGATTCAATTTTAAGTAATTGATGTGTTTATCAATGTGTGGTCATAAAGAAAACTAGCTTAATCTTGCCTACATTTACGTGTGGATCGTTTGATGATATGAATTATGCAGTTGTTCTGCACCAGTGCAAGGTGTGAAAATGAAAAAAAAATATGGAAAAAAGTAATTATAAAAAAACAAGTTTTTATTTAAAAAAATAACAGCTAGCAGCAAGATTACGTAGGAAAAGAGCACTGTTAATTCACTTTTACTGTACTTAAACAAACCAACTAACTGACGTTGATTTGACATACCGCTTGATCTACTGGTTACTGACTTTTGCCACGAAACCAAGGGCCAAGGGTTGGAGACTAGGGGCAAATGTTCGTGGTTAACACAACCATTTGTACTCAGTCACAGAGCATTAAAGAGTTAAATTAAATAGTTTTATAGACAAACTTATTACCTATACAATTTATACCTATATAACTATAAGTGCAACTTAGCCATGTTGATCTGGTACTTAAAAAGAATGTGCCAACAGTGTTTCTTGCCTAGCAAAGGCGACTAATAGTACATCGGGTTTTGGGTACGTGATTGTGTAAGCGACAAGCTAGCCACTTGTCACTACTTTTTCACAATTTTCCTTCTGACCCTTCTTTATTTTTGGCTGAATGTGGTTAAAGGGGCCTGCTGCTCCTTTGACTCTGCCTACCCCTTCGGGGATTATGGGCGTGATGTTATATATGTATGTATAACTTACTACGTATTACCTAGGATTTACAATACTATAACGTTTTTTATTGACAGATGCTAAATACATATTATTCACAACTTTTATTATCTTCTTCCATAGAATACATTTTGGTTCCACCAACTAATAAATAGTCGAAATGTAATTCGTCAAATATTCAATATTTTCCAATTTCCAATATATTCTTCAACTACCATGGTGGTTCCCTCATCATAACCATCACACATTTAATATTCAATGTGTGTATTGCTCTTGCATCTTCACATTCACACACAATCACGTCATTGTGCTGCTTTTTTTGACGTAACCATGCAGTAGCAACTACAAGCGGCACTATAAAAATATTTTGGGACCTGTATTTATTTGTGGCAGATCGCACACGTTACTTGAAGCACCTTTCTACCGTCGTCGGGCTTGCTCGGTATTGATAGCATTTCAATCGATACTCACGCCCACGCTGTACCAATATTGATTCAAGATAGACGTGCGACACGGCGTCGACCAAGGAAGTGTTACTAAGAAATTTGTATTGATAACAACTCTTTACATTTGATTATTCCGTAGATCGGTACTGAATAAGTGACCCATTGAATAGTTTGTGGCGATCTTTGGGAATTTTCTGCAGTTTTATGACTCAAACGGTTATGGGTTTCCATGTAAAGATAAATCAGTGCCAATTGGAATGTCTGTTATGATAACTTTAAAATTGAATGACAAGTACAAGTAGAATCATGCGTTTTACCATATGATTCACTAACACTAATTTGGGTGAAATTGTAAGTTCCTAAAGCATTGTTTAAAAGTAAGTATCGAATAGAGAAAGCGATAGCAGCGAGGATAATTTCCACAAAATAGATTTGAATAATAAAACATACAACAATTTTCAAGCTCTAAATTTTATTTCTGCTCTTGAGAGCTTGAGAAACTCTACGTACTCAATAAAAGTTTGCATTAAAATAAGTTTAATTATCACCCGTAAATGTAAATTGAAGCCGCTATATTCTAAATAAATCACCAGATTATTCTAAAACTGAATGATCGGCATTTTAAAGATCTCAAGCAATACTATAACTACCACTGGATTCGAAACATGAGAAACATCTATAAATACTTTTGTTTCAACCGCGTTTTCCAACAAAAACCCGGGCTACAAATCAAAATCGGATATTAAATATTTATGCTATAGAATTGATTGTCTTCAATGTGCTAAGCAATTGTAAAGTTTCATTCCTAAAATACATTCCACGATTCCGCGTGCGACGACCATTTTGTAATTTAAACCCTTCAATTGTGACACTCATTTGAAATTGTAAATCCTAGATCGACCATTCATCACGAGCTCGATTCGAAAATGAAGAAAGAGTCGGTCGCTTCTGAAAGTGTTATGGTCGCCTTCGAATAGATTTCTAAACTTTTTTCGCTGCAAAAAATAAGAAAAACATACATTGTTATTGCTAGCAAAGCCATTGGAAGATACTCGTGACTGATATTTGCTGAAACAATTGACAATTGAAAAGTAAACTAATATTTTTTTTTTGCCTGCATAATTGCGAGCGCAATGTAGATTGCACGTTCTATAATAAATTTTTTATTTTATTTTATAAAATGCAAATATGTAAAATAGTAAGTATTTTACATTTAAAATAATCTTATTAATGAGAAAATTAATAAGATTATTTTAAATGTTATCTAATAACAGCGGAAACGAATTCGTATGTAGATAATTGCTAAAATTTTATTTTCTCTCCAACGAGTTGTTAAGACCGCAAAAATATTGCTCCAATTACATTAAAGTAATTGTTTTGAACCAAACCCGAGATAATCATTACACCTTGAATTTATCCCTTCGGTTAATTAAAAAATGGCTACTTCAGAGGTTTACAAGGGCACGTGCAGAAATATGTCGGAGGAAATAAATTGTAATGAATGATTTTTGTATGAGCAAAATGGGAGTCACATTGTGTATGTTTCATTGTAATAAGTGCTCCACTTGTCACGCGACAAAACCTATTCATTCACAATTTACACTCTTGTCGAAGTGAAGAAGTTATTTCTCTGTAAAACAACTATCATCTTTACTTCAATTGCGTAGAGTTCAAAATGAAGGAGCAAAATGCCAAATTTTCTCTAGTTGACAATCGAAGCGGTATCAAAGCAAACATAACGCCTCTGCACCTACTCCCCCTGGTGAAGAAACAATAATGGTGAATAAATGGCCAACTCGACACCACAATGGTCTGAAAAGATAAAAGGGAGTATTACACGGAAATTTCGAGGCGTGAGCTATTGTTGATAGAGCGTTAAGGCCACTAGATAACAATTTGCACGTCGAGTGTGTCAGCTATTGTGTTAGAGCATTATAAATAAACATCACAATGAGCTACCAGATGTGTGGAGGCTTTGAACACGCGTCGCGGCGCAAGGCTTTGAGAATACACCGGGGACATGAGTTAAAATTGGCTCAGTTGTTCATTTTGCCGCTGGTCGTACCTGTACAACATTGTGAAAAGATCATTAATTTACAACTTTTACAATTTAAGTGTTTCTATGTATTTAACAAAAGGAAATTCTGATTTTTTTACTTTAACATCAATCTTTTAATACATATGGATAAAACTTTGGTCAAAAAGTTGATGCTCCGGTAATAACAATAAGTAATGTAAATAAGTACCTATAGGTACTCAACTCATGCTATAAGTATAGATTTCATCGGATTACAAATTTACCCGTCTTTTGTATTCCGAGGACATCACTTGCCTTACCTTGTTAATGTATATCAGTGAAGAAATAAATTTCAGAATGAAAATTTTATCAATTCCAGCATACAATTTTACAAATCCAGAGTTGTAAAGAGTAAGACTGCAATCCACCGGTTTAGTTTTTTTTAGATACCTAAATGAAGAAAATATACTTTCAGATAAAGAAAAAGAAAACTTTCGCAATTATTTAAAATAGAATTTACGACAAGCATTTTTGTATACGCGTAAATATTTTCAAAGAATTGAGTGGCACACACACGCAATTCTACAATGCATTCTAGTGCATAACAAATTCTTTCCGGTTCCTTTCAAAAGTTGTGGACTAAGGAAGTAACACTGCCATAACAGCAGTAAAATGATCATTCCGTTGTAAAATATTTATGGCATGGGGCTTACAAAAATGGCCGTATTAAACTGTATAAATTGCCATAACGAAACCTTTATAACCATGATTTACATGCAGAAGTTTCTTAGTAGCGAGGTGGAATGTAAAAATGTTTTGCAATTATTAAACCCAATGACCTCAATAACATTATAGACGGTAATTTAACACTTGAAGAATGCGTACAAGCCGAAGCTCCGTAATAAGAATTAAATAAAAGTAAAATAATAAAACTAAAAATCCAAACTGCGGCCTAATAAAAACATATTGGTCAGAAATATGAAGATGTGGCTTCCTCATTAACCCTGCCCAATCATCGGAGGCTGTGTGAGCTTGTTGTTATTAATTTATAGAAAGTCATCGTCCGTCCATTAGGCAAGATGGCCATATTGATCAGAGCGGTGATATTGCGTCCCGACTTGACTGCTTCTTTACCTTTGTGTGTGATTGCCCTAATGATTTCTTGCTGCTTGTTAGCGGTGATCTGAACTATTATTACGATTGATTTTTGTATCACAGCCGCCGACGGTATCGTTAGATTTATGGCTTTCACAGGTTATAATGGCGCGATTATGACCACAATTGACATGGTTGATGCAGTAGTGGATTTATATGTAGTTAACTTGTAGCGTGGACCGTGTTAGCGGTAGTTTTGTAAAGATTAACAGGTAGGAAATAATTCATCATAGACAAGCAATGAGAACAGGAAATGTGTAACTAGTACGGTTTTATAAAACAGTTTAATATGTTACGAAATTATGCAAATTGACTAATACGGAAATCTATTGATTAAAAAGGAGTAGTTTAAGTGGAATGTAACTTTTTACTTTTGTGGAGAAAGGTTTAATGAAATCATAGTTCACATCGGCCTAAGTCTCTGATCATTCAGATTTTCTAATAGGAAGTCACTTGTTAATGTCACATGAATAGCAGCCATGCTGCGCTTATCACGACTTTATCGTTAGAATCTCCATTATCTCAGTGAAGATCTCACGGATTAATTCTCTAACACCTCATTAGTGTCCAATAACGCTTCATTTACAAACTAAATGCAAATCCCTTTGAGTTGTGGCCGAGCTTTCGTGTTCGGCCGCCTCTATTCGGCCAATCAACATCTATAATGCCAGTTTCATCGGTGTTTCAATAGGTTTCGGCCCAAATAAATTGTGGACTGGACTATTAGTTCGGCCGCTTTGTGTTGCCTCGAGACGTCGTATATTTGGGTTGTAGTTTGAGACGGGAATCACTTTTTATTCCAACACACCAACGTCTTAATTAGGGCTCAAACCTTTTATGGTATAAAATATTGCATCGCATCATTTAACTTCGGGATTTGAGTCAAAGTGTTCAATTTCCAACCTCTTTGAAGCGTGTTTTAATTGTTTTTACACCTTCCACTGTGTTGTTGCACAAATAATTGATTCGACTCCGTATCGAGCAATCGAAATGGACATTCAAATGATTTGAATACGAACGCTATTTATGTTTTTATATCAGATTATATCAGAATGCGTTTGCGTATTCATATCCGATATGAGTAAAAATTATGATGCCATTAACAAATCAATGACGAGGTTCCAATTAAGTAGCTGTAGTTATAATGGCGTTCGGCGATTCTCGCCCCCGTTGATTATCATGAAATGAAATCTTGGACATGCGGTGAGCCGTTATGCCCGCCGCACGTGTTATCAAGCTGACTACATTCATTAAAATGTTGATGCTTGCGTACATCGTTTAAGCTTTTAAAATTGAAAATGTCTTTAAAACTAGCTCCGGTCCACATCCAATTTACACAGTGCTCGCTATAATTATAATATACATTGTAAAAAAACTGTTTTGATATAGATTAGCGGGGACGTGGTAACAACGTGGTAGCTTGCGTCCTATGAAGCCTTACGAATTAACAAAAAGATAATCACGGTATGCAGCTGTTTACATGTGGAACGTCATGTGCGCATATCATGATTTAAAGTACCTATACTTACCGATGTGAGGTACATGGATGTTTATAAAATGCAATTTAAACGTTTAAAAAATAATTTAACTTTCTAAAAGCTCATTTGCAGTAATAATAAAAAATGAACAGGCAACCGGCTTATTTTGAAAAAAAAAATACATATAATAAAAACAGACTAAATAAGTATTTAATAATAGCCAATAGCTTTTTCAGAGCTTATATTATATTTTTTAATAAAAGTTCGCTAATATTACCTACTCTCGTAGGTGTACATAAATTATATAACAGCGGGGTACGATATCATTAACTATAATAAATAAAATATATATGCTTATGGTTCAAGTTCATATAGGTTTCGGTTGTTAATCATTTGTATTTTTCGTAATATAATACTTGAGCTATCACAGCTCTTAGTTTATACTCAACTATCTTACTATGGTAAATAAAATAAAAGTATTCAATGCACTGAACCTGGAACTTTTTCGTGTGCAGAACCACAACCATTGAACCATATTTTCTATGTCCAGAAAATATTTTCGTTAATGCAAGGTGTAACCAACAATGCCAAAAAGCATTTATTGTCCATTCAGAAATGTATTTTAACACATTATTTTAATGGATTTAATAATATGAACAAGGCGTGACGCTTTAATTCAACTATTTGTGGTATTTTAAAACAAATTGCAGCCATTCATGAGTATCTTACAATTATTTTTATTTAATAATAAGGAGAATTTATATGGTCCGGTTGTTGGTGAGGTTCCTTTATATTCCTGTGTTAATTTATTTAGTACATAGCGAATATAATGTTTTTACAGTGGTCGCTTAATCTTCGCCTTTGAAGCAAAAAGATTAGCCGATGCCGTAATATGGGCCGCTCACTATTACATTAGAAAAAGTCAATCCTGCAACTATAAAATATTGACATATTATTGACTTATATCTGAAATATAAACCGGTTAAAAATGTTGTTACTTTCTTACAATAATGTTACCTACGCCTCGACTCTTCCCTACATTACTATTCATGATATGGTCCTTCGGGTATCGTGTACAATAATAGACATAATGACCTTTAATAGGCCTAATGGGTTGATTGGCATCATAAAATCGGGAGGGTGAGGACGCCGATTCAGAACGCCTCTCTGACCACGTTCTTTGTGAATCAATAAGTGTGGCCAGTTATTTAGTGATGTGCATATTTATCGATGAGATAAAATCATAACGTTTATAATCGCGATTACATGAATAAGCTTGGCTTTGCAGTGGAGCACAGGCCAAGATTCTAGATACACAATAATATGATCTACTAAGGAATTAATAATATGGGCAAAATCTCACGATTCTGATTAGAGTTTATCAGACGTTAATGATCTATTCAAATAATAGTAATTTTTTTCAAAAAAGAAAATGTGTCGTAATCATTATTATTGATTTAGCTTTATATGTTTAAAAATACGTATGCCTGCCGTGGATACAAACCGCGTTGTGATATAAATAATTTTCATTCAAGCTTCTTCGATTTGCGTGCTAAGACAATAAGGTTTGTACAAATGAAAAAAATAATTTACTACTTCGATTAAACCCATTATGAGCGGCTGTAAAAATATAGTTTTTATTGAACGCTTGATTTTTATGGTATAAGAAATTAATCGGTTATTGTGTTCATAGTCACAGTGTCATATTGATAAAATAAATTTACACTTTATAGCTTATCGATATATAATTGGACATCACAAAGCGATTTACTGCCTCTGATAGGAGTGTAAGAGGGAATTAATTGAATTAGTATAATGGGCGCATAATGGTGGTAAGTGAGAAGATAAAACGGTGACTCTCATTGAATAGGAAACATTTTTGTGAAATATTAAAAAAAAAGAATTACGTAACTGGGTTGTATTTTAAATGGCAGCATAAGTTTTTCGGCTAAGTGACAATTTTCGTTAGCGTTTTTTTTTTATCATAGCGCTAGCAGGTATAAGGTTATGAAATGGAATTTTTAATCATGTGTACATTTGATATTTAAATATTCGAAGTCATATTATTAAGTAGTTACAGTGTCGAAATTCGATAGAGACAGACAAATTCAGAAAATTGTACATTGAAAAATATATGCTGAAGAGTTAAGAAGGCCATTTACATTTCGTTTTACGACATTCATTTATATGCCTTAAACTGCTTAAAGGAGAGCATAATCTATTTTATGGCGCGTCCTAAATTCGAAACGAAATTTTAGACGAAATTAAGTTTTCAAACCAATTTTACGGCTGCAGCACCATAAATTTTGTGTGAATTTCGCGGCGCGTTGAACTTGGCCATATTTTTTTACGTTATAGGTTTTGATTCTGCTTAGAGCTCGCCGGCACATCAAAGGCGGCACCTGTGCCCCCCTCGCTGTTAAACAAATAGGAAAAAAAATGGACCCATAAATGTTGCAATAAATATTAATAACGCGATTCTAAACCGTTAAATAACAGTTTAGGGTAACCATCATAATGAAGAGTCTGAGACTTGAAATATTAACTTATATTGGATAGGTACCTAGTCTCATTTTTGTCTTAATTTGAAGGAAATTGATAATCACTTTAAAATTTTATTTTGATCCACGGCCGATTACTTGATGCAATGTTCTTTCGTTTTCTTATTCTTCTATAAGTAGAATCTTAAATATTTTTGTTGATTGTGTACGCAGTTTTTTTTACATAAAAATCTTTTTAAACTGGCCAATCAATCATCTTAATTATTTAATTGCCTCGTTCAGAAAATATGATCAAAAGTATCATTCACCCCCGTCATTCGTGATAGAGTTGTTATTCTCTGCTTGTAGCACGATATTCATTTTTACAATAATTATTAGTAAGTAGAGTTGGTCGCCGGTTACCTTGAAATGTGAGTATTATCTGGTCACCCTACAACCTGCGGGCCTCCGTGTCAATTTTGACAATGTGCATCGCCAAATTGGTTCACGTGTCAAGACCGCGGCCGGCCCAGTATTAATCACCACGCCTCTTTTTCTGACCTCTCCTGTTTGTTTTTAATCGACATATTTGTTTTTCTATCGCTTTATTCCTGCCCGCTGATTAAGATTTTATTCATGAGTCATTATTTTATATAGTTTTGCAGAAATGCTTAGCGATGGTTATTAGAGAATTAATGGTTAACTAATTTTTTTGGTGGTTTAGTTAAACAAACGTTGTAGGTAATGATTCGTTTAATTTATCATTTATCAATGATTAATTGCACGGATCACAGGTCTCATATTTTAAAGAATCTAAAAATATTTTAAGAAATTACAATTTGAAACTAAGGTGATATATTCTAGCGTTTTCAATTCAATTCATTTATTTATTTGAGGCCAAGGAGCCCATATATAGTTAGTGACAATGTTTCTTAATAATCTAATGTTACTACATAATAATTAACAATTTATTTTATATTTTCTTTTAATCTGTGTCCTCGTCCAACTACGAAGGAACGGTTAGTCCAATCGGTCAACAAATAAGTTGTACTACCTAGTTACGTTAACTGCATGCTATATGTATTTGTACTAAAATGTTTATTGATCACCAGGTAGCGGTCGTATTCTTAATGTCACGAAATATTATCAGTATTAAGATAAGTACATCTGTATAAGTATCAGGTGTGCAAATTCTTAAAGAGCCTATTTCACAAGATTAATAGCTACCAGCATGTCCATTAGCAAAAAACAAAAGTCCAGCAGCTTAATTCGCGGTATCTGCCAAAATCTGCCATATTGTCACATTACGGCGCTAGACTATAAACAATAAACAAAATATGGCGCTTAAACGACAGCTGTATCTGACCGCAAGGGCAAAAAGTGTCCAGATACGATCAGGTCGAATTACAGGCGGCCACGGGCCGTCGCTTGAACGAAAAAATCCCGAAATGAAAAAAAAAAAGCACCGCTTGATAAAAACAAAAGACTACCGCCGTATAGTAATCAGGAGTAAACTTCGCCGTGAGAAACAATGTTTTGTTACCAGACACAACTAAGTAGTGTTGTTTGTTGGCTTTGCAAATACGGTCCTCGGTGATGGTAGGATTCAGGTTGGGAAGGCAAATAAGCGGGGCCGCGGGATGCGAGCAAGGGATTCGTGGGCACTTTGACTTGCCGACGGTATGGTCGTCCGGCATTGTGTTTGGAATCGCATAAATAAAATTATCGACGTCTGACAAACGTAAAGACAGAACTGCCCAATGTTCAGATTACACAGGGTGATAGAATATGGCCATATTTCATCACATTGTTTAATTTTGGCTGAAGAAAAATTGCACATGTATATATTATATTGTTTTTAAATTTTTAAATTTTGAATACGCTATATAAAGAGAGTATTTTTAAAAATAAAAAGGTACATAACTCATAAATGTGCACTCACACGCCCAAATGAATAACTAACTCACAAATATATGTATTGTAACAGGAAGTATTTTTTTTTTATACTCATACTAGACCTATCGGCGTATTTATCTATACTTATAATAAATCTGTAGAGAGGTCAATTCTGTACATGAAATATATTTTCAAAATAACTATCAGGGGGTGATTAGTGATCGATACTGATGCCAAAAATGCAATCAGTAAATTTTTTGTCTGTCTGTCTGTCTGTCTGTATGTTCCTTATAGAAACAAAAACTACCCGACTGATTTTAACGAAACTTGGTACAATTATTCTTCATACTCCTGGGCAGGTTATAGTGTACTTTTCATCACGCTTCAATCAATAGGAGCAGAGTAGTGAAGGGAAATGTTGAGAAAACGGGAGAAGTTACTCCATTTTTTAAGCTTCCGTCGCGTGTGCAGCCTTAATGGTTAAAGTAACATAGAAATCATGTATGCCGGAAATAGTCTTTATAATATTAACCATAAACGTGGGTGACACCGCTGGCACAGCTAGTTTATTGTATAATGAGGTCAACTCGAATAGCAAAATACAGAACTTTGTTTTAACTTGCCCACCACTTGGTGAACCATTCAAGTATACAATAGAAAGTTTATTTTTTTGGCATTATATTTAAAAAATTAATAAAATATCGATTGTGTTCTACACAAGTAAGTAGATTATACATAAAGGCAGACTATTTTATCCGGTGTTTTGTTTACCTTGTCTTTTAAAATCATTAGTGATGTTAGGACACATAAAAACCGTAGAGCTTGTATGAAAAGGTTAATGAATGTTGAAGACGCAAGTGAGGTGTGTAAGGATCGTGCCATATGGCATTCGGTTCTCTCTGCTTACTCCGCTAGGGAAGTGACGTGAAGTTTAGTTCGTTAGTTAGTTAAAATAATTATACCAACAGGCAATAATTAAATAGCGGTAAATTATTTAGCCATTCGGGTAATCGAAACACCCTATATACTCACGTCCGAACATTTCATAGATTCCAACGGTCAAATCGGTGGATTGCACTCCGCGATATAATACGATACTAATTTCGCCACCGCATTCGACCCGCGAACAAAACGCGTTTCTCTACGGCTTTTAAACATCAATAGGACTGTATTTAGAGGATATTTTTTTCAGGGAGACACCGTACTGTTCTCTTATTTGCCTTTTGTCAAGTTGTGGGCTCGTCAGAGCCACAAACATACCCTGCTGCGGGGCCGACAGATTTTTTGCACGATATTTCGTATTTTATTTCGTTTATTGACGCTCCGTACGCAGAAAAAGTTTCGTAAGGTGAATGAAAAAATGTAATAGAAGACGCATCGTGATATATCGTCTTGTGGGTAGGTAGCCTATTATTCTGTGGTGCTTTGTGGTGGATTTTCCTAAGACGTCGTAACGGTCAGTCTTCGATATAGCTCAGGTAAAAATTCAAGGAACAAACTGGTATTAAAATCGCAAACTACCGCAAAAAAATAATTTTAATTAACTTGACCGTTTCTTCTTAAGTATTGCGAATAATATTATGGAATTCCATAATATTATTCGCATTTATTATCTTTAAAATTTTACCATATAAAAATCATTGATCACGGGGCCTTTGCTCAACAGTGGGATTTACGTGGCTAAATAAAAAAAATAAAAAAAAATATGGGCCATAACCTGAATTAGGTAAGTTATGAGTCAATAGGTAGGTAGGTACTATAGTACTCAAACTCAGTTCATAGTATATTGAGCATCTTGTAATGTAGCTTCATCTAGATCTAACTACAGTAGCTATGCGACATAGCCTTACAGTAAAATAGACGTTTTATGGTACACATTTCCCACACTCCTCCACATCTTCTACAAATCTACAAAGTATCTGCATCTATATATCACCACTCGAACTTCACACTTCAAAAACGGTTGCCATATGCCTGAAAATAGGCTGTGGGGCGAACAGGCTTTCGCGAGTGCAGGGGCGTGCACAAAACCGCCGGAACACGTGCAGGGCTCGCACAATGCGAGTTTGCATTTCCGGCCGCCATGCACTTCCTTTACTCCAATTTTACTTTTATTTGAACTGCTTTATTGCGCGGTCTGGACCGCTTTTGTCCCGTATTGTGAACAGGACATTCAGTCACATAACGCATCGTAGGTTTCGATTTCGTTAATGATATCGATTTTAATCGCGGTTGAAATCGAAAGGAATATAATACTCGCACTATTATTAGGATCTGCTTCCTGAACCTTGAGGATAACAAAAGATTCAGCTAAAACAAGCTCGATGATTTGCCTTTTGTACCACAGAATATCATATACATTTGTGTTGCGTTCGATGAAATATAGTTAGTTAATGAAAACTTTTTCTTTCTTAATGTTAAGGTAAGCTTTAGCCATGATCTTAGACTAAGCAAGTCTGGTATAATACTTTCAAAGAACTGTAATAAGAACTTTGTAAGCAAAGGGGATCTACATGAATGATATCATGCATCTACATTTAAAGCGTAGGTAGTCCTTAACCACAAAACACTATTTCGCGTAAAAAATACGTATTAAAAAATGAGACTTTAAAGATCTTGGTCTGCATCACACTTTTTTATGACATACGATCACTATTATTATATTGAGGCAAAGGTGACAATTTCTAATAGACACCTTAGAAATTGGCCAATTACTCTACAGGGTCCACCGTAATTCATGAGACACCCATATGCCAATTGATTACTTCCGATCACGAACGCCTTCCAAAGACCCCACACAAATTATTATTTCCCAATAATTTCGTATCTGCGTAGCACAATCTCACCAACAATTAGACCTCCTGGGATTCGCAGTCATCAATTTGTCAAATATCAACCCTTATGGAATTATTTGAGCCAAGTAAGACGTCACCTTGTGTGGCCAACGGACCTCCTGTGACCACCTTCCTGTATCACGCAGAGTCTCGGACATAAGTTTTGACACCATTAGAGATAACGTATAGATAAAAATAATCAGGGCTTGACCACAATGAAGATCTTACACGACGTACCTTCAACAAATTCAATGCAAAGGAATCGCGCCCTTATTTCGGAACGGGAAAGGCGTTTCTAAAACAAAACGGTTTTAGCGAAATTTCGAATTGCAACAAAAACAATTTATCTTCACACCCAAACAACCTTTTGTACTATCTGATCTACTTACTTGTTTTTGTTGCATGTTATTTCTTGCGAAGAGTGGTGCTTGACTTTTTGTTTTAAAATCCCAGTTGGGTATGGGTGTGCAAATAAATTTAGGGAAAGCTCTCGACGGTACGGGTGTTATCTCGTGGAGATTAGCAGTCTTAAATTAACCCGAAAGATATTTTCTATGTTCCAGATTAAAATTCCTATAAGCGGAACGGTATCTATTTTTTTTTATTTAAGGTTATACTCCATTAAGCGCATCGTTCTGTTTATCAATGTAATAATAACTGACAGAATACTATATTTAAATCCCTTTAATACCTACTCAGCACGTCGAGAAATAAATGGAATCTAGCGATAAACTTACTGAGAAGGTTTGCTGGTTGGTTCTGTTATATCTCGGGTTTTTAATGTTGATATAGTTTCCTGTGTTATTTTTACACTATTATAAAATCATAAATGTACCATCAAACACTTTAATGAAGAAATGAAAGTCAATCAAGATTATCCCATCGTATCTTTTAAATTATTCTCCATCATTTAATAATGCATAGGCCCGCGGTCCTGGCATTAAGAAATGTATCGAAGGATGTAAGTGATATTTCGCAAAACGGATGAAGGCTTGTCTTATAGTGTGCCGACTCTAGATCTAGTCTATCTTTTTAATGGACCAATTAAAAAGATGTAGTTTTCCTTTTTAATAAACCTGCCAGGGTGTAAAAAGATTGTCCTCGTCTATTATTGCACAAAACTAATCAAATCAACACCACACGAATGCTTTTATTTTGATCAACGTTTGGGAAACTGGCCGTTTAAGTTATCAATTAGTAAGAAAGTTTAAGTTACCATTTAGTTGACTTCCGAGAACAACTGAATCAAAATGAGTTTTTTTTTTTTACAAAAATACATGGTTCAGAATAAAAAAAATGTAACAACACAAATACAAGTCTAGTATAATAATAAAAATAAAACTTACATTATAATACTCTATTGGAACTTATTAGGGTTTCTGGTATATATAAAAAGTCTTGTAACTTTGTCATTAAAATTTTCTGTATTTCATAACTACAATTAGTTATCCAGTGACAGGCACTTGCGCTTTAGACGTACTTACACCGTATAAACCATGACTGAGTGACATTGCGTGAAATGCACTATAGACCAGCTAGCCCGGTCCTAAACTCGGCACATCTCAAGAACTCTGTTAACTTTAAGAGCCAAAGCATTGTGAACCATATTACATTGAAGTTAATGATAAGAAAGATGAAAGCGTTAGTTTGTAAGTACATAATGCGTGTAATAAGCCTCTGATTGGTTTGAATTAATCGCAGCACATGCGTGACCGCTACCATTCAAGTCACTGTTGTGAGACAGCCTTTATGAGATATTGTCCAAGACTGTGAAGTAGATTGAAAGTAATGGCGTAATTAAAACTCATATAGCTGTGCGCGTGAAAAACATCTTATGTGGTGCATCAGGCGTTTTTAAGTCATGTCTTGTAATGCTCAGCTTCGGGATCGTTTGATATCATTTTGCTGGTGGATTTAATGGCGCAATTTTTTATGAAAATCTGCTGACAATGTTACAACTTCTCTGTAAAATGATTACAATCGACCGAAGCCGCTACAATGTTGAGCGTTAGTTAATATTAAAATCGAAACTGAGTAACGATGCAATACCAAAATTATAAATATACATATATATCGGGGCCGTAATCCCCGAAGGGGTAAACATTTTAATATATGCAAATAATATTATAACGTATACTTACACATAATTTAAAGAGGTGAACTATGAAATTTGAATGTAAGTATAATCCAAAATACGTGAAATAAAATTATTTGTTCGTATGCTGGCTTGAAATACCAATTGAAGTAGCGTCGCTTCTCTCTCCGCTTGAACTGCAGTGAGCTCAAACAATTTATCGGTGCGCTTCAAAACAGGGTCCACAATCAAAATATCTGGGCCGTTAATAGACGCAGTAAATTCAAGTTTTTCTCTTGCTTATAGCAATAAATCCATTAAAGTAATAGCGGGAGCGGCGGCTATTCAATTCGTCACCGTCATTAGATCGATCTTGGCGTCAGCTACCGACAGACCACCAGAATACGGCCACGCTTCAATCCCGCGGCCAATTACGATTTGTTGAAAATAATTTTGCCCCTATTGACTTTTTGTGGGTAATTGATAGATAACTATTATGCAGCATCAGTCAGAGCTGTATTGCTTTTTCTGAAGTTAGTTCAGATGCATTTATTTTGTATTTGTTTAAAATAGCATCAGGGGTTTTTACCAAAAAATCCAGTCCGGATAATGTGCACAATTAATAGATGTATTTATTATAAATAATTCGTATTTCAAACTATGCGCGATACCTGATTGTCCTGTATCTTAATGCCAAATGTCAAGTTATTCTATTACTTTACCAAAGACCTATATTGTACAACATGAAAGCAATAAATTATTTTGATTTGATTTGATTTATCTCTATGGGCGTCCTAATATTAACAAAAAACACACATACATTTTATATGCAAAAGCATTTTATATTTTTTTTAAAGTTCTTAGATCTATAAAACAAAGATATAAAAGGAATTAATTTCGGTAGCATCGGAAGTAACAGTGCCTATAAAACTGGGTTGGTCTTCACAATTAGTTCCGTGACGGCGCGGGCTCTGATTGTTTCATTCGCTATGCGACTACCGCCCATTACCCACTGTCAGCATCAAGAATTAAAATATAGTCATACAACCTTAAACCGTATTCTAAAGCCTTAAGAACAAATTGAAATGATAGACCGTCTTATACTGATTGCTCTCTACACCTGATTCTCTATGGTTTACCTTCTAGCTGACACTCGCCTTAACGACAATTATAAGCATTACCATTGGCTACACTCCATTTGGAAATGAAGTTGTTGAGGCGGTCAAAGATACAACACTTTTTGGTTTTATTTCTATTCGTTTATTTTGGTTTAGCGTGAGTGATTTGAGAAAGCAGCTACCGTAACCGTGTTTGAGACTTAGAACAAAGAAGAGATCATAACTTTTGTGTTAGAAAGAAAGATATGTTGGATTATTAAGTACAATAAACAGCATTACTGTAAACTTTTAGAGTATTATAGCAAACCACTTTTAAAATTATATGAGACTTAAATTACAATATGTACTAAACTAAAAAGCTTCATAAAATTTATGGTATGTTCTTTTAATTTTTTTTAAAATACGTATTTCGAAAGATATATCAATTTTTTAAAGATGTTTTTATTTTTAATGTTAATCATGCAGAATGTAATCAAGTCTGTAGATACTATTCCAGTTTTTACCGGTAATATCTAGCTAACGTCTATAAAGCTTATGCTTTGTAATTTTTAAAATAAAGCACCACTTTCAAGAAACATCGCGCCGCCACAAGACCTGCGGTTTTGTTCTTTGAAGAGAGCAGATATTATCGTGTGATTATACGTTAATCTGCAAAGTAAGATGTCCGATACGTTATCGGCGTACACGGCGCTTGCAAGCCTGTTTGAGATAGCATGGGTATCGCGTGAGTTAAGATCGTAAATTTTAGTCCAATTACCAAAAGTACGAAATGGTGTATACAAATGCCGGAACTACGCATTCGCCGGGCTTGGCTTGAGCAACAAGCCTAATTGATATCAGGCTTCAATGAGGTACTTAATTTTGCATAAATATTTCAATTCGATTTTATATTTAACAACCACGTCGCTTAAGATGGTTACTCGTTCACGGTGAAACAAACTCCGGCGCATTTCATCCGTTTTTAGGAGGAATGAACTACTAATCGTTAGCCTCGTGCCATACCTTTGGTTTGTGCAATGAAATGGAAAATTGGTGAGAAAATTGATGCGGTCTAAGTTAACAGAAAAGACATCGACCTTACTTGGAAATAGTTTTGAGCTTAAAAACAACATGATTCATATCACAGATTAGTCAATAGTCGAATTCTGCAAATTAGATTACAGTGGTTGATTTCCAGGAAATCATAGACCATGAAATTGTTAAAAATACGAAATCTCTGTTTTTACGTTTGTGTAGTCACGAGGGATCAAGGAATGTACTTTATTAAGTTTTATGGTGACCTTGTCGATGAAGATAACGCTATCTGTGTTTAAAAAGAAAAGATATATGGAAGTGGATTCGAAATTAGTATATCGTCCCCGCTATCTCAGCGTTTCGTTAAATCTACCCCTTTATCAAATTTAAAATCCAAAGAGACATTTATAAATTGAAATGAGCAACTATGAGACGCTGCCTTTTAGGAATAACCATTAACAAATTGCTCCTGGACAGATATTTTTGTAATGTTGCTTGTTTGTGAATGGGTTTATCTTTAGTGATCAATTTATCGGCTCGTTAGCGTCTGATAAATGTGATTCGATTGCTCTATGATTATAAAGCAGTTTATCACCGTAATAGCTTTGATTACGGCGTTGAGAACGTCTCTTTGTTAATAATTTATAAAGAGCTTTCATTTATCTAATCTTAAGTCTCAATAAGAAATAGTCCACGTCAGTCGCCGTATTTTCCCATAGTGAATAATTTTTGTGTAATATCTTTACAGACGTACGAACGAAATTGGTGTAAGTGTGGCCTGTTGTCATTTACTAGAACCATGTATGGCAATGGGCACAATGTTGCAGACGTTTAAAGACAAAAGTGTATACAATAAAGAGAAGCAGTTTAACTGGAAGTATGGCTTTGTATTGCTATCTTCCGAGACCAGTTTTGATGTTTCATATTATGATTGCGTGATTGCGGAAAAGCTTGTGTACTACGATTACCTCGTATCTGATTCCGTTTATAATCGGCCATTTCATGGTGGAGCCTGGCTTCTGGGCGGCGCGGCGCTGCGGCGGACTGGTAATGAATGCCTATCAGTCCCAACACGTTAATGTTTAAGTGTCCGAGCAGAATGTACGATTAAACTACTCTCGATTAGTGGAGGAAATGAACGGTTAATTTGGAATTGAGTATTTTTATGTGAATGGTAAGCTGGGTTAAGTGGAAAATTGGTGCTGATGTAATTCCATTGAATGTGGCTTTTATTCAGTTAAATGATCTATCAGGCCCTAATATATTACATTTCTATTGTAATACCTAATAGATGACATAACACATTTAACTCAAGCAATTCTATTTACATTTATCAGATTAGTTACGATATTTTGTAAATAACTTAATTTTTTTTCATGCATCGGTAACTATTTTTATACATGAAATATCTTCTTCAAAAATAATAGTATAGAAATATATACTTTATATTATATATAAATAATATAACATTATTTCAAAACTAGATTTCGAATGTAAGATCTCACTTACAACCACTTAGGCAATATACGCTAGAAACTGGTTATTTCTGTTCAATCCTCACTATTTCTTAGGGACACATTGACGTTTAAGGGTTTAACAGAAAACGATCTTTCCTACAATCGTGGCTGTACGTGATGCGATCGGATCGTTGCGTTGCGTTGCATAATGACGCGATCGGTTGCACCGCCGGTGACAGACGGACCACCGGCGGCGGTGTTTTTTGAATATACCTTCATTAGAGCGCGACAAGTGGATGACGTGCAGCTACTGTTTTCCTAGTAAAATGCATTTGGTATGCGCGATTTTGTGGTGGTACGCGTTAACTTTTGGGTCAGGAAAATAAATGTAGGTACTTATAGATTCTATAAATACTGCAGCTTTAAGTATAGTGATGAGAACATAACATTTCTAGAATGAAACGTTGATTTTTTTTATTAGTTATATTAATTGGAATGTATTATTTAATCAATATTTGTAATGTTAACGTCATTTCGATAGCATTTTTTGTATATTCTCTAAGATAGTGTAAGCAGCTGAATCAGTTTCTTATTTTAAGTTATAATCGTACGTACAGCTTTTTATAGCTATATGGATATAATTATGTGTATGTTGAAATACACACAAAGCATCATTAAACGTTGTCGTATCGGAACGGTATTACTCATCATCCAAATATCTATTTAATCCCGTACAAAGCTATGAGCATTGATCATGACCAGTTTTGACAGCTATCGATAGAATTTATAAACGCAACGACGTTATTATTGGCTTTATTGAATTTAAACACAATCTAGAGCGCATTATGAGAGGTCAGTTCAATATTGACATATTGACCGACGGCGTCCGCACCAATATAATTTCTTCCGATTATGATAAGCCACACATCTGAGCACCTGGACAGGTCGTTGACCCTTCCACTTTGAACATTACTTATCAAGTTTCCAATTCCATTCAATCTCCCAAAGTTGGCAGAGTAACGACATAATCGACGTTACCAAATATCATCGACATTATTTTCAATGTGAAATATTCGATGTCGGCCATTATTTTAGAGCTGCATAAGGCTTTATTGAGAACATGTATAAATGATTGTGTGGTGTCTACAGGGCTCGATATATCACTGATGGCGAGGTTTTTGTGGCGGTTCCCGAGGACGGTTTTATGCGGTTTAATTCGATCGGAGCCGGTGGCGGTATCGGGCCTAATTATTTGAATAGCACGACACGACATCCCTTTGAGCAATGCCGATAACACGCGAGCACAGGGAAACTGGTGGAGACGGGTTTCGAATGCCTCTTCAGTAAGTAGGTATAAAAATGTGACAAAGTTGCGCTGCCGTAACGATGGAAATTTTGTGCTGGACGAGAAATGTCTGAATATTTTATTATTAAATTTGATTTGTGTTCAATAAATATCGATATTAGTGTTTATGTCAATTTATAATAATGTCACGAGCCGCTTCATCTTCCTAGCGTTATGTCCCGTGTTTAGACGGGGTCCGCTTAGACCATGATCCAGGGTTTAGCGAGTCTGGTAATTACATTGAAGCGACTGCCGATCTGACCTTCGTAACCCTAAGATAGGGGAACCAGACAATTTTTGCATCATGATTGTCACGAGTCGCTTAATAAAATACAATGTAATACGCTAATCAATTATGAGTGGTATATCGGGTTTTGGATGTGTGATCTCGTCACTAATTTTTCAATTATTTTTTTATCTAACACAGCCCAGTTTTCTTTTTTGGCGAAAGTAAGTTAGTTAAGGGGGCTAGCGGCCCCTTTCACTCTGCCTATCTTTTTGGGAATTACGGTTGTGATGATTTGTATGTATGTATGTAATTATAAGTCTGTAAAAGTATTTAGAATGACGAGCTCAAGTAAGTTCTGTCAGTTTCAGTCTTTTACATTATTAATAGGCATTTTTAATTAATTGCAATGCGAGTGTATTACCATTATTTGTGATTGATATAGGCAGCGAGCCATGCACCTTTTTCTCAATTTTCCAACTAACTCAAGTCAACTTTATATTTGGGATATATGTGGTGGTTAAAAGAGCTTTATTGCTCCTTGAAAGGAGTGTGCTATGTGTGTGTACTTAGCATTATTTATGTTATACTATGTTCCTTAAAATAAATAGTTAAACGCAAGAAAAGGTCAAAATGGCGACTCCACAGTTTTAACAATAAATCGTATACGTGCGAACACGTAGTTTTTTTTGTGACAAGTGCGGCTCATTCGGTATAAAATTATAACATTCACCTACAATGGCAGACAAATGTTTGAGCATCGAGTTTTTACTAGATTAAGTTTATACTTAATATGGTATCGTAGTTAAGAGTTTATGTCTTGTGATATTTTGTCCTTTTGATGAATGATTTGCTAATAGGTATTTTTTGTTAAAGTTGCTATTTAGCAAGAATAGTGTTAAGATCCCTTATTATAAGTGAACAATGATATCTCTATCAAAATTGTTGTTGATAAGTTTTATTTTTTTCATATAACGAATAAAAACAAAAATAAATAATTTTTTTTTTTGGTTTTTCATATTATAGCTAACCTTAGGCCGGTATTTAGTAAAGGACGATAAAAAATATATGCTATTTTTAACAAAAAAGGAAGAATTCGATCCATCCGAATATTTGGGTCAAATAATTAAATGCAATGTTTAGAAGTCGACGGCTCCGGGACACATCGTGAAATGTGCCTTTGCAGCATAATTATTATTTTTACGAGGATCTGTGGGAGATATTCTGGATGTTTTAGTGACGTTCGCCCTACCTGCTACCGAGTTCCAATTCATTAAAGGCCCTTTAATGAGTTTTATTGCCGACTGACAATTTATTGTGCCGGTTGAGCTGATTAATTAAATAGTCAATGGATAGGATTTTATCCACCGTTGGAGCAGTTTGTTCTAGCGGCGATGGTATGTCTCATTCGTGTCAACTTCCGAGGTATGCGTGTTAAAAAATGGGCCTTTATTTTTAACCCTTGAATGGCGCGTAAATTTTTATAGGTATTGGAAACAGTGTAAGGATTCTAAAAAACAATTAGAAGACGAATTCCGAAATAGATGATTTGATGAATAAAGATATATAATCTTCATCTTTTTAACTAAACGAAAAACAAAAACCATATTTTTCGTCACATATTTTTGCAAGCTTTGATTAGATTAAAAAAATCATCCATTGCTAAAAATATTTTTTTAAAGGGAAAACTTAATCAATGTTTATTGATAAAGGATTTAATATTTATGCTAGACTCTTTATCCACTAGATTATTCAACCAAGTCAATTCTAATACATTATTCAACTGATTTGCTTAATTTCAGATTACGGTTCAAAAACTATGCGTAGCTGGAGAACAGACAAAAATAGAATACAATACACTCGCGGACATATGAACATAAAAATAATGGCACTCTTTAACTCTCAAGTGCAGTTCACGAGTTCCCTTTCGAGTTTAGCGACACTTGAACTTGGTCGATATTCAAAAATAGCTTTAAACATTACAGTCGCCGCCAAGCGATTTAGGTCACACGCTTGATGGCGGCAACCGTACACTGGCTTCCAAGGACAGGGCCCAGGGCTGCTCGTGAAATTTGTGTTTCAGATTACTGGGCGCGTGTGTTTGCTTGCACCAAATTGCTTCATTTATAAGTGCCCGTTTTGACAAAGGATAAAAAAAGTACAGCGAGTGCAGTTGATTTTTTCATCGCTGTATGTGCATGCATGTAGTTTTTATGCTTGTATAGTAGTAGGTAGTATAATATTATCATGGGTTACTGTGTTAATTTGAAACTTTATAGTCGTAGAAGTACCCAATTTATTTTCAACCCTATAACAAATTAATTATTGTTTTCTTTTTTTAATATTAAACCCTTTTTAATAATATTACTCTTTTATACGTTTACTGTTTGAATATTCAGATAATAATTAAAGGCATATATAGGGTTTAACAATTTTTGCATAGTATACTTTCGTAGATATTTTTCCAAAAAATTCATCAAAATTCGTTTGTTAAAATGGGTGTATTAGTCATATGTAATATATATAATAGTTAATAGTTGCTTTATCTAGAAAATTATCACATCATGTCATCTTATAGAAAATCCTGTATTTGAATTACGCCTTCGTTTTGTTATAATTTCTCTTAAACAACACAAAAATATTTTTTCAAAGAACTTTACAAGTTTTCCAATTTTAGCCTTCAACCGCTACGGGCAGGGCGCGCGGGCGCATGCGAGCTCGCCTCGTGCGCACTCGGCTCCGCTCGTGCGTCGACGGGGCACGCGACCGGCGCGCGCAGCTGCTGCGCGCCCACTTGCGCAGAACCGATTGTTTATGACGAAAAGTATTTTTGTTTACAGGTGAATTCGACTTGTAGATTGCTTTTGCCGGACTTAATTTTTACGTGAAATATTCATAGCAACGGGACTTTGCTTTTAATCGAGTTTGTCTTGATGACTTGTAATCGATTTACGTCTCAATTGGCAATAATTGTTCATATGTTGTGTTATAAGATGCTTTCCACTTTAGAGTTAGAGTCTCATAAATAGAAGGAAAACTCGTTATGATTGATAGCTAAGTCAAATACATAATTCATTGGTATTCTTATTTTTAACCGACTTAATACAAAAAGAAGATTTTTATTGATTTTATATTGCAAAATTACGTTTCTTTTGAATATTATCAGATTCGGCAATCTTTGTTAATATTGCATGTAAATAAATTGGAATATTTTTAGTCCTTGAGACATTGGTTCACAGCTTGCTTTACAATGTTGCAAGCAAAGTTAACAAAATGAGAAAACTAACCGATGACTATGTTAACCGTTGTAGCATAGTCAACTAACCCACCCAATTAGACGGACAACATAATGACGCGTAATTTGGTTGCAAGCGGATGCAGCGTCGCATAGTAACCGACAATTAATACAAAACGAATTAAAAAACGGACGACATGACGATTTGCGAATCCACAGGTGTGTCCCGTTTCCGTGGCATCTAGTTCATCCCGTTCCATAGAGCAACAAGTTCAAACAATTAATAAGGGCCCGACGGAAATATCCACCCATTATGTCCGGTGCTTCCCTTCTATCAAAAATTGCGACTTGATGTCTATGGGCGGGATCGAGACGTGATCCAGTTGCAATATTGTCTTCGTCAAATTAAATGCAACGCGGTATGTTTAGGCCCCCATTTTTGAGCCATATAATTTTTCTTTTGCAAAATGTAACTTGATTCGCAGCACGTGTATTAAGCTCGCTTATTGTTATTTTAATTTTGCAACGTACATTTGGTATGTGTGTTAGAATAATAATAGGTTGTAAACTTCTTTTTTAATGATTGTAAGTCTTTGTAACTGTGAGTTTTCTTATCAATACACGCATATAATCAGGCCGTCGGGAAATGTTCATTAATTTTGCTATTAACTCTTCTGCTTGGCAGGGGACTTTTTTTGTAATAAAAGCTACAATATTATATTTTATGACAACAATAGAACCTCAAGCTAATCATCCCTGGAGGAAAAATAAGAAACAAAAAATATTTTATTAAGCAAATTGCTGAATTAATTTAAAATTTTATAGCTAATTGACTACTTATAGGCCTGTAGTTACTAGTAAAAAGTCTTATAAGCCTCTGAATTCTCACAGTATAAACGTTACCCATACGCATGTCACTAAACTCAACGCCAGTCTAAATATTTTCTACACATGGACTGATAACAAAAAATCTGTATATGTACGTACATAGGATTAATCTAAAGTCAAATCTTATTATACTTTTCCTTATGAAGATTTATGGTTATGGTTATTTTGACTATGATCTATTGTTTTACGTACATATATATATCATCGCGCTCGTAATCCCCGGAAGGATAGGCAGAGTCAAGAGGCAATTCTGTGGCATTTAATTCAGAATAGCTACAAACTAAACTAGCTAAACTAAATACCCAAATATTTTTATATTTCTTGCATTTATTAGAATAAACATAAACAGTTAAAACTATTTTTTTCCATGAAATTATGAATGAAGCGGTATAACTCCCTACTTTCAGTAAAATGTAGATACCTACTTCTTATGTTCAATGAATAGATTACCTAGTACTTATATATTTCTTGTCAAAGTATGTTCATTATTGAGTAGTATAGTATTTAAATATATTTGTTTGTGGGTTAAAATAATAAACAGTAAAAATTGTTTTTATAATTATTTATTTATATAAACAACCATTTGGTTGATACTGGAAGTTGTTTTCATCAAATTTTAAACAATTGTTTAATAAACTCTTATAATATTAGGAATCTGTCTTAGGGTGCTAAAGCTATTTATTTACACTAAAAGTCTTTGTCTCAAGATTTTCAAATTACATTTTACAAAATCATTGATTACCCAAATATCTTACCAAAATGTAAGGTAACAGTCTATATTAAACAAGTCTTAATTTTATTTATAGCTTTCTAAAACGAACTTAAAATCTAGTGACTAGTCAACAAATATAAACTATTTAATACTAAATAATACCTAACTGGAAGTTACAGTAATTACGCAAGGCTAATTAAGGCACAGCGTTATCTGGAATCACTTAATTATTACTAAATGCTCTGTGGAACTAAAGTTTGTTTCAGTCTTTGTTGTGCAATTCCATTCACGTATGAAATGCAGTTTAAGGCTTTTCGTTCGATGTTCGGTCGACGGAATGCATCGATGAGGTCGTTATAGTCCACCATTATCCCCTCTCATTAGGAATATACTGATTGCGCTTAATTAGAGGTTCTCTCGGAGTCCATCTCGCTCGTCGCTCAAGATCCTCCCAAGGAATACTTGTTTTTTTCCACAAGCGCCTCGATGGATAGCCGCACTTTGATCACCGTAAGGCACGGTTCCTGCGAAAAAAGGAAAAACCCAATTAATAACAAATACTTAAAGTTGTTAAGTTGAAAAAGTGGACCATCGATAATAAGACTAACTCTTAATGACTCAAATTATTCTCATATACCTGGTACTTCCAGATACCTACAATCGCATGTATCACCATATGTTTGCTTAGAGCTTAGCAAATATTGTAACACGTGTGCTTCGCCGCCATTCTATTTCCTCTAGAGATTTCGTCTTCCGGCGATATAAATTTATTTAAGTTCAGGGACTTGACTCCCACCTTTTTTTATAAAAATCTAATCTCGCTTTTAGTTACGCTGCTACCGGTTTTGCAAACCCATCAAATTAGACCATATGGTCCTGTTAAAAGCTTTTACCGGCCGGACGGCGTCTTTACTGACATATGTGGAAGCAAATTGTATTCCACTCATAGACATAGATTCCTCTTAATAGCTTATTATTAGAATAGGCCACTTTTTATGTGCAATTTTCTCACTACATGCGGGGCGAACCACAAGATTGTTGGGGAAATAATTGCTCTTCAACTATTCACGCAAATAAGGTGGAATGCGGGTCCCTCCTATTTTATTAGTCTTAGAAAAATAAAAACCTGTCTATGATGATAAAAAAACCTTTTACCTAGGTGCTTTGGAGCGACATTTTTCAAGATTCGCTTTTGTTGGAGACACGCTTTTGTGTCGTTTCTAATTTAACAATGAGCAGATAAAGTCTATCCGATGGTTCAATGCGCAACCATAATGGTATTTTATGTGTTTGCTTTTTTCCTGCAAGATAGAAGGCCGCGGGTCCCTATTCAAGTTATGCAACATAAAAGCGTATAAAGTCGACGGGGAAGCAACCGTGGCGGATTGGATAAGAAAAAAGTGAAAAAAAATCTAACCTTAAAGTTACCTGATATTTGCAAAAATGGCCCAGTCAAAAATAAAATTTAAACATTATTGCTATAAGAGGAAACGTAATAGCAAAAATTAACATAAACTTGGACCTATTATCAATAAACGTCGCCGAAGCTCCAACAATGGTAAACACAGTGATAAAAATTATCAAAGCTCTGAAGATTATTATAAAAGCAAACAAACTTTTGAGGTTCCATTCATAAATGGAACATGTATCTTATCACATTTTTTTCTATAAGTTTTTTATCTGACGTTCAAAATGTTGAAGATTATAAAAGTACTTATCGCTTACCTTTGATCATTGTTGCTGCCACCACGATATGACATCAAGTAGTTCTTCGTCTTCTGGACTCATTGGTTCGTATGAATCGTATGCATCGTGTGAACTTGGTCCAGCTGAACTTTCGGATACGAGAGAAGGAGCAGGCGAATGTGATTCCTCTGATAGCGGAGGTGTCTGTGGTCCACTTGTGTTCAAGCTTAATGTCATTTGTGTTTCTGAGCATCCTTCTTCACTCTCTTCTAGTAGCCGTTTCAAACTTTTGATGTATTCCACTGCCAGTCTTAATGTATCCACTTTACTTAATTTCCTTGATGATCCCCTACCTCCAGCCAAGGCCGCCGAAACAGCTGACGGGATGTGTTGTCGAAGAGCAGCAAAACCGTTGTTTACTTGCTTCACTCTGTTCCTCTCCCTTGCATTTCTTCTTGCGACGGAAGCTGGCTGGGTCGGGTACGGCTGATGAAGGTACGATCTCTTCTTACAGCGAGCAGGATCAACCGGAGCGGGCGCCAGCCTCCTCTGCGCAGGAGCCTGGAGGTGCGCCAGCTTCTGATCGACACCGAGATTTTGATAAGCGTGAATAGCTGCCATCGGCATCGCGAGTGTTTTGTCAAGTGTGTATTGAGAGAGCACGTGTGCGTGCCGCGCGGAGGTCGCCGGTGGATTGGCGGAGGTGGCGCGCACCCCCGACGCTAAGTAGCGCGCGTCGGCGGGCGGCGGGTGGCGGGCGCGCGGCGCGGGCGCGCGGCGAGCGGTGGGGCGCGTGCCGCGCGCGCGCGCCGCACCGGGCCGCTCCGCGACGCGCGCGCACCCGCTCGGCTCCGCTCGTCCCCCGCCGCTCCGCTCGCTACTTGTTGCACTCCGATCAAAATACGCCGGCGCTTATTATGCCATAGAGCAGTAAGCTCGCGCCGCTATTGTTACACGTCGTTGCGCGTAATTATCCCGTCCATTACCTTGTTCGGAAGACGGGATCTGTTCGCATCGTCTATTTAGAAGTCGTTAAGCAGAATAGGCGCTGTAAACGTATCGGCGACGATATTGTTTTATTAATATCTCGGAGCTTTTGTTTTCCTTAATAAGCTTCATATAAACTTTTTTTGAATATTGTTCATTGTTCACATGGAGTTGCATACACTAAGGATGCCTTATTGTGCATAATATCAGCGAACAAGGTGTCTGCGTTAACTATATGTTTTACAATGCTGTGTTTGCATAGCCATAATTTTCTGACATTATCTTCTCAACTGTATTTATAATTTTCATTGGAGATGAAAATAATTATGCAAGTTGACTGCCGCTTATTTAACTGTCACGTCAGATTCTGCTTAGCATGTACGACAATGATTGACATTTTAAAAATATTGACTTAACCTGTCAACACTACCCTCGTGTAATAAGCACGAAAGTCTTTTATTTTTGTTTGCAAACGTCGTTTATGTATATTCACACGTATCGTGTCCACAAAAGCGGCGTCAGGTTATAAGCAGGTGCGGCGGCGTGTGCGGTGCCGTTTTGTAAAATCTGGCGACATTCTCATTTCTGACGTCAAATGTGCTTCTTTTTCGCTATACGTACGTAGATAAATCATTTTAATTTTTTTGTATTTTTCTCGGTCTTGCATAGATGACTGAAGACAATGTTAAAAGTGAATTAAATAAAATAGGTAGCAGGATTTAAATAATTTAGTATTAAGAGATTTTATTTTATTTTATTGAAATCTATAGACATGTAAATAAATAAATAATTCCTGGTCAGAATAAATAAATATCTAAGCCTAAGCAACAATAAAAAAATAAATTTTACTGCGTTCTTTTCTTGTAGAAAAAATCTTTACGTTTATTTATGCTAGGTATATCTTATTTTTTTATCAGCCAACTTTATGTCATTTATTCTATATCTAAATTGGTAACCAACCAAAATTATCATCATAAAAGTAAATCAAACTCCCCGAAAACGGTTGCCTTGTTTATAAACAAGGTTTTTTACAAAGTGTCAGGTCAGAGGCAGGTGCGTGGCGCGAGCTATATCATTCTGGATTTTTCTGAGCTTCACTTTTGTGACTCGTCTTAATTATTATCGTTTTGTCTCTTCATTAACTACCTATTTATAGTGACTCTAGCTGCCAGGCACAATTTAATTTGCGTAATTTACTTATACACTTATCGGGTTAAGATATGAAACAATTAGCTGTTTTATAACATTGTTTTCGCAAATGTTGTAAAGAGGTACCGTGAATTTACTTAAATTTTTACATGATGTCGCATTAGACTATATAAATTGCCACAATTAAAATATTATTTATTTTTAATGAAGTACATAATAGTAACGAATAATATATTTGTCAAGTAACCGGAAAATAATACAAATAACAACAACTCATCGCTTACATCTTGAGTCCGTTGTAAGTGGTCCACATCATAATGCAATCAATCACTAATTTTATAAAGTGTTATTTCTAAAATTTATTATTACCTATTTTACAAAATTGTTATTCTTACTATTAGGTTAGGTCTACGAATATTTATATTGTGAATGCTGTGATTACCTATAATTGTAAGGACAGTTAGATTAAGAATATAATTTTTTGTTCATTTTATTTAAATTTGTGCTATAACTTATGTTGGTAATCCTATAAATAAATAAATAAATACTAATAGATAATTGCATCGAAGCATTTGTTGTATTACAAATTGTATTGATAAAATAAAACTGCTCACGTTCCGTTTATGGAAGTACCAATGCCATCTATTTACTACCCCTTCTTTCTCTGAACTAAATCTATAGCTACCCCTAACATTTAACTACGTGAAACCATAGATGGAGCTAACCGCATTAGCAGGGGTAGTGAGTAAGGGTAGGAGAGCAGCCCTTAAAGATTTTTGAGAAACATTCTACGTATGTCCACTAGATGGCGTTATATATTTCTCAAATTTTGTTTGTTACAAGTTTTAAATTTTCATATTGTTGAAGAAATAGCATCTTTATTAATGAACTATTTATTAAGCTAAAGAATGTGAAATGTGATAAAAGCAATACTCTGTTTAAATTGTTATTCCTATTAAATTTTAATCGAAAATAATATTTTTTACTTAATAGTGTTATGCGAAGTTATTATTTATATACTTAGTGTATCAGTTACTACTTATTAGGTTGCAAATATCGATGGACACAGCTGCACATTCTAAGAAAATACTAATGTAAATAAAATCTATAATTTAAGATATAATTTGTTTCCAAATTTGACAAATTATCCTTTAAGTTGTAATAAATATTATAATTTGACAATTTTCTACCCCAATCCATTGTCCCATGTTGGTGTGGGACTTAAAAAGAATGTGCCAATTGTGGTTCTTGCCTAGCATATCGTAAAAGGCGTTTAGACTAATGGTATATCATTGTGTAGGCGACAAGCTAGCCACTTGTCACTACTTTTTCACAATTTTCCATCTTACCCAACCCAGTTTTATTGTTGGTTAAAGGTGGCTAAATGGACCTGCTGCCCCTTTGACTCTGCCTACCCCTTCAGGGATTATGGGCGTGGTGCTATGTATGTATATGCTTATTATATTTTATTTGCTGAGGCTTTGTAAATTAAATGGTATTATTATATAATTATAGTTAGATATATAATACATTTGCAAAAAATACGCCCTAAGTGGATATGCATTTTATGTACATTTTCTTAAATATTTAGATATTTAGTTAATATCATTACTTGATCTAGATCCCTTAATTTCCAATTCAATTATTTATAAGTACCTATACTGCAATATATTTCTTGTCAGTATTTTTCGAAGCATTAAATTCTTGAAAATATCAATAAAAAATATGCGTATTTGTATTTGGTCAGTTTTGATAAATTAGTTTAAAATGTTAGACTTGTTTTCTTTACATGGGAACTTCGTAGGCAGTAAATCTTCAATTCGTCGAGGTCTCAGTCACTGACCGAAGCGCAATTCGAATGAAGTTATAAAAATCGATCGTAGAACTTTCATTTCCCAGAAGGCGATTACGTTATATGTCGAACAGTAGCCAGAGACCAATTAGCGATACGGTGGCTTAATGCTCCGTGCCTAACGTCTCACGTATGAAGCCATTAATTAAAAATATAATAAACTTCGACACAGAATTGCTTATTATCTCACGCCCGATTACTCTCCTCTTTAGTGTAACAGATACAATCGAAGTCCGATTTTACGAGCGCACAAATCGATGACGAGTTTCAGCCTAACATGCTTATACGGCTGCTTAAATTTAGTTTCAATTGATTTTATTTTTATTAGCGGATACGATGCTACAGGTTGAGGATCATTCGGCAAGACTCTGAGTGAATTTTAAAATGTTATTATTTCTCATATTTAGCGTATTTAGACTTTACATGTTACAAGTATGGCATTGCATATTTTATGTTTTGTGTCTGTATAAGTCAAGTGTGCCTTGTTCTGTGATCATGTCGATATGAATCATAAAATATTCGTGCTTCACCATCGGGACATAAATATTTCTCTACTTATCAACGCAATCAGCTGTTAAAGTTTATAAATATTGAATTATGCTTAACCATCACATGCCAGAATCCTACATCATATTAAGATGTAATGTAAAAGTATATCAGAATGTCCACGCAAACACTACTAAACCTTTAGTTAAATTTGTCAACATAGTAGATTTTTACAAAAAAAATCTACTATGTTGACAAATTCAACTAAAAATATAACTTTTATCCCAAATGATGAGTGTGTCCATAGGATAATATTCTTATTTGGCTTTATCCTCATTTCTAAACACAAAGAACAAAAAGTACTGTAAAAATTAAATTATAGTTTGGTCAATTCTGATTTTCCAGAATTAAAAAGCTAAGTTGGAAAAGAGCGTTCAATTTCTTGATACATATAAATAAGCATAACAAATTTCTAATACGTACTCATAGTAAATAAGATGTGTGGCTTTATATTATGTTAACCTTTCATTGTTCAGTCTGGGTGGCATTTTAAAGCCAATGAACATTGAGTGGTGAGAATACGTAGTAGTGTTGAGAAAATTTACAATATTAGCATAAATTACAAAACATTAATCAAGTGTACAATGCACTTGATGGTGACATTGTCCAAGAATATTAGAGATGCAGAAGTTTGCTAGATATGGTATCATCATTAGTTCTGGACGCATTTTATTGAATGTCTTGTCATTTATGTAATGCGCTTATGACATTTTTCATTAATATATGTTAAGCAAAGCACTCATTGTCTACATAAGAATGCGCTCATTATTTTTAAAGTAGCCAATATTTCCTGCTTATCGGGAACCACATCAAAATCTCAATCAAGACAATATGTAATTTTGATTTTGATTGATATTTTAATTGGATTACAATGGCTTCGACTTAATGGAACGAGAGGCGGCCGCCACTTTGGTCTGAGCATTCGGTTTTTGCACTCATACGACATTATCAATAGGGCTCCCTCGTAATTATGCTGCCATTCGACGAATTTATTGTCATTTTTAATAACCGCATCGATATCGGCCGACGTCAGGGCGGCCATTAAAATAATTTATACTAACACGAGACAACAGGTATTCATGTAAATAGTTATTTAATATGCTAGTTAATAAATTTTCTGCAGCCAGCTATATTTATATCGCGTCGTATTTAGTTTTAGCCGGAGTTACAAGCAATACAAATGATAATACCACGTCCGGAGACACAGACAGATTCTGATTGTCATCGAAACAAACGTGGCTTAACGCTTTCTCTGGGTGAGTAACGTCGGGTTACCGGCAATAAGTTTTCTAGGCATGTGGAGGCCTATCATTTACGAAATAACAATCGCAAATAAAACGAGATGGGCCCGCGCGGGTGTTAGCGGGCGGGCGGTTGGGCGCAAACATCGCGGTTGGTGTATAATTTCGCGTTCGCTGACACGGAGGCTCTTCGCCGAGGTTGCCATTCCACAATATATCACGTGCCCGCGTAGCCGCGGTGTATAATTCGTGTAATTTATAGGATACCGTGGACTAGTAGCAAGGCGGCCGACACGGCTAATAGCGCGTTGCCACGCGACAGACGCATTGGGGCGCCGCGCCGGAGTATTACGTTTGCGTACACGATCTAAATACAGCTTCAGCAATAAAGCCAAGAAGAGAACGTGTGCCTAGTTAGAATGTTATGGGCTGTGAGGAAATTTTTTAAACTTCTGACTTTTTCGAGTCTCTACAGCCCCAAGTCGAAACATTTAAGAAATGAAAAATCCCGAAAAAGAAAAAAAAAATATCTCACCGTCGGAATGCAGTGTAAATACGCGTGTGGTGCTTCTGAAATAAACTCGTTACAATTTATAATTCGTTTAGGCTAGAGCTTTATTAATATATGAATCAGGAAAACAACACGAACTGTTTTTCGTATCATTGATAATCATGAACGAGCCTATCAAAAGTTATGCATAAAATTCTTTATCATAAGACATATACTGGAAAATCAAAATCCATTTAAACTAGATTATCTACGTAATCTTTACACAGTATCAGAACCAACTTTCCATTTATCTACAATCTGCTAACAGAATATGGCTGAACTAGTTCCATAGACGCCTGAATAGACCGCTCTCAGCTGAATTATAATGCGCAAAACTATTACTAGGCCCGCTGATCGCCGGCCGGGGGCACCGCTATCACAGATACGCATTTGATTAAATGACCCTACATGATAGCCCATCTCGTACCATTCTAAGACGGCATTTAACCGGTGGTGGTTTTATAAATGAGTGTTTGCGTTCCTCTGTTAGGGTTCTGCGGCGTAATGATGGAAAGGAATATTTTATGGTGTCCGTCGGACTGTATGTATCTAAGGTCTGTTTTTCTGGACACCCAAAAGCTGTCGTTATATATATTAACTTATAATTTTATTTTTAACATAGTTTTTAGAGAACTTTCCTTTTATCTATTACCTTAGATAAGATATATTTATATTTAAATGCTATGGAACTTCATATATCCAATTTTTCTATGACATTAGCAAATAAAATATTTTTTTTTTAATATCACACTACATCACAATTTAGTGTTGCCCAAAGCAAGACTCTTGCGGCGGTCTTGCATGTCGTCATCTTGCGGATTTAGTCTTGTTCTTGCTTAAATGTTGCTTGTTGCTTGGTCTTAACCTAGGACCAAGCGACAAGCAACATTTGATCAAGAACAAGATTGAGTCTGTAAGATAACGGCATGCAAGACCGCCGCAAGAGTCTTGCTTTGGGCAACACTACATCACATACATTACGGATATCAGAATCAACAGTGGTATTATAAATATATACTTAAATATTGGATATTAACACTCAGGCACAGAACTAACATAAGTTTTCATCATACAAATATTTGTCCTGGGTGGGGATCGAACCCACAGCTCCTGGCGCATGGGGCAGGGTCACTAACGAATGCGCCATCGAGCTTGTCGATAAAATAAAGTGAAATATAAATTATTTATGCTAAACTAGATTGAAATGTATGTAAAATTTGGAAAAATAAGGTGTAATAATGGATTGAATGATTTCCTTTTTATATTTCAAATTAAAACTCAATTATTTATTATCTAATTTTTTTATAATTCGTTGCATTTTTTCAGTAGGCTTTTATTACACAATATTACACATCTGTTACAAATTAGACTTGACTGGATAATTTTAGCGCGGAATCCTAATGCATGTAACTTTCACTCGTACTTGGCTGGTTTTTATTATTTGCTAAATTATGGCTAGATTTTTTTATTGTACGTCTATAGACAACTGGTTGACATGCGGCGTTTTTAGTTACACTGGTCAGGGATTTTAATACCACATAGATCTTAAGATGTTAAACATATAAACAAGATTGGTTTCTTTTTTATCGTTTTTCTGATTAAAAGATTAATTTATAGCATATAATAGCCCAAACTTATATATCTGTTTAAAAATAATTCCAGATCAGTTATTTGTCTCGTTAGTTCTCGTTTTAATATATCCTACTTAATTATAACACGTACGATATGATTAATTTTAAACAATAATAGGTATAATTTAAACCTTATATTAGTTGATACAAAATGTAACGTTTAGATGGATACAATGGTAAAAAGTTTATTCGTAGCCATACGTTTCGGCAAAATCCCTCGCCGCATGCGCGCTAAACGCTTCACCCCGTAGGTCGGTAATTTTTACTTATTTTCACATGCGAGTTCACGCACCGTCTCTCACACATTTTATTTTTATTTGACTAACATCTCCACAATTATTCATTAATCAAACAAATGGCGTAGCTTCATCAAGCGAATATCTTCGATCTTAAACCTGGATCGTGTTTAATATTAATTATTGAATTTATCGAGGTGCCGATTGAGAAGATGTTTGTTTGCTATTTATGTGACTGACCATGGTTGACCCTGGGGCTGCGTGCATGAGAGCTGGGGCTAGCGATTAGCAGAGCGGGCAGCGGTAAATTTGATACTTACTCGTATTAGCATGAGCAAAACAAAAATTATTTACTTCTGTTTCACTCGGGTCTATAGTTACAGATGGAACACAGACCCTTATATAAGGCTTCGTCTTTTTAGGCTGGCTATTTCATTATTGTTGCTTTACTCATCGTTAGCTCCTATCGTGGCCACAGCTCAGCACTTTAAGGTCAGCAGACTCCGGAGAGTGGAGCAATATGGCGACACGCAGCGAAAATTAACAAAGATTATTTTTTAATAAAAGTCTCGTAAACTATATCGCTACGCGTTTACGACAACAATTGCTCAACACATGTTAAGCCTAACCTATATAATTATCGTAAATATCTGTCTCGGATAAGTAATAAAAAAAAATTTGAACATTTATTGCGTCTTGTTTACAAATTGAAGCGTAAAGTTGGTAAAATTAAGTTATGGTCGCCTTTGCACTGTAGCAATGAAACTTAATCAATCATGCTGACACACTTCTTAAGAGGCTTAAATCCGTTTGCCACAGTGATTTGATGCTGAAGTGTAGTTAATATTAACAATGGTTTCATTGATAAGTTTTAGGCACTCACATTACGTCTATCGTTCCTAGATAGCAGGAACGATAGACGTAATGTGAGTGCCTAATGTGAGTACTCTCCAACGTCTAACAATTTTCATTTACGGATAACAAACGTCAAACTCTCTACTTATTAAGTTAAGTATTTTATGTCAAATAAAACAAAGTAAACAATTATCTAAAGAAAGCAATTTTTGTCTTTTATTTGGCTTTTATATTGTTTAAAGAGTTCAGGTACTGAAGTTGCTTCCCCAGGCCAAGCGTTGATGTCTTTTACAGGCATGAAGTTTTCATAGCATAATAGCAACTGTGAACTGACAATTCATAGATGTCTTTATTAGACAAAAATCCGTCAAATCAAATCTCCAGGAAATTCATCTGCAATATTTATGCAATAGTTAATGGCCTCTAATGCATCATTAAGGCTTGTTTGTTTTCATTTTCAAGTTCAATATTATATATTCCATTTAAAAGTGGATAGAAAAGTCTTATCACTTAATGTGTTCTAGTGGGCTGATATTCAAAACAATATACTCTGGTTAAGGTGTATACTTTGTAATCTTATCTTTTTAATGCATAATTGCAATTCGTGGTAGATTTGTAACATATAAATAAAATAACAACATAGTCTATAAGCACCGCTCTCGCTTTTCACCAACCGCACAGTTGAAATCCGCTTCAAAACAATGTTACATAAATAAACAGAACAGAGAGTGCCACGTGAGTAATTTATTGTCATACAAGCCGCTTTGGCGATGCGATCCGCTGATGTCGGGGTGTAATTACAAACAGATTGGATTTATTCGCTACGTGCATAGTACGAGTGACACTGCAGACAGAGTAACGCACAAGCCGTTTGTAACTCTATGAAAGTATCGGTTTCTTGAGAAAAGCACAGGTTTGATATTATGTGTGTGTATTACTACTATTATAAATACGGCAATAAATCTGTCTTCGTTATCTTCACATATAAACTGCATGACCAGTTAATACAGCACACTTTTCATTTTATACTTTTTATCCTGGAAAACATAAGGTTTTATGGCATGATAAAGCATCTATGGAACATACCAAATCCTACGTCACTTTCAATACAGTTATTTACAATCTGTATTCTTCAAAAATTACCATAATTTGATTAAGTAAATTATAACTATTAAGTACAAACATTATTATAATTATAGATTTCAAATGATGTATACTTGCATACTTATTTGTGAAATTCTGTAAATTTTCTGCCATAAAATCTTTATTCATTGCTTTTTTTTTCATATCTACAAGTATGTTCTTTAAAACATGGATTTCAGTTTGTTTCAGTTTATATTCATCTAGCTTTTTGCTTGATAAAACAAAGTTTTGCTCATTTTTATAAAGCATTATTGAGATTCTTAATCTTCTTTCAGTTGTCATTTTCCAAATTGAAATCATAAAGTATTGGCCCAGGAAATGATTAGCCCGTACAACGATAAAAATGACGTATTAACTTTGTTTATTATTATAAAAAGGCTTAATTATATCAAATCCCCATTAACAAAATTAAGAGGAACATCTCTGTAATTTGTTAAGCCCGAATCAAACAACCTAATGGAATTGTGAGTAATGACTTGACGACATACTCGGTCAGTTTGCCAAATTGATTTCCTGTACGAAACTTTGTAACTGATTTTTTATCTCTGAGATTTTTAAATTAGAGGGCGCAAAACAATTATCCTCATTTAATGTGTGACTCTAATTGAGGTTTGGACGGATCGCCGTGGGCATTTAATATGTCAGTTTGTATTTAGATGCACACGTGTGTTTAATCACGAGGGACGACATAACAATTAGTATTTTTTATTGTCGTTACAAATTCTTTAGTATTTGTAACAATAATAAACTGTTGAATATTGTAATATTTGGTTTGAATATTTGTAAGTTGACATACTTTTAAGGGGTTTACATACAACTTATTTTGGTAACAGTTATACTTAGATAAAATGTGGTGCTATGATATCTTCCAAACCATCGCCATAGAACACTTGATAGATTAACGTCGTATTGAGTTGTATTTCATTACTCATGCAAAGGCCTTCCATAGCCTTCTTAAATTACCTGTAAAATAAATATTATAAATTTTAGAAACACAGAAACTCCCTACTTGTAAAAGCTCAATTCCTACTTTTTGTAACCACCAACCAAAACAGAACACACAAGCGAGTACTCCATTGCAACATTATTTTTTTCTTTAATTATTCGGTGGACTTGCGATCGATTTTATCAGCACACTTTACGAAGGGTTCAATTTGTGTCGTTACAACTAATTTATTAATTTTCGAGTGAGATATGGGAGTTATTAACTCTTAATTATGAACCGTTGTGACCTTTAAGCTCGATATAAATAGCCAGACCTATCAAGTTTCGTTTCAATTTAAAAGTTACCTTTTTCTAGGTGTTGATTTTATAAATTTGAAATTATCTCTCACGGTAATTAGATAGGCTGTAAAGTAACAGCCTATTAACGTCTTGCTAATTAGTAAAAGGGTTAAATTATGTAAATCTAATTAGGCATCACATGAGTCCTTATACTCGTATTGTTGGCAAATATGGTATACTCCTCATATAACCACTACCTATTATAGCTTACTTACAAGTAAAATATAAAAGATGTTAAATTATAGGTACTATGTTCAAGTCATATGTCATCTATATTCGTAGAAATAGTTGACTTTTATTTTACTTAAGTTAAATCACATTCTATGTGATAGTTTAAAAGGCTCGTATAAAGCAAATTAAAATGAGGCTCTTCTTATAATTAATATAATATAAAATAATCTATAATTCTTTTTAATAACAGTCGATTTTTTGCATTTCACATTTTGATTAAATCTTCAGTTACACTTCAAAAATATTTTAACCTAGGTACACATTAACAAGAAGGTTATATCGTAGCGAAATCGATATCGTAAAGCACAGCTCCAATACAACTCGGCCTAGTCTAATAAGTTTATTTACCTCTAAGATTCTAAGCACGGCTGAATTTCCCGTTACAGGCGTCGCCAGATTGGCCTATTGTTACATCGAGCGGTCTTATTGGCGGCTTGTTAGGTTGCGTGTTGACTCTCCTCCAATCAGAACAGAGAAAGGCTCTACTAGTCGTAGATTTGAGAACGCTTCTGTTAAGCAGTGCGTTGCTCTGTGAAGTTAACAATGAAGTAGTTGATCAAATATAGGCCCTGTGTATATAAAAATAAGGGTGTGGTCGGCTTGTGATGGTATATAACTAGTAGGTGTTTAGGAAAACATGGGAACCTTTCATCGAGTGAAAGTGGAGTTGGGTGAACTTATTTACTTTTGATACAATACATTATTGCAAACGTGCATTGTTTATTTGCATGTTTGTGAACGTAGATGTTGAATACCTACATGACATGTATAAATATAAATAAAATTTATACAACATCCAAGTGATTGTAACTATTCTTATAAGAATATTTAAGTGAGCGCTGACCTACTGGACATTGTAAAAATTCAAAAATATTAAAAGACATCTTACCTAAGGTATGGAAACTTACAAAAAAAAATGTTTATTTACGATTAATTTACTATCTTATGGTTTTACGTTTTTTCTAGTTTACAAAAAATTAAAAAATTACCAGAGCGTATCTTAATTACGAGTAGAACATTAAAATGCTTCCACAAAGTATGTTTTTAAATTACAAAGGTGTTGAACTGATGTAATCAGTTGAATATAGTAGCCACCCCCCAATTTGCTGGAAGTGTTAACTCGTAAGCCATTTAAACGACACGCCTGCACTTAGTAGTTTTATGATTAAACAAAAATACGTAATCCTTCACCGTTTTTTGAAAGAACTTTAGCTGTTAGTGTTAATTAATGTGTTCATAATTTGTCATTATTAAATAAATCATTTTGTCAAAATGGCTTCCTTTTGTAAAAGAAAGTATGTACCCATGATGTTGCTATGACATTGAGCATGAGATCAAAAAACTTACTTTACAAATAAGTAAAAAAAAAATTAAAAAAATATATATATATGTTTATTTTAATCTAAGACAGTACCTACTATTTGACTTTCTAACTAGAAATTTCAAAAAATTTAATCTAATTGAAAATATGTTATTTAAAATAGACTATGTATGTATTTTAAACAACTTTTTTTCTAATAGATTTAGACGCAGACCCCATACTGTATTTATTAAAAAAAATCTTTCCATAATGATATCATTCAAATGATTGGAGTTGTGATAACTCGGACCCGTGCCTCTTAACCGAGGGGTGCGGGTTCAATCCCGGGCACGTACCTTTGGATTTTTAAATCAATGTTTGTATACCACTAGCTTGGCGGTGAGGGAAAATATCGTGATGAAATCTGCACATTGCAACGAGTATGGATGTGTAACGATGATTCAAAATTTGTCTCGTTCCCATATATAAGGGTTACCAGACTCGCTAAATCCTGGATTATGATCTAAGCGGACCCCATCTAAGCACGGAACATAACGCTAGGAAGATGATGAATGATATCATTCAAACATAGCAATATAACATAATCTGCACAACTCTGTTTGGATTTTCTAACTAGAATTTGAAAAACTCTATCAGAAATATATTGTTGAAAACAGGATCATCCGTACAATTCATATTGTACACATTTAAATACTTTTTGCTTTTCACGGTGATTGTTCTTATGTACATTGTTAAGAATTAACATCAGGCCCGTAAACCCTGAAGTGGTAGGCAGAGTTAAAAAGTGATATTATTCAAAACACAGCAATAACAAACTTTAAATGCCTCTCATAAATAGCTAAGATCCTTTAAAAACGTCATCAAACTACTTACTTTCCGTTTCTCCAAAAGGACGAAGAGTAAGCAGAAAACATTTTCATTCACAGTCACCTCATTCACAGTTCCGATCGCATTCCCATTCAAGTCACACAGTATATCAGCTTCCGAATGTCTTTGTGATGGGACTTTTACTTGTGACAAAAAAGAACCGTCACGTATTACTAATTTCACCGTCATTACTCCGAACGTGCCGTAAGCCGTGGCGAGGTGGCGCCACGGAGTTTATTGTCGTGGTGGCAACCGCTTAACATTTAGATCCAAGACGTGCCCCGGTTTTTGATTAGGATTTTTATTACTGCTTATTAGTGTGCCTTTTGGTGGCGTGGTGGAATAGAATCACAGCAGTGATATTTTGTGAAACATTTATCTATGAATATATTGTTTCTTCTTTTACCTCTTTAGTTAACTTGTCAGTGATCTTTACATTATTCTCGCCAGTGGCATTAATAGAGCGTGTAAATTCTCAAAAGTTAGTGGTTGATAGTTTTTAGCATATTTTTGTTACAGAATACCTGCACGTAAAGATAAATGATATGATAAATCTATTTATCAAGATACCAGCCTTAACGCGAAAGGTTCAATAGCTAGCACGTAAATGATTGGATTTAAAAACATTAAGTACGGTTGTCCGGATATTTTATAAAATTATTTATTACGTGTGGGTTAATATAACTAGCTCAACAGTGTGTAAGAAAAAATTGAAATAAATATTATAATAAATTAACAATGCACTATGTTTCCCTTATCTAATGATTACGAAAGTCAGATCACATTTATTGCAAGGTATTAACTAATATTAGCTCAATAATATTTGAGCAAAGTAATGTACGGTCATCCTTGCTCACTGCTTTATAAGGTACCTGTATATTTTGAACTCTTTTGAACTTACCATAAATCAATAAAGTCTTTTAACCTCATCATGAAAATTACTCATTTAATACCATATGAATAAACAAGTCTACGTTTATGTTCATCATCTCCTTAAATTTCGCATTAAACCTTATTAAAACCCAAACAACTTCGCATTTTAACAAGGTACCTACAAGAAAATTGTATGACAATAAAATTAAACGTCAATTACCAAAATTGATATCACGTAATTAGACCCTAATTATTGAGCCCAAAATTGATGCAGAGAGCAATTTTGCAATGACAATGTAGCAATTGACAATGGTGAGACGTGATTTCATTCATCTTTGTTGTAAGCAAACATCGAATATGTAACAGAGCGAGAGACTAAAATAATTGTTCATCATGCACCTTAATAAAAATAAAATTATAATAAAAAAACTTCCGGTTGACACATCAATCCCTACTTCCAAACTAAGCTTATGCTTGTCCTATGGATACTAGGTGAATGAATAGAAAAACTTAAATACGTTCATAAACATCGAAGACTCGAGTATAAATGTCCATGTTCAACACACGGAACATTTTACCGTAGCGGGCTTTGAACCCGCGACCCTGGGTTTCGTGGCCAGGTTCTCTGACCACTCGACCAATAGGCCAGTCAAACAAAAATTACTTACTTGCCAGTGCTGTTAAATTAGAACCAATTTTAACAATATCTGACATTACATTTAACAGTACTAACGGTCGCCAACTGGTCGAAGTTCAACCATATTTTTCTATTATTATTATTTATTAAAATATTATCTTTCTGGACTCCTTCTCCATATAAAATGTAACTGTGCCAAATCTCATACTCCTCCGTCCGCGTATTTTGATAAAAACAGGTACAAAGTTTTTGCTTCACGTATTAATATAAAGGTTTAAATTGCATGTAAAATTAATTTGTAATTTTTTTTACATTTCCTTATGCCTGAATTATTTAATAAGTACACATGTATAAACATCAACTTGTAAGCAAGAGTTTTTTTTTCTTTTAACAAATAATCGCAGAAGACGAAAAAATTCTTGCTTACAGGACTGGAACATGCAAAATAACTTCAAAATAAACCCAAACCGTGTAAAGTAAATTTAAAGTCCCACATGACCCGTACTTAAGCTGATAGTAGAAACCGCCTATCCTGTCGCTCTGGTAAAATAACCATAAAATTAATTAGTATTCTAAGATTTTACGACGCTATAAATGAATACGGTTGCCGAGTTCTCATGAGTTTTGCCTCCATTTTTTGCTTTGGAAGCACTGATGAAGACATCGCTCCAATTAAAAATTTCACATTTTGACTGTGTCTGTATTTATGAATCCTAAATAATGTACGGGGAGCCCTAAAAAGTGTTTACCGTTCTTCAAAAGCATTCCTCTAGCCAGGACTTTCTGACGTCATACAACAGTCAATCAGTTTACGTTGTCAGATTGTGGGAAGACCTCCTATTGTATAAAAAGGGTAAAAAAGTACCTTTGAGAAACAAAGGTTCCGTATATACTGTTTTGAACTTTGTTTATCCGATCTCACTTTTGATGCTAATTATTTTTTTTGATTTAACAATACTTATATATATAATAAGGAAATGCTTTCATATTGAAAAAAGTTAAAAAGGCAACGGAAAATACTCCGATATCAAAGATCAGTCCGAAAGTAGACGTTACGTTGGCCAAATGGATGGCGGATATTAAGTATTTGCATGAAACGTTAACGATATATGGTATTGTCTTTCTTAGAATTTTATAGCCAAATAAGAGAATCACTTATATAACAGGGTATTAAAGATAAAATACAGAAACTAATATGATTAACGACCAAGAAAGATTTTTCAAACAAGTTCTTCGATTCTCAAATGGATCACCAAAACTGAGCAGTGCATCATAACAATACGAAATTGATGAGATGCCGACTAATTAAAACGATCTCGCGGTAGGGAGCCCATCTAGAAGTGATGAATAAATAACGCATTTCCCTTAATTTACAAATGACCAGGTTATATGGTAAAAAGCGTTCTGGCCAGGTCGCCCCGTGAGCTCGCCAGCGGGGAGCTACCAGTGAATGCGGCATATTAGTAAATTAACCGCTAATATATATTTTTTCTGGAATACTTAATAATCGAACAAGAATCATAACTTTTACTAGATTGCAACTCGTTAAAATCATTTGCCTTTTACTAAATGGGATTAAAATGGCGCTAATTCTGTAAAATACATTTTATTGCTCTTAAGTGGTAACTACTGGCGAAGTAGATATTGCCAATATTGATTGGCAATATTTTCGAAAACTATCTGAATGTTTCCATTTATTGGCCCGTTGGTCGAGTGGTCAGAGACCCTGGCCACGAAACCGAGGGTTGTGGGTACGAATCCCGCTAGGGGAAAATGTTGCGTATGATAAACATGGATGTTTGTACTCATTGTATCATGGATGTTTATAAACGTATTTAAATATGTCTATCCGTTCACCTAGTATCCATAGGACAAGCTTATAGCTTAGTTTGGAACTAGGGAATTGGTGTTTCAGTCTGGATAATTTATTTATTCATTAGATTAAAGCTAATTTCAAACTATGTGAAGGTGCCGAAACTAAACTAAACCGATAATTTAAAAACTCTACACAATTTAATTAAGTGAATACACCCAGATTAATGACTAATGAACGATTTACGTATAGTTAATACTGTAGTATTTGTGTAAAGTTATCTAAACAATTTCCAAAATAGTTACTTTTACAAAAATCATCGTTCATGTGACGAGTCTAGAATGCTATGTCTAGTCGATTACTCTACTTGCCGGGCTTCACTTAACTCTTCACGTAACCATACCCCACACTTTACTCATAAACAGAAGCAGTTAAATCCTCTAGAAAACGATTTTTTTACTAAAATGTGGAAAATAGACTCGATTATCGCATAATCTCTTAAAGACGTGTTTCATTGAAGCATCAAATTAGCTAGAGTGCCTAATGAAACTATGTGCACTATGTCCATTAAAAGCGTTATAGAAAACTTAATAGACAAACCAATTTCACGTCATAAAACGTTAACTTCATTTCGTTTAATATCAGTGAAGATGTTCACTTAAATGAGATTACAAGGCTTTTCAGTATAAGAGGGACAAAGATCGGTTAATACGATAACGGAATAAAGTGGGAATGATATTACCGGATCGCTAAGATGCTTGCCATTACGCGAGCATAAAAGTTCTTCACTTAATAAAGAAGTAGATTTTATACACGGTGTGGACATGCCACATAAGCGTTGGTCCCAAAATAATCCCCTGTTGGAATTTAAATAAGACGCCAATTAGAAGCAGGGTAATGAATGTACTGGTATTCTTGCGGCCTTTTAATAATTTTATCAGGGCAACGTTAAATCTTTTACATTTATTGCTTAATAACCGCATCACGTGGCGGTGGCACTTCTTTTGACGACTTTAAACGCTTTACAAAAGTTAAGGAGGTCATTATCGACGTTTTGTTTTAGTCATATTATTATTTTTATATTTATCATACTTGCAATATTAGTTTAGGTAAGCATGTTTAATGAAAATTTCGTTTGGTAGCTGTTTTGATTTATCTAAATCATAAAAATCAAGGAGGAGTAAAGTATTAAGTTTTACATAAACATGTTCGATTAGATAGTTTCTTTTTTCAAATCAGGTCAAGTCGCATTATCTTATCTAATATCAACTAAGTTCGATCACAAACAATATTTTGACAGTTGTCAAAACTGTTTGAATATTTGATGATTGACAGTGGTTGTTTAATTATGCAAGTCAATTAGCATTATAAATTAGTTTAATCGACAATCATTATCCCCATCCTTCTTCTGTATATTACTTTATCACATTTGTAACCATGGTCACGTACAACCCTTAATTTTGAGTCTAGCCAACCAAAAAAACTTCATAAATCTTAGGTAGCACAATCCAATGAAAGTATGATTGATCTTTCCTTAAATAAAATTAACCTTGAATTTGCATCCGAAACTTCCTCAACTTTTTTTCCACATAATTTGCATGTGCCGACCACAAAGCCTGCGTGTGGCACGAGGTAAAAACTCACTTTTGAAACATGAAACAATAAATCAAAGTACAAAAACACGTGTTACTCGGGTCCGTTGTTTACACGTATGCATCGACATTGTCGCCGGCCTGAAACTGAGACTTGACTTTTAAGGGGAAGGTGAATCATTTCTACGTAGGAAGGCCCATGTATTCTTTATTTTCGCATGCTCTATCACTCATGGGGTCAACATTGTTGTTATGTTTTTAAACTTGCATTTATGTATCAGATGTAACAACAGCAATACACAAATATTCTGTTAGAATTGAGTTGCTGACTCGTTTGGTAAAAGTGTATTTTGTTCCCTTGCACCGATATTTGACTTTTGGAATAGAATGTATCTTGCACAAGTCACGAAGCTTGACCTGTTTCTATGTATGTAATGCCTTGTTATATTTAAGTCCCATGTTGGTCGGGGACTAAAATAGAATGTGTTTCTTGCCTAGCATGTCGTAAAAGGCGACTAATGGTATATGGGGTTTTGGGTATGTGATTCCATCTAACCCAGTCCAGCCCAGTTTTGTTATTGGCTGAATGTGGTTAAAGGTGCCTGTTGCCCCTTTGACTCTGCATACCCCTTCGGGGATTATGGGCGTGATGTTATGTATGTTATATTTAAATACGAGGTCTAACTTAAATTAAAAACTTTATACTGAAATTAAAAACAACCAGCTTGTCGTTTTTTCATGAACAATCTTTTGTGGATTTTTATATTGCTGGAAATTAAATGGCGCTACTAAATATACATACTTAATTGAACAATAAAAATATGAATGATCAATATTTAATAATCATAAATGTCACGTCCTATTTACCTCTAGTAATAAGTGACCGAAGCTCTTTTAAAAAATACATTTTAATAAATTCAATCTTTATTAAGCAAATAAAAATTTGCACTTAGGGAACTAAACTTTTAATGTGCAAGACTCCGTATGTATTTTAATTAATTAAGATGTTCCCTCACCACCTACGGTGGAACATTACTCGCTTGTTTGATTCCGAAACAATTTCTCATTAATATTTAACAAAATGATTACATTATTACCAACAAGCGAAATCGCGTGCGGGGGCTAGTCTAAGTGTGGTTTAAAGAGGTAATAAATTGGTTCATAAAACCGACGATAAATATAATCGAAAGCATCTGGATCTTAAGGTGCTGCGTCATAATAAATACTTCTCTTTGCTCATTACCCTACCGCCCAAAACGAACGGACGACACACCGTTGCAAAAACCCCAAATGACATACACCACGAATTCACTTAGCGAAATTGAGAAATAAAGATAATATTTTTTGCTTACCAAAAAGTGCTCTAATTGATATTTCATTCAACGCTTTGGCTCTTTGGGTGGCGGGACATAAAAATATGTGTAATGAATATGACACCGGCGACGTTGGCTCGCCTTTTTGTTTATGCAAATTTAAAAATATTTCCACAAAGTTATTTACGTAGTGAATAATTTACATAAATATGTAATGTTTTAGTGCGTTTTCAGTGGGATTTTCGAATACGCTCATATCTTATTACATTTGTACGCAACCAATCTTCTATGTATAGTTAAACTAATGAACCAATCAGCATTTAAACATATCTACATATTTATTTTTATTTCTGTTAAAATTAGTTACGGCACATTTTTTAGAATACATATTTGACATATTTATTATTGGTTTTTTATTGTCGGGCAACCACAACTTTCGAAGTTATCTAAATCAAATCAGGTGTAACTAACTATACACAAGTAAACAGACGTAGCTAATGTGACATAAATGAAAACAAGCAGATGTTACATCATAACATTACGTCCAATTAAAAATAATAACATGATTGGTTCATACAAAAACAAACCCTTTCGGTCAGAACAATTGATTTGATGTCTTATTTGAAATCTTTCAAATTACACGTTTCAATGGACTTTGTTTTTGTGAAGGTCTATTAACTAGTAGTTGCGTGTGGCATTGTCTACAACGTTTTCTTATTGACTATATTCGATGTCGTGACATCCAAAATTAATAAGGTACTCAGGTATTTTCTTAAATTTCAAATTATATGAATCAACAATTTGTAGCAGCTCCTTCATATTTTTTTACTTTTGGGAGATAATCGCATACCTTAACCAGTCAGAAATCTGTACCAACCCTTTCGGATTTCTTTTTTATGGCATTAATTCTTGTAGGCCAACTGATTGGATCAGTTGAACAGTGACAAAATACTGGGGGCACTGTTCCTTTGTCATGTAGTTCGGTCTGTCTGTGTATCGAGATGTATCCCACGATATTGAACTTGATGTCATTATTAAGACATCACTTACCCGGTGGCAGGCGATCCTCTTGTGAGATAACATGTTGATCATTTATACATTTGAGTATCAGGACGAGATATGTTACGAGTCTCAAGTACAATGGGAATCGAATTTACATATTTGGAATACGTTGCTTTTAAATGCTTTAGTTTAATATGCAACTGGATTTAATTGATCATGATTTAAAGTCTTTTTGTTTGTAGGTTTTATATTTCGTGTGTAAGGCAAATGGTTTCTCTAAAAGAAAATGTTATATTTACTATCGTTAAAAAGACATACCTATGTAATAGTCACATGTGCATAATTTTCCCCAAGAGAAAATGTAAAGAATATTCTTCTAGTATTTGATTTGACTGGCCCGTTGGTCGAGTGGTCACAGACCCTGGCCACGAAACCAAGGGTCGCGGGTTCGAATCCCGCTAGAACAAATGTTTCGTATGATGGATATTTGTACTCGAGTCATGGATGTTTATAAACGTATCTAAATCTGTCTATCCGTTCGCCTAGTATCCATAGTACAAGCATAAGCTTAGTTTGGCACTAGAAAATTGGTGTCTCAGTCTGGAAAATTTATTTATTTACTGCTTAAGCGAAACCTAGATCTTTAAGATAATACAACTAAATCATGAATACAATTAAACAACTTTAACATTTCACAGAATCAGATCTACATAATACCTATATATGATTCCTGTCGTTTATTTCTCACAACTGTACTTGAGACTATCACAGTTTTCGACATCAAAAATATAAGAAATATTAATTTCTTCATTAGCTAAGCTTCCGTAACCCCATTCCATAGGCCCTCCTCCTAGTTGCGGGTGCGTCGTTTTTTCATCCATAGCATTATTAGATCGTGCCTTTATAGCATGAAAATTCTTTAATTAAACACAAAGGTGGATTTTTTCATTGTGGTTAACGCCTTTTTTGTTAAAGAATATTGCCGCTCATCAATTTAATAACTCATTTTTGGTGTGTATAGGTAATAATCGGTTTCTGGGTGAATCTCTGAATGGATAATTTTATTGTTCGTTATAAAATAGAGGTAGCGTTGTTATTGTATCGCAATCACAGTCCAACAAGCGTGTTTTTTGGAAATAGTCTTTATTTGTGCATCTATGAAAGGAATGAAGTATCTGCAAAGAAAAAAAAATTGTTGCGTTTAAGTTAGTCATAATAATACTAAAGTTATAATACCTACATATCATAAGTTTCTAAATACTTATTTAGTTATTTTTTTTAATATAAATAAAATTTATTTACTTAAACTATAGAAGTTCAGCTTTTCATTAGCTGAACTACACACATATTAATAAAAATAACTTGCTTGTTAAAATATACAGATAAAATACCTACTTAACACATTTAAACGAACGAAATAGCAATTATACGCCAAAACATACCATTTACAATATATAAAAAACATTACATACAAAATACATTATAAGATGTAAAGTATCCCCAGTAGTGAACATTACAAACCGATCTCTTCATTAAAATATGCGGAGCGCCGGTACCTTTTAAGTATATAAAATTGTCATCTGAACTTACATAACTTTATTGCTCCAGTTAATTGAGAGGAGAGGATTAGTAATAGTCTCAAATCGTTAAAATGTTACGTTTACTACGTCCTCTATAAAGTCTAAGAGGCCTCCACCTTCGCCTACCTGCGACCACCGCGTGAGCCGGCTAAATTCGCTGAGACGTTACAATTTAATTAAGGGCGGGCTCCTAATTAATGTTTCCTTCATCTGAGCTAGTTCACGACCGATTGGACCGCTTTGTTTGAACCATGACGATTCATACACTTGTATCGCTAAGTGAATCGTGAAATTGTTGACAGCTATGCGATGTAACGTTGACAAAAGTTTAACGGCAAAAAATGAGCGGAATTTTATGTTTGTAGTTGTTAATCCATTTTTTGTAAAGCGAATAATTTTTATAATATTTTGTAAGAGAATTCATTAGATACCTAACTATTGACTGGCCCGTTGGTCGAGTGGTTAGAGACTCTGGCTACGAAAGCAAGGGTCACAGCTTCGAATCCCGCTAGGAGCAAATATTTCGTGTGATGCATATGGATTTTTGTACTCGAGTCATGGATGTTTATAAACGTATTTAAGTATGTCTATCCGTTCACTTAGTACCCATAGCACGAGTTTAGGGAAATGGTGTATCAGTCTGAAGAATTTATTTATTTATTTATCTATGTATAAATATAGATTTGTAGTACATTTTGTGATATTTTTTTGTCGAAACACAAATATGAGCCGACATACGCTACACTTAACCTGAACGCATTTTTTGTAATTTCACTTAAACGACTTCATTGATCCTTAGATATTTAGGTTAAAAAGGGAAAATGCTTCTAATAGTTGTTGGTAGATTTTTTTTTCACATATATAATCACCATCATGATCTTATTAATATTGCATAAATATAATTAAGTATGCCCGAATTTTAATTTCTAGTACCAGGTTATGTACCTATTGTTTAATCCTTAGCACTAGCCTCAGCGTGCTAAGGATTAAACAACTTTTTGTTGGCTTCTGAATCGTCATTACTCAAAGGGAATTGTATAAATGGCCAATATCACGGTCCGAAGACTTACCGTTACATGTTAACAATGACATATCGGTATCACCGCGGAGCCGGCCAGCTCCCTGTAGCTAATTCACGCAGCAAGACGTCTATCGTGCTGAGCCTTTGTCAATACAGAAACCATTAATCAAGGTCAAATTATGCCCTCACTCCGTTTTATTAAGATTCGATTCGCATTCAACTGCAGGGAATTTTATACGAAACCGTAATTGTATAAAGGACTGCTTGCCGCGAACCGTGTTATCGAATTACGTTCGCGGTGATCGGTTTACAAATGAAAGTGGTATCTCATTTCAGAATTTCGGATGAGGAAGATATTCGTAATCAACACGAATGCGGATTTTTACTTAAAATGCCAATCCTGACTTATTTTTGTTTCTTTAAATCGCGCATTTTGTTGATGGTCAGCTGATAGCGGGAAGATTGAAGTAATCAATGCAGTGAATTCATTACACTAATTGAAAGCTTTTGAACGATATCAGTGATAGTATTTTGCTATTCAGATAACCTACGTAAGAGTGACATTTTCATAATGTTATATTTAGATGTGAACCACGGACTACTTGAATAAAACTGTGATTTCTATATAATTTCTTAGCCGACCTTCGTATGAAAAATAATTAAACCCATATTTTTCCAATAACCAATCTTCAGAAATATAAGAATGTTATTTTGTTTGGATTTCAAAAGAATCGGTGTATATATACGAGTATGTTTTATTGATTGTAGGCGTTTACGCCCGTTCACGTAGAAATTCTCAGTTTATTTTAGTACAGTCCGCTTAGTATTTTATTGGCACCGTCATTAACATTTAACACCGATAAAATGACTACTGAAAAAAGTTACAATATACTATTTATTATGTATGCTCCAAGCAGAACATAATAGAGTCGAATAAAACTGTGACACTTGTCTGCACACCTCGGTAGGACAAATATTCCGGGTTTTTGTGGCGGATTTTATGCGCCGTTCGCCACGACTCCTAGTGTGATCCGACAACCATTATAAATGAGTTACTTACGAGGCTTATACGCTAACTTATGTATGGGAGAACAAGTTCCCAAACATGTTGGAGGCTGCAGCATTAAACATGGTCATAGACTCCAGGGTAGGATTACTCGCGGCTGGAATACTAATGAGCACTGAACTATTTTAGAATATATCATTAAGAAACAGGTCACATAATATGAAATGCAGTAGTTCTGATCTTCGTTTAAGTATACTTTGTTGGAATTAAAAGTGCGTACCGGGTGACAGAGATGGATATATTATGACAAGGAGGTGTGAATGAGGTTTCCGATCGTGAAGGCAGGTGTGGCCGTGCATCTGCGCGCGCGCCGCCTGGCACGTGCGCCCTTACCAAAGCCTTCAGTCTTCAAAGTAGCCTCCGCGGCTTCATTTGGTCTATTGTCGTTAGAAAATATTGTTGAGATTACTAAATCTTTGACTGATCTTATCACTGTCAGAAAGAAGAAATTGTTTATTTGTATAAAATTACGGATATATTCCATTGATCTTCTGAAGATTCCTAATTTAATTAGGGCACACGAGAATTTCCACACAACTTTAGTTGTCTATCTTAAGATAGTCAAAATTTTCTTATACTTCTTTAGTTAGTTAGATATATGACATTGTATACTACAGGTAACTGATACAGACATATGAGAATGAATTGGGGATTTAATCGCAAGCGGCATAGTTTATGAAAGGTCAAAATATTCATAATTTCTGTCATAATTCGTTGGAAGTTACGAATTAAATAGCTGATGCGATTATTTTTTTAAAGTGTTTTCATCCCAATTCCCTATAGGGGTAGGCGAAGAAAACCATTGAGATGCTTTTATTTTAAGTTATAATTTAATTGTTATTTCAACACACATACTGCCAACTACGAGTAAATTTCCTTAAATATGAAAACGTGTTTACAAGTTACTTACACTTCGCTAATGACAATTTTATGTTTGGTTGTTGCATTTTTTTTATAGTAATCATATGTAAACGTCTGTAAACGGAGTAACATTAAATGTTAATGCAAGCGAAAAAAAATTTAAAACACTTTTATAGAAGTACATTTTTGGTAGCGACCACCAAGAAACACTAGTAAAGCGCAAACAATTATTATCATCGATAACTCATTTGAGTGCGACTGTGACGCGGAATGCAATAAATTACGCCAAATTCAGTATACAGAAGATAAATCGCCCTCCATATGTCAATCTTGGATTATAATTGAAAAGTAAAGTCGTGTTTCCTTTTTTCGGTATCATTAACAGCAGTGTGGTCGGCACGAGCGGTCGCCAATTTTATAAGCAATTTTGGGAGCAGGAAGCCTGAGTGCGACAGCCTGATTTCAATAATAAATCGATACCTCCACAATTCACTGTCGGACAGCGTTTGGCGGAGCTCTAGTGTGGAATTATCGACATTGCCACGATGCGTAGGGGCGGGGACCAACGGTTTCTTGAAGCCCCACCGAATTTTAAGGCAGTAGCCGGAATCATCGATTAGGGGGTTATTTGGCACTTGTTTTGGTCACTCGTAATTGCCTGAAATGCGTCCTGCGATTTTACTTTGATCCACAGCTTATTTTCTTGGTTAACAGTCTGGTGGAACCTCTGATTTTAACTTTCATTAAAATGTCACATGACAATTGATGGTTATTAATTAAACCATCAATATTAAAATATATATATATATTTTTTTTAACGACATCACATACCTACATTCGAAGTAAGTAGCTTAAGCACTTTTGTTACGGATATCAGAAACAAAAGTGGTATAACAAATATATACTTAAATATTGGATATTAACACCCAGCCACAGAACAAAAACACAAGTAATCACACGAATGTTTGTCCTGGGTGGGGATTGAACCCACAATGCCCTCTTGGCGCATGGGGCGGGGTCACTACCGAATGCGCCATCGAGCTTGTCAATTTTATACATTAAAATTTTAAAACTGATTTATTCAAAGTACTTATAAAATGTGTTAAAAAATTTATAACTAAGGTTTTTCCACTTTATGCTTGACCTCTTAGCCCTAAACTTACATTAAAATATCCCAGATATTGTTTCAAAGGTGTGAACGCTCTTGTTTTCGTTAAATAACATTGTAATTGTTTTAAATGTGTATAAAAATTAAAAATGTGCTTATCTGCTTATTTTTATTACTTGAACAAGGCTGTACTTCGATCGCCAAGATAAGCTATCCTTGCGGGTGAAGGATTTTGAATGCGTAAAATTTATTAGGTTACATTAATTATGCAAACTAAATGTCCAAGCACAGCTGATGTTCATTATAGAAGTAAATACTTTTATGTTAATGAAAGCATTAAAATGCCATGGTTTAACCAAAACAGTTTTATTCATCATTAAAAGAAGGACTGTCAGATATTACGCTATTATCCGCTTCATTCGAAATGAAAAAGGCTTTTGAAAATGTTAAGTTCACACTTGGTGGTGCGTCATTCATTACAAAGTATTTTTTTGTTTGTGTGAGATGCAATGGAGTTAAACAAAGTGTTTACCTTGGTTTGCTGTTTACAAATAGATGTTTTTGCACTCGTACTAAAAAAAAAAGTTAGCTTAACGAGTTTGTTTGGTAGAGATGATCATTTTATTTAGATACACTTTTTTCCAAATCCATTTCCTATACAATCCATTCCTGTAACCTATGGTAGTTTAGAGAAACCTTTTAAATAAATTCAACAGAGTAACATAAAATTTTCAGAATTTTAAACGTATTATAGAACGTGTTACCTGTGTTAGCAAGACTTGTCTTACATATAAGACTTAATTATAAGACTCCATAGAAATTGTACACAATCTATACTTATAATAAATCTGTAGAGAGGTCAATTCTGTACATGAAATATATTTTCAAAATAACTATCAGGGGGTGATTAGTGATCGATACTGATGCCAAAAATGCAATCAGTAAATTTTTTGTCTGTCTGTCTGTCTGTCTGTCTGTATGTTCCTTATAGAAACAAAAACTACTCGACTGATTTTAACGAAACTTGGTACAATTATTCTTCATACTCCTGGGCAGGTTATAGTGTACTTTTCATCACGCTTCAATCAATAGGAGCAGAGTAGTGAAGGGAAACGTTGGGAAAACGGGAGAAGTTACTCCATTTTTTAAGCTTCCGTCGCGTGTGCAGCCTTAATGCAGTTAAAGTTACATAGAAATCATGTATGACGGATATAGTCTTTATAATATTAACCATAAACCCGGGTGACACCGCTGGCACAGCTAGTTTAACAATAATTAACAAATATGTCATATAAAAAGTCATATGTATGTATGAAAAAAATGTTTTTTTATTTGATTTTGTGTAACTTCAACTATAAGAAATTTTATTCGAATAATACTTAAGCTGGCACCTGCCGTGTCGTTATGGAAAAAAATTCAACTAAATATAACAAAGAATTACCAATTTACATAAAATACCCATTTCGCAGATTGTTAAAAATTTGCTCATGATTAGATTTTACAGGGAAGACTATGATTTAACGACATATATTATATTATAGGAAATAGAATAATTAGATAGATATTGAAGAAAAAGTATATTCTTTGTGACCATAAAATTTATTAAAATTGACTGATACCCATCATCTTGTTAGCTAAGCAATTTGCATCAAATCATAATAATTTCTTTGAGAAAGAAACCGCCTTTTAAGTGAGACTTGGTTCCAGATACTGAACGGCAAAATTCTTGTATTCATATAAAAACATGTCAAAAAAACTTTTAGATAACACCTAAAATAAGGCATCGGCTTGTTAAAAAGCTATTAATTTTAGATGATTCCAATAAACGTTTTAACACCTTTTCCTTAAGGTATCATTAGGCTCATTATTGAATGCGCCGACGCGGATCTGTATCAATTGGGACAAAAATGGGTTAGCCTTTGTATTAACTCGAAATAAGTGGTCGTTATTGGAATTTGTACCGGTTTTTGTTTTAACATCGGTACTTAGATATGCATTAAGTACTCTCACATACAAGGTATTATACTCATCATCATCCTCTTGCCCTTCTCCCTGTTCATCTGGGGTCGGTGCAGCATGTTTTCCTTTACCATACGTCCCGGTAGTAGTATACAGGGTATTATACTAGTTTACATATTTTTTATATCAAAATTTTATAACTATATTGGGGTCCATTGCAACTGTGTTGAATTCAATTTCTAATAGACAAGTACGTTATTTTTTAGCATAACAATGGGTCTTTATAAATTTATGGTAAGTTTTCCAGAATATAATAAATTATTAGTAAATTTTGGTAATACAAGGATAGTAATTTATTTTAAAGTTTTTATGTGATATCTTTCAATATTTACGTTTATATATCAATAATATTCCAAAGTGTATAGGGAAAAGTTTTTGGTATTTAGCGCATGAAGTCAAATTTGGTTCAGCTTGAGATGCCATATTTCTCAAATAGATACCTTTCTTATCTAAATATCAACTCTCCTTATAATCGGTGTATTAAGGACGAAAAGTTCAAAATCTGATATTTGCTGCAAGGAGAACCAAGCATGGGAACCGCTAGTTCGAAACGAGATGATTAGTGTATTATCGGGCGCATATTTATTTGTGTTCCAAAAAGATTTTCTGTCAAAGCAAACAGAGCCGCTATACAAACGGAAAGCCGAAAATTTATGATCAAGGGAGTTAATAAAACAACCCTCGAGTTCATTAAGGCCAGCTTAAATTTTATCTGTGCAGTTTTATGTTCACCACCGGGCCGGCGCGGGCGCATCGGATACACGTACTAATTGGAACTCCGTACTAACTAATTAGAATAAGATGTGGTCCCATCGGGAGTTTGCGGAGAAAGTGCTGATTTAATCGACCTTTATCGTGTCCGCGTGTCCTGAGAATCGGTTTAATTTGGCGAAAGTGATCATTTTTGGCGACGTGAATATTCACGTCGCCAAAAATGATCACGGCACATATGTGCCGTTGATTCCAATGGCATTTGATTAGCTGGTGTTTTGGGTTATGTTCTGTTTTACAGAATAATTCGAAAAAACATTCCACACACCACAAAATACATTCCGCCTTTTCAAAATGTATTAATCGACCTACCTATGTCTAGATATGTAAAATTTGAAATGTTGGTTTATTTAATAATGTATTTGACCACTAAAAATGCCATCAGGAAATATATCAAGTTTTATAAGGTGATATGAGAATAATTTTTCGAGTTTCCTGGGGTTTCCCGACCTGCAAAATTTTTCAATGTGGGGGCATACCGGCCGGGGGCAACCCGGAATGGGGGCATAACGGCCGGACCCGTCCTACCCTCCATCGTTCCCCTACAAAAGATGTAACGGCGCGTAAGGGTATTTCCCTAGAAAAAAAGGTATGATCTATTTACAATGTCACACTTCTGCTGATGTAACAGATAATTTTGTTGTCTAATAAATGTAGATATTGTTGCGTTTTATAATTCCAATTACATGAGGGCTGAAGCTTAAATACTTACCTGCTTCAGAATCAAAGATCATATTATATAATGTTGCTGGTTAGATAAAATTCTCTCTTACTTTTTAATTCAGATAAGATACAAAAATCACACATTCGTACTGTAAATTTGGTGACATGAGGCTTTTACTAAAATGTTTTACCAAAAATATCCGAATGAGCGAAAGAAAAATATACCTATAATTGATTAAAAGTTCACTTTAACAATTCAAAAGGCTGTATTTATTCGCCAGGTCGAATCCAATAAGGGAATAGTAAAAAACGTAATGCTTGTATGACTTACGAGCAATTTAAAATAACCGCACTGTGATACTATCTACTTATACATAACTCATATCGCAAAAAGAAACTGCTGTAACTGAGCGTAACTTAATACTTATCAACTCTTTTGTTCGCTTTAATAAATATTTTAAGGGGTATAAACCTATAATGATCATAATTATAACTCTAAAAAATAGTATACAAGAGACTACATAATGCATATCGCGTTTAGTCCCGTCAGTATTATTACTAGTATACAAGAGTTCATTAAACAAATACGTTCATGATCATAAAATTTCGTCTAGCGGAGAAAAAAAATATTTTATCAGGTATATAATTATGTAATCATAGATTAGCATATTCTATTTTGTATTTTAACACTATTTTACATTGACAGAATAATTTAAACAAAGTCGAGATTTTGCTCTATGTACTTCAAACATCGTTTCATCAACTCTAGAAAAATTTCGCTTTATCTAAGGTACATCATCTTTGTATAGTATATGAATATTAACCAACCCCCTGAACCACCACAACATTGAACTGTTCACCAAACCGGAAAACAGGAGTCTGGGACATTTCGCATTATTTAAGACAATACAAAATTCATCGGCCATATAAATGGCTCTAAAGTAAAAGGTTGCATTGACTGGGTGCGCGATATAAAAACATTATGAGCATTAACATTCGCCCCGCGTACACTAGGGGTTGACTTATTACGTATTTATATTAAGTACTTCGTGGTCTGAATGAAAACTCCTGGTTTTAGTTTCGTGTGAAATAAATAATACTGAATGCACAATGACTGTGTTCTTACATTGATCTTGGTTTGCGGACGAAAAAATATTGTCGTGTACAAAGTATCCTACTTTGTTCATTAAATTAAGACCACTTACAAGCTATTTTAGGCTTGTGATTAATTCGCATTTTGATTGCTGCAAATTATTTTATGACTACACTTGTATATTCAGATAATTGCTATACTCTAAGAATGTCAGCTGTTTCGGCCTGAACTTGTTCTTTGCTTATGAATTTGTATCAGTTAATTACGTTACGCGTTTATTACCTAAATTATATTATAATGAGCTATATAATAAGAAGATCGTTTCTGATAGCAGACACAATTTTTTATTTTTAAAGAAATTGTGATGATATTTTCTACGGATATTTTTTATCTTTGACGTTCAGTGGAACCAATAGACAATTACAATGTTTAAAAAAATTAAAAAAAAAAACGTCTTCAAAAATGTGTTATTTTAAATGGTTTTGAATAAAGAAATCATTCATCTTCCTAGCGCTAATTCCATCCGTAATTAGCCTCTCATACCATGGTCATATTAAGATTGGTGGTAGCTCAATGGTAAGGACACGCGCCTTACAACCGAGGAGTACGGGTTCAAACCCAGGCACGTACCTCTGGATTTTTCAAATCTATGTACTACCTACGTATTCATGCTTACTTCTGATCCTTTGCCTCACTGCCAAGCAAGTTGTATAAATCTAGGCATACCTACTTAGATTGAACAGTCCAGAGACCGACTCAGATTTGAATCAGCAGTGCAAATAAACAAATCACTATTTTACAGAAATTAGTAAGCCAATTAATATTGCAGCCATAATGGCCCTTTAGCAGAGTTGACCTTTTAATTGTAAAAATCCAGCGGATTAAAATTATCTCGTGTAATTAACACAAGACATGTTGTGGATGAGTTCATTTACACTAGCAATCGGCTTAAGTGATATTTTCTTGTATCAATTAAATGTTCAGTTTATTTTCGTCGGTTTCCTTTAAAGGACAAAATGAGGGTCGCTATGTCAAATGGTGTGAAGATAAGTGAAGGTATGCGAAATGTTAAAAAGTTATATTTGTAACTATTAGGGACGGGCCAACTGTATTTTAAGCCGACTTCAAAAAGGGGAGGTTCTCAATTCTGTTATATGTTTTTACCCATAAGGATTTCAGTAAAAGTTGGTACGAATAGTCACAAACGCTTTATTTGTTGAGAATATAAAGTGTAAATTTCGAAATCGATTTCTAATAAGGAAGTATGGGTGACAGCCGGAGGACTTACTGACTGGTTTAGTCAACAAAAACAAAGTTCTTATTGGTGAAAGGTGTATTGTCAGTAGGTAATACATCATAAGCTAAAGCTAATTTGACTAAGAATGAAGCATATTATTCTGTTATAGATATAGAATACTTATAATATTATCCGCTAATTAAAAATAAATATTCCGATAACAATATCGAATTTATTATACGTTCGTTCACAGGTCAGCCCATCCCTAGTAATGGCCGCTATCATTGTTGTTAATTCACCTTTATTTTTTATCAAAACTTACCGTCCCATTATTTTATCTGATGGATCGATACAATGCTTAAAGAAGTTTAGGAAAATAGGAACATGTAATTTTTTTTTTATATTTTCTTTACAAACAGTGGCGTTCGTCTCATAATTTCCGGAACAATCATTGGTTTTATTAAGTCGCGTAGGGATGCGGAAAAATAAAACATATTCTGTTATCTATGTCTTATAGAACGACCGAAATCACCCGAAGTTTTATTATTAGCATGGTAAAATTTACCGCAATCCTGTATTTTTTTATTTTCTATAAAGTATGTAAATCTTAACAACAAGAAGAAAAGTAATTCACATGTAAATCATAGTTATTAACATAATTCGATAGATAGTACATGCATCTCCATGTAAATTTCATTGTTATTATACAAGCTATTTTTAAGATAAATGAAGTTAATGTATAAAAGTACATTTAACTACGCAGAAAGCATGATAGAATAATGATTCAACTCAACACTGAATAGAATATATTGTGATAGTACTTTGTTATGTTATATCTTGTTTAACATTCATACATTACATTACAATTTAATTTTCATAGCGAACAAATGTTTTAAGGCAGTGTTTTCCAAAATTAAGACTGGAGACCTCCACATTTTATTGAAGCATCAACGTGGCTTAGGACAAGATTACCAATAATATGACTAGTTGACTTTCGATTTACGCTGGACGTTCAAAAGTAGATATCTCAATTGCTTATAAATTAATAAAGTCTCGAACTCTTTCGTATTCTATCGTTGTTATATTTTTACCGGAGTCAGAAATCTTACGATAACTCACAGCTGGATTTTCTTCATAAAGTTAAGGTAAGAAGGCATCTATGAGCATAAAAGGGATCCGTCGAGTGAACAGTTTGAGAATACCCGTGTCAAGAGATACTGCGGCAATAAGAAACAACGAAACTGGAACTCGCTCAGCGAGAAATGTCGTCCGTTGCTACCGATTACTTTTTTCATACGTTTGCCTCAAGTTGGTTATTTATCTACAGTTTGATCGTAAATTAAAACTGGTTCATTAATGTTCATAACTTTTAATTTATTTCTCGTTTGCGTACGTGTCGATGCAAATATTGTGTAAGTCCCACGTGTGAAGTGTGCATATTTAATGAATAAGATTCTATCGCAGATTTTTTATGCGAGCTCAGAGTCGTAAATTTGAATAGAAAGACATCGTACCGTATTTGTTTGGGGAGATACCATGGACACATTTTGCCGCGGCTACCGCGCAGTTATTACGTTACTTAATACTGGCGGTATCGTTAAATACTTTAGTGTCTTCAACTAATTTTACTCTATCTAAATTGGTTTTGTTTTATAACTTTAAGAAGCAGGCAAGTCGATCGTCAGAAACTTGACATGTGCCGTACCTAAATCGAGCTATTCATAGCGATTGATTATATCCATAAATGTATACTCGTATATATATTGATGTCTATATAAAGATATATCTTCTTTACGATACACACTATTCACTAAGTACCTATTATTGTTAAGCAATCTATATTACAAACAATCTTATTATTACTAACATTTCAGCATACCATCGATAACTCGGAAAAGATTGTTTCTCTCGCTTCTGATACTTTATGGGCATTACAAACAACGTTAATAAAACAATTTAACGTAACATAATTGGACTTTAATCGAGATCGAACATTGTTTCGAAGGCTCACTAGTACTTTGTAAGTCACGTCATCTGGTTGTGCACGATTTAAAGCTGTTGATATAAACATTGTAGTTATAAACATTGACTCGATTACACCGCAATTTACCGGAGAAGGAAAAGAGGATCTATAAATATTTATTGTTCCCAACATTCGCTTGCGCAAAATTATACGGCGGATCGCGAAAGTTTTTACCATATCGGCTACTACAATGGGGCTCCTCGCTACCGTTGTAAACGCCGGTTATTCTAGCCACTTCATCGTAAAAACTTCATTCCGACGAGCAACTCTTTGTAATGTGTGAGCAATAAATTCGGTAGATACGTGACATTTCAAAATGATAGTGCACGCGTATAGCAGAATTAATACTACAAATCATTACTTGTCATTTTTTATCTCGAGACATTATCAAGATGCCTAGCAATTTTTTGTGAGCTTGTGAAATATATTTATTACATTACATCGCCTTAAGTAACATTTATCACATACCTACTAGTAAATAATTCATCTACTTCAATCCGAAATTCAAGTTCAAAAGACGTGATCGGACATCGTATTTCCTGTACAATCTAGGAACACATGTAACGTAGAATTAATTCACTTAATCAGTAAGAAACGGTGTTGAAACAAATATCTAAGGCCGATTAATAAATGTTTATTGCCCACGCAATGCATTTAGACCTTTAATCTGTTGTTGGCGGGAGGCCGGCGCCCACCAAAGGTGTGGACATCTGTAAATAAATCGAATTATAACAGAACCCATACTCTCAAAACCTTATTCAAAATCTCTCACCACTATTAATATACATATAAGAACCAAAATTCCAATTCAAGTTGGTTGTGAGACTAAAATGAAATCAGTATCAATAAATATAAAACACAGTAGATCACTCGCGTTGAAACAGCATAGCCGATGTTTGTTTTCTACGCCTTTGATGAGACCGTATTCTGGGAAATGATTTAAGGAAACAATTTATAACCGAATCATTAAATATGGTATGCAGAGACAATTTTAATTTTTATTATAAACTTGATCTACTAGCTACTCATTGAAGAATTACTTGAACGAAATAAAAAGAGGCTGAGATGACTGTATGAAAAGATGAAGAAGAAGATATGAGTGTGTTGACAGACTAAGCTCTATGGGGATTGAATACAATAAGTGCACTCAAAATACGATATGATTTAAAGTGATTTACACATACACTCGTGACAAATACAACGGGGGGATTATACCGCGTCTACTGTTTGCCCGCTGCCTTATACGGCATGTCTTTTTTCCCAACACAAAGGCCGGAGCGTCAAACGTTAATCATTTTTATCGGGGGCTCGGCGCGTACGCGCTGGGATCACGCGGAGTCTGGAATCCGTACGATTATTTATTGTGATTTAAAACAAATAGGATCAAAATTCCCGCTGCGGTACTATTTTATACAGATTTGATAATCACCGTGGATTTTATTTCCCTTTATTACCAAATAACAGGAACTTTGTCGAGCTTCGAGCAAGGAACGTTGCTCTCATACCGAGTATTACTTGATCAATATTATCTTAATTTACTTAAAGTATGTACATGTTTTCCAAAAGATAACTATATTTATCGGGATTATTTTCCCAACAAATAAATAAGTACTACATAATTTGTATTAATTGTTACCGAGACAACAAAGTTGAAAGAGAACAAGATCTTAATTTACCCACACGCATATCCCAAAGCTTGCTATTTCGAAGGCGTGAAGAGTTGTAACTGGTATTTCAGTGTTTCTCTGGACCTTGTTAAATGTTGACATCCGTCGCTCAGCGCTGTGCGAGAACAATTTGCAAGGATTTGCGTACGCTGGAACCGAATTTAAAATTCCTATCGGTACCTAGTCCGGGACGGCCGACTCTGCACTCCAAAGTGTAGCAACGGCGAATGGATATTATTATCAAGCTATTGTATTATATACTCGTTGCGTTAGGTCTCGTGCTTAATTGGGACCTTTGCTAAGACCATAACTAACTAACTAAACTTCACGCCACTTCCCACTGGCTTAGACCATGATCTAGGATTTAGCGAGTCTGGTAATTAAATTGAAGCGATTGTCGATCTGACCTTCGTAACCCTTAAACCAGACAAATTTTGGTTTATGGTTACCCATAGTTTTTGTAATTTGCAGGTTCTATACAGATGTTTTCCCACACCACTGAAATAGTGGTATATAAATACGCAGTACGCACATAGATTTAAAAAAAACAGGGGTACGTGCTCGGGTATGTTGAACCCGTTCCCCTCAATTAAGAGGCGCGTGTCCTCACTAATGAGCTCTAAATCGCTTTCAGAAATAAGTTCGATAATAATATCCATTGAATGTTATACTATTAATTATTATCCATATTATTACTACTTTCAAAGTTATTTTTATAAAACCACTGATTTTGTTGGTATCAATAGTATAGTAATAATATTCATACGCCTTAATGATTCATTAACTAAATTTGAATTAAACTTAAGAATAATCCTGAGACTGCAGGAAATTGGGCGAACACCATTTTTCTTAACTAATTCATAATAGTTTTAAAGCTAAAACTAGAAAGACGAACAGCCAGTGCGGGGAAATCCTCAATTTAAATTTATCACTGCAAATTAAAGTTCAAACGTAGTAGTTATGTATTTATTTTCTCATTCAGATGCACGATATGTGGTGCGCATTTAGAAATTCTCATTTAAAATAACTTTCTTGTAGATAAATGCAACATACAACCTCTCTTTGAAAGTTCTTCACGATATATCTTTTAATTATATTAACTTATCTTCTTTACATAGTACAAAATAAACTCGCAGCATCTGTCTGTTCGCTTACATTTATAAAACTACGCAAGATATGTTAATGTAGTTTTCATCAATCGATAGAGTGATTTCAGGGGCAGATTATTAATAAACTTAATAGTTTCACAATATTATTTTGTACTCACCGTGCCATAAAACTCTTTTTTCACATCTCTTACAAAACCAGACTGCTCAAATTTGTACCATGCTGGATCAAATTCGATCAGTGTGGTGGATTTTTTCGTTTCAAATAAAGTTAATATAAAATCGATTCTCAAACACAGTTCGTCTCAGCGAGCCGGCACGTGGCCGTATCACGGGAATATTGTTAGCGCGAGTCAGGTATTTGCATGCGCTCGTTAACGCATTGCTAGCTGAATGACATGCGTCTGCGCCGCTGATTGTTCCCATCTCGCGCCGTCCGGCTACCGAGGGAAATTTGATATATGTATCTGTTTATCTCTTTTGTTACTGTACTAATATCGCTGAGTATAAAGTTTAAGTAAAGGTACGAGAAAATATTAATTTCCTGAATTAGGTTAAGTGTTTTTATAAATAGAACGGTATTTTATGAAGTACTTACTGAATTAATTTCTATAACTATCAAATACACTATAAATCAATATTTTTTTTTTTTTACTTAGATGAACAGGTCTCAATTTCAACTACCTATCGTATTTATTTCCGTTGTATTTTGTTATCGTATTGTTTTTTTTCCGTTGTAATTTTCATACATATCCTTATCTGTAAATATAAATACTGCATTTACTTCAAAAGAAATATAATTAACTCCTTCCATCGTGCGTAATTCATTTTGATTTGTCTCTCTGAACATACAACATGTGTGAAACAAAGCCCTTAATATTGACTCCACTGTAAATAAAAAAACATACATGGAAAGCAATTCCGTTATTGCTTTATCTCACCTTACCTTTTCCGTAGCATGTTGGGACACATTTGCGTTAATATCTTATACATTTTCTTCATGTCCATTCGCGTAACGGGAGTCTCTGGTTATGGTAAAGTTGTAGCTATCGCCTGTCGAATCACTGCACTGCTTAATTTGATCGAATGTCTGTAAACGTCATTTACTGCTCGTTATCCACGGTTGCGGGCCTCGGCAGCCAATAAACATTTCACTGCCGAAGTGATACCCTTTTAGCAGGAAAAAAGGAAGAGGTCATCAAGTGGATACGATATTTTTATGTATGACCACGTATGGCTTTTTACGGAGAAATGCGATCTCAATCACTCGTTTTCTATTAAAGGGGTGTATATCCAAGATGTAAGACATGAATGTATCCACCATAAAAACTATAACTTATGATAAATCTTTTCAAAGAAAATTTATGTCTGAAATAGTGTTACTAACAGCAAAAAGTTTGCTTTACGCTTAATTGGTCTTTTTGTAGGAAAATATTTTAAGGGCTTGTAATAATATTATTTTGGATAGTAATACTTTTTTAATACTTATAGGAGTAGCATAGGTTACCACTAAACCAGAGTTGTTGTTTGCTAATCTTTATCCAAGGAGTAATATACTATAAGTAAACTTTTGTTTCATCAGTTTTCTCACAAACTACTTAGCTGCAATATGTATTTTGATGGCAAATGAAGTTTCTTAATGGAAAATGATAGAAAACGTCAACATCAAGGAATTCCAAAAACACCAATTATCTCTATAATAATACGTGAAACAAAAACTTTGTAGGTACCCCTTTTTATGAGAATTACGCTGACGGAGGAGTATAAGATTTGGCACAGTTAAAATTTAGGCTTAGTAGTTCATTCGCACGAAATTCATTCGCCCGAACGTGCGAAACGTCCACTTTCAATAATAATATTTTTTTAGTAGGCGTTTCGCACGGATGTATATTAATCGCGTGCGAACCGACCCTCTCAAAAATTAGTAGTACGCCTTTCGCACATATATGGAGAAGGTAGTAGAAAGCTATTATTAAAACAAATCATGCAACAGAAACACTTTAAATGAATGAAAAAAAAATATCGTCAAATTTTGACCAGTAGGCGATCACTGCTATATATAAAATCCCAATATCTTATTGGGAATATTTTGTTATTATTACATATGTATTACATACATACATACAAAAAATCACGCCCATTATGCCCGAAGGGGTAGGCAGAGTCAAAGGGGCAGCAGGCCCCTTTAACCATATACATATGATATAATAATAGTTTTGTATCACTACAGTTGGAATTATATCTTGCCTGCGGTCTGTGTCAGTCTTCAAGAGCGTCCCAAGTCAAACTAGATCATGTGGCCATCTGGTGGGTCCGAAATTAAATTTGAAGAGGAAGAAATCAATTACTTCATTTAAATAGTGGTGAAAGGTTAATGTAACAATTTTACGGTCCACTTTAATCGCCACGTTTATAGTGCTCTAAATTAAATGAAGATACGATCTCATTCGCGAACGGTAAAGCAAGGTCGGATTTGCGATACTGATTCATTAAACTCTAAATGGTTTTAGTAACGCGCGCTGTATTGGCATCTAAATGCATGTGTAATTATGTGGCTTGTACGGCTTTTCGTTTTGTTATAATGCTTTATTCGGAGAATTGGGTGAATGATATTATTCAAAGTTAAATATGATTCTTATAACTTTGTTAATACTGTTGTTGAAAAAAGTAACTACCGAGTTTCTTGCCGGATTCTTCTCGGTAGATGCAACATTCCGAACCGGTGGTAGAATCATATCTCTTTCAACTGTTTTTGACGATTTATAAGTGTTTCTTTGAAACCTATATAAATAAAGAATATTTTGACTTTGACTTTGACTTATTGTTTTGCTCGTTGCATAGATTCTTCCTCATCACCAATAATGTACATAGCATGTGTGTTACTAAGACCTATTTAGTAGTAGTAGTTTAGTATTCCACAAAATAAGTAGCCATACTACTCGAGTATATTTTTTAAAATAATACAAGTTACCTTTTAATAACGATATTTTTCATGTACCTATTGATATCCTGTATTTGCCATTTGTAACCAAAAACCTATAGGTAAATATTAAATGTTACCAAGTTGTATATAGATTCGTATAAGTACCTGTTCCACCTCTTTCTAAGAGTGGTATACTCTTGTTTTAAGTTTAAAAAAGAATTAGTTGCCTGACAATATGGAATTCGTAAAATTAAAAACGGATCCAGAAATGATATCAAAATTCCTTCTTATTTAAAAATGTAGTTAGATAACTACGTCATTCAGACGTTGATGCTAATCTTTTCGAAATCACTAACATTCCATGCACGGGCTGCCTACTAACCCGTTTTAGGTATGCACTTTTTTCTTCTATGCAAGACTAGAATATTAATTTCCCGACCCCTGCAACTCCTCAGCTATGGACCGCCTACATAGAACCTTCCTAACGAAATTACACACTCATTAGTTCTACAGAAAGTTTGTTTGTTTTTTATAACAGCCGGCGCCGCGGGATCGGCGTTAAAACTAACAAAATTAGTCACAGTCAAAATAGAATAAATAGAACGGAGCCTGAATTAGGTTTATGGGAACAAAAAATAGGTTATTGGAAGTTATCGATGGGAACTGGTCCTGGTAAGGTACCAGTTTAAAATGGAAATTGACATAAGAGCAAATTCTACATATAAGCTGGGCAAGTTTATAGCACTAAGATCAAGTCTAATTGTAATATAATATATATGAATATCTTTCTTTTAATTATATGGACGTTATTTGTACATATTGCTCATTGAACATAGAATTTTAATTTTTATCATTTGAACTCCACATTTTTGATGTAAGTATATCTTATCTTGTATACTTTACAGTTTTTAAGCTCGCACATAAAAAAAAAGCAAATCACAATAAGCGCATAGTAAAAAAAAAGCGCAAATACAAATAAAACGCACATTTAATTGAAAGAACCAGTAATAACGTTTCAATCACGATAAATGTTAACAAGAGCGTCCACAAAGCTAAGTACGCAGATTCGAATCGGCAGTAACACTGGTAGCTTATCCGAGGAGCAACTCTTCGACAGCCGTCCATAATTTCCCTTTGAAACTGCCGCGATCTAAATCTTATCTCTCCGCCCAGATACAATCTCCAGTGGCGACGATTTCGTCATTGTCCCGCCCATTAGCAACCATTAAAATTCCAATCAACACGCATTTATTCATACGTCGGCGACGTCGCGGTCACGTCGCGACGACGTCGCGCGTCACTCGCGTCTTGTTGTCTGTCGTGGCTTGAGAAATTGTCTTTTAATTACAGGAACTGGCTTGTTTCTTTTGCTGTGAGCAATCTCATTTGAATTGAGTTACGATACAATGACCATGTCTTTAATCAAAAATCAAAATATTTATTGTCGAATGGAACCTAAGTTTACAAAATTCCAAACATGAACGAGCATTGATATCTGGCTTTTATAGATTAGAGCAACAATTAATCAAATCCTTAAAAATCACCCTCCAAATCACAAGAACATCCTTTCGTCTATCCGTATGTACGTACATGTTACCATTGTAGTAAGCCAACCGAAACAATATCGTATCGTGTAGGTAGAGAGTTCATGGAATGATCATACAGTGATGAAAAGTGCTTATGTTTTAAAAATAAGGGAAACCTACGTAATAACTATTACCTCTTGCATTTAAAATACATTGTCACTATCTATACTAGATTCTCTATACTGGTTTTACCGGTATCCTCTCGTAATAATAACCTAAAAACATTAAAGAGTATCAATTAACCATACTCACTTTCACATTTATAATATCAACTAGTATTCTAACAATAAAGTGATTACATATAAATAATAACGTGACTTCCTCAAAAGTGTGGAAGTATTTGTCACATGGCCCAATCACAGTTCGGGTGCGTGGGAATGTCCGCAGTGCGACTATTAACCCTTAATTGTGGGTGCTTAGGTCCGGGGTGCACGTTCACTGTGGCTAATTCCGCTGACACTTCCGCGGCGGTAATGACGCGGCTATCAATCTGGCAAATCATCATGCGACACTTTTACCGTGAGAATTTATGCTGAATTCAAATTGTATGGTATTATGAAACAGCTGATTTGAAAGAATGTCTGTATCCTGTTTTGTACAACAATATAAGCACTACATCCATTAACCTTTTAACAACTAATGGTATAGATTATAGTATTTGTATTCTATCGGATAATTTAAATTTGTAAACATATTAGTAAACATATTCTAATATAATAAAAAAACATTTGCTTTCTTTATTATCATTATTAACAAAATATTATTTCATTACATATATAGTCAGTACATTTGAATCGAACCATGAAATAGTTTTTGTCATTCGTTATTCCTTTGTTAAAAATAATATAATATTAGCTAGTATTCATGTATGGTGTGAGGAGTGGTGTGACAAAGTTGTAGTTGTATCGTACACAAAGTCAATTTCACTGATTGCAGGAACTTCACAGCCGTTGGCGACCCTTTGAACCCCAATGTAGATTTTAGGGTTGACAACCGGTTTGTTCATAATGACAGTAATTTAACAAACGTGAGAAACAATCGTTTATAGAGTGTCGAGACTGTTTCCTCGATAAAAAATATTGTACTTATATAAAATAAAATTTTAATTAGCCAATAGTACGACGCACAATTGAGTACTTTACATGATAATATTGTTGTTTAGTATGTGACTTTTGTTATTAGAATAGGTATTGACATCAAAAAAAGAGAAACTGAGAAGAAAATAAGCAAGTCAATGGGTGCTGCCTAGTCGAATTTCTAAGACTGCGGTTCCCTTTATTAAAAGTAATTAATATTGCTATCACCTCCGGACTTATAACGTATATTGTCAACGTACGTAATTCAGAAAATGTTCCTAAATTATAGCATTTATTAAAACTAAAAAACATAATAAGATACCCCTAACTGTACCATAAATTTTACCCATCACAAGAGAGAGTTTTTGCTCCTCTTTATACCCCGCAAAGCCGTTGACAGCAAGTTATATAAGCCCGTAATGAGTTTTAACGACCTTTTAACTTATCTAGAATGTTTTTAGTACTCTGATCAAAGCACATTGATAAGCAAGATATAACATTGACCAGTAGGACTTACAAGTTGAAGTCAATTACAGCTAACTCATACGGTATTGCTCTGTGGGTTTCCAGTTGGAAGACATGACCAATTAGTACAGTCCTTTGATCAAAGAGATCGGATCTACTATAAATAAGGTTGGATATATTTTTGTAACGATTATGATGCTTGTACATGCATCGGCGCGGCGGAGTAATTAAAGATGTTTACTTTGGTTTACTTGGTAGGTACTATATTATTGGTAGGGTTCATAAACTGATCTAGTTAATAAGTACAGCATCATATAAATTTATCTTAAAAAATAATGTATACTTATATTTTTAAGGTAACTTAAGCTGCTAAACTATGACTCATTGACGTATAATATTTTATTATTTTTTACCAAATGGAGCTTATATCTGTACAGGAAAACAGTATTCATAATCATTAAGAAAATATTTTTGCAAAAATAGGAGAGCTCACAATATATAAGTTAAGTACCTTACACACTCGCATATTTTATTAACTGCGGAAGGTAACACAACAACAAAAGATGTCTAGTTATCAATTTACCGCCAAAAAACCTAAAACACGGTCTCGTAATCGTAGCGGACTTGCTAAATCAGTTTCTTATTCAAAGCGGACCTCGACTAAAACGTCGGTTCACAATGCCAACAACTAATATTAATATCGATATCTACTAATGGCCCCCCGTGGTCGTTCGTTTGTCGCCGACTGTATCGCGCCAATCTCGTCAGCGGGCTCTGACGTGACAACGTGCAATCGATATGGCCGCGTGACGGATCGCCCGGCTTCGCTATGAATGTTCCAACTGATTAATTAAGTTATGACAAATCACTTGATGTAAAACGACCTTAAGAAATGTGAGTGACTAAAAAGGTATTTTATTATTTATGAATTTAGAAAAGGATTTAGTCTTTTTTTTAATAAAGGATTTTCTAAGTACTTAAAAGCCGTCAGCGCAAATCAAAATATATTTAGAAACAGTTATGGAAGCTTAATCTACATATACTGAGAACAAACTTCGTGTGAATTTGAGGTAAAAACCTGCAAGGATTTCACCACTTAATAAATGGTAGCCCGCATAATACTCTCGAAGATTATAACCCCTGCAACATTTGGTAAGAGAAGTGCCCGTATTCTGCAATAATATAGGATACCAATCAGCACTTGACCACTGATTTTTCGCAATGGATTTTGGTCCTTACCTTAACAACATAAGGCACAGACTGGTCTATCCTAAATCTGTGTTCAAATCAACTGAAGTTCGAATCAGAATACGGGTCCTAATTTATAAGTAAAAGTGGATTCTAATTTGCCAAAAAAAATAAGTTACCACCTGTCAAGTATTGTCGTCAGCACTGATAACTAAGTCGCACCTCATTGTGCAAGTGTAATTATTAATTTCGTATGCCCCCAATCCAATATGGCGACTTAAACAACATTAGGTACGCTCGTTCGTGTGATGATGTTGTTAGCATCGTTGCTTTTTATCGAGTGTTTGATTTGAATGCGCTCTGACGAGATGAAATTGTAATTTTCGATGATGAATGCTATGTTTTCAAAGTCCATTCTTTTTGTTGTCAGGTTTTGTTATGAAACGGTGTGATATGAACATTTCGAAATATTCCTCCTTGTTTTAGATACCAATTTTAATAAAATTATTTTAAAACTCCTACTTCCTGGCACTTGGTTCTGTTCAGAATATCGAAATGTACATAATGAGCTTAGATAATTCCAGTACCCCATTTATATGAGATGACATTTTTTTCACTAAGTACTACCCTCTTTTTAAGCTCCAAATCACGTGAATAAGCTATTAAAATTATAACTGGATGATAATGCAAAAATTCTTGAACTCTTCTTATAATGAAAGAAATAATAATATAGAAATAGCCAAGTCTTAATTATTCTTTGTGAGTGTGGGAAAATCCTTCCATTCAGTTCACACCTCAACATATTTCGTCATATCTATGGTACAGGTAAGTGAATTATTTTAAGTTAAAACAGCTCATTAAATCAGCCAAGAACATCGATAAACAATAAATGAACTCGTCAATAACTAGTTATACTTCTTTCACTAAAAATATCTTCATTTAATATTTTAATTGCCAACGTGAATTCCGTATTCCACGACGACATAAGTATAGGTATTCTTTATTTAATAGGAACAAGCGTAAATAAGCTTTTTATATTAATTGACTGCAATTATTTGAACAGCCATGCTAATAACGAAATCCTTGGACCAGTAGTACAAAAGATGGCTATATTTATGTCACATCCAACTAGCCTGGTCAGCCATTTAATTAACAACCTAGCCTGTTTACTTCATGGCGCTATTTAACCAGTAGTCTGAAAAACATTGTGTTAACCAATTGATCCTATACCTAGTATTGAAAATAATATAATTTACACAATAAACTAGGAAAGAGGGGAAAAATACACTGTTTGAGGTAACTAAACATCATTTTAATTACTGTGCACTGTTGGTAAGATTATACAAACAGTTTTTATTTAATAAAACTTGATTCTATTCTTGACAAAAACGCCATTCGTCAGTTGAATGACTAAATGTGTATATTATTTGTGAAACTTACGAAACTAATTGGCTGCATCATTTACACCACACACAACAAAAAATGTTCAGTAATTTGCTAATCAGAATAAGAGTCTGTTTTAAGGATGTCATTTTGTGAATAAATATTGGTTTGTAAAAATACGTGAAAATGTTATCTCAATGTCCAAAGGTTGGAACTTTTTCGTTATGTTTGAATACTTATAAGTACTCGCACTTATCAAAAATGACGGCGATTAGCATTTGTAATTTTAGTAACAAGTGAAAAGTACTGACGGCCTTCGCAACCTGTATTTATATAATTTGATAATAATCATAACTTATTTAAAAATTTAAACGTCTGTGAACTGTTATTTTCTTAATTGAATCAGCGTCGTTGTACAAACGATACTCAACGAGGAGCAAAGGCGGTAATGACGCAGTCAAGAATCGGATAAGAAAATGGTACAAACATGAATGCGATAATTCGAAAATATTTTGAGTTTGTTTTTTTTATAATCTGTCGCGGATACCCGTTATGATAAAGAAATAACTTATATTTTTTGAGTGATTCGGTATTTCAACACTATTTCTGCAGACAAAAGTACACTTAGTAGGATGAGATTATATTCAAATCAATAATTGAGGTGCAGCGGTGTCGTGTGTTATCTTTCACTTTTCTATGTGAAAACGATCAGTTTCTGAACAGACATGGTTGTTCAGACTGATGTGCATCTTTTACCATGGTAATTTTTTTTACATATATGTACATTTATTACACATTAATACATTAAGGTTTGAGAATTATCGGTGCACCAAGCATCCCGACGACCGCATATTAAATTACTACTAGATATGGGGAAATGGAAGATTTCTGCTAGCAAAAATCCTAATTTTATTCCTACGCTGACAAATTTACGTTCTTTTTGACACCCTAATACGAATGTATTCAACAACAATAATTTTATTACAAGCGATCGCCTAAACGCTTGTAATGCTTCAACGTCCCGATTCAGCGATTATTATGTTTATTGATGGTGTCCGTTTAAATTAACAGGCATCCTTGTCAGATCCGCGCTTATGGTCCATCGCGTGAACGCCGATTTCGCGATACGGGCGCAAGGTCTTTGATCAGTGGCCCGGCGTATGAGCCGTTCTGTAAAAAGCCGGTCAATGCATCTTTGGGTATACGCTTGTATGGTTCTGTAGCTATGATTTTTTTCTTGAATAACCCTTTCTGGTTTATTAACTTACACATATATATTACTGTTTCATAAACTTAATACTTCGTCTGAGTAATTTCAAGTAGAATTTGTAGGATTTAATTGTTGTTAATTTTTCTAAATATTCGACATTGTTTGCCTAAGATCGACTTATTTGCGTTAACTACCTAATTACTTTTACCTTTACTTGAGTACCTAATTACGATTAATTTAGCTTTTCATTTGTATTCATATATTTTTTTCTCGTGATTCTTCCAAACATCTAAAACACCATACCAGCTGATATAGGGTAAAGAGGGCATATAAGGATCTGTGGTGAGTGTATAAAGGTTTTCTGATATCGGAACCCTAAAAGTACAGAAGGTTTGATCATAATCTTTATCTATGTCGATGTCAACTAGGGTTAGACATCACGGATAACGGATTAGCCAATTACTATGATGAGAATTGGTGATTGCGCAGAGTACTTACTTAAGAACACGCAGAATATTAACAAGTATTTTTACATACCCTAGCTGTTATATAGCCTTCCTCGATAAATCAACTACACAACACAAAAATATTTTTTCAATCCGGACCAGTAGTTCCTGAGATTAGCGCGTTCAACCAAACAAAAAAACTCTTCCGCTTTATTGGTATATTAGTTTAAATATAGATACACATCATTACGCCCGGAATCTCTGAAGGGGTAGGCAGAGTCAAAGGACAGCTAGCCTCTTTAACCACATCAAGAGCTGAGTTAGATAGAAAATTGGGAAAATATAGTGATAAGTGGCTAGCTCGTCGCCTACTCAATCACATACCCAACCCGATGTACCATTAGTCGCCTTTTACGACATGCTAGGCAAGGAATACAGTTGGCACATTATTTTTAATTCACAGACCAACATGGGACAAGTACATATTTTTTAATGTAATTAACAACATTTATAAAAATATAGGGAAGTAAAAAGTCAACATCATATATTAAGTGGAAAGATGGCAGATAACGTGAATCTATAAACATCGAGGTGTTAATTAATTTCGATTTTTTTTCCAATGTTGATCTTGATATATATTTCATGCGGTTTCAAGGTATTGAAAGCCTTGTATACTTATAGTGCTATTATTAAATTAGTTATTATTCCAGTCATTTATTGACCGTAAATAAACTTAATTAATATGATTCTTGGCGATATTCAGGAAATTTTTAGTAGAGCCGTGGGCCTTCTGTACTTCTTTGATAAGACCTAGCAACGATCCATTACCGCTTGTGGGAACTTAGGTATATGACAGGCTTCAGACGCAGCCTTATAATATTTGAAAAAAAAATAGTTTAACGTAGGATACGTTGAATGAGAACAAAATTCAAACCTTAAATAAATTCCAGATACATTATTGAAGAAAGATTTAAATGTACATTACCTTTTTTTTATCAACGCTAGTATAAGCTAAATCCATACTTATATTTAAAAGATCCGGAGTACTTACACAGATTAAATTCAAATTCAAAATGTCTTTATTTATGTAGGCTTCAAGAAAGCACTTATAAATCGTCAAATTTACATAGGTGATCCGTAAAGCTACATGAATCTACCACAGATCACACACAGATCCACACGATCAGAAACGTCGTCATTCTATGAGTCGATTTACCTATCAATGAGCTGATGTCTCGTTTATTCCGTTCTAACCCTGCCGTACTAAACAATGCAGAAAGATAACTCTTTAATTCGATCTCCTAAGAAAATTCCTGTACAAATACGTTTAATTATAATTCCCATTGACGGTAAGAGGCAGCACGGAGGTTGATTATAGCTCCTCCGCGGTGGCAAGTACACTCAGCTAATTTAATGTCTCACGCGAGGACTGTAAAGCGAAGTGATTGGCGCGTTAGATACGCGCAGTTACCCAGGCTAATAAAGCGCATGATTCATGCACACTATACTCGAATGAGCCCGTTAATGATCGCATGCCATAAGGAACTGTAGCCGTTTCGATCTGGAAGTAGCTAGAATTGTTATTCATCTGGATGCATCTAATGATGAGTGCCTAGCAAATTCTGAGCAGATTCTCCATTTGTATAAGTATGCCTTATTAAATATTTAATAGACCAAATGACTATTTTTAAATATTATGTTTATATGCTGAAGTAAAAAATAATAATTGAGGACACTACAGTAGTTTGTATTTTTTTCTATGAACTTCAAATGAATATTCTAAGAGCACAATAGCCTTATCAGTTGAGGTAATCAAGTACTCAGTTATGATCTTCGCAATACCCTATGCATGTTTGGACCTAATAAAGAAGTATATAAATACTGCCGTTTGCAAGCTCACAGTTTTTGGAGAATTAATCGAAGATATTTTTACTGTAAAACTGTAGGTAAGGAAATCGAAATTTATAGTGACTTAGGTAATATACTTGAGATGGCTATAAAAAATTTTTTTTTACCTTTCATGCCATTTCTATTTGTTTCGTGAAGATGCAATTAGAGTCACAATTTATAGCGACTTAATATTCTTAGACATCAGTAATTTGTTGTGCTGTGAAAAGAAGCCGTAAAATAATTGCAAAAGTAAGCACAAATTAATAGGTAACGCCAAGATGTCAATTAGCCTTAAGCGATAATGCACTTATATGGGTAAATGCACTTGCATTTGTATTGGTACCTACGCCGAAGCTGAAAGTCACGGACTCTGGATAAGGAACAACAGTTTTAAATATATTTAAAAACATGAATAATCAAAAATAATTTTGTTGGAACATATATGCTGGCTTATATTACGTCAGATAATTGCTTGATAGAGGCCAGAGTGCTAGGCTGTCACCATAATTATATATTGCAGTAACTTTTTTTAGGAGCAATATCTTGCAATAGGATAACATAAGGTCACCTATATTCATCTTAAAGTTTGGCAACGTTACTTAAAAAGTAACCTAACAACAAATAAAATTTTCCTTTAAAAAATATAAAATGGAGAAAATAGATAAATAGTATTTATACGCTTATAATTCGTTATTGTATAAATTTTGCCAAAAAAAATAAATAGGCAGATACAACATTTATATTTGAATAAGCTATCCATCGTTTCACTTTTCTTCCGTATAAAGGATTATAGGTATAGTAAAATAGGAAACAGGAAAGAGTAATATACATATGTTTATAAATAATTCAAAGTCAAACTCATTGAAGTAAATTACGAAGTAGTGCCATTTTGCATAAACCAAGCACGAATTATACTTCAGCAAACATGTATCCCGACATCTTTTCGTAACTTAATAATATGAACGTAGCATTTTATCAGCCCTGATACCATTTCTCGTAATAATTTACGGTTAGTGAAGGCAGTTACGCAGCGTTTATATCTTAATACGAGCACATCTTCCTGATTGCTCTAAAGACAACTGCTATTAAGCTAAAATACGGCTTTTGATCTACTTCAATCTCAGCCTGAATCCCATCAGATCCAGTCTTGAAATTAAACGTTCCGAAAATCGAATTGGATTACGCATTAAGCTTTCTTATGAGAGACATAAAATTGTTTCGGCTTCGTTACGCCAGCCGTAAGATGAATAAAGAGGTAATTAAAAATAACGCCCTCCATCTCGTACTGTTTATCAAATACATAAACTGTGAATGGAACATCAATAGAGGAAACAATTACTGCGGTGTAGCGTACTGCATTAAATCGTCTACTTTACGACACGTTATTTTCAATTAAAACTTTTATTGGTATCCCGACAAAATATATTTGTTATAGTGCCTTCATTTTTAAGATCACTAGACGTGAAAGCCCATAAAATTGACGGAGTAAACTCAATCACACTTTGTCGCCGCGTATAAAATTAAATAAAATTATTTAGCATCTTTATTCGTCCTGGTTTAATAATTCTGATGATAACATTTAAATTTTATTTATTTAGGCTTTTTTTTTTGACGACATGTGACTTTATTATTAATATATCGTACAAATCATCGAAACGAATATTAAGAAATCTGTGTTACAATTTTATCTTATTGTGGTCCGCTTTAATGTAAATGAATACTATTACAAAGTTACTTTCATTGGGCCAAGACAATGTACACTATGCTTTTTAAGTATAAACCACTTTTATTAATCTTGTTCAAACATTTTAAAAAGTATTTCACCTTCTCATGCATAATAACTAAAGAGCCAAATTTTGCTTCGAGAAACTAAAATTCAAATAAATTTATGTTTGGATTAGTGAGTAGAAAGAAGGGTCGAAAAGTTATTGGCATATTAAAATATACCCTGCATATTACTGTCCGACTACGCCGGTCAGTGCGTGTTGTACTCAAACTCTTAAGGTGTGTTTACAAGAGCCGCATTTTAAAGTAAATACTGCTCGCCGAATATATTCGATCATCACGAGGAGAGGAATCTACATCAATTGTGTCCATTTTTTTAACTATTTTAAAGGCCACAATATCAAATATTGATATCCATCGTCCATTATTTAATGTGCCGGAGTTGTTTTCAAAATAACCCGTAGTTTAACACATTTTGTAAATGTTAGTAGCACTTGTAGATAATAATTTTCGTCTTTAAAGAAAGCTAGGAATAACATTAACAAGTTACTTTCTATATCGCGTTATTTAGCCATATCGCTTCGTTTCCTACAATATCATGAGGCGCTAAATAGAGCAAAATTACTATTTACAGATGTTGTAGTAAAATGCTACGTGTTGTTATGACGTAAAAATTCACAAATGTTGCCTAGAATCGAGCACTTCCCTACCTCGTGTAAACGCACCTTTACGATGTTTAATTGATGTTCGTTTTTGAGTGTGCCGGCGACGCCGCCTGCGCATCTCCCCGCACCTCCATTCGCAACGTATGGAATTTGTATTCAATAATTTAAACAGCTGCCTACAATTCATTAACCGTTTAAGTGCAATTTACTTTGCACATAAAAAATAGAATGTTTTCCTTGACTCTTGAAATGAAAATTAGTCAGTATTGGACGAGTGCGTGATTATTGGCTCAATTTTGAACGGTCTTGATGGATGATGACTGATGTCGTGTATTCCGGGTATTGAATGTCAATTATTTTAGTAAAATGGGCTTGGGCTTATATTTATTTATTGCATTATAATATCAATGGTGGCAATAAGCTACTACTATAAAAATACTTAAATGTTGCTCATTTAGCATTTCAATAAAGAACATTTTTTTGTAAAGGATTCTCATTTTTTTAAATTAATATATTTATGATTCATCTGTGTTCCTTCTTCGTGCGGTAGTTACTTAATATGCTTACAATAGGCCATACATTTCTTCACACATTTAATGTATATCTTTATTAAAAAATATTATTTACTTGTGATATCACAACGTAAAACATAGAACAAGGATTACACCAAAAAAAAATCTGTTTTATGTTAAAATGCTCCAGATTAATTCTGTTGTGATAAACTTATTAAAAAATGTTGGTGAGCCTTCTCTTATCCGCTTTAATGACATAAAATGTTTATAAAACCACCTAAATTGCACATTTACTTAGTTTATTTTCCCGACTAATAATAAGTTTACAGGCAAAAGCTTAATAATAAGTCGTTCCAAGCCCGCACAAAGTTAAAAGCAGCTTATCATTGAGCTTATCTCATAATAATTATCATAAACGCAAATTTTATTGGTTTTAGTAATTATACCGCATGTTTGTTTAACTTTACGAGGGTAATGTCAGAAACGATTCCTTTATTAAAGCGCGTTGCACAAATGCTAACGGTTAATTGAATAGATGTGGATATTAAGATAATAACATACCTACCTAATATTAACCTTGGCAACTAAACTATGTCTGGATGTTTATTAAATTAAAAAAAAATAAACTGGATTAAAATTTATAGTTAATTGCTACGGTGGTATTTCAACGTCTAGTTGTGTTCACATTTTAATAAGAATTATGTTTACACCGTAGTTAATATTATATAAAAGCTACAACTATAGTGCTAGCTAACTAAACTTTATACACGGTACTTACATATTGGCATGTTGTCATGTATGTTATAATTTGACAATAGAGTTAAACACTTGTTATTCAACGTCTGCTGCGATCTAGTCCAAGGTCCTAGGGCTTTATTTTAGTAATACTGAATCGACACACATACAATATACATACATACGCTGCAAGGTATTCCGTCAAAGGGTGACCATTGGAGATATAGAGGGAACTTGCGTTCTTTTTGTCAGTAATATAACAAGGGAAATGGGACTTACTAATATGCTCTCTCTCTATCCCTTATTACAACTATAAAATATACCTACAAACTGGGTAGCCATATATCAATAGAGAAAGAGTACTTAACTGTACATGAATGTCATAATAATATCACAACAACATGAGTCATGAATTAAGATACCAATGATTATTTATATTTTCCAAATCAACTCATACAAAAACTAGTACTGGGATTGGATATTTAGACAATATCAAACTGCTGAATGTACAAATATAGCTACTGTTAATCAAGTAGTCCTGTGAAGTTAAATGTCCCATACCGGTATCGGGCCACATCTTATTGACGCGCACAAAACGGAAAGGAATGATCGATGATCCGTTTCTCAAATTTTAACCCCTCCGCGCTTTTTTCTCCGTCTTCCTGTCCACGGCAATGTATTGTTTCACTTGTGTCGTTTTCGTACCGAATCGTACGTGTACATCAGGTGGCGTCTCTCGTCGACGGATGCAGGTGCCCTATAGGACATAGGGTCCATCGCCCATGTGATTTTCAAATCAGTTGCAGTTTCGTTGAGTAAGTGACTATTGTCTCATCGAACTGTTCTTGTTGTTTTCTTTGTCATATATTTGCTAGGTAGTGTCGCTTTGTCTATATTCAACTTTACCTTCAGTATATACAGTACTTACCTTATTAGGTACTTATTTATATTATTATGTACGAGTATACAAATACTTTTTGCAGTTTTTCTGCTGCTCAGCAAAATAAATACTATTTACTTGTGTTACCAGAAAATTCAACCTCGAACTACTTATGAATATGAACTGATATGAATAATTAACATCAAATATTTGACACAACATCGATTCGATGGACTTGATCTCCAACAACCTATTATGCGCATTTACACTTCCAATTGGACCAACAATAACAGCATACAACATTGCAACAAACCCACCGATCAGGTCTCGTCATTTAAATGCAATCAAGTGCAAAAAGTGCTTCTGTTAGTTTTATTCCCATTTTAATGCGAGCCCTAATGGACGCGCAAAAAGAGAAGGAGCGTATAATTTTCACGTAGTTACTTGCGCCGGGCGTAATCCGATGTTACGCGTCAGATCATGTCACAATAATTACGGCGTAATAATTATCACGGCCTTAATAATCGATATCATGTTAATTTATTATAGCGTGTCCAAATATGGCCGGATGCAGGTGGCCTCGTGCGGACGTAGTGCAGACCGCCCCACTTTGGTTTGGAGTCGAAGTGTTCGTCAGGAAGTAAGTGCTGAAAAAGAAGTACTAAGATTTGGGAGCGAATAAAAGGAAGGCTGCTGTCGGAACCGCTAGTGCTCGGGTAAAAAGCTTTTATATTGCGACACGAGCACTTTAAAAGCACTTGCGACACATACAAGCTTTTAAGTTGCGACATAAACACTGCGGAAACACTTTCTTACAATTACAAAATTTAGTAATTTTTCAGGTAATAGGAAAGGAGAACCGTTTTGGCACACCATTTGTGGTAATTAACGTTAAATTAGTTACTTAAAACATGTGATAGACATATTGTAAGTTATTTATTTATAATTGAAATAAGTAATTGAAGTAAAGTAACATTACTTCTTACATCATTTGCTATTTAGGCGTAAGTAAGTATGATTTAGCAATGACAACTCATGTCGGGCTAAGGAGGCTTATTCAAAAGACAATCGCAAAGAAAGTAGGATAGTGATGTCCAGGTGACCAACATGTGAAAGTGTTGCTTATCTGATGAGTAAATTAACATGGACCAAGCGGTTACCATCGAAAACGGGCGATAAAGGGAAATTGAGTATAGGTACTCGATATACTTATGTTATCGATATGGTAGGCCATATCGATAACATAAGTAGCTTAAGGATTGTTAAGTACGTTAAACTTTAATCAAAAAGTGTTTATAAGCAATTAATATTCTCAATTCCATGATTGTCAAAATTGTCCTCATCCTTCCATTATAATGATGAAACCAATAATTATGAAAATGCTTTTAAATAGTGATTTCAGTAAAAACTGGTACTTCTCAGCTCTAGAGGCAGTATGCAGTTTTGCATCTGTAGAGCTTATATGTTCTGTAATCATTTGGTGCAGTATAATTTGTATATAAATACAAAATTATACATTTTTTTTTCTTCCTAGCGTTATGTCTCGTGTTTAGACGGGGTCCGTTTAGACCATGATCCAGGATTTAGCGAGTCTGGTAATTACATTGAAGGGACTGCCGATCTGATCTTCGTAACCCTAAGATAGGGAAACCAGACAATTTTTGGATCATGGTTACAAATCCAAAGTTGTTTGAATTTGCAGGTTTCATCACGATGTTTTCCTTCACCGTCGAGCTAGTGGTATAAATACGTACATAGACTTGAAAAATCCAGAGGTACGTGGCCGGGATTGAACCCGCACTCCTCGGTTTAGAGGCGCGTGTCTTTACATTGAGCTACCACCGCTCAAAATTATACATGCTGATTTATATTTGATTTCCTTCGTAGTTATCAAAATGTTGCAAATTTGGTTTTGTCAGTTAAAAAATATTAAATAAATTTTGGATATAAAATATAAATAATCCAGCATTTAAAATGACTGAAGTTCGATTTATTTCATTATTTTTTTGTGTTTAGACTACTGATAGTATGTAATAAAAAAAAACGTAATTATTTTTTGCCTACATATCGGCTACTTTAAAACCAACAAAGAGATCAGCAGAAAATAAAGAAAGCATACCATCAAAATTTTATTTGATGATAACAGTTTTTAAAAATTAAAACTATTACAATGTTGCAATTATAACAAAATGTATTTAGTGATCGCACTTACGGTTATGACCATTATTTCAATAATTACAGGATAATCGTCCGCATATTAAAAAGTTGTAAAAGCACAAAGCATTCGGCTTTTATCAGATTATAGGTAATTTTTCAATTATGGTTCCAATAAATTTATTACGACTAATTGAAGATCGAAGTTATATAACAAGATACATATTTTGGTTCGTTTTACTACAAAGTGTCATATTTTTTTTCTAAGTATGTCCCCGTTTTAGTATCGTACCTGTTATTATGGTGTTCGGTTACCTGAAGTAGTAGTTAAAAAAATAACATAACATTCTTAAAATTCAAATAATAGCTCAAAATTACCATTAAATCAAACTGGATTAGATGGGATAGATGAATCAAAGTGATTTTTTCCAATGGAAAAAATCGAGTATACTTTTTGTCCGAAACTATGTCCCCGTTCATAAAAAGTCCACCCCGAGCCTAATCCGAATCTAATCGCCGCAATTTTAATCAATTTCAACAAACTTAAGAACTATCCCACTTATTTCTGTGCATCCATCAATCAAAGTAGAATATTTTGCTTCACCGATAAAGAGTGAATGTAAATAACACAAGCTTAAAGAAAATAACTCACGTGAACATGTTCTCTATGATTAAATGATTGCGCTTGCGTAAAGAATAAATAAAGTATACGATTATTAAAGCCGATTATTTAAGGTTTTTAAAACACATTTTTAATACGTACACACTTAGTGCATTGATCTTCACTAATCTCAGCTGTAGGCATCCTTAAAGAAAAAGATACTGAGATGAAATGCTGTTTTTACATATTTGCAATTATTGACATCGGTCTGTTGCGTGCGTGGGTGTGTTTGTGTTTCTTTAAAAAAATAATTAGGTTTATATCATGTACCCTAAGTTTTCAAATAGAAAAAGATAAATGATAGGAATACAAAACCATAAGCTACACAAAACCTAATGTTACTTTAACCGCCCCAAAGTAAACAAACGGTACTAATGATAAACAGATGAGCTATTTTGTAAAATTCAATTTGAGGCGCCTTCCTCACTTGCGGCGGTTTCTCCCTTCATCAATCAAGGATTGCGACTGCGCAACCTCCGACGTTTCTTTCAAACAACCCTCATTAGAACGAGATAGAAGATAATGATGACTGCGAGAGAAAAATTATAGAATAGTACACCGTAGTCCTGGTTCACATGGGCCCCTTAGGGTCTTACAGAAGCATAATCAATTTGCTTCACAGATGATGAAATGGGTGAATTTGCTTCACAAATGTTGAAATGGGAATCTATTTGGTCGTTAGAATCCAGAGGAAAATTTCTAGCTTTGTTGTTATTTACCCAATTTAAATATGTAAAATATGTATTAGCAGACCAGACCAAATATATAAAAAAAAAGCAAAATGCATACAGTATTGCAATACTGACACGTGTTAACCCTTTATCATTATTTAAGGACGCGACTGAACAACGTATCGCGGAGCCGATGCAATCGGTTTAGCGAGAAAATGCTCGTTGGCAATCCCGTTATACTGATTAATGTCGCATAGATGCACTGCAAAGGCGTAAATTAAAACATAAAATTAGCGATCGGCCGATAGGAGCTCCTGTTTCATTAAAAAGTAATGAAAACTTCCACGGAATATTAATTGATCGAGTTATAAAATGGAACCAGATAAAATATATTACCGCTTGTAACAACAGGTTTTTTCCGTGCACGTTGACGCTCTTAGTCTTTTTCAAAAGACAAAAATGCAGCTAGTACATTAAGAGTAATTTATTCGCAGATAAATAATATTCGAGTGGTGGAAATAAGACGCCTAAATGCATTTACATTGTACTTAATTTTTGTTCTTATTAAAGCGCATATAGTATAATGAAATAAAATGAAAGATGGAACACAAATCATTTCTACGCGCAAGGATAATGCATCGAATTTCATTGCATGCAGTTGTCAAGTCCCAATAGTTTATTAACTTAACTAGATAACGGAAAAATAGAAAAAAATATTAATAAGTATTCTACTACACGTGACATTCGGTCAGTGTAAACAAAGTAATTTCATTCTTACTTTACTCCAGAAAGTTAACATCGTAATAGCTCGGTTTGACACGTATTATTTCGTAAATTCGTAAGTAGAAAACATGAAAAGACGGCGACGGAGCCGATAAGTACATAACAAGTACCTACGTGTTACTCCTCTCAACTATTATTTGCACGAACTTAGTACGCGGTTGTCAACTCGTACGCGATGTTTATGTCTTCGATGGCAACTGACAACGATGTGTTAACCGGTAGTGCAATAAATAAAAAATAACCAAGAAACTTAACCGAGGGATATTCAATTTTCTTCATAGGCTGTTTATTCATGATTGTGCAGATTTAGTTATAATATATGTTAAGGTACTCTTTTATCCACGAACAAAGTTGCCGACTGATGATCTCTCTCAATGAAAATCACATAAAATCTGTCTATTTATTTACTTGTTTACTCCACTAAGTTCTAAACCAAAGGTTGAGGTTTTTTCATCAGATTCATATACATCAACGAAATCGTCAGCAAATCATATTCTGTTAATAAAATCGATATTGCTAAACAAACATTTAAACAAATAGATACCCACGAGTTGAAACTAATTTTACATAAAAGTCGAATGTTTTGTTTGAACTGATCTTTATAGGGAATTGTTTTTAGTATAAAATGATTTATATGGACTCCCGCTATTCCAGTTTACAAAACGATCGCCGAACACAAAGCAAAAAGATCAATATCACCTCACATAAATGTGTTCGGCATGACGCGAGAAGTTTGACACCAAACAGGGCAGATAACATCTTAAAACATCTAATGTTTTAAACAAACTCTTTTATGTGGGCTAACTTAATTTTGAGAGAATAAAAGAGATATTCCTCCCGTTTTGATTTATCGATGGGAGATATCAAATGTTTCTTTTTTGAATTAAAACAGAGGCAAATGTTAAAAGCCACTTCATCTAACTTTATGCAAGTCAAAAAATGGGTGAAATTTGATGTGAGTTAGTTTTTTATAATATTAATTTATATTTAAGTGTTGGTCATTATCATTTCCAAACAGTTATTTTTTCATTTCTTTGAGTTCTTATTTTCTAAAACACGGCGAAGTTTTGAAAGATTCACCACACTAACAGCTCCTAACAGGTAAATACAAACAAATTATTTAAGTAAGTATTGTATGTCTAAAATATTTTTAAACATGTAAACTATTTACCTACAATTGCCACACAAATAGCGTCAAGCTATCAAAACAACTGCCTTTACTTGTGCAATATCATCAATCACAAAATATAATTCAGTCATAAAAACTGTTTTAGCCCGGAGCGCGTCAGTGATCAACATTAAAAATGCGGGTTCTAAGCGAGTTCCCTTAAAGACACCCTACCTGCATGCATTAGGATTCCACACGGCACTTAGCAGCGCCGCTCACCTACAGACCCGTTGCCCGTATTCCCATTTGAAACATAAAAAATAGATGCTGGATAATGTTAGGATCTAGTGTCGAGGAATGGAAAAGGTGTAGAGTCGACAGTGCGTATTTTTTTAAAACTAAGTAACACTCTTGCTCATTCATATATGTACCTATATACGAAGCGGTGGTAGCTCATAGATGAATAAAGACGCGAGTTGGTTTATATTTTCTATTGACAGATGTCTGGTGATATATGAACATATATCACAAAGAAAACTGCAAAGTCAGATAACTAAAATCCGATTTGTGATTCCTATGTTTAGGCATTAAATAATTTATGTATGAGGTCTAATCAGCCGTTTCTTAACCAGACTTGAAAAGTGTTTATGCTAAAAAAAGCATAAATCGACTTGAAGCAAGATTTAAACAATAGGTATATTCATGTAATAATAAAGCAGTTGAAAAGGGCAAATAGAATCTGCCCTTACCAAACCTTTGTCTGTCGTCACAATAGAAAAATTACCCATAGTAATGTGCAAATTCATTCTATTCAACTGTCAATACATTATTCTAATTGGATTCAATTCTTTAAAATTTCCACTTTAAATGTTCGGGTTGCGACCAACGTTATTGTGATTGGCATTGATGTTTATTGTAGAATTACTAACTTCAAATATGGACTTATTAGCTACTTAATTAAATACAAACTGCTTAGTTTAGCAATCGCGACTTATTTAAATTTCAAGTGACGGTAATTTTACCGTCCCTTGAAATGATGAGTCACTCAACTCATATTTATGAGTAAACGTTGAAATTTAATTGGATTTCATAGTTCTCTCTGTTGCAAAATGCTTACAACTACTAAGTATGTTCCGATGCATGCAAAACCAAACCAGTCGTCTGCAGCTGACGTTTAGACGTCTATTAGTTGAAGCGTCATCTACATGCAAATTGTTTCTCTACCCGCACTGTCTATTAAGGCATTAGGATTAAAACGCTATAACTCGATCGTAGAATACAAGAACCAGATGTTTTTAAGTTGCGGAGCTTCTATTTTTTCAAAACGTGTGCGCGAGCAAATCAGTCTTGGTATTTCAAACACGATTGTTCTTGTAGTAATGCTTGTTATTATTCGCGTCCGTTTGACGCATTCAAATTGAAGCCTTTTTGTAATGTAAGTGTGTATCTAAACAGCGTGGTCTATCATTAACTCCTTATAGTAGGATGCTGTTTTTGCGCGGCACAAATAATGTGCAGGTATGATGTCCCTTCGCAGGACATGGTAACAATTAGCTAGTCTGCTAAAGGAATTGCACCTGCTAAAAACTTAACAATTACGCTAAGCTAATTGTTGACCAACTTATTTTGAAAAACTAATAAGAGTACTGTGCTATACGGATAAGAATAATTAACTTTAAGTTTTTGTATCAAATGCATTGTGTTTTTAATTTTAATGAAATATATAACGAATAAACCACTATCACTAACCTATACGGTGATACAGGTTAATTATTTTATGTGCTATTAAGTATAGTTTATTTTCAGTACGAAAAAGGAACATATTACTCAATCTTCTTCAAATATTGATAATATACATGTTGAGGGAAATTCGCAGCCAAATACGATAGTGGAAAGAAATAGTTTTATTTCACGCGTTTCTAACAAGAGTAAAACGCTTGTTACATTTCTCTCACTAAGATTATTTTGCCTACTCCGCTAGGGAATGGCATGAAGCTAGTTTATTTTTAGTTTGTTTTCGATAAAGATTTCAGTGTTTAAAAAAAGAGAAATGAATGAATCAAACACCCGTCCTTCACGAAGGCCGCGGGCTGAGTGCGTGTGAGTGACCTGTCAACCGGGCGGCGCACGCCGCGCTGCGCCTGCGCCGCCGTGCGCCATGTTAATTACTACTACCAATAAGTCGCTCCGTCAACATATTTATTTTTGAATTTATGAATTGGCAAACTGGCTTCATTAAATGGAGATCTGTATCGACTTCTCTCAAGCGCTAGCAAAAAGTCCACTGACCTTGATCAAAATGCCAAGATTAATTCCTAGCAAGGCATTTTATAACGCAGACGTGCAACGGCACGAGTTCTTCTCGCTAACGCCTTTTTCGGTATGACGATGGCTGGTATTCTAGCCGTTTTGTTGAAATAAAAATCCTGGGGCGGCACCAAATTCCCAGCCCATATATTGCAGTGACAACATTTAATACGCGATCGAAAAAATATCGAATGGTACTTAAGGTTCTACATACTGGCCTTATCTTTTTCTTATTAGTGCATTTATAATGGGATGCCATATTCTTTATTTGCAGCACTAAATATTCCGAATACTTAGCAATGCTGGATGGATGAGTAAAGTGAAATGGGAGTCGTAGTGTCAATTCAAAATGTTCCATGCATACCTACGTACGTGGAATCGTTTCTTGTGTCATAAGGGTTAACGCTAAAATAAGATTAAAAGGCTCGAATATATTCTCACACCAATTCTCTGATTGGTCGTCGAACTTGTCAATACGAAGATCAAAGGCGGCCGCTGCTCGTTGCCGGCATATCGCCCGTAAAATCTTCGTCATTCGCGCTTGAGCCGATGCGGAGCGACGTGGTCGCTATACAAGCGCCGCCGCTGTTGGCAATTAACGTAACCAAAGATCATCAATAAACATCTTTATCATTTCATCGCTCCTGACAACGCTGGTACTTAACATCTAGGGACCAGTATATTATAAGTTTTGAATATTCAGTCACGCACATCTTTCAACACGCTCCGAGCGTTCTTATTGCGTGGGCATTTTTTTAGCTACCGAACGTTATGCGCCTCTTTTGAAATTAAAAGCACGCGAACTAAATATTGAATGACAAGTTCGATACACTACCGTGGGGGATAACCAGTGTTTAAGCCGGCCGAAGCCTCGATAAAGCTATGTTTTAATGACCAAGTGCTGTATTTTAAAGCCTGTTGGACCAATTATGACCATTTAAACGAATGGTCCGAGCGTATGACGAACTGACGATACAAACGAAGCTAGCCGTCAAGCCTTCTACGGTAATCCGATGTTCGATCAATGTCGGCCTTTTGATATTGTTTTTCTTGGAATTTTAGAAGCAATTTGAAGGTAGTGAGGCTTTAATACGGCGAAATCGTTCGGATTCGATAACGATATCGCATAATCCTGTTTGTTCTGATACATATTTATGGGTGCGGTTAACGAAGGCTATGATTGCGGATGACACTTATACGCGCCACAGCAACGCCCTGTGGGCTCAAATGTTCAAGATACAAAACACACTCGCACCGACTTGCTTCCTTCATTTAGAAACTGGAAATTAATCATAGTTCGTTTATCGCTTGCAAACGAGATCGCGAGTAGTGGAGGCATCGATTGCGTGGCAAGATTCGAAATTCGAGTTGTGCCTCGAGTCGCGTGAGCCACTCACGCGCAGATACAAAGAGATACTGCGCGCAGATCATGCGCATTGATAAATTGATCACATGCATATCAGTTACTATGGCACACATCGTGGGAGTACCGCTCGCGACGCTATAAAAAGTACTGTTTTTTACTTTTTTCTCATCGCTAAGCTATTTGTAATGTCTTTAAAACAAATTTTGAAGAGAGTAGATTACTTTGCTGCCAGTTCTATTTGACATAGTGACGGCGTGGTTAACATTACAGATATTTTTAATACTAACATTTTGTATTGGATAACACTCGCAAATTACCAGGAGATAGTATTTTAGGGTGAATTAAGCACCGAATAAAAGTTAAACAACAAATCAATTTGTATATATAAACCTATTCTTAGGTAGAACATTACCTCCTGCTACATTATTTGTATAAGTACTGTACCTAGTACATATATCTCGATGGTACCTACTAAAGATGTTAATCATCACCAAAGCCTGATAAATAGCTTGTAGAAACGTTGAAATATACCGATACACAGAAAACTATATCCGTTTAACAATACAGTAAATAAAACAATAAACGTTTTCAAAATACGTCTCCTCGTAATACGTTATCATCGTATGGATATGGAGTAACGAATTGACAGTGGAAAGTTCTCCGAAACGAAGATTTTATTCCATCTCACGGTGTTTAGCCACGAGGTGCCTGGAGCCCAGGCCCCTCCCCCCATTGTGTCAGACAATGCGCTGTAACTCCTCACTAACAAGACCTAAGAAGTTCGCAAGTGTTAAGTGATAAGCGTTTTATTCGAAATCTAGACTCTAGCTTTAAGTCCCAAATACTATTCTTAAAAACTACGCAATTGAAGTATCCAGAAGCATGTCATAATTTATCACATCTCTACCCAATATCATGGGCACCAGCGACTCTTTCTTTAACGTGATTTATTTACCCACTGCTTTGTTTAAAAATATCGGTTAACATTCATAAAAAAAAAAATATTATACATACAGACGCATTGAGAACCTCCTCCTTTTTTTGAAGTCGGTTAAAATCTATCTTTAGCTGCGGCTCTACCCACGATTTTGCATGTTACATAGACTATTGAACAACTTGCATATATTAATTATTCAAAGATAAAAATAAGTGTGTATTCTATCCTATATCTAATCTAACTTTTGGTTTATTAAAGTCATAAAAATCTATAAAGCTTTTTAGGTAAAAAGAGTTAAGAAATGAACAAAGCGACTTTCGCATCTATAATATTAATGCATATTAGATAGAATGGATTTAAACATTAAATATTGATCCTTTACAACTGCACCTAGATTAACCAAACTTCTTCTAAAGCCCGCTACGTCTTTCTACTTAGGCTACACATATCTGCCCGCAGCGTACTCACATTTGTAAAAACCATAATAAGCGCTCGCTTTTGGCATATTGTATTGACACACGATAAATATTTGTAAGATTACGCCGCGCAAGATTGCGCGATCACCGCTCAGGCTCCAGGGTATGAAGGTAAACTCAGACGGTAGGCAAAATATTTCCTGTACTATTTACTATGGATACGCTATGTAACTCTGTTATGGAACATGGAGAAAGAAAAAGTAATGGCATACTTATGCTAAAGTGACTAAAGTATGCAGTATTTGTATTTGTAAGTATGTTTTATAATTGTTTGTTTTTGTAACTTACACTTGTAATTAATTTAAAAAGAACATAATTTGATATTTAATTTGGCCTAAAATTGGCAACGATAAAGATTTATGATTTTTTTTATTCGCATTTTTTTTTTGTGTATATTACACAATGAACAAAGTGTGGTTTCCTCTAAATGAAATCTTACATAGTTCTTAGACTAATTACAAGTTGCAAAATATGCGAAGTAATAAAGCATAGTACACATACAAAACATGCAGAGAAAATTCATTACAGACCATAATATGCATAATGATACTATTTTAAAAAAAGGTAATATGAATAGGGCACGATTTCAAAAAAGGAACAATCACAAAAACCATTAACACGTGTGCGCTTTAATAATCGATGAGTCGGTAAATTAATACTTTCATGTTTCTTTTTTAGTTTTGTTAATTCAAGGCAATAACTTGGAATGCGCAGCGCCACCCCTAAAATGCCTAATTTAATTTAACAGGTAGGCAGTTACTTTAATCATAGGCTAACCTTTAAATTACATAGCGCGGTAATAGCTCCCGAGCAATCGGCAATTCTTCATTTTTGCTACTGTTTTTTTTGCCTCCGTAAAAAATATAAACTCACCCGGAATCCCGCTACTCCTTCCGTTGAAATAAATGTTTCGAGCAGATACTTTTTTGCTACTATAAATAAATTTGATGAAAATTAAAAAAATCTTATTTGACTTTTTCAAATTAGAGCTATTAACTAAGATAAAAAAAGTGCACGCCAATTTTTATTTTGCCCGCCAAAATTATGAGCAAAAATTGTTTACATTTATTGCTTCAATTCTACGGACTTTTAGAGTGTATCTTTTTAAAACTAAGTGTTTAAGATTATCTACACTTTTGATGTAAGGATGGACATTGGATTATTTATAAAAATATCTACTACAATAATTATGATGCCTGGGTTTCAAGTATAACCCAGGCATCATAATCATTCTTGCTTTCTCTTGCATAACCCACATAATAGACGGAATAGCACCACATTTTTCAAAAAATTACAGAGCACATGGTTTGAGAATCTACTACCTATTGGTTACGTCATTAAAATGGAATGACTCCGCATAACGAGGATATTATTAAAAAACATGAGAGTTATGATCTGGGAGCAGTTTCTGATGGGCACGTATACTTTGGGGTACACACAAAACGGTTGTATTCGTACCCAGAGATGACGCCGTTGGATTTTTTCACATGTATTTCAAAAGTGTTAAGAGTCAAAATTGCATCAAACCAATTCTCGATAAATGCCACTGTTCATACGTGTCAATTGAGGTCGGCAAAATTACAGGGGGCAGGGAGAAAACTTAGCACTCCTTAGGTGTCAAAATTGCCATAATTTCAAAGTCCGGGCACCACGCCTTAAAGCAAGCCGACTTTTTGCCGCTACGAAATTTTTAAGAAACACAATTTTTTTTAATGATGCGCGGCCGCAACCGATATCCTAAATTGGATGATCGGAAACGAAAGCTCGATCGGTCGTGTGAAAATAATATCGAAATCAACCCTCGCTCGACCATTTTAGGTTTGGTAAATGTTCTTTTCAATCAATGTTTCTTTCTTTCTTTCTTTCTTTCTATATAGCTATTCTACGTTGCATGATACTATTCTATTATAAAATATATTCCCTTTTTCAATATTTAAACAATATTTATTAAATGACTATAAAGGACAATAAAGTAAGAGCAATGTTCGGACTTCCAATGACAAATCTGTTAAGCTTTTATTTGGATGCCTAATGATTGTAGGTAAGGTAAGTAAAACTGGTGATTTATACCAGCCTAATTCCTCTGCTTCTATTGTCTAAGCATTACTTAAGTCCAGTTGTTTTACTAAATCTTTGAATGTGGTGTTAAAGTACCCTGACTCCTTTGGGAAAACCTATTTATAAATAAATGTATATTATTATCCTGATGAAAATCTAAGCCCAAAAAATAAAGCCTGTTTGTATTTCATTATTAGTTATATAGAAACAATTTATGGTTCATACACAAACAATAAAACAATTAGCTTCCGCTTGCACTGTAATAAGCAATCCTTTTCTCCTTGTAATGACTGGCACATTCGGCGCGTCTCAGTAATAACCACCTCCTCGTATCTGATTTGAGAAGTAAGACGTACTTTCAATTAATATAAATTGATATTGCGGCAAGTTCAATTACAGTGGCGCTTCACAAATAAGTTCTTTTGAAATTATAATTAATTTACTGTACCAGTCAAGTTGTATCTACTTGCCTCTGGAGTCTGATTAATATGTTGTAACAAGGTTCTTTCTTGTGCACATATAGAATCACTGAAATAAATGCCTTTGATGCTAATATGTATGTATTTTTTTAAGTCATTATTCTATGTTGCAAAATATGGTCTTTGAAAAAATTGCGATTCAAGCCCACCTATTCACAAAACTACTGGCAGATATTTAAATCAAATCATCATCTTCCTAGCGTTATGTCCCGTGCTTAGACGGGGTCCGCTTAGACCATGATCCAGGATTTAGCGAGTCTGGTAATTACATTGAAGCGATTGCCGATCTGACCTTCGTAACCCTAAGATAGGGGAACCAGACAATTTTTGGATCATGGTTACAAATTCAAAGTTGTTTGAATTTGCAGGTTTCATCACGATGTTTTCCCTCACCTTCGAGCTAGTGGTATAAATATGTACATAGATTTTTTAAAATCTAGAGGTACATGCCCGGGTTTGAACCCGCACTCCTCGGTTAAAAGGCGCGTGTCCTTACCATTGAGCTACCACCGCTCCAGATATTTAAATCAAATGTTATGTAATTTTACGTATATGTTTAAAGTTTTCTACATTTAGACTTATGCGACAAAGTTGTATTTATCAGAATTACTTTAAGATCTAACCGTCTTCCTAAAAAAAATACTAAATCCTTTTGCATCATGATAATAATCAATCATCTACATGAAAAAGTTTGTTTCATGGGTAATGTTTGGAAACATCTTGCGGTTTTCGGCGCTGGCCAACCGGCTATTTCACGCTAATTTTCACCCTCGCACGAGTAGCAAAATACTTCATATATCTTCCACTGTATTGATAGTCAAAATTAGTAACATGTATTCAGGGGTTAACCATTCGTGAAATTGGGCGTGTTTGTGGTGCGTCTGCGCAGACAAGTGTGGCGACAACAACCGGGTTTACTTTGTTGTCCGCTACGGCGAATTGTGCAAAAAGGGTTTTACCTGGCTCTTGTACAACTGCGGCAAGAGGGTCATTATTAGTCTTAAGAGCACCATAGAAATAAGAGCGAGACTTCTGCGAGCGACGCGCGGTGTCGTCTCGCTACATTACACAATATTCACAATAGATCCCCTCGTTCAATCTACTTGAGGACCTTTCTATTTTTTCTAACTATATCGGAGTCAAGTAGATGGACTTAAGGGTCTCGGCAAACTTCTAAACAATTGTTGCGTCACGGTCAATAGACCACGACGAAGTTTTGTCCATTTTTTCACCAATTCTTCCCAAAATCTCACCAGCACCGTTATAAGTCCTGCACTTAATTTTCTCTGCACTTAGCGAAAGAGGTAAGAATAGAAGAGGATTATGTGCTTAGCCGATGCAATATCACACAATATAATAAAAGAATTGGAGGAAACCTCTTTCGTTTGTTAATAAAGTTGAAATGGTATTGTGTACTTGCGCAATAGCGCATGCAAAAAGCAGATAATTTGGATATAATAATATTTCAGGAAGTTTGTGAGGGATTTATTTTCTCAATCGTAATGTCTGCCTTGAGATATTATGCCGACATGCTACACAATTTCCTTTGTGTGATGATTTGCAATATTGTAATTAATTTGGCAGATTATCTTAAATAAAACAGTGTGAAATTGATGAATAGATTTTTTTGCAACACATTGTATCCTCTTTTAACGCCTATTGTGCGAAATGGATTTTTTATAGGTTTTTAATAGTGATAGGTTTTTTTCCATCATCTATAAACAGGGAAACAAAAAACAGGAGCACGCAAAACAAAGATTCTGCCTTAAAGATGATAAATTTATTTTACAAGAAGTAACCCAGAATAATGTGACCCGAAAATTATAAAAACTACAATATTAACAAATGCCTGACATTAAATTTATGTACGGCAGTAAAATGTATCAGAACATAATTGTCCACTACTAGGTAGAACATGACAAAAATGTTTCATAATAAGATATAAATAATCACGCCCTCAGAATGCACATTAGAGCCAATTGGTATTGTGGAATAAGTGTCCACATGCCGTTAACAAATTGGTGACAGACACTTCAAAATGAAATATTCGTTTAGTGCCACAATCACGTACGCGCCCTATTTCCACAATGAGAAGCTCGTGCCATTAGAGAGATTTATATCGTAACATAAAGCAGTAAATTCGTTTCCGACTTTAGAATTTTACACAAAATGCTCGGTTCCCGGAGAAGGAAATAAATGGCGATCCAATTATTACAAAGGCGGTCGTCCGGAAGTTTTGGAGTATTTATTTCGGTGTATCTTTTGAGCAGTCTGGTTTTAAACAAATATGGAATGTGCAAGGCCCTAAGCTGGGAAGAATGGAGGATTACACCGAAATCCTGTTTTTGTTTGTTTTCTTCGCTGTAATGCTATTGTATCGGTTAGGTTCGATTTATTACTTCGCGCATTTGAAAACAAAAAAAGTGTTACATACTGATATTAAAAAAATACAGTACACGTGGCATCTTTAATTATATTGAATGCGAAATTAATTTTTACATTTGTTTTTGCTAGAATACAAATACATTCGTAAGTACGGAAAACATATTTGGTTTACGTATTGTAACATTACGAAAATGTCAAAAATATTTTATGCAACAACTTGTCACGTTCTTAATTAGCGTCTCATTATTTTAGTAAGCCGCTGTGGGCTTGTGGCTGCTAGTTAATGAGGTGTCTCAGACACACGCAGCATAAACGTTCTTCCAGTAAACGTTGATCTTGTCACCACTTGATCACCACCAATAAAATAACGGTGAAGATCCCGTTTTTTCTTGTTTACAAAACTTAACAACGTATTATGTGTTGAGGTGAAAAAGACATAGACGTTGAAGATGTTTATCGATTAATTTAGGACAGGTAAGACGCGACAAGGCATCTTAAAAAACTTACCGACCGACTGACCGAAATGTAACACCTTTTGCGATTGGAATTATCATCAGGCCAGTTCATTTGTCAAGTGACCTCAAGTTGGATAAATTAAATTAAAAGATAGAAACTAAAAGCGTCGGCTTCCATATCTGAAACCGGGCGTCACGGCTATCGACAATAATACTATGAATGATCGCCTTTTGCCTACGTGAGAACAGATAAACGGACAACTCTGGAGCTACTTAATACACACCACATTTTTTCTCATTAACAGCTACTCCTAAATCCCCGTTCGATCTGGATAACTCCGATAGAATGTTGTTTAAAGCATAAGATTTTTCGATCTCAAGTGTTGGTATTAGTTAACGATTAGTCGATAGCATGAGTTTTTCCTTTTTTGTGTCGGCTCTTGTGTCTCAATGGTAATAAGAAGCGGCGGTATTATCTACAACATTTATTTAACGAAGGAAATCATCTTTATCGGTGACACGGTAAGTAGTGTAGTCTATAATTTAATCAAACAACTTCATTAAACTGACCTAAAATATCACATTTAATTAAATGGTGAAAGAGAACTGGAGTATCTTTGAAATAATAAATTATTTCGTTGATTGCTAATCTTCGGAGATTCTTTCATTACATTTGTTTAAATTAATTAAGACGTCGCGACTATATCTGAGCATTAAATCCATTCTTAAAGATAGACTTAATGTTTCTTAAATTATTCCTATATTACTAATTTTTGTTGTTGTAAACAATATAGGTACCCATGTATTCGCAATAAATGAATCAGTCCTCATAATAAAATCGATCATTCCCTTTATTTCCGAAATAAGATTATTTCCTACCAACCACATTGAATTTAATTCGTTGCAATAATATTGATATCTAAATCATGGTAAGTAGGTGGCTTTTATTATGATTGGAGCATTTCCGTGATTTTTGGTGAAACTTCTCACTGTCCGATGTACCGTTAAAACTTTGGTCAAAATAAGTCCTTCTAACACAGGATTTCCACCTGACTGGCTATCCGCTAAATTATCCCTAAGCCATTGTCCAAATGGACGTCTTTTGCAGCCACATCAAAGGGAAACCGACAATGAACCCGGATTTAGCGTTAGTGGAGCGAAGACTCGTGCCTCTAATCTCTATTGATATAACGGAACAAACGAAACATTTTGTGAACACCTTACACCTTTTTACCGATCGTCTTTGAGACGTCCCTATAAAATAGTGCACCGCTACTTTTTGTTTGCCCTTTGATATTAGAGAACGGTACAGCTATGCCGTTATGATAAATAATAAGCCCAGCGAAACGTTACAGTTTTTCGACATAACTGTATCGCATCCCTACGCTTCCGAAATCAAAGCTTATCTAAGTTCAAGGTGAAAGGAAGCAATACATTATGTTTACTTATCGACGTTTATGTTATTGAATTACTCTTGGAATTGATTTGGTGCATTTGCGAACGTTCGCATCTGCTGCGGGCATTTGTTTTTTTCGATCGATCGGCAGTTGTATGACTGTTTGAATGTGGGTGCTTAATTACGGGCGTTCAAAGATAATGTAATATAATCCTCATTGCAAACAATCAAGGCGAAGCAAGGTGGTGGCGTGGTGCGGCGTTCGTAGGACAAAATAGTGGTGCCTTTCATTTGGATTCAATAAGATGACTCCAGGTGTAATAGGTTGGCACGTTCCTTACTAACCTTTTCTAATAATGATCGGTCGACATTTTGGCCTATTTTTACCCGACTTGGCGTCAGGCTTGGTTTATGAAAGATGGTTATGACGCAGATGTATAAGAAGGGTTATTGTGAATGAAATATTGTTACTTTGATTTGAATAGATCTGTAGTGTCAAGGTGTAGCCGTGCTTTCGTGTGGTGGCATGTGCTAATGATTTAATTTCGCTATGGAAATAACCCATCCTAAAGAAATTTCGTCTGGGTAGTTCCCTACTTATGTTTTTTTTTTATTTTAAAATCAGTTAGGATATAGAAGTTATTAAATATTACTGTTTCGTTTTGTTTTGGTTTTTAGTTTAAGACTAAATGTGTATAAATAGGTATTTATACGCATTTTTCAGTTTGCTTTAATTGATGTATTTTTTTGCCTTTTAAGCGACTGAAACTTTTGGGTGAACGATTTGTTGTGTTATGGAAAGTAATAGGTAATGGCCTTTATTTTGTGTGTGCTTGCTTACTTACTTAAGTATTTTTAGATAAACAATAAACTGATGTCCTAATGGTCTATGGAGGATATTTATGTACGATGAGTTTCATTTAAAAAGTAAGATAGACTGAGACTTACCTACATTTAGATTCATCTTAAAAACAAGACTCAATATGATTCTTATGCCACCTTATTTATTATGAGCAAAAACAGCATGTGCAATTTTTTGCTCTAAAGCTAATCGGACGAGAACAATGTTTGATCCGACAATCCGCATTGTCGGCGTACTCAAAGGAGCGGACGTCATGACAGATGACGTATCATTGCACAATGCACCCGAATGAAGGGTTTGGAGTGCATTGCAATGCAATTCATAGGGGCACTTAGCCGTGATGGAATGAACAGCAGTGAGAGAGTTGCTCCGTCTTTATCATTACGCAATATAGTAGATAGCCAATGGTGGACCTAAGTACTTTTAAAAGCAAAAAATATGTCGAAATCTTATAAGACCTCCGATTATATGTAAAGTATATCTTCATGTTCATACTAGCTATATGTATTACATACATACATAACATCACGCCCATAATCCCCGAAGGGGTGGGCAAAGTCAAAGAGGCAGCATGCCCCTTCAACCAGATTCAGCCAAAAATAAAGTCGGGCTGGGTTAGATGGAAAATTGTGAAAAAGCAGTGAAAAGCGGCTAACCTATCGCCTACACGATCACACACCCAAAACCCGATATATCATTAGTCGCCTTTTACGACATGCTAGACAAGAACCCCAGTCGGCATATTCTTTTTAAGTTCCAGACCAACATGGGACAGTGGGCTGGGTTGGATGGAAAGCTGTGTAAATATGTATTAAAGAATGCCCAAACAATTAATAATTACTCTACTAATTGACAACTGTATGATGCACTTTTACATTCAGTCGCATAGCCCAAATTTTAAGTTTGCAGAAGTATATGCAGCTTTGTTACAAAAATAATATAATCTGTTATATTACTACATACTATCTTATACACATCAATCGTGCCAGAGAGCCAAGAAACGTTTTCTCGAAAATATCTCCTACTATGGTTAGTAGTTTATTTATTGATTCAGTTTATCAGAACAAGCAAGGGAATAAGCATACTGACACCCTTAACTATACTGTGAATTTTATGGTCAAATGGTGTAACTCGATATTCCGCAAACCCTTTGCTTGGAGCACGTGTGTAAATCGCAACCATTGATGTTGTACCTATGGTGCATTGTCAAAATGATGGATGGCGCTGCCATGAAATTGGTCCCATGAAGGTGACTAATTACTATGCATTGATATTATTGTGTCTGATCAATCTGTTGTATTGTAATAATATAAGTGTGCTTCTTATAGTATTATTAGAACTTTCGTTAACTAGCTACTATTTAGAAAATACGATACAATGCACTAATGTTGGTATACTGACAAAATTTCTGGCCCTACTAAACTTTACAAGAACACTAAGGATCATTTCATTCCATTGACTGAATTTTATCCGTTTAGGTAATATGTTTATGTATAAATAAATATCTTATCTTATCTTTTATCATCAGGTAATAATTTATTTAAAAAACTTCTAAAAATGTATAATGGCGAAGGCTAGGTGGACGGACGACATAAGATAGACAGGTAGAAACTGTATGAGCAAAGCTAAAAATGTAGGTTAAACGTGTAGGTTCCAATGGAATTCATTAAAAGAGGCCTATGGTCAGAAGTGGCTGATGATGATGCGTATACATCTGAGACAGTTTTTAACAGTTCAACAGACTGCAGGAATAGATATACCATCAAAATTTTCTTCTAGCATAAGTAAAACTCTAACGATGTCAAACATTGGTCAAACGGTCTCAAATTCACAAACTGCAGAATAAGGTCGAAAGTAAACATTGGTTTGGCAAATAAAAAAACCGCCTAAACAAATACGCGAGTTTGCCCACCGGCGCCTGTAATTTAAGCCGAAAGCCATTTGCGTTCGCTAACCGCACGCGTGCCCGTACGTTTGGTAGTTATGCACAAAATGTGTTAATATTACAAACGTCTTTAAATTACACAAACTACGTCAAAATTAACAAAATTTGGCATCTAAACTACCTCTGCTTTGCTCTGCTTCTTAGCACGTCCAGTACATTTTTGATAATACGCCTTTATACTGACTGTCATTAGAATAACTTTAATATCTTCAAAATAAATAAATTTTAGCACCTACACTAGGAAAAGCTCTGCTTCCAAGCGCTTTCTTTTTTGTACCTTTTGTTTACCTGTTTTATGGTAGATCCTAAATATGTATCAGGTTAAATCATCATCTTTCTAGCATTATGTCCCGGGGTCCCAGGGTCCACTTAGTCCATGATCCAGGATTAAGCAAGTCTGGTAATTACATTGAAGCGACTGTCGGTCTGACCTTCGTAACCCTAAGATAGGGGAATCAGACAATGTTTGGATCATGGTTACAAATCCAAAGTTGTGTGAATTTGCAGGTTTCAACACAATGTTTTCCCTATAGGTACATAAATTTGAAAAACCCAGAGGTACGTGCTTGGGTCTGAACCCGCGCCCTCGGCAATGAGGCGCGTGTCCTTACCATTGAGCTACCACCACTCCTGTATGTAACAACTTAAAAAAAGATCATCATGTCCCTACAATTGTATAATATACCAACATACATTTAAAAGCAGCGCCACAGATTCATTACAAAGTAAACTATATCCATTTATTACATATGTTCATTCATTCGTAAGGAGTAGTTTCATACCGAGATTGAAGTCTCAATCAGTCCCTAAAAGACAAACATTAATCACAAAAGCAAAACGAACACCGCTTCCGGAACCCGACTAAAACAATCGACATGGCCTTAAAAAATATCGACCCTTAAGACGCCAAATAATTTGTATTCAGCATTCGGATTATGGAGACACACGGATACAGAGTTCAGAGATCTTTGTTCAACAAGGAAAATAGGTACCGTTTGAAAGCGTTTAACATGGACACACGAATCAGAGAACTTTCATTGGAACATATTATTACGTATTTTAACAAAAATATGTTCCGATGAACAAAAATATGTTCCGATGAACGAGGTTCGAAAGTTGTTGCAATATTAAAAAAAAACTTGATCTAAGTAAAAAGGCGGACTCCTATCTGTACTGTAACAATTATAGGGCGAGAATTAGGTAATGCGATAACTTGTCCTAATATCGACATGCAACGACACCTAATTTTTTATTTGAATTTCGTCGGTTATGCTGCCTGTGGTAGTTTCATCTGCTTGTTACGGTCTTAAGTATGAACAACAATAAGTACATAGTATAGATTAATTTTGCGTTCATATTTTTAAAATACGTTTTCAGTAATAAAGTGAATATTTGTTGTGACTTAGTCCTTGTATTGGTAAATAAAAAAAAAATTAATAACAATATTAACAAAATATGTGATAAGTAATTAATTTTCAAACTTCACACCCTAGCTGACTATCCCGAACTAAGATCGACAATCTCTCAACCAGTGAATCCCAACCGCAAGTATGCGATATAAATACTATCAGAGGATTCCAGATCAAATCGCATTCGAAATATAAGGCCAGGTACAAATTACTGGGCCGGGGTCCCATCGGTGATGGTGATCGGAGATAAGGCTGCGCGTCACTATAAAGACATAATTTAGTCAGCTAAGACAAAAAGTGCGACAGAACTAGACGAACGACGTTCGCCCTCGTTTTAATTAAGATTGCTCGCGATTGAAACGTCCTGTGCTGAAAGGTGGTTGTTGCATTAGTGGTTTTGTTTTCGATGTTAGATAGATTTTTTGATCTACTAATAAAGTGGAATTGGGGGTCGATTATGGAGACGAAGTAGCCATATAAAGATTCAGCGCGCTTACCTTTGCAAAAGGGTGAGAATATTGTAATTCTTTCGTAAAAAACGACGACAAGAGATTTACATCTCTTGTCGTCGTTTTTTACGAAAGATCTATGTAAATAGATCTTTGTTTTTTGTTTAGTGCCATTAAAGTCGTCATTCCTTCCATTTCATTCCATTGAGTGCCGTTTCGCATTACCACAATTTTTTTTCTCAGACTGTACAGTATATTTTAGGCATTCCATATCATAGCATACGAATGTGCCATTAGTGCTCTACGGATTTTATTGAGTCGGTAATCTTTGATTATAGTTTTTCTCCATTTCTAATAAAATTTTAACACGTAAATTGTTTCTCACTGCACCTTAACAAATAAATTGGCTTAACTGCATATTTTCGTAAGTCTCAACATAAAAGCTGTTTCTTTTTAATCTGCGCCTTAATTAAGACTTGGATAAGCTCACTCAAAGCTGTTCACGAAAAGAAGGTTGCCGTATCTCGGGCTCGTTTAATTATTCAACGACCATTCAAATCTCACAATCGAACTAATAACTGACCGGTCATTCGCAAACGCGGATAATAAGCCGAAATCTCAATGGCATTGTCGGTGAGTAAAGGCTCTCGCATAATGCACTTGCATTATATGCCTCATAATGCCCGGGTAATGAACCATCCACTTCCTGCGCCGGCACCATTCGGAACCAGGAAACGTCTTTGTGATGCCCGACGCGAAAACGAAAGGGTTATTCTGCACGCCGTCTGATAATTTTACGCCGTATGGATCGTTTTGATGCGAGTCAATAGGTGTTGGGTATGAAATCGATTTGCGAATAGAGATTGAGACATCCGCGTGTTTGAATGGAGCGTTTGGTGATTCGGAAATGATATTTCTTTTTAGTTTTTTCAAACATTTCATTGGAATATCGTGACTACATTGTTACAGTGTCTAATTACTAATTAGGTTAGGTTTTTGTATAATGATCAATTAAGGCGGGAATATGTATTTTTTTTTTTTATTTATATATATTGAGTGTATGTCGATCGTTTACCAATGTAGATTTATAGATATGTATATAGCAACAAAATAAATATTAGAAAAAAATATCAGCCATTACTGTAAATAAATGGAAATTAATAAAAAAAATTATGGATCAAAAAATTCCGACTACTAAATCATTACAATAAAAATATGTTTTTTAGGTAAGAAAAAAATACATAACATTAAAAAAAATGTTAATAGGGGCCTGCTGCCCCTTAGACTCTGCCCACCCCTTCGGGGATTATCGGCGTAATGTTATATATGTATGTATGTAAGTAAAAATGTTTAACTAAAATTGTGTTTGAGGTTTTTAATCACAATTAAGGTTACTATGTAACACTGGTCAATATAATTTTACGCAAATGTCTACGAATAAACATCTTCCCCCGCCCCCACATGTTACGCGAATGTTTAAATGATGTCATCCAGCAATTCGAGCGGCGATCGCAAAACTCTCTTTCCTTATTTATGCCGCAATATTCGTAATGAGTATTTAACCCTCACCGTAGGAGTGACCAGTAAAACCAGCCTTAACATAGTTGGAATAAATAAATAAGTCGCTCGCATCAATTGGAAGGGGAACGGTATCCCATCGAGGACAGCTCTTGTAAATCTGTCTTCGATAGCAATCTTGATGTACGGACGGATGCAAAACGGGATACTCTCCAGGCACAGTTTGATTTAAGGAAATGTTCCATGGCTGACAAAATGGAGTAAGTATCGTATGAGGAATCGAATAATCTACGTTCAGTTTCGCTTATCCGCGCCATCTCAAATGTTTAGTTCAATCGCATCATGTAGATTGACTTAAATGTATCGACTATCATCGAATGCTTATGACGAAACTTGAATTATTTGAATACAAAGATGAGCAAGCCGCTTTGTAATTTAAAACAGCCCAGTCTTTGTACACTTATGTCCTTACTATTTCCTTTTCAAACTTACAGGTTTTGCGTATTTTCTTTAATCGCATAAGATTTATTCGAAAATACACTGGTAATTTATGGAATATATAAATGTTTATTTTCTTACGTATTTTTTTACAAATAGCTGTTCGAAAGCAATCAAACATTCATTTTGCATGGCAATATTTTATACGTCTGTTGGTTTGTTTACATAGTTTATTTAATCTAATTTAGTTTTTTAGAACACCCGTAGCGATTTACTTTAAGAAAATTTGATTCTCTCGCTATTAATCATTAAACCGCAGTTTTGGAATGCAAGAGAAAAATTTATTAGGGTCCAGTACAATGTAGGATAACTGCTCACCATGGCGCTTCGTAGATATGATCTTTTAATGAAAATTCACATCTTTTTGCTGGGTTATCTTGATTTGTTACCCATATCACAGCATATTTTAGATGTTCAATTACATGACTTTCTAGTTAGCCAAAACATAAATAAAAAACAAAAAAAAGGTTTTTGTAGCTAATTAAGTTTACGCAAGTACTTCAGGGCACGTGCTTTCATGCTACAAAATAAATTGAATACACACTAACGTATAAAATTTTGGCACGTTCGTTAACGACCAACCCTGTCGGCAGATGTTGTTTTTGGTCATTAGCGGAAAAAAATAATTAATAACCTCCGTTTGTGTACAAAATTGATTACCGAGGCTTCTGAAGTCAGCCGTCAGACCGCACCCACGTGAACTCTGAAAATTATAACTATGTACTGTCTAATCAACCATCGTGCATCCCTTTTTAACCAACCTCAGGTACGATGGATCAGAAAGAGAAGCAGCGTAGGAAGTAAATATTGTTTTCACTCTCCGTGAGCACAGCTTGATTGATGAACAGAGAAAACGCCTCGAGTGAGTTAATCACGCCTAAATTTAATTTAGAAAGGATGAAACACAAGGGTCATTTGTGTTTTGTTTGTTTTTGAAGCATTTTTCAATTTAGCCGAAATTCAATAACATTTTGCGCTTAGTAAAAAGTAAGCAGGCTACGTCGTTTTATGGCGCAGAACTCCTGTGTCATATCACAAAGATAACGCCCTTTTCATCAACCAAACCCCGCTTTGTTTAATGATTTTTAGCCGCATCAACTTTTGACGAAAAGCTTTGATAATTAGCAGCAAAAAACAAAGGCTTATTTTTATTACAGGTTATAAAAATTAGGGGTTAACTGCATGAACTTAAAAACGTTTTTTTGTCAACGCAAGACACCTATTATGCTCGCGTCAAACGTTTTGTGGAACATCGAATTTAGATAAACGCTCGTCATTAAATCCATTTAATGCTATAGCTATTCCGGACTATAAACATAATGCTTTAAGGAGGTAACTACCTAAAATATTGTTAGGTTTGGAATACAAAGATGTATGGACTCGCTGATGACAGTAAGTTAACGAATGATAAACCGAGTCATCATAACCATGAGATTAAAATGTATTTTAATATAACAACAAGTCCATGTATGAATGTAAAGTATGAATTAACATATTAAAAATCCCTTTGTGTCATGTACAAGTAACGAGTAAATATCCGCTATTAAACTGTCAGGTGTTACCAGATACAATTTACTTTTTATAATGTTTACTTTAAATAACAATCTTCCATACAATTACAATATTCGTATAACGGGGGTAATAAAAATTGCCTACATTTAACTTAAGATTTATGTCGACTCCATGGATATTCTTATTCACTCTAATAGCCATAGCTCATCATGTGAAGATTACGCATAAATAAATAGATAATAAAGTAAATTGAAATCCTTCCCAAACGGCCGATTTAATGGCTATGATACGTAATGACATCGGGATCCTTTGAATTATACCACTTATGGCTAAAACAAATAGTTCTCCAAGATTGCTTGTCATAAACAATGGAATGATCTAGTTCATTACATAAAAGAATTTACGGCCATTTATTTTCAATAACATCTCTGCCTATTTAAATATCATGCATTAGGTTTGATTTTTTTGGAAATATATATTTTAATACGAGTACGATAGTCGCCACATAACGATTTGTTAGCAATTTTACGCCATAAATAGTATTGTTTTCTGTAATTGAAAGTTTTATTTAAAATAATTTGAAATAATTTCCGCCGATAATCATACTTTCATTAATATAATGCTTGACTTTAATTTTGTTTACTTAGCCATTTACTTTTAATGCTACGAATACCATCCAATAACTTATATTATTGTTTAAAGGCAATTTGAAATTACTCTTCGTTTATAAAAATTGATATAAATGGGAGCCATCTAATGACAATCATTTAATAAATAACAAGCGGCATATTGAAGACAAAACCGTTCTAGATATGTTGCACCCCTTTTTTAATTGTGTCTTTTTTATTCATTATTTAATATGATTTTGGTCTCCTGTACAGGACAGATTTTTTTTCGGAATAAAAGTAGCCTATGTCCTGTATCAAGGTGTGCAACAACCAGCACAAGAAAAAAATCATTCATTGCTCTCAGTTGTGATTTAAGCTTGAAGACGTAGCAAACAGACAGTTACGTACATGTATAATGTGAGTAAGGATTAGAGAACATTATTTATAGCTAGTTAATGAAATATATTTGCACGTCGCATGCGACAGAATATGTTGGATAATTTAAGAATAAGACCCAAATTGTTACCGTATTCTCGCAAATAAATTAATTATTATTATTATTATGAACATTAAACACAATTAATCATATTTAAAATCCATTGGAACGCGTAATTTAGCATAGATTCGCGGGATCTAAACATATTCCGTGGGAGCTGAAAGTTAATCGACATGATCTGAAAATGCTAACGATCTAAGCCTAATTTCGCGTGAACCGACTTCAATTTTGCGTGAACAGATCAAAGTTATGCGCGAACCGAACGGTATGTCCTATCACCGTAATTTGCGCACGGTACTTGCTCCATTTGATCAAACAGGCAGATGTGTTCACTTGTTATCTACGGTTGCGTGGGTGGACGGGCCGCGAAGGTGTCGTCGCGAGCTGATCTCAATGCGGCCCTTTGTTGTGACCCCTGCACTGATGGCACGCGTTGCTAACCACTTCCTTGTTTACATACAATTTGTACGGTTACCATGTCAGTTGGCTTATGGAATAGGTACTTATTTTTAAAAGAAAGTGATTTAACAGCGAAAGTTGATAAGGTGTGAAGGCTTGGTCGATTAGTTACATTTTAAACTGACGTTTTGACGTTTACTTTCGATAACATGTATGGTGCCAACAGAGATGAAAAATTCGAGTTTGTTACATTTTTAGCGTCTTAAATACTTAATTAAATATTATATTTTAAGAACTGGTTAATCGTTATATTATAGCATCCCTACGTATAAGTTGGTTATTTACCAACTTATGCAGTTTTAGTTTTAGATTTGGTTTGGAGGGTTTGATTTTTATGAGCATTGCTACCGATAACTAACATAGAAATCGGTTGAGGAGGGTAGTTTTTAGAGCAACTTCGCCCTAAATCGAAAACGCAATGCTATTACATTAAACGTACGGAACTACGGAGTACATGTACATGTTTTTGACCCAGAACAAATTAATTTGTCTTTTCGCAAATGGATTACTACTTACAAACGTTGTCTCTATATTCAAATAATACAATACTTTTTGAAATTATTTTGATTATGGTACCTATATCTGTACTTATAACGTTAGGTACCGCGTATATGAAAACATAAAAAATTCTAGTTTTTTACGAAAGAGTAGATACCAGAGTTTTTACGAAAACTAAATTACACGCACAGCCATTTTACAAGCCTACCTAAAATAAAATTCGTGACATGAAGTAATTAGCCGAGAAGAGCTTTAATAAGCATCACGAATGTTAATTATTGCTCCAGTAGTATGACTATTGCCTAATGATCATTCTAACCCTTCGGGTAGGGCTGGCGACCGCCGGCCGAGAGCCACCCTCCGCGTCTAACGAAATTACACACTCATTAGTTCCTAACCTGATTTTATTTGTTTTTTACGCGACTTCGGTTCGGTTCAAAAGAAGGGCAATGTTTTTCTTAACCCCGCAATAACCGTTTTGAGGCGCCACCTTTGACTAGGGACGCGAGGACCTGCTTGCGAGGATTTATAAAATTGGTCGCATGAACTAATTCCTTCCCTAATTCTTTGTCGAGACAATTCTGTAAGCGAGATTAAATCTTATTATGTATAAGATAAGATCTTTGGAAGTTCTGTACTTGGTACAATAAATGCTTGTGTATACCGTCCGAACTTAATTTGAAGTCAAAAAGTCATGTTCTCGTGTGTAGTAAATTTGTTTCCTGTCTTGAAAATTAGCGTCTAGGGGACGTATGAATGAGCTCGCTATTAAAAATAAAGAAAGAGCTTAGGATTTTTTTTTTAAATAGGATCATATTCCATGTTGTTCTAATCATTGGGAAAACATCTTACTAATATTATTAACGCGAAAGTTTATGTGGATGTTTGTTAATCTTCACGCAAAAAGTACTGCATGGATTTTAATGAACCGTTACATTAGTATCGCATAGGCATTAGTATAACACAAAAGCTATGTTTCATCGATGTACCACGCGAGCAAATGAAATGAACCGAAATGAAAGTCGCATGCGACTATTTTCCCTGCTACTAATACCCAGTCCCAGAGTTTGAGACATGCACCCAAATTGAATACACCTTACAAAATTTCATCAATGTTTTTTTTTTCATTTATATGTACGTAGATAATACATAGGTTTGTAATACAACAATAGTCCAAGACCTGGCCATATACAACTCTTTTTTACTGTCCTAAAAAAAAACAAAAGTTTCCTTGCATTTGTTCTCATCGCGACTGCATCAAGTGCAGACCGGGATTCACTTATGCGCAGATTTATAGCATCCGAGCCCTGAGCGAGTGTGTCCTGTATTTAATTTTGGCGCTTCGGTGGTGTTCCCCGCTCTGTGAGACCTTTTGGCCTGTCTGCTTGTAATTATAGTCCATACGTTCCGTTAAATTATTCTCTGTATTATTCTTTTAATATTTTAACAGCTGATATGTCTCAATTAAAAAGTTTTGAACATATAATTGAACAGCAAAAGTTAATTTTCGGTCAAAATTTTAAATAAGTGTCAGAATTAATAAGTTCAATGGTCTGGTAGATGTGGTTAATTTTAAAGATAGTGTTTGGACTGAAGTAGAATTCAAAGAATATACTAAGTTACTGAATAACTTTACATATTTGAGAACACTGCAATTGTAAGGTAACATATTCTTTTATAATATAGGCCAGCGGACGGCCGCGTCTCGTGACATTAAGAAGCTGTAATACTTCTCTTAGTCTTTCTGAGGACTGATTAAGGTCTATACTATAAAATGGATACCTAAATGTGTTTAAATTTTTTCGATTTTTAATTATAATAGAAAGTAGGTTTATTACGGGTAAAAATTTATTTATTATTTTAACGCTTCAACTCCTCGTCTCTTATTCACCTTTCTCGGTTATATTAAATTATGGTAAATTATCGTTTTGATATCGATCAGCAGTTAAACATAACATTATAATAAGCTAATCTTATTAAAACGTATTCATAAATTTGTATCATACACTCCAACACTACAACACTTGAACAAAATTGTTTTTAATCAAAAAGACTAATCTCTGGTCTCGACTATCAGTACGGCCTCACATCCTTTAGTACATAATAAGTTCACCCGATGATAATTAATAATCGGGCGAGCGATACACAGCTCGTGACCACCGAAGGGTGTCGTGACCGCGGCTCCTCTGACCCTGCGCAGATTGAGATATCAAAATTCGCATTTCAGTCCCGATGTGATGGGCAACGTTTGTTTTATAGTTTATCATTTGCGTTAGTAGCCTTTGGCAACGATTTTAACAGTGTAAAGCCTCTATGTTGCAACCTTTAATCGAAAATTCAAAAATGACCCCTTTTGCTGTATAGTTCTTGTTGCAATACCATTTCCATGACATACTTTAGATAGGCGATTTATTATTGGAGATCTCGAGTTTAGATTTTAGTTACTACAAAGAAAAATAATAAAATGACCTATTCTAAGTTTTCAATGCAAATGTTTAGCGACAAGTTTATCAGTTCTAAAACAATTTAATACTAGCAGCGCCCCGCGGTTTCACCCGTATAGTTCCGGTTCCCGTGAGTGTGGGTGTTGACAATATCTTTATAAATGATAGCCTATGTGTTTTCTGATGCATAATCTATATGATTTTAAAGTTTTTTTGCGTGGAAGACTAACTTAAATTTACGCGTTTATAATATTAGCAGGATACGAGTATTAGGTTGTTATAAAGTTTAAGTATCTTTCCTTGAATTTTTTATCTTACGAATCTAAAATCCTATAAAATTTATATTACAGTAAACTACCAAGTATTGGATTTCTTAAAGTGCTATTGTTTATTACACCTCCAATAATTGTTTAAAACCTCAACGTATCAATTAACAGAGACTACTGTAATAATAATATTTCATAGTTCAACAAACACCTTTGAAATTTTATTGCACCGCGTCAATAAATTGCATTGCTCCAGACGCGCTTGCGCTTATCTCCCATCTACGTAATGGTAAGTGCAACTAAACTGCTAATTGTTTTTATTCGGCCGCAAATTATTGTATCCGCTGAACGAAGCTCACAAGGGGCAGAACGATAGAACTGAACTGATTTATATTTCGCTGTGAACTGATACATCACCACCTTGAGCGGTTGCGGGCGTTCGGATTCGCGTCTTAATTCTGTGGGAATTTTAATGCGCATTTAAAAAGCCCTCGTCTACTAGTGATGTGTACGTTATTTAAATTGTTACGAACGAGATGATTTGGGCTGTTTTCGTCATGCTTTAGATTACGTTTTTCAGTCACCAATCTGGATTATTTATTGGTCAGTAATACGTGTTCAAAACGTTCCATTTAGAAAAACACGTCCTTATTTAATTTAATTTAAGTGAATATACGAAAAAAAATCATAATCATATATTGGTGAAGTTTCATTACAGTTTAGTTTGATATATTACAGCAAACTAACAGAGACACATTTAATGTTGTCTCATAAATCCTTTAATTTGGATTACTGAAAGATTGAATATCCACGGCAAGAGAGCACTTACTAGCTGGCAGAGGTAGCGAATTGAATTAATCATTTTAAACCTAACTGTATCGGACAGAGAAAGGAAAACAAAAACTAAAAAAATACGCTTAATTATTCCTTAATTGAGTTACTCTTAAATATTCTTTTAATTCTCAAAAACTGTTAATGCAAAGCAACAATATCCAGCAACAATATCCGATCGCACAAGTAATTTAGAGTTAGCTTGGAGATAAATACAAGGCAGTGTTTGTTTTAGCTCCGGGGTCGGATTGAGCCATTTAATTTCATAAGTCTAATCTAGATAAGCAACCGACGGTTTCGTTGTACCTTATGGGTTTGCTTTAGAAATCGTTGTCCGAGAAAATGTTGCCGAAGTGAAAGCGGCTTAATCTGATTTACGTTGTTTATAAATATTTGATTAAAAAGTATTTGTTTTATATTTATGATTTATTTAGTTGCAATTATAAGATCAAAATATAAATATAATTGTTGTTCGTTAGTATATATATAGTCAATGACGCTGGCTCGTTTCCATCAAACATTGATCGTGATTTATTTCTTTACCTCACCATTTACAAAATAGCCCAGCAATAAATTCATCATTCTTAAGTATTCTCACGCATATTTATTAGACGCGAACCTTGTTGCCCGGAATAAAATAAAATATGTATCAATCCATCAAACTGGTAAACAAAAGGTAGAACCTTGAAACTCACAGCTGCATTAAGCGATTACATTTGTGGGTTACTAATAAAAATTTTAAAATTCACGAATCCATACCCGAGACGTTTATCGGCGTGCGCTGGCGCATACGAGGTATGTGAATGTACGTGAACGTATGTTAAGGCTTTTTAATCAAGTTTACATATGTAAGGAGATAATTTATTGCTGTTGCTTATGCTAATAAAGATGCAATGAGATTCGCATCGGATAGTCAATTTTAACTAAATAATGTAAAGTTTACAAAAAGATAGTTGTAACTTGGAACGTTTTAAGCTGGCGTTAAATAAAGATGAAGAAGATTACATATTCAAAAATATACAGTTAGAGGGAAAGTGTGCAAAATGAGCAGAATGAAAATGAATATAAATTAATTTGACAAATCTAAAATTGTGGTAGGATTTGCTTTAAAAAAAAATTGTTTTGGATATCTTAATATACAAATTGGCATTTATCATCTACATAGATCATAATTAATTTACATACACATATTTAAACTATTTTCTGGCTAAATATTATGCTAGCTGTTACTATGTACTTGTCAAAAAAATTGGCGATAAGTCATATAGGTACCTAAGGCTCCTAATGTAGGTTTATTGCCAAGGGTACCTTTGTGGTAACACCATTAAACATAACCGAGATTAGTATCCTTACGTACTTAACAATAAATTAATCGTAAGGAATAAATAATCAGGTTTTTTCACCTCAACTATTATTCCAAACCAAGTTCTTAAAACCAAAAACAAATTAAAAATAATGCACGCGTACACGAAAATAAATTAATTAAAAATCAAGAGACGAAAAATCGTAAATACAGTGGGACTAAAGAAAAAGAATGATAAAATCAGTAGTTACAGATATGTTCACTTGTGTTCGCATTTAACCTCGTGCATCGAGATCGAGATCAAACCTACTCCTTAAGATTTAACAAACACAAGAACATTATCGGGCAAGCCGAATCATTCAAACTGTTCTTTATCGCGCTATCAATAAAGTAGCTAATTCCCAAGCACGATTGTAGTATGATGTTTTTACAGACTTGTTAATTCACATGTTGAAAGTTTTGTCGTACAATCTCTATTGGATCGGGCGCTATGTTTATGGTAATCGTACTGCGTGAGGTCATTCAATGTATTTCACATTTACAGTTCTGTTCTTCCTTGGTAGCGCTTGTTGTTTGTATCAAGATCATACTAACATTAAATCCTTTTGCTAACTATCTCAGGAATATTGGAATGGATTGTGTTAATATCAATATTCGATAGCATCTGTAACAGTTAGCTGTTAGCTATAGTTCGCGAGTAAAGTTTAATTTGCGCTGGATATTTTGTAAGCATTCATTCACTAAGCCACCGCGTGTAGGTACTTGTACTAATAATTATGCCTACGGATAAGATCAATATTTGATTAACATTTCGGTTGGCAGTTTTAGTACAACTTTATATTTTTGGCGAATAGTAGTATTCATTTTAGAGCTATACTAAACTTTTAAAGAAGAGTCAGTCAGATCAACTAATTTTAAACCAAAATCTGGGCTACATTTACTCTAAACAGTATTCCCGGAGTGGTTAGGCATGCATTTTTTTACAAACTCGACTCAGAGAATTTTTCTCGAATTAAATGACATTGCAGAATATTAGTTACATTGCTAAAAAAACGTGAACAAACTTAACTTCGTAATTTATGGAAACTCATGAACATCAAATTAAACCAAATTATTTGAGTTATTGTTTTGTATAAACCTTGATAAAGTACGTTTTCTTGCACAAGTTTTACAAAGATATGGTGTGCTAAACTATCGCAAAATACACTCAATCGCGAAGCAACAGCTGCCCTAAGGACTGCGCGTCCAATTAAAAAATCTGACGATGATATTGATATTTTACACTGATGGCACAGATGAAAAATGGCCACTAAAAATTCAAGAAAGCGTGCTTGGAACCGTTGTCCCCGCCCAGTGGGCAGCTGTGTCCTCATCCAGGACTCACTAAGCCTCTATTACGGCTCGTCGCATAAACGCGACTGCGACCCATAAAAGTGGTCGATCGAGGAGCGTCAATTTATTCTTGAAATTAACCTGTCGCGAGCACTTACAGCGGCAAGAAGGCATGTTTTAAATGAATCGCGGCAATTTTGAAATGTCGATCGTAATTAGAGTTTTGATGATATCGTGGCTATCAAATTTTTCATTTCACCTCAGTCAACAGTCTCCGACGTGTAGGGCCAGGGTGTTTACGCAATAATCATGGGCAATAAAGACGATTGTATTACGTGATTGAGTTTAAAGAAAATTGCTTTAATAACGAGCATTATTATCATGTCCCAGGTATATGCAAGCTATAAGATTTCTTCTGCCAAATCAAACTACTATTTAATAAATAAATTTACAAACTCGCTAAGCAACAGCTTATTTATAGCTAGCAAAACAACTCATTTAATCATTTTTAGAATTTCTCATCAAGCATTTGATTACATTATTTCACAAACGGCATTTGACAAGCATTTAACGCTTATTCCAATAAATGTCAAATGCTATTTGTCAAATAATATAATTTTCCCGTTTATATACAAAGCTGTACTTTCGAAGCATTGAGCAACCAATGCAATAAAAGTGACTAAATTATACAACTTGATAGTAATAGCACTCTCACTATCAATTACTGCAACACTACATTGTACAGAAACCCGTAATACGTTAATCTTGCATTTCCAATAAATTTCCTTATAACTTGTTTTGGTCATGTTTTATTTTTCTAATTCCTAGAAATAGTTGGTAAGGAGTAGGCCATCATACTGGTCGTCCGGCGCGCGCGCAGATGCGTCGTGACACCTGCCCTTGCATAATTTACACCCTCTTTACTCATACTTTTGCTTAGTGATTTTTCTAATAATCTCTATACTATTTATTAATAAATTTCACTGATACTAATCTCCGATCTATATCTTTTTTAGCCGCTAATAAAGGTTCATACGCATTGATATTTAAACACATGCGATTACCCGGTTTACGTTTAATAAACGTTTTAGTACTTTATCCAAAGCAGTATTGCCTAAACATGATTTTTTTAACAGCTAAATGTTTCCACTTTTATAGTAAAGCTAGAAGACGTGAAATTTTATGTAGCGAAAACTATACCGGCTAAAATTACGAAGCTGACATAAAAAGTAAGACTTTATAAACTTTAGCTGTGCAAATTTTATAAACTTTAGTCCAATGTCAATGTATTTTCACACAAAACAAGTAATGAAGAATTTCACTTGCGTTTTGTAATTTTAGTCATTTGAGTGTAACTGGTATGCAAGTACATACTCGAAGACTCATGTCAAATTAACACATATAAGGTTATACGTATATGTCTTCAATTTCAATATCTACTTTATTTATAATCGTGCTATACCTAGTGTATTATAAGTACTTGTACGGTAAATTAAAAATGTTTAATATGGCATTACGAAATCTTATTTATGATACATACAATCAAAAACATGTACAAAGCAGATGCTTCCATTTTTAATTGCTTAATTATAACGTGTAAACGTGGATTTCCAAGATTCCGAATCGTATGGACAACTGTCAGTTTATATAGGTTTGTATTAAGAATATTATAGTTTAGTACAACACAGTAACATTAAGAATTAATTATGGCTACTTAAACTCTTTAACCGTACACGCCGGTAAAGAATTTCTCGTAGAGAAGATGCAACTTTAGGCATCAAAGCTTAAAGCTGATTTTATTTTGCAAGTGACAATATTTTTTTTCTGATATAAAGTTAAAGAATGAATAGAGTTGATCAAGAAAATAAAATCTTTCCCTATAAGATATATGAATAAGCATATACCTTGAAAAATACCACACTATAATGTGTTCTAGTGTTCGTTTTTAGTACCTACAATATTGAAAATATCGAAGTCCAATATCCTACATTTTCAATGTAGAAATTCAGTGTGGACATAGAGCGATTACGTACAAGCAATAACAACAGTCAATAATGTACATAAGCACGCGTCCTTGTGGCTTTTTAAAGTTATAAATTAGGGGGTTTGCAATAATGGGTCTCGTTCATTTAAATATTGGTTAGCGATACAATGTTGCACTAAAAAAAAACAAGTCTTCTACTCCGCTCCTTTCCCTGTCTCGTAGTTTTCAGTCGGCGGCACTCAGGCAGGTGTTGTTCGGGCGCACACTTCTTTCATTAAAATTAATACCAATGTCGCGTGTGCACATTCTTACTCGATAACGCCTTGCCGTAATTAAGGTATGGTTTAAGCGAACAAACCCGTCCCGGAGCGGCGCGCGCCGGCCACGCGCCTCGCTCGCCACAGTGCAGCAGTGGAGCGCTCGACAGGAAAGAAACTGGCGACGCGTGTCGCGAAAATGCACTTACTGCAAATGTTTATGTGTATGCGTTTATTGAACACCGCTTGAAACTGCAATATTGATTATTAGTTATGCAATAGAAAAACTTTAGTTAGGGAAAAACTATGTTTAATCTGTCAGTTGAAATAACAAAAATCAAATACAAGAAAATTTACGAAGATGCATAGCGCATCACAGGATTTGGTAAGCCAAGTTTTGGACGCGCTGTGTTTTCGTCATTCCTTTTTTTCTAAACAAAACAAAATATATAACTACCTCCAAAACTTTTTAGTAAGATGTGACGGACTATATATGTTTTAAGTCAGCTAGCCTATTCAAAGTTTCAACGAATGCCTTAAACATTTCAAGTTGCACGATGTTTGGAACGGTATAGAAAGATATACTGTTTACATTGAACATGACGCGTGCCTGCGAAAGGTCTGCCGTAGTGCAATAACCGCAACTCGTTGATCGATGCCCGGGCTTTAAATGAATATGAGTAAACTTGTGTATATCTGTTTTAATAACTCAGGATTGCTGGTCCTGAGTTTAGGCTGAAGACTGTTTACTGTGATTTGTTCTGTTGTGGCTCAACGGTACTTCACGAAACATTTTATTAACGAGAATTTTGCGGCGATCGTTGTGACTGGATTGGGCATGTTAAGCGATATAAGAGGCCACTTCAATTATATTTTTTCATATTAAAAATATTTTTAATGGCTGTCGGAAATCTTCCAAAGATGTGGTTCAGTTTTGTATTTGGGCTTGTACTAGATACATTAAACAGTTAATAATAAATCTAAGTTACACTGATTGATTTGAGTTGTCTATACACAAAACTCCTTGGGTCATTATTATTAGGCAGACATGTGTTAAACCTAAATAAATTTATTTAAAAATAACTAACTAACTAAACTTCACGCCACTTCCCTTAGCGGGGTGGGCAGAGAGAAATACAACACCCGATTTTAGGACTAAACTACTTTTGCAGCACCTAAAGCTTAATTTTTTTTTAACTATTCTGCTTTAAATCGTTAATATTAACGGTAACCAAAACAAATTATACACTTGGGTGTAAAGATTTTGCCGCTATTGGCCACCTGCTTCCAATCCATATAAGTACATAATATATGCACAATGTATATACAATAAATGGTACAACAATACTAATTATATACTTAAGCCTACCTTATCTGCACCGTGAACTAGGTGCTGTAAACTAATAAACGAATCACCTTGTTTGTCGGCAAACGACCGAATTTCCTAAACTAGGGTTATTTATTATCGTACAAAAGACCGGGGATGATTGAAATACGACGTTCTAAATGAGACAAGCACTCTCATTAATTGTTCCCTCTATTAAACAGAAACTGTTAGATACTTAATGAGTATGTACTAAATGTCGATATCGTATTAGAGTATCGACTAATGTATCCAAAATGTGCATAAATGTCAAATTATTTGAGCATGTTTAATAGTGACCTAGTAAGTGGCGATTGCCATACAAAATCGATGACGGTAATTTTTATTTTTCGATATACAAAGCCATAAAGGGTATCTATTGAATATTCATCAATGACAAGTGAAGTATTTTAGAACTACATATTTTAAGTATCCTGTACATACAAAAGATAAAATAGATACCTATATCCAGATCGACCAACATGGAAAATGGAATTTAGGTGGTATTTTGTGAATGTCCGTCATGCACCTACAAAGTATCGAATTAAGTATTTACGGGCCCTCTTATAGCTCAATTGTGATTTACTTTAAGTTTATTTCGCAAGTTAAGTTTACCTGATAACAAAATTAAATTGTGACAGTACAATCGGGGGATAAATCAGCCGTACTGAAGTCCTAATAATAGCATTTGTGACATTCCTCTCAATAGAATAGGAACACAAATAAATGGCCCGACGAATGACCTACGGCAGTTTTTGTTGTAACATTTTTGTCTTGTGATAATCGACAGATCAATGTGAAAGTACAACTTATTGTCTGCGTAAAAATAAACTTTCGTTCCGTTAATTTTGTTTTATATTTAATTTATAAATCAATCACTGGGCCACTTGTGTGTTTACGGCATCAACAGAATTTATTTCATGCGCTTCTTAAATAAGAAATAGCCACTAAGCAATAGCTAATAATCCAAAGTAGTAAGTAATTCAAAGAGGATATTAATAAACTGTGTAGACTTTTTAATAAGTCAAGTAAAAAAAACGAGTAAGTAAAAACAAGGATTTCTTTAAGAATTGGAAACAATAATAATGACAGATACAGAACGTCCACAGTGAAAGAACAATTAACAATGAATATTTAAAATGGTAATGTATGGTGATGTCAATCAAAACAAACCAACAAATCTTTACATAAAACAAAACAAATTGAACCATGGGAGCAATGTAACAACTGGGCATTGAATTTCTAAAATCCCGCACATTCATCAAGTATCACAAACAAACGTTATTATCTCGAAATTTGAATGTCGATCAGCGACAGACAGCCTCGATTGGTCACAATGCGAATCGAATCACGGCGAATCGTATCTCGAGCACAATCGGTGTCAGGGTGTCGTGTCGGATGCGTTCGGTCGACGCGTGACGTCACAATGTCCAAACTCACAACCGACGATCGCCGTCACTCGTAGTCCCCATGTGCAGCAAAGTCGTACTTTTTTGACCATCTAGTTCTTATTGATATAGCAATAAGAACTACAATTATTTGTTATCATTGTAGGTTTTATTTCATAGTCAGATCAGATAGTCTGCGAATGTTTTACAAGTCTGTGACAATGTATTTTGCATGTGGAATAACATCTAAAATTCGGGATAAGGAAAAATATAAAGATATTCTTTACAGCAACAGTTTCAGAGAATATGTAAACACGCATGCGTCTTTGATAAACAGATAGACAGTTTGTAAAACAACAAAAAATGCAAGCAATTTTCATGAAGTCGAATTGTAAAAAAAGAACACATAACGACTCAAATTTGATTGAATCTCTGAGCCAAACGAGACTTTATGCCCTTAAAAGCGTTCACACAATCAAAAGTTAAGATCCATAACACTCCAGGCTTTTATTTTGTTACATTACTTTTTATTGGGCCAATCAAAACTTATTTAAAGACCAACGCTTACCAGCGCTATGCAACCGCTGCTGATACTTCAGTATTTCATTTAATGTATCACTTTTTAATCAATTAAGCCGCATATGTACACAAACAGTAAAAGGAAACCGCAAATCACCGCATGGATATATTATGGCCCGTTCGGAATGCCTCTTGTGAATCTCGGCCTTTATCGAAACCGACCACGCTTGAGGTGAAATGTAAAACAGCCTTTATTAATACTTAATACGATAACTCTTTGACGTCGCGATCAATGGGAGTCACTCAACAAGTCGTTAATCAAACGATATTGGATATCATCAGGTAGTTCTATTGTGTGAACGTGGCGGCGTGCTTTACTTACATGATTAATAGACGAAGCAAATTTTTAAATAGGGCGCTGATGTGATGTTTGGAGGAACTGTGAATGAGTGGAAGTCAGCTACCAATATATGTTACCCATAGAGCTAAATGCTTGATGGGTGCTCGCGTGTTGAATACACGGAGCAGGTAACAAAACAAGATTTAATGTAATAAAGAGCGGGGTAGGTTAATAATATTATCTATGATAGCCCTTAGAATTACCTAAGAAAAAAGAAAAAGTGGCCCTTATAAGCTTCATCTTTCATCTTAAAATATTATTTTTTATTTATCGTCATATACTTTTTATTAAATAACGCTATAACGGCATTATAATGGTATTTTGATATTTTAACTCATGAAAATAAATCCAATCTATGTAAAGACTATAAATAAGGAATAGAAACCAGAAGTGCTAATGCATTAATCTCATGATTAAGTGATACTACTGATTTTTTTTTCAATACTGCAATGTGCCACGCTGCATTATGACAGCCAACCGTCAAAACGGTCCCACACCGGTCAAGCGTGACCGCGCAGATGATGACATTCCCATAATCATCGGCCGGGTCCCACGCGTGTCTCATCTCTATTTGTTTGCCCTAATTGTTTTATTTGCAGCGAGTAATTGTTTGGACGTAAATGTCACTCAATTTCCGCTGGGAACATTTCAATTTTGTTACAGATAAAAAAACAGTTATAAAATTAATAATTGTTGGGTGTTACACATAATATTAGACCATGACTTAAACAAACATAAGGAGAATAAATAAAAAAAAAAAAAACATTTATTTATATTTCTCTCAAAGTTGTAGATATTTTAACATTTCTTAAAACCCGTGAGAGAAGAAAAACAGTATCAGTTGTATGTATTACATAAACTAATTTAAATCTAAATGAAAGTGACACCTATTATATGTAATTATGTGACACTATAATAGTAATAGCAATTACTTAAAATTACTCACACACCTATGGAATTTATAAAATAGGGGTATAATATCTATCTAACGTATTTTTTTTACTCTTAAACAATATTACCATTAATTAATGCGACACAAAAACACCTATAAAAACTAAGTTCAAACGTAAATAGATTGTAATTGTGATAATGTGTTTGCAACAAATTGTTGCATCTAATTGTTAACAGGGGTGCGGTAACTGACAGCTGTTGTAGCAATACTGTAAAACGAATCGAAACGAAACAATGAAATTATCGAATTAAAACCAATGAAGCCACAAAAATTCGAATGGAATGAGTTGAATTCATGTGAGCTATTCTATCTACTATCTCTATTCACTGTTACTTATGATAAGTATAAAATATAATACTAACAGTGAAAATCAAAACAAAATTAATCACGATATAACATTTCTAAAAAACACACGAAAGTAAATTATCCTACAGACTTTCTAAAGCGTTTTATACTTCTGAGGGGACATACCTGTGACACTCAATGATTTTGGTCAATACAACTAAAATTTTCGATCATAAACTTAGATGGATTTTAATTAAAATACTATAGGACGGTTTTATTCCCCAAAAATTGGGTACTATGGAATAATCACACAAAGTCCGGAACAGTTAAATAGATAATAACTAATAACAAAATGAATGAAATCAATACCACGCAAACGGATTGTATAAAATTGTTGTAAACAACTAAGGAATGCCAGACGACGCGACAATGTGTCGCTTGGCGACCGACTGCCGTGAACCCCCATCCTAATTAGGCTTTAAGTCCGACGATAAAAATATCTAATTTTTGCCGGCAGTAAAAGTGCATTGCTAATGCCTAATGAGGCGTGCAATCAGTAATTAAAGGTTTAATTATACGAAACTATTAACAAGATACATTTTCAGTATTATACGAGTACAATTTTAAGAGAGTAGTTTGGGATCCGTAAAATAATAAATCTGCCGTCTAATAAATCTGTATTAAAATTTCTGATTTAATTGAGATTGTTAACGAATTGTGTTTTTATATTTAGTCTGTTTATTTGAACAAAAATAATATAAAACACAGCTAGGGAAATGGCGTGAAGATAATTTAGCTTAGTTTTTTCTTAAACTACGTTATATTTAATTTCTTCTTTTACATTTCAAATGATAATATCATTAGAATCATAAACTAAAATTAATTTAATCAAGGCTATAAATCAAGCCGGGAAAATTAACAATTCACACGGAAAAGTCCCAAGGCTAACCAACTCTTTAATGAAATAGAGAATCATGACGATAAACACTTCATAACCCAATAAGGAATTTGTTAAGATAAAAATAAACATAATAGCATACAAAGAAACGTGGGTGGTACTCGATACCCCACAATGGATCAAACTTGTCTTATTGGGACCTTAACTAATGCTATAAATCGACTTTTAACAAGTTACTTAAGCCATTGTAGGTGTAACAGATCGCCTCATTTGGATCTATTGAAGAGTGTCATTCGCGATTAACCCCTATTCTTGTTAATGTCTGAGTTATTGTTGAAATCATTCGATATTACATGAAGATTTATTTATTGATGATAAATGATGGTTAGGACTTAGAACTTGTCCGCGTTTTACGAATAACTTTGTGTAAAATTTTACTATAATGATCATTAGAATTTTCATACACTACGGTGACTGTTTACCATTAGAAAGGCCTTAAGCTTGTTTTCGATCGTCAAATAGTATAAAATTTGTGACTTTACGTAGTGAATCTTTAATTTTTCAATTGATGTGGACTTAGATCTATTATTCACTTTAAGAGCGGTCAATACGAACGATATTAAAAAGATAATTACTGATTTATTTCCAAGTCTTCAAATAAGCAATAAATACTTAAAGTAATTCGACCATCCCCCCTGCACATTGCTGATAATATAAAATAAATCATTTTTCATAAAACAAAAAATAAGTTTTGCAAGGGCCAAATAATATGACTTAAAATTTCACGTTTTATTTACCACCCTGCACGATCACTTTGCTTCATTTAACCTTCTCCCCTTGGTAAGCCAGACCCTAACGGAACCACCCCAGTACATCGATTACGCGTAATCATAACATAAAAAATATCGGTTATTTACGGAACCCATTAACACTTCCCTGCAGGTCATATCCGGTACCAAATCACGGGGTTAAACCCCAAGATGACGAAGCAATAGATACCTCGTTACTGAAGCTAATTTAAATCTAATATTTGATAAGTGGCCCCAAAAATAGTTAAAGTTTTGCATAAATACGAAGGTTTGAAGAATTCTATATAATCTTCATTATGTCTATATAATCTCTGTGTATGACCACAGAAAATTCTGGTATCCAAGTATATTATGTTATCCTCACAATCAGTGCTTATAAATATATAACTTATTTGATACAATTGACGAACTTTCACAAATAAAAGAGTCCTACAATTTATTTTTCAGAGAAAGATTATAAAAAGTGGAACCAAAAGAAATGATAAATATTACATTTTGAAGGATTTATTCACGGCTATAAACGTAAGGTATGCTGTGCATTTTCATTGGGAATCTTGAGAGGAACAGACATTTTAACACAATACGAGTTATTGGGTGCATTAAAGATAGCATGTGCGCAATGATGGTGATGGCTAACGAACAAAACACAGATGTACTAACTCTTTAAACATAATCTCAGTGTATTTTATTAAAACAGTAGGTTTTTCGACGCTAAAAACAACAAATTAAAAAACACTTTATTAAAAACTTTTAAAAAGATTTATAGGTACAACGATTGTTATTTTTAATTATTAATACAAATATATTTTTAATTTGGAACCATTAAATTGTTAATTGATTGAGCGCTTGTTCACTGAGATATTATTTATACATCTACAGCAGAAATATTTTTTTTTTATTAAGTCTGTCATTAGATAGAGATTATAAAAATATTCTGTTTTTTTTCTTTTTCTCTTGGTCTGATAATAAAAATAAAAAAAAATCACTATAGAAAAAATTTCGCATAACGTCACTACATGTTACAAAGTTTAGTATTAGGTTAACTTTCCACTCTAGAACTATTAATGTATTTTTGATAAAGCAAAATATACATTTTTGATAATCTTACTCATCGTCTTCCTAGCGATTTGTCCCGGCTTAGAGGTGATCCGCTTAGACTACAATCCAGGATTTAGCGAGTCTAGTAATTACAATGAAGCGACTGCCGATAATTTTTGGATCATGGCTACAAATTCAAAGTTGTTTGAATTTACAGGTTTCATCACGGTGTTTTCCCTCACCGCCGTTCATAGATTTAAAATATCCATACATGTTCGGATTTAAACCCGCACCCCTCGATTATGAGGCGCGTGTCCTTACCATCACTCTATATTTGATAATCTTACTGACAAACCAAATATTATATTTTTATTAACCAACGGTATATACTTACCTTTTACCATACAAACTATACAACAATGGGCTCATTGCTATTGATAGTTGATAAAAAAACTACAACTTTTGGTGGTGACAACTACCTTAGTGATGTTGATGTTAACTATACATAGAATACTCGTGATCAACTCCCTCGTGTTAACAGATGTAAAAGAAATGCCATTAGAAACACTGTCTCGATTCAATTAGTACATGTAAAACAAATGAAATGGTAGTTATTTGACGCGCGCGCGCATCGAACGCAGCCGGGGACTTTGATCAAAGCGCAGCGCGTATCGCTCTGATAAGAGCTGTACAAGTTTAGAGTTGTAGGTTCCGTATTTTTAAGCGTATTTAATTTGAAACATATGACGGAGGGGCAACAGAAGAGGCGTTAACGAAGCTCGATTGCTCGTCCATTACGAGGCATTTCTTCAAATAATAAGGCAGGCGTGTAGACCAATGTGGATTTTATTCCGTTGTATACCCAATCACATAGAAATATAACGAGATGAGCGTGATATCTTCGTACGTCTTTACTCCTCGGTGATCGGTAACAGAATGCCCCAAAAATGGCAGCAACTCCGTTTTTTATACTAACGAACTGTCAAAAGTGACGGCCAGAGACAAACCAGTGTTGTCATTTTTTAAATTAAAAGTACCGACAATCACGCCATCTTTACAAACGAGTAGGAACTAAAATTAAAAAGAAACAGAAATCGAAATGTTACTTTGACATTTAGGTTTCAAAACAAACAGTCTTTTTAAACGTAATGTTGGATGTTCTCCGACACGGCCATTCTGACAGCGTCACGCGTCCTCGCGTGGGTGTTCAATCTGAAAGTGAAAACATTCACCGCAGTAGATACTATTCTCGGTCACTCCTGACTACAATAGAGCAAGGTTTTGAATGCAAACCTGGTACTTCAATAATATGAGACTGCTTTATGTAATTACAATCATGTACAAACAAAAAAAAAACAACAAACTGGTTTTAGAACTTCGATAAACATTATCACTTGACCAGTGAATTTTCGTCGTCACTTGACCAGCAACGATTTTAGTAGTCACTTGACCAGCGACCATTTTTTTTTTTTATTTTACGCTTAACCAGCGATTTCGCTTGACCAGCGATTTCACTTTACCAGTGATTTCACTTAACCAGTGATAGGATGCATAGTTAGATGCGCATCGCGCACTCTTCGGTTAGACCGGAGCTACGACTACATGCCAACATATGCAGCTTGAAGTTGTGAAACCAGTTTTGACAAAATTTTAAAATAAAAAAAACAATGTAATCACTTACAGTAAAATAACCATTACAAACAATAAAATTTTACTTCAGGTATCATGATTAATCATGTTTGTTTTCAAAATCTTGCTCTTTAGAAACATTTTCATTATTTGGCTCAACTTGTGCAACAACAACATTTTGTTGGTCATTTACGGTAACAATATCAACGCCTTGTGCAGATTGCTCAATCTTATGCTCCAGAGTCATAACAAAATGAAAAGAACTTACCATAATGCTCCATAACACCACCAGGGGCTGCAATAGTGCAGACGTCCACACGTCGCTCGTCAGTGTTGCTAGCAGGCAGGGAACCTGGCTTGCCACCGTTGATCTTCTTCGGCAGCGGGCATCTTGAGGAGTAGTGGCCCTTATCCCCACAGTTGAAATAGATCACAGCAGCATTTACATCATTGGACTTCACAGTAGGAATCGAATTCCGGCAGGTGCAGAACATGGCTTGACGACGGTCCTTTCATAGCGTGGATGAGGGCGAGACAATTTTGATTTTGTTGCTCCAGCAACAATCGCCACCTTTCTTCCATGTCGTCACTTCGTCCACATGGTCGGTTACATCCCAATTCTGATGACGGAGGGGCAACAGAAGAGGCGTTAACGAAGCTCGATTGCTCGTCCATTACGAGGCATTTCTTCAAATAATAAGGCAGGCGTGTAGACCAATGTGGATTTTATTCCGTTGTATACCCAATCACATAGAAATATAACGAGATGAGCGTGATATCTTCGTACGTCTTTACTCCTCGGTGATCGGTAACAGAATGCCCCAAAAATGGCAGCAACTCCGTTTTTTATACTAACGAACTGTCAAAAGTGACGGCCAGAGACAAACCAGTGTTGTCATTTTTTAAATTAAAAGTACCGACAATCACGCCATCTTTACAAACGAGTAGGAACTAAAATTAAAAAGAAACAGAAATCGAAATGTTACTTTGACATTTAGGTTTCAAAACAAACAGTCTTTTTAAACGTAATGTTGGATGTTCTCCGACACATATATAACGCTAACTAAGTAAACAATGTTTTTATTTCTTAAATGTCACTATTACTTTTAAAGTTAAACATTTTGTCACGTAAATTAATAAGCAACGCTTAAAAATTACCCAAATAAAAAAAATATGGACTGAACATGTTGTACCTAAAAATATCTAACTCTCAAACTATGAGATGTCTAAAAGTAATATTAAGTATTCTTTCTTTTTTTGTAACTACATATGTAAAAAGATATCAAACCTTTAACATAACATAGCGAATTCAAATTTTTGTGACTTAACAGTAAATAAAAATGTACATATAAAAATAAATACACATTTTGTGCGTTTATGGTTTTAAAATATTACAGAAAGTCCCCAAAAGTGATATCAGTAAAAAATGCAATGCACGCTTGTTCGATCTAATTGATGTGAGTTTGAGAGACGCGATGTCAAAGAGGCGGCGCAGCCGACGCCGGCCCTCCAGAATACCTTCGCCGAAGAAAAATGTGTCTCACATAATTAACATTAGAAAGTATAATAATTTTGTACTACGCGCTTGAACTATGTTAACCACGCTCGATATGGCAATCAAAATTACTTTTCGGAAACACGGTATGCTGTTATTTTTTGTGATAAGTATGTAGGCGCCTACAGGGCTCGTTTATTACGAAACTGGTAGCATTTTTTTAATTTGTTTTCTAGTTCATAAAATTTTACAAATTGTTTGTGATTGCCGTCTTTTAAAACCAGCTTACTAATCAGAGTGTGTATTAATAGATAGATAAATATAGATCATGCTTGATTTCTGTTTGCCTATGCAAATTCATATTTATTGGCATTTTATTCACAACTAACTTTAAAAACAAAAAAACACAGTAGGTGATGCTAGAATATAAAAATATCGTCAATCTAATGTGTTAAGCAATACTAAAATACATAATATTTCCAATATTATGATACAAAACTTGACATGGGCTTAAAGTTTTGGACAACCTGAATTTCATTAATGTAAATGTCAGCGTATTTTACTGATAAAGATTCGATAAACACTGGTGCGACTTTTATCCGCCGGGTTTGACTGCTTTTATGAGAAATTCCTTCACTCGCCACTTAATAAGATACTTCGGCACAGATAAAGCTGATGTGGATTCTTAATACGATTGATTTATTCAAAGTGTTCCGAAATCGATAGGGCGATTATGTGACATTATCTGTCTACCTCTTTAAGATAAAAAAAAATACTTATAACTTCTCTCATTTGCGGTATATCCAGCCCGCTTTGTGTTTTATAGTAAAAAGCAAGCCTCGATATCACTACATTCAGTGGTCAGTTGAAAAAAACTGGGCACGCGTTGGCCACCCCCCGCCCGTGCCGCTCGCCCTATCGCCTACGCCAGGTACGGACCCGCACGTAGGGGAAGGGATGATCGAAAATAATAGGGGAAGAGAATTTTAAAATTTATATTTTTTTGCAGCCGGCGCAGGTGATATAATGTGTGCGCGCGCGCCGCCGCGGCTCACTTGTGCGCGAACCTCCGCTGTCGCCGCCCGCGCTTTTCACGCAAGCTCCCACGAAGCTTTTCCCGTCGCCCCGCGCAGTGTCTGCGAGCTCGCCGCGCGGACCGGTCGTGCGTCGCGTAAATACGAAACATGTTGCAAGAGATACAACTCGTTCAAGGTCAGACGAATTACGTCGTCGTCTCGTCAGGCTACCCTTCCGCGACCGTAACGAAGACGTCAATGGAGAAGAGGAACGTGCCGATCGCACCTGCCCCCGAGAAAAATTACGTTACGCATGACACCCCGCCGAACCTGCAATACAGGAAGAAGGTCCATTTCAGAACGAACCCGTACACCGGACCTCAGGCTGCGTCGATCGCGAGGCGCAACGCTCGCGAGCGCAACCGTGTGAAACAAGTTAATGATGGATTTAACGCTTTGCGCCGTCACCTGCCCGCCTCTGTGGTCGCTGCATTGTCCGGTGGCGCTAGACGCGGCTCAGGCAAAAAACTCAGCAAAGTTGACACACTGCGAATGGTCGTCGAGTATATAAGATATCTACAACAGCTGTTAGAAGAGAGTGATGCGGCGTTGGGGATAACCCGCGATCAGGAGAATAGGGAAAATATTCCTAATAGCAATACGTTGCAACCGATGACATCTATGGATATGGATGATGGATTCTTCTACAATAGTAATTCTCCGTGTTCTGAAAAACCTGACTCGCCGGCGCCGTCAGAGTGTTCGTCGGGGGTGTCATCGGCCTACTCAGCTGTTGACCGATACGAGGTCTCCACTCAGCAACACCTTGGTTCGATGGATGAAGATGAACTACTAGATGTCATTTCGTGGTGGCAACAAAAATAAGTATAATGTAAGTTTGATCATTGTTTTGTTTCAAAACAAGTACTACTTATTAATGTAAAAATCAAACTACGATAACCATTCCCATTTTGGATGTTTTTAAACTTAAGACTTAAATGCTAACTTACAGACTTCTTATCAGAATGTTTACAAATCTCCCATACGATTTCCCAATCGAAAGTTTCTGATTGTATTGTCCCATGCATTTTTGAAGTAAGCTGTTTACTAATGTTTTTTTTTCTTTTGCACACAGATCTGGCAGCTGTCAAACTCTACTTTAATGGACGAATCCCTCCGAGAAGTTGTGCATTATTTATTTGTTTTGCATTTATTGCCAATAAGTACGAAAAGACTCCCGTATATCTAGTCAAAAGATTAGTGCCTTAAAATTAGATAATAAGAACTGTGTCAATTTTGGAACGAAATGATTCAGCTAATGTCAAATAACTTTGTCATTTTTGGGATCGTGACAAACTTAATCGACTGTACATTGTTACCTTTAAGTAAACAGAGGCTTTGTATTATCCGCATTTGTATTATATACTTTTAGTGTAGTGTCATAAAACCAGTCAGTAGTTTGTAAATACTTTAGTACGTAAGTGAATCAATAAGAACGTGAAAATAAATTATTTATTGAATATAATTTTGAAAACTTTAATTTACTCTTATAATTTGTATATTACATACCTTTTCTATTCATATAATCCTCATATATATAATATTTATTGAGATGATGCAGAGATAAAATTATACCAACAATTTTATTTTTGAATAGTTACAATATGGAGAAATCTTTATCACTGCTATTTATTTATAATTTATATACGTATATAGTATGTAGTATAAAATATATATAATATACCTTACACATTAGGCTCCCTCCTATAAGATTTATATTAAAGTCACCTAATAGTACCTCGTAGGATTATAACATCAATACATATACAATGTCCATAAGGGATAGGCAGATTTAAAGGGGCAACAAGCGCTTTTAACCACATTCAGCCAAAAATAAAAACCAATTTCGATTCTCAAAACATCATAATAGGGTTAAATGGAACATTGTGAAAAAGTAGTGACAAGTGGCTAGCTTGTCGCCTACACAATCACATACCCAAACCCAAGATACCATTAGTAGCCTTTTAGACATGACTAGACAACAAACACAGTTGGCACATTATTTTTAAGTCACAGACTAACTTGGGACTATAATATTATTAAATAAACGAAAGAGGTCTATATTTAGCTTGTTTACCCCCATCTTTAATTTTGCAAACCGTACCGTACGTATATATATTTATATATATATATTTTTTTCATATAGGTATGACTTACGGACAATATTATTATCGGAATGAGATATACTCTATGTCTTTGGTTAAACCCTAGAGTTAAATTTAAGAAGATAACTTTCACATTTCTAATATTTTTTTAAATTCACTTTATTTATTTGTACATTTGAATTCCATTGAAGCGATACTCCAGATAGAAGTTAATTAATTAAATCGATACTTTTTATAATATTGTGAGCAGATAACCAATTTACCGAGGCTTTTATCATATTATTATTATTATGCAAATATAATTACTGTCTTTGCCTAATTTCGGGTACTCGTTTTCGCATAATGTTAAATATTTAATGACCTCCAAACTTTCAGGAACCGTTTTACATAATTTATTATGTAAACCAGGTGCGTATTTCAATTCTCAAAACATCATAATAACGTATATTAAATAATCATTGTGTCCAATTCTTAATTGCCGCGCATCATTTATAGGCATACAAGATTGAAAGTATTTGCGAATAAAATTGGCATAAGCGACGATGGTCGTTTTATTGGTATTTTTCATCCACCTTGATGAAAAATATACGATGAAATTATAGAAATGAATTTAAGTACATTTGAATGAGTTGTAGAACTAAAAAATCTTATTCAATCTATTTATTTCTGCTACTTTTAGTTAAACGTTTCGACAATTTTCGTGTGCATAAGCCTATTTACTTATAAATCATATTATATTTATACTGACATTTTGCACCAAATCCGCTGTACTTACTTCTTTTGGAAAATAATCATCTACTTCTAGTTGACCTTAAACAGTTGTAGCTTACAGATATTTTTAATATAAGTTTCCACACCACTAACTAGCTCTATCTGCTGTCTGATAATACCCTAATATAATGCAACGCATTTACATTCGTTCACATTTAATTAGTGGCCGGCCGGATATGCGCGAATAAGACTGTGCAGGATAACTTATAAGCATTCAATTTTTCTTTGTGAAGTACACACACCTAAGCTTCGTGCCTTTATAGCTAAAAGATAAAGCTGCAGATATTTACTTATTGCCAGTTTAAAAATTAAAGGAAAACTCTAGAAAGACAATAATAACGTTTTGTTAAGTTAATTTATTATCCATACAGATAAAAAAGTCGATATCGGTCGTAAAACCTCAAGCTTTTAAAGAGTCATCAACTTTTTCAGGATATTTTTTTTTGTCACATATTACTATCCACATTTCACATCACCGGAGCATGCTCAGTAAAAACAAAAGAGACAACAATTTCATTGCCAAACAACTTGAGAATTTTGTCAATCCTGTTATTACCCTTTCGGTAATATATCATCGTTGCCCAGATGCGGTGAATTAGCGATCCCGATACGATCGCGAAGGAACATTTCCCAAAAATAATAAAAAATACCTCACACGAGCCCAATCAACCATTATTATATGACACGAGGATGAGGGCAGATTCTATTAATTTATAACCAATGTGGGTGGATATACTGACATTATTTTTCTTTGGGTTGCGGGACATGACCACGAATAACAGTAATTTGGTGTTGTTTTTATTAAGACGTTGTTTAACCGAATTAGTTGTGCGTTACATCGCCATTGTCTGTGCCAGATTCTATAAATAAAAACTGAACAAAAATGCGCCTTTGCTAATTTCGATATGCCTAGACAAAAATGTCGGTCCCATGTTGGTCTGAGACTTAAAAATAATGTGCCAATTGGGTTCCTTGCTTAGCATTTATGAAAAGCGACTAATGTGTGTCGGGTTTGCGATAATGCACAATGTAATATAAGTTTTAAACTTTGTACACTTTTTTTTTTTCGTTTAACCCATCTCGATTATAATTTTGGCTAAAAGTGGGTGCAGGAGCTTTCTACTCCTTGAATTCTGTCTACCCGTTCGAAGATTGCGGGCGTGTTGGTAATGTACGTATATAAATATATGACAATATACGTGAATATCATTTCAGCAATAAGAACAAAGGTCAAATTGAGTCCCGAGTTTACTATGAATACGTATAAAAACCGAGCTTTGGAGCCCAAGTGTAAGCAAGAATCAACATTAATTTTCAATCACTTATGTGATTCATACTTATGTATGAGTTGTAGGTTATCAGCCAACTCCTGAAATTAATGAATATCCATACTCTCTTTCTTTTCTGTTTCTTTTTCACATTCAATTATCCCACGCTCTTCAAATTAATTAAGAATTTGTTACACACACACACACATAACATCACGCCCATAATCCCCAAAGGGGTAGGCAGAGTCAAAGAGGCAGCAGGCCCCTTAAACCAAATTCAGCCAGAAACTGGGCTGGGTTAGATGGAAATTTGTGAAAAAGAATTGTGAATACGAATTTGTTATTGCATAAAATTGCTTTACTTCAGGTCAAAATTCACAGGTGTAACCTGCAGATATATCTAAACTAGTTTAATAGATTAAACAGGGTTTTAAATAGCACTTGTATCGTAGAAATGAGAATTTTCTGATAGCAGTCTATATTAATTTTTATTGTCATCTAAATAGAGCTCTTTATCCTGACTAATGACTTTTATATCCAGGACTTATCAGATGTAAAGAGGAATCGAAATTCAAATATGGATACAATTTTTTTTTTATTTCTGGGAACTAAACTGAGTGTCTTGCCTAATTTATACGTTCACGTAAATTATATCCGTTGAGTTGGTTGTATCATGACAAACTCACTTCGTTTCACGTGAGAGCGACGCTACCAGACTGTATCTAAAAAAGGTTATTGTTTTGATAAAAAATGACATGCCATGAAAACATCTGATAATAGACGTGGGCGGGGTCGCAACAAAAGAGAATTGGTTAACACCACAATAACACAATACGGGTTGAAGTTTTGATTCGGGTGTAAAATTAAGTTTTCAAAATTCGGCCTGTCTTTGTTTGTTAGCTTGTTCGTTTTTTCATGTCACACCTACTCGACAATGCTATTGTATAATGTTTGTTTTACAAACGATCGGACCGTCAGAAAAATTACTGTTTCGGAATCACACGTTTCTATCGAAAAATGTTTTAATTGCCCGTTTTACAAAAGACAGTCAAATACAATATATAAGAAACCAAAATGTGGGGTCTGACCTACACCCAATTTAAACTTTGTTTTCCTACAAAGGCTGCTCTAATTTTCCTTATATTCCAACAGCGGCTTCTGGAATAGTTCAGACTTCAGAAAAAATAGAATAAGAGCTGTAAATCTGTTTGTATGCAAATTTTGTAATGTGCCAAATAAACATTTATTCTATTCTATTCTATCCTAAATCCTCATAGGGGATTGATATTATTTTATTTTTTAGGTTGATATCAAAATAATTATAACAAAGATCCATGAAAACTTCCTAATAACTTTGTAAATTTTTCTTTACATAAATGACCTATATTCATTCCTGTAATACATATGTTATTATACATATGTTTAGGTATTAACAAATACGTGTATTGCCATTGAGGAATATACAATAGTCTGATTTAGACAAAAGCCCAATCACTAAGGTACACACAATCTTAACAAAATCTTGAAGAAGATCTTGAACAAACATTATACTTCTTTTATTCACTTTTTTTAAATGACTTATTAACGTTCGTCTCGACGGAAAATTTCCAATAACTGAAATAATCTATTCAGTCTAGCATTACGAATTGAAACATCTTCACCCTGGCGTCTATGAATTATAGATTAGACATTAATCAACCTCTGCATATCTCCTTACTTCCTGCGCTCCTACATAAAGGCTGCTTTTAGGTTGTTTATCTTGCTAATGATGTTTTACGATGTACCTCCATTCTGCGTTATCGCACCAGTCGCCTACGGTAGCTAATGCACATTTTGCTCTGACGACTAAATCCAAAAAAGGTAACCTCCTAACGTCTTCTTCATAAGGTCGATATTCATTTAATCCCTTTTGTGGTAAAGAGGAGTAGCTTTCGGCAGACGTAGGTGCCTTTGCCGCCTTTCATATCAGGAAGCCTACTTAATTAATTGACGGATTGCGGTAGTCCGCTGTGATTAGAAGTATTTTTGTGCGACCCTCTAACTCTTTTGTTAGACAAGTTATCTTCGAGATAGGTCGGATTGGAATGAGCTGTTATAATGCCGTCAAATGGAAATTTAAGACTCTCACATCAAAAGTGTAATGAAGTTAATTTTAAATCAACTGAATATCTGGAACCAACCTACACTTTTTTATACTGAATTCAGTTTTTTTTGTATTGTATAACAAAATATAAATGCAGCTCATTCCGCAACTTTCGTCCTATTTAACCATTATTATTCATATTTAATAAAACAAAGCAATGACTAACCAAACGCTAAGGCATTGAATAGCTGATAAAAATATCTTGAAAAGTTACTCAGTTTATTTAAAGTCCCTGCGGCGTCTCATTTCTAACAAGAAATATAAGAACCCCGATACTTCTATTTAGCGTCATAGATTACCGATCAGCAGCCTCATCAGCTCTTTTACGCTTATTACCTTGTTGGACTCTTACCGGCCCTAAATAATAATCCAATTGAATATTTGGGGCCGAGAACAAAAGCCGGCAACACGGCTGTCGGCCGCATTAACGCCCCACCACTATAAATCCAGGAGGTCGGTTGCCTCTGGGCTAATTACTCTGAATATCGGTTGATATACTGTCTACTTAGGCACCGTGATGTATGGACACACTCAAAGGATGAGATGCCGCGTGCCCGCGGCGCGAGGAGGATTATAAATAAGCATGTTTAGGATAACGTTTGCCGACGTTGCGCGGTCAGGATGAGTGCTGAGTGATTTGGATCGTCTATGATTTACTAGCCGATAACTACCTTTACTTACTGCCCTGTACGATGATTCTAGTAAAATTGAAATCTTCTTAGATAAAGACTATGAATTACCGCCGTGTTTAACTATTTTCCACAGGGTTCCATTCAAATTATAACTTTGAAAGTAGATTATTCAGCAGATGTATCTTTATCGGGCATCATTAAACTAGTCAGTATAGTCATACTGTAGAGGTATTTGCTTAAATAGAGGATTAGCCACAGCTATGAAAGTAAACGAGGTATAGAATTTCCATATGTACCAAAAACTTATGTCAATGTTATAGTATTAAACAGCTCGGTTTTTTTAACTACGCGAGGAATATATATTATTTGACAATGTGTAATAAACGAATGATTACACTAATGAAATATTCGTATATTATAATGGATTTTCAATAATTATAACGAATCTTTTTCGCTTCAGAACATACGATTCTTATCTAGATATATTATATACCATATTTTAATAGAGCAATAAACAATAGACGTTTTTCAGGCTTGTAGTAAAATGTGTAGTTGAATCAAACTATCAATTGAAACATGTCTCTACCCTTTACTTCAAAGTAATCACACTAGCAACTTTCTACCTGCTACCAAATAGTAATTTCTTTCAAATCACCATCGAGTGAGATGTACTGAATGCCCCACATTGTCTGCGCGGGCGCAACGACAATGCCGTATCTAGATTAGTGACGCGCATTGTAGTTAAAGGGTTACCCTTTGTACCGAATCCCGCAAACAACTCGAATGAATTCGCACGGGTTCTATGAATTTGTAAAGAAAATAAATAATAAAGTTTTTGACAGTGGTAAGGCTTTCGTGATTTGACAATTTTCGAATCCGCACAACCATGAACCACGTGCACATTTGTTATATTTTTATTAAAGATAAGCCGTTGTCAGTTCAATTATTAGTTCCTCTTATTAGAGGAACATTATTAATTAATTTTACATTAACTGTATATTATAAAAATTGTACATCCTAGACCCGATCATTATTTACCACCACGGTAATAAGCTTCTTTCACGTTGATAGCAAAGAAAAGCATTAATAATATCGAGTAAACTATACACTATTTCTTTGATTATATTACTTAAAATGTCAATGTTTTTTTAATCTTTCAAACTAAAACGTAGTAAATGAAGTACTTCATATATTTAAAAATACATATAATAAAGTAGGATTCCGATGTTTATTTACATAAAGCATGTCAATTGAAAAGATGAATCTTCTTTATCAAGATTAAGCCATAAAATGTCTTTCCGACACTTAAATTTATTTATTACATTATAATAATTTAAGCGGGACGATGAGGCTGCCGAATAAAGCGAAAGACAGAATCACGCGATATTGAGTAGCCGAGATGTTTAAGTGTTCATTTTATTCAATTTCGTTGTAATACAGTCTTATTTATATTTGGTTTAAATTAATCTGTTTTCTGTCTTCTTATTGAAAATATTAATTATATTTGTTAGCATTAAACATTGTATTATATTTTATTAATAGGATGTGAACATCTGCCTGATAGAGTTAGGCAGTAATTAGATGCTGTCTTAGTTCTACGTAGTAGACGATTACTGATCCCTTCAGATATAAAATCAAAGACACTTTAATATGTAGTATATGTATAATTTTCAAATTAGTATGAAACTAAAACAAGTTATTTATTTTGTTTAGCGTACCCGAAAATACTTTTGCAAAAAAAATTCCCACACAAACCAAGTCGCAGGCATCACTAATACGCACAAATATGGACTCCCACAAACATCACGAAAATATACATTTACATTAGAGTAAACTCAAAGCAATTACGTATGAAAAGAAAGGTGTCGGTGCAGAGATTCGAATCTGCGCGAAGATGCACCACAATGGCGCCACGATAAGATCAAAACTCAGGCCTCATCGGACAAATTGTTATCGCCAAAATCTATAATGTGTTTACAAAACATGTCACTTTCTTCGTGTTATTGTGAACCGAGTTTTGTACCGTGAAATTGATTCTTGTATTCTAAAAGAAATGCGAAATCAGAAGCACGGTGGTCGAGTCTAAATACTGTTCAGAGAATTTGCGCAGTGTTTTGTATAAATGTATGCATTGACATTATTTTATATATACTCCACCCTAACGATGAGCAAAAACGCATTGGTGATTTTGTAGGTGACAAACTAATCACTTGTCTAAAATTTTTCACATTTTTATTTCACAATCCAATTTTACATTTGACTAGCCCACCCCTACGGGGATTGCAGGTGTGATGGTTTATATTGTACCAATAAAAATAGCAAAATAAAACAGTTAAGATGAGAACTTAACGTAAATAGGTACTTGCTTTTATTTTACCAATTTTATTTTATTTGAAAACCAAATAAGTACCAACGTTTATATAGCTAGCCGTATTGCCATTTAAAATTCAATGACAACTTTTAAAATCGATATGTTTGGTTTTTCCTTATATTTATTTAAATATACATATTTGCGTTTTCATAAAAGAAATTACAGACTTGATGACATGAACGTTTTTTTATCCCTCAACAGTATCGTCAAGCAGAGAAAGTACATTTGTCTTTTCCATAAATATTCATGGCAATAACTTTAATTGCAGGGTTTTGTAAAAATATTTACACATTGCCAAAAAACAAAGAGCGCCTCCAATTCACTCGGTTGGAGTTTTTGCCGTATACAATTAGCATGTACGAACGATATCGATAAAACGGTAGGTGACACCACCAATCAATTGACGAATTTTTTAAGTCCTGTCCTTAATGCTAGTGTTCAGGATACAAATGAAAACTGTCTCTAGAATGTCCAAAAGCTCTTTTATAATTTTAATGAAAATCGTGTAGGATAAATTTAGTTTTGAAAAAAATAGCAAAAGCTATGGTTTTAAATAATTAGTGAAAGGTTTTTTCATAAAAAGTTTGTTGACGTTAGTCGTAAAAAGCTTACATTTTGTATGACAATTGCCTGTATATCAGGTACGATGACTTTTGCAATAAAATAGTCTATAGCCATTAACCGGAATTCTAATTATATCAGCAAATTCACTTTTGCATTGATATGGGATTGGATAGCGATCTGTGAATATATAATAACATATGCCATTCATCTATTATTGTAGTAATATATAATACTAACATGTTACCAAATGATTTATTTGATTTTATGTTGTCCAAAACATTTTTGATAAAATCAAATCAAATAATAAAGTCATAAAAAATTTGGCGACGGAAATATTAAATAAGGTTTTATTTTAGAAATAATGGAGTTATTTACATACATTGTCAAAAACCCACTGACCATTTCCATTCTCGCGTTGTCGCAAATTTTTAAGTATCGTCAGGCACCAATAATCAGTGGATGAATTGTTGCCGACAAGCGGTCGGTCCGTGCGATTCATAAACAGTCGCTCGTAACCCGGGCAGATGTTTGAATTGGTGCTGGCAAGGTGTCCCGGGCTCAGGTGCTGTCAGTGGCACAAGCCACGATGTCGTCAAAGTACACGCGAGTGCACAAGGGCTTGTCATGTTTGCAGCGTTTTAATGTAAAGCCTATTGGATATTTTTATTACTTCAAACTTCACGCTTGTGATTTGCATATGTTATATGATGGTCTACAAGTTGTTGTGCCATCGTTTAGTTAAATAGTCTAATTTGGTTAAAATGAGTCGAAAAAATATCAAATTACTTAACTACAATAATAATGTATTCCTATACATTTAATAATAATGAAAGAAAAAAGATTCAACTGCTGTAAAAAGATTTAAACAAATGGTATATAGCAAAATACAATTACTATGTCAAAGGAATAAAAAATAATGAAACACTTTTCACAAACATTTTAAGGTAAATAAAATTGTAGTAGGTATATCGCTTTTTTTAGATTTCATTAATTAAGACCCAAAAACGAATATTTGTTTGAAAGTTAATGTACTTCATAGCACTAGTGAAAACGGTGTAAGTAGACATCAATATGATGATAAAGACAACTTTTAAATTGATTTCCACTTGTGTACGCGATAGTACTCTCTGTCTCACTGAAGATTTTTTCCAACATCCGGGCCAATATACAGGAGAACGCGCGAAAGTAGCACAAGACAATTAAAACACATCATATTTCTCTTTATAACTGTCACATTGCGACTTCTTGCATGAAACTGAAGGACCAATTAAAATGTTTCAATCATTTATTGCGTGTAACAGTCATTCACATAAATATTTAATTACAATGTTATTCATTAAAAGGAATTGTTTTATCCGTCGATAATTTTTACATCATCAAATTCAATAAATAATGGAGTCGTTAAAATTGAGAAATGTATAAGTATTCCATTCATGTCCATCGATTGGCTATAATGTATTCTCATTACGCATTTAATAATAATTTGTTACAATCGTGCAACACATAATTATTATACATCACGACTTTAAACTAACCAAACTTGAAGTAAATAATGGATAACTGTTTATCTCTTAGACAAGAGAATTATCATTCAATTAATTCAAATTGCTTTTGATCGACTAATTTTTTACAGAAAAATTACAGCTCCTTGATCGTGAGATCTTCACAGTATTGCCTAAGTTCTTAAAAAACTGCACTATCATATACAGGGTCATTTGTAAAACATTTATAACCTCGCAAGAGTAGATTACTGACATTATAAACAATACGATATTTCATAAATGGACAAAAAAAAACGAATCTTCATACAAACTACATCAGCTGTTTGGTCATTTAGTATGGAAAGCCGTTTTTTTTTGTAGTTTTAGGATAAGTCGATTTAGAAGAAGACGATTTAGGAGGTTATTAATGTTTTACAGATGACCCTGTTTAAATTTCATTGGTCTTTATTTAGTATATATAGAAACAATTTATTCTATAAACATCTAATTTCTCAATAAAACTAGCTACCATTTTACTACGTATTCAATACCTTCAGATAAAGGTCCATTACGGTACCTAAGTTAAAATGAGACACCTGGTTAAACCGCGATTTAAGAGTAAATCGATTGTCCAGCCACGACTGTTAGTGATGCAATGTTCATTCACAAACCTATTCGCACTTTAGCCATGTGCGCATGCGCAACAGATGACAGATCTCGTGCCATTGTGCAAATTGCGACGAAAGCTGCGAATCAGTGGACTAAAAACAACTTACAAAGCTTATTGATGTATCAATCCTTTTAACCCATCCTGTCACGGTATTTGGGGCTTTTTCCACTACAAGATATAACATTAAAAACAAAAATATACTTTTTAAATTGTACCGATATGTAAGTGAAGCTATGTTATTTAGTTTGTTCGTTTCATTCTTGACTAGAACTCAAATTACAATAAATATAGTAATAGAACTAAATCTAGACTATAGATAAAGTCTTACTTTGTTTTAACAAAGACAGAAAATCTCATCTTATTTTGTAGAAACTTTTTCCTTATATTATCTTTCCTCTTAAAGTTAAGATGGTTTCCTTACTTGCCAGTAGCCAATGAATGTCATATTAAAACCCAGTATACTGCTTACGAAATGGTGAAAATAACTCGCTAATTTTTGCATTAAAAGTGTCTGAGAAATTCTTGTAAGACACCTTTAATTTAAAGAAAAAGCTAGCGATGCTCGCATAGCAAAGCAGTGTACAGTAACCTTTACGGCGCGGATAAACATCACAGGACGAAATTTGTGCAAAAACGCCGTTTTTGAGCACCCTTTCCCTTTGTGCAAACGAAAACTTTCATATCTATGGAATTTGTGCAATTGCCACTCCGGCGCACGCTACGCCAGGTGGACTTTGACTTTTTTTTTATCTTTATAGATTGAAATGGATTATAATTTTACATCACAATGAAAGGAAATTTTGAATTCATAAATTCTGCGTGATAAAAAGTTAGCCAATTTAAGGCCTTTTGAAAACCAATCTAATTTACTTTTATCAGCATGCTTATATAAACGATACTTTTTTTTTGTATTTTAGCAATCAAACAAAGAATTTAAAACTATTTCAGTAATTAAAAATAAAGACATACCTAAGTATGTGAATTTCGCATAAAAATCTAGAACAACATTTGAATAGTACCTACCGCCTTATTACAAAAAATATACTCATAATAACTATGAACACTTATTTAAACAAATATATTTACGAAAGTAAAAAAATAATGGATTTTATACTTTTTATATAGTTACACGGAATTCAGATTTACATTTCAAGTAGTTTCACTTAACAATGTCTACTGCAGTTCCTCAATTCACAGAAAGTCTGTGATAAACATACCGAACATATTCTCAACCGCATCTCGGCGGCTAGGCCATTAATGTTCCACGATGGCTTCCCTATTAATTCGTCAGAATTTGAATGACAATGAAACAGACGTAAAGTAAACAACCGCCAGGGACCAAAATATTTTACATCGAGACGTTTACACTAGTGTTAACGAGCCAACCCCCTATAAAAGTTTGTGCCTACACATAAATCTTGGCTAAGCCCAGTAGAAGACGTCTCAATGTGAACGTATAAATATTGTATATTAATGAAATATCTTTATTGCACTGTAAAATGTAATAGGTGTGCTCTCGGAACGGATTAAGGAGGTGATTTACTGGTCTACGGATAACGATGTAAATACACATCTTAGTTGCATATGCAAATGTTTTAATTGACAAGCGGTTGTTAAGGAAATTCTGAGGTGCTGGTTTTAATTCTTATAATAAAAAATCAAGTTATTTCATTGAGTGAGTAATGTTTACACATGCTCCTACTTTAATGGGGGGGGGGGGGGATCATACGCGACATATGCGAATAGAGGGAGTAAATATGAACAGGTTTTACACTTTATGAATGGTGCATAAGATTTCATAGATTTTACTTATAAAATCTTTAAAAGTCTAGGAAACTCTATTTAGTAACTACGAATGGGCTAAGTCAATCAAGTAAAAAAACACATAAATAATATCTCTATGGAAGATGTTTCTCAACTAACACTAAAGCATAGCTACACTGATTGGTAAAAAAAAAGTGTATCTATTAGTTTCAACAGTTTTTGCTCCCAACCTCCACGAATGTATTTCTTTTATCCCCTTTGCCATCTTGTCTTATCGTTTGCGGTTAAAATTCTAATGAGCTTTTGATGTCATTTTGTAAAACTCAAAATTCTTAAAAATTAGACAACATTTTGTCTGAGTTTTAAAAAATTATATCGTTCATATTAATCAGAAAGTATTTGACTTACAAATGGCTGCCAAGATCACGATCATCAATAAAAATGATCTTTTACATAACGAAAAAAAAAAAAACAATTAATCTTACATATGTACTTTTTTACCCACACATTTCTAGAATGTTTTTTATAAGTCATAAATTGTATTGTATACTAATATTACATTTATTTTAAAAAGGACAAATAGTTTGAAGTTTATAATAAACTGAAAGTTCAGCTGTACCATAATTTAAACGGTTGAAATTGCTAAACTATCTCACCTAATCAAATTTTATGACAAAAAATACGTCACAGAACCAAAATGAAAAATTATTCTAATCCCAACTATTACATTTTACGCGCCTAAAGTGTAAAAGTGATAGGGCGTAGGTATGGCCGTTTTCTTAAGTGGCCGATATCTAAGAGTAAGGCTGGAAAGTTATTTTTTTAATTAACACATTAAGAGATATCTTAATCTGTTTGGCGCCAATACCGAGTCGCCACCCTGTGATAAGGCCGGATAACTTTATCGGAGTACCTCCAGGGTATCTATAGGGATAGGCAGTGCAAAAAATATATCAGTTCCTACTTTAATTAATAGTCTTCGAGATATATTGTTGAGCCCGGACCACCCTCGCCAAACAGTCGAGCACCGTTAGACGGCTTAATCCGTTACTTTTTTTGAGTACTTATAAATTAATTAATTAATGCTTGGGTTTTTAATAACATTCATCGAACATAATTAATATTAAAATAACGATTTTGAATTTGGGTTCGTAAATAATAATGCTAACAGAACAGAAAAAATGTGCAGAGTTGGTATATTTTTGAAATTCATCTTAACTGATTGTGTAAAAACACACATTAATAAAATATGTAATTGTAGAGGAAATAATTAAGTTAGTAAGTACGAAAGTAAAAGAAATAAGGTAAGTACTTTGATATCAGGAAAATAAATTGAACGAAACGCAAACTACTTGACTGCACCGTTGGTCGAGTGGTGAGAGACCCTGGCCACGAAATCGAGGGTCGCGGGTTCGAATCGCAAATGTATCGTTAGATGAACATGGACATTTGTACTCAAGTCATAGAAGTTTATAAACTTATTTAAGTATGTCTATCCATTCACCTAGTACAAGCATAAGCTTAGTTTGGAATTGGTGTGTCAGTCTGGAGAATTTATTAATTTATTTAGAAGCTCAGTAATAGATACATTTGATCACGCAGACAGAGCCACAAGCACAACCATGTAAAACTACAAAATACAAAATTCATTTTCCTTACAAACAACCATCGATATTGCAACATCTGTGGGACTAAATAAAAGCCGAATAATTACGTGGGAAACGGTTTTCTCGCGGCAGCAGTCGCCATAAGGTACTTCGATAAATCACTAACAACCTCCGTGATTTATACGCCTTAAACGGGCAATTATGTCTGGATAACGAATATATTGTTTTGTATATGCGTATACAACTATATGCGTGTCTTACATGTGAAAAAATAATGTTACATCTTAGTTATTATAAGTATCTATTGAAGCAAGAATTATCTTGTCACAAGATAGCTCTAGTTTTTTTTGTAAAGCTCTTTATTGCATCATATGAATTTGTATCATATTTTAGAATGAAATAGCTCGTAACATGGTTTAGAAAACTTAATATTGAAATTTCATTTTGATAAAATAAAAACATGTCCGTGGATATCTGAAGGACAGCTATGTAATCAGAAATCTAGGAAATACCTAGAAAAATAATATCGCATCACGAGTATTAAGCTATTTCAGAGGATCTTTCTTATATAAACCTACGGATATTATTATACTCAGGATTATAATGCGACATTTCAGCTATACAAGACCACGAAGAGAATCGTATGGAAAAGACATCAACGCGCATCAAATGATTCTTGCACGAAAATCAACCAATGCGAGAAACAATACGAGATCTCCTTTCTGGAAGGAACTTTCCATATATTAACTTTCTAAATAGACATAACTTCATACTTTAACAGATTCCTTATAGCCAAGTACACTTGTTTGTGAACTTCGCAACATAAAAATAACATCTTTATGGTCCTCCGCGGATATTTCAATAAATCGGGAGGCAGGATTTTTGAATATATAAAGCTTAATATTTAGGACTTGCATTTAGCATACGAAGGGTATCAGCTCTAACTGAAGCCTCCGAGGTTTTCAAATCTATATATGTATAATAGCTGTACGGTATGGAAAAATATTGTGAGGGAACTCACTCCACATTACAATTAAAATTCCCCACCAAGCCATAGTTCGTTTTGACTAATCTCAGAAGTATATGAAACGATTTTCTCCAAAGAAAGATTATTTGGAATGTTTATAATTTTCAGAGCCAAATCAGATTATATATTAAATTTCCTAATAAATAAGTCTTTCAAAAAGTAATAAGTAAATAATGTATAATTAAAGCACTTGTCATAACACGAGTACAAAAGTTAACAAAAACATGCTATTTAGTGTACATTAAAATTAAATATGTTAATTTAAGTTACTGACTTTAGCGTGGCATTAAATGTTTTCCAATGTGGTAGTTTATTTTAGTACGCAAAAAACACATAAAGTTTGTTAAGACTACTTGCTATATTTACTATACTATTAATTACTATTTATGTATTTACTACACATTTGAATGTCTTGGTTAAGTACTAACTGATGAGATTGTTGGACGCACTAGATATTTCAAACTGACTGAAACTGATAAAATTGTACTTTATAAACATTAATATTGAGGATGTATGTAATTAAAAAGCGACATTTTAGTAATGTTGCCTTCAAACATTTTATGTTAAAGCATCTACTAGCTTGATATCGCATTCGGTAGTGACCCTACGCCATGCGCAAAGAGTTGTGGGTTCGATCCCCACCCAGGACAAACATTCGTGTGATGAATATTTGTGTTTGTTATGTGTCTGGGTGTTAATATCCCTGATATCCGTAACACAAGTACTTAAGCTACTTACCTCAGAGTCTAAACAATGTATATTCGGTGTTACACTTTTCGAAGTCAGGTATCACACTCATGTATGTGATGTCATATGTTATTTAATTATTTTATATTATTTATTTAACTACGAGTATACTCCGTTTAAAGCTTCGGAAACAGTATGTGAGTCTGTAGAAATTATAAATTATTTCTGATTAGTATTACATTAGTATTACATTAACAATCCATTCGAAGCTAGTGTAAAGAGCTACGCTATTTAGAATCGAACCCAGGAATTTCCGCTTGGGCTAAACATCTGAGCTATCGATGGCACCAAATTAAAAATGACTTAAGGCCATATTTCACGGACTGCTATAAACTTTGAAATATTAGGGCAATTATAGAAAGAGAAAAGGAAAAAATAAACGAAGACTAAAATCGCTAGCCTCAAGGCACTTTGAGGAGGGCCACTGTTTAGGTCATATTTAGAAGATTTTTTTTTGCTAAGCTACAAAAGAGTTTAAAGTAATATGACAACATACAACCAGTAGGTTGAATTAAACAATAAGAAAAAGAAAATATTGCTAATTTCTGTCAGTGTCACTTAATTGAATTCACACTTTTCAACGACAACAAAGAAGTAAATTTATAAAATGTTCTTATAGGTTTTTAATATATTTTTCTATAAAATTACTTAATTAAACTTGTTCCGTGTCATTCTGGGACTTAAAAAGAATCTTCTTACTGTGTTATTTACCCAGCATGTCGTAAAAAGCGACTAATGGCATACTGGGTTTTGGGTATGTGATTGTGTAGACGATAAGCTGGCCACTTGTCACGTTTTCACAATTTTCCATCTAACCCAGACCAGTTTTATTTTTGGCTAAATGCGGTTAAAGGGGATTGCTACCCCTTTGACTCAGTCTACTCCTTCGCAGATTACGATGCGTTAGCGTGATGTTACAAAAACCAATATTTTAATTAATAATATTAAATATTGAACTGATTTAGCTACAAAATTACTTTTAACTGCTCTACAAACTCAGAATGAGTTACTGATTAGTGTGTATACTGTGTATCCCACTATCCGAAAGATCTCATTCTAGTGATTTATGTTCTGGAACCGTTTAGAGTGTTCACTAAACGGCGCTTGTTAGTATTCAACATAGATTTGCATGTCATTAGGAGTATTAGAATTTTGCGTATCGTGCCTTACCGTATCGGAATTGACTGCCGTGGGATTTCGGCTCGACCTTTTTAGGTTTTGAAACAAGTGGTTTGTGGTTTATATTTTTTTTAGAATACCTTATTTTCGGTACTATGCTATTATTTTTTGTTTCACACATGATTTTCTCAGAAAAATTCTGGAATATAAACTTATCACTATGAGCTAAGCCTAGTAAACGGTAATATTATTTAGTTACGGTTAGTCATTTATCTTTTATTGCATAAGAATATGTATACTCATTAAATTTCATCTACCGTAAAAACTTATATCTTGTTTATTTTTTTATATATAATAAAAAGTCGGTATTGGTCAGCATCTACTAATAAACACAAACACATTTCCAAGTTCAAAGATCACTAAAGCGACACACAAATTACTAGAGAGCGCTTAAGACGCTAAAACCTCTTCGACTCCCTGAAATAAAATCCTTGCACCGGTGTAGGTATTCCCAGGCCGTTTATTAATTTTAATGTACATAAGTTAGCGCAACAATGCACCGCGATGCGTAATAAATCATCGGTATGAAATAAAGTAAGAAGGCTCGTACCGAGCGGATATAGTCAAGGCAAACATCAGCTCCCACGGTAAGGGTGCTTCAATCTGACAATATTAATAGTGCGGCGCATTTAAATAATTTAAGTGCTTACTAATAAACAGCGCTTTGGGAAACTTTGCAGGGTTGGTGTTTGCATAGTTCTTATTATAATATTAGAACTTGGATTGATTCCTCCATATAGTGTTGTTGATTGCTAAGCAGGGTCGTTTGTTACATGTCTAACCTCTTTTCGGACTATGACAATGAAGAAACAGAGAGTGCATCTTTGTTTACTCACACATCCACGTTGCGATTAGGCGCTGTGACCGAAATCAGTTAGGAGGATAGTATGGTGTTTTTTAATATTAAAAGTACAACTAACATAAGGAAGAAATCATTTACATAACACATTTTGTGACAGGCTGCATATATGTTAGGGTGTATAAGATCCTATTAAGATTTAATAAAAAAATATTTTATTTATACATATAAATTCTCATTTCAAACATTACTAGACTAAATTAGTAATGGTTCTAACGGTGTGTTGATATCTAAATTACAAATAAGTAAAAAAAATGGTGCACTCAATAAAATACCTAGTTTTTTAAATAACATATGAGACAAATCAAACAACGAGCAAAAACTATCATGTAAATGTTATTTTCATGATCTTGATATAAAAAAATCAGAAACCAATACAAGTGATTTAATCATATGACGAAGTGCATTTATATAAATAAAACTAGCTGACCCGGGGCACTTCGTAACGCCCCGTTCTCAGATTTTAAATACCCATTTATTTTTATTTCATAAGGTCCTTCACTTGAACAAATACAACTAAAAAAGAATTTGCGAAATCGGTAAAGCCTTTCTCAAGTTATAACTTTCGGGTGGACTACCCTTATCACTTAGGGGTATGAAAAATAGATAACAACCTATTCTCAGACCTACCAAGTGTACATATAAAATTTCATTAAAATCGGTAAAGCCGTTTCGGAGGAGTATGGCAACTAACACTGTGACACGAAATTGTTATATATTATAAAGAATTATATAGAAAAAAGCCAAATATTATAGAATGCGGTACATATACAATAATAGATAATTTCTCTAGCTTCAGTACGACAACCCTGGATTTACGCAAAAGCATCAAAGGTTGGTAAGACAGACGGAGATGAAACGATTTAGGGGATTGCGAATGGAGAATCGGAGAACAATTTACTTGTTGCGTAGAGTAATGCCGTGAGGACCACCCACCGAATATTGTCTGAACGGTCATTACTTAACATAATATACCTATAAAATAATAAGCATATTATAGATGCCATCAATAACTATCCCTTAAATGTTTTTCGTATATTATTGTCTACTCTTCTAGACTTTCCAATTACTAACAATAACTTACAAACAAAAAATATAGCATAAATTATAATATAATTATAATAAAACGCAAAATTTTATCTTAACAGTCAAAGTTAAACAGAATGAGCGGTGGTAGCTCAGTGGTAAAGATACGCGCCTCTTAACCGAGGAGTGCGGGTTAAAATCCGGGCACGTAACTCTGGATTTTGGAAGTCTATGTACGTATTTATACCACTAGCTCGACGGTGAAGGAAAACATCGTGATGAAACCTGCAAATTCAAACAACTTTGGATTTGTAATCTTAGGGTTACGAAGGTCAGATTGGAAGTTGCTTCAATGTAATTACCAGACTCGCTAAATCCTGGATCATGGTCTAAGCGGACCCCGTCTAAACACGGGACATAACGCTAGGAATATGATGAGTCAAAGTTAACAGAAAACTTGTTTAAAAAATTAATCCAATTGTTATAAAAGCTGGATAAACTCTGTTAAATGATATTAGCAGCCACACATTTTAGTATGCTAAACTAACTGAATATAAAACATGATGATGCATTTATCCACGTTGATTATGAACCGGACACCAGCCAAAAAGAAAAGTAATCATTTATATGTATACAATAGCAGCTTATGGCTTACTGAAAACTTTGCAGTGTTGGGAATTCACGGCAATCCGCAGATTAACAAATGCTCCTTGCTGCCTACCAAGGTGAAAACATACGGACACAGTAAACATATACCAAATAACTAAAATAAAGTACGAGTAGGTTGAAATTGCTGACTGTTTTTTGTTTTTAATGAATATAACACAAAAATCCTTAAAAAAGTAACATTGATGAAAGGTGGATTTATTTATTTCAGGATTTGAAATGGATTGGGCATATTTATTTCAAGTTATGTAGTGCTAAGTAAAACAAAATAAAAACAAACATAACATCACGCTCATAATACCCGAAGGGTAGGCAGAGTCAAGGGGGCAGCAGGCCCCTTTAACAAAACTGGGCTGGGTTGAAATGAATGAAAAATTGTGAAAAAGTTGTGACAAGTGGCTAGCTCGTCGCCTACACAATCACAAAGCATATTTTGATAATCTAGCTTCATCATAAGACCAGATATCTGGTGTAAATTTTAGCATTTTTACCACAATTGCTCAAGCATTTCAGCTCTATTAGAGCTGCTAGCAGCCAATTCCAAATACACGAATATGAAATTTTAATTGAAACACTTCTAAATCCAGAATTACTTACACGTATTTCATTCTTTACATTTGAGGTTTATAATATGATAAAGCTATTTCAAACACCAATTATTTGAGATATCTTACGGGATTAGGCGTAACCTACGATTAAGTTTTTAGCATTCAACCCATCAAACCTAAGTTCGCGAATGCAGCCAGCCGTGTGTCTCCCCACAGCCAGGGGCTACCGCCAACCGCCCAGGAAGTGGAACTCAACGCGCGAATAAGAAATAAATTCCCTGGCAAGCGTAACAAAGGTAAAGTAAAAAGGAAGCGTCCCCCGCAGGCCACGCGGCACCGAGATTTATATGCACGTGCCTTATGCGCCGGAGTCGCGGGAAACGAGAAAAAATGGCCGAAGACAATGCGAATTACACTACGCGGGCCATTTTGATTGCCCTATTTTTTTGCTTTTTTAATACGCTGTTGTTGTTTTTGTTGACTTCAATCTTCACCTATTCCTGATAACCAGACAAAATGTTAATTGAATTCGTACTGTATTTTTTTGGCCTTCGCCAATTACTTTTTTTAATGTTAAAGTAGAATTTATCAAAATCACGCGTGTATTTAGTTCCTGTTATTTTATCATACTTTAAGATTTCCTGGAATGAAATGTGTCACCTTAATAAAAAAAAATATATTTTTAAAATGCCAAACTTTAATATCAAACAAACTTGCGAGCCACAACATATCAACGTACTTAAGCACACCAAAACTAAACGGCAAGATGAAGATACAATATACATAAATTAATACCGCAACAGCATTTTGATTTATTAACCGGTCGGCAAATTAGATGACGATAAATCTTCCTCTTAGACCCGTTCCAATTAACAGTGATGTTTCAGAAATAAATCAGTAGAAAATTGTACACCGTTCGATGTTCAGTGACACTGTTTGCGGTGGAAGCGATTTGTCTTACATCGCCGATAAGCATCAGCGGTGGGCACACTGCTGACCTCATGTCAAGGGAACATGCCCAAAGACGCAACTAAAAAATTTTTGAACACCATAGCTACATTAAAATGTGTCCAGCTTTGAACATAAATTCAGCAATCTCTTAATTTACAGGTGCTGTTAAAAAAACGATGGTGTTAATTTTAGTTCCGGTTAAATTCAGATTTCGGCTTTTCAGAACAATTAATACTTATCTACTAATATGGGAATGTGACTTTGTCTTGTTTTAACACCTAAACTGTGCAACTAGTTACAATGAAATTTGGAACGAGTCTCTACTGACCGAATTCCACTTAGATGAAGCCGCGGGTAAATGTTTATAAGTTTATGACATAGCAGCCAGAAATAATTTGTTGCAGAAAAAAAATTGGGAAAATATAGACACTCCAGTGACTGTGCATCTTTGACATGTAAAATATTTCACTGAAATCTATGTAGTGAATTTACATTTTGACAAGCTCGATGGCGCATTCGTTAGTGACCATGCCCCATCCGCCAAGGGTTGTGGGTTCGATCCCCACCCAGGACAAACATTCGTGTGATGAATACTTGTTCTTGTTCTGTGTCTGGGTGTTAATATCCAATATATAAGTATATATTTGTAATACCACTGTTGTTTCTGATATCCGTAACACAAGTGTTTAAGCTACTTACCTCGGAGTCAGATCAATGTATGTGATGTAGTCGGATATTTATTTATTTACATTTTATGATTGTCAATATCTATTGATTTTTATATGCATATACGGTTAAGATGGTGTACTTTTATAGAAGCCATAATTTATTTCAAAAACAACTACATAGCCAGTGCATCGTTATATTTGTCGATAAAAGCAATACTAAAAGATGATAAATTAAACGACGACGCGATCAAAATGAACAAATTGGATGAAAACGATTGCAAGTAAATACATTGTTAAGTATGTTTGAAGTTTGTTACAATACATTCTAACAATTCTCGAACCAAGTAAACAAAAAGGTATTCTTCACAAATCCTTCTTACTGTCTTGGTTGAATAAAAGTTACGGTGGTTACGACAAAAGTGTTTGTTCAAACAATGTAGATGGAGGATAAGACGCAATCTGAACAAGATCTTAGTACTCGACAGTGCCGCATAAGCCTTTGAACCCATTCAAGCTTTGTAAGAGGCGTCAACACTTTTGTGTGATAATCTTCACAATAAAAATCTTCGAATCACATTTCCAGCACCATTTTTGTACTTAACCCGTTAAAGGTTTAGAAAAAATAATATTTTCGTATCTTGAAATCTCAAAGAATAGTAATCTGAAAATACAGATAAATTCATATAGACTATCCCGCTGTTTTATAACTATAAAAGTGAACGAAACACGTGTTCCCATAATATAAATAAAATACGACAAGAAAATTAAGTAATTATATTTAAAATTAAAATTAATTGATATAGACCTATGTACATCTTAATATAAAACTCATTAATGAAGTCATTGCCATTTAATGTAAAAATATTTTGCTCGTTTTTTAAAAAATATATTTTCAATTTGTGTAAGGCTTGTCGGCACTAATGTAAATCAAGTTTAATATCAAATATCGTAAATTTACATCGTGTACTATATCTGAAATTACAATTTACTGTTATAAAAGCTGGTAGTTGGACATAAAATTATTCGTACCAATTAAGTCGTACCCGAGCTGGGATGACACCCGAAGATGTCCTTTAAGTATCGCCGACTTGCAAATTGGAACAAGGACGGGTATGGAGCAGCTTTGATTTATCGTTCAATTTAAAAAACATATCGACTCGTTCGTACTTGGCTGTGTAAACGTATTATAATATCCTTGAATTTGCATGTGAACCTTAGCAAATTAATCTGAATGTTGTGTGAAAGGACAATTACGCGTTAATTATTGTAGTTAACACGCTTTTAGGTTTAGCTGGATGCAAAAGAGATTTTAACTTTAAAGTTTATTGCAATTGGATAAATAAATGTGAGTGAATAAAATATATATATAATATTTGTTGATAACCTCTGGATCAAGCTATAACTGTCTTCCAATAAGCGTCATATTATGCCAACACGTATTAAAATATTATTATATAACTCCAAAGTAAAGTAACTTAAGCATTTGTGTCTGGTGAAAACCAAACGAAAGGCTCTATCTAGTCCCGATATAAATGCTAATCTTTCTCATAAAAACCGTTTATTTTAAATGCAAGGAACCCAAAACCTGAATCCATTTAGGTCTTTCATATGAAAAATATATATGAATTCCAATAATTAGTTAAAGCTCTCTATAAAAGACAACTCGGATTAAAAACCACATTTATAAATTGCTTGCTCAATAAAAATATTATATGAAAAAGAAAGTGCGAGTAATGTTTAATGCAGAACTATACTTATTTTAATGAAGTCTTCTCTTTCAGCAGACAGTGAAAAATTATTTTGATACACCGTCTCAATGAAGCTTGTGCCGAAATTTATCGCACTGCTCCTCAAGCCCGAGGTTACAAAGTAATAAGCAGTTAAACACACAGAAACCGCTTCCAATATATTTACGTAATTGTGAAAAAAATTGTTGCTCATACACTAATGACCGGTTGAGGGCCTAATCACTGAACTTTTCCTTGAATGTTGCCAATCAACCATCATTTCACTAAAAGAGAGAAAGCAAAAAGTGTGGTAGCAATTTTTAAAACGATACACAATACACACGCCAGGTTATAATAGGAAGTTGGGGAGTACTATTTTCCATTTCCTGTTTGGCGAGCAAAGAATTTTGGAGTGCAAAGTTTTTGCTTGAAGCCGTGGGAGCGCTTACCTGGCACCCGGGGAGCGGTAATTTCTTATAAATCGACATCGAGTGAGATATCCAGATTCGCGGCTCTTTTCCTGCTGCGAGGGCCTCCGGGGGGCGGGCGAGGGGGGTCAGGCAACAATAGCGCATAATAGCACACATGATCTAGATTAGTGACGCGCATTGTGTCGCCAAAGGGTTTCTTTGTGTCCTGCGCCCGCGCACAATGCGCGCTGCCCGCAAACATCTCGATACTAAATTCGCACGGCTTCTATGAATTTGTAAAGAAAATAAATATAACTTTTGACAGCCGTCCGCGCTTCGATACTATCGTTTATTTGTCAGTGGGGAATTGAAAACATTCGCATGAATAGAATGTGCAGTCTTAATTTTTATTTTTCTTTTTATCGAATTCCATTTGATATTGGAAATAAGTTCTTACGAAATATACTTCATTTTGAAATTTATTTATATTTTTTACCTATTTTTTTATATTATTAGCTACTGAAGTTAATACCAACGCTTATATAACTAAAACTTTATATTTTTTCAGTTAGTGTATATGGACTTAATTATACCATTTTAGGTATCCACAAATTAACACAGAGCTAAAATTCTTACCTTTAAAAAAAAACTCTTTATCAACACAATCTATATACCTAACTGCTCCTTATTTTTTGCTTACTTTACTAAAAGGTAAAAAAAATGGTTATTGGCCAGAACGGTAATTAATTTTTCATAATTGAGTATAACCGGCAATCATACTTTTAGCTAAATTAGTGGCTGCGTAGTGACAGGGAGGCAAGGGTGGAAAAGATTTAGTCTAAAATATTCTAATAGTTTTTAATAACACCGCTTTTGATTAACATTAGACAACCGTTAATTAAACCACTTTGAAAGGGTTGGAGATGCTCCGTGTAATAAACACCCTTCGGCGGTTTGGTAATGGACTTACAAGACTACAACATTCCAAAATATTAAAAATAAAGAAAACTTACGCAATCAATTATCATAATTATGTATCCAACATATTAGAGCACAATGCCATTGAAAGGTTTACTATTTTTATGCTTTGTACAATTTCGATCAACAATTTGCCATTCCACATAAGTCCAAAAATGTTGCTACACAGAGAAGATAGCACCGACACCTTGAATTGACATTATAATAAAAACACCCCCAATACTGCCCAGCAACACAAAAGAAACTTATAAACATTTTACATAGTAATATATATCTTTAAAAAACCAACCTGTCCGCTTAAGCTCCCTGAATGAGTAGTCAAAATATTTTATGGACGTACATGTTAACACTTTTGTCAATTGATGTCGCCCGCGAAACACAAAGGAGTCCGACGTAAATCTTGCCCTCAAGTCACTATAAAATATAGATATGAACAAACTGTCCACTAAATACAATAAAACTTGTATCTGGCCATTCACGGTAGATTTCGAGAAAAAAATTAACGTACGCTCCTAAAAATGTTGGATACTTTTTTAGACTTGACCGCAGTCGCTCTAAATGATATAGTCCTAAAAAACGGATGAATGGGGCCGAGCACCCAAGGGTTGACACAGTTTGGTGCGATTTGTCTTACAAAGTTAGATTCGATCTGAGATCTGTTTTTTCGCACCTCATTTCATTTATAGCAGCTTATCTGTCAATCTACTTTTTATATTTACCAAACATATTTTTTGTGAAGCTTCATTCAAGATAAGTGCATAGGTCGTACTTTTATAGTTTTATTACACTAACGCTGAACATAGATACACAATATCAAACCCTTTTATTCAAATGCAACCCTTATAAATCAAGGACAAGCTATTCATCACCGCAACGACAGTTCTTAACTAAAACAAACTAAACATAAATTAACACGTATTGTACAAAATAGAACTCTAAACTAAGTAAAATAAAGACATTTTCCACATATTCCTAACTTAAACAATATTTTAATGAAATAAGCACGGTGCAAGCATTGTAGTCTTTGTTTATCTAATTAGATAATACAATTAAATGGAATTCCATTCTCACCTCTGGGTGGTAAAGCGAGTGATACCATGCAACATTTTACATCCAATCTCCAAAAAACACTTACATATCTTAAAACGTACTTTCACTGCAAACTCACATGGATTTCACTATTGAATAAATCCGATATACGATTTAAAGTGATAAAAAAGCTAAAAGCAATTTAAATAGAGTAACTTTTTTCCGAAAATGCAATGACGAGCAAAAAACTGACGGAAGAGGATGGGACCTTCCAATATTAGTTTTATATCTGCCAGAAAAAACGCTGACACTTGAGAGGGTGATTGTCAATCAGAATAATAATAATCGGAACCCTTTTGAGATGTGCTCTACGAACCCTTTGGTCGGTACAGTCACCTGACGCGGAAGCTTTTCGCATCTACGTCGTGGGAACATTTCGCTCGCACGTAAATCGTGATTTTTTAAAGTGCATTTGACAGTGTGGGAAGTATTGGTCAATAGACTGACATTTTTGTTGTGTTCACGTGAATTTAACCCTTTGCTCTACTTGTTTGTATTTGGAACGCATTATAAAATGTTTGTTGCCTATTCATACTTTTAGTAACTATACAATTTGGCAATCGCACTTCCGATTACAACCGCAGGTGAGAGGAAATATATCCTATGTATTAATATTAGACGTCATTGTGATTTGAAATGGCAAAATATGTTTTGTAGCTTTATATACAACACTTTTGTTTTTTAGCTTTAGCTTTTTATGGCCATATAGCTGTGTATTAGAATAATTCATTTTGAAAACACGAAGAAATGTATTTTATAAGTGATGTATTTTTTCTGCTTAGATAGTTACTTATTCTATAACGCTCATTGTAAATAATGAATTTAAATTAACGCAAACTACAATTAAAGTGTAATTTATATCATCCAATATTCCATCAATAACAATAAGCTAGAACTAATTATAAATCATTCACTTTTGCTTAAATAAGCAAAAATAATTTATTTATTTAATTAAGGACAGCTAACAAGACATACACTTCCAATAGTATAAAAACATTTCTGATTTTACATGTGTACAGTGTTGCCTTAATTAGAAGCTGCCACGACATGAATTATTATTTGCGTGGAAGCGACGTTTATCAAAATTCTAAATAAGTGTAGAAATCAGGCCAGCAATCAATAGCCTTTTATATCTGAGAGTTTTTTCAGTTACAAATGTCATGTGTGATTGATTAGATGCTATATTGCTAGCTGGAGTCACATCATACAAATATAATGTAAAAAAAAAACAAAATAAAAGCATGGCACATAGCACGTTTCATATTGCGGATAACATCTACAACCAAGAAGTCAATTTAGTAGTCACCGAGCGGTTTTCACGCCAGTAAATCTATAAACACAAACGATGAAGATGATGGTAAACAATATCCACAAGTATATATGTATTTATAGGAAAATAAAAAAATCTTACAGTAGAATATCTGATTATGTTGTAATTAAAATTATGGTTATAAAGAAGAGGTTTAAACATGTTATGAAAGTACTGAACTTTGAATAAATATCCAAATCAGAATGCTTGGCAAGGGCTTGGAATCAACTCTGAATTCTGTCTTTTGTTCAAAATTGTCCCAAATTACTCTTGAAAGATTTGGACGTGAATGGTTTTATACAACGCGGGCTCCTTACATGCTTATGTAAAACAGTAAAGTTTAATTAATGGAATTATCTCTGTGTGTGAGCCTCTCAGCGGTCGAAATGATTTAAACTACTGTAAACTTCTTACTGGAGTTATGTTGGTAAAGCAACGTAAGTACACACAGCTATCACCTAGCATGTTTAGCGAGTAGCGATTATGCATACCAGTACATTTTATCTTCAAGCAAGTTCGATACCTGCAGTAACTGTCGGTCATGTCCTGAATACTGCCAACAATGAACTCTCAAAAACAAATTTATATAAACAACATTATATATTCGATTATAGACTTTAAGTTGTTAACGTTAAGGTACATAAGCCTGGCATTAGTGGTTTATGTATGCACCCGCATATACCAGCGCAGAGACACGCGCCAGTGAATTAAAGATAGCCGTATCTGTGTTGCACTTGACTCCTAAGTTCTCCACAATTTACTTACCGAGTTCCTTTAACCGCAACCCGCTCTGAACAAGATAAAGTGGGTATTGCCCGACACGCTGTTCGTTTTGTTAACCGACGTGTAATTTACTTAATTCATGCAAACTTACGATTCCAAAGTGTTCCTATTTTATGTGTATTTTTGATATGAGTTGACGGGTGCAATAAAAAATAAAATATAAAGATGGCGTTAATTAACTTCGAGGATTAAAATTTTTATGGATTTGATTAGACTATATGTTTTACAAATATTGCTTGTCAACATTTGATACTAATTTAAAAGTTGAATATTTCCTCTTGTTTATTTTTATTACATCACTTCTTTTTTAGTTTTTACTATTTTCAAAACTAATTTATGGCATAAAAATAGCACGAAATTTAACCCTGTCGCTTAAATATAGAATTCTAAATAAGGTTATTTTGGGTAGTCAACGATCCATCTGAATAATATAAGCAAGGCTTGCGACGTACAGAACCTGAATAGGCTACTTTAATCACCGTATCTCGGACTCATTTACATAGAGTACCATAAATTAATACATACTTGATAATGATGACCCATTTTCTCCTCTATCACCTCGCGACGGAAGCGGTATCTATTTAATACGCTCCGTAATACGACAGCACATTTGATAATTTGACTGCTGTCATAACAGCGGATATTCCTCACTTAAGCTTATTTCGCCTAATTGAATCCTAGAGCATTAAGTCCCCTCAACCTATAATCCCTTTATGAGTTTCACGCCGACATTTTAAGGATCACTCCTTTACTGTCCCCTCAAGAAATTATTTTTTTGTCCTCCGGATAAGCTATATGGAGCAAGGTGTGTCCATAGTTTAAACGTAATTGAAGAGTTGTGTTACGCGAAAGAGTTCTGAATGAGAATCTCATAAGTAGGTCAAGGTATATTAACTAACACAAAGCTTACACATTTTTTTTTGGATGCCATGATTACATATTTTTGATTATTTACAATACAGTGTCCACAGTAAATTATAAACGTATTATTGTTTTCGACCCGAATTGATACTCTTTATAATTTACATACATACTTTCCTAAATTTCAATTACTTCAAAAACATAAATTTTTGGGTATCACTGGCTGAAATTAATTTGCCAAATAATAGCCAGTCATTACCATAAATTTTACGAGAAGCGGTATTGTACAAGAAAGCTTTTAAGTAACTTTTTTCAATTTAAAGTAGTTTTTTTGTACAGGGATAACGCAACAAACATTCCACATAACATGGCACGTGCGTAAAATCCTACTTTACGCTTGTTGCGAAAGCATTACATTATTACCGTGACACGTTTGGATCTAGGGAATAGATGTATATATCAGAAGATTTTTTTATATTATTCATTAATTAAATAATAATAAATAATAAATTGTCCAGACTGACACACCAATTCCCTAGTTCCAAACTAAGCTTATGCTTGTACTATGGATACTAGGTGAACGGATAGACATATTTCCTTCTTCCTTCCTTGGGTTCGTGGCCAGGGCCTCTGACCACTCAACCAATGGGCCAGTCAACTCAGTCAATTTTTAACCCATTTCTATCTAAGACTAAAATGAATGTGCTGTGCTAGCTATGTTCCTTGCCTAGCATGTCGTACTAAGCGACTAATGCATATATATATAAACGCTATGGCAGGTATATTGGGTCCTGGGTTCTGTGATTACCTATTCAGGCGACGATTAGCCACTTGTCATTATTTTTTCACAGTTTTTAGCTCTATTTCACTTTTCCTAAAATCACTTGAAGAAGCTTAATGCTTTTTAGCTCCACACTTAGGGCACCTCTTAAGGAATTGTGAGTGCGATACATACATACATAACATCGCGAAAATAGTCCCCGAAGGGGTAGGCAGAGACAAAGGGGCAGCAGGCCCCTTTGACCACATTCAGCCAAAAACATAACTGGGCTGGGTTAGATGGAAAATTGTGAAAAAGTAGTGACAAGTGGCAAAAACCCGATATACCATTAGTCGTCTTTTACGACATGCTAGCGAACGCGATGTTTCGAATATATGTATTTATTACATTATTATTAATGATATAATTTGCCTTAGCTCAGTATTAGTACTTGCGAAATCCAGCATACTTGTCATCATCATCTTCCTAGCGTTATGTCCCGTGCTTAGACGGGGTCCGCTTAGACCATGATCCAGGATCTAGCGAGTCTGGTAATTACATTGAAGCGACTGCCGATCTGACCTTCGTAACCCTAAGATAGGGGAACCAGACAATTTATGGATCATGGTTACAAATCCAAAGTTTTTTTGAATTTGCAGGTTTCATCACGATGTTTTCCCTCAGTGGTATAAATACGTACATAGATTTGAAAAATCCAGAGGTACGTGCCCGGGTTTGAACCCGCACTCCTCGGTTATGAGGCGCGTGTCCTTACCATTGAGCTACCACCGCTTCTTGTACGAATATACAAATGCAGAAATTATGTAATGTGATTCCCCATTCTTTACGTCGTGTACTCGACTATTCATAAAGTTGTTCATTCAACAATACGCGTGTACTGCGAGCAATAAACCACGGCTTCTCCGTTTTACTGCTTTTCTAACGTCGATTCAGCGTTAAGCAGCAAATATCAATTTTATTGTGAGTTAGTAAGGTCACGCTGCGCTCAGCGGTGTCCTAATAGTCATGGAGCTTGAACGTGTCCAATTTCCTACTTTAAAAGTTCGTCTAGCGATGTCTAGACTACCCCATGCTATAAATAAAATTATATAAATAAAATGACGTATATACAAAAGTGTTTGTTTTTAATTGTAAGTTGTTTTCCGAATATAGTATTTGTTTAAAACTAAGCACAAACTGAGGTTAAAATAAAAACAAAACATCACAGTTTTATGTATTTTTTTAAAATATGTCTAATTTGTTATAATAAATAAATGAGAATATATGTGTGTAGTTATATATAAAAAAAAATTACTAAATATTAGTATGGCTTGTTATAACATGTTTCTAAAAGTATTCCAGACTTACGAAAGTATCGTCCATAAATCATTTCCTAGCTCTCGGACAATAACTAAATCACTGTTTGACCACTGCACCCCCTCAGAAGCTTGACATCTTCATTCCGCATAATAATGGGACCTTACGGATACCAGATATGTTTACGAACATTTACAATGCTAGCTTCACTAGACATAATGAATTTACAATTTACACCAGAAAACATAATTATACGTATTGACTTTTATGACTGTACCGTAGTAATATTTACTTCATTCATAAATGCACATAGTTACTAACAGATTACCACTATCATACCAACCGACGTGTAGTTCTTGCGATATTCAAAACAATGCTTGGTATGATTGTTGAAAATAACTGACCAAAATCATAATTATCATTTGAATTTTAATGTTAATATAAATGCCTCGATACTCTTACTACTTCTAGAATCTTCTGGTCACTTTATATAAGGAAATAACGTTAGTTAGAGTTATAAATATATACATATTGTCACCCCTGCAACCTCCGAAAGGGTAGGTAGAGTCCTAGAAGCACTAGGCTTACACGACCACTTTAACCAGAAATAAAATTGAGCTGGATTAGATGAAAAAAATAAATAATTATCAGGATTGCATACATAGGGCAATCATCATGCATTAGGGAACATTTCAAGGACTTTATAAGTACCAATCGGTGAGTTCAAAGACATTCAAACCGTTCAAAAACCACTAAAGTACGTGGCCGAAAATTCGCTACCAATCGGAAGCCTTTTATCAAAAATCACGAATCAATTTCTATACACAATTTCATAAATCGAAAGTCGTTACCAGCCCAAACCACAAAAAGATAAAAAATCACTTGAGGAAACATCGAATATGCAAAAAAATGTAGCAAAGATGAGTGCAACAATTTGATGCATTTCAAGCGGAAATCATTCTCAAATTGCACATCGCCTTCCGATTGCGAAAGTTGAACAATTGTGAGGAAGGCCCGCGCGTTTTTTGTTGTTAAAATGTTACATCTTTCAATGAAACTATACTCATTCCCCGAGTTTTGTTACGACTATCGAATGTCGGTAAGTAACAATGTATTCATAATTCATTTGTTCTCCGTGTAACAAGATATTTGTATTTCGCGGTCAAGTGGCTTTGTTTGACTCAGTTCGGGGCTAATCAGAAAACATAATTGCCTTCTGTTGCTACTGGTCGCCAGATGTATTAGCACGGGCCCATATTATTTTTAATAGAAATCTTTTGTGTATATATTTGTTATAAGCATTCGTATACAATAAAAACCTCAAACAGATTGAAAATTAAATAGTCATTGTCGATTTTGGCGCCAGTAAAATACATAATATATTCCTGATACTGTCAATGTTGTTACCATACTAACCGTATTTTCATGTTAATACTATTTATCAGTACGTCAAACCTTGTATGTTTTTAATGGTTGGTAATATCAAATAAGTAAATAGAACTATGCAATGAATTGACCAAATGAAAATACATGTAACGCTATTAAGTACCTACCTTTCCTTTCGTTCACAAATAGTAAATCCAACTTACAAAGGGCTGTAATTAAAACCCGAAGGCCTTTTATTTTAATGTAAATAAATGTGTTCGTTTTAGGTTGTATTATTTTAGCTTAATTATATAATATAACAAAGCAGAAGCATTATTTTAAAATGTACATTAATTTCGTTCTCTCTCCTCAGATCAAAATATACGATTTGAATCTTTATATTTTATTTATTTATTTCTTAAAAAAACACTGCAAATCAACAGTACATGACAAAACTTATTTCTGACAAATTCAGGTAGGTTATCATCATCTCTTCATAAAATTAGATCGATATTTCGATACATACAGCCTACGAAATATTTTTTGATAACAATTTGATTCCTACTTAATATTGATTTGCTGGCTGGTGTAAAAAAAGTTTAAAAATGTTATTTTCTGGTAACTAGGCGTCCTCTCGCATCGATCACAAGTTCCCGGCGGCGGGAGGAAGCCGATATCCGACAATTTATTTATGGTCTTGTCTACCACTAGCCTTGTTTCTACTACTACGTAACAGTGAGAAACAAAATGTTACACGGTTTTATTATACATACATGCCTTTATACCCGCAATCCCCGAAGGAGTAGGTAGAGTTAAGAATAAGTAAGTTTCTTAAAACACGTTAACTAAAAAAAATATAAAATGCCTTAGACGGACAAAAACTATTAAAATTCTAGCTTGTCGTCTACTTAACCACAAACGCAATACCCTACACCATAAGTCTACGTTTAACGACATGCTAGACAAGGAACACAGTTGACCATTCTTTTTGAGTCCCAGGCTAACATGGACCCTGTTTAATTATAAAAAATATGTATTACCTATGACTACAGCAAATTTAATTTTGTACTTTCACGCATTTTAATGTAAATTCACTGATTAAAGGTCATTTCACGCTATGTGTGGTCTGCATTTTATATTAGAATCCTCGGCTTTACCAGTAGATTATTATTAGTTTGTGCTCACATTGTATTTTATTGCTAACGCTAGGCACTAAATAGTTGCCGTATTACTTAGAATAAAAGTAGACAGCATGCAGGCATCGTGTTTAATAGGTCCAGAGAATTCAGTTGCATCATATGTATTTTTATTGGTCTTAATAGATGCGTTCAGTACTTTATGTATGTATTGTAATAAATCTTGCGACCATGCAACTGAGCGGAGGCTATAAACCATTTGCATAAACGATAGCTCTTACTGTTTGAAACGGCATCAATTATATGAATACGTTTCTGATATTTCGTTCGCGAGGAGGATAACTTGATGATATTAACTATAAATTAAGTATTTTCATTCGACCTTAATCTTCAACAATTATCTTTAAGTGCAGATAAATTAAATGGCACACGTTAAAATCGTCTATTATTATAGCATTTAACAATAGTTAAATCCAATTCATTTTGTTTTTAAACCGGTGTTATGATTCACTCACTACAACTATTATTAATCAATCATAATTTCTAAATTGGCTATTAATAAACAAAACAATACGGGTGAAAGTAAACGATTAATTACAGCCTTATAAATGAACGCAGTCATTGTAGAGATCATGGATTAATATAACAACAATTGCCTTATCCAACGCGCTGATCCACATCTTTAAACAATAGAGAGAACAGAATAACCGTTATGTATTAAAAGAATTATTATTATTGCAGAATAGGATATTTAATATCTATTCTTTTTTTTATCCCGTGTTGGTCTGGGACTTATAAAGAATGTGCCAACTGTGTTTCATGCCTAGCATGTCGTAAAAGGCGACTGATGGTATATCGGCTTTTGGGTATATGATTGTGTATGCGACAAACTAGCCACTTGTCACTCTTATTTACAATTTTCCATTTAACCCAGCCCAGTTTTATTTTTGGCTGAATGTGGATAAAGGGGCCTGCTGTCACTTTGACTCTGCCTACCCGTTCGGGGACTATGGGCGTGATGTTATGTTTATTATTTTTCATTTCTTCTATTATTCTAGATTTAGCGAGTCTAGTTATTCAACTAACTAAACTTGTTATCTGACCTACATAAATCTAGGATAGGCGTATGGATAAGTCAGCAATAAAATATTTATTAAGTACCGGCCTTAGAATGCATTTCTGACTATTTTTTTTTTACTTTGCAAACTATATTTTTGGACATCATAATAATTATGTTGAATTAATTTAATATTCCAGGGAAATCCAATACTTACAATGACTTAGCAAAATTCACGCCGTCAAAGTTTCACGCCGGCAAAGTAATAGTAAAAATATATTATATAACTACATATTGTTTGTCTCATTTTCGGAGCAATAAGTTTTATTTTGCTACTATTACAAACACGGAAATAAATAACAAAATACTTTTATACCCACACCCATCAATATAACATTCGTCTTAGCATTATCGTTTGCATTTCGCAAAACTCACGAACACAAAAAAGATCACGTGCCCAAAGTAATAAGATTATCGGCACAAAAGAATCGAATGTTTCGATTTAAATCGTTTCCGAAAGTTATCGGAACGCTTTCTGTTTCGCTAAGTTATTTTTTGGGGTAACCAACAATACGGAAGCGCATAGAAAAAAAATTGGAAGTAAAAATTTTAGTATTTGGTTTATAAAATGTGAATAGGGAACCACGAAGTCAAAGATATTTACGTGTTTGCAAATGAGTCTCAGTTACTTAATCAACATACGGTGACCGATATTTTACACTCACAGTGTTAAGTTTAATTACAGTAAAAAGTGACTATTCTCTCAGTGTTTTCAATAATCGTAAAGTCCAATTTACACTTCTGTATAAATTGTTTTAAACAAACATACGGCTCTGAAGGAATCGAAACAGATGCCTTTGCAAATTTAGTTAATAAGATTATAATTTTTTAATCTTATACAACCAGAACACGACTCTTAATTCACGATACGGCAATCTTTGAGTAAAAATCTCCGTCATAATTTTTTGGGGAACCATCCAAAATAATTGTTTAATTTTAACTTGGAGATTTTTATCTAAGCGGTTACCTCTTTCCTTCTTTATCAGTGCTGTAGTTAACATTCTTGATGAAAATAAAATCCACATTCATGTAATCCCTTAATTTGTGGATAAAGATTACCCGTGGACTGCTATTTTTATTTTGAACAAACCTGTTTGGACTTGAAAATCATCTGTTTAATTTGGACTTTGGAATTTGGACGAATCAAAAGTAAAAATCTAATTAACAAACTTAGTTGAAGTTGGTTTCCTATCGAATATTAATAATAAGAGGTGCTTTGATGAAGACATTTGGAGTCATTACCCCAAATGTCTTCATCAAATGTAAAAAAAAATGAAAATGAAAAAAAAAATCTTCATTTCAATTGCTTATCATTATAAGCAATTGAAATGAAGATTTTTATTTTCATTTTGAACTCTAAATAAAAGCGAAGATATTAAAATTCTTAGAGGCCAGTTAAAAACAAACGACTGCTACATTGGTAACGAACTAATATTGTTTTAATTGGCTCATCGGAGGCTCCATCTGTGTGTGCTAAGCATAAATGGTATCGTTTTTATTCGATGCGAACTTCTTTGTCCCTTTATCAGTCTTTTTATTCGCACATGTAAATGCATTTAGCTCCCACCTTCTTATCTCGAGGTACACCATTAATCTTGTATAACAATGTACCAGAGCGGGTGTCTGCGCATCGATGGCTTAATCAAGTCTTGTGGATGCAATATCACTGCCATCTTTTTATTTATAGAGATAATTTTAAATTGTAAGCTATATCTGTGTCATATCAGAAATAATCCCTTCTTCATTAGGTTACAATTTTGATACCAATTTAATGGTATATCTGAATACTTGCAATTGCTAATATTTTAGTAAATAAAACTAAAATATTTTCTTTATTACTTGATTGATTCTATTACTTTTAAACTTACGCAACTTAAAAGTTTAAGTTTTGTAAATTTCATAATTATGTATCGATTTATTCTGACTTTACCTTGTTAATGTAATGTATCTGTAGCATTGAAATTCTTATTTGAGTAAAATTCTAAATTAGCATACCGAATTCTTATAAGTTAAGTAAATTATGATGATTATGCTAAAACTGCGTCGATTCGAATTCAGATTATCTTTACTTAATACAATTCTGCATTCCGTGTATAAACCAGTAGCAATATCGTAACTACGATTAATTTTATCTCTTCATACAATTCACTGTTTATCTCACTAGGCGTGAGTTGAACTCGCTCCTTATTGTAAAGAATTAAAGGAAAAATTTAATTGTTGGGATGAAATCCTTATATCTTGTAGATAATTTTAATTTCGTTCCAATGAAAATGAATAATTGAATATTATAATAAAAATATACAATATCAAAATAATTAAGCATTCGTGTCAATATGTTACTTGAGGGGTTAAATTTGTGAAAACGAAACAACAAAATTTTAATAAAAAATATATTAATGTTTATTTCTTACTTTTCACTTGTCATGTCTTAGCCTAAAACATTATACACTTTTTTAATTACATTTGATGGATATAACATTTATGTACCTATTTCCACAGCCTATCAGTCTTATTTACTATAGTAAGTAGTAAATTCAACTACCTATTGCAGAAATACCTAAAGTTATTGAACAATTCTAAATCTTATAACAAAATGACTAGAATATTATTATCCTAAGCGATTATTTACAACACGATATTATTTTTGCTGCCACCACGAAATAGTGTCTAATAGTTCATCTTCATCCATAGCGTTAACTTGATCGTGATATTGATAGCTGTTGGGTATGTAGCTGTTATTTGATGAATACACGGAAGACACACCCGAGGAACACTCCGAATTGACTGGCGAAGGTACTGACTCCGAATACGGCGAGCTTCCACCGAAAACGCCTTCATCTTCGTAGGATACTGATGTATCAGCAACAGTAGCGCGCGTATCCACCCTAGTCATGCCCATAGCTGCATCACTTTCTTCAATCATATTCTGCAGGTACCTGATATACTCCACAACCATGCGCAGTGTGTCGACTTTGCTCAGTTTGGTTCCTGAGCCCCGACGAGCTCCCCCTGACAGAGCAGCGATGACTGAAGACGGCAGCCTCTTTCTCAAAGCGTTGAATCCATCGTTCACTTGTTTCACACGATTTCTTTCCCGGGCGTTCCTTCTAGCAATCGAAGCGGCTTGAGCTCCAGTGTAAGGGTTGCTTTTGTAGCTATATCTTCTCTTTTCAGCATCCATCTCCAAGTATTTCGGCTCTGGTGCTGGTGCGATGGGCACCATCCTCGGAACTTCACTTTTCATGTAAGATGTGTGGCGTTGAATCCCTTGTAACATCTTGCGCCTTTTTAGTTGGATAAGTATTACGTAACCGTAGTGATAGTGTTGGAGAGCTTAGAAAGTGCGTCGCTCACGGCTGTGATCGAATGAATGGTCGCTCCGAGCACCCACGCCGCATTATATGGGCCCATTTTGCCCAAAAAAACTGGGATAGGACCCCTCACTCCCTAAGATTTTTTTTCTTGTTACCTGGCGTACCCGAACAAAAAGAAACGAGAGAGGTGTACCGTCATACACGTGCCAATGAATTTATAGATCAAAACTATTTGTATTGTTTGTCGCATTTATTAAATGTTACGTACTACATTGTGCCTCGTTAAATTTACTGTATCACTCTTGGTCAAACAGAATACTAGATTAGTGTTTATTTACTATCCAAAAGTATTATATCAATCTTTAATGGGCTTGTCAGTTAGTTTAAAAAATAAGTTCTTTAAAATTATGAATTTTAGTCAGATTAGTTTACAGGCATACAGATCTGTAATATAAAATGTCTAGATACTTACGGTACAAGGTTTGTTACAAAGGTAAGTTCTATCGTTGTGACTCATGAAACAATTAATCTGAAGGATTTTTTGTTTATTGTACTTATTCGAATATTTATACGACAGGCCCGTTGGTCGAGTGGTCAGGACCCTGGCCACGGAACCAAGGGCGGCAAATGTGATGAACTTGGACATTTGTACTCAAGTCACGGATAAACCTATTTAAGTATGTCTACCTGTTCACAAGTTCCCATAGCACAAGCTTATAAGCTTAGTTTGAAACTAGGAAATTGGTGTGTCAGTCTGGATTACCTACTTACTTATTTATCTCCACTAATACTTGGTCGCAAGTTTGTTTTTATTTGTGTTTAAAAATAAAACATAATTGATACAGCTTTTACAAGATGTCTTGCCAGTGCAAGAGTCAGTTTACCACGAGTCAGTACTCGTAGTAAGTAATCATAGTCACACAAATAGTCATAGTTACAATGCTGATACGTTTAGTTATCCACTTAGGATAAGCAAATAATTTGCAATCTTATAATTAGGCTGAGTGGGTGGTAATTAGAATTTGTATATATATTTGTTTATTTATTTTACTTGAAACTTTCTATTATATAAAACATACTTATACTTAAAATCAGCTGGTTGGCGCCTCTTAAACTCAGCTGTTCTACAAAAGCACCTTCCAACTTTCATTAGAATCAAGTTAACCGAACAAGTGGAGTTCCTACGGCGACAGAGAATACGCAATCTTGAATTTATTACGGTCAGTGCAGTGAGACTTAAACAATAGAATACTGCTTTGTGTTTACAGCACAAGAGACGCTGTGTCTAATAGAAATACCTAAAACAAACTTTGATTTTACTTACAAAGAAATTTATACTTTGACTAGCGTGTGCAAGCGTTCTTTTTTGATTGAATTGTTTTTAACAGTGGTCTTCATGTCCGCGCTATGGGCGGCATTGCCTTCACTGAATGACTGAAAAAAACTTACATTAATTTAGAACGAACAGCCTCTATTTTAAACTACTTGAATAGTGAAGTGCCCACTATTGTCACACCCTTTGTGCTGTAAAAAGATTACACAAGGAATGTGGGCCAGCCATTGAGACAGTGGGAAGAATGGGCAAGAATGGATTGTTTAGAAGCCTTCAATCATCCCATTGAGAAGGCGCCAAACGTGATTTTAATAGACTCGGTGTCGCCTCTGAGAAGCAATTCATATTTAATTTTGTCCCATTGATTTCTTTTGGTCTACCTGCACATTTCTTTGTTGTTGTCTAAATTAAGTGTGTGAAGTTTTGATTAAAGAAAATTGCTAATGAGAAGTTATCAACTGGCTATATCAGATTTTGCCAACAGTGAATTAGTCATAACAAATTACTATGGGTTAGGCGAAAAGATGTGAAAAGTTTGATATTTGATCTTTTTTATCTCTTAATCAAACCCTTCAAATAAACTTAATTAATTACGTTACGAGTTACGTTACAAGTTTCTTCTACTAGTGATTGCCATCACTAGTGGAACTTTTTATTTGTCATAAGGTTGTCAAGCATACAGCAAAACTCAAGTTTTTTGCCCATTTACATACTTGTAAGGATCAGGGGTGGACCGAGAGTAGGTATGGAGGGCCCAGAAGCCTAAAATGTTTCCAGATATTACTAGTGATCTGAAATCATCTGTCGTGATATATTTTTTGTCTTCAACGGGGGCCTTTACGTCCACAGGGCCCCGGACTTCGGCCTAAAAAGCCTCTATAGTAGATCCGGCCCTGGTAAGGACGAAAACATTGTAAGCACTTATAAATTTATTGTTAATAATTTAAGAAAATTAAAGCTTTAATCTCAACCCACCTAATTTCATAAAGTATTGTCATTACTATCTGTTGCAATGTTATGACCTTAGGCTTTTACTGAAAGCCATAGTTGTCGTTCTAAATTGTAGAGGCACAACATTACTGCTAAGTGGTGGACCTTTTAAGGGCGTTTGCGGTTAATTTTAACTTTATAGCATGTTTTACTTTATGAACATATTTGGGCGCTTAAAATGTTTCTTCTACTCTTTAAAGTTACACACAAAGTTGTGAATACACGCCATGGTATCAAATTGAATTTAGTAAGATTAAGAAAGCTCCTTTTCACTTGAACCAAAGTCATATACGAACTGATATACTGTAGATAAATATAACTTAATTTAATTTTTTTTTAAACGTTTAAATAGTTCGTTCATATCAAGCCATCTTAATAAGTATACACTTATCTAAAATCAAGCCTTAATACGAATAATATTAAAATCCCTTGAGTCGTATAACTTCTCACATTGTCCTCGATGGATATTAGACCCATCCATCATTTTGCGAAAACCTCCTTGCTACAAGTAAATTCGCAAAGTATAATAAAATTGTGGGAGTGATACGTCGAAGCACAAAGTGTGTCGAACAATGGCGCTACGGGCGTGCTCACAATACTATAGTCAAATAACATTTAGCCAGCCCACACCTTAGAGAATCGCAAAATGGAGACATCTACCCGACACAATGGCTAGTGAAGAAGCGAACGGAACCGTAACCGATAATTACAGCTTTTGTAACATATAAATTTTGCGATTTTAAAACGAATATAACAATGGAGAAGAAGGAACTTTTGTGAAAATTGGAATAGAAATGCTTTTTGATTGAGAATTTTTGCTAAATATTCTGCATCTTTAAATTGTATTGAGACATTTTTGATCGAGCACCGCCATTACAGCTTTTATCACGAATTTTACAATATTATTATAGTATTTGTACTTTACTTTATTTGAAAGAATTTAGATTGTTTAATAGTTAAAAAATGCTCTTGCTTTTTGTCACCGAAATCGCCTACAAACAAAAAAAAACTGAGCCCTTGCTTACATGTTTTATTTTATAATGACTATAGGTACGCACGTTATCTTATTTTCAACGGACTACAAAAAAGGACGAGGTTCTCAATTCGAACGTAGGTATGTATTTTTTGTATTTTTTTATAAGACGTAATTGTTTACCAAGTCCCTAGTTCCACGCATTAGCATGTTACAAAGTCTTTTACTTGTTCTTTTTTAATTTATCCTCTTATACTTTTAGTAATCTGCTATGTTTACAACTCATGCAATAAGTAGGTTTACTTCGTGGCTAATAAATGTTAGTACTCACTGTACTCGTCAATCTATCAACGTTTTTGTACTAGTAAGTTTTTAAATTACAACTGTTGACAACACTACACCCATATCCATTTTAAAAATGTCATTTAATTTAGCAATTAAAAATTGTAATAGCACCATGTGCTATTATCTGGCCTCGTCATTTCTTTATTTTAAAAATGTACCGGCAAATGGATAAGCAAGAACGTGTCTGCAGTCTTTAACTTGTAGAATTAATGGCCTGTTATCCGTATTTGTTCGTCTTGTCCTGATCGAATCTACATATAAGTGGGCAGTGCGTTCGTAATAAACTCATTCGGTGGATTATAGACAAGGAGCGATCTCTTGACAGTTCCATTACGCGGCCAAAGCCTAGCTAATATTTATAAACGGTTCATTGCAATCCTTGAAGATAGAGCCCGGTGGTCCGTCGCGCTGGAAAAGCCTTTGATCGATAAAGTTGTAAGTTTAATTACTAAACTGGAATGGAGGCTTGTTTTAAAGGGGCCGCCACGCGCTCCCGCAATGCCATATAAACCTAATTCGATTGGGATATCACTGGCATATTTGAATACAAGAATCCAGATGGGACCTATCTTGCTGATATTACTGGTGAAGCGGAACATTGCTTGCCTTAATATGACTAATAATATCACACAAGATATCTCAATCGTCATTAGTGCTTCTAAAAATATACAAGTTCATTCCAACTACGTATCTCCAACATGAAGTGACTTACTTTTCAAGCTACATTTTGCAATTTTTCTTTATTAGAAAAAGAACATTTTGAAATTCTTATATCAAGATTGCAAATCTGATGATGAGTAAACAAACTCATAACAAAACATAAATTGCAATAAAGGAAAGCAGTCTAACGTAAAATAGTTGAGTCAAACACTCGTTGTAATAAATGGCGCACCGCGTTTAGTAACAAACACTTTATCGTCCAATGAACTAATTTTAGAACCGATGATAATATTCGTAGAAATTTTAGAATTGTTAAAATTCTGCAAGAAAGGGGTCAGGCACTGAAACACGTAACGCCAGATGCAAAACCTAACGTTATCGGCGATTGTTTGCCGAGTAAAGTGGTGTTTGGCACAAGCCAAGCCGTATAGACGGAGCGCACGCACCTTGCCACCATGTGTGCAATCCTTTCGCATCTGCCGATCTTGCACTGATTTTTATTTATGAATAATATGACGAATTATGTCTGAGCCTTTATTTGTGCTAGCACCTTTCCGGATGCGCCCTGACAGGATGTTGCCTTTCGTATAAAAGTTATATGTTGCCAATTTCGTAGACAAACGTTTGTGCTGAGTAAGGGTTGAGGTCGAGCTTTCTATTTTGATGGTGTCCGAATAACAACTTTTCTTATTAAATCTTTGCCTTAAGCAATACAAGTATGGACATGCCTTAGTATTGACCAATCGTATATATTGATATACGATATAAGTATATGAACAAGATTATGCCTTCAACATTTAAACTCGTTTAAGTATTTTGATAACGTTGTTCTTTTTTTTGCGCTAAAATCAAAGTATTTCTTATTGTTATTTATTTATTAATGACCCAATAATTTTAAAACTTGAATAACTTCACGCGATTTTTCTAGCAGGGTAGGCAAACAAAACCAAAATAATACGAAACGTTTCTTAAAGTGCTCACATATTTTCTTGTTTGTCATTTGCACCATTATAGTTTTTGTATTTTCGATATGTATTTTCGAAGATACGAATAATTAATATTTTATCACGTTCCCATCTACAACACATAATCACCTATTCTTAAGATACATGACTGTAGCTTTAATAAAATTTATTTAAACGTAAGTGCCATTAAAAAAGCACTTTTCTTACAGATTATTTTATAAGTCGTGTGCTGTTAAGACATCCAACCTTTGAAGCCATGGACATAAACTACTTAAATGTCTTTGACATATTTTTTTGCGACTACTTGGCCCACATTTAGGATGCTTTAGTAGTGACTCCCTATCAATCGTCCACGGGGGTGAACTATTTAATAAAGTGATACGCATGACAGTGCGCACAGAATGGAGCATTGTTGCGCAATGATGCCCTCTTTGTCATATTAGCTTTTTAGTGGCCACTTGTATTGTGTACACATGTTTATGGTAGCCCACATAATAACACGTGGCAACTAAAAGATTTGGATGATTTTTTGCAAATGGCATTTCACGTCAATTCTAAGTGTGTTTGCAGTCCGATGAATAAAGCTCTACGTTGTAGGAGAACGTGCCGAAAAATACCTAATCTATTGATGAAGTATGCGATTATCTTAGATCTGTTTTAGATGATTGTTACTAGGATACTTGGTCTAATTAGTAACGCTATGAAACTGAAGTCCACAGATATGAGTACCCGGCAAGGGACTACTCTCACATACATTCTATCAATCCATTTCCATGCCTACTCCGCAAGGGCATTGGCATGAATTAGTTTAGTTTATCATATCAATCTCAATAAAATAATTATTAACAATTTAATTTTAAGCTATCATTCTTTTTAACAATTATAGCTAACAAATTCGCCTAAATAATAATAATAAATAAACAGACTCCATCACATACATTGATCTGACTCCGAAGTAAGTAGCTTAAGCACTTGTGTTACGGACATCAGAACCAACAGTGATATTGCAAATATATACTTAAATATTGGATATTAACACCCAGACACAGAACAAACACAAGTATTCATCACACGAATGTTTGTCTTAGGTGGGAATCGAACCCACAACTCTTGGCGCATGGGCTAGAGTCACTACCGAATGAGCCATCGAGCTTATCAAACCTATACAGGAAAAGTATTCATGAGAAATCTGAATGCACGATTTCCATAATTAATTTTACCAGTGGAGTTAGTTAATTTACATTGTACAATTTGTGTGTTCATTTTTGAAAGCTATTTAGATGTTGTTAATGTACACTATAGCGCGTCCCACAGAGAGACGCAAATTCAAACCCAATTAATAAGCCATAAACATTAATTACCGCACTAAAACTAAACTCCGGTCATGTGGAGTAAACAGGGGGAAGCAACGACTTAATTATTAATTAGCCGTTCAACATAACTTATTGTTTGAGGCCTGTCATTAGAGGGCCTCGGCCGCAATACGGCGTTTCAAAACTATTAAAGAGGTCATTTAAAAGGAGTTATTTTCACTAAAACACCCCACTTAAAGCGACGGTGAAATATTACCCCAATCTCGGTCAAACGCTTTGTCAGTTCACAAAATCTTGTGGCCGTTAAATGAGGGACAGTTTTAAAGACATTTTCATTGCTATCTCAGAGAACACCATTAATTCGGAAAACGTTAAGTTTTTAAATATTTATGGCGTGTAATTATTGTTTGTATGTGTAGTTCTTTTTTTCAGACATAAATACATTTATCGTAAGTTAACATATGTATATGGAAGGTTTAAAAATGTGCAAAAAATTAAACTCAGTGGAGATATGTTAATATATATTTGAGAACAACGGGAGATAACCATTATGGTTTGGGCCTATATCATGATTTAAGAGGAAAATTTCTGAAACCTATGTCTAATTGCATATGTACGCAACTTTTAAAAATATTGTATACATTTTTAATGAATCACTTTTTTAAAAGTAAAGAATTTATAAATTCTCTACCGTACTTAACAAACAGTAGGTTGAACGTAATTTTTATTCCTTATTTTACTATAGTAGTAAAGTGGTCGAATCGCCATACCCAATCGTTGTTACGCCAATTACGCCCAACTTACCTTATTAGCTACGTACTCAGTTTTACAGAGGACCTCACGTTCAAATTAGTAGGTTACGTTACGTAGCCTCGCGCCAGCACCGCCTTCGTACTAAAAATTTAACGATTATTGCTACAATTACAATAACTCGCTGAACAACTGACAGAAAACGCTTAAATCATAGAGATATTATAATGAAATTGATTGGGTTCAATTAGACAATGGAAGCCACAGAGGTCTGTAGATGTTCATGTTTTATGAACACAGACATAAGTTCAACATTCAAGAATACAGTATTTTCGAATCCGTAAAACTGAACAGTAGTTAATAAAAACAAAACTCCACTTATGCATTTATTGCCTTACAAATCGTTTCTGGGTAAAAAACGATAGGCTGCACCGAGAAGTAAGGAGATTCATAGCGTTTATGCAGTCATTTGGAACAGCAATATTTTTAATTGTGGTTATTATTGCTAGTACTTTATTTGGCAATCATACTTTACCTTTATTAAGTTAACAGCTTATTCATGCTGAAATTATGGTTTGGCGAATATGATTTTTTATTCGAAAGTTCTTGGTTCAGCAGAGGCGCTAATCAAATGTAATTTACATTCACAAGCAATTAAATTAACTTTAGTTATTATTACTCTGCCATAAGGTTCATTATTGTATACTCACTAGTGCGTATTACTACTACTTTTTACATTTGTTGTTTTACAAATCCCAAACAAAGAACAATCAAGTCTATGGAAAGTACCGAATACATTCATGCAAATGCACCCGATTGCATTTATTACAGGGATATATTATAGGAATACTAAAAGCTTATTAATCCCAAACTCGAATTGATATCAAACAATAAGTCCCCTGCCTCACTAGGAATTAAAGTAAGTACCTAGTACTTTGAAAATATTAGAATTTCAATTTAATTACTTAAATAGGCACAAAAGCAAATAAAAAAGGTACCTTTCTCAGACCACCTAAAGATGAAATTATGCTAACGAAATAAAAGTGTCAAATTTTATAGATACTGACGCTCATTACTTAATTGACCGTAATGCGTTATTAATTCAAATCTCATGAACATGTCATTACGGATTCAAACTTAGTTGCAACTTAGGTGGTCCCGACTTATACGCTAACCCGGCCTCAAAACGCTCACATTTATATGAGAAATGATGCATCGAAAATTGCTATCGTCACAAAGACCTTCCTACTGTAACAGTAGACTGGCCATAATCACGATGAACCGTGACAATTTATGGCTAAATAAAATGTTTTGGTTTATAATCCCGAGCTTTGACATAGGAATGTTACACTTCATGGGAATAGATTTTGATGCGTGTTTTATAACACTAACATAACTGTCGGTCGATTTGATTAGAATTTTAATCAATTTCGGATTACTATTAATTAAATGCTACACTTTCTACTATTACCTACAGAAAGTCAGAAGATTTTAAATAGTATTCATTGACTACTCCTAAGTTATTTATGTAGTAGCAAATGATTACATCCACATCGTTCATATCTTGTACTGCTGATGTATAGGTAGTATTAAACGTTGCCTACGTCACGTATTTCGTGGTGTTTATTGTTTGGGGAATCGAGCAGTTTTGAATAAATGTTGATAATTTAAGTATGTCAATGAGGATCATCAAGTCCCTGTTTTTATTAAACTATCATTATTGTATCATCAAAAAGAAACATAACATAACATAACATCACGCCCATAATCCCTGAAAAGGTAGGCAGAGTCAAATTGGCAGCTGGCCCGTTTAAAAAAGAAAAGAAACAATATACAGTTACTATATGACCACTAAGTATACCCAGAATTTTACGTTTAGCATAGGTCAACTGCTATGTAAACAAACACATGAGTATTATTTTACCAAAACTATTGTCCAAAAGGTAACACAATTCATTCATTCAACGTCGGTTTTCCTCTTAAACCTGAGCATAACGCCCGACTTAACATAAATTACTGCGTACAAACAAGAACTTAATTTTTGCCTTTCAAAGTGATGTCCACAAGGTTCAAATTGGAGTACATTAATGTTCGTTCGGGTTAGTACATCTTTGAACAATAAATGAGTGTTGAACACCCATGCTCCTGTCACCCTGCTGACATTCGACACTTTATTCTCTTCATTTTTTATCCGTTTAGCCACCTCTTCGTAAAGACATAAATGCTCTTACTCGACATTTAATACTGCATTATTACATTGCCCCTACAAGATAAAGATGCGTAAAATGAATATTTGATTTACGATGCTTTAATTATATTAGGTGTCTCGCTTTATCTTTTGTACATGCTTAAAACAGTTTACGAGCCCGTTTTATAAGCTGAGATATAATTTTTCATAGCTACGTTAGTCTTCGGACATATGTGAGAATCGCAGGTTTCATTGGGAAATAAATAATTTTTTATAATAATTTACAGATTTATTCTGTAGTACCGTTTTTATTTAATTTGGAATAAGTAAAAGATCGATCTGTAATTATACCATTAAAATAGCATGACACCATTCTGAATACATGATATTTACTTACATTTACAATTATAACATTATGTTAATTGACATTGAATCCAGAAATTATGAATTTGTATTAATAATAAAGAAAGCATTTTCTTTTATTTTGTTTTAAGGTGTTCGATTTCCAAAACGCTTTTTTCCAATTTAATTTTCTAACAAACTACACGAGTATGTTATTATTTTTAAAAACAGAGAACATCTTTATTGACTTTATCCTTTATCGAGAACAATTATCTCTCCAGAATTCGCACGGTTTTGTTGTTTTCGCGCCTCTTAAATCTTGCGATGCGATATGGCAATTTCCTTAATCGGTAAACCAACAAATCATTTGTTAATGTCGATAAGATTTATTACCGTATCGATGCAACTTTCATTATAAAACAAGCCATCATCGGTGGATGCATTCATGTACAACTTATTTTGACGCAGGCGGATTTTCCACACACCGTAAACTTTTGAGTATTGCAAAGCTAAAAGTCAAAATACATGTTTTGAAGATCTTATAACTATTCCAATTTTACCCAGAATATGGAGTGAAAAGTAAAACCGTATGACAATTTCGATTAATTTACGATTTTAACTAATGCTAAAGTTGAATGTGCTATTGTGCCAACGATATTAAAAAAGAGTCCCGCTAGCAATATCTACTATTACTGCTTACATATCTACATATATAGGGAGTGTATATTCGGATTAATTACATATTTTGTAGGTAATTAAAAACTCTCAAGAGCAATCTTCAATAAGATTTTACGAAAAAGATTCTTTATTCCATTCAAAAAACATTTTAAAATGCATCACCAAAGAATTGACATCATAATAACCATGACGAAGACAATACAACAGAAAAACTTTACACGTAAACTTATAAATATTACAGACGACGGGATCCCATAGCCGTGGCCGTCGGCTAATGAATTTTAATTTCACCAGACATCACAATGTTTACTGGATACGCTGGACCTTTTTCCGATAAATTCTTCCGATTCCCACATTAGGCGAAAGCATTTAATTTAAGGTTAACCAATAAAATTAAGAGACTGCTTAAGTGCGAGGGAAAGTTCCGTGTTGAGAGTTTCGTATTAAGTTACTAGGTTATTTGTCAGCTTAATAAATTACTAACTAACGTTTGTGAATTGTCTAAATCACTAGCTAATTTAAAAAATAAGTTGAGATTAAGGTAATAAAAAAAAATTAACAGGCTAAGAATAAAACAAAAATATTATTATTTACTTCATGAGTTCGAAAAGCTGTAATATTAATAGGTTTCTATTTTAATAATTCCTCATAAGAGAAATTAAAAGAAAATTTAAAGCTCTTAATATTTATTGATTCTAATCTGTTAAAAAATTTATTGATTAAAATAATTTTAATCCTTAGAATAAAATAAATGCGCTGAATTAGTCGCTAATATTATCAAATATTGCCCACACAACACAAACTATACCTACTTTGTTTCGTTTTTACCTGTGTTTTACGGAACCCTATAAATGTAGAGCAGAACCTTACATTTTAATAAGCTCATTTTTAATTTCTTATCCCTTCTGTGCACGTGAATAGTATTTTTCTTTTGAACGCTTTAAATATCTCAAGGAACCGCCAATTACGCAACCGTAAATCAAAAGAGGTTTATGCAAAGGGTCTTAATTAATCGGGCTGTGAGTCAAGCCTGTAAACTCGCTTTGACCATCTTGCATCCTTTGACTACAGGCTTTTCAAAGAGACAGAAGTTTTAGATTTTTTTAAGGAGATAGGAGACTGGCTTTTCCCACGGTTCTACTCACACAGTTTTCGGTCAGTTACAAAATCTTATTTTATCGTGCGTGTACCACAGGCTCTGTGAATATTCCCGGGACATAGACTTAGGACATATAATTATTTCCAACATTTTGAACCCCATTTTCAATATTTAGGCGACATTTGGCGCGTTTTAGGCATGAAATAAGTACAGGATTACTCTCCTAGTATTATATAGCTTATTATAAAGACTGGTGAATACAGAAGCAAATAAAAACTTAGTGGAAGTAACACTAACTAACTAGTTTATTTAGTTTTGATACCTATCTTGAAAGAAAACTGTTTACAACTCCACTCCGCTCTTCCCATCGTCCTCAACGCCTGTGGTTATTTGAATAGCAGATGATGTACTTATCCAGCCTGGGATGATCTCTTTGATACGGTGCAAAATTAGTAGTCTTTCACCACGATAAAGCAAACAGATATTTGCATATCTGGATCAACAGTTTAACTGATGCCCCCTGCGTTAGAAAGGATGATATCGTCTTGATCCTCATGTCGTACGCTTTTGTTAACATCTTTCTTAATACTGGTCAACAACTAATAAATTAATTCTGACAATTGGTTTTAACAATAGGCTATAATTGAGTTTTATTTAGCAATCTCTTTTCAATTATAGGGTCTGTAATAATTAAGTTTAAAGCTAGTAACATTATGGAGACAATAAAGCCTTAAGTATCAACTTGTAATCTTGCTTATACTCGTGTTACCTGAATTACTCTTATCTCCTATCTTATGTGTTCGAATAATGGGTGGTTTTTATTGGATTCGACAACTGCGACATTACCTACATAGCGACCATTGTATAAATCTACTTACTTCCTAACATAGTATAAAACAAAGTCGCCGCCTCTGTCTGTTTACTTAGTTAGATATTTTGAACTACACGAGGGATGTTGATGCGGTTTCACTAATAGATAGAGTGATTCATGAGGAAGGTTTTATATGTGTAGTTTCATATTGTTTTGTGCCCGCCGGAGCAGGTCGCTAGTGTTTCTACATCAAAAGTGCTAAAATCCTCCAAATATCATCAAGTATCAAAATCGATATAGAGCAGTAATCTTTTACTTCTTCAAATTTATTTGTTTGCCGAAAACGGTTAAGTTGCTTGGATAAGTAATAGCTTAATACCATGTTCCGTCGAGTAAGGTGGCTGGTTTCTCGGCTTAGCCTTTCGTCTGGGCTCGGTTAACAAATGTATGTTATTAACTATCCGAACGCTTAACAAATAACTACCGAGAACAACTAACTCGTGTTTGATATTCAAACCCACCAAATTTCTTTTTGTTCAATCCATTGTTTTGGAAGTAGAATCTGATACAGTGTTTTCCTTTGAAATAAGAATTTGTATTTGAAAGAGTCTCTGCATTCTAATTTTTATTTAAACGTAGGTTGTATTTGTATATATCTACTTTGGCGAATGTGTTTCAAATTTGTAAGTAGGTATACACATACACAAGTAAAAATTTCTTAGATTAATATATTTGATGGTTTTCATAAATAAACTAACATCCGTTTTCAAAAAATTGCCGCTATACTGGGAGTTAAGAAGCATCCTAATGAGTTATTTCCCTTTTAAAATCCATCTTACAATTAGTTCTTTCGTAAATTTAGTTTTTATATTAAGTTTCCCCAAAGAACTTAAATGCTTCTAAGGAAAATCAGTTCGATAAATAAAATCCTCAAATATAGATAGCTTTTAAAATAAAGAAATATGTATTTTCCCCTAATAAACATAAAACCTTATATTCTCATATAAGCAAATAGTTAAACAAAAACACCACACATTAACAATTGATAAATAAAAAAATACCAAAACAATTATAAAACTATTTTAAGACAAGGAACCGTCATCATTAGAACTTACCTACAACCATAAGTTTCTCGTAACGCGAGCACCCCGAAGCCATATTAAAACTATTTCCCAGCGCAATTAAAAGGGATACAGAAGTTCGTATACCTAATTATAAGCATTTATCTTGTACTGTGTAAGTCAGCGCGGTGTGGCCACCCATCTAGTACCGCACAGCGAGTCCCCGCCACTGTGACGGATTCCCGCCACGCCCCTCATTTGTTATACAAATTTTATACTACCCTCGGAGCAAAAATCCGAGGGAACACAAAAATTTGCGTAGCAAAGAACAATGGGCGGACTGCGCTGTGATGTCTCGACTTGCCTTTACAGCGTATTGAAGATGATAGTGCTATTTTTAATATCTACTCACGCAAATCGTTGATAGTATTTATACGCCACTGAGATAAGCCATTCATAGTATACTCAAAATTTCACATACATGGCGACTATTGGTATCCTTCTTGTATTTATTAGCAGTACAATAGAACTTTACACCTATCGTGTACGGAACTCCGAGTTCAGAGTAATTTCCTATGATAATATATTTTAAATATGATAATTTTATGGATTTCATTGACGTTTGATTGTCACCAAAACAAAAACGCGTTTGCAACTGCGATACCATATCCGTATAATTCATACATGTACAAATACAATTTCTACGTGCGAGAACGGAGAACCTTAACGATGCAAAATATATGCCCTGTTTAGTAGCAATTAGAAACTAATACGTTTTTCTATAATGCTAATTTATTCGCCATTCGCTCCAGCCATATGATTAAAAGTGAAAAATGGCGGAATCATAGCCGTTTTCCATATAATTAAAGGACCATAAACCAAAATATATTATTATCGTTCGGTATACAGCAACAGCGTAGCAAAACAAAAACAATTCCCAATATTTTAAATGCAATTACGGGTTCCCGTTTACGATTCATAAAAATATGATGGACGGAATTCTTACTTGCGGTGATTGCGAGCGCAAACAGTAAAACAACTACCGAGCCGAACAATGTTATAATCGGGGGATAGCCGTGAAGAAATTTCATTAAATTTTCTATCTCCCGAGGACAATAAGCAATTGTACGGAGGCTGAGGAGATTGAGACGGCAGGATTGCGCGCTGGGCCCCGGGGGTCGCGGCGCTGGTAACGCACCTTGATTAAATAAACCTTCAACTCAACGTCACGCCGCCGGCCCAAGCGTCAGTCTTCGGCACATCGCGTGGCTTCCACCGTGTCATTCACATTTGCTCCTTTAATAATCGCTCTCACCAGCAAAATGGGATTTTTACCAGTATTTTTATTTATATAAGACAAAATATTCATATGTTCGTCGAATTATATATCGCGCAAGTTTTATGTAATAAGATAGGAATATGACTCAATTTGTTATTAATTAGATATCTACCGATACCTCAACATTTCCGCAAAAACCAGATCCTTTACATACAAATTTCACGATTTTAGGACATTACCAATAAATCCAATAATATCATTTTGTTAGAAATTTTACGCACTCATAACAGTTGAAAAATTTATAAAATCGTAGTACTACACCTGGTCTTTATGTGATACATATCGTTATTGCTAATAAAAAATCTATAATAATATGAATCCTTATATTAAACTGGTTATTCACGAAAGAACATAAAAACACAACGATTTCCATACAGCGCTCATTTGAACGCTCCGCATCATAGTTGACGCGTTCAATCTAACCCCATTTTTCGTAACATCACAAAGTTTACGGCGCGATTAATTTTATTATGTCATTTCAGATAACGATTTTAAATACGTATCAAAACGCAGTAAATGCGATGCCGATAGCCGTAAAACTGGTCTTTACGTGGTTTCGAGGTACGACGAGAAATTAGCATCGCGAGAAAACGAATTGATGGCTCGGTGGACGGCTTGGTATTTTTTGCGCGACATCTATACAGAAACTTTGCTAATTAATATTCATTACATGGAGCTAGTCGTTTTCATTTTTGCCTTATAGGAGAAATGGTTCGGTAGCATCCTTGGGGCCCATGCGGCGTTTCTCAGCAATTTGTTAAAGAATACGCAGCAATTTGTCTATAAGAAACGATATTTATCAGCGACGAGTGCAGTGAGCCTGGATTCTTTGGCTGCTTTGCCAGTTTCGATTTATGACTTGATTGTGGGATATCCAATAACTAAATGTCCGAGTCGGGGTCCTGAAGGCATTTTTATGCACAATTTCCCTTCCACATATGGGACAATTGAATGTCATAATCAAGTAACAAGTATTATTCTTCTTTAATAATCTTTTTACCATAAATCATTTAAATGTAAATGTTAACATATAAAACGAAGGTAATGACGCGTAACATAAGATCGTATTGAAAAAATCTTGATAAAATCATTAAAATATTATTCGGTAGCCAACGATAGATAACATCAGCTACTAAAAATCAAAACGCCTCATAATTATTGATGTAATAGCACAGATAATTGTAACGTACAAACAATAACGAATGTCATTAGAAAGCTTAAAAATTATATTCCGACTGAAGTTAGTAGCTTTGAATTTATAATTAAGAAATTTTGTTGGAATCCAAATAAAACTACGTGTGTCCCGTATCGATTTCGTTCCGCTCAAAGTTATTACTTAATAAAACGTAACACGAGCCGTATTTCACGCAGTGATAAAAGAAGCAATGACATCCGTACTCTTCATTTTAATAAACCGAATAATCTATTAACTACGGCTATGAATGTTCGTGAACATATTTTTTTTAAGTTCTATATGGACAGTTGCCGTTACATTTTTAATATTTAAGCAATGGAATCTGTTCAATGTATATGCTGATGTCAATAAAATTGCTTTCTTAAATAGTTCCAGCGGCCTTGATGTGGGTATTGGTTAAAGTTAAGTTTAATAACTTAATATCGAAAAGTCATAAGTTCTGATTTTGTTTCATCTAAGATAAGAAGAAAAACAGAACAAGATACAAAAATAGGTGCTTATTAAAATATAACTGTTTACCGCTCCTTAAAAACTTATATTGGTTACCGTGATTTTAAGGGATTATTTTAAATTAGTCTTTATAATATTCTATAGCCAAAATATAATATCTACCAGAGAAATTATTTCGTTTTCGTAAAGCGAGTAGTCTACATATAAATAATAATTTTAACAACGACCACATATTCATATCTAAGGTAAGACTAAACAAACAGCTCATACTATTAATATGCTAATTATTATTTCACTAGAATAGCACGTCGATATCGAATCGAACAAAACAAAAGCTATAAGACCTTATCTACATAAATCAGCAATCAAACAATAACCTCGGCACGTTAAAGGCGACTTACACGAGTCAGTGGAGCCTCTCGTGCCTAATAAATTCAAAGGATTGACTCAGCGAGTAGTGAGAACTCGTGCATTTACAGAAGCCGCCATATTACAAGTGCATAAATCTAAGCGAAGTGTCGTCGGACGCCCGGCTCGCTCATGAATGGCTCGCACGGTATGAAGGATGGCCGAGCATTAAGCGGGGCCCGACTATGCCGCATGTCACCCCGTAAACGGGACGTTTTGACAACCGCCGATATCTGAATTGAATTATGAAACCCACTGATCTCTTCGACTTGGGTAATGCTTTTGATAAATGAACTCCCCTAGCTATGAAAACAGCAGAAACTGAAGCATCCACACCAAGTAACTACTAAAGTACTTTCATGCATGACTTCTTTGCAAACACATTCGTCACTTTATAAATATTTTTCTCGAAAATTGACGTGAAATGGCGGTTCCGAGCTTTGTCTCAAACGTAAATAAAACACAATGGCATTATGCAGCCCTAATGGTCATCCGAACATGGGCATTAATCTCGTCATACAATATTGATGTTTCCACAATTTATGGCCGGTGCTTATAGAGAAATCTCAAAGTCAAAATGGCTTATTAATGTGTGAAGAAACTCACCTACTCGGGAAACGGTTCCGACCGGCACATATTTTTATAAATCCCATCAGATCGTTAGCAGATATTTTGGTTTTCATCTGCGGAATACAATTGAATGTGAACGTCAAAAACATAAGTCGTAATTATAATAATACTATACATTTCGATTCGAGTAAAAAGTCACTATTCACAAAGACACTTTTAAGAGTTTTAAAAAATGCTTTAAATTTAAATGCGTTCTCAAAGATGCGGTTCCATTGTAGGAGTCTCAGAGTTGACTTTAATCTGCTTAGAATCAGGAGACATTCGCTTTCAAAGCACGTTCCGTGATTGAATAAGATTTAATCTGTTTTCCCTTATGGACAGAAATCTCCGACTGCTCATTATTTAATCGTTGAATAATTTACTACCACATGCGCGTTCACTCTTGAGTCGTTCACATTAAGCACTTCATCTATTCCATCCTAATTCATTATTATCAAATCTTAAACTTCGATATTGATATTTCATAAAAAAATATTTAATTCAGTTATCAGACTGAAAACGTTCCGATGTTTCTTTATCCCGTTGCTGGTGTAACATTATCAATTTAAGATTGAGTCGGAGTATGTTCGCGGCATCCATTTTCATTCAGAAACAGCTCGCGCGACACTGTGACATGGCTGCGGACAAGCGGACATGAAGTGTGACACGGCCGCGATGTAACTTGATCAAGTCGTCGTCCATCACCCGCCGGCTTGGATTGATGCTACTCTCTACCCCTATGACTTTTGATAGATACCTCTACCTACTTTCATTCATGCATTATGGATAGTACATTCTGTTAACTCGCTTCTGTAATAGCAGAATTTTAATATATGCTTTTCAAAATCCAGTTTTACCCAACAAGATGTTACAAAAACTTACCTACTTATCTGAAGTAATTGTTATTACGCTTGCTGTACAAGTGTCATTTAAATTCCTTATAAAATGTTAATACTTCCGCAACTCGAAGTAAATCGGAATTCCCGATGCTGACTAATCAAATAAATTTCACTTTTTCTCTAAAGGTATTGAATTGTAAAGTATCAGCTTTTTGCGGCTAATGGTTCGCGATCATTAATTACATACGTGTGAAACTCACCGCTCATTGCTTGAATTTTTTCATGTTTGAGTTCACAATCTCTGAAGTCGTTGCGCGGTGTTTAAATCTTTAGCACCTTCGGCGGTTCCTTATCTGGGCGTAACGTTACTTCTTCATTTTATTGCAATGTAAATCAGCGGGTTTCCTCAATAATAAAAGTATTTAGATTGTAACACGTGACGACAGCCGCTGGAGGCCTGACAACGGCAAATTATGGCAATCTTGACACCTACGAGGCGCTAACTGGGGAGGACCCTGCAATTTGCGGGACGTGCGATGCTGGGCTGGCGGCGAATACGGGCACTGATTTGCTTTAATTTACACGCGTGCAATGAGAATATCGCTTTGCCTTCTCGCTTGACCGCCGTACCAGTTTTAGAAGGTTAGGTTTAGCTACGGGCGGTTTGTGCCGTATGTTCTCGCACTTCAGATAAGCCTTGCTTTTTTTTCATTACTTTTTCAATTTGAGCTTCCTTATGTTGCTTTAGTCAAAAAAGTTAATAAATTTTAAGAACATAATATTACTTTGCCATGACAGAATTTATAATACGCTTCGTTAAAACGAATACTTACAAGCATTACTTAAAAATGCCTGATTAAGTAATTAAATTCAATCTTTGTTATGATCTTAATTCATTTATGCATTAAAATGAAAAAGGATCCTTATTAAGTCTCAAAAAATAGGCATCCGAAGGCAAAGATATCTAAATGGATCTCCAAAATCCACCTGTTTGATCGGGCTCCCGATCGCAACCGTGTGTAATACGGTCCCTGCGCCGGCGCAGCCCGGACGCCTACCGAACGAAACAATAGCCGTCTGGCCGAACGATCCATTTTAAAATCTGCCCCGCAATCTGTGCGTGGTGTAATCTCGCAAATATTTATTATATGTCAAAACAATATGCCGAAATGGTACGCTTATTGCGGTTTTTACAAATGCGTCTGGTTTGCTTGGAGGGCTCGTTAGTGTGAAGTACGACGCATTGTGGGGGTACAATGGGGGGCGGGGCGCGGCCCGCGGCGCCTGCGCATCGCGGGAAATCGCATCCTTCGTGTTCCATATTTAATTCAATGACAGTTCTCACGCGCTCTAGAAACAAACACGCGAGTCTCAATGTAGTGAATTGTTCAATCATCGTCTAAATATTCGCTCCAACTGTCTTTTAAAAGTTTACATAGTTTTTATATAACTTTTAGTATTAGGCGTAAATACATTCCATTTTTTTTTTATTCAAGCGAGTTCCAAATTTTCTATACATTTAATCAAAGTTATTAGTAATAACAAAATACTTCTAAAAATATTATAACGTAGCATTGATTTTGGCATACCCACAATAGTCCCTTTATCTATAATAAAGTATTACATTTATAATATGGATAAAATATTATGACGCTGTGAAAATGTTTTATTAGCTTCACAGGGGCATAGTAATTAAATCGATAATAATCTTGTTTCAACTAAGGCTAATGTACCTACGTACGTCGTGTTTTCCGGCTATTTTGATGTCATAAAATATCATTGCATCTATTATCTTATGCTCTAGCTAGCTTTAAATTTCGACGTAGATAAATGTCAGGTTAAACTTGAATTTCCATATTTATATAATGGAAAATAATTTTGTAAATTTTAGGATTGAATAATAATAATTTGTTGCGTTACTATTTTCAGTCATAGTGAAGGTATAGGTATTATTTAATATGTATTTATATTTTGAATATTAATATTTACTAATAAGAAGATGATTGAGTATCTGATGATTGAACATCATAACTATACGATATCCTTTCATTTCTTATGACAGTTATGAAAAAAAAATGAATCACATCCTGTTCGCGAATCAAGGCTTCCTTCTTTTCCATGAAGACAAAAAGAGACAGAGAACAGAGATAGAGAAAGAAAACAATTGTTATGTACATTATTTTCCAATCTCAGGTCAACGTGGCATAAATTTCTCGTTCCTGAAAGAAATCTAAATGTATCGCCGGGAAGCAATGTGACTATGCTCGGCACTTGCCAGCTATATATTTTCCTGGTATTCATCAGTACGACTGTCAATAGCTACCACCGACGTACACTGAGTAGAGTCATCCTCTCACCAATGCCACTAGGACCAAACCTTAGAGTATTAGTTACAAAAAAAAGGGCCTATCAACATCCACTTATTAAGGGAAGTTCCTCAAAATAATGATACCCATAAATATAATTACAAATTTTCTGTCAAATATCTCCAGAGAAATCGTAGTGGCCACGAGAGACATAACACTCCGGCTGATAAAGAAATAATCGTAACATCTCCAGGTCCCGTTGTTCCCAATAGCTTCAGAGGCGCGTGGCCGCCGCCAATCGCCTTCTTTCAGTTTTACGACAAAATAATATTCTTTAATTATAATGGAGCGTCGCGAGGTAAAAAGCCACGCACGCGACATCTGTATTAAATTTTAATGGTATAACTTTTGCACCTGCGCAATCGAGCCGGCCGAGCGGTCGATCACTCGACAAGTATTCGGCTACCTGGAATTCGCAAAGTGTATCTAATTAAAAATTAATTACTTGATCAACTTCAAATGTTGGGTGTCTTGCTGTGCTTTAGATTGCTTGTGGAGATACGCGCAATGTATGCGAGTACTATCGGGGAAATTATTATGGTAATACCCATTGATTACATAAGTCAACATTTTTTCTTTTTTAAATTAACGGAAGTCTTTTTCCGTAGGTGAAGTAGATCGCTCAACATTGACGTTACTGGATTTGATACCTGGTGGAGTCAAAAGAAAATATTTATCACAATATACATACATAAATGAAATCCTCTGCGTGACGATGTTTATATAAATAATGAAAAGAATAAGAAATAAAAGTAAAAATCAAACAACATTTAATACTTACTTCACCAAAAATAATAACAATAAATATAATTCTTATCATATTTTTATACACAATAGCTAAGGACGTCTGAAAAATTCAAAAATTCCTGACTTCTCATGTCGATGTGTAACACTTTGAACACTACGTATGTATCAACTTTATATAAATAAACACAAAATAAAACAAAATCTTTGTCACTACACTTTTTATTCTAATATTATAACTTATCCTCATATTTTTTTTTAAATATTATTGAGTATAAAATTTAATACTAATCGAGAAATTATTCATTTAAATCAAATTAGAAGAGCATGTTTGTAATTTCCTCCTCGTACCTATATTCGTTATTAGTTTTCAGTACAAAGAGTAATTTCTATTTACAGCAGCTACAATAGTAATAGCATTAATTTATTAGAAAGTTATAATTAGATCTTAGGCCTGACTTTTTGATAAAAATCGACTGAATTTGAAATTTTAAAAAAATAAGTATATTGGAGTTTTACTTGTGAAATAGACAATTATATATCAAAATCAATCATATTGAACTTTTTTGCCAGATATTTTTTATCAGAGTTTTGAAAGATCCACCCTTAAAAATCATCAAAATACAAAGTCGAGCTAAATTAAATTTGCAACTTGAAACCACTATCCGCAATGTAATCTTAACCACTACTACTATACCTGCAGTGCAATAAATACATCGCTATCAGTACTTAATAAATACAAGGAATCGAACACGTATGAATTTTGAAAAGTTTTTTATTTTTCAAAAATAGTAACTGCTTACTTATGCAATTAAAAACTCGGCCGACGTAGGCACTGGTCATTATAACCGCCTCGGGGTCCATTCTAGTTACCGTCACTTTGTATAAATTATATAAAAATAAGCACATCAGACAGGGATGGGTATATTTGAATTGACGTGGGGTAGATAGAGATGGGTGTAGTGGTAAGGGCAGGTGTCACGACACATCTGCTGGCCGGAGACAGGCACGTGGCTCAACCCTCTAAATCGACCTCCAACTACCAGTAAGGGAAAAGGTAAGAAATCCCTCTTAAGTAGAGTAATCAATTCAGCTTGAGCGATTCATTTTGTAAGATTTTCTTTGGGAAGAAGGAAAATTGGTTAAATTGGATTTCTTAATCAAAGCTGACCACTGTGTTGTTTTTTCGGATACGTTTTTTTTTTACATCCAGGATAAATATCCATAAGTTCGCCTGTTTTTAACAGACATTACATAAGTATCGATATATTTATGTAGCATAACGCATAAAGATACTCTTTAGTTTCCTTTGTATTACAAAATACAATTCAAATTATAACAAACATTTATCTTTATCTCATTCATTATCATATCGAATAAAATGACTTAAGTCACTAAAAAATATCTTTAAGTTGATACAAGTACAAAATGTATTGAAAATATTTTAATAATGTCGTGGACAAATTAAGAATTTTAATAAATATAATGACGGAATGACGAGATACAGACAAGAACAGTCAATAACCACGTACATACAAAACCTAAATTCATATTATTATTAAATTAATAAAATTAACTTGTGGTTACTCGCTGAATAACTGTCAATCTCCCTTATTATGATCGCGAGTAATTCGCCACAATTGTCCATACGTCATTACATCGTTACTGATTCGAAAATGTCGAAACCAGCACCGTGAAGCGATTAAAGCTAATAACACTTATTTTGTCTCGGGAACTCCTGGACTGCCACTACGTGTAGCTGTCAGTTCGCAAATCACACCGAAGCGTATCAGGCCAAGACGTTTGTTGAGGAAAATTTAACACAATATTTTATTAATCTGTCTCATATTGGTCTGGGGCTTTAAGAGGGGCGGTAAGAATAACGTCTGGGTTTTACAAGTTCACTTGGTTTGAATGTTTGTAAGTTATTATTTTTGAGACTTTTTTTTATGTTTAATTTGGGTGGAAACGCAATTTGAAAAAAAAATTACAAAGAACCTACTTTATCTAGGACGTCTAATAAAATGGCTTGCATCAGCATAGATTTGGGATGAAAAATCCTTGTTTGCTAATAATTATGATAGATTCATATTATTGGTTGATTCAATTGTCGATTTACAAATGTTTGTTTCAAACCTACATAAATAAATAAAGAGACTTTTTACTTTTGACTTAACTCATAAAAAAGAATTATATAATTAAAAAAAAAAAAATCACCTCAGTAGTAAAATTAACAAAACTAGAATTTTACAAAAATGCGTACAAAGAGCTGTAATACCAAGATTGCTATATATATATATATATATGTACCTATATCAAAGGGGCAGCCTTTTACCACATTCAGTTATATGGAAAATTGTTAAAAAATAAATAATTATTATACTTACTCACCGTTATGTCTTTGCAAAATCTATTTAATTGAGTAACATTGAGTAAAAGACAAATTTTAGAAATATATACAATACATAGATAATAATTTGAATACATACTAATAAAAATGAAAAAATATTTTAGTCTATCTATAGATAAAACAGACTATACAACTTAAGACATTTTGTTAAAGGTGTTTATATAGAAAACTACACTACATAGTTGGTTGTGAGTTTTTTTGACAATGCTGTATATAATATTTTGACTCAAAATCACACAAAGTCATTACGCTTCAGTGTGAGTGTGAGCCTAACTGTACCCGCTGAGATACCTACGGCAGCCGTATCAATTTTGTCACGGGCTCGTGTTTATGCCTCCTTGCAAAATAAACATTACTTTTCGCCCTGTGGCTGGCTTTCAGACCAGAATGGTGCGGAGTAGATGCTTACTTGAAAATCTTGTAAAATAATTTAACTAGATTTTGTATCATGCTAATAGTATCATAGTCTAACCCTAAGCGGATCCCAACTAAGCACGAGATTTATAGGAGGATGATGTATACTTAAAATTGCAATAGGTACCTACAATTAAGTCACTATACTGTTTGTAAAGCTAACTTGTATTAAATTGATTCCCTGGCCAGACCGTTTGATTAAAAATTAACAGGGTGATTTTAAAATACATTCTTTCGTTCTTATATTTATTGCACCTAATTATATTTTTATAACAATTAAAGTTTACAGCTCTACGACTTTTCCTGTAATGGATTTCTGTTCCTCTTTGTTGATATCCGAGTACAACATCCGCAGTTTACTTTCCATTAATTCCTTTGTACCGACCTTGTAAGCACGATCAGTACTAGTCCGAACACGGGTATCTATAAAACGGTTTTATTGGCTTAACTAGTAATATATTCCGATCGTAATTAAATTAATATTTAACGACTCCAACCCATTTCTTGTTTTACGGAGATATCCTGAAAGTCTCCGTTGCATGCGTGGACGCAGTAAATGCGCCGTTTTGGATGCTTTTTTATGAAACCCCTTCATTACTCGGATGCAATGAGGTTTATTAGCATAAATTTTCATTTGAGTAATTTATCGTGATAAATCCTTTGGCCCTTGCAGCTCATGCTTGAGCCAATTTGTGAATGACACGTGTCATTCCGGGTAAAATATTGCCGACGTACATATTAATTTATATTTTTGAACGATATTGGACGAAGTTGGAGAATAATGCCTTATTTATCTTCATAACTAATCTCCCGTTCCTGTTCCGTGTACCCTTTCGATTGAGATCCTAGATTAAGAGTCTAACAACTGGCATTTCTGATTAAAATAAAAAGAAAATACGCAATAATACCAACCACTTATATAAAAAAATCAAGTCTGAAATAATAAAAATCACCTGACCGCAATTAACTAGCTAGTTGATCGATCATAATGTATTCCGCGATTCAAGACAATATGAAACATAAAGTATGATTAATACCTACATAGATTTATACAATCTAGAGATACGTACATGCCAAAACAGAAGCCGCTTACTAACCGACTATACATATTAGTGTTGTTTATCTAGAAATCCGTTTAATTATCGAAAGATCTACTTTATGCTGTAGTGTTGAAAGTTTTTTTTAAGAACAATTTTTTTGCTGATGCTTCTAACTTAATTATTAATATGTCAATTGAGTTATTTTACTTATGTACTAATTTTATTTTTTTTGATTGCGCTGTCTTATCTTATTCATATTTTCTTTTAGAGTATTTCCGTATTATGAGCATTTTTCATTCCCTTTCCTTTTTTCGATACTATCTTCTTTCTTTAAGCAAAACATCGCCGTGCTAGTGCACGATGTGTAAAAGTACCTAGTCAGTGTCCGCTGAGATAATAACCCCGGTTTTAGCAAGCCTGGTTTCGTTCGTGACCCTAAAATAAAAGAACTAGACAAATTTAATAATGGTCGATATTAAGTCTTAGCGAGGCTACGATAATATCGATACCCACTACCCAAGGAGACAACACTCGTCATAATGTGATGACGAGTGGAACGATTCCGGCGCTCGCGCACCGAACCCATTAATGCACCCGACCGGCTGCAACCCGATCCGATGGCACTTTTTGCAGTCGGAGGTACTTGGCCCGTTCTCGCCGCAAAAATTAGATGCTATCACAGCAAAATAATTATATTATTCACCTCTTAACTGTACGATAGTATTCCTTTTATTTTATATAAAGGGTGTTGGAGCAATGGTACATTCGTACTTTAGTTTCTTGAAGTATCTACATATCAACATCACACTTTCGTGTTGGTTTGAAACTTACAAATAATGTACCAACTATGTCCATTGCTTAGCATGTGTAAAAGGCGAGTTATGGTGTATTAGTTATTGGATTTGCGAGTGTGTAAGCGATGAGACAGCAATTGTCATTTCCACAATTTCCTATCTATTTAATCCAAATCAATATCCTCCTTGAACTCTGCCTGTCTTTCCAGGACTGCTGGTGACAGTCTGTACAGTGTATTTATGTATTGAAATATCACAATTTTACTGTAAAATACAAATATAACAATGATTTTTACACAAAAATTAAACTATTAATACATACATACATAACATCACGTCCATATCATAAACTATCAACTAATAGAAATAAGCTATAACGAATTGTCCGCTAATATTTTGTATCGTAAAGTGATTACGATGCGGTGCCAAATTAAAGATGAAAGAGATATGCATTACTAGCTGTCCCGGTGCACTTCGTAAAGCCCCGTTCTCGGATCTTCTTTTTTATTATTTTCCTCGCAATGTTTCCATATTTCCTTACCGTAAAACCTTCCCTGGAAGATTACAAATATTTTAAAATCAAAATCAGCCAAATCGGTCCAACCGTTCACCAGTTTTAGCGAGACTAACGAACAGCAATTATTTTTTATATATAAAAATATGTTTTTTTCTCACCACTGACCTAATGGTAAAAATTCACACTCTCTATTTTGCTTCAAAGTTTGCTTTTGAATAAACGATAATGCCATGAAAAAGAAAAAAATAACAATAGGGTCATAGATGTTTTTCAGAAAAAGTCTTGTACAATGTTATTGCTTAAAATCCAATTTAAATGCAAACATTGCAACTGCATAAACAACGCAACCAATATGGATTGGCTATGAAAAATTCATGGTGATTTATTGGGAATAAGATAACGACACGGAACGCCGCGGGATGTTAATAGTGCACACCGACTTGTCTCTCATTTTTAAATAGGGGTTGTAAATATTGTAAGCATCCAAAGTAACAGATTAATTAAATGGCCACGAAAAGGGTATCTCTACATTTCGAATTTACGAGCATCAATACTGTAGATACTAGGTAAAGATACCTTGAAATTTTTAACGCTCAAGGATTTTAACAGTACGGAGTGATTGATAATCTATTGCGCAGGTACACGTTAGATCATATAACTTTACATAATATATGTACGTATTCAGTTATTACAACATACTCGTATAGAAAATTCAGCAGAAATATTTACAAGATGGACAGTTGTATAAGCACAATGCGCCCTTAACACGTACTTAAATTAACTTTATATACGTCATTATATTTGCATAGTATTAAAACAAGTCGCCACTTTAATCTGTTCACTTAGATATTATAAACTAGGCAAGGAATGTTACTGCGGCAATGATAGGCAGCACTCTATTTACTTTTAATATAAGTAATCTAGCATCAGACGTTAGCTGTAATTTAATTACCAAATATGACACTAAACTTCTGCGAGTGGCTATTATCAAGTCAATATTACAATTTATTGACATTGTTTTAAGCTTCTGAACGTAAACACCTGTATTGACGTTCACGTGCGGTATTTATAATTTATAAGTAACTGCTTTCTCAATAAGTAGGCGACAAGCTGCCGACTTGTCAGTTTTTACAATTTTACCCTTCCCGCTTTTTAGCTAAATGTGGTTTAAGGAATTCATTGCTCCTAGGACTCCGCCTACCCTTTTGCAGGCGTGATGATATCTATATATGTAACTGCTTTCTGACCGACTCGATGGCGCATTCGGTAGTGACCCTGCCCTATGCGCGAAGAGTTGTGGGTTCGATGCCCACCCAGGACATTCGTATGATGAACACTTGTGTTTGTTCTGTGTCTGGGTGTTTATATTAAATACATACATACATAACATCACGCCCATAAACCCCGAAGGGGTAGGCAGAGTCAAAGGGGCAGTATACCCCTTCAACCACATTCAGCCAAAAATAAAGCCGGGCTGGGTTAGATATTTTTATTATTTTATATTAAATATTTGTTTAAATAAGTAGGTATATATTTGTTTTGCCACTGTCAATTCTGATATTCGTAACACAAGTGCTTAAGCTTCTTACCTCGGTGTTATATCAATGTATGTGATGTAGTCTGATAATATTTATAAGTATTTGTTATTTATTTGATATTTCGGAACACTTTTCAAATAGTTGAAAAGAGGCAATAGATCTAGTATTTTGTTTGCTACTACCCGCTAAAGTCTTATAAACATAGAATAAATCATCTAAAACGACTAAGCGTATGTAAATTAGATTACTTATAATTACTGGACTGCTAGAGGGGTCAATTAATAAAACCGCACTTAAATCATCTACCACTTTACCCATCAGTCGGTGTTGCAGTAGAAACATAACTCAATATAAATTAGTCTACCAGTTAATGTAATTAAGCCTAGAGGGACGCGGTGGGCTTGTTTCCACGAGAAGAATATATTAATGAGAAGCGACGTATAGAGAGTGTATCATGTTGGTGGACTCAAAAATTCAATTCTGTTCATTGCGTAGCATTTTATAAAAGGCGACAAATTTTGTATTGCGTGCGTAATCACTAACTGTGTTGAGTTTGTGATTATGCAGGCTACAAGCTATAATTATAGTCACGTGTCCAGTGGCGGATTTACCCTAAGGCCCAGTAGGCCCGGGCCTAGGGCGGCCAGATATTAGAGGCAGCCAATCGTGATAAAAAATTAACTGATGATACTTTAGTACTGAGAAGAGGCGGCTGGTATTTACTATATGACCTGGGGCCTAGGGCGGCCAAGACCGGTAAAGCCGCCACTGCTCTTGTCACTACTTTTCCCCAATTTTCCACCTCACCCAATGTTATTATTGGCTGAATGTAGCTTAAGAAGATGTCGCTCCTTGTACTCTTCCTATTACTTAAGATTTTGAGGGTATGATGGTAGGTATCCTATGTAGACCCGTAGCGCAGTTAGTAGCGAATCATTAGGGTTGCCAATGTTAAGCAACTTATCTCGTATATGATGGGTAACCATTCCTATAAACCATCCTTATAAACGGTAGCAATCTAGATTGCTAACGTTTATAAGCGACTTCCTCCATAGGACACATTAAAATATTGCTAGGATTGATCTCTGTAGATATATGTGAAAATATGTTATCTTATATGGAATATATGGAATCTTAATTATATATCTTCTTAAAGATAATATCTGACTATAAAATTTGCTTAACACTTACCTCATTGTTTGAGACCTAGAAGTAAGTAAATATTACCATAAATAACATAAAATTTATTTATGGCACTAATAAGTTTTAAACACATTTATTTGTACGAGTAGGTATCAAAATTGCTCAGAAACCCATTTTAATGGATAAATTACGTCCTTAGAATTTAACTTTTATTTCAAAATAGAAATACCTATAGATATGTCGAATCAAAATTCTATATATAAAAAAACTCAATGAAATAGTTTAATACTTAAAAATTACTAGCTACTCTTTAAATAGTGTAAATATAATACCTACTTAATTAAATTTGGATCTATCTATTCTCGATTTTTTTTTATTATTTCACATTTAAAGACAATTGCATTAATTTTAACGTACAGTAATACAATTAGATCCGTTTATTTACTGCTGGTACCAAGCTTTGCTCGTTTATGATTCTTTTGGAACTTTGACTCCTTGGCGCCTGTGAGTCACGTATAGGCAACTGGTCTCGAAATAGATTTATTGCTCCGATTATGTCAATAGTATTATTATAATAAATCATTCATATTCATTAATATAGAATTAAAACTGAGATAATACACAATAAAAAATATGATGATAGACAAACCAAATTGATCAAGGAAAATAATAAAACAAAACCATTAAATGATTGCTTATGATTGATTGAAGATGCTCTGTTACATAGGTACTACTATATTTCTAAGTCTATATATAAGTATCTAGTATCTCATTACATGTATAATGTTACGAGAATAACGTTATTGAAACCTAAACATACCCATCAAGTTTCGGTTATTTATTTAATTAAGTATTAGTACCTACCTATTTAATGTTTTCCTTCGTATAATTCTCTAGGATCTCCTATAAAAAAATATTATAGGTACCTTCTCAAATAAGCATTAGGGTTATGTATTTTAGGGAGTTAAACGATTCTAAGCACTCCCTACAGTTTTGAATCATATCACAAATGATAGGTACCTACTCATAGCTTTTCCACAATGACGCTATTTGCTACGTGAAGATAGACAGTACTTCAAACAAATTGTTTAACAATGCGCACTCTTATTCCCTTTTTCATAGAACAAAGCAGTTTAAAATTGTTCCGAGGGCTACTTAGTTGCGGTGGAGATGCCTAGATATCGTCATTATTATAAACTAGTACTTATTGCACATGCACCTGTTGATTTAGGTATTAAAAATCGACGAGCAAGTTCTAAAATGCTGTGTGTGACCACAATCCCTGTTTCTATTTTAAGACAGGTGTTTATAATGAATTCTTCGAATGTGGTGACCAAACAGCGAAAGGTGGATCTATTCGTGACTAACAAGATTTGTTCTGAGAGCAAAACAATAATCTTTAATATAAGTTATACGTTATTATATGATTTGTGTAACTAATACTTTACTCATGCTCATTCAAGTATTGCGCATTATAACGACAAATTACAACGTACATAGATACTGACTCCAATAATTTGTTTCTATTTACAATTCTCTTCGCTATGCATTAAGAGTTAGGTATACCTACTTATTTTCTGTATTTACAGTCATGCGAATGAATACAATAATTTTAATGTTTCCTTTTATACTTATATAAACTAAAACATTCTTATAAATGTATCCCACATTTTAAACAATACCTACAGATTTTTGTCTTGCATAATACCTAGATCGCGATATAAATGTGATCTAGATATTATTTCATCTTTCTTTCATCCTGTGTCGGTAGAATACTGATGTGACATGAAACACTCTCTTATTTATTATATTTGTATACAGTCCAATATCGAGATTACAAAAAAGATTGCTGAAGTATTTTTTATTTTCTTCAGCAAACTAATAATGATGAAGATACAACGCATTAAAGTACCGCGTGACGTAACTAAGTTTGTAAAATTTTACCGTCCGAGTCCGCTGTATCTTTGTCATTTTTCTAGTATTAGATAAAGCAAAAAATACGTATGTAATGTTTTTTGATAATCTAACTTACCTACGGACATTACTTTTTTTTTGAGCAAAATACCCCATTACAAACTCACCATTAGTAGCGGCAAAGCAAAGAGGCACAGTTACAGTACAATAAAGACGCAATAACCAAACACTCTTTCGCATTAATAATGTCTATTAGTTAGGATTATATTTAATTAATAATGTATATTTGGTAGTCACACTTCTCTGCTACCCAAGTTTAAAATGACACGATTCAGCCTAATAATAATATTTACGCCAACCCAACGCATGGGCACCACACTCGTAGGCACGCGTCACAAGAGTCCCAGGCCTGGCGCATTGACGGGTTTCCTAAACGGGCCCGAAGCTCACACAAGAATGCAATAAGGACTCAAAATAAACGCGGCAAAAAACCTGCATTAGCATCGGACTTTGTGCATAGAAATGAAATGAGCTGCCTGGCTTACCGCTCGGCTTTTAATTAACTTGTGCCTTATTGCGTTATCTTATCCATTTTATTCATTATTATTATATCGCTTGTGCAAAAGCGATTTAAGCTTCAGATACGGTAGAAAAGTATCAGTAAATTTAAACTTGGGAGAAAAAATACAAAATGGAGTTGGTTATTCGATGTCTAATAATAATAATGTCATAAATGTCAGTAATTATTTTGTGGGGCTTAGCATTAAGTTATTTAATAAGTTACCAGATAAAGTAATTTAAATGCGCGTTCATAAATTTAAATCACATATGAAAACATTTCTCATGAAAAGGGGCTATTATAGAATTGAAGACTTTTTAAATGACAGGAATCTGCAGTCTGCGCTCTAATTCTTGCATGGTCTACTCTACTATTGTAATGTATTACATTAATTATATTTGAATGATATAAATTTGTAGAAGTATATATAAAGTAGCATTGTTATTGTATACATGGCGATTTAAAAGAGTAACTACCGAGTTTCTTGCCGGTTCTTCTCGGTAGAATCAACGTTCCGAACCTGGCGGTAGAATATTTATTTTGTATTATTATGACTATTCCTATGTGCTTTTGTGGAGCCTACATGAATAAAGATATTTCTATATCTATTTCTAATATGAAAACGCTTGACCTTACCGACAATGTGGTAGACTTGCCCATCAATGCTTATTTCCTAATATTACCTTATATCGGGATACTAGGTGGAATGGATTATAAAAATCGTACGTTCATTTGGGATACGTTGGAAGTACCTAATTGTCTAGTAGGTACAAAATGTCAGGGCTTATCATACGTACTTTCGCCTTAAGCAGGAGCCCACTGACGGACCTAGGTTTCTTTGCCAGGGTTTCTTACCACTATATACAATTTTTTACTATTCATGTAAGTATGGTTTATGTAGATAGCTGGTTAATGATATTTTCATACTTTACTTAGGTAAACAATACAAAATAGTACAATATGTTATAATGGCTGTTATGAATAGGATAGTTTTCAATATTACTTTATTTCTACAACAATCTCTTTAGCGCCACCCTAAGGATTCTCCCACAAAACAATCGACTTGCCAGAGTTTTAGGTATATATTTCAGTTAGCTTTGTACCACAGTTAAAACTAATCTTTACAATAAATGCTAAAGAACTATATAAATAATGTTATTCTTAATAACCACAAATATAGTATACATTTTTATATCTGAATACGTGGACAAGTTAAACTTATAATGAATGCACAGAGATACAATGTAGTCAAAATTAATAAAGATGAAGACATACATTCTTGGATAAGTGTTTCAAAATGAAGAACAGGAATGCAAAAATATTTATCTGTTTGATAAGAAAAGCCAATATCAGCAAAAACAACTGCCTACTATACATAATTACTTAATTTCAATAAACTGACAAGTTGGTGAAACCCATCTCTATGCATTTATTCAACGATTATACAATAGGTTTATTACATTTTGATTACACACCGTACACGCAAACCGATTACCTTACAAACGATATTGTTCATATAGCTATCAGATGAATCGATAGGTACTTCGATTAACATTGAATATAAACCAAACCTTCCATAGTCATTTATATACGTGGACAATCGGAAAGGTCTCTAGTGTTACTTATTGTCATTCCTTAGTCGACGTCATTCACTTCCATACAAGTATTTGTTTGAGTTTCCAACTCCATATTATTAACATCTTTATGTATCCCGGAGACAATGGTGCTGAGCGCAAAATGAGCAAAAGTTTGATATTGTCTCATTTACACCAGCTAGCTACCGCTGGCGATGACGGTGGCCGGAGAAAAACAACTGGACATTTGCAAGTAAATTCCGAACCAGATCGGAGCACTTTACTTTACACGCTATGTAACTAGTAGTTCAAAATATATTGAATAGTCGCGAAATAATATATATATGCCTACTTGCGATGAATAAAGGCTGCTAAATTTATAGATCACAAATGAACACAGAATTACTGCATCGATCATAAATTGGAAAGTGTATATTGATGAGGAGATAATTATGAAAAAACCGATTAAAAATAAAAACGACATGTATCTATTGGATTTATCAATGTCTTATGTTAATAAAAAAATATGGTTGTTACACGTTTTATCCACAAGCTAAAAGTACTTGATCCAAAATTAAAGCACACTCGTACCTACTAAGTAGTTGATTCATAGGCTATTATTTGGTTAAACTACCATAGATTTTTTCATCGTAACAATTAAAGTGCATTTCAAAAGAATTGCTGGATTAAAGTCCTGTACCTAGATCCATCATAATGAGACCAACTCAATGGTACCGTAATAGCAGTCTTAAATTGGCACAAAATGGCAAAAAATATAATTTGACAGACATGGCTCGGTAAGTAACTGGTTAATTGAAGTACCTAAATGCTAGCAAGTTTGTAATGTAAGTAATTTTATGAAATATCAGAGAAATCGTCTTTTACTTAACGGGTCGTTTAGGCTGATAAAATAGAAAAATCTTGTGATAAACGTAGTAATTTATACTTTAATCATATATATATATGTTTACAAACCTATTTTTAACGTTTCATATGTGAATGTACAGTTTTTTCGACGATATTTTCCCTCACTGATCAAAATCCAAAGATATATGCTTATATGTCCCCAACCTTTATGCTTTGCTTCCTAGCTCAAAATTTAATACTATTGCTGTATTATATATAAACACCTACCCAACAGACAGTACTTAAGAAAAATATCAAATTTAATACTCAATTTATCAGCCAATGTGAAATATATATTCCAATATACATTTATTTAACTCAACTGTGCGATCGCTTTGATTTCATAAATAAAAATAATATAAAGTTTTATTACACCAAGTACCAAAACAATTAGTACTACATGGTAGAGGTGGGGCTCTACATTTTGATAGCCGCGTTATGTTTGACGAGCGTTAACATTTAACAGTCCGACTTTAAGATTAATGTCATGTTTATTGCTGTTGATGACAATTATCGACCCATTAATCTTTTAAATCGGAATCCAATTTAACTGTTATTTTATTGCTTAAATGTTTTCACTGTCCTTTAATTTATGAATCTATATGTTTTAATCGTTTATTATTGACATGAGGTTAAATCAGTCAATCAGAAATATGCGTTTATTTTTAGTAATATATATTTAACCTTTCAACCAAAGATTTTAGAAATCCGTCTTGCTACAATAAAGGTTTTGGTTCTCACAGCACCGAATATTTTACATGCAATCGGTGTTTGTTTCTAAATTTGAACCTCTTATAGCTAATTAATTTAAACGAGCATTCCGTTCCTTAAACAATGTCTATACCCTTTGGGGATTACAGACGTCATAATTATGTGTATGTATATTTCTTTACAAAGCAAAAACAAATGCAATATGATCATTATTACGATAATTTGATTAAAGTACTATAACTCGTTGTGCTTCGTTGGCCTAGGTAATAAGGTAAACACAAATCATAGTACTCAGTGTCGTCGAGACTTTATAAAAGGACGTCCAACCAGTATATCATCCAACCAGCAACAAGACATTCAAGATGTGGTCATGTAACGAGAGCTGGGCGAATCAAGCTTTATTTATGACCGCTAGTGAAGGAGCGGTCTTTGTCAATACCTTGAATACATTCCTGGCTGCTCATTGTGCACTAACTACAAGCACTCAATGGCCACCTGACAGGCAAGATGAGGTGCTTGCAGGTAAGCAGACATTTAGTGCCTACCTAAATGTCATAGCAAAATAATAAATATTATACATATATACATGCATTGATAGCATCACGTCCATAATTCTCGAAGGGGTAGGTAGAGTCAAAGGAGCGGCTAGCCCCTTTTGCCACATTCAGCCAAAAATAAAACTGGGTTGAATTAGGTGAAAAATAAATTTACATCAACATATACATTGATCTAGTTCCAAAGCAAGCAGCTTAGGCATTGTGTTATAGAAATAAAGCAACAAAGGCTCCACAAAAACTTAGACCAGGATAAATACCTATTTAATCACAAACTTTTTGTCCTGGTCCAGGATCGAATTCGCATCCTATTCGTTCGATGCGAAGTCTGCCCAATAGGGATGGTGACCGATTTTTGGAATTGATTTTGTTTTAAATAGACCCTATTTAAAACACGACAATAATAAATAATTTCATGAAAAAATACGTACAATTTAAATAAAAAATATATAATATTTTTTTTTTTAATTCCCGCCGAAATGTTTCAAACTGTCACGTGACTATAATTACGTTACAGACCAAGAAAAATTTTCGCGTTCTCTCAAAGTTAACCTGATCTTGAGTGAGTTCTTACGAAATATGTCAGCTTGTTTGCCGGTCAGTGACGTGATAAAATAACGCAATTTAAATTAATTTTGTATAATTTATGATTCTTAAATACTGTCTTTAATGTACAAAACAGAACTTTACTTGAATTGGAAACATGTATTAACAACCTTATTGTAGGTACACTTTAAGTTAACAAAACTGTCTGTCTTATCAATTTTGTGCAGCAAGAAATTGAACACTGTTACTATTTAGTTTACCAATTTGCATTTAAAACAAATTCGTATGATTATAGACACCTATTATCTAATCATTTAAATATCGGGCGGTGGATTTTCTCCGAAAATAAATAAAATTACCAGACTTAACAGTTTTAATCAACGCAAACTTAAGTAACTATGTAAAAATTTGAAGATATTTTTATGTTCAACCAAGAAAAACATTTAAGCCCAACGGATGAAGCTAAATTCATGAATATTATGTATTTTTCTAAATTCAGATCCTACATTTGACTTCATTATCGTCGGGGCCGGGTCAGCTGGATGTGTATTAGCAAATCGGCTTAGTGAGAATCCTGACTGGAAAGTACTTTTGGTGGAAGCTGGTGATGATCCTACTCTTGACACTGAGGTATTTCCAAAATAAAATTGGCAATATATGCAACCACAACAGGTTCATTAGGTACGCTGATTTAGGTACTAATCGAGTAAATTTTTTTTTAAATCCGTTTAAAAAGTAATTTACTTTAATATATAATCAGCCTATTTTATTACGCTACCATATAAAGGATAGTAAAAAAATTATCTACAAACCATATGCTATCTAAAGTGACTCATCCTATACAGCACCTTTGTCAGTAACTTTACATACATTTTAAGAACTAATATTCAATTCTTGTTTACAGCTTATTGCATCATTTTTCGATATATTTCGATCCCAAAATGACTGGAGCTATCAAACAGAACCAGAAGATAATGCATGTTTCAGTTCGGTAGACAGAAGATGTTATTGGCCACGTGGTAAAACCTTAGGTGGAAGCAGTAGCATAAATGCAATGTTTTATGTTAGAGGACATAGCTCGGACTTTGATGAGTGGAGAAATCTCGGCAATGAAGGTTGGGGCTACGATGAAGTATTACACTATTTCAAGAAAAGCGAACGACTCTCTGATCCAAGTATATCACTAGATGAACAAAACCAGTTTCACGGACATAATGGATTTTTGAACGTCGAGAAACACATTGGAGAAAATCCATTTGGAGATGCAGTAATAGAAGCGTATAATGAGCTTGGCATTAGCTCGGTACAAAGCATTGTTGGAAAACACGGAACCGGAGTTATGAAAACCTTAGCTACTGTTAAAAATGGAAGACGAATGAGCACTGCTCGTAGTTTCTTAAACCCAATAAAAGAACGAAGCAACTTATTCGTAATTAAAAATACATTAGTTACAAAACTCATGCTTGATGATAATTCTTTCAGTGTAATTGGCATTGAAATCTATAATTCAGGCGAAATATCAAAAATTTATGCAACGAAAGAAGTCATATTATCTGCTGGAGCTATTAATACGCCACAGTTGTTAATGCTATCAGGTATAGGCCCAAAAGAACATTTAGAGGAAATGGGCATACCGGTTTTTAAAGATCTCCCCGTGGGTGAAAATTTGCAAGATCACCTTTCTGTTCACAACATAATAAAGCTTGAAATAGATATCAAAACAATTAGCCAAGAAGAGTACAGTGCTGCAGTAGCAGAATATATTGCTTTGCAAACCGGACCAATTTCTAATATTGGAACAACAGAAGTGGTTGCTTTTGTCAATGTACTTGATTTTAAAAGTGACATTCCGAATATGCAATTTCATCACTATCTTTCCCCAAAAGGATTCATTGAAGTAGCAAATATTTACCAACAACACGATTTCAATGATGACGCATTGCAAATGCTGAAAGATTTGAATAAAGATAACCCATTTTTAGATATTTTTTCCATACTACTTAAACCTAAATCGAAAGGCTACATCAAGTTACGAAGTGCGAACCCGTTTGATAAGCCAATAATAGCCGCTAATTATTTTAAGGATCCTGATGATTTGTATACAACTGTAGAGAGCATGAAATTCATAGCGGAGTTAATAAAGACACCGACCTTTCGAAAGCACAATGCGTCATTGGCGTGGTTTTCTTCATTTTCTTGCAATTATTATGAATTTGAAAGTGACGACTACTTTGCGTGTCTTGCTAAACATTTTACTACTTCTTTATTTCATCCAGTAGGTACAGCAATGATGGGTCCTTACAGCAACGTAAGAACTGTTGTAAGTCCCCAACTGCAGGTTCACGGAATAAATAATTTGAGAGTAGCAGATGCAAGCATAATGCCTGAAATAGTCCGAGGTAACACAAATGCTGCAACCATAATGATTGCTGAGAAAGCATCCGATTTGATTAAGGAATATTGGTCTTCATACCTATAAACATTAATATAGAAGATGGTCTGTACAACCATTAAGTAATGGACGGCTTTTTAAACACAATTATGTAGTAATTTTTACTAACAATTTCATTACAGCAACAAACAATTGTTGCAATAGTAATAAATCAGTACAAGACCCTAAACATAAAATTTTTATACAGTTATAATTCTTATTGTTAATTTTTGTTAGTCCTTTATTGTCCTCAGTACAAACTTAGGATGAGTTTTGTCATTCCTCGAAACGAAGATCAATTTAATTTCTACCGTTGGATCTCCAACCGGGTTTTTAATTGTTAGCAGTTAATGTTCAAGCTTCGTAACCAAGATATTTGATTCACGTAGGTTTTATGTGATCGTAGCGACTAATCGCAGATCAAACGAGCGGATACAAAACACTAAATAATCCCTGATTAGAAAGCAGATGGTCCCTTAATGAGTACTAATGCTACGAATATTTCAGCACCAGGTGATGCGGGCACATGCCCGCTTGAATGGCAGTGGAATAAAGTTTAATGTGTCAACAAATCATTTTACGAGTTTCCCTTTCGTCAGTATTTTAACTTTATAATCTTAATGCCTTTAAACTGAGCAACCGCTAATTCGCAGTTTTCTTTGTGGTTTAAAACATAGGCAATTAACAATAAAGTACAAATATTGTCTTAATAAAATTTTCTACTAGATTTTCTATAGGGGAGCTTGAAGTTAATATTTTATAACACTTTGAAATCTGTAATATTGGCATATTAAATGAATAAAAATAATTTACAAATCTCATTATTAAAAACCAACCTACAAGAAACAAAAAATATCCTTTTTCAAATCACAAGTTTCTATAACGAATTTCATAGAAGTTTATTTTGAAATAGATATAAATAGTCTTACATAATGTCAGATACTTGTTTCTATGTTGAAGTATTAAAGAATTTTGACAAAAAAGTTGTATTCAATTAAGTAGATCATTTATTTAATTGCAACATGTGAGAGTGAATTTTTTCGTAATATCCGAATAAGGCGTGGGACTTTGTAGGTGTGGTCAAAGGTACCTACACAATCTTAATTAGATGCAATAAGCATAAATTAGTTGAATAAATAATTACGAACCATATTTCAACTATTCAAATAGTAGAATACTTTAACTTGTTATGTGAACTGTACAAACACCTTCATAAGTGTAATTAGATAGATACGTAATACGGCCTTCAATCCTAAGAGTAATTTTGTTCGAGAACTCTTTAGTGGTTTTGAACTAAATTAGATGTCGATTTCACAGAGAACTGAGAGTTCCGTTTTTACCATAAGTGCCCTAAGAGCATGTGAGTCATATAATCAGGCCCCCTGACCAGGAAGGGGGCCCCGGAATAGCGTATGCTTATCTACTAACTCATAAAATATTTAAAAGTAAAACTTCCTATTTGAATAGTAATTATTAGAATATTTAGTATTTTAAACCGTAGAGCAATTAATGATCTAAAAGAAAAGAGATGGATTCTGATTCTTTAGGTTATCCAAGTCAGAGCTTAAGCGATCAAAACAAGATGTCACTTGGTGTTACCAAGTGTTCACTACTTAATAATTATTTATAATAAAATATTTCTGCAACTGGCCCTGCCCATATCCCCTAATACGGCCCTGACCAAGATCTCATTCATGTTCAATAAGGAACTCATTCATTACCCCCAAGTGTTGATGACTGTGATCTAATTTCTTATTAGTGTACAAACCAGCTTGTTACTGAAACGTCCGTGTCAATTTTGAATTATGCAAAAATTAACACTGCCCGCAGCTCTTATTACCTACTTCATGGTATTAAACCAGTTGAATAATAAGAGTTTGATTAAATATCTCAAAAGTGAGATTCTGTATATACGATAGTAATCTGTTCACTTTATTTCCACATATTTTGACACTTAATGACCTTATTTAATAAATCGATATAGAGGCTGCTTCTATCAAGTAGTAAATGCGAAGAGCACAAATCAATATTATGATCAATTTTAAACTTAATAAGGTCCTTTTTGTGTATTCAAACTACCTGTTTTAGTCTGTAATAATATGTACAGAAAATCGTCTTAATTTATTCAGATCATTTCATCTTAATGCTTGTTTCATTCATTTTTACATTTTGAATCAATTATTCTTGTAATTTTATGCACTCAGCGAGACGTTCATATTTTTAGCATAGGCTTATCTAATGCACTGTCTAACTACGCCATGTAAGCAAACAGCACTTGAAATAACCCAGTGTCTACTATCATAGCATTCAACCGTACGAAACGCATATAGTTAAAATCTGACGGTTCGTTATCAATTAAGTAGCTATATACGAATTTACGACTCTGTCTAATAAAGGCAAAGTCACAACCTACTTTCCTCAACCTGATTTATGCGAAGAGTTCAGCAAAAAACAAAACAAGTTATGTTCGGATGCAACCACGCCTCTATTACTATAACCAGTTTCACGGAAGCACTGGAGCAAATTAATGTTACGAATACATAGATTATAATGAATTCCATTATTTATTTAGACAAAGAGATAACATTTCAAATATTGGAAGCACGTACTAATAACGTTCCAGTAAATCTGATTTTTGACCTGTGACATAATTACATGTAAATAAATGAAAGGTCCACTGCAATAATGATGTGTCCAAAATTTTTCAAATACAAAAAGAACCGTAATTTTAACACGGAATGCATTAACTGCTCTAATTACGCAGTTTACCAAAATAAAAAAAATTATGGACACCATCATTATTGCAGTGGACTCTTCAAATATTTACCATGTTTACTTATACGACCAGGAAAATTTTATCACACCCATAAAATTTTACATAATCCATTTTGTTTAATGTATTCTTAAATTAGTTCCACTTAATACGAAAGTGAAATTTAATAAATTTAAAGATAGTTAAACTTGAAATAGAAAACCGATTTTCATACAAATGGTTAAAATGAAACTTCTAGTTTTGCATTACATAATTATGACTTTGAGATGCCATATAAACAGCCGTAATGGCCGAACTACATTTAATATACGACCTTTTCCGTCGTTTTAGTCACCAAAAAAAATGTGAGTTACAACTTGAAGTGTTAGGTTAACGTATATTTCATTTAATTGAAATCAAGGTTGATTGCTTTCTATGAGTTCCGAGATATTAATTGGGCACCTACTGGCCCTCAAACTTCACCATAAATAGAACTTTGTTTATAACTAGAAGCATGCATACTTTTCTCTAAAATTGTAGTATAAGTATAATAATGAATGAAAGCAGAAAATTAATGAAACTACATCTTTGTTTTCGAAGTAAAATTTCAGTAAAGAATTTTAGGTAGGTACTAAGCTTCGTTACTTATTTACAAAGATATATGACATCTTAAAATTATTTATCAAGTAGATATAGAGGTATCCTAAGTTGTAAACGACTTTAACGACTTATTTAACACAATATACAGCTATAAGCTTTAATTTTGAACTTCTTTTTCTTCAGAAATTTACAAACGTCTTGACCCTACCAGCGATTTCAACGGATATGCTTTTTCTTTTCACAGACCAATTACGTATCGTGCAATAGCAATAAATGTCTACTGCTGTAAATATTCTTCGTGTTGTTGTATTGCGTGCCGACTGGGCATGTTACCCTTGCATTTGAACATACCTGATAACCGACGAATCGTTATCAGCGTTACATAACTAGTATCGTGTTATGGCCGTTAATTTTTTATGTCATAACTTCTGTAATTGATTGCAGCATCATTGATCTGTATGCATTAATTTGTTATAAGACCGGAAAAAACGTTGATGGTTAGGTAGTAGTCAGAAAATAAGGGTTTCGTTTTTGTCGCGCCAGTTAACGTTTATTATAATATACATTTGGTATACATATACATACATATATATTGCTACGAATATCAAATATAAAAAAATGTCTTCTAATATATATTCGAGTTGATGTTTTTGTTGCTAAAAGGTTTTGTGCTTACGAATTTTAAGTTTTTACGAATTGTCTACAAGACTATCTTCTTCCAAAATTAACCTTACCTAACACATAAATGTTTGATAAGTTAATAAAATAATATAAATATGCACTTATATGCATTTATATGAAATTTCATTAAAAGGTGGTGTAATGAAATTTAACAATGTTAAGTTTTTGATGCACTTTTTCACAGTTTTCCATCTAACCCAGCCCAATTTTATTTTTTGGCTGAACGTGGTTATGGGTTTAGCTGCCCCTTTATCTCTGCCTACCCCTTCGAGGATTACGGACGTGATGATATGAATAAATAAAACGTTTTTTTTTTCAATTTACCAATGATGATATGAATAAATAAAACGTTTTTTTTTTCAATTTACCAAATGTTTAAAGTATTAACCTTAAGTACCTATTATATTAATAATATTTTGAATTATTACATGTTTTTATAATATAGGTTATATTACTAACATGTTTATGTATTAGCTCAATAGATAATTGAATTGTGACTTAATAACAAGTTATAAATTGCAATTACATTTACATTACGCCTCGCCCTTGACCCAAAATAACACCTAGACACCTATACATTTTGAAAATAAATATCTACCAGTTCCCGAGACGTGCAAAAAATCTTTTTCTACCAGATGAAGCCGCAAGTAAAGCCGCGAGTAGTAACTAGTTAATAATTACGAGATTTACTTATTGACTGAAGTCTTTAATCGATTCACTTTTTCTTGTCACATTCTTAATATAGCAAGGTTTGTAATATCGTTAAAATATTCTATTTTTATATCCATTAACGACCTTAATTGCTTAATGTTTTAGGCATGCGACCTAACAGTTAAGGTCGATTTCTAGTTAGGTCACTGTAATGAACAGCCTTTTAATAAATAATTGATCCTGATTAAACTTTTGTTATATGATAGATAGACTTTGGTTTAGTTAGACTATCGTCGGTTTATATTAACAAACCCACAACCAACATTCCCAGGTATTAGATATTTCTAATTTCAGGCTTTTTAGAGATTATTTCTTTTTAATATTTTCCCTTATAGTTCATGCATTTAGCTTAATAAAATATAACAAAATAGTTGACTAGAGATAAACGGAAATACATTAAATATAATAAAAATAATAGTCCAAAAAATATTTTAACAAAAAATAAATTATTTGACAATCTAGTTAGAATTTGGTTAATAAAAACCACCAAATGTATACCACGAATATAATGCGGATACTGGAAATTGATCGATTGTTTTGCGAACCAATATGTTACCGCTGTGAATATTTGTACTCGCTACAGATAACAATCAACTGATAGCTGGCACCACAAATTACATAGGTACTGACTCTGACCTCAGTTGTGACAGAAACAATAATGCATTAGAGCTGTAGGAAGAATGCGTTATTGCCTATGCTGTTATATTTTATTAAAACAAACAAAGGAATACGATAATAAAAGAGTAAATTTAGATAAATATAACCTTAATTTGTTTTGGATGTTGGTAATGGTTACAAAAAAAAAACTTATGGATTTTTTTTATGTAATATTTTTTTATGTAATAATATAATTTTATCGTAGGTCTATGAAATTTTTAATATTATAAAATTTAAAATGTTGATACATCGCAAGTTTTAATTGTAAGGATGGCTTCATTTAATTTAGGTGTTAGCATCCTACAAGCTATTATTAAACTACTAGAATGTGCTTCTATAGGTACAACAATAAAATATGAAAAAGGAAAAATTTCAAAAACAGGTTAGGGCGGGCCTAATATATATTTTTTGACACTTGCCACTATCTATACCGGAACGTTTGATTAATTTGTGACATACACTCTCTCATTATGCCGAATTAATGGCATTTATATAATGTACTATACCTCAGGCAAGGTTACAAATGTTGTAAAGCTAAAGAAGAGATTGTTGTTCAAAATCAAAGTGTTGGAATTGCGACACTATCCTCAAGGTACAAATTTGCTAACATTAGCTCCTGAAATAGAAACATTGTTTCAAGAAATATAATTAAATTCCTCGAGATCTATGGAGTATAAATGATAATCACATTCTGGGTAACAGGAAGTAGTTTAGAGATAAAATTCTTAATTGTCATATTGTCTTCGGCGGCACTAAAATTAATCGATTGAGTTTTCGTTTGACCTTCAATTAATGCTTACATAATATTTCTTCCGCTGGCTGTACTCATTTTAATGCTGGGCGTTGCTGCGGAAATCCGCGTAAGAATGCTAGTATTTTTCAACACCCATGAATAAATTATTACAATTAAGTGTATTATTGGGATATGCTATTCGTTTTTAATGACCTTCCAAATAAAGTTAGTGAAATCTATACCAATTCTTTGTAACATATCCCCAATATTAGGTACCCATGTGAGTATGCAACAAAACAGATAATAATAAATTAATAAATTAATTCTCCAGACTGACACATTAATTCCCTAGTTCCAAACCATGCCTATAAGCTTGTGCCATGGCTACTAGGTGAACGGATAGACATACCTAAATACGTCTTATATAAACATCCATGACTCGAGTACAAATTTCCATGTTCATCACATAAAACATTTGACCCTAGCGGGATTCGAACCGCGACCCTTGTTTTTGTAGCGCCTATAGACATTGAGTAAGTACCTACAAGAAACAAATCAAGGGTCTGATTAATTTTGAAAACAATATATGCAGTTAATACACTTTTTTAAATGTAATAAAAGCTACTAATTCAGCTCACCATATTATAAATAACCTCCTAGCGCTTAACCCTGAATACGACCAGATGCAGAAAGTTACTTAGTATATCTACTATGATTTAACCACAAAATTAATGCATCTTCAAATGTATAGCAATAGGTACGGAGGTGCAATAATGTCTGCACTGCTCATGTGAGAGACAGTGTATTTAAGTCCTATTTGAGGCAACTATGTACGTATTAATATAGCCAAACTGAAACCATTACTCATCGTTAAAAAGCAGGCACTCCAATTAAATGACACATTAATGTACAAACTTTAGATAAGTTAATGGCAAATATAAATTATACTGCTACGATAATCTTTATGAAACACATTCATCGGTATTAAAAATGAAAGCTTGTTTTTTTGGATATTAGCGATTTTAATGACATATCCCATGTTGGTCGGGGACTAATAAAGAATGTGCCAACTGTGTCTCGGGATTTTGGGTATGTGATTGTGTAGGCGACGAGCTAGCCACTTGTCTTTACTTTTTCACAATTTTCCATCTAACCCAGCCCAGCATTGTTTTTGTCTGAATGTGGTTAAAGGGGCCTGCTGCCCCTTTGACTCTGCCTACCCGTGCCTATGCCTCCCTACCCTAACTACATTCATAAGGCCGCTGATACGTCATTAATAATATTATTATTATTATTAATGACGTATCAGCGGCCTTATGAATGTAGTTAAAATTTTGCACGCTAATCTATACTTTAATTGTTTGCTTGCTTGAACGCGCTAATCTTAGGAACTACTGGTCCAAATTGAAAAATTATTTCAGTGTTAGATGGCCCATTTATCGAGGAAGGCTGTAGGCTTTATAACATTAAGCTTAAACGCGGGTGAAACCGCGGGCACAGCTAGTCAAATATAATGTAAATCCATGTAACATCTCTTCATCTCATCTGTACCTAAATAGGTACAGCACTAAAAATGTCTAATTTATAGAACCATTTGAATATGTATGTGGGTCCTCTGCCGAGCATATCATAAGATGTATTGGTATATCTGAGGTCGTGATTGTCTAGGCGAGCAGTGCATCCACTTGTTTAACCCCATGTCTTGACAAATTCTTTATCAGAGAATCAGAATAATTAGAAAATTCAAGAATTCAGGTTAACTTTAACAAATCCTTTATTAGACTACACGAATTAGAAAATATTAATACAAAAACAAGTTAATTTATCTTTCAATTAAATTTTCGATCCATCAGGATCCGTAATTGAGTTTCTGTAAAATACCGGCTTCCACTTGAGCTAAACCGCAGGAAAATCCGAACGGTTACAATTTTTCTACGACCAAATTACTTTTGTTACTTACTTCATAAGTAAATAACGCAAAAATAAATCAACATTTACATTTCATAACTTTATTACCTATATATTATGCTCAGCTCAATGATTACATCATATAAAACGTAGATACAATTAACGCCTATAATGTATTTTATTATATTTTATCAGCTGTTTAATTAAGACAGGTATAATAATTCCCATAAAATTTATTCATCCGGACATTTTACACCACAACACGTTCCAAATCATGATAAACTTGGATTACTTTGTGGGGCAATTATTACGCCTGACTCTAATATTAGATAGAATGCGTTGCTAAGGACCAGCAATATTTGGTAAGAAACATGACTTGCTCAGCTCATTAGTTCCATAATAATTACTATCTTACTAATAAGGAAACTTGATGCGATACATCAATCGTTGCCTTCTAATAATTTGACTATGTTCGGGAGAAAAGGATGCAATTTGGAGCTTAATGGACCAATTAGTAGAGTTGTTTAACTTTCAAAATAAATGTAATCCAGTTTCTACATTCACTAGATCGTAATGCAAAATCTAATAATAATCGTCAAGCTTTAGTTTTTTGATTGTACTAATGGTAGTTTTTTACTGATTTAAGAAAAACCGTACTTAAATCATATACATAGATAATGTCACGTCCATATTCCCCAAAGGGGTAGTAGTAGAGCAGAGTCAAAGGAGCAGCAACCCCTTTTATACACGTTCAGCTAAAAATAAAACTGAGCTGGATAAAAGGGAAAATTGAAAAAAGTGGATAGCTTGTCGCCTACACAATCACAAACCCAAAACCCGATATGCCATTAGTCGCCTTTTACGACATGCTAGGCAAGAAATACAGTTGGCACATTATTTTTAAGTCCCAGATCAATATGAGACACTTTACTGATTATATTCCCATGTGTGAAACAACCTAAATCTTAATTTACCGAATTCTTTTTATACTGATAATTCATCTTAAGACCCATATGTATTTTTTTACTTAGGTACTAAATCATAGAACTAAATACTTAATGAAAAATACGAAATGTGGCTGCAATTACTTATATGAATCAGAGTGAATAGTAACAAGTTATCTAAATATTTTCCATAGTGGCTGGCTAATCAAACAATTTTGCGCATGTGCCAAACCTTGCACGATTTTCCGCCTCATTTGTTTATTGCAGCCTACTCGAGCGTGGAGCTAAGACCACGCCTGTACACTTGAGATTATTGAAATAGACATACACAATACCCCTTTCCATCATATTATCAACATACATCATTATTTAGCACAGAATGGTTAAGAGAGTCTTCCAGTTGAAGTCCAAAATTACAATGAGGTTGCAAACAATCTTCAGAAACAGAGTATTTTCATATGAGACAGTTTTAAGTTATTATTTCGAATTGACTATAATATATTTAATTTATTTTGCATAAGGCAGGTCTATAATTTATTAGCACATTTCATTAACGTCATCTTGGTTCATAATATTATAATTTGCTCTGCACTTTATTCTATGCAAAATTACTGACGATAATAGAATTTAACATAACGTTCAAGTATAATAATAAATGATAAATAATATCCGACGACATGACACATACATTGATCTTACTAAGCACTTATGTTACGGACAGCAGAATCAATAGCGGTATTACAAAAAAAATACTTATAGATTAGATATTAAGACCCAGACACAGAACAAACATAAGTATTCATCACATGAATGTTTGTCCTGGATGGGGATCGAACCCACAACTCTTGGCGCATCGCGCCCCTACCAAATGTGCCATTGAGCCAGTCAAAAATGTAGCTCTTTTATATTTTACTATGATTGTATTTAAAAAAAAATTAAACCGAACCTAGCTTATCTGCCACTTATTGCGAGGTCAGAAAAAGAAGTCGTGTGCAATGTTAGAAACCTAACAGGCATTTTATTTTATTACTGCAAATATTAACTATAAGTTTGGTTTAATTTAAAATATACAAGATAACTTTATTCAATTAGATTATTTAATACATAAAAAAGAGATTAAATGACGTTAAATCAATAGTTTTTAAAATATGACTGACAATCGTTTTGCGTATAAAACATAGTTAAGTTCTATGACGACTGGTGTGGGATCGCTTTATTCGCATGAAAATAGTGCATCGATTTACAATCGGTTATAAATGCTATGGGTAAATCGATTAAGAAAAACTTCATATATGTTAATAATGTTTTCTACTTTATTTGAACTGAAAGACAACAATATTATGAAGTTTAAACCAATAAATTGAAATATTAACATTACTTAAAGTTTTTCTTATACCGATTCATATGATAAAACCTTAAGGCGGTTGGTTTTCATATTAAACGCACAAACACACACGGTCTTATAATTATTCCACATAACAGTAAATTTTTCAACATAAAGTTTAATCTAAATGTATATTTATCTTTATTGATAACAACGTACGCAGTGTCGACAAATGTACCTACGTATCCAATTCGATTAATGATAAATAGTAGAATCGGAATTGTAACATATTTGAACATCATTCGGACATCACTGACTCTTCTGTCACTGAGCTGTCTACAAAAAAGTTTGTGTCGACTAGTTGGCCCTTTCATGTCGCACCTATCAAGTACATTGCTTTAAATTTTGCCCCGAGCCTTTCTCCGAGAGAAATGTAGGCAACAAATATGTTAATCCACACTAAGCTTTTTATTTAGAACTATGATGGAATTTTCTATCAATGATATAACGCAATGAGTACCTACTATTAATAGAGTTTTGTATTTTATATTTTCCTACTTATATTGCAAACCCTAAAACATAACATTACCTACAGATATAGACCTATATTAAAAAAAATTACCTAGATTCCTTAATCCTTACTGAACATTTCTGCATTTTCAACTTTTTTTTTCTAATATATCAAAATTAAAATGTATGTCTTTTTTCGTTAATATATGTTTTTTAAAAACAGTATGTTAATACGCACATGTATTCTCTAGTGAATGACCTAGCATCAATTAGAGAAGGAAAATATAAATGGAAAATTCACAATTAGTCACCTAGTTTACATTTTTCGAACTATTAAAACGTTTCTTATTATAACGTTATATAAAATATACTACCGATGTGGTCAAAACTGTTTTTGGTTATAATATGATAATATCTCGAGTCGTTCATATTATAAAATATTAGCTAGTTACATTTCGCTTGCCTTCTTAATTCTATAACTCAAAATTAAGTATTGAATATCAAATTGGCCGCTCTATCCGTTCATAGCTCTACCTGCTCCCTGTGCGTAGTATACGCATGGTAGGAGACCGACCGGCGCTTAATTTATATAGTGAGGGGTGGTGGTGCGAAATTCAGTCGACCCGTGGATTTCGTTCACAGAGCTTTGGTGGTAAAATCTTTGTGTTTTATTTGTTAGGAACGTTAGTTTATAGAAGTTTTTTGTGAACATTTGTGCTTCATGTGGTGTTGTATACATAGACGTTAGTTTTATGTACACAAAAGTTTTATATATTTTATGTATAAAATATGATAATGAAATATTTTATTTATTATAAAATAGTTTTATTTTAACTTGTAGATATATATTTTAAAAAATATATAAGATCGTTAATTAAAAATTTGTATTTGTCTTGATAATGATGCACGAAATCAAAACATAAATATTGTAATTATAATCCATTAATTAAATAAAAATATATTAAAGTCTTAAATAAATTGGCTTTAATGAGTATTTTAAAATTAGTACTCATTATTACGATAAATATAAAGCTTATAGACGATTAACAAACATTATTTAAAGAAAAGACTCGATATTTCAGTCTATTCATCAATCAAAAGCCTGTATATTCTCATAAATATTCGTGTTAATATTTTATAACTATATACAATGAAATATAAAATGTAGCGTGTTTATGCTCATAAACGGACCTTCTTTACGATTTTTAGCCGGAATATAGGATTTGAATTAAATTGAATAAAAGTTTTTCATTTTATCCTGTAATGTAGACAATGTGAGCAGCATTTCAGCAGCTTCATAATTTGCCCAGTAAATTTGTAATAACTTTTAATAAATGAAGCCCAAGTGATTCGCAATTAAAATACCTAAATACAATTCGATTAAATAGTTAAATCTTTTTTGCGCTTTATTATGTATTGTAAGGAATATTGTACGTAATAGTGTAATATGTAAGGAATATAATCTTTAGATTCCATTTTTTTAAAGTGACAATAAAACCAACTATACTTTGCTAGTAATGGTATATACATAATATGGATTTTAAGCATGAAATCTCCACACTTTCCCGTTACCAACTTTTTAAGAACGCTAAAAACATTATTTTATATATTTACGGTTACTATTTATTTATTGTTTTCTTATTTTCACCCAGATTCAGCGGGAGTCATCAGTATGGCCTGGAAACTGCTCTTCGTTTGTCTGGTGCCGCTGGCTTCGGCCGCGGTGAAATTCCAAGAGACATTCGCCTGGAATGTTATGGACTGGAACTACCCAGACCAGGTTTCCAGACAGAATGCCATCAACTCCGGCGCACTCATTCCAGAGAATGCTCTGCCAGTCGGTGTTGAGAGGTGGCGCAACAAACTCTTCGTCAGTGTTCCTAGATGGCGACCTGGTGAGTACCTAAATATACTGAAATTAAAATTACCACTGAAACTGAATACTTACCTAATACTTAAATTACAAGGAAACATACCGGGATGAATAAAACTAAATAAAAGCCTGTACAATGTTTTATATTGATCAAAGAAATATATTTTCTCATGAATACAAATTTGATCCATTATATATATTCATTATATGATTATAATTAACACTACTTTTTCTCAATTTTCCATCAAACTCAGCCCAGTTTTATTTTTGGCTGAATGTGGTTAAGGGGACATGCTGCCCCTTTGACTCTCCATACCCTTCGGGAACGGCAGACGTATTAAAAAAAATACTTACCTCTATCTTAATAAGTAACTCAGTCATAACCTTTTTGATGCCATGTAATGTACTTACCCCATAAATCTATTATTAGGTATTTATCTTATTATTTATTTATATTTATTATTTATTATTATCTCTAAATACTCTAACCTCTATGGAGATCTGATAAATACTTTAAATACACACTTTCTAAGCATTAGTTCATTACACTGTTAACCGGAAATGAATAAGTAATTCTAATTAAGATAATAGTTAGTAGTTTGACTCGCTCGATTGAGCATTCGGTAGTGACCCTGCCCCATGCGCCAAAAGTTGTGGGTTCAATTCCCACCCAGGACAAACATTTGTGTGATGAATACGTGTGTTTGTTCTGTCTGTGTCTGGGTGCTAGTATCTAATATTTAAGTATATATTTGTAATACCACTGTTGATTCTGATATCCGTAACACAAGTGCTTTAGCTACTTAGCTCGGAATCAATGTATGTATGTGATGTCGTCGGATATTTATTTGTTTAATATTGTCGAAAGTGTCTTTTAAAATGTTTAGATAATCATTTAAAAAATATATTTTTGAGACTCGAATTTTATAAAGTAATTGACCACAGGAAAAGAAAGGAATTGGTGTGGGTGGTCAGAAACAAATAGATCTACAAAAGTGTGTCAAGGCTGGAAAGGAGGTCACATTAGTGTAAGCGGTTTAAGTGTCGTAATTTAAGGATAGGTTATAAAGTTATTAGAGAACAACACGTGCGTGTGTTTCTTATCTAAACTCTGAATTAATCTCTTTGACTGGCTCGATGGCGCATTCGATAGTGACCCTGCCCCATGCGCCAAGAGTTGTGGGTTCGATCCCCACTCAGGACAAACATTAGTGTGATGAATACTTATGTTTGTTCTGTGTCTGGGTGTTAATATCAAATATTCAAGTATATATTTGTAATACCACTATTATTTTTGATATCCGTAACACAAGTGAGCGGTGGTAGCTCAATGGTAAGGACACGCGCCTCTTAACCAAAGAGTGCGGGTTCAAACCCGGGCACGTACCAATGGATTTTTCAAAATCTATATACGTACTTATACCACTAGCTCGACGGTGAGGGAAAACATCGTGATGAAACCTGCAAATTCAAATAACTTTGGATTTGTAACCATGATCTAAAAATTGTCTGGTTCCCCTATCTTAGGGTTACGAAGATCCGATCGGCAGTCGCTTCAATGTAATTACCAGACTAGCTTAATCCTGGATCATGGTCTAAGCGGACTAAAACGCTAGGAAGATGATGATGAACACAAGTGCTTAAGCTACTTAACACGGAGTGTGTGATGTAGTCGGATATTACTAATATTATTAATGATTGTCGTTGGCCTAAACATAGAAGCTTTTGATTTCTTAAACTGAGTAAACTAGTTTCACCTAAACTTTAATGCAAGATTTGATACAATTATGTTGATTTAATGTAATCAAAGATGATAGTTAAGTTAGTATTTCCTTTCCAATGTAATTTGACACTTTATATGGTAATTCTCATTTAAACCGGCAGTAAGTTAATTACCTATTTCCACTTCTTATTTTCTGACTAATTTTAGCTAAGATAATAACGGTTACAAAATTACCAACAGTCCGATTAAGTCTTTGTTTACTTTACTCTATTTTAGGTATGTAAAATAGTAGATGGAATTGAAATAGATTATAACTATGTATAATTATGTGTTAAAAAAGAATTTCCAAAAATAATATTTTTTAAGTTAGTAGGTCTTATATAAAATTCACCGGGTATCGCGTTCAGAAATTTAATGAAATGTTATGATTAAAAAAAAGTGAATTATGAATGCTTATTAGCGACGCTTATTTATGATAGTGATTTTTTTATACGTCAATGTTGTTTGCGAGAACTGACAAGAAAAATAAATATTTTTTTCTTGATAAATTATTTTATGTTAAATGTTTTTTTTTTACGGAAGAGAAATATAAAATAATAAATTAAATAAATATTTAATTACAAATTAATTCTTTGGCAATTTAAGTACAACATTCCATTTATTGAAAATATTTTTATACGTTATAGGTTTTTGATTACAAAATTTTAGGGTATAGACAAAGTTCCTATCAACACCTTAGGTGCTGGTTGGTACTACATACTCTTTTGACAATAGGACTCTATTGTGACAGAGACAGTAAAGATTAGATCTCTTGCGCAACTTCGCTGGCACCAACAATAGATAATATTTGAAACTTTATACAGTTCAATTTGGACTCATTCGTTAAACCGGCTCGGAGTATGACCGAGAAGGTCATTCTGAACGTTATAATTTGCTTAATAGATTTAGTCTACTTGTCATGTCATTAAGCTACTTGTTGTTCTTTTTTTAATTTTTTGAATATCTTCGTCTCATTATTTGAACTATTTGAGCAAACCGAGAAAGGTGATTACCGGTCAGGGATTCAATTTGTATATTTAGTTTAGTTTATTTGACAGATCGCTTGATTAAATGGTTAGAGACCCTGGTTAAGGATACTCGTGATTTCAACTCTCGCTAGAGGCAAAAGAACACAGTATTTTGTACTTGAGTCATTTATTATCCTGATATTTCCTATTCTATATGAATATAATGTCTACAGAAAATAGAAATGCTTATTTAGGAGCCATTGAATCAGGTTTTATATTATGTTTAGGAATTGATTAAGTCAATTTGCTTTTATTTAATATTACAAGCTTGGTTTTGCATTATCTTTTAATTTTTCCATCTGCATTCCCGTACGGCTACTTAATTAATTATTCGATCGCAATGACAGGCGGGCCCACGCAATGTTTCTATAAAAAAAACTTTCCATCGCCTAGTTACGTCATAACCATCAAACTGAACTGTTGTAGAATAGATTAAAACGTTGTGTGAACTGTAACCAACGGATTGGTACCAGGTCAACATCAGTGAAAACTGGTTTTCAATATTGTGTGCCTTTTTGATACCTGCCGGCCTGCAATTTTGGTTTTAGGCCCAATTTATTTTAGCAGTGGGCTGTACACATTAATCTGTGGCTATACTTGCTATAAACTAGTGAGATAACGGCTTAATGGGCTAGTAGTTTATGCAATCAGCAATCAATTATTAAAGTCAATTACTTTTTTCCGGCTGAACCGGGATGGGTAAGCTTAATTTGAACATGGCAGACTCAATCCTGTGTTTTAAGGAAATTTTGAGAACACCTATTAAATTGGATTGATTACAAGCCACATGCGTACACGGCAAATATACGTTTTTATACCTATTTAAAAAATAAATACAAACTTATGTCTAAGACATGGAGACTGACATGTCTTTTTGTAGATTGACTTCAGGGTAAAAATTTTAGGTACTACATACTTCTGAATTAAAAAAATATTTTACAAGTAATCGTTAAAGCAATATTAGTTGCCGATTACTTCTAAGACAAATATGCAAATATTCATGCGTGTGAATAATTACCAGAATGACATTAATAAATAACTAAACGGACAAAATGCGACTATTAAGTTGTCATTAAAACTATAAAATGTTACTTTATTTTTCCGCCCACAGATAATATATGTTAGTGTCATGTAAATATGGTATTTTAAATAGACAAATTTATATATGTACAATGTATAATACTCGCTCGAACCGAAATATTTTATTCCTGCACATTCATTTTGTAAGTAGGTAACGTTATTCTTAAAAACTAAAACAATTATAGGTACGTAGGATGGATTACATACATGTTTCTCACAGTAGAAATTTGTACATTTACATTTTGTTTATGAACTAATTTTGTTTAGTTTTTGTCTTAAAAGGTTACGAAGTCCAAACGGCATTTTCTTTAAAGCACAACCAACTATTTAAAGCTGAAACTTTGATTGAAATCGTATAACGTTGGAGTCCTCCAACGTTATACAGGACAACGTTATTTAAAAAATAGGGGTTTGAATAGCGTGCATGTGTGTTTTTAGAACAAAACTATACCAGCTGGTAAAACGGCATCGAATCAAATGCGATACTGAAATTAAAAAAAATGGGTTCAATCAGCAGTTGTAAACTACATTCGTATCAGTGATTACACAAAGTGCGCATACCATAATTGGCACGTAATCTAGTTAGGTTAATCTACGAAATGGATGACGAGCGATTGAACCACCTTCCGCGTTTGGTTTGCAATTTGCATACGAGCATTCATAACTGCATAATCATGTGAATTAGGGACAATTGCATATACACTTGTCTGATACAGATGTGATTGGACTAATTTGACTGTAGATAGGTGATATTCGTAACTAGGTATACTTCAAGCTTCATAAATAGGGACAGTATTATTTGATGACACAACAATATCTGTTCTTTACTTTGCATATGGATACACATGTTGTGGTGATAATCTTAATTGCCTCTATTGAAAAAACCATGACTTGAAACAAATTGTAGGTACAATTAAGACAACAAGTATTGTAATTATTCTATTCCTATTCACTCTACATTCAACTTGCTGTACAGTTTATTTGTGCATATTCTGACACTGCATATTTATTACTTTACTTCAGAACATATCTTCTTTCTCAGACAAACCTAAAAAATACTTTGAACATATCAACTTCACTGTCTGTCCCTGGTCCCAAAAATAAATGACAGTTAACTTGTATTTAGACAAAGAAATCGGCATCATAAAATATAAGCCTACTTCAACTTAATTCCTAATATAATAATTATATTATAATATATTAGACACTGTGTCACGACAATAGCTGAGCGGAAGCCTATTTGGCTACCTAAAGTTTAATCTAGTTTTAGTTTTAGTTTGTTAGCAAATTTTGTAATGTGCCAAATAAATGTTTTATTATATTCTATTCTATTCTGTTCTAATATTTAATACAATTATAAGTATCTAGGACTTTATTTTTGGCTAAATATGTTTTAAAGAGCTTCTCCTTGGACTCAACCTACCATTTGGGAGATCACGGGCGTGATTATATGTATATATTTCAGGTATCCCAGCAACTCTGAACTACATCCCGCTGGACGCGCCGTACGACCCGTCCCCGAAGCTAAACCCCTACCCGAGCTGGGAAGGCAACGCGTTGGGCGACTGCGACAGCGGGCTCAACACAGTCTACAGGATCAAAGCAGACAAGTGCGACCGCTTGTGGGTTCTGGACGTCGGCACTTATGGATATGGTGAGGATATCATTGATTGATTGATTTTGTATATGAATAGACTCAGTGTCGAGTTTATTTCTATAACTAAAACACCGTTCAGTGATTATGTGCGTGATGTTATCTACCTATGTATGTATTTAAAACACTTTCTTTTTAGATAATAACGGACATAACTTATAGTAAATGTGTAAACAATTTTCCCTGGTTGGTTTCGAACTTAAAAACAATGTTCTATTAACTTCTAACTGTTATTCTAGTTCTATTTTTGGGCGAAACGTAGATAAAGGGATGACTCTGCCTACCCCTTCGGTGTTTGCGGTCGTTGTATCTCTAATAATAAGTCTAATAAATATTTTATAATAATATCCAAATAATAGTCTCTCTGCGTAGATAAAGCAGTTGTAATCAATACACTGGACTTTCTTATCCGTATATTTTTAATTAGTATCAAACTTTCAATGAATACAATAGAAGTAGATAATATTAGGTATTATACCTAGAACATACAATGATAAAATGAAATTTAAATAAGCACGTATATTTTAAATCGTTATCGTATGTATTACGAATACAATTATTTATTGAAATACATTCTAATATGTCTTACGTACTTAGGTATATCGTTAACAAGCGTATATCTATTCATATGCGTTTATTCTTAAACAAGTCGTCTTATTTTTTCAGACCCCAACGTCACTAACGTTTGCCCGTACACCTTAAACGTGTACGACTTGAACACCGACCAGCGCATACGCAAGTACGTGTTCCGGCCCGAAGACATCGTCTCCACCACGTTCATCGCCAATATCGCCGTCGACATCGGCAACAGCTGCGACGATGCCTTCGCGTACTTCTCCGACGAACTCGGCTACGGCCTCATCTCCTACTCCTGGGAACAGAACAAGTCCTGGAGATTCAGCCACAGCTACTTCATGCCTGACCCTCTTGTTGGCGACTTCAACATCGCAGGCCTTAACTTCCAATGGGGAGCCGAAGGAATCTTTGGAATTGCTCTGTCTCCGATCGGCTTAGATGGCTTCAGAACTTTGTATTTCAGCCCGCTGTCAAGTCACACCGAGTTCTCAGTGTCGACTCGTATCTTGAGAGATGAAAGTAAAGTCAAAGGATCGTACCAGGACTTCAAAGTTGTAGGATCTCGAGGAGCTGATGGGCACACGACATCTAAGGTCATGGATGATACAGGTATCCAGTTATTCAACTTGATCGATCAAAATGCTATTGGTTGCTGGAGTTCTTCTTTGCCTTACAAGCCACAAAACGTTGGTGTCGTAGATAAAGACGATGTTGGCTTTGTGTTCCCATGCGACATTAAGATTGATGACGACAGAAACGTCTGGATGATGTCTGACCGTATGCCAGTGTTCCTTGAAGCTAATTTGGATTACAGCGATATTAATTTCCGTATTTATTCCGTACGGTTGGATGTCTTACTCCAAGGCACTGTGTGCGAACAACCCAACAAACAGTATTATCCAGGTGGACTCAGCCTGAACCCAACTCCAGTCGACTACATGTCTAACGTCTATACTCCGTCCGTTGCGTCTCGATCTCGTACTGTGCAATATTTTCCTCAAATAACCCAAAACGCTATTCCAAAACTAAACTTCAATACTAACATAAACATCCCAAAACAACAGGCTGTACAATTCATCACTCAAGGAACTAAAGTTTCCACCCCTAACAACCGTTGGTGGTACAATCCCTACCACGTCAACGAGTAGTTGAAAAATATTTACTTACTTACATTATTTAATCGTTCGTAACTACGAATTATATAAGTATATACATTATATACTTTTATATTTCACAGTTACCTCTTAATTAACATCACCTAAGCTAAGGTGTAACTGATATTAGCCAGCTAAATATTTCATTAGTATACTGCTGGCTATATTCAATTATGCCAATAGTGGTACATAAGCTATACACATTTATAGCTATATGTAACTGCTTAAAGGGCCATTTTATACACTATCATTTTTACATTCAAATAGTTATCTTTAATATTATCAAAACAAAAATGTTCGTAAAACAATAATTTTTGAATTAATTTCTAACCTTAGAACGTACCTACTTGATAACGATTCCAAAAAGGTAAAACATCATGACAATCTAAAATAGATCTGACTCTAAACGCCATCCACTTATGATGTTGCTATTGAATGATGGCTAACAAACTTTTGATACTACTTTACAAACTCACCACTATAGATGTTATAGACAACTGTAAAATCACCAATTTGTCTTTTATTTGTTAGTGTAAAAATTGGTTCGCGAAGGGATGATAACGACTTAATGGTGACCGTTCCAGATTATTTATTATCTACCAATGTTAGGTATCCGTACCAATTCGCACAAATAAAAAAACAGTATTTCTCTTTCTGTTTTTGTAATAACAATGGACATCGAAATTTCGTGCAAATTTGAGCATACATTTCGCAGAATTTCAACCAAAATTTCTTCATGTAAAGATTTTCATGAACAATTGTTTAAAGCTCAATATTTGGTAGATACCAATTTATTTTTAATATGTACTATAAGTCTTTATGTTTTCTTCATATTAATTTTGTTATTATATTGATTCCGCTGTTAAATCGTAGAAAAATATAATAATTTTAATATTGTGTAAAAAGTATGTTAGTGTAAATGGAATGTTGAATGGTTTATTGTTGTTCTTTGTCGCATTGTGTGAATGATGTATTTCTTTTGAATCTTTATATTCTATTAAAGTTTTGCCATCTTAATCAATACTTTTATTCAACAATACAACACCCTTAATGTGGCTATTACCGTTCTAAAAGAGTATATCATCTTCATAGCGTTATGTCCCGAGCTTAAGAAGGGTCCGTTTAGCCCCTGATCCAGGATTAAGCGAGTCTGGTAATTACATCGAAGCGACTGCCGATCTGACCTTCGTAACCCAAGACAAGGGAACCAGACAATTTTTGGATCATGGTCCTAAATCCAAAGTTGTTTGAATTTGCAGGTTTCATTATGCTGTTTTTCCTCACCGTCGAGCTAGTGATATAAATACGCACATAGATTTGAAACATCGAAAGGTACGTGTCCTAGTTTGAACCAGCACTCCTCGGTTAAGAAAAGGCTTTAAAAGTATATAATAGTAAAGAAAATATTTGTATCATTAAATAAATTAAATCTCCAGGCTTGCTCAATAATTCCCTTGTTCCAAACTAAGCATGTATGATTGTGCTACGGATACTAGGTAATGGATAGACATAGACATATTTAAACACCTTTTATAGACAGTCATCCATTACTCGAGTACAAATATCAATTTTGTGACCAGCGTCTCTGACCACTTGATCAACGGGCCTATCAAAATCACTGTTACACAACCAATTAGTAGAGAATTTCAATGAACAAATTTCCTTACGTTGTATTGCCCCAGTTTTTATTTAGTGGTATAAGTAAGTATATACTTAGACTTCAATAAAGCCATAAGTAGATACTCATTCAGATTCGAAGCTTCCTCTCTATTCATCATCATCTTCCTGGCGTTGCTAAGCCGTGGCCGCTGTGACCATTTAGCAAATCTGGTAATTACTTTGAAGCGATTGCCGATCTGACTTTCGTAACCTGTAGATAAAGGTTGGTTTGGCATCACGAACCGGAACACAATTTCTGGTTAAAGGATCTGAAAAAAAAATTATTATGTGGGTTATGAGTGGAATGTGGTTGTTGATCGATGTGATGGTGTTCAGTTCGAGAGCTTCGCAGGCTGCCCGAGCCCGATTTGTGAGATCCCGAGCGCGAGCCTTCCATCTCAATGGCGGCCAACTGCGCTTCAGGGTAAGCAGACATGGTTACCCTAAAGTATATATATTAGTGTTGCCCAAAGCAAGACTCTTGCAGCGGTCTTGCACGTCGTCATCTTGCAGATTTAGTCTTGTTCTTGCTTAAATGTTGCTTGTTGCTTGGTCTTAACACAGGACCAAGCGACAAGCAATATTTGATCAAGAACAAGATTGAGTCTGCAAGATAACGGCATGCAAGACCGCTGCAAGAGTCTTGCTTCGGGCAACACTATATATAATGTGAAGGTTTCTTCACGATGCTTCCTAGTGATACATACTGAGACGCATGTCTTTACCATTGAGCTACCGCTGCTGTTTGTGTCATAATAAAACATATTATACTAGCTGTGTCCGCGGTTTAACCTGCGTTAATGGTTAATGTTATAAAGCCTATAGTATGTTATATAGCCTTACTCGATAAATGGCCTATCTAACTGTGAAAATTTTTTTTTATCGGGCCAGTAGTTCCTGAGATTAGCGCGTTCAAGCAAACAAACATACAAACTCTTCAGCTTTATAATAATATTAATTATTGATTAAACTGAAAGAATTTAGCTTAATACTAAAACCATTTACATTTTACAGTGGCCACAATTATTAAGTACATTTATATACATACACACTACATTAACCCTAACTCCTACTTATATAAATATGCAGACATTAGTTCGGTAATGAGAACATGAAACAATGATTTATAAATGACAATCTTCACCATAACCGAGTTGAATATAACAAACCAAATTTGTGTAGTAAAAAAATCCATTTACAACTGTGATGACAAATGAAAAAATGTTTGGTACATGAAAAATGTGGAACCGCACAAGAATTTGTCAACTTAGTCTCAATGGGCTCTGGAACAAAGAATTTCAAATTACTTGATTTAAATGACAGAATGATAATTAGGAACCGGCCTTTGAAGTATTAGGGAAATGTCTACAAATTACTTATCTATTGTATGAAAAAGGAAAATTAGCATATGTATTATGTGTATAAGTATTTCCATAAGTTTGCTAAGGTAAGGGTATTATCACATATATATCATTTAAAGTATATTTAGCATTAGTATGCTTAATATACGTTAAATTAAATGCTATAAATATTAGTATATTCAATAAAATGCACTCAATACAGTCTTGTTTGGCTGATTATTTTGATTTCCTAAATTATCTAAATGTGCAGTCTGAATAAATTTGTGATTAGTCGAATACGTTACTGATGTAACTGGAAATCGGTATAAGGGCACCTACATCATACACATAAGACTTAAGTACTATACCTAGCACATAGCTGTAGAATCGTCAGCGACCATTGCATACACACTAAGAAACAAATCAGTAATAATGATGTATTATGAAAAAAAAATCATTGTAGTAAGAGAGAGCGGGGTCTCCAAACATAGGAGTAGTTAACCATTAGTTAGTTACCGTCAATGTTAAGATACTGAATAAAGTGTTTCATTTTTCATATGCGATTTCAGGTCTTCTGGTAAACACCATGAGTTGTTATCACCATACTAGCATGAGTTAAACTACTGGATAGATTTGTCAACTAATACTTTAACCACTCTCTCTTGGTAGAGCATTAAGTCATACCTATAAGAATAAAAAATACTAAGTCCGACGGAAACCGAATATTGGAATGCATAAATAAAAGGCATTCCTTGGTAATTCAAAATGTTTATGCATGACCCTGTTTAATCGCTGCCGTCGGCATAATGGAATGTTATTTCAATACTTACCTAAACCTGTAAATACCGCTTCATTAATTTATCTTATGTGTCTACCAAAACGAAAATTTACTTCTATTTACAATGTTTAACCAAAAACACGTTGTACCTTAAAAATTATCTCTGCAATACGTTTCAAAAAAGTTATTAGTTTATAATCTATAAAAATTTTTGCTGAGACAAATATCCTTATAAAATTTCCGAACTTCGCCGAACTTATATAGAAATATTGAAAGGCGGTGATTGACCGGCTCTATGGCGCATTTGGTAGTGACCTCACCCCATGCACCAAGAGTTGTGGGTTCGATCCCCACCCAGGCCAAACATTCATATGATGAATACCTATGTTTGTTCTGTGTCTGAGTGTTAATATCCAATATTTAAGTATATATATTTGTAATACCACTGTTTCTGATTCTGATACTGATTCTGATAAGACAAGTGCTTAAGCTACTTACCTCGGAGTCAAATCAATGTATGTGATGTTGTAGGATATTCTTTTTTTATTTATTTATGATAAAAAATTTGCTCTGGTGCGGTTTCAAACTGGGCATGTACCTCTGGATTTTTCAAATCCATGTACATATTTATACCACTGGCTAAGCGGCGAGGAAAAACATCGTGATAAATATTGCATATTCCAACAACTATGGCAGTGAGTATCTGTATGGGCTACGAAGGTCAGTTCGGCAGTCGCTTCAATGTAATCAAACTCGCTAAATCTTTGATCACGGTCTAAGCGGACCCCGACTAAATTCAGGACTTAACGCTAGGAGGATAATGATTTAAGTTATTAAGATGTAAAACAGTGACAAATAGATAAACAAACCACAATTTATTATATACAGTCTAATTTTATCTCTCGCTATCTAGTTTGGTTACTAGCCTGGTTTCTTCTATTATACGTATATTTTTGCGTTGTGAGTATTATTTGTGTTCATTTGGACAAATAATGTAGCTATATACCACAGATTCAAATAAAATAAAAATTATTTAGGTTACTAGCAGCGCAGTTCCCGTTCCCGGGGGAGTATGGGGATAAAACATAGCCTAAAAACGCTGATAAAGTAGCTTTCCATTGGTGAAAGAATTATGCGATACAGTCAAACAATCAATTTTCTTTCAAACAAAACAAACAATTTAAATATTGGTATGATTAGTCCCATGATGGTCAGAGACTGAAATATAATGTGCCAAGTGTGTTCTTTCTTAGCACGTTATAAAAGCCTTCAAATGGTGTTTTGGGTATTGGCTTTGTGATTGTGTAAGCGATGAACTCGCAACTTCTCACTACTTTTTCGCATTTTTCATTTTAAAAGCTCAATTTTGTTTTTAACTAAAAATAGGAGTTTTTGCTACTTGGACTGTGCCTACCCCATTAAGAATTACGAACGTGATATGTTTAAATATAAAAATACTAAACTTTGAAGGAAATTGCGCGGTTATGAAATTCATCATAGGTAATTTCGTTTTAATTTCATGGGAACTTTACTGATGTACCTATATGAAGTATTTTCTAAACGTTTATTGTCACTTAAATCATATATATGCCACTTCATTGCCACTGACTTCTACTACACTTCTGATAACTTCTGATAAAGTATGTAATAATTCATTTTATTTTATTATGTAGTACTGTTACTTACTTAATTAATCTAATGGTCAGCCCTCAATCTAAATCCAAGAATAAACAAACAATGACAATAGCATGTTGGCTGGGATCTAAAAAGAATGTGCCTACTGTGTTTCTTGCCTAGAATGTCGTAAAAGGCGTCTAATGGTATGTGATTGTATAGGCGAAAAGCTAGCCACTTGTCATTACTTTTTCACAATTTTCCATCTGGCCCAGCCCGGTTTTATTTGTGGCTGAATGTGGTTAAGGGGGCTTGCTGCTCCTTTGACTCTGCCTACCCCTTCGGAGACTATGGGCGTGATGTTATGTATTTACATACAATAGCATTCTTTCCTAGCAAAATGACATTAATAAATTTTCGAACATTGTGCAACCATTTGGCTAATTGATAATTTAGTGTGTCTAATATAGCTAGCAGCTGCAATTAAACGGCTATATCATGTTTAATATCGAAAAGGGTGTAAGGGATTTGTAGAGGTGCCATAGCTGTTCAACCTGCTATTGGATAAGTGCTTGGCAGGTTTGAAAGAGTGTGTACTTCTTTGCTGATGACCAAGTGCTACTTCCGTCTACAGCGGAGGACTTGCAGAAGATGATGAACGTGCGGTATGAATCTTTAAGAGAGAAACGGATGAATGTAAATGTTAGTAAGACGAAAGTTATGGTCTTTGAATAGATGAAGATGTGATTAGATGTGATGTTTTGATTGAAGGTCTAAAAGTAGAACAAGTGAATGATTTTGTATATATGAGAACAAAGTTTACAAGAGATGGAAAGTGTAATTGATATTGAGAGAAAAGTGAACGCTGGAAATATGGCGAATGATGCGCTGCATTCCTTAATGAAGAGTTAGTAAGTGTCTAGGAGAGGACATGTGGCAGTTCATACAGGATGGGTGATGCCCACACTTATGTATGGAAGTGAATGTTGGGTGTAGCAGAAGAAGCACGATTGTAGGATAAATGTATTAGAGATAAGAGCGCTTAAAAGTATGTTAGGAGTAAAACTGAGTGATAGATTAAAAAATGAAGAAATAAGAGACCAATCTGGTGTAAAATAATGTAAAATATCTACCTAGTGACTAAAACTGAGAGAGGTCTGCTTGGATAGTTTAGGCATGTTGAGAAGATGGTTAAAGAAAGATTGACGAAAGAAAAATATAAGGTAAATGTAAATGGGGCCGTCGGGAGGGGTAGACCTAGACAGACTTTCCAAGACCAGATTGGTAAAGTATTAATAAAAGGTCAGGTAAAGAGCACCCTTAACCGACGAGCGTTTATGAAAAGACTAATGAATGTAGAAGAAGCGAAAGGTGTCTGTCAGGATCGTAGCAAATGGCAGGGTGTGATCTCTGTCTACCCACATGGGGAAAAGTTGTAACATTATATATGTATATATGTATGTACCAATCAGTTACCTGAGGTAGATAGACAAAACAGGGTCGCACTGGTGAGAAACAAAAAATCAGACCGATATCAAAACAAAGTTAACCATATAAGAAAGTCCGACTGCTGAAGTAATATATGGTTAGCAGTAGTTTTTTACTATATACCCAATCAAAAACAGTCATTAGTCTGGAGGTCTTACCGATTAACATTTCGAGTGATCTTGTTTATAACGAATTTTTAATTACTGACTTTTCAAAGTCAATTGAAAATTTGTTACAAAACGGTCTGAAACGTAAAAATAGTGTACTGACTGTGTACATTGCCTTACAATTATAAAAGGCGGCCGAATGTGCAATGGCGTAACTATGCCGTTTGAGACCCGAGGCGAATTCATCTGTTGGGGTCCTCGCTCAATGACAGTATTCAATTTCATTGTTAGACCATGGAGGGGATGATAAGTACGGGCCTCCGGGCTCCTTCCGAGTGGGGGCCCGTGGCATTTTGCCAGTCCTGCCACCCTATAGTTACGCCACTGCGAATGTGGATTGGGACGCCTTTTATAGGCAAGTGTAGGCGAACTAGCCACTTGTCATAATTTTTAACAATATTCCGTCTAAACCAACTCAATTTTATACTTTGGCAAAATTTGGTTAAAAATGCTCACTGCTACACGAACTCTACCTACCCCTTCAAAGATGGCAGATGTGATGATAATGCATATATTGACATGTATACATACCTATAAAATTTAACTATTGACTGTATATAATTCGACTACAGATTACTACAAGTAATTGGCAATCACAATCAAACAAGAATTTCATTATTATATTTCTCGTAGTCATAGCCTTTCTCTTTAAATTTATTAAAATAAAAAATATACCGAGGAAGTATATTTTCCAACAATTTTTTTATCTTAGTACATTTACAAAACATAACACTCCTTATCGTTAATTATATGTGTTTAATGTCTTATAAGACACGTATTCTCTTGCCGTCAAGGCTTCATCTCTCGTGCCTGTTTATTAACTTTTGGTAATTAAACGTTTACAATAACTGAAATTATATTAATCAGTCATATTTTTTAAACAAACATTTTAAAATTAATTTCGGCACGTTCGTTTGAACAAGCTATTTTACGATTCGGCTCGGACAAATATTTAAAGCAACTTACTGGCCATTGTTGCGAATCCTTTGAAAAATATAATATACACAATGTTTTCTTTTTTCTTTATAAATGACCAATTAGATCCGCAGCATGAACCGATGTGAATTGTACTGTACGGACTATTGTTTGTTTGTCTCGTATATGAAGTATATGAAGTATATACTTAACGTGTGTGTGCGAAGATCACATTGCTCATTTGTAGCGAAGCCTCTAGCCGTCTCGACACTCTGATGTACGCAATCATTAACTTTAAACGTAACTAACAAGTTACGTTTACCAGAACACAATTAATGGGACTTGAGAGCAGTTGTTGTAATTGATGTTAAATCAAAATGAGTGGCGAAAAAAATGTGGAAGTTAATAAATATAATCCATTTGAACATCGGAAAGTTGAAAAACCTAGTTCGTAAGTAACTATTCATTTAATCAAACCTAAACGTAAATTCAACCATATTAATTCGATTAGCATAAATAGTTTTGCTATTCATATAGTTTAATAACATAATAAAACTAATGTTTTTTTTTTCTAATTTACATGAAATTTTCATGTCTTTTTAAAATATTGATAAAAACCCTGCATGTGTTCCTGTGTTCGAATATTACTAATCATGCCAATATAAGTGGTATGTGTAAAGAAACAGTGTTTACATTTAACCAAGTGGTACATCGGAATATTGTTTTAAATGTTGTTTTAATATATACTCATTTTATTAGCATATAACATAAGATATCTCGCAGATTGTAGTCAAGGCTTCGTTTTACCCGTACTATATTACGTTATTAGTGTTTCATGGTAACAATTTCTACGAAAAGTAAAATACTATAGTTTAGAACATATACTGATTACATTCAGCAAACATTAGCAATTTAAGAATGTAATCTAATATCTTACTAATATTATCTAGTGTTTATTTTATTTGAAAGTTTAAATTATTGTTACTTAATCAAATTTTAACGACTAAATGAAAATTTCTGAAAATCTCACATAAACCGGATTGATATTCTCTCAACACAAATAAAATCTGCGTACGGTCAGCAACTGAAGTAGCGAATCATTTATTTTCATTTCCTTAGCAATTAACCTTTAAAGTGATCAGCTACTTTCGTTGTCGACTTTACGCACAGCCAGTTTCTTAATTGAGAATTTTTTGATTGAGATTGAGATCAACTCAGATTTAAATCTAGAAGTTTTTCATACATTGAAGTGTAATATATTTTGAAACGTTCCCAATGAGTTTTCTTTTTGTCATTTGAAATTATACTCACTAAACAATTTCAGAGACATAAGATCAACAGCGAATCTGATCAAAGCTTCGCTTGGTTCCGGTTTACTGGCGGGGCCTTTAGCATTCTCAAACGCAGGATGGGGCGTAGGAATAGTTGGCACACTGATCATAGGCTTTATATGCGGACATTGTATACACATACTGGTTAGTACTTATTTATTTGTAATTTTATCAACAATATCGTTATCTTCTAAAAAAATACAATAACATTACGCCCATAACCTTCAGGGGTGGGCCAAAGTATATTAATATGTATGGTTGTATCTAAAATCATTCTAGATTTTAGTTAGACTGATTACATTCTTTTTTCAACCTTCACACAGGAAAACCAAACAAATTTATTCATGGTTACATATCCGAAGTTATTTGAATTATTTTAATATGGTAGTTTCCTTACACAGGTCAGGCCTATGTCTAGCATTGGACGGATTTAGGTTGATGATGATGATAATTACCTACGTCCTACATGTACGATAATTAGCGACCACAACCTTAAAAAGGATATACAGTTATCAGAAAAACGCATGTTGCTTTTGCAAAAACAAAATACGCTCAGATAATTATTTTTGTTGCTAACCCTACCCTTTCTTTGTCATAATTTGATAATTTGACTTTGAGATAAATTAACTTTTCAGGTGAAAACCTCACGAGGTTGTTGTGTTATAGAAAAGAAGCCGTCTTTAGATTATGCAGAAACGTGCAAATCTGTTTTTAGAAATGGACCAAAACGTCTCAGGCATCTCGCGAATGCGGCAAGGTAAGTACCTACTACATAATTTGCAAGTATTTAAATAAATTAATGATTTTAATTTTATGAATGTAAGTTATATGTTATATTTTTTTACCGGCGAACACACAAGTAGGTACAATTTTCAGCTTCAGTAGTTTTAGTTAAGATATTGATTTAATCTTGCTTCTGTATCTGCTTAAACTACACAAACAGATTCTAAGTAAGATATAGGAGAAACGTAGTGTATTTAAATACGAAACATCGTACAAATTTAACTTGTGCTTACAAGACGACAAAATTACTCACTTAGTTGCATTTATAAATATGAACAATTGCTCCTAGCGGAATTGGAACCCGTGGCCTTTGGGTTCGTTTCAGTTTCTAACCACAAAACCAAGCGGTCTATCAAGATCACAAAGTTTAAAGTTGTGGTGTAAGTTAATTTTTATTTTTTGTTTCCTTTTAACTGTTGGTTCCTCTACAGCCGGTACCATGTATGTAATTATAGGTACTACTGTTATAAAGAGGAAAGATTTGATTGTTTGTTTGTATTGAACAAGCTACGAAACTACTGGATCGATTTCAAAAATAACTTCACCAATAAAAAGCTACTTTATTACCTTGTAACATAAGCTTTATTTTATTCCCATATTACCACGGGAACGATAACTAAGAATACTAATATGGGTAAAATCGCGCGGCGAACTAGTACGCTATAAATCTCACTACCTGGAAATCATAACAACCACTAGATATTTATTACGGACTATATAAATGATAAGCTTCATTAAGACCGGTGATCAGTTTAAAACCGCTTCAAAGTCGTACCTATTACGATATTATTGTCAACTAATTCCAAATTCCATTAGGTACATTAATTAGTTGTTGTTCAATTGTTCTCATCTTTTATGCAATTTTATTTACTTGTTTTGAGAAACATATAATAATCGATTTTCCAAATATATAATAATCGTTCAAATCACGCTTCTTATAAACATATTTATTTATATAGGTATATACAACGTGTAATGTTAAATGCGCAAACCTCAGACACCCCAAATGATTTTTAATTCAATTGACCTAATTATGAGAGATTTTTATTAAAAAAAAAATGTTTAAAGATTTTATGTGATGTTTTAGTTTTATTGGCACTTCTGACCATTTATTGTGTCTGTGGACGACGCTCTGTCGAAAGCGAAGTCGGTAGTTATATCGCCGGGCCGCTGCGCCGCGCTGACATTATTATTATTACCATCTACGCTCATAAAGAAATAAGGTTATCCTTGAACAGTGATTTAAATGTTTCCATCACACTTTTCCAGGCTTTAAACTGGCAACATAGGTAACCTACATTTTCAGACTTTACCTACAGTAAGATCTTATTATTAGGAAGGTACTACGTAACGTAAGTACGTGATGTTGGCGTGTTTAAAAGGTTTAAATCACTGTATTTACAAATAATTGGCACGTAATCAACTTATTTACAATTAATTAAGTAGATAATGGGGTATCTCCACTTACTGGTCCTGTTGGTGCGGTAGAAAAGATTCAAAATGTCTACCACTTTGTGAATACACAACACAGCCCGCTTCCTTAAGTTATTTTTCAGCGAATCGAGCACTTGAGTGTCTCTTTTCACTTGTTGAAACGCGCGGACCCCCTCTGTCCATTGACCGAGGCGTAAATGTACCATAATCACGGAGCCTCTGTGTAGCTGTAAGCATTGTCCGATTGGATACAGATACTCCAATCTCTTCTTAAAACCGTCGCACTGCCAAGTTAACGTTGTCATTACAACGCGCTAGCATTCTCACATTTTCACAATACTAAATGTTTGTGTATAAAAACGCCATAGTCGCGATTTTTTAAGCACACGCGCCGCCGGGGTATCGAGACAATAAAAAAATGCACTTGTGACGCATGTGCCGGCGCCGCTGAGACTAGTGTAAACAGGTCAGGGGCCATTGTCACGAATTTCGCACGTCCTACCCCCATTTCTTTTTCTTATTAGTTACGTTTAAGTTAAATAAGGATAGATAACATTGATTTGTTTACTTCAAATTGTCTTTTTCATTCCTATTTGCATTGAAATAAGAACTATTATTATCCCGCGTATGAGAAAATTTAAATTGGACGACAGACATAGTTTGTTTACGTATTTTGGCGCGTGATGGCTTGCCTTATTAGTAAACAGACAGGGCAACATTTTTAAAAAAGATTTTTTTTGAAAAATGTAACCTATATTAAAAAGTGGTTTAATTGATTCAGCTAGTTATTCTGATCATACTGTTTTCAGGTTTTGCGCATTTAACATTACACGTTGTATATAATATACTAATACATGATTCTATTTGCGTTAGGCCGGTTTTTGAATGATTATATTTATTAGTTATTTCATTAGCTAGTAAAGAATGGATGTCACCACACCAGTCAGTGGGTCTTTAATCAATAATAAGTAATAATAAATAAATTCTCCAAACTGACACACCAATTCCCTAGTTCCAAACTAAGCTTATGCTTGTGCTATGGATGCTAGGTGACGGATAGACATACTTAAATACGTTTATAAATCCATGACTCGAGTACAAATGTCCATGTTCATCACACGAAACATTTGCCCCTAGCGGGATTCGCACCCGCCACCCTTGTTTCGTGGCCAGGGTCTCTGACCGTTCGACCAACGGGCCAATTTCATGTTATATTTCTGTATCTCTAATTTATTAATCGAATTAAAACATTAATGCAATTTAATGTTCAATATAACGGTATTTCTAGCTGGACCCAACTAGATTGCTTGATCCAGCATTGCATCTCTAGTAGGTATTAAAATCCAGCGAAAATTAACCAGCACATGTCACTGGATCCAGCATTGCATTCTCTAGCTATGAGCAATCAACGCAACTGATATTGGAGCCTCTTTCAACTTGACCTTGATATTCGAACCACTCCAAGGTTGTAGGTTCCACACTCACTCCTATTTGCTATACCTATACAACTTAGGAAAAACACGAGGAAACTGTCATCGAGATGATGACATCATAATTGAAAATCTAAGGTAACCGAATTCACATTACATTTAGAACTAATGATACCATGTGATTTTTTATAATAGCTACAGTAAACAAGCTAGCCACTTGTCACTAGTTTTTGACAATTTTCCATCTAACCCAGCCCAATTTTATTTTTTGGCTAAATGTGGATTAGAAGGCTAGCTGACCCCTTGCCCTACCTTCGGGGATTACGGGCGTATATATGTAACAGAAAGGTCAAAGTTTCAATTCTAATTAAATTCTAACGATATGTTCATCAGGTACAGTGCAATATATGTATGATTTCATCTATCTCATTTAAGTTATTTCGTTTGTTACAGTATATTTGCGGAATTTGCATTATTATCAACGTATGTCGGCGTGTGCTGTATCTACACAGTTCTTATCTCTGACTCTGTAAAGCAGGTAAACATAAATTATGTTTAATCCATAAAATAGAAAAGATTGAATTATATGCAACACACAGATGAAGAATGTACGATCGTCGACATATGTATGTTAGTAATGTTACCAAGGCAATGATTCTCTTATTTTATCTCTTATATTATCAACACTATATTTTTTGTCCATTATACTTATTTATGCCATTTAAAACAACGTCAAATACACCATTTCCCGATTTCGTCTCAATGTGAACCAATAAATGAACAACATTATTTATCAATTGTTTTCTGATCTTCAAAACCGTGTGAGAAATATTTGATTTCAATTTCAATTGGTATCGGGAAGTAAGCAGCGTATGGATTTGTCTCCTTCTATAATGGACACTATTAATCCCGCTCTCTGTGTCAGATATTCTAAGCCGACAAATTTAAATCAAAATATCATAAATTCTTAAAAATACCGTTTGCATACTCGTACTAACGTAAATAGTTGTCATCTAAACACACATATCATGAATTAGTTTTATTAGTATACTTAGAGATTTAGAGATAGGTCGTGCGTGAGGTATGCCTCGGTTTCAACGTGCAGAGTGCCGCATAGTGCGCAACGATTCGATGTATTGCAGCTTTTTAAAGAAAGCAATGACGGTTGCAATTTATTACCTACGTATATTTTGCAACAAGACATAATAAGCTGTTATGACAGCTGGAATATGTTCTAGCACATTCATTTTCGGTTATTGGTCTCATGATGTCATCAGGGTAATCCCTAAAAAGGTAGGCAGATTCAAAAGGGGAGCAAGCCCGTTTAACGTACACGCCTGGGTTTGAACCAGCACGGCTTTTATTAGTGACGCGTCCTTACCTAATCTACGACTTCTCTAAATATTAAAGATACAAGTAAACTACATACAAGTTCTACAAAATATTTCCATACTGTATATAAAATAATAATAAATTGTTATTTATATAATTTATTTGTTTTTATTTCAGCTGGTCGACCGTTACTACCCAGCGGTAACAATGCCTGTGGAATATTACTGCCTAATATTACTCGTGCCTCTCTGTATACTATGCCAAATTAAGTACTTGAAGTGGCTGGCCATATTTTCTGTAATGGCAAATATTTTGCTGTTTGCTACATATGTAGTGTGCTTGTATTATGTATTTGGAGAAAGTTTGACTATTTCGGATAAGAAAGTCGTCGGTGATGTGGCTCGATTTCCAGCTTTTATCTCGTAAGTGGTACCATAATTATCATCATCAGCTCAAACACACACACTGCTGGACTTAAACCTTCCCTAATTAAAGCCTTAACTACGTTTGCGATCCTACTTAAAAACAGTCTTATTTTTTTTATTATATAAAACGTAAGTATCTTCTCATTGTTTGATAAAAATTAGGTGCCGACCAATGAGGTCATTAGCTCAAAAGAATGTATAGTAAAGTTATTTTTACTGTCTTTTTCAACGGTTAATTCTAAATTCAATTAATTTTAAATTCAGCATTACTTATTTCAGATTGCGATCAAAACAACATATCTCTTAACTTCTAAATAAAATTAAAAAAAAAATACTTCTATAAGAAAATAAATACCTATTATAAATTAAATCTTAGTTCTTAAAAATAGTAGTAATGCATAACTTATAATACTTCTGATTATAGGAATATATATTCTTACTTAAGTTCACCAAATACTGCTTAACACACAAGTACATGAGGATTACATACATTACCTTAGATTACTCAGGAAAAAATTTTGTATTATTTAACAAATTATGTCGTTTATAGGACTGTCATCTTTGCAATGGAAGGTATAGGCGTGGTCATGCCAATAGAAAATGTTATGAAGAAGCCACAGAACTTTCTTGGATTCCCCAGCGTTCTGGTGGTGGCTATGACAGCTATCGTCTTTCTATACAGCACCCTGGGTCTATTTGGATACTTTCGATATGGGGATGTGCTAAGAGGCTCAATTACATTGAACCTCCCAATTGACGACTGGTAAGTAACCTTGTTTTTTTTTTCATAAGTACATCCATAAAATTAATTTTCATCTTAAGAAAACTATATAAATATTATACATATACACATACATATTATCTCACGCCCGTAATCCCTTAGGTTAGGCAGAGTACAAAAAGCACATACAGGGCCTCCCCCTTAATTTGGGTCGCTGGGTGGAAGACGGCCCCCCTGACGAGACACTCTCCGCGTGTTCCTCTGGGATAGCAGAGGGCACAGCGCGAGAGTGTGCCCACGACGCCGGTCACGGGGACGATCGGCGTCTGATTCCTGGGCGGAGAGACTTGAGACGTGCTGGGGGACCTAGCACGTACAAAACATTATTTGTTCCTAAACACTGATATTATTCTAAATTTCTATAGAAGTGAACAATGTAAGGGCAAATAAATTGCTTTTTAATTATAATTTTTTCAGGCCAGCTATATGTGGCAAAGTGTTTATTGCATTGTCAATATTCCTGACATATCCTCTACAGTTCTTCGTGGTAATCGATGTTTTCACCAAGTATACTGATCCGCATATCAAAGACAAGTACAAGACTCTAACACAAACAACAGCACGAGTTATTGGCGTTTGCTTTTGTGGTAAGTTTAAGAAATTTTCCAAAAACATAATATAAACAACAACTAAGACATACAAGTAGATCCAGGCTGATTAACCTTTTTTAGAGTCGGGGATTTAAAAATGAAGGTCACTAATGCCACTGATTGGTTTAAACTACCAAAAAAGAATATTCTAAATTCTGAAACTGGCTCCCCTGGGTCAATCAGAAGTTGCCTGAAACTCTGGGGCTGAGCAGCCTTGAAGTAAACTGATAAGAAAGCCATAAGGACTATCCTAAGATTAAATAATTATCTGTTTTTCATTTCGTTATCGTCCTTAAAACTGTAACTAAACTAACTGAAACAAGTTAAACAACTGAGAGGGAGAGTCGAACAAATTAAGAGGTTGATAAGTAGTTACCTATAGTTAGTTATCAGCTTGACAATTACAAAAAAAAAATGCACTCACTATAAAAAGCCCGAAACTAAATAAAAAAGTTGATTACATACATTTCATAGCGATACGAAAATACGAGTCAATTGATAAATATAAGTGCACACTTTTATCCAAACAAGTGTAGGTACTCAATGCCGTCAGATCACATCGTCACGATTCGTTTGATTACACAGGGGCATTTGTAAAAAAAATAGGTTGTTATAGGCATATAACACGGAATGACATCATTTGACTTTGCATATCTATATATTAATACGTGAAGCAAAAACTTTGTACCCCTTTTTATGAAAATTACACGGACGGAGTAGTATGATATTTGGCACAGTTAAAATTTTTATATGGAGAAGGAGTGCAGAAAGCTAATATTTCAATAAATAATGTATTAGCAATACTTTAAATAAATAAAAAATCAAACTTATAAATGGAATTTCAAACAGAGGGCGATCATTAAATATTAAATATATTAAAAATCTGCGCTGTATTTACTAGCGGACAGAACCTCTGTGAATTAAGTACCCGCATAAGTACTTATTGTAAACAAATATTTTTTTTGCAAGACGTGATGACATTTATGTAAAAATATCAGTGATGAACACTTTAGGTGTTTTTATTGTTGTAAAAATGTTAATACTGATGTCGATTTCCATTTCAGTTGGCTTAGGGATCGCTTTGCCACTACTGGAGCAAATCATCAACATTGTTGGGGCGTTTTTCTACTCCACGCTGGGTCTGATCATCCCAGCAACCATTGAGACTGTCTTCCGCTGGGACGACCTCGGCAAATATAAATGGGTGCTGTGGAAAAATCTTTTCATAGGGATATTTGGCTTAGTTAGTTTAATATCTGGCTGTACGGTAACTATTATGGACATAGTTAAGATTGTAAATAGTAGAAAAGCGTAAGCGGTTATAATATTATGTGTTGTGATGCAATATTATGTACATTGTCTTTCTTACAGAGTCTTTCTTACTTAGTTATAAAACCCAATGCTTCTTGACAGGTTCGTTGGTTGAGTGGTAAGAGACCCTGGCCACGAAACCGAGTGTCGCGGGTTCGAATCCCGTTAGGGGCAAATGTTTCGTGTGATGAACATGGACAATCGTACTTTAGTCATGGATGTCTACAAACTCGTTTACTCAGTATCCAAAGCACAAGCTTAGCTTAGTTAGGAACTTGGGAATTGGTGTGTAAGTCCCGGTTTATTGTAACTTAAAATAAAATCTTGTTAAAAATAAACCAGGTTTTATGTGTGTGTTTGAGTAATGCCTTGGTACCATCTGCTAGCAGATATGCATACGCTACAAGTAAATAAGACTAACATTACTTGATCCCTCACGAAAAGTAGTGATGTTTGAAATAACTCGGTTTGACCATGTTACAAATCTTCCAAGTAACTTTAAGTCGGTCGGTGAATTTTTCCTGAATTTAAATATCAGGGCTCAGACATTTAAGAAGACCCACACAAACTCGTGACTTTTCAACACATTTTAGCTAAGCTAAACGCATGTAAACAAAAATCATTGGTCAGTCATGTTTATCATCACGGTCTATTAGCGCATTTGCATTTGCATAATACCTACACAATATCCTCAGCAAGACTGTGTTTTCTACAAAATCAACTGGCCCGTTGGTCGAGTGGTCAGAGACCCTTGCCACGAAATCGAGGGTCGCGGGTTCGAGTTCCGCTAGGGGAAAAAATAAAATGGACATTTGTACTTGAGTCATGGATGTTTATAAACGTTCGTATGTCTATCCGTTCACCTAGTAACCATAACACAAGCATAAGCTTAGTTTGGAACTAGAGAATTAGTGTGTCAGCCTGGAGAATTTATTTATAACTAATTTATTTAAATATAAATAAACAAATCAAAACGACTTTCCATATTAGCATTTATTATTAAAAAAAAACACCATCCGAATAAACCATATTGATCTTATGATATAAGTTTCACTTTCATATAAACAAAGGTTACATTTTGATGTAAACTGTGTATATCAATATACATAATAATATAAATATATGTAAATACAATTTTGCAAAGAGGCAGGCAGGGTCCAAGAAGCAGCAAACCCATAATTACAAACAAACCCGATTACCAACCAAAAAGTCATCAACAGTCGCCTTTTACGAGATGCAGCGTCATTTGTTTTTGTATCCCAGACCAACACATTTATATGTTATTAATTTTGCTATGTATAAATACGATTTTACGTGTATATACTTTATTTTTAAGTTAAGCTAATCCTAGTATTATAAGTGTTACATTTAAACAATAAATCAGTACTTCAACAAACATATTATGGACTAAATTTTTTTATTCCAAAACCGAGTTCCGAATTGGCTTGAATTTGATAATAACTATGCCCTTTATTATGCACATTATTTAAGGAAAATATCACCACTCTTTATATATAGAAAAACAACAAATCCTCCTAGGTCTCTGATTTATTCTAATAAAGCAATGCCGATTCTAAGCAATTTTACTATTTTTTTCAATGAAAATAAATAAGAATTAATAGGGCTATTTTTTTCAAGCCTCCATTTATATATTACATAATTATAATGGTCAACAGCTTTATAAGAATGTACTCTTATATTAAGACCATAAGCCGGTGTAGTTTTATTAAGTGTAGCATTTGCCACTAAACACAATGCACGTAGTCACAGCACCACTTCTTTATCAGATTTTGTACTCGACATAAATAAATATACCTAATACAATCTGATATAAGGATTATGGTCATAAAACAATTATTCTCATGACTATTCCTTGAGTGGCATCACAGCAGGCTTAGAGAATCGCGAGAAAACATTTTTAATATCGACATTAACACGAAGGAAATTAATAAGAACACTGAAAAACTTAAGGAATACTTACGTAGTGTCGCGTATTGCTAACTTGTTTATAACTGAATGCATTTTCATTCTTTTCCTTAGTCATTTACGTACTGGCACCAACTTAAGACGCTACAAATTTGAGCACGTCTTCTGATCGTCCGTAGGTAATTACCGTCTGTACTTCAGTCAATTATGTCACAATGAGTGTCGATCAAAAAAAGATTCAAGAACCCTACAATCCATTCGATCATCGGGTGGTTGAAAAACCAAATTCGTAAGTCATTATTATTAAATTTATTTTACAATTTTTATTCTGTTTATAATATACTAGTGATAGTTTGTCTGCTAGAATTATAATTATACTGTACCTAATAATTTAATTTTACGACTAATTGTTGTATTATATGTATACTTTTTGTTTTAAATAGTTTTTTAGTGCAAATAGAAAAAAATAAGGATATCATAAAGGATAAACTTAATCTTTGTTTATTTCACTAGTGCGTATCTATATAATCATGACTATTAATATGCTTAAGAAACTTTAAACTACATTTCCAAAATAAACGTATATAGATAGGAATGTAAGGTGTAGAGATGTTTTTCGTTAAAAAGAAGCAATTGTCTTTGTTTTAATCTAATGTTAAGAAGACTATTAAAATACGACGGAAACCTTCCACTCAGTACTTTATTTCTTCTTCCTTATTATATAATCTCCGAGTAGGTTTCTTTACCTACTACAATTAACAAATAAGTACGTCATCGAGTGTTTGTCATAATAGGGTGTATAAAAGTATTTGCCTGTTAAGAACCTTAGAAACACAGGTAAAATAGTACTTGAAGATTTTCTTATTAAACAAGTTATCCGACAAGGCCTTTTATACCTAATCATTTTTAATTATTATATCTCATCCAAGTTGTAATCGTAAAGAAATCTATGGTATTTATATGACAAGATGCATTTTATACCACTCTTTAATTTTTTCCAGGCCTTAGGTAACGTTAATATATCACATTTATGAAAAAAAAAAGAGTAGGTAAAATTTCCGCAATAAAATATCTTGTGCGGGCGGCGCGCAGCAGTATCTACCGACGTAGGTTTTTCAAGATAACTTTGTGATGACAAAACTCAATGTTTTTGTACTAGGTGACATTAAAAGAAAAAAAACATGTATATAGTTATTTTTGCTAACAACTGCCATAATTTGGAAAGTGGTTTTAATTGCATCTTGTATATTTATTAGACGGCTGATTATTTAATTATTAGATGAAAAATTACAGTTCAGGAAGGCGATACAACTAGTTTTGAACTAAAATTAAATATTTCCAAGCTTAGGGGTATTAAGGAGCAATGCCCCAACTTAAATTACCATTGTAAGGTACCAAAATGCTCTCAGGGGTTAGATGAATAAGTCCAAATAAGACGCCGAAATCACGAATGTCAACCTTTTTCATTTAATTTTAAGAAATACCATCAACTATGATAATAGCAAACTGAGACCCACCTTGGTAGAAGCATATCAGAGTGTGAGTGAGTAAGTACTCTTACTCTACTCGTGAAACTGAGAAGTAACCACTTTTGACGATAGATTTAACTGACCACTTAACAATCAGCCCTTATTCTTTTTTTTCTCTACCCGGCAACTGCATCAACTAGCTTTAATATATTTCATTCATGTTTCTTCATAGAGATATCAGGTCGCTTGCTAATCTGGTCAAGTCCTCCTTGGGCTCTGGGCTGTTGGCTGTGCCCTTGGCGTTCTCAAACTCCGGCTGGGCTGTGGGGATCATCGGAACTATAATCATCGCCTTCGTCTGTGCACACTGTGTACAAATATTCGTAAGTTTCTTTGCTCTATCACACACTCGCTTTTTCTATTTGTATATCTTCCTCTCTGCGTTCTCTTTCTCACTACCTGACCACGTTCTTTCTCATATTTCTCTATTAAACACGACGACTTAAGGCAGCTAAATCAAAGAGAATACCTGGATTTGATTTGAATGATTTATCCACGTAAACCAAATTCCTTACAAACACTTATTAAAAATTTATCGGAGATTATAAATGTAAAAGGACGAATAAAACTTAAGCTTTCAAGCTGATGATGAATTACAATTCAATGAATTATAAATCTGGATTTACACATAGATGACTTTCATCTCGGAAAATCTCTTTAACAGACCGAATTTAGTGCGAACAAGTAGCTACGGTATAGACGACCATCAGACATGTTATACATTAAAAAAAATTAAAATCATCATCTTCCTAGTTTTATGTACCGTGCTTAGTTGAGGTCTGCTTAGAACACTATCCATGATTTAGCGAATCTGGTAATTAAATTGCGACTACCGATCTGACCCTAAGGATCCGTAACCCTAAGGTTACGAAGGAAGATAAGGGAACCAGACAATTTTTGGATCATGGTTACAAATTCAAAGTTGTTTGAATTTGCAGGTTTCATCACGATGTTTTCCCTCATAGCCGAGCTAGTATAAATACGTACATAGATTAGAATAATCAATAGGTACGTGCTCGGGTTTGAACCCGCACCCCTCGGTTATGAGGCGCGTGTCATTGAGCTACCACCGCTCTCCAGAAATATAAAATATTGAAAATATGTATATGTAAATATGAGGCCGAGTATTGGCAATGAGTAAAAACTCACGGTCACACGATTATGGTGATTCACAATTCACACAAAACATTATATCCGCTGGTATGATGATTAAAAGTAAATTAAGACCCAATGTGACAACCTGACAAAACTATTGTGATTTTATTAAATACATAATGATGGACTATTTACTTTTTGAATTCTCCCAGGAACTTGTAATTACACTCATTTTTGCTACTGTTCATAATGTTGACTATTATGTTCATGTATTCTTTTTAGATGACTCTGGCTTAATTAGACAGGTCTTCTACATTTTGTTCGACGGGACATCATAAAATCCGTTCGCTGATACATTCAATTTACGTTCAAAAAAATTATAAGATACGTATACCTAGGTTTTAACCAAGATGGTTGAAATACTAGCACTAGATATACGTAAAGTTTCACAAAACATCGTTAATTTAATCTTTATTTAGGTACCTTTAGGCATTCATTAGACATTATTTGTCTTTAATTATTTTTTAAATCTAATTTTTAAAACTCACTTTGGGTCGTTGCGCCAATTTAGTTAGTCAGTTATTTAGATTCATTTAGAGTAAGATGAGAAACTAAATTCTTACAGTTTGTCATCTTATTCAGTCATTGTCATATTTTTCCGTCAGTTAAATTACTAAAAAACTTCGTAGGCTTGTTTTTTATTTTGTCCAGTGACAATTACAAAGATACAGCCCCGCGGTACACATCATTCAGTTCCACGGAGTATTTCTATGGTCTGTGTTCAGCTCATTAACATTTCGCGCTTCTTGCTCTTAAACTACGTTAAGTGATTCCTAGACAATTTATATCTATACTTATATTATCAAGCTAAGGAGTTTGTTTGTTTACTTGAACGCGATAATCTCAGGAGTTATTGGTCTAATTTGAAAATTTATTTTAGTGTTAGATAGACCATTTATCGAGGAAGATAAAAAGAGATCTATAAAACGTACTCGGGTGAAACCGCGGGCACAGCTAGTCTTTGATAAAGCAAAAAAAACTAATACAAAAATATTTTGATCGAGATGCCAAGCTCTCCGAATATGAGATTGACAATGAGTTGATCTACCATACCCCGGCATACTATTATTCTCTCCTGCCCTTATCTACGAACACCCATGGGTAATGTTAATATATTCATCAGGTGGAGACGTCACGAGGATGTTGCGAATTGGAAAAGAAACCTTTACTGGGCTACGCGGAGACGTGCAGTGCCGCCTTCGCAAATGGACCCAAGCCTGTGCGACGGCTAGCAACGTCTGCTAGGTAAATTTAACATTAAATCTTAACATCTCATCGCTTTATTGTTTTAACGTAGATGTTGACAGACATACATAATTCATCCTCTTAGCGTTATGTTCCGTGTTTAGACTGGGTCCGCTTAGACCATAATCCAAGATTTAGAGAGTCTGATAATTACCTTGAAGCGACTTCCAATCTGAACTTCGTAACCCTTATATAGCCAGAAAATTTTGCATTATGGTTACACATCCGTAGCTGTTGAAATGTGCAAGTTTCATCACGATGTTTTCCCTCACCGCCGAGCTAGTGGTATAAATACGTACATACATTTGAAAAATCCAGAGGTTTGTGGCCAGATTTGAACTTGGAACACTCGGTTAAGAGGCGCGTGTCCGTACCATTGACCTACCACCGCTCATACATTATTACAGAGCATCGATTCATCAAAGTGAGGTGTTACACTTTATATACTAAATCGTATATTTCTCAATAATTTGTAAATGTTATCTAACTTTTCTAATCATTCAATAGTAAGTTCAGTATACTATAGGTAATGTTACGTCACATTATTGTTATACAAAATATAACGGAACTTGCCACCAAGGAAAATATAAATGGTAAAATCAGTAAATCTTTATTTTTATTCGTTTGCACCGTAATCAATATAATCATAAACTATAACGAACAATAAACAAGGAAACTTACCAACATTTAATAAACATGTACAATTAAGTATATTATTATGGCCAACCAGCAGACACTCTACTTTCGTTTAATTCCATATCTTTCTTTTTGCCACACAATAACGAGATTGTTATGAAGGTATATAATTTTTACATAAAAGAAGATTTAAGGTACTTTCCTACATTACAGAGATTCTATATCAATGAGATAGCGATTAATAAAATTAGGTCTACTATTATATCTATATGATATGTTGACAGGCCCGTTGGTTGAGTGGTCAGAGACCCTGGCCACTAAACCAAGGGTCGCGGGTTCGAATCCCGCTAGAGGCAATTGTTTCGTGTGATGAACATGGACATTTGTACTCGAGTCATGGATGTTTATAAAAGGTATTTAAGTATGTCTATCCGTTCCCCTAGTATCCATAGTACCTACAAACATAAGCTTAGTTTGGAACCAGGGAATTGGTGTGTCAGTCGGAAGAATGTATTATTATGTCTCTCGGCACAATCACGGGACAAGCCCGGGCCTTTGAGGCTTGCATGGGGACATGGGTATTATTATTATTATTATATTATTACTACTCATATATAAATCCCTAAAGTAGAACATTCGAGCTTCGTTTATCAGGCTGCTTCGTCTAGTGATACAAGGCTTTAGCCACGCACGCAATAATAGAAACTACCCTTTTTACCTATATCTATTGGTTATCTCTGTGGGTTTTCTAGTCAGTATAAGTACATAGCATAGAACATACATAATATATGTATGTGAGTTTCAATCTAAAACATGGTTGTGCTAGATAAACAATTTAATAATTTAAAACCGCGAGTAACAACTAGTACTTAGTATGGAGAAAATTGAACCTAAAAGTCTAATTGACATTTTAATTCCGAACTAAGTAGCCTTAGCACTTTTATTACGAATAATAGATTAATTAATCTTGGCTCCTAGCACAGAGCCGCTACCGAATGCACTATAGAGCCAGTCAATTCCTTCTTAATGTTAGTAAATATTTAATGCTTTCATCTTTATGTTAGTAAGTAATCTTTTTTTGCAGAGTATTTGCCGAGTTTTCCCTGTGCTTCACGTACATCGGAGTGTGCTGTATCTTCACGGTACTCATTGCGGATTCAATTAAACAGGTTGGGTAGCAGCTCCAGTGCTCGAAACTTTATCGCTCTTAAAAGCAAAACGCCGTCACAAATCACATTTAGTGATAAACAATCATAAAATTTAATCCGGTAGTCCTTTCTTCTGGTGCGCTTTTGAGTGCTGTCAATCCGGTTAAGTATACATAGGTATTTTCGATTGATAATCGGCAATTAGCGCTGTTATTTTGTTTTATAACATATTTGTACTATCTTAATATCTTAAATGAAACTGAAGAGTTAGTTTGTTTGCTTGAACGCGCTAATCTCATGAACTATTGGTCCAAATTGATTTTTTTTTTGTTGTATATTTTATTTATCGAGGAAGGCATATATAACATTAATTAATTAATAGCCTATATAACATTAACCATATACGCGGGTAAAACCGAGGGCGCAGCTAGTTCTAAAATATAAGTTGTGTAGCCGACAAAATGGTCCTGAAACAACTTGGTTCTAATGCGTCAAAACGGACGAGTGATTTAGGTATTTTTACAATCTACTGGCAAAGACATTAGGGTGTTCTTAGATAAATAGTTACTGTAAAACATCATTGTAATATATCACTGATAACAGTGACTATATAGCATAAGCCCCAGTTATTCAAGTAAAGTGCATGTATATTCCATCAGTCGATATTATCAGTCCTAAAATATATTGTGTCTAAACAACGCGAAATAATATAGGTACTGTAAAGGAATGACGGTAACATTGAAAGATTAAAAAGACATATATTTACAAAGACTTTATTGATGTAAATTAGAAGTACAAACTGTTCTGTAAAAACGCTAATGTTATCGAAAGAGGTCAAGAACCACTACTATCGTATAATAATGATTGTTTCATTAGAAATTTGCATGCTAAAAGTTAATTCCTATTTTTGTTTATAAAGGTGTTTAAAATACCTACTTGTTATAAAATCAATTATTATTAAGTAGGTACATCGCATAAGAATATAATGTGGGTAAATACAAGTATTATTGGTCTCATTGCGGATATAGCAATATATTCAACCTAGAAGTTCTCTTAACAGCTGTTTAAGAACTCAGCTGTTTAAACCCAATAAATGTTTAAATAACTTTGTCCTCTGTATACCGTTTAAATATGAATAATAGGTAATAAGTCATCTGAATTTGATCACTACAGTTGTGTGGCAAAAATGAGACTGTTATGATGAAAATTTATTTATTACATTTTTGCGACAAACAATTTCTAAAAAAATTTTTTTTTTAATACCTTGTAAACAAATGAAAAACCAAATTCTAAACTAAAAACCAGCATCAGAGCACAAAGAGTTATTTTTTGTTTATTTATTCATAATTTAATAAGGTCTATGTACTTATTTCATAAAACAGATTAATTAGAAAAAAAAACTATTTAAACCTACATAGATAGCATCCCATTTTTGGTACGATCGTTTAAAAAATCTTTTTTTTTCAGATATTGGACACATATTACCCTGTCGCCATTTTTCCAGTGCAATATTATTGCCTTATCATATTGGTGCCAATTTGCCTGATGTGTCAGATCAGGCACTTGAAATATTTGGCACCTTTTTCGCTGCTTGCCAACATTTTGCTGATGACGACTTTCGCAATATGCCTCTACTACATATTTGGTGGAGAAATAAAGTTTAGCGGCAAGAAGGCGTTTGGAGAACCTGCGAGATTTCCAGCATTTCTTTCGTGAGTTGACACAAGTATTGTACCTACCTATAAGTATTTAAAAAAATCAGGGGGATATCATGTATGTTACTAACTGAAGTAAAAATATTATAAACTACATTCAGGACACTAATTATTATAAAATTATTCTAATCAGATATTTCCTAGTAAAACTGTTTTATAATAAGGATGGTACTTGACCATCAAATTGAACTACTTTTCTGAGATGCCCTTAAACTTGAGAATTTTTATATTCACTATTGCGTATTCTATCAGCATCTCATAATAAATCAGTAGAATTAAAATTAATTTAAAATACAAATATTATTTGCATGCCAAACCACAACTAAGATGGCGCAAAATATGCGTATGGAGTCCGGCTAGGGTCTTTCAAAAATGTTATATAATTGGGATTTGAATTCAGAACAGTGATCTTCGCGATGGAAGGCATCGGCGTGGTGATGCCAGTCGAGAACGCCATGAAAAAACCGCAACACTTCCTGGGCTGCCCCGGCGTGCTAGGTATCGCCATGGGCCTGATAACCGTGCTGTACGGTACCCTGGGCCTGTTTGGATACTTAAAATACGGAGATGTGCTTAGAGGATCCATCACGCTCAACTTGCCAGTTGATGATTGGTAGGTTGATTGATTCGAATTTAGAATGAACTTTTTTATGTGTAACCATGACTATGAATGTAAAAGACTTTGCTTCAAAGGTAAAATACATAAGGGCTTTTAAATTTTCATAACAAAAGACACGCTTTTTAAATATAAACCTTAGGATATATAAGTTTGAAAGTATAAAGATATAAGATTTTTACGTTATATTCTCATCAGTCTTATATCTCATATCTTCTCCGTAGACATATAACGACAAATTAAAATACCTCATATTGTAATTACCAAGTATTCTATCTTTTGCTGTTTTAGGAACACACATTTTACCTTAATGTTAAACTTAACAATTTATCACGATGGCAAAACTAACATAGGTATATGGTATTAGATAAATTAATTTTAACTATTTTAATAAACTAAAATTTTAACCTGTTCCAGGCCAGCTATTTGTGCAAAGTGCTTCATAGCCCTGTCCATCCTATTCACGTACCCTCTGCACTTCTTCGTGGTGATCGACATATTCACTCGCTATACGAAACCCTACGTCAACGAGCAGTACCATAATGTGACGCAGATCGTCGCACGCGCATTCATTGTCTGTTTCTGCGGTAAGATCTTGTTGACATTATATTCATACTAATATTATAAAGAGGACAAAACTATTGTTTGTTTGTTTGTATCAAATAGGCTTGAAACCTACTGAACCGATTTTAAAAATTCTTTCACCAGCAGTAAGCTACTTTATTAGCAAGTAACATAGGCTATATCTTATCCCAGTATTCCTACGGGCAGGGGAACTACGTGGGTGAAAGCGGGGACACATATACATAAGGAATTATCTAAGTTCCTCTACATTCTTTACATAAATACCAGATTCTAAGCTGGAAGGCTAATTAAAAAGTTGACCCTATTTGGAAACACCAAAACAGACTACGAATAAGGTGCGATTTTTTGTATATATAAAACAAAAAAAGCTTTTCACTTTACCCTGGGAGACAACACTGTTAATTCCCCCCAGTTTTCAAACATATATTACTTTAAATCATACTTATTCTAGGTCAATAATTAACAAATGTATAGATTCTCTCACGTTCCTTTATTACTGGCATAGAAAACAGCTCGCATTAATATGTTTTTGTTCTGTCCTTTGTAATAGTTCATTATCCTAGAATAAAAATAGCCTGTCAACACATATATTTAGGTCAAGGCCGATCCGGCTGCCAAGTTCCTTTCAAATCTTTTTCACCGTTAATACGTAACTGAGCCAAAAAAATATCCAAACATTGAAAACAACATAACAATCTTTTGTTTTTATTCTATATGTAAAATTATGGGACATAACGCGCACATACACGGCTATCTCTGATTTAATGAATAGCACATTTGTAAAATACAATTTGACTAGATACGTAACAAATTAATTCGAAAACGATACTATACTTTCTTTCATCTCGCGGCTACTTCAGAATTAACGATCGCTAAAATTGTGTTGTCTCCGCCAGAATTGAAGCCGTGACCTCATTATCGTTTAGTTTAGAAGCCACTGAGCCAAGAACGCTGGCCGATGAACCGAGCAAAAAATATACTCGTAGTAAAACTGTATTTACGAACTGTTTCGTCACACTAAAACTGTTGAGATTGTAACGTCTTGATTTGTTGCGTAAGTTTGTATTTTTTTCATCCCAAAATATTTAAAATGCTTTAATGACGTAGCTGTAAGACTGGTGTGGTTTGTTTTCAAAAATAATAATATTTTGTTGACATCACGTAAGTTCATCATTAAATGCTGAACCGTTACAAAGGGAAGGGATGCTTTTTATATAAAGTATGTGGTATATTGCTACAGATTATGCTGTTATACTGCTGTCGATTAAAAATCCATTATTTATAAACATATACAATTCTTAAACCATTATAATCACGCTCAAACAAACAATATCACGTCGTCATAATTACTTATAAGTATAAGGCGTTCTAGTTTTCGAAATAGATATACATATTTTATCTCTAAAACATTAATTAGCACCGGTGCCGGGTTTCCAAATTGAATAAGTATTTATGCCATGCCCTAGCCAGCATTTATTATACCGGAACATAACATGATATAATGCAAGGGACAAGAATGTAAATAAAGCACTAAAATAAACTATAATTACGTGACGATCGTCCTTACGGATACAATTGCTATAGCATTGAATAAATTCCAATTGATTTTGCTACTTTGTCTGTAGTCAGATGTGTTTCGGGTTAGATATATCAATTGCACTTAGTCTCAGAGCAAAGGTAAGCTTATTATATACTGGATAGCATTTTATCTTTACATTGTATAAAACAAAGTCACCGGTTCTGTCTGTTCGCTTAGATCTCTTAAACTACGCAAGGGATGTTGATGCGGTTTTTACCAATAGATAGTGATTGAAGAGAAAGGTTTATATGTATAATTTCATATTGTTTTATGGTCACCATGCGAAGCCGGGGCTGGTCGCTAGTTATATATAAAAAAGCGTCTTAGATAAGACGCTCCTTTATCTATACTTATAATAAATCTGTAGAGAGGTCAATTCTGTACATGAAATATATTTTCAAAATAACTATCAGGGGGTGATTAGTGATCGATACTGATGCCAAAAATGCAATCAGTAAAATTGTTGTCTGTCTGTCTGTCTGTCTGTCTGTATGTTCCTTATAGAAACAAAAACTACTCGACGGATTTTAACGAAACTTGGTACAATTATTCTTCATACTCCTGGGCAGGTTATAGTATACTTTTCATCACGCTACAATCAATAGGAGCAGAGTAGTGAAAGGAAATGTTGGGAAAACGGGAGAAGTTACTCCTTTTTTAAGCTTCTGTCGCGTGTGCAGCCTTAATGGTTAAAGTTACATAGAAATCATGTATGACGGAAATAGTCTATTTAATATTAACCATAAACGCGGGTGACACCGCTGGCACAGCTAGTATATAATAAAATTAATATATACTTACTTGTATTTATTTTTGTGCGTAATTTAAAGTTGGTGTCATTAAGATTCTACGACCGTTGTGGTTTTGTATAATTCTGTTACAAATATCATGTTGGTTTTATAATAAAGCCTATCGCTCACATTATAACGTAATTAATATTACTTCTAATAGATATATAAACATAAGTTAAAATACATACTTGTACATTTATCTACTTCTCAAAAAACATTAACAGTTATATTGCCCACGAAAAATGTTTATCACAGACGTAAATAGCAAAGTCCGGAATTTATAGATTAAATAAAACTGAACTATGATACAAAATAATAAATAAATATGCAAGCATATTATAAACCGTGGTTGTAAACTATAACATTTTCCAGAATTTGTTAATGTGCAAAGTAATCATTTGCATTTTTATACTAGCTAAGACTAAGTAACAAAGGCTATTTAATTTTTCGATATGGTTTATAAAAATCAGGTTAATAATGTTTTTTCCTAATTTCAGGTGGAATTGGTATAGCCCTACCCATGTTGGAGCAAATCATTAATCTGGTGGGCGCACTATTTTACTCAATTCTTGGCTTGATCATCCCCGGAGTAGTCGAAACGATATTCCGCTGGGAAAACCTGGGACGATTCAACTGGATTCTCTGGAAGAATGCAGTCATCGTATTGTTTGGACTCTGCGCTTTAGTCTCCGGATGTACAGTAACTGTGTTAGACATAATCAGTATTATTAATAGAAAAAGTGAATGATAATAAGATATACATGTTTTTTAAAAGTAGATATACATGTTTTTTAGAAATAAAGATTATCTTTTAGGCGCTAAGCGTATTGTAAGCAAACAATTGTTACAGAAATAACCTAGAATATGATATGTTTTCTCTTGCCACTGTAGAAAACATCTCTTTGTAAAGCAAATGAATACAGAACTATCGGTACTCATTGATAATAACAACAATTTTTCAGAGAATTTGTGAGATTGTATAGGTTTTTGTGTGAATTGATAGCGCGAAGACTGACTGCTTATATTTATAATGTGTACTCTAACTTAAATAAATTAGATATGCTTATAAAGCGCGTGTCATTTTGCTTGTATTAAATTCAGTATAGGTAATAGTTGCTAGCCTTATCCAAACTCGCCTTAAATACGCAAAGCGTAAATATCTTATCGATGGAGTAATTTCAACGAGTATTTATTGGATCCGCTAACTCGTCCGTGAAAGTAGACTTTTGAGTCTAACTACAAGTGCGCATTTGGCAGACGAACAACCAAGGATTTAATTAAATTAGATCAGAGGGTTATTTACATGGAAATTTTACGCGGATTTTAACTCAATAGACTTCTATTCGAAAAGTTGTATCGGTATTCTTAAAGACGCAAGGCATATTTGATTCAGTAGACTTGAAGATAGAAAGCAAAGAAGTTGTCTCTACTGCAGCTTGCAGCAGACTGACATTTTCTTCCAAGTAGTTATATCATATAAGCATTTAAATTTAAGTGAAAAGCCGAACAAGTGTGTTATTACGATCATTAGTACAATAAATTAAAGGTATATATCCAGTTATAAACAATGTAGAAGTAAATCTACATTTCATTGCACTAAGGCGTTTTTATCCCTCGTAAGTTCACTCGACAGTAAAACTTATTTTTATTGCTTTACGTATGTTCCACAATAAATCTGAAGCACGTGCGTTCATTCATTGATGCCTAATACACGCGACGCGCCAAATGCGCAGTTGATATAATGCCGAGACTATGTAAGATCTAGTATTAAGGGAAAATATTCAGTATCATCAAAACTGATCTAAACAATCAAAGTACAAAGTAGCAATTGCTATAATTGCCGGAGCTTGATGCTAGAAGCCAAAAACGATAGCGGGCCAATGAATTAGGGACATGGGAATACTTTGTAGCGTGTTACATGTGTTTCACCCAAATTATATAATTGATTTCCTTACATAGTGCCACGTATTTGTGCAGATTATTAACTAAAATAGATCAGTCTTTTATATAATATCACACGGCAGAACTGACAAATAATTGTATCCTTGAAGAATTCTAGGTGACCTATCTATAGAAACTGCAAAGTACAATGTTAACCAACAAATATCATATCACAACCTCGACAAATAAGAAACACAACGTTATGTATTGAACGCTGATATATGTAGTTTATAGGTACATATGTCATGTTATGCCATGCCCTGACCTCCAAAGGATTTTAGGGACAAGTCATAATGCGTAAGGATCGCGCCGTATAGTTCCCTTCAGCTCCTTCTGCCTACCCCGCTAGGGGAGTGGCGTCAAGTTTACAATAGTAGTAGTAGTGAGTAAGTAGTCAGAATGGGAAATACGAGTATGTCACGTAACGATGTTTTTTTCTAATATATACAAACAGCAACAGATTATCAGTTTACTCTATCATTGAAATTTATTGAAGACTCATGTGAGTGAAATTTCCTTTAAGTGTAAAATAAATATCTTACGAAATAACGTTTTGCATTTATTTAGAACTAATTAATGAATAAATCAATTTTAATGATTTCTATAATCGCTACCTGAAGAAACATAGGTTTACCTACCAACCTATGAATTATAGGAAAAAATAAGTATATTTTTTACAACACGTAATTTTGTATTGTCTCTCATAATAGCACTAAGGACATGTGTTCAATAAAAGATGTAATTACTTGGTACTCTTTTGAGTTTAAAATAATACTAATGAGTTAAAATTAAAACTAACTTCGTCTGGCAATGACATTTCTCATTCTAAGTAGGCGTGACTAATTATCTGTAAGAAAACACCATCATTCGACACGAACAGTCCCTCAAATGCGAAAACAAAGCGTAGGCAGGTTAAAATTGAAAATATTATTATGCGAGTCACGCTGCGGGTTAATGTTAAACAAAAATATATATATATATATAAACTTAATATAATACATAAGGCAAATATATATTTAATATATACAGACAATCTGGTATTCCCGAAGGGTAAGGCAAATTAATTTAAAGTTCCTCGAACCCTTAAACCACATTCAGTTTTAAAAAAAATTGTTTCTTCAATATTTAATTAAATATAACAACAATATAGACGAGACCCCCTACTCTACAGCGGAGTAACTTAGATAGGTAATTTCCTCCTTTCCACAATGGATCTTTATCAAATGTCTCCCCTCACAGGTTCCGTAATATTACTATGATTTATCATGTGTAAATAAATTCAATATAGCATAAAAGTGGAATTCGCAAACATTGGATTAAATAACTCAATAGTTTATTTACTAATCGTCTCAAATAATTTATATTTAGTTTCACAATATAAAATTAACATAAATGCATCAGTAAACTTGTGCCTTCCTATAAGTTTATTAGATAAAATTATGTCATAAAAAAAAAGAAATTCTGTCGAATTTTAGAACCTCCTCCTTTTTTTGAATTCGGTAAAAAATTTGAAACTAAATAACAGCTTATGATTTTTGTTTATTTTTTTTTGCATCATATCAGTGAATTTCATTCAATCAAATGAATTTCAGACGGGCTCCCAATTTAGACGTCAATGCCAATTTTAAATCTGATTCATCGACCCAATGATCAATGAGGGAACAATTAAATAGCATTTTACTTGTGGCAGAATATAGCTACGCTACACGAAGAACCAGTTCTGTTCGACCAGAGATATGTATGATATGTTTATTTATATGTAGGTACGTATAAATGCGGGTTTATAACATTGTTCTCTATCCTTGTAGATCACACAATTGAGATTTTCTTATCTTACGTACCTACGTTAACATATAATAACAGTCAAATAATATTTTATTTTAATTTTGGACGCCTAAATATCTAAAACAAACGTTTCTAAAGCTATGCGACAAAAAACTCGATTACATCTTAGGTCGTCAACCAAAAAGGGATGAGACTACAGAAACCTTTGGCCATAGGTATCCAAACTCATACTCAGTAACGGAATAAATGTTTTCAAGGTAGATGTAGGAACTATCCCTAAAAACATATCGCTGTGATAGCTAAGATAGATAAAGAAGTACCTACACTTAAATACAAAAAAGTACATTTTAGGCAAACAATTAACCTTTTTGTAGCACGTATCAGTACTGATCGTTACCTGATGTGGGTTACTTACCCAATTTCTAATTATACACACCCTAAGCTCTTTCCGATGCCAAACTCAGAATCACGTGTAAGTAAATTTTCTAACGCTATTTAAAGACGCCACAGTACAGTGCGTGCCAAATACTTTATTTTGTTATAGTCTAAGCCCCAACTACACTCCGAGATGATAGTATTGCGACTTAGAAAGATGGTCTGATGATAATAATTTACATTGTTTAATAAGCTTTCACTTATATATGCAGGTGTCCAAACTCTATTCTGCCAAACCCAAAATATCATATCAAAGCGGGTATCGGGCTAAGCGCAGGTAGGTATGATGTTTCGTAGTTTGCCATCAATATATAAGGACTGAGAAGATAACTTATTCGTAGTATGAATATAATTGATATAGCTTAAAGCCTTAGTAACATCTAGAAATTATTATTTGATTAAAAAAATAGTGCACCGCTTTCAATATTAACCCCCATTTTACGTTATTACCTACCGTTCTCTACGAATCCTACTAAACTTTATTTACTTACTGAAGAATTGAACAAGGGTAAGCCTATAAGTATTGCACACTTATTTCAATCAACAATAAACACTAATGACCTCATTTGGACTTCAATCTGTAATAACCTATAAATTTGTATGATGCCAACATTTTATTAGGAGAAATTTTCAATATAAGTCATAATATGACATTGACAGCGTTCATGATTAAATAAAAATGATTGATATCTAGCTAGTCAATAGCGTATTTGTCCCAGGCAATTTGTATTATTTCGCCGTTTAAAAACGCTCGCAGTTATGTATTATGCCGAAGGCAAAATGTATATTGCGGTCATTATATAGTATGCCGCAAGTATTTAGTTTAGGTCAGGTTAGGGAGTAGTAAAAATAATACGTACGACGACGAGCGAAGTGAGGAGGAGTGTTAGGTACAACTACGACCCTACAGCCAGAACCGAAGAAGAACAACCAACGTCGAAATTATAACAAATTATTGAGTTATAGCCTTCAGTATAATACATAACTGACGACGCCGTATGTAAACGGCGGAATCATTCAAATTGCCTGCGACATATTCACTAACAAAAATTGGTATATTCATAAAAATATTTTAGCAATTTCAAATATATCGGACATTCGGACAATATTTAAACTTTAATCTGTTCAAACATAGCCAAAATGTATCAAAACACCACTGAGATATACCTAGCTGTCTTAAACTACTAAAATACCGATTGATATCTTCCATGAAAACGGATTTTTACATGGGTTTTGTATGGTTCTTTATATTTTAACGTACATACTCTCTGTTTCTTTTCTCTCTCTAATCAACTTTCTAAAGTTCAAACCTTTATAATTTAATAAATATATCATCTCTCAAATCAAATCCGTCAAAAAGACAATGTTCGCCATCTTATAATATTTCAGATTTTTAGAAACCTGTACCAAAAGGGCTATGTATATTTCCATGTTATCCGTCCTCCCACGTCCGCATAACTAAGGATTTGCTTTACTTTTCTTCCTATTTACTGTGTAAGTAGATGTTCTGTGACCCCAGTCATTTCTTTCCTCGTACATAATAAACTGAATTAATTCGACATGAAGGCTAATTAAACGTACAGCCGTTCTTTAAGATAATTTTAAATAGAATTAATTAAATTGCGAATCATGATTTGTGCAAATATTGAATTATTAACAACCCAATATACAATAATTAAATAGAACACAGTTTATTTATCAAGCATGATTTTTACGTTGCTTTATAATCTTATGTAAGTATGTATATCTCATATAATCAGATCTAGATAAATAAATAATAAATAAATAATAATAATTTTTATTTTCATAAAGCATAACATACAATGATTGACATTGGTCATCACACTAGGCTCGCAGACCTGTGTCGCAATAACCATCGAGTGATTTTCAATAAATTATGCTTATCTATTTCAAAACATTGTAGCTCCGGTTCAGTAAAGCTAAGTTAATTAATATATAATTAGGTTTAATTTATATAACATCTAATTTTACAGACTACGAATAATCACACATGCACAGGGCGTAGAGATTACACTGAACACGAGTAATAGTGTGTTTGAGTGCGCGTGTGTGTGTTTGAGTGCGCGTGTGTGTGTTGTGTGTGTGTGTGTGTGTGTGTGTGTGTGTGTGTGTGTGTGTGTGTGTGTGTGTGTGTGTGTGTGTGTGTATGTGTATGCGTGTGTGTGTGTGTGTGTGTGTGTGTGTGTGTGTGTGTGTGTGTGTGTGTGTGTGTGTGTGTGTGTGTGTGTGTGTGTGTGTATGAAAGATCCAGTAGCCACGATTTAATCATCCGCTTTGCTTGGCGTGGGGTTACGGTTTTTATGGGACATTTTTTGTTAACTTTATTGTAGATAAAAGGAAGGGAATAAAAAGGAAAGCGTTTGGCAAACGTTGAGTGGATTTTAGGTACAGGAACTTTAAAGATACGATTATTTAATAAGGCTTCGTAGTTAGGAGATTTGACTGTTTTTATATGTTCTGCACAGGTGATCCGCCACAGGTACAATTGCCGTACTCTAAGGGTTTTAGCTTCTTTGTATAGAGAATCTGTAGGGAAACGAAAGGGTTTTTTGTACATGACTTTTAGGACAGCACGTTGAGCTCTTTCCACTTCTATGAAGTAGGTTTTGGCCGCTCCTCCCCAGACACTTATACAGTAGATTATTATTGATTGGCATAGCGACGTATAGACCAAGGTAAGGATTTCTAAGGGAGCTGATTGACGAAGGGACTTAAAGATATATAAAATCTTTCTCAGACGGGCTGATACGAATTTAATATGTTTTTTGAAGGATAAGTTTTCATCAATCTGAACTCCTAAGTATTTGACCAGATTAGTTCTTTCAATTGTCTCGCAGTTGCAATTAATAGTAGTTGAGCTTTCATTATTAGTTGAATTATTAGGTTTACATTTATGAATGACTAACTGCGGTAGATTAGACGGAGAAGTGGCGTTGGTTTTGTGGAAGGTTACATATTTTGTTTTGCATGCGTTAAGGGTTAACAGATTACAGTTGAGCCATTTGAATATGCGTGACATACCTTCTTTAGTTATTTTAAGAGTGTTATCCCAAGATTTGGCCCGGAAGAGCACTACTGTATCATCAGCGTAACAAATAATTTTTGCGTTTTCTATATGTAGGTTCAAAAGATCATTTAGGTAAATTGTAAATAGGCTTGGACCAAGGATGCTGCCTTGAGGAACTCCAAAGTATACCGGTAAAGCGTCACTGGTGTAATTACCGACTCTCACGGATTGGCAACGACAGGATAGGTAACTTTCGAACCATTTTAGTGGTGTTCCTCTTATACCGAAACATTCCAGCTTTCTGAGTAGAATCGGCGAAGACACAGTATCAAATGCCTTCGCCAGATCCAAGAAAACTCCGGTGCAACACTCTTTTCGATCCAATGACGTGGAGATGGTATCAACCAAGAGAGAGACAGCATCCTCCGTAGAAACCCTCTTTCTAAATCCAAATTGGGAGTTAGAAATAAAATTATTTTTCTCCAGGTAATGTATTAGACGCTTATTGATGACTTTTTCTAAAAGTTTGGAGAATATACTTAGCAGTGAGATGGGTCTGTAGTTTGATGGAAGGGATTTGTCTCCATCTTTGTGGATTGGAGAGACTATGGCGTGTTTCCAGCGACTAGGGAAAACACCCGTACTGATGCTAAGATTAAAAATGTGTACTAATGGTTCCAATATAATGTGTCGAATTTGTTTAATTAATTTTGGAGTATAACCGTCTATGCCCGGTGCACTATCGTCTTTTAGCTTTAGAATGAGTGAATCAACTTCGTGTACGTCGGTCGGAGAGATGTAAAAGGATTCTGACGGTGAGTAAGGAAATTTGACTTTCGAAGCTAGAGATGTTTCAGTAGCAGAGAGTTGCGAGAGAATCTTGTCAGATAATTTTTTGCCAATGGAAGTGAAATATGAATTTGTTAGATTAAGTGCTTTCTTTGGATCGATGTTAGTTTTTATTAGTTCATATGAGGTATTATTGTGTTTGGTGATGTTGCAAATGTCCTTAATGTTTGTCCATAGTTTTTTCGGGTTATTTCTATTATTAGTTATCTGTTCGTTGAAGTATTTAGCTTTAATTCGGTATAAGAGTTCAGTTAGAAAATTGCGATAGCGTTTATATGAAGTTTGAATGATGTGATCGGCGGGATTATTTTTCGCTTTCTGATGGAGTTTGTCGCGAGTTTTTTGACAACGAATTAATCCAGCAGTGATCCAGGGCTTTAGATTGTCATGGGACCGCTTAATTTTAATAACTTTAGTGTTATTAACAAGAGCTACATTTAGTAGAACAGCGAAGCTGTTAGCAGCCATTGTGGGATCATCATTTTTAAGAACGCTTGACCAATTTGTCGTAGACAGATTAAGGATCAGCCCGTCTATGTCAATTTTGTTTTTAAATCTTTTGGGTGGGCGTGTAGGTGAGGGTGTAGTGGAGAGGCCAGCGATACAAATGTCGTGGTCAGTGATGCTGCTGTTGCATACTAGTCCTACTGAATTTCCGGATGGAGTTTTAACATAGATGTGGTCTAGACATGCCATTTTACGTGTTGGTTCTGTTATAGTAGGTATCAACTGGTGTTCAGCCATGAGACACGTGTAGTCTGCTAATTTCTCACTCGTAATATCGCTAAGTATATCTAGATTCATATCACCCATAACGACTATGGTCTTTGTGGTTTTATGTTGAAGTAAAATATCATTTAGTGAATCTAAAAATTTATCCATGTTGTGAAATGATGGGGACCGATAAACACCTAAAATAAATATATCGTTAATAGTAATTGCTATGTAGTTGCATTCGTCGCAGAGTGGTTCATCAACAATTGGATTCCATTGATCTTTTATATACGCCGTTATTCCACTACTCTTGTTAATCGAGTTTTTTGTACGGAAAGAGGTAAAGCCCGGAATTTGAGGAATGGTGGTATTTTCATGAAGCCAGCACTCAGTGAGGATAAGTATATCAAATTCTACACCAAGGCGGCTTAAAGTAACAGAAAATTCGTCAAAGTTTTGTCGGATGCTTCTAATATTTAAAGTAAGGACTTTGAAATTTAGATTGGATGTTAAATATGAAGAGCAAGTTTCAGGACTGTCAAGTGTCAGACACTCCGTTTCCAGAATATTGTCTATGTCAGATAGAGTCTCCATTTAGGTTTATACTTATATTTTAGAAAGGGAAAGTCCGCACCTGACGTCCTGAGATAAAATGCAAAAAGCTGTTTTATCGATTGCTTGTTGTTGATCAGCGAGTGGAACTGCTGTGCTGTATCGGAGTGTGCTGGGTTAGAGTATGTTGTGTTTGAGTGTGATGTGTTTGGCTGGGCTGTGTTTGAGCGAGTTGTGTCGGAGTGTGTTGTGCTTGAGTGTGTCGTGTTTGAGTGTGTTGTATTTGAGAGCACAGTGTTTGAGTGTGTTGTGTTTGAGTGTGAGGTGTTTGAGTCTGTTGTGTTTATGTGTGGCGTGTTTGAGTATGTTGTAGTTGAGTGTGTTGTGTTTGAGAGTCTTGTGTTTGAGTATGATGTGTTGTTGAGTGTAAGGTTTTGTTTTGTGTTTTGTTGTGATACTTTTAGAGTTGTATCAGTTTTAAGAAAAAAAAATGACAGTGGAAAAGTTTTTAAAGCCGACAAGGGTTCACAAGGACTTAAAATGAGGTTCAAACGGCTTGCAGATCGAGCCACCCACACCAATCTTGTCATCGAGTTCATCACTGTTGTCAATTCGCACTGCTGGCTTGTTGTCAGCTTGTCGAACGAACACGAAACCATTTCGAGTCCAGCAGTACTTGAAATTGTGTTGCTTTGCACGTAGTCTGGCTTCCCGAAATAACTGCCTGTTTTTTCGTGTAAGGCGTTCGTTGATGTACATTGCATTGGGTGGGCCAGCCGTGATTCCCTCTGTCACTAGTCTTCTTTGGCCTTTGCTAGCCTGAAGGATTTCGTTTTTCTTCAAGCGTCGTACTAATTTGACCACAATGGGCCGAGGTTTATTTTCTCGATCATTGTTGGGTGATGATGCCGGTCTTGGTCCAACTCGGGCAACATAGCTGACGTCTGTTTCTTTGAGATCGACCCCCAATTTATTTGTTGTGGCATTGACAATGTTCATTAGATTCTCGTTGATTCCTTCAGGGATACCGATGATTTCGAACTCGTTGCTGACCGCATTTTGTTCCTGTATCTCTAGGTCTCTCTGGGATTGTAACGCAAGACATTTGAGGCTTGATATTTCTCGGTTTGCATCGTCCAATTTTTTTTTGTAGTCTAACAAGGTATCGTTTAAAGTGCTGTTAATGGACTGAAGTTGAGAACTCAAGTCGCTAATTTCTCTCCGCAGTTCAGGTATTACACTTACTTGTTCTCTCAGTTTTTTTATTTCTGCTAATATATCGTTCAGGTTTGCATAGTTTTCTGAATCAGGAGACAATTTTTTGTTGCCTCTCAAGCCTCTAGCCAACGTGTTAACATTAACATTACAATTGTCGTCCGCGTCATGTTCACCGGAGAAGCTGCGATGTATGGGCCTAGCTGGGGTGCGCGAATTATCTCCCTTGGGCAGTGAGACTGTGCAGGAGGGGCATGCCCAACTAGCTCTCTGTTTTTGAGTTAACTTCTTCCATGCATCTTTGTTAAGCGTGAGGCAAAGCAGATCGTATAGCCTTTTGCATTTAGCGCATTCCATGTATTCCATGTTATGGATGTTATTCCCACACGCAGCACAAGATTTCGGCATGATTGTATTATATCGATATAACGGCGCGTCGACAATTTTTTAAAATGCACCACAATTGATAGGTAGGTACGTACGATAACAGGCGGCTCGAGTCGCTCGGCGGGCGCGCTTGCGATGAGTCAGCGGCAGCGGCAACGGGCGCGGGTGGCGGGCGGCGGGTCACGCACGAGCGATGAGCGGCGAGTCGGTGCGCGGCACAGCTATTTGTTTACTTCGGGCCGTTAAAATTTTTTTAAACTTAAATCACTTGTAACTTTTTGACCCGTGGCTTGATTTTCAAAAGGTTTTCACTGTTCGTTAGGTCTTGAAAAGAGCTATTGAATAGTATATTATTTACGAAGAGGTGATAAAGTTTTACTACTAAACGTTAATTAAGTATCTAACAACGTTATTAAACACGTCTTCGGCGAACCGGAGCTCGCGCGTCTCTCCAATAACTCAGCATTTTAGTTAGTCAGTTGGTGTTTAGTAGTTTGGTCTTACTTATAATTAAATTTTAATAAACAAAAACAAACAACATTATAAGGCATATTACCAAGCAAGCACTAAAAATATAAAAGAAAAATACTCGTCAACCATTGAACTATTATTACTACGTAGTAATAATAGCTCAATGTCGTCAACAAACAATTGTCACGTTTACACTACCTATTACTTGTCTGATTTATATTTGATTGGGATAAATTTGATTGTATTAATTTCCATTGAAATACATACGTTTGTATTAAAGTTTATTAAAAACAATCGAGTAACATTCAATTTGTATTATGTTCTTAGGATAATGTAACATTGTTTTTACGGTACTTAAATATCCGGTGCCTTCATTCTGTTTGAAAATGAAATTGAGTTGATATTACAGAATTGGTAATGCACTTCACTCAGTAATCACCCCCGTGCCTCGGAAAGGACGTTAAGCCGTTGGTCCTGCGCCTAACCTCTCTCCGGTCATGTCGAATTGCCTGATTGAGAGTGCACTTGTGTTAGCGCACAAACTTGTGCACTATAAGTAATATCTCCTGCGCAGATGGTTAATCCTCGTTGAGATTGGCCGCCGTAACCGATATCGGTTAGGAGGACATTATTATTATTATATCTGACTTTTCCATTTCTCGGGACTATAGAGTCCCGGACTTTTGGGAGGCGTGCGTGGGGCCGAAGCCAACACGTAGAGGCCCTTTAAAGTCATGTATAATTTTAATGTAATATGACACCAACCGACGATTATCCCTGTATACACTATAAAATGCAGCCAAGGACAACCCCCGGTCAGTGCAGGACTATGGAATGGAGAGGAAGAAAAAAGAATCTGGGCTATTAGGATGAGGTGCTAGTGGACTGGGTAACCGGGACTATGGGAAGAACTATGGCACCTGCCCGATCTATGTTAAAAAACACGAATAAAATGGGCAGGTGGTGACTCGCCACCTCACTGTCATGGGCCCCCATAGGTCGCACACTCAAGGCACGAAGCAAGAGCGACGGTGGGAAACATTGTGTGAGCGGCTCAGGGTGTGGAGAGGTGTGCACCGCTTTCTACCCAGTGGCTTACGCCACTGTGCCAACTCGCGACTTAGGCATGTTTCACTTCCACCCTGCGAGCAAATAGCTCTGACGCCCCACTCTGGACGGCCAGCTAAGGCAAGCCAGAGGTGAGAGTCCTGCGACCCCTGTGGGGTCCACTCCCACCGGCCAACTAAGGCAAGCTGAGAGAGGGGCCTGGTCGACTCTCAGGGGCACGGGTCCCAAAGGGCGTCAATTCCATTCAGCCCGCCACAAGCTGCCCTGGGGAGACTGGTTGCACTGGTAGAGAGTCGCTGCCTTTCATGGTGCGAAAATCAGCGACTCTCACCAGGGGGCGGTGGGGTCGTCACATCCCTACGCCTTTATTATTATTATTATTACTAGTTAGCTTTTATGACGCAAGTACCCAATTCCCAGGACGTGTTCTAAAACAGTTAATAAATGTTCCTAAATCTAATGAAATATTCAATTCTGTACCATATTTTTTAAAGGACATTCTGAGAAAGGACATTTTGCGCCGAGACGATTCTACATACATGCATAGGTTTAAGCACTTACCATCATGTAGGCAGAGTCTGAGATTCAATAAATTCTCTAAACTATATTCAGCCAAAAAATGGAAATACATTAGTAATAAAAAGTTAATTGATTTTTGTATCACTAAGTTTTATCGATTGACCGACATGCTGGGTAAAGACCAGTTGATAAATTATTTTTCAAAGTTAGACTAAGTATCAATAAGTGTGCTAGAAAAACCAAATAATGAATAGACATACTTAACTTGTGCATTGCTCGATTACGAATTACCATATTGACATTCTCGTAAACAGTCCCTTCCTAACCTTCGAACCTACGACCTTTGATTTCATGGCCAGGGTCTCTAACCGTACTTACCTACAAGGTAATTTCATCCTCAATTAAGACAAATAAAAATAACTAGAATCGAATGACGTAGTTGACTTGTTTCTTAATAAAAGGGAAACAAGCTAGTACCGAGTTGAAAGAAAATAGCGCTAAGTGAATATATAATTAAGAAGTTATTAAATATCTTGAGCGGCGGTTGCTCAATGGTAAGGACACGCACCTCGTATCCGAGGAGTGAGGTTCAAACCTGAGCACGTACCTCTGAATTTTTCAAATGTGTGTATTTATACCACGAGCGCGGCGGTGCGGAAATGTTTTCTCTCACCGCCGCGCTCGTGGTATCGCGATGAAACCTGCTAATTCAAACAACTTTGAATTTTTCCAAAAATTGTCTTGTTCCCCTATCTTAGGATTAAGAAGGTCAGACCGACAGTCACTTCATGTCTACCAGACTCGCAAAATCCTGGACCATAGTCTAAGCAGAACCCGTCTAAACACGGGACATAACTCTAGGAAGATGATATATTATATTATATTTCAAGATATTTATATCTTGAAAGGACATCAATTAAAAGGTCCATTGTTAGTGTGGGTTTTAAAATTAATGTGGCAACTATATCGCAAAAGTCGTTAAAGGCGATTTCCGGTGTAGCGGGTATGCATAAGATAACCACCTACACAAATACACTTTTTACAATTTTCCATTTAGGTCAATCCCAGTTTAATTTTTGGCTAAAATTAGGCACAGCACCTTGCTGCTACTTTGACTCTAATCTTCTGGATTGCAGGCTATGAGGTACCTATGCAGGTAAGTATATTAAGAATGTGAACGGACGAATATGTTTTAAAAAGTATCTAATGAAACAAAAAAAAACATCAAGTACACAAAACTAATTCTTGTTCTTAAATATCCTTCTTTAAGCTGCTTATTTGTATATTTAGTAACAGTATCATTAATATATTTGAACTAGATGGTTGTCGTGAACCAACAAAGATGGAATACAATTCTCATCTTTGTTGGTTGGTATAATATGGTCTGTACTGAGTGAAGTAAATGATTAGTTATTACGAATTTATCCAGTTTTTTCGCCATTAATCCGATGCATAATGAACAAGAATTGTTTAACCACTGGATTATGAAAATTCGCTGTTTTGTCTATACTTGAATTTGCTGTTCTTGAATTGGGTTTTAAAATGAATAGACGTTACAACATATTATACTGATTATGAGACAGATGTGAAGTTTTATGGTATTGTACCTGGTAGGTATAAAGTATCAAACAATTTCGACATTGTTTTTATGTCAGCATCGTTTCAGATTAGTGGTGCTAATCCCGTTTCCAGTGATTACATCTTCTTTGTTGATCGTAAATTTCTCTCGTGAAAGCTGTATAATACGACACGTTATCACTGTAATTGAAGCGAAACAAATCGGAAAGAAATTCATGAACCTTTAATGTAAAAAAGAATCTTCATTTTCCTAGACGCCTAGGAAAATGAATCTATCCCGTTTTTGTTGTATTTAAATTACCCAATGTTTTAAATTTTTAATATTTTTAATTATTATGTATTGACAGCTTGTAAAAGAAAAGCCATTTCAATGGTGTACAATTTAATATCAACAGATATTTTAATAACCAGGAGGTTATTTGGAGGACCAAATTATATAACATTTAATTTTTTGTGGGATACAATACCACGTGAAAATGAACGATTTCTTGGGTCACGAACCTTCGCAAAGGTGGGTATGTATAACGAGAGTTAGGTTAAAGTATAGTTTAAGAACGCATAGAAGATTAGCATATCACAAACATTAATTTTTATACATAGAAATATGTTTGCCTTATCGTTAATTTGGTGTAACATATTCGTGAGTAGATTGAAGAATTCGATTTTAATTTTATTTAGTACCAGGTAAATTTCCATCTGCTTAATCAAAATAGATAGATAAGAACCTATATTCGGATATATCATAGAAGCTATAAGCTTCTTATTTTGGCAACAAAAGCAATATAAATAAGCATAAGTTCGAAATATCTTAGCGATGGAAACATAACACTCATTCATAACTCAGTTTATTAAGCGATCTGGAATACCGGCGGCCATGCCAAAAGAGCATGTCAGTGTAAAGGAATTATACATATAGTATATATATAAGTCTTGTCGTAGAACCTACTACATAGACGATCATTGACTGCCGCGCCACACGCCGCGAAACATGTCGCCAGAGCGAAAATATTATAAAAAATAACGTAAAGTAAACAAACCATTAACTTTAGTGAGTGATACAATTAATTATATGTTAGAAGTTACAATACAAAACTGTGATAATGTCGAATAGTTACAACATGAAGGAGTTTAGTTCGACGTAAGTACTTCGTTTGTTTTATTTGGTTTCGCTTATGCGTCCTTATCAAATGGTATGCAATCAAATATATTTTTTTAATTTTATTATGTAATGATGATGCTTGTTTTATTGTCCTAATAAGTGCATACAGTTAAATATTTTTAAAAATTATATTTTAAATTTTTATCGCCATTGATCAAATACATATACAGTGACAAAAGTTTAACAAACATACTTAAAAATCAAACACGTTCTAATTATCTTTAACACCTTTGTTTATGTTTCTTAAATTGAACAACCCAATTAGTGCTCAAGAAGTAGGTATTTTGGAGTTTTCTAAGCGTCACCGCGTCATCTTATCATGGAATTCTACTTACACGCATGCCACAATAATCTTGTTTTATGGTTTTCTTAAATAATCGGTGAATATTATTATTGTTGTACCTATGTATAGATTATACGTAACATATTTTCAGCAAATGAATGCATTTCGTTATAATTTACCTATTTATTCATACCAGACCTGCATAGCTGCAATAAACTATTTTGGGAACATGTAGGCGTACTGAACGCAGTATAAGCAATGCAATGGCGCCAAATTGTATGCGGTACGTTTTCCTGAATTAATAGGGTTCAATATTATATCCAAGGAAAAAAATATGCAATCATTCGTTAATATCATAGACCAATCAATACTTCTATCATACCGTATGTCTCAATTTCCTAAATCTAAAATGAAAATGCTGAATCTTGATTGATTCTGTAAGAATATGGAATGTTGTTTTGTTGTGTGATTTATCTAAGTAACTGAAATAATTTAATAATTTAAATACATTTAATTAGTATGAAGTCTGTACACAAGTATTTAGGTGAAAACATTTCAATTTATACATTTAAAATAGTGAAAACCGGTTACCTATTGCAGAAACTATGTGCGGTGCGTTCCGGCTTATGAAACACATTTCGGACCATGTGTTTCATAAGCGGAAACTCATTAAATTTTTTACTTGTAAATGCTTTAACTTATTTGATTCGCCGGTAAATAGATCAATTTGTATAAGTCAACAATTTTATTGCTAAACTCTTCAGTGTATTTGTGCCCTACAAATTTAAAACATTTCAATAGAATACTTTACTCCATACCAACAACTTGGTACAAGCTTGACGTGGTTCATTTCATGATTATGTTTCTGTACAATGTCAAAGCTATTTCCTTCCTTTCTGATTGTACTTGACTGAAAAATACTTTTGCGTGCAAATAAAAAATAGAGTACATACTCAATTCACATCGTTTAAATCTTCTGCGTGGTTCTACAATAAACCGATTAAAATAAACAGGTTATTTTTAAATCTGTTTGCGTCAACTGTCGTAGATTCATTACGCTCTTATTTTTGTATTTCCTCAAAGTATTCACGTTTCTCTTGTGTAGGAGTGTTAACAAAATGGCAGACGCCTCAAATGCGAATAGTCTGTTATACCACTGACTTTTTCGAACTTACTTATTTTATTTACCACTGTACGTTAGTGGGACAAAACAATGCGATGAAACTTGCTCATTCATATTTGAATACTACTACTTTTTGCCCTGTCCCTGATTCCTCTACCTAAGGGCTATGAAGGACAGATAGCAGTTACTTCTATTTATTAACCAAACTTGCCAAATCCATGACTATGGTCCAGCCGAGAATGGAGCATACGCTAGGAAGACGATTTATATTTCTTTTGCCTATTATATTATCTACTGTTAGTTCCTTCAAAACTCGTTTTTCCGGTTCGTCTCATAGCAACATAAGTGGTTTATTTTGTGACTATAACGTTTGTTTCGGCTCGAATATTCATCTCTCAACTAGATACATAGCTAGATTAGAACTTTTATAGTTACCTACATATTATATTCGTAAAATAATTCACTAGAGTTAATGTTACTTCTAGAATAAGCACTGCAGCGAATTAGATTAAAAAAAAAAACATCTAGGTACAAGTATAAGCACAACTTTCATCATATTAATCTGATTTTGAGATAAAAGATAGACAACATAAGCAAATTTCCTTGATATTCTAAAAAACACCTGTATATAAATCTAGATTTTACATTTCCATCTGGCATTTTCGAATATTTTATGTTTAGTTCTTACATAAAGGTTGCCTTAAGTTCTATTAATCAGGAGAAAGATGTATTTATAGTAATCTGAGATTTCTTTTTTGCACATGGTTTTATAAAGTGTTTTAGAATGTTAATGCCTTTTTAACTAACAAAAAGCAATTTTACGTAAAAAAGAAATAGAAAATTGTTTTAATTATATTAACTTAGATACAAATTAGTCACTATATCCAACGAGTATCGTTTAAGAAAACTCTGTCAGTTGGATATGAGCCAAATAGGTAAATATTTATATAAAAGTGCAAGCGTTTTAAATGAGATGATAAAATAAAGCATTGAAATAATTTAGAACATTATGTAAGACTTTACGTTTGTAAAACGTTAAATTCAACTCTCAAAAAAATACAAGGACCAGATTAGCAACAAAATATTTGTAGTGTGTTAAGTAACGGAATTCTTTTTAGATTGTATAAGTGATCCGTAATACCGTTAAGATATAGGTTTGGTTAGAAACAAGAATATTTAAATGTTTGTATATGAACTACATAATTCCCATGTTGGTCGGGGGCTTAAAAATAATGTGCCAACTGTGTTTCTTGCCTAGCATGTCGTAAAAGGCAACTAATGGTGTATCGGGTTTAGGGTATGTTATTGTGTGGACGAAAGGCTAGCCACTTGTCACTACTTTTTCACAATTTTACATCTAAGCCAGCCCAGTTTTGTTTCTGGCTAAATGTGGTTAAATAGGCATGCTGTCCCTTTGGCTCTGCTTACCCCTTCGGGGATTATGGGCGTGATGTTATGTTTTATATAACTACATATATCTTGTTATATGAACCCTTAAAAATAATTCTAAGTACATTATTTTTGAATATTGATATATGTATAATATGAAAAGTCTGACACTGAGATTTGACTTAACAAGTTAGTAACTATTTTTCAAGATGTCATCATATTTTATTAAGAAACGTTGATTTAATAATAAATTTATGATAAATTTTAGTTCCGATCACGATCACAAAACATTATTTAGCTTACAATTGAGCTTAATAAGAGTTGTAGTGTGATTGCGGTAGAAGCGGAGAAGCAATTAAGTCTAAACTACATATACTCAGATATTAACGTGTATCTATGTTATGTAGTAACAAAGCAAATAGACATTACATAACTACAAAGATGTCTCGTATTTGCGTAGATATAATAATTACTTAAGGTTATTATTCATTATCAGCCTTAAAGCCTCACTGATCCTTGGTCTCTGACGCTTGATTTCTGTATTTATTTAACTCTATTGCAGGATCAAGTAATGATAAGCATTTCAATTCCAAAAATAGCAAGATCACCATCACATATAAAATACGTGTGTATGAGTGAAGAAATGAAGCTGTAGATTTATGGATAAATTTCGAATACATAATTTTTATAAATAATGATCTAATGATAGTTTCTAGTCGTCATAGATAAATTTATTTGGTGCTCTCATTGACAGAGTGAGAAGCAAGCCAGTAAATAGTGTCTATTACAATAATTATGACCTTTCGATTAAATGAATGCAATACAATTTCCATAACTGCGTCTCGAGAAAAGGAAATTCCGGAGACTCAAGACCATTAATAATAAATTATTTCGCTTGCACCATTGCCTAGCTCGAAACTAAACATCAGTGCTTGTGCTATGGATACATATCCTAGGTAACGGATAGATACACTTCAATACCTTTTTAACATATTATATCAACTTACAAACTAACAAACAAACATAGCACCACTTCCATAATCCCCGAAAGGGGTAGGCAGAGTCAAAGGGGCAACATGCCCTTTTAACCACATTCAGCCAAAAACAAAACTGGGCGGGTTAGATGTAAAATTATGAAAAAGTAGTGACAAGTGGCTTGTTCGTCGCCTACACAATCACATACCCAAAAACTTCATATACCATTAGTCACCTTTCACGACATGTTAGGCAAGAAACACAGTTGGCACATTCTTTTTAAGTCCCAGAACAACATGGGACAATGGTCTTGATTAGATGGAAAATTGTCAGAATGTAGTGACAAGTGGCTAGCTCGTCGCCTACACAATCACATACCCAAAACCCTATATACCATTAGTCACCTTTTACGACATGCTAAGCAAGAAACACAGTTGGCACATGATTTTTTAATTCCCAGACCAACATCGGACAAATTATATCAATCTAATACAAATTATTCATGTTCATCACACGAAACATTTTCCGACGGCGAAATTCCAACCCGCGACCATTGGTTTCGTGGCTAGAGTCTCTAACCACCGAGTAACCGATCAACCAATAAATTTAAAAAAGCTCCTGGGTTTGGTTACCTAAGTAGGTACTTGATACAATGAATTGACACTTCATAAAACTCAAACGATCATCTTTTACTGAAGTTCTATATTATTAAAATCGATGGGAATATGTGACAAATTGTGATAATTGGGGTCTTCCGAACTAAACTAGGTTTATCATAAGTTATCTGATTTAAGGCCACATAATCTATACTAACTCTTTCTTTTGTCCACAGAGCTATTATAACTGAAAATGGAATATATCCGTCGACTATATCAATAAACACAATCAACACCAAATGTAAAGAAGATGAGTTGGAGAAAACATATGACCCTTTCGAAAACAGGAAATTGGAACACCCTAATTCGTAAGTTTTTTTTATCCACTCTTTAAATTTTACGTAAGTAATACATAATATACTGTACTTATTACACCTACATATAAGCGAGTTTTAAAGAATGTCCCACCATACATACATAACATCACGCTCACAATCCCCAAAGGGGTAGGCAGAGTCAAAAGGGCAGCAGACCCCCTCAACCACATTCAGCCAAAAACATAACTGGGCTAGGTTAGATGGAAAATTTTGAAAAAGTAGTGTCAAGTGGCTAGCTTGTCGCCTAAACAATCACATACCCAAAACCCGATATACCTTCCATTAGTCGTAATTTACGACATGCTAGACAAGAATCACAGTTGGCACATTCTTTTAAGTCCCAGACCAACATGGGACAATGGGTTGAAAAGGAAAATATTCTACGATGTAGGTATGGAACCCTCGATTTAATTAATTGTATTATCTTAAGAGCGAGTAGTTATAATCTACATATACGCAACCCATATATCTATTCCTGCTGAAGTACTACTCATATAACACTATTTTCCAGTCTAGTCTAGGCTTAACTACTTTAAGCCATGCATTTATAATAGATATATTTTATAACTTAATTAATTACGACATCAGATTAAGTTATCTGTTATCAAGCAATCCAGATTTACAATTATTAAAACTTCTACTGTTATAATGTTAAGCAGGGATTATACACATCTTATTCAGTCCATTTCATAGAATACTCAATGAAATGTGTATAATCTATCTAATTTGCTAATTTATTTTTCAATCACTGCTAAGATAAATATTTATTGTATCGTCTAGTTCTACAGTAGTGAATTAATAGATATATTTTCATAACAAATTATACACACCAAAAAGCAATAACAACAACAACAACATAACATCACGCCTATAATTCCCGAAGGGGTAGGCATAGTCAAAGGGGCAGCAGGCCTCATTAACCACATTCAGCCAAAAACAAAACTGGGTTATGTTAGATGGAAAATTGTGAACCAAAAAGCATAACGATTTTAAACTGAAATGAACGTTAACTTAATCTTTAGTACTTATACATAGCTCTATAATAAACTTCACGCCACTTCCCTAGCGGGGTAGGCAGAGAGAACCGACCGCCATATGGCACAATCCTTACACACCACAAACATTCATGATCCTTTTCATACCTCTACGTCTACAATAACCAAAGGGGTAGCCAGAATCCAAGGAGCGACCAGCTTCTTATACCTCGTTCAGCTGAAAATAAAATCCAGTACATATTATTTATAGCAACTTCAAAATTTTATCATTTCCTCTCGCCTAAGAGGCCGTGCCTCTTGACCATTAAAATCTATTTACTAGCTCGCGGACTACTTATGAAATAATTCATGTACAAAAAATCAAATAGATTTTAATTTTTTTTTTCTTTTGCAGAGATGTCAGATCGTTCGCAAACCTGCTCAAATCCTCATTGGGCTCGGGTATTCTCGCCATGCCCGCCGCATTCAAAAATGCAGGAACCATAGTAGGAATATTTGGCACCATTATACTTGGCTACATCTGTACACACTGCGTCTTTTTATTGGTGATTAAGTTTTTTTATATTCAATCAAACAACTTTACTATAACATACATATGTGGATATGTATACATATATATATGTGTGTACATATTATCACGCTCGTAATCCCCGAAAGAATAGGCAGAGTCAAAATGGGAACCCCTCAATCACATTCTGTCAAAAAAAAATGTTGGGCTCGGTTAGGTGGAAAATATAATGAGTTTTAATAATATCGGAGATAAAATGTTAAGAATAACCATATGTGACAAACAAATATAAAACGTCAAACAAACAAAAACGTAAACGTTAAGAACACAAACGATCGCATTAATAGAGTAGTTCAAATTTTGCATCGATGGCAAGGGTTGCGGGTTCAATCCTGCAAAAGGATGGGTTGTTGATGAAACAGCTATGCTTCAGGCCGGTGGCACTGTCGTTGATTCTAATTTCCATAAAACAAGTGCATATGTACTTTTAAATCAGATTAATTACTGTGATGATTTCAGATTTTTGTTTATAAAAAGTTGTTGGCCACAACTTTGTCCGCGTAGAATTTATTTTAATAAAAGTCATTATCCTCCCAATTTTCACTCAACTGATTTACTTTATATTGGAGCTAAATTAATTACTTAACCTTATGTATATTACAGGTGAAAACTTCACAAGATGTTTCTAGAGTATCAAAAGTACCATCTTTAGGGTATGCAGAAAGTGTGGAAGCTGTGTTCGCCACTGGACCACAGCCACTAAGAAAACTCTCAAGAGCATCTAGGTAAATAAAAGACTTGATTTTTATTTTATTTATTTATAAATGCAAGTTAAATATATCATCTTTCATATAATACCTCTACAAGGTATAGAGGTGTTAAAAGTGGAAAGATGTTGTTTGATTAGTTTCATTGTCTGTTTTTTTTTCATCAATGCTTTTAAAATGTTAGAATAATAACAAGATGCCTTAACTATTTTAAAGCCCATGCACGTTAGAGTCCCCTTGGCCCTATGTCATACGTTTTCCAACTTAAATTAAAGTATTTTTTTTCTGCAGGACTTAAATCAGATGAATACCTACTAATGCCTACCTACTTTAGATGTCACAGAACCTATGACTCTTCCTTTTCTTTATTGCACTATGCAACACTTTGATAACCCTCCCTCTTATAAATAAGAATACTAAGTTAGCATATGTGACATATAATATTTACTTTATTACCCCACCTTAAGAGCTAGTTCATATTTTAGCTTGTGGCGTAATTCATGGCCCCTTTTACAGTTTAACTTATTACAATAAAAAGGCACGTGAACGTGACCACTTCTCCTTGAGATCGTTATACATATCAATCATCGTCGATCAAATGGCCAAATGGATTGAAAACGACTTCATTCACGAGGAGCGAGCGTGACCACCGAGTAGGAATACGAGTATTAGATACAGTTCAATGTAATTTATAATTAAGATACTTCCATGTTGGTCCGGGACTTAAAAAAAGTATGCCAACTGTGTTCCTTGCCTAAAATGTCGTAAAAGGCGACTAATAGTATATCGGGTTTTGGGTATGTGATTGTGTAGGCGGCTAACTAGACACTTTGTCACTACTTTTTCACAATTTTCCATCCAGAATAAAACTGAGTTAGGAGTTTTATATTTGGTTGAATGTGGTTAAGGGGGCCCGCTTCTACAGGCGTAAAGTAATGTATGTAAGAAACGTCATAGCATACACACCCCGTTACCTACTTTTCGTGTGACATTACTTCCATAAACGTAAATAAATAAATTTGCCGTGTTCAATATTTTTTAGTATGTTGACTGACCACGGTAGTTGATCAATATATCGTTGGTTACCTAATGGTCAACGTATAGCGACAACTGATAACATTTTATAGTACATACAAAATATTTTATAGGACACTGTAGATGTAGGTAATTACTAAAAAATCCTTTTTTGTACTTTGTTAAATCATTTTGTAAGTAATCAGTATGAAATTATTATGAATACAATGAACAGCTATTATAAAAAACAAAAAGTTCATTCAAAGATCTCAATAGTTTAGAAATGTAAAAGAAAGGAAAGTAAAGAAATATTTATTCTACTTTATATTATCGTATCGCATATTGTTACTTCACACAAATATTCTAACCATGCACCATAATAACAAAGTCGGGCAAAAAATTTAAAACAATCCCACAATTTTTAAATCTTTATAGGTACTGTTTTAGAATAGAATAGAAAAGATAACCTTTATTCGACACATACAAAATAAATACAAGCAACAAGAAAAAGACCAGAAACACAGAAATTTAACAAATGTGAGCCAAAACGCCACCCGCTCAGCTCAATCGTTAGCTACCTGAAAATCAGGCTGATCACGACGCTGGTTTACCCGGTGTGCTCCGCGCACCCGGAGAATATATCTACATATATTATTATAAGATATTGTATTTATAAAAATAATCACTATCTTTTATACTAATATATACAGCTGAAGAATTTGTTTGTTTGTTTGCTTGAATCTCGGGAAGTACTGGTCCGAATTAAAACTATTTTTTTGTTATATAATTAATTTCTCGAGGAAAGCTATAGGCTATACATCATTATTCATTAACTGTAAACGCAGGTGAAACCATAGGCACAGCTAGTTAAAAGGAATATTAATAAAAAATCGTAACAGACAAACCTTAATGAATGTAACTTTATCAAGTGAAGACAAGGACTGTTTAATTTAACGATATTTATTAACTTAAGGCACTTCTATTTATGTAATGATGACCTAACATTGACGAGCTTGATGAAAAAAACTTGTTTTATTTGTAACGCACTATAGTGGGTTTCTCAGTATTATCAATTTACCTACCATGTAACTAGTTTATATTCAATTACATACACTTGTTGCATTTACTTTTACGAAGGCATTCTAGATAAGGGCACAGATTAAAGAGTCGTATTGATACAATTTACAGGTCTGGACCACTGGTCAATAAGATTTTAGTTAAAATTATTTAATGCATTTAATAAAGTAATGTAAAACCATAATATGCTTCCGCCTATAAATAAATAAATAAATCTTCAGCTGACACACCAATTCCCTAGTCTAAGCCTAAAAGCTTGTGCTATGGATAGGTACTAGGTGAACGGATAAACATCCATGACTCGAGTACAAATATGTTCCATGTTCATCACACGAAATATTTACTTCTAGCGGGATTCGAACCCGCGACCCATAGTTTCGTGGCCAGGGTCTCTGATCACTCGACCAAAGGGCCAGGCGAAATACAAAACATTAAGGCGATTTCCTATTGGTCATGTTTGGCTCTATGGCAATGTAACCCGTACCTTGTGTTGTAACGGGTGTAACCTTTAAATCTTTAAACAATGTTTCTATGCCCTTGTTATTGCTATTATTGTTAATGAAACCTTGTAGACCACATGCATGTATATGCTATCTTTAAAGGCGGCCAGTTAGTGTCGCCTATAGTGTACGTAGTCCATTACTCTTATTTATATACATAAAACATCAATATATATTGTATAAGTATCTACAAATAATAAAAGAGATTGGTATTATACGACTTTGGTTTGAATCCAAAATATACCAGCTTAGGCACTTGTATTGTGCAAATCAGAGTCAGGAAAATACCACAGACATCAAGACCCAAGAAAAATATTTGTTCCATCAACTATTTGTCCCGATGCGGTCATCGACTCACGCTCCTTAAGCTCAACACGAAGTCTGAACTGAAAGATTGATACATTATGCCTTTTATTCTACACTAGCTATGCCCGCGGTTTCACCCGCGTTTATGTTTAATGTTTTATAGCCTTCCTCGATACATAAACTATACAAGAAAAAATAAATTTAAATATTTATTTTCTATTAAACAAACAAACTCTTCAGCTTTAAATTTTGAGTAATAAGATTATGTAGTGAATTTAACTTGAGAACATCGATGTGCAGTTGCGTAATAGATCTTACAAATACATTTACATTAAGATTAGGTAATTCCGTAATTTGCATTTTTATATTTTTTTTTTCAGGATATTTATAGACTGGGCTATGGCTTTTACTATACTTGGCGCCTGCGCAGTTTATGTCATCTTACTTGTGGATTCTGTAGTGCAGGTATGTTTGAATCGGTGACAAATCTAATGCACATGCGTAGGATCCACAAGGTATTTACTGTATTCGGCGAGCTTTGGGAAATAAAAAAATCTTTTTGAATTTTAGATAGATGAACAAATTCTCCGTTATTTATTTTAGCAAGAAAAGATAAGCTAAGCTACACTTGTATGCGAAATTTTACTTTATTAAATAAAGCACCATACATAGTCACGTGATTTTGATAAATAATAATAAGTATTCATATTGCTATTAACTTATGACGAAACCAAAAGTGTGTAATCTTATACCGCCAAGACATTCTATTATACCTACCTGAACTAATACTTTATAGGCCCTTTAGTTAGGGCAAAAACAGCTTAGGTTGATTGTGATTATAATTGGATTTTTACACTGACCAATTGTCTCCTTTCCTTGTAGAACTTTCGCAACTTAAGTACATAACTTATCTTAGTAAAGCTATTTCAAATCCATTTAAAAACTTTTAAATACAATTTCAGATTGTCGACCGCTTCTACCCGGAAAATACCATCACTAAGACAATGTACTGCCTGATGTTCCTGGTACCAATCTTGCTGTTTACACAGATCAAGAATCTGAAGTACTTGGCGCCGTTCTCCGGTTTTGCCAACATTCTACTGGTGCTGACCTTCGTTATTTGCCTGTACTACATCTGCGATGACTTCCCTGACATTGCCTCACAACCTATGTCGGTCGATATCGGAAAACTGCCTTTGTTCATCGGGTATGTTGTACTTTTTTGTCTTCCTAGTCTTTTGTTCTCTTTCTAATCAGACTCCAATTTGACCACTAACCTAACGCAAGTAGTGCCTCTTTACCTCGTTGGTCTAGTGGTAGCATGAACCGCCTAAGGACCAATACGTCCCGGGTTCGAAGGTCCTGACTCAGCCATAATTTTTTTGGCTGACTAGTTAGTCAGTTAGTAGTTAGTAGTTAGACTAGTTGGCGGTTTAATCACCCCGTGCCTCAAAAAACACCCTAAGCCGTCGGTCCCGCACCTAAACTCTCTCTATTACTACCAGAATGAAGGAACAAAGAGAGCACCATAATTATATCCAAGTAAAGAAGTGCTACAGATTCGTATTTATATTTGATTCCAGATGTAGCTATCGTATTTAATTAAACCAGCGCTCATGGCTCGTGAGGCGTTATTCATAGCCACTAGCAACCACCTCTCTTCAATATAGAGTAAGATAGTCTGATGCCTATGAATAATTGTGTACAAACCTTCATTCCAGTACAGTTATATTCGCGATGGAAGGCATAGGAGTGGTGCTCCCGGTTGAAAACACCATGGCGAAACCGCAACACTTCCTCGGCTGCCCTGGAGTCCTCAACATCACCATGACAGTAGTGGTTCTGCTATACATGTTGATGGGATTCCTGGGTTACGTCAAGTACGGCAATGATGCTTTGGGCAGCATCACCCTCAATCTGCCTACTGACCCACGCGAAATGTAAGTTGCATATTTTAATACAACCTGGTTCCAATTTAAACTAAAACATCGGTGCTAGCCAATCGGTAAATATACTTTAACAACGCCTAAAATAAATTTTACAGCAATTTCGCTAATTAGAAAAATTCACAAGCACTCACTCACACTATAACCTCGAATGAAGCTTTAGGTAATAAAGTGACTATAAGAACTATTCGTCTTATGGTATTCAAGATATTTTTTATATCAGCGAGCAAGCAGTTTTTTAAACTCATCTTAATCTTCAATTCCAGCCCGGCACTCATGGCCAAATTCTTCATCGTGCTGGCCATCTTCTTCACATATACGCTACAATTCTACGTGCCTATGGAGATAGTGTGGCGTAATACCAAGGAACACGTGGCGCAGAAGTACCACAACCACGCCCAGTCTGTCATGAGGGCGGTGTTCGCTATTCTTACTGGTAAGTTAAGTCAAAGTGACAGATAAGCGTCGCTTTGCTCTCTTGCGAATACTAGGGGCTTACGTACAGGCATACTTGGAAGAAGTACCTTCTTGAAGAAGATTCAGGTTTTACTTGACGGGCCTGATTAGTTACTACTCATTCTTAATGTGTTAGGTGACTTTTGATTTGTTCAGAAATTGTCATTAGTATAAGATACGATAAAACATATAAAGTTAGATATACTACACCTTACTCCAGTAATGTGTCTACCAAAAATTTGGTAATCTAAAAACGAAGAAATAAATTTGAGTTGGGTTAGATGAAAAATTGAGAAAAGTAGTCACAAGTTGTTGCCTACACAATCATTATATTTGTCAATCGTAAATCTAGGATATAATGTGAAAGTAATAGTGATTATTTATGTATTATCTCTCTTTTGCTTCTAGTAATAGCAGCTGCTACATTACCGAGACTTGAACAAGTCATCGGCCTGGAGGGTGCCTTCTTCTATTCCTTCCTGGGTCTCATAGCGCCGTCACTCATGGACCTCATATTCCGATGGGAGAGGGACCTTGGCAAATACAAATGGATACTTGTCAAGGACATACTCCTCATCAGTTTCGGTACATTTGTCCTCATAACCGGAGTAACGCAGAGTATCAGAGAGATCATCAGAACCAACGCCGGCGATACTTAACTGTGATAGTGTAGTGATTAATATAAATAAAGACAGTATTATGATTATTTTTGTAATAAGTGACTAATTTAATATTAAATGTAGAATAAGTTATTTATTATTGATTTGTGATTTATTTTCATCATGGACGTTTTAACCACTGGTAAAGAAGGGTAATGCGATAAATCGTTCGTGACTTTCAACATGTGCGTTAGACAAATTATTTGTCAGTTGCAGTGGTTACAACGACCATAATTTGTCTCCTATTCAAACCACGTAAGTGGTGCTTGCATAAACGTTAAATGTCCGAAAATTTATCCGAACGGGACATTTGGAAAGGACATTGGCGTAAGTCGACCCAATCTTTTAAAACCCATTCATAGTGAGAAATATAAAATGTAAATATCATTTAATTGGTAGAGTTTTATACAAAAAGAACATTATTATTTTAAGAAGGGAATCAGAAATTAAAATATTTTCAAGAACGTACTAATTATGAACAACAAAACAACATTAAAGAGGCAAAACCGAATGTAAACCAAACATATCTGTGGAAATACGTTGCAATATACCTACCTACGCAAAATTATATTAAGGTAGGTGCGCCTAACAAGAGCCGGTTCCAAATAAAGTCCATCTTTTTAAACTTCCCGTACTTAATACTTAAACCAAAACGAATTATGCGCGGCCTCTTTCCAGTAACCTATCTTAAAGCGCACCGAGACGTTCTTTGCTTTCACGCGCGCATTTTTGACAGTAGGTCTGTATGTAACCTCAGGTGCAGTCGAAATTACCTAATGAATAAAATATTCTGATTAAATTTTGCATTGTTTTAGTTACAAAATCCGGTCACTTTGTAATAATTCTGCAATAGTAATGTTAAAATACTTTCAGAACGTGGATTGATGGGGAAAGTTACTACAATTACTCCTTTTTTATTTTTTTTAGTTATTCGATTTTGTTTAGTTTTCTCAGGACATATATAAGTGCCTAAGAAGGTTCACTATGTTGTCTTCAAATAAGGGCCGGCCCTTATTTGATGGACGAATTATTAGCTGAAAAGGTGCCATTGTTTAATTTATTACGGTTATTATGATTACTAAATAGAAAATATATAGGTACTTATCATAAGGGTAAATGAACGTACACACTGAAAATACGTACATATTTATTTTATAACCTTAGTTGCAGTGGTTGCCATGTTTGTTATTGTGAACCGCTTAATAAGGTCTAGACTACGACTAAACAAGTGTAATCTTATATACCTACTTATAATAAATCTGTAGAGAGGTCAATTCAGTACATGAAATATATTTTCAAAATAACTATCAGGGGGTGATTAGTGATCGATACTGATGCCAAAAATGCAATCAGTAAAATTTTTGTCTGTCTGTCTGTCTGTCTGTATGTTCCTTATAGAAACATAAACTACTCGACGGATTTTAACGAAACTTAGTACAATTATTCTTCATACTCCTTGGCAGGTTATAGTATAGTTTCATCACGCTACAATAAATAGGAGCAGAGTAGTGAAGGGAAATGTTGGGAAAACGGGAGAAGTTACTCCATTTATTAAGCTTCCGTCGCGTGTGCAGCCTTAATGGTTAAAATTATGACGGAAATAGTCTTTATAATATTAACCATAAACGCGGGTGACACCGCTGGCACAGCTAGTACCTAATAAGGTCCAAGGATTAAAATCGAAAAAAATTACTGATTTGTAACATTTTGTGATTATCTTTAGTAGAATTAATAAAAATTCGCACAAACCTACAATTTTTTCCATTTATAGCTACAAAATACATAAGTTTAAACTTATATACATATCGAAAGACTTTATAAGGGCCACGATACTAATTTATATGAATTTCCATTTTATTATTCGAAAGCCAATAACTTGAAAGTAGTTTTAAGCCGATGCTTTCTAAACATGTAATTTTTCTAATACTCATCGTCGAAAATCTTACAGTTCAATTATGGACCTTATTTAGAGCCCTAGTACCTAATAAAGACCATAGACAAGCTTTTAAAAAACCTTTTTTTGTAAATAACCGGCCATTCGTGTCTTATTTTGGTACAACATTTTCTTTTCAAATAAAATCAGTTTATTTGATCATGATGTCTTACAAATTAACACACTTCCCAAAATTGATTTATAACGATTTCCAAAAACGCGGCCCTTATTAGATGCAATTACCTTTGTCTTCTAAACTTCTAAGAAGACAGGTTAATAAATAACCTTACTATGGGTACTCACACTACACTGTTACAGGACATCCAACCATCCTTACAAAAAAAACTGTGGTTCTTAAAAATTAAATTAAAAAAAATTAACTAAGTACTAGCATTATTTGTATGAGACTTGGACACACATGCATTTCTGCACACATAACGTCTATTAATATTGTTTTATGTTTGAATAATATCTATTAATAGATAGTTATGTTTTTATCTACACAATAAATAGCTCTTGAACAATATACAATTATAACACATATACATACCTGATCCTAGTATTAATTTCAATATTTCCTTCCTACCGTTTCCTTACCTTTTGTATCCGTGTTGTAAAATAACCGTCTGTGACACAGACGAGTAATGTAAAATCTAAATCTCTCTAAAAGCTTGTTTTTCACATTTTCGTCATAATTTCTATCATATAAGAACTTTGAAAATGTAGCTATTGTTGATTTTTCGTGAAACTCAGCTGATTAATAAATGTGCCTTAATAGTTAATATAAACATAAAAAATATCTACCTAATTATATAAATATCTAACTAACTAACTAACTAAACTTCACGCCACTTCCCTAGCGGGGTAGGCAGAGAGAACCGAACGCCATATGGCACGATCCTTACACACCTCACTCGCCTCTTCAACATTCATAATCCTTTTCATACAAGCTCTACGGTTTTTATGACTCCTAACATCACCTTCTTTTAATACACGACCAATCTGGTCGTGGTAGGTGAGCCTGGGCCTTCCGCGGCTCCTACATCCTTCCACATTCGCATTGTAGATATATCTGTTTAGTCAATCTTTCGTCATCCATTCTTTCCACATGTCCGAACCACATGTATAAATATCCATATTAATAAAAACAAAAATGTACACATTTAATTTAAATAAAACCCTTTATCCCCTAATATTATATACCGTATAGACTACTGGCCCATGTCCAAAATAGATGGGTCATATGAACCACCAGGTTACGTATATAGGACGATATAAGAGTATACAAAAATATATGACCAAAATGTACTCACTCTACTCTACCGGCACTTTTGAATTCTTACCAGCACTCAGTTGGACAGCTTACAAGTGACGGCATAGTGCTGAATCTTATTATTTTATGGTCTTATATCGTCCTATATACGTCTCCTGGTGGTTCATATGAACCATCCATTTTGGACATGGGCCTGTAGTCTAGTAGTCGAAACGACGAAGGTTCGTATTAAGTGTCAAAAATTAAGGTGAGTGATTAAGGGTTAATAAAAGCGTCCCCCAAGTGTAAGTCTTTAAACTAATACAACACATTCTTCAAGTAGTTAGGAGGTAAGTATACCTAAATATGGACCAAATATTTTTGGAACATTCCTACCTACATAGGGTTTAAATACCTATAAACTCAGATTACAGATTTGTTCTCTAATCCGAGCCTATAAATTACTACTTACAATTTTGAAATGATTTTATTATCTGCGAATTTTAAAGATCTATCGGTTAAACGGTGCTATTTATTAAAAAAATGATAAGTCACTTAACTAAACAAAAAAATATAAACATGTTAAAGCTGAACCATTTTGAACCACTTAAGCTACATAGTGGTGCGTATTCGGTAATAAAGCCTTCTCAATCAACAACTCAAACGAATAACCTCATCAGAGATTTGTCAACATGACAATGTTTTTTGGTCAACTTCGTCCGTCAGTAGCATTAAATCAAATATCCGAATTAATTCTTAAAATTTGTTTTATTTTAATGCTACTTAATATGTAGGTACATCATAAAAAACATTCGATTATTCCTTATTGGATTAAATAATCATGTTCGAAGAATTATTATGAAATTGAAGGTTCTAAAGACTCCGGAAAACTATAATAAAATATCTTGCTATGGTGTCTGGCAGGCCAGCGCTAACACGCAAAAGACAGGTAAATATTAAAACTTATTTTTATGGTGAGTATTGCTCAAACGTAGTAAATAGGTACAATAGGTAATTGTAGCAACTGACGTAGAAGCAAGCCAAAAACCCATAAATACAGTTTGTATTAATTTAATATGGGCCAATATGTACAACTTTAGCGTAAAAAAAATAATGAAATTGTGGCATAATATGAATATTTCCATAGCTGATAAACAAAAGTGGTTTTAAAAAATAAAAGCATCTAAGTAAAGTCCATTTCACTTGGCACCATGGTTAGTTAAGGCTTGACACAGACGAAACTTGACTGGTTGCGGGACAATTTAAATGCATAAAGTCTATTTACGCCTTTTTCATTAAGATAACTATAATAATACTTATTATTATTTAGAGTGTCCTTAATGACTTAAAAAAAGAAAATATGTTGTTTATGTGATATCTTAGATCTTATAGCCTGTCCGATAAATGAGACGCTATGCATGGCGGACACAGTCAATGTTAAAAATAGGTTCCAATTCAAAACAAGTTGTTACAAAATTTAGATTAAATTTTAAAGAACCATGTTTATGACATGATATGGCATGATGTGGCATGGAGTGATGGCCTACATAAAATTTTTGATAATGAAATTAACTTTTTCCCCACATAGGATAGAACGCCGTTCCGCATATAGTGGGACAAGCCAATGATCTTTGTCGTCGTATTCCATCGTGGACAATGTTTTCTTGGGTTTGCAGCCTCGATGTGGCGGAGTACCATGTGTAGCAATAAGCTTCTTTACTTTAGAGCGTCTAAAAACGAAAAGGATTCAGTATCTTACATGCAGCTATTCTTTCGAGCTAGTAACTTAGCATGTACCACTGAGACGTCTAACAGATATATGGCCTTAGACCACGTGACTCTCTTAGAGATGTTTTTAAAGAAATTAACATTTTAACAACTGCATCACAATTTATTTTAGATTGTATTATGTATATATATAAAAACATTGACCAATTTCCTAAAAAGTCAAACGCTCATAGTTTTAATACTACAAATAAACACAAACTTGCTGTACCAAACCATACACTCCAGAAGAGTGGTAATTCATTTATTGGTCTTAGTATTAAAATATTTAATAAACCTCCAGAAAGTCTACTAGCATTACCTTCACATAAGTTCAAATTGTGCATTAAAGCGTTCTTAATGAATAAGGGCTATTATAAGATTCAAGACTTCCTAAATGATAAGCATATATGGTTAACTTCATAATGAAGTGTTCACCTGCAGTGTTGTTACCTAATAAGTATAGATTATTAAGTACGAAATTGTAAAATTTTGCATTTAAAAGAGAAACTGTCGAGTTTCTTGCCGGTTTCTTCTCGATAGATTCTATCTTCCGAACCGACTTAAAAAAAGGAGGAGGTTCCCAATTCGACTGATTTTTTTTTTCTATTTAAACTAAGGAAAGAAGTTCCTTAGCTGAGGTTTCAGTACTCAGAGATTGTGGTGTGGATAATAGTGTCAATCAGTTTGTGATGTCAATCTCTATGAGTAAACTTTCTGATTCCCGTTGTATGTAATACGTCAAACAATATTTTTGCCATAGATTTAGGATGTACAAGATACACAAAGACGGCTCGGAGACATGACCAAAATAAATTTAAGCATGTGTTGGTTGACGTCTATGTGTGAGTTAAAAATAGTGTTGTCAAAGACGCACTTTCACATTATCGACTGATTCAGTTGTATACTAATAATATAGGTATTTAATACGCTTTTTTATACTTTTGATTAATTATTTATGGCATTGACTGAAATCAGTAGTTGTATATATTAGGTAAATTGGAATTAGTCGGTAAGAAATCTCATTCTTAGCAGTTCTATAAATAATGAGATGGTAAAATTCTTCGTATATTCAATGTGTAAAACATTAAAAAAATAGAAATATGTTCTATGATTTATACTAAGACAAAAATATATGACTTTTGCTTTGACTGATGGAATGAAATGAAACAAATAATATATAAGCAACTTTTAATTTGGTGTCATTTAGTTATTTAAAAATAATATGTAGTGCAACAAATTTTTTGCTGTCGTCATTTGCCGTCAAAATGTTTGCTGCAGATAGTGGAGTTCTTACTGGGAGTCCAATCTGGTCTGTCTATAGGCCGCATCCACTTTTTACACAATGCTGGGTTGCTTGGAAACCTAGAAAAATTATCAGTTACTTAACTAACAAATTTACGGAGATAATGAGTTCCCAATGTGAATATAATTATATTTCAACATAACTTGGCTAAATAACTTTGTATTCATGTCATGATGTCGCTAAAAGACGATTAAGTTTTTATCGATACTCGTGACGTCACCGCTTTGTCAAGCACTAGCGTAACCAAACTATTTACAATTTTACACAATATTTTCCCCAATTCTGATTATAATCACGATGTATTCTTAGAAAGATCAATTATAATCAATATACTATTGTAAACATATTTTTCTAAACTGATTACTAGCAACAATTTAACAAAATATGGTTTGAAAAAATCTAATGATAAAATCGTATTTACCTGTTAAAAGTGTATTTATTCGGATTATTCCGTCGTGTAACCTCACAATCACGTACAGAACAAGTCACCTCAATTGCACATTTAATATTCTCGATTATAATCCAAGGTTTAATACATAAATGCACAAATTTCACTGCGACGTAGAATAGACCGGGACGCTATGGCCTCTTACTGACAAAAAAAATTGACATATAGGTACTTCATTCGCTGTCTCTTTTTCTCTCGGGCGGTTTGTATTTCAGCAGGATTTCTCGCTCCCACGCTTTATGTATCTTTTGCGTAGTCAAAAAATTCTAAATCTATGATTTTTGCTTAATATAAATTAGTAGGTAATTTTAATAAGAAAATGTATAAACCGTGTTTAGGTCAATTAATGGAGATTAATAATAATTTTTTACAATGATATTAGCGTATATAAAGTAATATAAATATGAGAAACCAAATATTTTGATTCGTAGAAAGCATACGCATATGATGCGTGTAAAGGAGTCTGTGACACCTGTCACAGAAATCAAACAAAATAGCGCCCGAAAGCGCTTGACTGACGAAAAATGTTGATTTGTAACTTGTAAGCAGCGCTAGTAAGCGCTGTATAATCCATGCTTGTCAATACACAGAAAAGCCGCCAATTTCGAATCCTACAATTTTAGCAACTTTAATCATTATTAAAATAAGGGAGGTTATTGGCAAATTTTCGATAGACTATTTAGTTAAATAAGCTTCTTTTTTTATAGGTAACTATCATCTGAGACACTTTAAGCGTGTAACTTCTTTGCTTCCTAATCACGAACTAGATTACACAAATCTTTTTTGTAAACTTACGTCTATTTTGAGATCATTGTCATCTCTCAGAAAAACGAAGTGAAAGGTTGGTAAATCATACCGTGATGCCCCAAAAATAAATGCTGCAGGCCCCAGTTATGCGGTAACTGCCCTGGCATTTGTTTTGCGAACACCCGGCCGAGAGTGATTGTCCAGTGCTTTCAGTGATTTGAAACATTGACATATTTATAAGATTCCTTAACTAATTTCAGTATTTTGTGTTTTATGTAACTGACTAACTGAAAAGTGATTTGGGTGCGCTGGTTATAACTAAAGTTAATTAAAATTAAATAATGCCGCTCACTTTAAATTCTAAAATCGTAAGTAATTATTTAATCATAAGTTTATAATAAGCATTGAGGTTATTTCAATAATTATTTGATTTTTACTGATATCAATTCGATAAGCCGATAAGTTATTATTAGATAGTTATTATCGAATTGATATATACCTAGTAAGTATCGCCTTTTATACTGTAGTAGAAATATACATTCTTGGATTAAGTATTGGTGAGGTAACATCATGAATAATTCGGAAAACTCAGTGGTTTGTACAAGCCTCGTAACAAAATCCGTGTATTTCGTGTTGTGTCGTCATCGTAATCGTTTTAGCTTTATTTGATAGCAGATTTTATTTAATGTAAGCATTGTGTATCGTTTATTAAGCTTCTATTCGCTGCGTAATTTATTAATGTATAGGTACCCTGTACCTTAATTCGAGCTTGAATTTTTATGTGGTCCTGAAACGTTGCGTTTTGTGCGATTTTCTTATCTCAAGCTGTCGCGTAAGTCAAACGAGGCGCCTGGCTATTAGTTCCAAAGGTTAAACTGTGGGTTTAGTTCAGTGTCAAGTGCTAACTAACATGAGTAACTTGCAATTTGCTGTGAGTGAATTTCTTGAGAGGCTGCCTGTACGTATTTGTTTTTTTTTTTCTAACCTAAAACCTTCTTAGAGTATGTAACCATATTGTTATCATCATATTTTGCATAAAAAAATATCCAAATATTTTTATTTATTTATTACGAAAATATTCAAAAACCTTGCAGAAAATGTTATTTATACTTAATAAATTAGTTGAAAGAAAATAGATTATAAAACAAAATCAAGTCTCACAAAAACACTACCTACCAATCATGTTTTTATGGACACAAGTGTTTTATTCTAAAATCAAATATTATTTAAGTATTTTTTTCGGAACAATAATCGTCTATAACTTCTATTAAGTAATTAATATTAGTAATTTAATCAGTAACCTTATTTCACACATTTGACATAGAGACAATTAATTTATTTAACAATAACCCATGTTTCGGTAAATGAAATATTTTTACCATAAAAAATCAGATCCTGAATGTGGAAATTAGAAAAGTACAAGTATATTTTTAAAAAGGTGTATTTAGATGCTCCCATACCGAATTAATTTACAGGAAGAGTTCGGGTATTTCCATACCTAAACATTACTATCCTATTTGACCTCTACCATAAAATTTTAATATTTGTGACCATTTTTTCCTTATTAAGTATTAATCATTTGTTACCTTTATGGTCTTCCAGTGTTCATAAAGAGCATAGCTAAATTTTTTTTTCTAGGAACAATAATTATAGAAATTATTAAACTTTTTAAATCTCTGCCTACCCCCATGGGAAAAAGGCGTGACATTATGTATGTATGTATGTATGTATGTATGTATCTATGTATGTATTAAACTTTCCCTTTGTATCTCCTATTAACATAAAAGCTGTTTTTCTAAAGACTTGTGTTTCAGCTTTACTCAAGTTTTATATTATTGGTTCCAGGTCTTACCATTAGTGGTAGGTGTAGGTTCTGCAATAGTTCTAGTGACTGTTGTTGCTAACTGCCTATTTACAAGGAAAAAAAGTAATAAAAAGCCTCAGAATCGGGTGACACTAGTTGATCCTAACGTTAAATATGCTTTACCATTGATCGAGAGAGAAGAGATCAGCCATGACACAAGGAGGTTCCGCTTTGGATTACCGACTCCAGATCATGTGTTAGGTAAGTGGCCCCCTTTTTATACTGCTGTCATCAACATCAGAGCTATTAGGATTGTTGTTTTTATGATGTATGCATTGCCATTTGACATGTACCACTGCCACTTATGATGAACATGACATTTGTACTCGAGTCATGGATGTTTATAAACGTAATTAAGTATATTTATCTGTTCACCTATTTAAGTATAATTATCTGTTCACCTAGTATCCATAGGACAAGCCTATAGCTTAGTTTGGAACTAGGGAATTAGTGGCAGTCTGGAGAATTTATTTATTTTTATTTCAGCTGAATAGTAGTATGATATAAGTAGGGCATGTTATGTGAATGTCATTAATAGATTATGACATGTTCTGAATTGATATATATTATGTTAACTGCTGTCCTTACTTATCATTGACTGTTAGATCAACAAACTTATAACATCTTTTTTTATTTGAATATTACAAAAGAATTACATATTTTTTATGAAGTACACTAAATCTATTCCTATTTATTATTACTTCAGAAGAACAGTTAATATATATGCATATATATATTTCTTGTAAACTGTTAATTTAAATGTAAATTGAAAATAGTTATCTAACAGTTTTTTTAGTGTACATGTTGTTTTTGTCTTTATAAAATCCTATTAAATTCATATGTATAATAAAAAAATTTAATACCTATGTTCAAAGCATTTTCTAAATAAGCTTTTTCCCTCTGAGGGTTTTTGAAAAATCTGCAGAGGAAAAAGGCTAATTGGTTTTAATTTTCTTTTAGGTTTACCAATAGGTCAGCACATCCATTTGTCTGTCAAGCTTGATGATGATCTGGTCATCCGTGCGTACACTCCAGTATCAAGTGATGAAGAAAAGGGATATGTTGATTTGGTTATTAAGGTAATTTTCCATTTTATCTATAGAAAGTTTTCTATGTATATTTATACAAACACAGACTCACAAGTTGACTCCTAACTGGATATTTAGGGGAAACTTGTGTAATAGACAAATTTAATAGTGTATGTAAATTATTTTTACATGAAAAAAATTGTTCCATTAATTTCCATCCTATGAAACATTGTTTTTAATAATAATATGAATAATGGTTAATCTGCTGTCAAATGCCTACATATTTATTTTTTTGTATTGAAATAATGTTCTATCAAAATGTTCTTATTCCTTTTAGGTGTACTTCAAAAATGTGCATCCCAAATTCCCTGAGGGAGGCAAAATGTCTCAACACTTGAACAACATGAAGTTGGGTGAGACTATTGATGTCAGGGGGCCCTCTGGAAGACTCCAGTATACTGAGCCCGGAACATTCCTTGTTAAGAAGCTGAGGAAAGACCCGCCTGTCAAAGTTGTCGTGAAGAAACTCAATATGATTGCAGGTGAGGAAATCAAAATCAGAACTAAGTTTAACTTTGTTTTTTTATCTGGATTTATCTTATTTGTTGATCTAGTTACTTAGAAATCTGGACTAGAAGCATTGGCGTAGCTACCCAGGGGCAAGGCGGGGCAGTGCCTCGGGGCCCTAAGCTTGGGGGGGCCCTAAAACCTGATAAGCACACCTCTTCATTTGAGGTTGATTTGACTCTGTCTAACGTAGGAAGAAAAATGTTAGTGCCCTCCCTGCAGTGGGGGGGGGGGGGGGGCTGGACCCAAACATCTTTGGGTCCCATGGGCGTAAGGTAATTTCAGAGAACAGTAATTATTGTTTATTTATTTAAAGACTGCGATTCGGAGTTTTAACCCGAAGTTTGAATTGTACCTACTTATAATTTATTTTTTATCAAAAATGCGGGCATACATTTGCCTACCAAATACATTATACATTATACATTATTAACCCACAAGACTCATACGTTTTCAACGATTATAGGTTTTCATATACCTCGTTCCGTAGATAAGTATACCTATTCGTGGGGAATTATCACATTATTTGTACTCGTCATTTTACGTAATGCCGTCCGTTTGCTCACAATCATTGGATAAATAAACTCAGATAATGTCTAGTACCTATCTACGTCTGCCACTCGTACTTAAAACATGGTTAATTGACGTCATATTGATTAAGTACAATCCGTATAACCAAACAAGTCTGGACTCGATTTTTTTAATAAAATTAGAAGTAACACAGTAAACAGTCGAAATGCACTTGAGTTTTATTTCAGTTATTACTGCCATAGTAACAATATTAAATCTAAGTAGGTATATTTGACTGGCTCGATGGCGCATTCGGTAGTGACCCTGCCCCATACGCCAAGAGTTGTGGGTTCGATCCCCACCCAGGACCAACATTCGTATGATGAATACTTGTGTTTGTTCTGTGTCTGGGTGTAATACCACTGTTGTTGATATCCGTAACACAAATGATTAAGCTACTTACCTCGGAGTCAGATCAATGTATGTGATGTAGTCTGATATTTATTTATATTTATATTTATTATTTATTTATACCAGGATCGGAAAGAAAAGTTCAAGGTTTTTTTACTAATTGGAAATATTGGTATTTTACTCAGAGGTATTTTGTCGTGTCTGACTCGTCAATGAAATTTTTTTTACTAACTTAACTTCACGCCAAGTCGCCACGTGGCGTGAAGTTAAGTTAGGGAAGTCCCTAGTGGGGTAGGAAGAGAGAATCGAACACCTCACTTGCTTCTTCACCATTCATGATCCTTTTCTTAAGAAAATTCAAATGTTTTTTTTTTTTGTACTGAATACTATTATTTTGATTACGATATCCCGGGGCATAGAGCATTTTTGCAAGATGCGCGCAAAGTGAATGGAATCTTACTCTGGCATAGGTGTCCGCCAAAACCTGGTAAAAATAAATATACAAACATGTTGTAGTTAAAAATAGAGTTATACAACAATAATGACGAAAGTCTGACACATGGCAACGTAGCCACATGAGAAACTACAACGCTAAATTCTCTGAACTTTTGTCACATTTAGGGCTGCCTCCTATATTGCGATAAAGTATTGTGTGCCTTAATTGCCTAAGATTTAGTACTTTTACTTACCTACTAATCTTTTTTTAGTACCAAACAATACCTTAATATGTCTATTTTGTTTTAATAACTACAAAAAGATAGTAAGTGAAGATTTTTTAACGAGTTGCATGTAACGGAATTGATTAAGTTAATTTTACAAATTTAAAGTACTTGCATTTCAAATGATATATTTTCCTTTATATTAAAAAAGCGAGCAAACAGTATCTTAACTCATCCCCTTAATAGTAACCCTAATCCCACCTGACTGCGACAATGCAATCACAGACTAATCTCACAAGGTTCCGCCCACCAAAAACAGGTGTTAACCTATGAGTCGGCTCGTTACCGAAGATTAATATTACAGCAATTATTACATTCGTGATATAATTTATTACAGGTGGCACTGGCATCGCGCCAATGCTTCAACTGGTTCGACAGATCTGCAGAGATGCCAACGATAACACGGAGATGAGGCTACTTTTCGCTAACCAGAGCGAGCAAGACATTCTGCTGAGGCCCGAACTTGAAAACTACCAGAAGGAACATCCTGCGCAGTTCAAACTGTGGTACACTGTCGACAGACCAAGTGAAGGTACCTACATATAATAATATTTGTTGAATGACTGGGGCCGTTCAAGTATTACGTAAACACTATAGGGGGTGGGGGGGTGTTTGCTTTGTTTTTTTTTATGACATGGTGGTGTATGGGGCGAGATGGTGATTACGTCAGCAGTATTCACTTTTTTATACATATGGCACTGAAGTATTATAACTGAACTTAATATACATATATTAATGCCAATTAACAGTCGATGTTTTGTATGTAGATACATAACATCACAGGCAGAGTCAAAGGGGCAGCAGGCCCCTTTAACCATATTGAAATTTATATGTATACTAAAAATGTGAAAGAAGTTGATTTGTCCGTAATATCTACTTAAAATTATAATAATTGCTCAGAGTAGTAGGTATACTATGAGCTGTAAAAACGATTAGATGCTTCTTAAGCATCTAATGCAATCATTGCAATCAGCAGTATAATATAATCAATCTTTACATATTATATCCTATTCGAAGTTATAATATTACTTAAGTAAGTATTAACAGCATAAGCAAATACATAATAAAAAGAAACGTTTACTTATATGACGACAACAACTAGGTTTAAACAAATAAAGTTCCGAGTAATAATGCGTGTATAATTTATGAATAAATACAAATTAGGTACCTATATCGTTATCATATAAATGCAATAACACATTAGAAAGAAACCAGACTGATTAAGGGGAGTTGCCATCCGATGTTCCTTTATATCCAACAGTCGTGTCACAGACTTTAATAATAACCTTAGTAATATGCGGCCCTAAAAAAGAAGGAAAGAAAGAAAACTTATTTATTTGGTGCATAAAACTTAACCTAAAACAAATATTAAGGAGACAACAAACATTCTGGACAAAATAGTATAGGTATAACAGAATATTGTAACAAAAAGTTTATGATATGCAGCCATAATGGTAGCCACTCAGCATTTGTCACGACGTTGTGGCGACGTGACGCTGATTTTCAGTGGCACCATTGTGAGAGGTGGGGTAATGCGTGTGTGTAATTGAGATTGTGCAGTATCAATAGAAGAAAATAAATATACAGGCAGTGACATATGTACTACTATGTGGATTAACTTGAGTTGAAGGTAGATAACACGAATACGCTCATGGTATCCTAGATATGCAGTAATGCTATTATTGACTCCCTTTATTACGATGATAGTTTGCGCCATCAAGGCCCGAGAGGACCCAGGTTCAATATCTGTTTCGTACTAAAAACTTGTAACTGAGCAATTTAATATTCCAATTACTCAGTACCAGCCCGGAGTCAGGAAGTTGGCAGTTTAATCACCCTGAAAAGCACATTAGGCTGTTGGTCTCGCGGCTGGCCTCTCTGGTCAGGTCCAGTTACCCTCTCTCCCGACTATGAGAGTGAAGGACAAGAGAGTGCACCTGTGTTAGCGCAGACTTGAGCATTATAATAACCAGCACAGCTGTATCCTATAATAACTAACCCCTAAAATGCATTGAAATGTTCTATTGCAGGCTGGCAATACAGCTCCGGCTTCATCAGCGAGGAGATGGTCCGCCAACACCTGTTCCCGCCCGGCGACGACGTGATGACGCTCATGTGCGGTCCCCCGCCCATGATCAACTTCGCCTGCAACCCCGCCCTCGACAAGGTCGGCTACCAGGAGTACCTGCGGTTCGCTTACTAGAACTACATTGTTCCTACACTACGGCCGAAACAGACGTACAACGATTCGCCGAATTACGTTTGACCAATGCTACTGTTGACCGAAAGCACTAACTAACTAACTAAACTTCACGCCACTTCCCTAGCGGGGTAGGCAGAAAAAACCGCAAGCACGTTTCGTTTAAATAGAAATCTTTCGGCGAAACGTGTTTTCAGTCGATAATAGCATCGGTCCAAAGTAATTTGGTAAAACGTTAAACGTCCGACCGAAACATCACAACCAAGTTGACACCATACGGAAATGGGTTCGTTGAAAAGGGATTACGAAGGCCCTTGCGAGGTCGGCAATGCGCTTGTGATATCACAGGTGCTGCAATTGTCACAACAGCATCATATTCTTAAAACGATGCCATAAGACATCCATTAATAAAATATATCATATTCATAATCATTTACTAGGATCAGTTGTAAGTAAAGCCTTGACGTCAGTCACAGATAACCTCCAAATAGATACCACATTAAGAGGATTGACGTGCGCCCATGCATCTATGCTATTACATAAATAAGTAGTTGCCATACACGCGCATCTTCAGTGCCGACTAAGAGACAGATCTGCGCGTCAGCCTTTACGGAGACACTTTTATTTATATTTAATAAGTATTTATGCATAAATAAACGTTGAAATGGCCTTCTGTTCCGTAAAATGGTGTGGAAAGAATTCCAGGACATCAAAATTTAAAAAAAGATGGCATAATTTTTCATTGGTAAGTAAAATAAATACCTATTTTATTCTAGACGGAGCTCAAGTTACGACGGACGAATTTTGAAAGTTGGCAAAAAATTTTGACAAGTGTCAGCTCGCGTTGATGTCTTTTCTCACTACCCCTTTCTTTCATTACCCATTTCACTATTTTTATTCCGTTCTGGCATAGACATGCATAACAAAAGAGTTGTAACTGTGTAGTTCCTACACTATGTAGTAGTAGTCTAAATGGATCGATGCCACATATCGCAGTGATGGATCGTTCCTGAGCAAAAACAGCGTCATTTGTTCGAGACATTTCACAGAGGATAGTTTTCACTACATAGAGGATAGTTTTCACTACATAGAGGATAGTTTTCACTATATGAAGGATAGAAGACGAGTAATGGAAACAACTGTGCCTACTTTATATTTACCAATTTTGGTATGTATGTGTTGCCGGCAATGTGTATAATCCAGGCATTCCATACAATATTCTATAGTTTTCTTTATTCTATTCTAGTATTCTATAGAATAAAATATAATTAACACCAACAACCAAACAATAACATTTGATTTTTTTTGGTTCGGTCTGGTACGGTTTTGAGGTACAGAACCCTAAAAAAAAAATTTATTTATACCTACATATAAAATATAAATAATTATAAATTTATCGATAAAACTATAGACATTGCACAATACAATTGGACATCACTAGATGAATGAGTGTTACGTCCCCCGCACCCCGTTCCTACCTCCTAAAATTGTGACTTGAACCTAGAACAAAGTGGTGAACGTACGGTATCTATTGGAGGTTATCTGTGACGTCAGTGTAGCGGTTGCTATGCAAAATGTGTTGCGATTTTACAGCAAAAAAAAGTCATAAAAAGGACAGGAGAAGTCCATACACAGTTATCGTTCAGAGTGATTGTTTCGAAATGAATTAATAATCATAATTTCACGTTTTAAGGGGTAACTTCGAAAATAGGCAATAATAATGGTGACCCGCCTCAGTTGTTCCATCCATATATTTGATATATATTTTTCAAAATGGTGTCAACTGAAATATTCCAGTCCGTCTAGAACTGGAAAGCTTAAGTATCTATATATATACCTATCAGTACCATTTAGGCATTATTTTCTCTATATAAATTGTTGTTATGATATTAATATAAATAATATATTTGTATGTATGTATGTTATCTCAGTCGCATTTAAACATGCTAAGTTTAGATCGGGAAATGTTAGACATAAATCAGAGCTAGTGTAAAAAAAAGGTTTAAAGCTTAAAATGCGTAGTATACTTTTTAATTTTTATATTTTAATGTATAATACATTTAAAATGATTGAAGAGACCACGGAATAGATATTGAGTGAAAGTGCCAAGTGGGGGTGGCACTGAAGCCACAGTTGTGAGGGCAACGCACGATCGCTTGTAAATGCCGCCGCAGTACTGTTTTATCATAGTGCACAGTCGACGGCTGTAACGATTTTGCCGTGTTGTTCAGTTTTACAGTGCAAAAATTATAGTAGGAGGATAAATAATAAAATGGAAGTGTTACCATGCGTAAGTAATATTTATTAATTTTGAATTCCTTGAAATATAGGGTAAATTGAATTCCGTCCAAAATTTTATAGAAAACTAGTTAAAATCAAGCTTAATTCTTTGAAATAAAGTCTGTTTTGCCTTAACTTTATTGGCCAATTTCTTGGAAAATTCTCTCGAAAATTTGTTACTACTCTTTAGGGATGTGGTCATGTAATGTATTTTTTATTTTTGTTTGTGACTTTATCGACATTTTTAAAGGTTTCGGATATTAAAGTGTGATCGATGCAACTGGAAGAGTCAATTGGTGGCTAATAAAATCAAGCACCATGTGTTCGAAGCATTTTTAGACAAATATGTGCTAATCTCCTAACCTAATAAGTGGATTTATTATGTATTTTTTATTTATAATTGATTTTATACTACGCATTCTCATAAGTGGTAATGTTTTTAAAAATATTATTTTGATTAGCAAAAACATAGGAAAAACGAGTTCTTTAAAAAGACAACATGACTTTTTTTTGTAATCACCGCCAAAGTAATGTGCTAACTCAAGCGATACTGAGTGTGTTTAAAAATAAATTTTACGCTTATTATTTTAAGGCCTATAATAGCTCTTTAAAAAATACAACACTATCTATACATAAATTAGTGTTCTGTTTGAAGTTGGATCCGAATTCTGCGTTACCACGCACAATTGATTCGCTTCAATGCCACGCCCACTTGGCACTTCCACTTAATATTTGTTCCGTAGAGGAGACAGTTTAACATTAATACGCATATGAATGTAAACTTTTTGGGATGTTTTTCTAGCAGATTTATTTTTTATACCAATATTAGCTATGTACCTACTTACTACAAAATGTTACAAATATTTTTAGAAGCGCTTACCGCAGTCGCAATATTTCAAGAACAAACAGATTTGTATAGATGTGTTCTTTCTTGTTATGTACTTGGTGTATGTGTAGAACGATGTAGAATTGTTGGTATACTTTGTTTACAAAATAAATAATAAATGTTACACTTGAATTGTTTTATTTTCTATTAAAAATCCATAATAATAGATCGAAGTACTAACAGTAAACTATTTTACGCAGAACCAGAGTATAGTCTTAATATCAACATAATTAGGTACCTACTTAATTTTCGTTTAGTTAGACATACCTATGTCTAAACGAAAATTGCACTCAATATAAAGGGGTTCCGATAATAATATGATAATATATACCTATTACTATTGACTGGCTCGATGACGCATTCGGTAGAGACTGCCCCAGTCACTATGAGTTGTGGGTTCGATCCCCACCCAGGACAAACATTCGTATGATAAATACTTATATTTGTTCTGTGTCTGGGTATTAATAACCAATATTTAAGTATATATTTGTAATAGATTTGGCTAGATGAAACTGCTAATACCATCTCGTGTAGGGGTCCCCTACGTAGTTTCGAACGCCGCTGTTGCGAAGCACGCTGTTGCGAATTATTTTTCCACTGCCTCATAGGTTCGAACGCTCACGGATTCGAATGACGTAGTCGCGAACAACGCTGTTTCGAAAAACGTTTTCACTGCCTCATACCTTCGAATGCTTCTGACTACGATTTATGTAGTCACAATTAGCTAGTATCATTAATGTATTAATTAAAACAAATTAAAGAGCAGTGTTAGCTCAATAGTATGACACGTGTCTCATACGCGAGGTGTGCTGGTTCAAACCCGGGCGTACCCATTTCTCCAATGTTATCACCATCGCACATAACGATGAAATAAAATATTGCGAATAGGTAACTACTTTATTCGTGGGAATAACTAAAACATCATATTTACCAAACAAAATGATTCAGTCCCACCTACCCGCACATTTTGAAGATTTTATAGCTGTGATAGCATTATTATACCATCGAAATTGGAAAAAAGATTACGTTAAATATTTTATTATTTTTTGCGATTATGGATTGTTATAAGCAATAAACGTTAATCGACACCGAATATGATGTTTTTAATTACTACGTTATCATCATCTGCCTAGCGGTACGCCCGGGTTTGAACCAGCACAAGCGCGTGTCCTGACTAAATAAATAAATATCCGACTACATCACATACATTGATCTGACTCCGAGGTAAGTAGCTTAAGCACTTGTGTTACGGATATCAGAAACAACAGTGATATTGCAAATATATACTTAAATATTGGATATTAACATCCAGACACAGAACAAACACAAGTATTCATCATACGAATGTTTCTCCTGGGTGAGAATCGAACCGACAACTCTTGGCGCATGGGCAGGGTCTCTACTGAATGCGCCATCGAGCCAGTTACTATTGAGCTAACACTGCTCTTTAATTTGTTTTAATTAATACATTAATATACTAGCTAATTGTGACTACATAAATCGTAGTCAGAAGCATTCGAAGGTATGAGGCAGTGAAAACGTTTTTCGAAACAGCGTTGTTCGCGACTACGTCATTCGAATCCGTGAGCGTTCGAACCTATGAGGCAGTGGAAAAATAATTCGCAACAGCGTGCTTCGCAACAGCGGCGTTCGAAACTACGTAGGGGACCCCTCGTGTAGTTACAACAATGTAGATGATGTAAGAAAGAGAGTCGGTCTGAAGGACAGCGTCGGAGTCAAGGTAAGAAGAGGCATGCACCGGTGGTTCGGACATGTGGAAAAAATTAGATGACGAAAGATTACAGATATACAATGCGAAAGTGGAAGGATGTAGGAGCCGTGGAAGGCCCAGGCTCATCTACCACAACCAGATTGAGCGTTTATTAACAGAAGGTGATGTTTAGAGTAATTAAAAGTAGACCTTGTTTGAAAAGGATCATGAATGTTGAAGAGGCGAGTGAGGTGTGTAAGGATCATGCCATATGGCGTTCGGTTCTCTCTGCCTACCCCGCTAGAGAAGTGGCGTGAAGTTTAGTTAGTTACAACCAATTATCATCCTTCTAGCGTAACATCCCGTGCTTAATCTGGATTCTGTTAGATCGTCAGGATCATCCAGAATTTAGTGAGTCTGGTAATTATAATATTGAAGCGACTGCCTATCTGACCTTCGTAACCCTTTGATGGGGCAACCAGACAATTTGGATCATGGTTTTAGTGGTTGTAAGTAACTGACAACTGTGTGAGTTACAACCGACTACAGAGGTGGTATTAGTAGTTTCGTTTGCATAAAATTACCAACATGCATACCTATTATACACACATCCTCCGAAAATAGTACAGGTCTACAAGCTCTATTATTATTTGCTGATAGTATTTTAACATTATTTAATCAGTCATTCTGTAGGTACCTACTGTTATAAAAGGAGCTTTGATTAAATATCTTGATGATAAGAGGTAAAGGAATTTAAATTAAGTAAATTATACACCTGGCGCATTATATAGGATAAGCAACAAATATTGTTCACTTATCTATACTTATAATAAATCTGTAGAGAGGTAAATTCTGTACATGAAATATATTTTCAAAATAACTATCAGGGGGTAATTAGTGATCGAAACTGATGCCAAAAATGCAATCAGTAAAATTTTTGTCTGTCTGTCTGTCTGTATGTTCCTAATAGAAACAAAAACTACTCCACGGATTTTAACGAAACTTGGTACAATTATTCTTCATACTCCTGGGCAGGTTATAGTATACTTTTCATCACGCTACAATCAATAGGAGCAGATTAGTGAAGGGAAATGTTGGTAAAACGGGAGAAGTTACTCCATTTTTTAAGCTTCCGTCGCGTGTGCAGCCTTAATGGTTAAAGTTACATAGAAATCATGTATGACGGAAATAGTCTTTATAATATTAACCATAAACGCGGGTGACACCGCTGGCACAGCTAGTTTTACCTAAATTACTTTTTAATTAAACCGGTATTTTTAAACAATGCCATGCTATGTTAATGAAAGAATCTTTATCAACGTAAACAATATTCCTGGGTGTAGGTACTACATTCCTACTGTTAATAAAATATTGCATAGTACGCACGAAACTATTCAAATCAAGACTTATTTCCTATTAATACTTTAAGTTTAATACATATAAAACCACACACATTTTAAACCTAGAACTTGACTTTCAGTTTAGCGTAATTTTTGTTATAAGTACCTACCCTTTCCATAGAAATACTTAAGACAAGAAGTAAGTATAAGAGACGTAAATTGGGCATCCCCAACCTAGACCCTTTTGATTTTTATAGATAAGCAAACTGAATGACGACAACTGTTATAGTCATCATAATGCTGAATATTTTAAGGGGTATTGTTGCGTCTAAGTGAATTACACCAAGTACTGAAAACTTGCACGGGGCTTCCTTTATAGTCCAAAGGATTTTCTTTGCGGTCTGGTGTGTTGTACCTTAAAAATAAAGAGATTAAATTGGTGATTTTGATTTTATAATTTTTTATGATTAAGTTTTAATAACGTACCTACCCGGTACAGGAAATAGATGAGACCAAGTTGGCTACACCCATCATCATGTCATCCAATAGAGTTCTGTTTCCATCTTTTTTTAATTTATATTTTACTTAACTAATTAATTTAATCTGATTTGGCGACAAGTTAGCCACTTGTCACTACTTTTTCACAATTTTCCATGTTTCTTGATGTTATGTATGTACGTATATCTATACAATGCTTTTAATATTTAGCATATTATATAAAATATTTAATAGTAGGTACATATATTGATAATGGCCACATATCTACAATATTACCTACTTTATAAAAATGATAGCGTAGGTGACTCAACAAAAACTACTTAACTTATTAATTACTAATCATGATAGCAAATCGAACTCGCCGAGCGATCTATTTTTATCTGTGTCTGCCTCTGCAATTTTCGAACTGTCCTGGTATTGCGCAGTGCGCCAACAAATTTGATTTGAGTTGGCGCAATTGCGCGGCGCAGTGTTTTGTTACATATAGGTATCCAATACATTTATCAATGTACATACATACATACATGACATCACGCCCATAATCCCCGATGGGGTAGGCAGAATCAAAGGAGCAGCAGGACCCTTTAACCACATTCAACCAAAAATAAAATTATCCTGGGTTAGATGGAAAATTATGAAAAAGTAGTGACAAGTGGCTAGCTTGTCACCTACTCAATTACATACAAAAAACCCCAAATAAGTCGCCTTTTACGACATGCTAGACAAGAAACACTGATGGCACATTATTTTTAAGTCCCAGACCAACATGGGACGCATATATTTCAATGTAGTTACATATAACAACATCAATAGCTTACTGGTTTCTTCGTTTGTATCCAGTAACTCATAACAAAGCTTCTTAGCGTCATCAATCTCTTTAAGCAGCATTTCCACATACAAACATAGTACTATTATATTTGCATAATCCTTGAGATGTCTAGCTAACATATTCATCATGTGCGTCCTGATGGGTTCCTGAAAGAAATCGAAAGATACTCACACGTCAATGGAGAGGGAGGGGCTCAATATAGTTAACAGAGGGGAGAATCATAAGCTCTGCAACCTGAGATAGAGATTAACTAAAGAGTAGGTATACCTAAAGAGTTAATAGCTCTGAGAAGTAGGTAGGTTCTCTCTGCCTACCCCGCTAGGGAAGTGGCGTGAAGTTTAGTTAGTTAGTTAGAAGTAGGCAGGTACTCTTCGTATCTTACCTTATTTTTCAATCTCACTATTATGATTCGAATACGGGTCATGAACCAGATAATCGATGATCCGATATATATAATTACCTAAAATACAAGTCAGCATTAACTTGAAATAGATATAATGTTTGTTAAAACTATTATGTCCTAGGTTACTAGATAAATTCATTTAAAAAATAGGTAAGTAAGTAATTATAGAAGATTAATTCTCGGTAAAGGGTAGCGTCCTGAGGTTAAGCGCTTTCGTACAATATCGTAGGATACAGTTAGAACGAAGTTTGTCTTACTTACAGTATACTTGTATATCTGTTGGACCAAGACGAAAGATAAAATTATCTTTTCAAACGTCAACAGCACATTATCAAGCATATCAGAGTTGTCTTCAGTGCGGTCACAAATCCTATCTATTAAAACAATTTCTGTTGAACTTCTGTTACAAGAAAACATGTTGGTTTTGACAAACTCTTTTAATACGGTATTGATTATTTGCAAGCTTGACTTTATATAATAAACTGTTTGCAAACATACATAAATATCCATTTCAAACACAAGAATCGGTATGACAGTAACATTAGTTCGTTCCATTAAAATATACAGTGTGCTAAGTGAAATCATTCGTTCTACACCATTTGAACTTATCTGTACAATTATATGAATAGTAACCAATACAGAGCACAATGTGTAAATACTCAAGAAATTTATATTCATCGGTAGTTTATTTTCTTTTCTAATATTAAAACGTGTACACGCATCTCCTATTTCTTGACAAATATTATACAAATCCAAAATTAGGCGATTATTAGCCACGTTAAAAACATAAAAATAATACATTGGTGGTTTTATAAACATTCTCTCTCTAACAAAAAATACTTCATTATTCCAAGCACTTGTATCATTTATACAATAAAAAACTAAAAGAAATGTATAAATTAGTATACATATGCAAGACCAAATACTCTGACCAACACTTTTAGGGTGGACCTGGTTATTTTTTATTGATACGTTATCAGTACCAAGAACTCTTTGACAGTAATGCAAATATCTTGTTGTCTTGGATATAAAACATTTTGATTGATTAATCTGCGACATATCAAAAAGGGTTAGACGTACTAAGACTTCTATAAGTACAAAGTTACTAAACTTCGAATAAAAATAATATGTACAATAAACCATATTTTACCTATAAATAAGTAAGTAAGCATAGGTAATGGACTTTTATTTGACCATCGCACTCAACACATTAGTATTACTTATTTAAATTAGCTGTAGATCATATATAAGTATCTACATAAACATGTTATAAGACGTAAATGTAGAATACAATATGTAAATTTGTATGTTATCTATATAGATAGACAAATTACTAAACTTTCATTAGAAAAATTACCCACCCTCTCCCAGTGCAGCAGTTGTATAATCAATAAAAATCCATTAAGGTGCGTTTACACAAGCAACCGAAATTGATCAATGGATAGGGCAATGTGAATTATATGAAATCATAATCACATTCTATATAGGTAAGTACACTGGCAATTCAATTCATCAGCGGTTGCTGACAATAGGTAAGATGACTAAACAATTCTGTTTTGTTCGTCAGTTAGATTATAAAAAAAAAAATTTGAACAAGCATTTTTTTTATTTATTTGTCAAACAAACATTAACGATTAAACAATGCATTCAAGACAATTTGGTATTTTTTTTTACAAAATATGTAGTAACATCGCAAGCCCCCACTCCAAAACTTTGATGCTCTTTATATTTGTGATTTGTTGTTAATTTGATAAAGCGAGAAATATGTGTCCAATTTTTGTATAATCTAACTGACGGACTAAATCTTAATATATATAAATTACGCGTCATGTTGTTTGTCCGCGATGGACTCCGAAACTACTCACCCGATTTTAATAAAATTTGCACACCATGTGCAGTTTGATCCAACTTGAAAGATAGGATAGCTTACATTTCAATAGGCAAGTTGACTCAAAAAAAATAATTAGTCCATTATAGAGATTACAAAAATTATTGCTTACGTATTTTTTCTTTTGTTCAGCAAACCAAAAATAACAAAGATACAACGCTTCAAAGATCTGGAGTGGGGCGCTTTTACACCACTTGTTCCTAAAATTCTACAGAACAAGTGACGTCACGCGCACCTTTAACGCGCTGTATCTTCGTAATTTTTAGTTTGCTGAACAAAAGAAAAAATACGTGAGCAATATTTTTTTGTAATCTCTATAATGGATTAATTATTTTTTTGAGTCAACTTGCCTATTTATTTAACCCGATTATGTGTCATTGACTGTTAGGCGGTACGAAGTTCGCTGGGTCAGCTAGTAGAATTATAGTTTTTTAATGCAGTTATCATCCCTATTGGCGATGAATTGACTGTTTTCCATTTTAAATATTTGCCTAATCCTATCGGCAAAGTTCAGTAAGTAATATGGATTGAAAATACAATGATTACCCTAACTAACTGAGTAAATTACACGTATAAGCACACCTTTACATCGTTAAATCTGGGCGTATTGAAAAAAACTTACAGTGTACCTATAAAATTCGATAGAGCTCATTTTAAGAATAACGTCCTCGGTGGACTGGTGTGAGGGTTATGTTATAATGAGTTTAAAAAGAATAGACGCACTATCCGCTGATATTTTAGATGAAGATTTCATAAAAATCTTCCAACCAATGCATTTCATGCAAAGAATTGTAGGATTTCAACGAGTCACGATTGATTATAGATTTGTGACAGAAACGTCAGTGTACTATAAATTTTACAGCACAGCAGTGTGGATGCTAAATGCCATATGTCTGATACTAACTCTAACGCATTGCCACAACATACTATCTTCACAAATCATAGAAGCACAGCTTAGAACTGCTTTAATATTGAACGGATTCTTCAGCACTATTGTGGCATGGAAAAACAACTTTTATGATGGAGATTTGAACAGTCATCTCTATGTGAAATTGCAAAGAATAGATCGGGAATTGAAAATGAGTAATTGTAAACGCCTGAATCATATTCTTGGTTTAGTATCTTTGGTGTTAACATCAGTTACTATATTGACTTGTTTAGGGTGGATTTTTGCACATAATGTTTTGATAGCCAACTCAGTTTGCATTCCCACTTATATTGTAATGTTCCTCTCCGTATGTAATTGCACGGAAATGGTATTAGTGTTTCAAATGTTTATTTTTATAATAATTCGCATAATATACATAAATAACTCACTACGGAAGCAATTATCTCACCACGCCAGTTCAGCAGATGCTGTGAATGAAAAGATTTTCTGGACTGGCCATGCATCCAAAAAATCTGGAACAAGTGCATTCCAAGAATTAGTCCCAGGAGTTCATAGCATTTTAGATGCTCTTAGTAATGTCGTCGCTCTATATCGATTCCAGGTAAGTCGATTTGTATATTCCTTTATAATAAAGATATGGTACATACACAAACTCGGTGGGTGATTAATTATGCCAAATATCAGTAGCACAACGCCTGAGATATCTAATGAAAGAAAGCCAATACTGTCAGCGCCTGTCATGGTCCAATATAGATACTACCACTACTACTGTCTTTTTATAATTCAGACTAGAAACTGCTTTAAATTAAGGTAGTGCAGGCTGCACTACCTTAATTTGAAGCCTGGTTATGCTCGTCATCACTTGTGTGTTCCGAGTCATATTCTTGAATATAGAAAGTAGCGTTAACTACCAGGTGCCCCGATTTGGGAGGTACTTCTCGATTTTCAAGTGTCTGAAAATACGTCTCGATTTACTCGTGATAGGGACACCAACTGTCTTGATTTATTTACTTCTTCCTTAATCTGTACGACATTTCGGGACAGAAACAATGGCTGATTTGAAACCCCGATGTCTTTTCCCATCCGTCCCGAAATTTAATCCACTGGCAAAATGCAAACTAGCGACCCACACGGAGTCGCTTGTTTGTATTTTGCCGACCAGTTTGCATTTGTCGGTCATAGTACGACCAAGGTGACTTTTAATGAAGCGCAGTGCTAGATTGAAACAACAAATACAATTTTTCAACAGATATTCGCATTCGCCTGTCAAGTATTGCTGTGTAATTTGTCTGTAATCAAAAGCGTCGTGAACTCTGCAAAAGACAAGGTAATGACAAACGTTAACTTTACCTATCGAGAAAAACCCCGATTTTGGTAAACAAGAGAAGTATCGACCACCAACTAACACTCAGTCTCGAAATATCAACAATAATCCATGTATCCCTTGCATTCGACGCTAAGTCTTACAAACTTACTTTACCCATACAGAAGTAACGAATATGTTTTTTTATTTTATATAGGATTACTTTTTGAACAGGAGCCCAATTTTAAAAATAAGGTGTAATGATCAATACATACAATAATGATCTGAATAGATCTATGATTATAATTGAAATAATTTTATTTTTCGAATAACATTATATAAAATAACAAAGGCAATTCAGCTAAAAGCGAACAAAACCCTATCTATGCACTGCCCATAAGGTCCAATTGAATCGTCGCGAACTGGATGTCATCGTTCATTTATTTATTACAAATTAACACATAATTTTTTTTTGTTTTACGTAGATCTAATACCTACTATTCTGAGCTGTTCTTGCTCCTGTCCATAAAGTAACGTTGTTTGAGTGAATATTTTTTCCAGACGGTTGTAACACCCTCTATGTGGTTAATCACGTTACCAATACTAGTTTCTCTGGTGGTAGTAGTTGTAATGCAAGCGTGCACGGCAGGATTTCTCACATCGAAATTGGAAACGACCAGAAAATTAAGTTTACGTCTGAAATCTGCGCTGAATGAAGGTAACGTCAAACTAAGGATAAATAACATTTTCTTGGTATAATACAGCTACGATACCTACATGATGGTTAGGATTATAAACAGTTCAAACTGAAGCTAATAAACATATAACACAAAAAGTAAAATTGTAAAACGCTAGTCTCCAAGTTTAAAATTCCATTTGCGTAACTTATCCAGATGGAGACAATTTATGGACTTTTGTTTCCATCTATCAAACTATGAATAGGGAAATAGATAAAATTCAAATTAACTTGTATCAGTTCTAATTAACTTGTATTGTGCTATTACCAGCCCTTGATTTTAAACTCTTAAGGAAAAATAACAAAATATTCCAAGGCAGCAATTAAAGATATTTATACTATTATTAATGCCCAATTTAATTAATTTAATAACTTTTAAAGATTAAAATCGGAATAATTATAGTTATACTTCTATCCTAATATAGTGAGCTTGCTTTTAATTGTCATTACAGTAATATTAAGAGTCCATTAAATTATAATAAAGCCTAACTGACTTGTAGGTATATTAAGTGTTATTACTGAAACATTTAACCAGCAATCGTTTTATATTCTGATCTGTATCGCACAGGCTATCCTGCCATTAAGAATGATGGATCATTATAGCGAAGCCATTAAAATAATTGATGATTTTCTTATCATCAATCTATGAGTAATAGTACCTACCTATGAAGTTTATTAATCATGCTGCTAAACAGTTATGAATAAATTATTAATTAATTTTCACGCCTAATAAACGTATTAAAAGCAGATATTCTTCAACCAACAAGCTTCAGACATAGGTGGCTTTAATACTAATTGACCAACCGAAAAGTAGTTAGTTATCTACTAATATTTTTACTGGCTTATACTGATTTATTAATTATCTGAAAAGTAAGTTACCTTTTTTATTATTATTTTGGGGTTCCAAAATATTTTATTTAATAACACATATTTTATTTATATTAGTTTTCTCCTCCTCGAGTTAATTTTCCTACTATAATTTCGTGACGTATTAGGTACTAATGAGCCATAAGAACCTGTGATGTAGTTCACCTATTTACCGTTTTATATACTTCTTGCCTTCCAAAGGATATAAGAAACAGTGATATTTTAAATTAAGTTAGCTGCCCATTCTATATTTTACCACAGCAAGAGATGCTTGACTTTAAAACAGCTTGTTGAAGATTAATCTACACATCTGATGGTAAAGATATAAAAAATTCTATTTAATCTGTAACTAATTATATCCGATAGTTAATTTGTACTATGGTAGAAAAATATGAGTAACTGACATTAAAAAATCAAAAATATTCCGATTGCGACCCACGGCCACAAGCCACCAAATCTCTAAATCTGCGGGTGTTTTTCATTAAGTAATGTTTCAGGAAAATCGAGGGATGGAGCCAAAAAATTGATGACTCTGTTGACAGAAGAAAGGTGCATTATATCTATTTACGATATATTCGTGCTGGATCGTCGACTGCCCTTAAAATTGTTCGCCATAACAGCCACTTACACCATCGTTTTATTACAATTTGCTATGTTGTAATAGTATTATCGTAGATTGTAAAAAAAAATCTCCTACTAATAATGCATACATCAGAAAACACTACAAATATAAAAGATATCGAGTTGTTCCATTGTTTTTCATATTTTTTTAACGTACAGATTTTGGTAGGCTCCAGTCGTATAAATGTTAAGAATGAGAGGCTGTCCTCTCCAACACTTTATCAGAAAGCGTACACACTAATACTTACGTTAACAGTGGCCATTTTGTACACACTCATAGACCAGTTTTATCTGTTTAGATATAAAATTTGTGACCATAACTTGTACCTTTGCACCCTAGCTGCCGCAGTAGTACACTATCTTGCTTACTTTCTCAATGTGATTCACGTGAGATTCATGAATAACAGTGATAATATTAAATATATTATCACTATGGAAAATCTAGACCGCTGCATGAAGATAAAGCTAGCGAATCTGAACTCCATACTTCGCACTTTAAACAATATAGCCGTAATCATACTAGTACACGCGTTCTCAGCATTTTCATTACTCGCTTTTATTGATGGTTCCATGATTGTGGTAATGGCAGCTTTCACAACAGCATTCAGCGAAATAAACTTTATGTTGGAACTCTTTTATTGTTCCCACATCATGGCTTACTTTGCGATTCGAATGCGTTTTCTCAACTGTATAGTTATCAATCACCTGAACCAGGAATTAGTCGATCTGGAGACTCGTATATTATCTAAAGAGTATGTCAAAAGGCTGGCAAAGGAATCCCACGACTTTATATTCGATAACACGGATGTTTATTTAAAAGAAATACTTAAAGCCTTTTCGGCATTTTTAGAACTACATCAATTCCAGGTACTTACTCGCAAGTTATTTTTTTTAAATAATTTAATTACTTAAACTAATATGCGTAGTAGACTAATAAAAATAATATTTTTGTTGAAATTACAGATGTTGCTGTTCTGTAGCAAAATGTTTATAAGTACTATTATTTATTTCCAAATAATACTTATTGCTCTTAAGATGAACGTAAGTGAATAAAAGAATATGCTTGCTGTTTGTTCCATAGTCACCATACTATCGCGCACGGAATCTTCAACGGGACGGGGAGTCCAAAAGGCAGAAAACGCCTTTAACCACTTATAGCCAAATAGAAAATTGAGTCACAGTTCATCTAACATGATGAAATGTGACAAATAGTAACAAGTAGCTAGCACCTCGCTTACTCAATCACAAACCCAATATCCAATAGGTTGCTAAGCAAAGAGTACAGTTGGTACATTCCTTTCAATGCCGTTATATTACACATACACATACTCACATAACATCACGCCCATAATCCCCGAAGGGGTAGGCAGAGTCAATGGGGCAGCAGGCCCCTTTAACCACATTCAGCCAAAAACGAAATTCAGTTGGATTAGATGGAAATAGTGGAAAAGAAGTGACAAGTGGCTAGCTTGTCGCATACACAATCACATACCCAAAACCCGATATACCATTAGTCGGCTTTTACGACATGCTAGACAAGAACAACAGTTGGCACATTATTTTTAAGTCCCAGACCAACATGGGACCCCGACCAACATGGGACTTTATACTCTTATTCCCATTTTCATACCTCACTGTATCTGTAGATACGTATTTATAAATATGTATAATCGATCATTTTAGATATTGGGAGCGCAGGAAATCGTAAGTATAGCTGGTTTCGTGACAATCAATATGCTTGTCGCTCTAACCGTTTGCATGCGATGCGAAATATTCTTGAGGGAAGCAAAGGAGATGAAAAAGCTATGTGCATCAGTCATGTCTATCTATACAGATGGTATGTATATTATTGAGTTATATTATACCTAAGTATATTAGTTTATGTGTAATGAGAATACTGAATAGGATCTTATACCTACAATTTCCGATGTCATTCTATCAAAGACAAATAAATAGGTAGGTACAATGGTAAAATCGGCTGCAATTTTTATTTTGCGATAGCTATCATATGACATTGAGCTAATGGTATCATAATCAATCGCTAAACAATGAAATGTAGGATTGCAGATATCCTTATTGGTTTAACATGAATATGTTTCTTACTATAGAATTATTAGCAGATTTTTCCATGAGCTGAGGCTGACGTTCACAGACGTTTGGCCAATTCATTAAAAGTAGATAGTTCTGGCATAAGTAAATGTTCATCATACTTCATACTATACTAATATTATAAAAAAGAAATATTTGTTTGTTTGTTTGAATTGAATAAACTGCGACACTACCGGACCATTTTGCATAATTCTTTTACCAATGGAAAGCTTCTTTATCAGTGATTAACTTAAGCTATAAGTATATTATGTCCGTTATCTTACGGGAACGGGAATTTTTGAAACCGCGGGATGCTGCTGCATAAATAAAGTAACAACCAACACATACAGATAAATAACTTCCCATAAAAATATTCCACTTTTACTCTCCACATGGTAAGCGCCCGTATGCGGGATAAGAGAGATTTCTGTAACGCATACCATTGAGTCCGCATGCGTTTACATTGGTCGTTAGCGTTAGCGTCCGTATGTGAGGTGCGAAAGTACCTAGAATACAGTTTGGCAGTTGACTTGTGACAGTCCCCGAATGCTTTGAGTCGACCGATTTAACGAGTAACTAATTTAATTAGTCGTTATCCCGAATTCGGAAAGTTCCCGCACGCATTGAATCAGTGAGGCCCCGCATTCAGGCTAACGACCGACTTATCGACTAATGAAAATGCTCCCCAAACGTGGTATTTTTTTTATTCAATACTTCTGACTGTTTTTGGGCATTGTTAACTGCGTATTTTACTTTTAGGTCCTCTCAGAGAAAAAGCGAAAAGGATGCTAGCCACGGTCGAGACCAATCCACCATACTTCTCCGTGTACGGAATGTGGAACATAGACGCCAAATACTTCCTTCGAATATTTGGCGTCATTACTTCCATCATCGTTACTCAACTCCAATTTGCCGTTTTATAAAAATAATTATTACCATTAAGGCAGAAATACCTACATTATTGTGTCGTGATGCGTCAGAAGCAAATCGGTTTCATACATCTAGTATAGTAAGCGTCCACATTAACAATGCCTTATGGCCGCTTAAGCCACAATATGCAATGGATGGAACAGATACACTTTTGATGGGTCTCAACTAGAGATTACAATCCAGCGGCATTTGCTGGATTCAGCAGAGTTAAAATTGTGCTTGGTCCTAATAGATTGCTTACACCAGCATTCCAATATTAGCATTACTAAAATTGTGCGGTGCTCAACTGCATTGCAATCCCTAGTCTCAACACAACACGACATAATATGTTTCTACCTTTAAGTGTGCGGTTATGTAGGACGCTAGGTAGGACGTGCTATGTAGCTGTTCCGGACTTACAAATTTTATTTTATACTTATGTAAGTATTTCTGAGTTTTACATCTTATTACTACAATAAGCAAGGGGTGAGATATAAAAAAAAAACAGATGTACGAGGTTGAGTTTGTTGAACCACTTCCATGTAATGCACATTTGTAGGTATATTATTAAATCTTTCTTAATTACACTAAGTTAATAAAAAACTCTAAATTATAAATTATTGATTTTAATACCCTTAATTGTCGAGACAATTATATCTCTAATCAAAAGCTATATACATGTGTATCTAAATATCCTCAAATATAGGTACTTAATCTAATAGCTTTTGATTATAGATAAATTTGTGAACCTACATTTGAGGTAGGTATAAAGGAGAAACATACAATCAAAAGCTATTAGATTAAGTAATGAACGCCAAAACTATTAAATTGTAAGTTAAATTTCAACCGCTGTGTGTGTAAGAAGTTTCTACAGAATTACCTAGACTCAACGGTTTACTATCATGAATTTAAAAAAATATCTTTCACCAATATACGAATGCGAAGATATAGTGCAAACATTTTCGGCACTGCATTTTGCAGCAATGTTATATGGCGGTGCCGGCCGCCTAAATAATATAATTGGTGATTTGTCGCCGCCCAACACATATCAAAAAGCTTATACGATACTATGTGCAATCGTGGTTGTGATTCATTACGTGTATATACGAGCCGCACTCAATGAAATTTACATAACCATCGATAGCAATATGTGTATATGTAATACAGTATTAGCTTTAATGCATGCACTTTCTTATTGTTGTCACGTAATTCATTCAACATTTTTGAACTACACCAAAAATGCAAATTTTGTACGCAATCTAAAAAATCTAGATTGCCGTATGAATATAAATAATAGAAGGGCTTTTAATGTCCAGATTCGTAACTTCATTTTGGTATTTGTCGGTATAAGTACACTTTTCATGTTAGTATACATCACTTTGGCTTGTTGGATTAATAACAAGACGGTAATTTTAATATCGTGCATTTCATCTCTAAGTGAGGGTGTCCCTGTTCTTGATATTTGTTGTTGCTGTAGCTACATGATATACTTCACTATAAGAATGCGCTTTGTAAATGATATCATATCCAATCATTTGACCCAAAAAAGAGGAATTTATTCTGTTGATGACATCAATTTATCTGATGGATGTCGCAAAACGACGGTAGAAAACTATAATTTTGAATCGGCCGACACGGACATTTACTTAGAAAACATAATAAAGATGTTTTCTGAATTTCAATCATTGTTCCGATTACAGGTAAATATGTTCACATACCTAGTATTGAGATCGATGGAAAGTTTGGCTTCAGTTTCGGTGTCGGCAAGTTTCGGTCAAAAAATCGGGTTTCGGCAAAAATGTTGGTCTTTCGACCGCACCGAAACTGTTTAATTTAATTAAAATAACTACTACGCGGATAATGATAACTTGCTTGCCCGTCCGCCTATGTCTATCGATCAAGACATTTTCCCTCAGGAATGCCTGAAGGTATTCAGTTGTAATTAAAATTTCAACCTTTATGACAAAATTCTTTTAAGCTTAAAAGGAAAAGCCTGTATGCCTTTCCTTTCAAGCTTAAAAGAATTTCGTTAGTCTGTTCGAGATAAGAATGGCTGTCAAACAGCTTAAAACAACAAAGCACCAGAACAGAACAAAGTTACGACACGACTACCTTCGCATGTAGTAAATAGGTGCTAATAGTCTTACAGAAGTAGGAAAGCTGGAAGTAAGGCCTGCTTAAGGAGTTTAGTGGTGAATATTGTGTGGATGTGGTGATTTTTTCTAAAAGATGACAAAACGTTTTTGGAGAATTTATCTTCTTGCCTCTATTTGGTATAAGTTGTACAAAGTTGTTTCTTGAAAGTCATTATTTATCTTTTAGCTCGAAAGTTGGATTTTCAACCACCTGCTAATAAGGCTCCGAAAAGACTTGTGCGCTATTTGCTTTTTTTCTTTCTTTTTTTTTGTAAAGTATCAGCTTCACTGATAATTTATTAGTGAAGTTTTATTCGCTTATAAGTAAAAATGTGTAGCGCCGAGACGGTGGAAGCGCTGTATGCTGAAATACAGGACTAGTCCTAGTTCGGCAACAGATGCTAGAACAATGGTGTAATTAGTTATAAGCATGCCAGTAACAAAAACCTGAAAACCATTTGTACATAATTGTTAATAGAATCTTTTGCATAAGTTTTTATACCATGTTATATTTTCCCCGGAATATATTTATAAAACCTTAGATAAAATTACACTCTATTAAAAACTGAATGGCGTATGCGCATCGCTTGTCACATGGTCACAAGGTCGTTTAGTCCCATTAATATTATTTCTAAGAAGCGAAACGCCGAGGACTGTATGGGACCAAGCTTTCTTTGGGGTCCCTTTGTTTTAACTAATTATAAGTACTGATATCATTTGTCCTAATTTAAATTGGCAGTACGAGCTAGGCATATTTTTTGTCTCAATGATACTTTGACATAATTGTTTTGGGCATACCTAAATATCATTCAGGCCAATGATTTTTGCCCTAATTTAGATTCGCTTAAGTTTATAAGGCATATATGTAGTTTATTGGTCTAACAATTAAGAGGATACTTTTAATAGGCTTTTTATGTATATTTGTAAAAAAAGTAAGCATTACATATGTCTAGGGTTGCCATCCGTCCGGGTTTCCCCGGATTTGTCCTAGTTTAGAGGGCATCCGGGGAGCGTCCGGGCGGGACTTCATTTGTAGTCCGGGTTTAAAAATGGTAAGTTTTGGGCCACCCTGACACAATCACTGTGCCCGCACGCCGCAATCAACCGACTGACCGACCCGCTAAATTCATCATCATTTTCAACTGTATTTTATTACACTGACTATGTTTAAAAAAATCTGTTGACATGTCCGGGTTCTGGGCTCTAAAATCCGGGGTTTTCAGGCGTCTTGTCCTGGTTGCCAAATTTTGGAGATGGCAACCCTACATATGTCCAATATAACTTGGGTACCATAGCGTAACAATAGGTTAGGGTGCAGCTGGGATGGTCCTTGGGCAACCCCTAAGCCGCCAAAATGGATTATATTACATGCAATTACAAAAAGAATGCTTAATAAATTATGCATAAACATAGTTATGCTTTAGAATAGTATGCTTAACAATTATTACACATATTGTAGTTACGCTTTAAAAATTACATATTTTACAAAGGCCGGGCCTTTGTTATTGGCCCATCCGAAGTTACAAAATTATTGTAAACCATTTTGTATGGAATTACGTTTTAAATAAGACTTAAATAATTTTTGCTTGCGGCCCTCGACACCATGATTGAAACGTGTTTTTGGCCGCTATTAAAAAAAGGTTAAGTATGGCTGCACTAAGCCATACATATGTATAAGTATATCATAACCATAAAAAGTAATACCCGCACAATGCAAGTCGAGACATGTGTATCGTTGCAGCGGGCGTGACGTCAACTATCCTTTCCCGCGCACCGACATCGATTGAGTAAGAAAATAAGGATCCGTATCCGTATCCGCGGATATACCTACTTTTTTAACGATTTTGCGCATCACTAGTCATAAAACGTGCATATAAAATTGATGCTGTTTTCACCCATAGTATTTTATGTTTTATATATTATGAATGCGAATAAAGAGTCCAAAAAGTCACAATAACCGAAACCGGTTAGGAACCATCAAATTAAATTAAATGAATTAATTAAATTATGAATGCATTAAGTAAATGACTGAAATATTTTTTATGCATATTCGAGGAGACATGTTATAATAATATTATATATACTCTTATTTTATTTTCAGATGCTATTATTATGTAGCAAAATCGTTATCGGTATTAGCATATATGCTCATATGCTCACAATATTACTACGGGTTAAAGTAAGTTTTCTTCTCTTCGTAAAATAATTATTTAATTTTTATAGGGTTTATTTTTATAAGTACATTGCGGCTACCATTATCATGAAACAATTACATTATGCTTAAAATAACCTGGACACCTAATCACATTCCGAGCGTGATTTTTTAATGTTTTCTATTTTGTTTTGTTAAATTTTTATTTATCTGCAATTCTTTTTTCTCGTATATATTAACATTTTCATATGTAGGTACTAAGCATAATCGGAGTCTTGTTGGTCGCGGCGTTTATTGGGATTCATTGTCCTCTTGCACTTGTGTTGTGCACAATAAGCGAAGAATTTTTGAGGGAAGTCCGGAGGACCAAAATCCTATGTATATCCATTATGTCAATTCATACTGGTGGTATGTACCTAATTGTTTCTTAATATATTATATCGACGATGAAGTGACAATACCTCCTAACTGTAGATATGCAAATTTTACAGGAGAATGAAAAAACGATCAAATTTTTAGGTTTTGATCATAAGATGTTCATATAACTTTTAATGTAATGTTTACCGGATTACTTTATTATTTGATAACAAACGAGAAAAAATAATAGTCCACGCAAAATTGAATTTTAAGGCTACTAAAGTCGATTCCTAAAAAAATATTAGTTAGGAGGTATTGTCACTTCATCGTCGATATATGTCCTGTAGAAACACCGTTTCCATAAGGGAAATCATTTCCTTATAGGAAATTACCTATGCTACGTGACTCGTTAGAGGTCTTAAAAATACTACGCTCAGTACGTTATAAACGTGGCGACGTATGAAATGTCTGTAGAAATGTAAGGAAATATAGTATGTTTCATCCTCTGAGTACTGAAACTGACAGTTTGGCTGGCACCGACTCCAAAACTAACTGATTATTGTAAATATTTAAATACGTGTTAAAGATTAATACTTTCATCGAAGCAGTCGAAAGATTTTTTTAATATAGTTGCTCAAAAAGTGGCGTATTGCAGGGACGTATAGCGTTCGGGATGTGGGCTATTACATACTCGTGCTTTTTTTTTACCTTTCCCGAACTCGTGCGTTCTCTTTCCCAATTGTCAAAATAATGTCTATTAAAAAGAAAAAAATTGTACCAATGTCAATGTTTATGTGAATTATAACTTTTTTAAGAATTAAATGATTAGTTAGTTGAGTTTATGGTGTTTTTATTATTTTATTAAATTGCTTCATTTTTTCGCAACTGTATTAAAAATAGTCGTTCAGTACCCGTACGGAACCGTCATTGCAACTTGTTCCGACTGTCAACCCTCGCCTTCGGCTGCGCCTCGGCTCGGGTAGACATTTGTCGGAACTCTTTGCAATGACAGCATTTCCGTACTTGTAATGAAATATCATAGATTTAGAATTTTTTGACTACGCAAATATATTAATTTTACATTTTCTAGTGCTATTATGGCAGGTTCTTACTTGTGTTTTTTTTCATAAAACATTTTTTGCGGGGTTTTTTTGAAGTCGGTTTTTATTTTTGTTAAAAATTTAATTATTTCGTGCAGTATTGTAGACTTGTTAAAAAGAGATAGATAGAGGTTTATGAAGACAATATCGATATTAATCATATTTGTATAACAAATTGTTCGTATAGAACATTAAGTCGTCTCCATTGGTTTCACTACTCAGAGGTTTCATCTAAGAAGATTCCCGTGACAGGTGTCAATACTCCTTTTCATGCATAATACTTTTATTACGAATCAAATTATTCGGTTTTAAACATATTTGACTTTATATGTTAACATCATTGTAAAAAATAATTAATAATCTCCATTTATTAATGTAAACACGGTTTATGACGTTTTTTTTCATAAATTTATTACTAATTAAAATTTAGAAAAAATATCGTATAAATTGCATACTACGGGAATCGGAAAGTTTACTTATAGACATTGACACTACTATTCACGTCACATCATTAATCGATATGACCGGCATCTTGTCATCGAGTTAGGATATTTTACAAAATATATTTCATAAGCGTACCAGACATTTCAGCCGAAAAAATGTTTCGAACCCAGTGACAACAAAGAAGTGTCCCATAGGACACAAACAAAAACATAGCATCCTTATTTGGATGATTCCGAGTCTTCCAATCGCGTGCGCTTAAGACATATCTGCATATTATTTACGTAAGAACAACAGTATTCATATCAAAATAAATCATAGCTTGAAACAATTTTCATTTTCATTAGGATTCATAATAAAATAAATAAAAAAGTAGATTTAACTGCCCTAGAACTTTTTATCGAATTGAAAAAAAAAATTCAGTCGAATTGAGAACCTCCTCCTTTTTTTTGAAGTCGGTTAAAAAAGTCGAATGGCTGTCATACGGATGCATAAATATTAACGTCAAATTCAAAGTGTCACGGAACTCTTCTTACGTGAAATGGACTATAGTCTAGAATCACAGCAGAAAAAAAATACTATTAGGAATATTTTACATTACTCGTCTGTGAATATCACTAGATTAGTGTAGAAACCGACGTGACCATCTCTCATGAACACGCCTTAAACTACAACTAGGCAATAAACTGAATTGCTGGCTTATACTTTAGTCAAAAATAAAGTTACATCTTACTAAAAATTATATGGCGCGTGGGCATCGCTTGTTAAAAGTACCTACTAAATAACATTATAAAATCTTGCTTGCAGGACCTCTCAGAAGAAAAGCCAAGCGGATGATAGGAATGTTGGAAGTAACTCCGCCGCAGTTCTCGGTGTATGGCTTATGGGACGTCGACGCAAAACTCGTCATCAAACTGTTCGGGACCATCACAATTTTCATAGTAACATCTTTGCAATTCGATTTGTCATAAATATATTCGTCTCTTTAGTATATGGGACCATAGTTTCTTAATAAAGATGGCATAAAACTACTTATTAATGTATCTTTCATTTTATATTTTATATGAATGTAGGAAAACCAATATCCATCATTTAGGAAACCTTATACTATTTACATTAAGAAAGTTTATTTTATTGGTGCTAATATTCATTTTTGTCTTTTCTGAGACACACTAATTTGTGTCGGCTTCATCAGCGAGGAGATGGTCCGCCAGCACCTGTTCCCGCCCGGCGACTAAGAACTTCTAGGCAGTAAAGTTACAAGCCAGAAGGCCCAGCTCGCTATAGACAATGCGGTGCTGATTTCTACGCTAACATACGGAAGCGAGAGATGGATATAGGAGAAAGAGCATAAAAGTAGAATAAACGCGGTCGGCTCTTAATCAAATTTTTGGGACTCTCCAAGCTAGAGGGTCCTGGGGCACGGCCCCGCCTTGCCCGTCGGTATTTACGATAATGGATAGGTACTAGAAAAAATATGGTTCACATAACCAGCGTCTTATAAAAATATTTCACCTTTTTTACCGACTTCAAAAAAAAGGAGAAGGTTCTCAATTCGACTGAATTTTTTTTTTGTATGTATGTTACTCGATATCTCCAAGGAATTGTTAATCGATTTCCAAAATTCTTTTTTTATTCGAAAGGGTGTACTCCTGAGATGGTCCCATTGCCACCAAGTCAGGATCTGATGAGGGGATCCCAGGAAAATCGAGGGAAACCCTCAAATTTTATAGGCACGTACAATGTGTTTTAGATATTTTCTAAGATTGTTCCAGTATTTACGCATGGTACTTATCATTTTATGTCGGTGAGCTGATGATGGAAGGTATAACTCCTTGACGATTGGGAATTAATTGATGATTGAGACTTTGAAGATTTGATATCTTTGAGTATTGTAAGCCGATTTTTAGAGTTCTTTTTCTATTCGAAAGGGTATATCCTTGAGTTGGTCCTATTGGCACCAAATCTGGATCTGAAGGAATCTTAGGGAAATCAAGGTTCTCGATTTTAGTAATTTTCTAAAACATTTCAAGTATTTACGTCTGGTATTTATAATCTTATGTTGCTAAGCTGATGATGAAAGGTATAACTCCTTAACGATTAGGAGTTCGTGGATAGTTCTTTCGATATTATAGGGTCATATCGAGTGTTATTCTCGAGATAGTCTCAATTTCACCAAGTCTTGGTCTAGTGATGGGATTCTATGAAAACGAGTGCCACCCTTAAATTTTAACGGCATGTTAAGTGTTTTATTTATTTTGCTATAACGCTCTTCTTATGTTGCTTAGCTGATGATGGAAGGTCCTAACTCCTTGAAGATTAGTAGTTTTAAGTAATTCTTTAAATATTAAAGGCTCGTTATACCTTTTCGTCTTTAGTCTCATTAGACCGGCACTGTCTCATTAAAGCAGCTCGTTTTGATGGTCTACCTACCTATTAATAAATTTCACTAAAAAGTAACAAATAAGTTAAATTTTACATACTTACATACATAAATTTTACCAAAAATAAAAACCGACTGCAAAAAAACCACGAAATAAATGTTTATGAAAAAAACACAAGTAAGAACCTGCCTTAATAGCTATTTAAATGTCTAAACACAAAAAAGTAAGGCACCGACTCCAAAACTAATTGATTATTGTAAATATTTAAATACGTGTTAAAGATTAATACTTTCATCGAAGCAGTCGGAAGAATTTATTTTTTACTTTTTTGTGTTTAGACATTTAAATAGCTATTAAGGCAGGTTCTTACTTCTGTTTTTTTCATAAACATTTTTTTCAGGGCTGTTTTGAAGTCGGTTTTTTTTTTACAGTAAAATCCGTTCAGTGTCGTCATAATATACAGCGATTTACAGTATCACTAACGATATGATTTTTTTATTAATTTCATCTGACTATTCGTTAGTGTTAACAGCGTATTTTCAGGTCCTCTCAGAAAAAAACTAAAAGTATACCACGTTCGAGTAAGTAGATTCTTCTCTGTATCTTCCAAAATGATTTCGCTCACGGCGGCCAATCGCAATGAGGACTATCTCGCTACGCAGGAGATATAACAGTGCACGAGTGTCTGCGCAAATACACGTACACTCTTTGTTCCTTCACCCTCATAGTCAAGCAAGACTGCAATCGACCTGACCGGAGAGAGATCAGGCGCAGGACCGACGGCTTAAAATGCTTTCCGAGGCGGGATTAAGCTGCGAACTTCCTGACTCCGGGCTGATACTGAGGTATTTCAATATTGAAATAATCAGCTACAAATTTTGGCCTGATCCGGGATTGGAACCGGGTCTTAGTCCTTTTGCCTTCATCGGTTCTAATTAATTTTATGACATGCCTCTTCTACTAATTTTTTCTTTTTTATGGTCTCAACATTACACGAGGAAGGACCTACTCACACACATTGCAGTTCCAAACGGTTTCCCTCTGTTTGGCAGAATTTTGTTGCTCCGAATTTCATTTGGCAGAACAAACTTGGCATAATATTCTTTAAACAAATATCATCTTCCTAGCGTTATGTCCCGTGTTTAGACGGGGTCCGCTTAGACCATGATCCAGGATTTAGCGAGTCTGGTAATTACATTGAAGCGACTGCCGATCTGACCTTCGTAACCCGTAATAGGGGAACCAGACAATTTTTGGATCATGGTTACAAATCCAAAGTTGTTTGAATTTGCAGGTTTCATCACGATGTTTTCCCTCACCGTCGAGCTAGTGGTATAAATACGTACATAGATTTGAAAAATCCAGAGGTACATGCCCAGGTTTGAACCCGCACTCCTCGGTTAAGAGGCGCGTGTCCTTACCATTGAGCTACCACCGCTGTGGATAATTGTCACATATCTAAATATCCTCAAATATAGGTATATTTGAGGATATTTAGATATGTGACAATTATGGGTACCTATTATACTTGTATGTACCTACGTGATTTAATAGCTTGTGATTATAGGTACTCAAATCTATACATCTATCTATAATCTAAATGTATAGGATAACGTGATTCCTTGTAGTCCAATCTATCTACTTGCTTGAATTTTTTATAAACTTTTTTAACAGAATCGAAAGAAAACCTGTTTTGTATTTTATTGAAATTCATCCCCTAACGGGGTTAAAAAGTTATTTTGGGTGATTTGCTATAAACGTAAAAAACAATATAATTTTTTCGACCTTTACGCAGACGAAGTCGCGGGTAAAAGCTAGTGTATATATAAAGGAGGCACATACAATCAAAAGCTATTAGATTAATTAATGAACACCAAAACTATTTATTCGTAAGTCAAATTTAAACCGCTGCATGTGTAGGAAGTTTCCACAGAATTATCTAGATTCAGCGGTTTACTATGATGAATCTGAAAAAATATCTTTCAAAAATATACGGATGTGAAGATATATTGCAAACATTTTGGACACTGCACTTTGTAGCAATGTTACATAGCGGTGCCGGCCGCCTAAATAATACAATTAGTGAATCGTTGCCGCCTAGCATATATCAAAAAGCTTATGCGATAATTTGTGCAATCGCGATAGTGATTAATTACGTGTTTATTCAAGCCGCATCTGAAATATATGTTCATAATACTTACATAAGCATCAGTCGCAATCTCTGTATATGTATAACATTATTATTATTTTTACATTCACTTTTTTATTGTTGTCACGTAGTTGATGTAATATTTGTGAACTATACCAGAAATGCTGATTTTTTACGTAATCTAAAAAAATTAGACTGCCGTATGAATATAAATAATAAAAGGGCTTTTAATGTCCAGATTCGTAACTTCACTCTGACAATGTTGGGAATAAGTGCGTTTCATATGTTTGCACATCTCTCCACGGCTTTTTGGATTTGTAACACGTTGATAATTTGGTTATCATGGATTTCGATTCTCAGTGAGGGTGTCGAATTTATTGATATTTATTGTTGCTGTAGCTACATGATGTACTTTACTTTAAGAATACGCTTTGTAAATGATATCATATCCAATCATTTGATCCAAAAAAGAGGAATTTATTCTGTTGATGACATCAATTTATCTGATATATGTCGCAAAACGACGGTAGAAAACTACAATTTTGAATCGGCCGACACCGACATTTATTTAGAAAACATAATAAAGATGTTTTCTGAATTTCAATCATTATTCCGATTACAGGTAGGTAATATATGTTCACATACCTAGTATTAAGATCGACTGAAAATTTGGTGTCGGTTTCGGTGTCGGCAAGATCCGACAAAAAAAGTATCGGAAATTTTTTTGCCTTAACTTTCGCCGCGCCGAAACTACATATATAAATGTCATTAAGGTAAACACTTTAATGAAGTTTTACACGGAAAATTCTCACTTTGTTTTCCGTTCGTCCGCCTGTCTCCCTATCGGTCAAGACCTTTTTTCTCGGAGCGCGTGAAGATATCAAGTTGTAATTAAAATTTCAGGTTTCAGCATCTCAATACTTAGGCCTTTCCTTTAAAGCTAAAAAAAATAACGTCAACTTGTTTGAGATAAGAATGGCTGTTAAATAGCTTAATACAACAAAGCACCAGTGCAGAATGAAGTTACGATACGACTACAAAGGGGATGTAGTAAAGTCTTCCAATAGTAGGAAAGCTGGAAATAAGGCTTGCTTATAAAGTGTGGTGGTGAATGTGGTGTTTATTTTGTCTAAAAAATGAGAAAACTTTATTGAAGAATTATATGCCCATCTTGCCGCTAAAATAAACTTATACAAAGGTGTTTCTTGATAGTCATTATTTATCGTTTAGCACGCAAGTTTGATTTTCAACCTCATACCATTAAGGTTTTGAAAAGGAACACCACCGAAAAGCACCATAGACTACATTCATACATTATGCCAGATTATATAGCTAGTGGACTGAGTTAACTAACTTCGGGCAAGAGAAGTCCTCGAGTTGGACGTTATTTTCTTCTTTTTAGTACATAAAAATCTAGTGTTACGATGTTTGTGGTCGAACTCCTCCGAAACAGCTTGACCGATTTAATGGTTTTTCTTTTATATCTACAATGGTTATGTTTAGTGTAGCAGGCTATTTTTAGTTTATGCAAAACCACTTACCTTCCTTTTATTTAACTCATAATTCTATGGAATTTTTAAAGGATTTTATAAAATTTGCTTAAGTTTTTTTTACTTGTCATACAAGAGTCCTCATTATACAGTAGAAAAAGTAAAAATGTATTTTTACTTACCTTCTCAAATCCTTTAAATCAGTTCCTTAGAATAATACATTAAATAAGTAGGTAAAGAAATTTCACATTACTTATATTAAAATTAACCTTGTAACTACACGAAAACCGAAACATGGGTCAAATTATATATATTTGAAAAATCAGTTTAAAAAATACATAATGGTACCTATCTAAAATATTTTGTGTTGCCTTGTAGCGCAAATCACCTTTTGTGACATGCACACATTAATGCAAGTCCCAGACTAAAGCTTGGTGCGTGCACATCGGTTGGCCCACGGAACTACATATTAATCTGTGCCCACGGTCAAAAGGGCATTAAGGCGCTTGCGGTTATTAAAAAATATAATTATGGGACTAATCCGGTAAATCCCGTAAATATAATTTGTAACTAAAATAAGCGCAAGCGTCGCACACTGTATAGAACCACATGTATTTGACCCCCGTTTCGGTATTAAAAGTAACGTTGTATAAATTAAAACGAATGGTCGAATTGTATGTAGCCTACGTAGGTACGCGCCTATCTCTAAACTTATACCAAATTTATAAATTCTTTTTAGATTGTGTTTGTAGTTGTTACGACCAAGTTTGTACGGAATCAACGGGATCGGGAAGATTGCATGCTCAGATTAGAGAACAAAAGGTAGATGGACCGCTCAGAACAAAGATGTGAGGCAAGAATTAGGCTATGAGTGCGTGACACACTGTAGGAACATTGTATCCTAGTGTGCGTGTAAGTTTGCCAGGGTAATGAAAAAAAGTCCCACTGTTTCTTGTGTTTAATGCTCGAGTAGTATAATATTGGTTAGTATTGTAACATATATCTATTTAATTATTTATATTTTATATCTATTTAATTTTTAAATATAAAACTTTGTAATTATAATCGACATACAAAACATGCAATCTTAGCAGCCTTTATTTTGCACCAATTTCTTGAAATATTGCCTTTTGGTGTTTATACACGAGACTCATACTAGCAGCACCCCGCGGTTTCACCCGAGTAGTTACCGTTCGTGGGAATAAGGGAATAAAATATATACCTAGTAGTATATCTTTCATCTTTATAATAATACCTAGTGTAGATTACGAGTATTTGCGTATTAACTTACTTTAAGGAAAATATTTCAATGTAACCTAGCAACACTACCCAAATTTCATTGAAGTTTTGTGTTCCAAGTAATGAGTAACAAATAAAAATGTTTAGATAACTAAATAATTAATTAAACTAAAGAATTAATTTAAAACACAGACGTGACGTACTGTCAATGCAACGCTTTGTTTCGAACTGTCTAGAGTTTGTATTTGCTTAGCCGGCCGCACTCTCTTGCCTGTGACGGGTCTATCTGCCTTTTGTTCACTAATCTGAGATTGCATGTATAATACATTATACCTAATTACGTAAATAATTTTTGTATGCAGGAAGGTAGTTTGTAGGTTAGTTAGTCAAGAACAGGATTAAAACTATTTAAAACTTCCACGTTAGAGGGATCAACGAGATAATTTTTTACCCGTGTGTACCCGCTGGCCGTCAATGTATTGTAAAATAAATAAATTATATAAGAAGACGACTGATATTAATAATATGCTCTTATTTTACTTTCAGATGCTATTATTTTGTAGCAAAGTCGTTATCGGTATTAGCATGTATATTCATATTCTCGCCATGATACTACCGACTAAAGTAAGTTTTTATCTGCGTAACATAATAAATAAGTTGCTGTTCACACGGCTGTAATCATAATCAATATAAAAATGCAATTGTATCGTAAAAAATCGTATATGTATATCACGGACGAAAAAAAAAAGAAGGACTCCACCCCTCTAACTAGACTTTGTGCCTTCCGGTGCTCCACATGACATTTCACTTACAGCACACATAGACGACGACGACGACGACATTAGTGCTCCACATAACAATTCCTGTCAGTTTTGCTTTGTATATGTCACATCGTATTTCAATTCTAATAAAATATAAAAATGCCGACATGTCTGGTAGAATGCTGCCAAAATGATCACCGAATAGTAAAACAATGCGACCGAATCACATTTCATAGGTAAGTTGATAATAATTCAAACGTATTCAGTGATTTATCGAAAACCTTACAAAGACGTAATCAACTTTGGTGTTGCTAGAAAATAAAAGAAATATCTTAACCGAAAAAAATGGGAAATTAATTCTTTGTTGACAATGTAGAAAAATTATATTTCGTTAATTTTAGGTTCTTGTCGGAATTTACGATATAAGTATTTGGGAAAATATTATACAGAACTGCGGAGATGAACCGAACTTGGAGTTTTTATGTACAAAATGTAGCTTAATATATATAAAAATAATAATAGTGTATTTCTTCAACTGTATACTTTTTTATTTTATTATTTTAAAAAAAGATTGAGGCCCTTGCAATACTTTCCTTTATTTATCTAAAGTAAAATGTATTCGCTACTTTTAACAGAGATTAAGAAATGGGTTAATATTCCTGATATCTGGTATCCCTAAGAATTTACGCACACGTGCATAAATTTGGCGTCACTCTGTAGTATGACAGCGCGGAGTCCACCTTTTTTTCTTCGTCCGAGATGTATATGTATTTAATAACGTGTGATGTGCATGAGGTAACATTGACGGCACTTAATCAAAATCTGAATGCCGTTGATTAAAGTATAATCTATATCGACTGGCCCTGGTCGAGTGGTAAGAGACCCTGGCCACGAAGCCAAGGGTCGTGGGATCGAATCGCTAGGAGCAAATGTTTCGTGTGATGAACATGGACATTTGTATTTGAGTCAGGGATGTTTATAAACATATTTAAGTATGTCTATCCGTTCACCTAGTATCCATAGCACAAGCATAAGCTTAGTTTGGAACTAGGTAATTAGTGTGTCAGTCTGGAGAATTTATTTATTCTAAGTATCAGGCATTACGCATAACGCTATAACGCTAGGTGTAGAAGGTTATTTTTATTATTTGAATACAAAAACCGAAACACGGTTCATATATTTTCATTAATAAAATTAGTAAGTGTAAAAAATGTGGTATATGGTATGGTATCTCAAAACTCGCAAAGTTACAAGCTTATTGTGTCGCCGCGTTGTCCTCGCGCGAGTAAGTCAACTATACAGCTAATTCAGCGCTTACTCTTGCGCTTATTATAAAGGGTTATTGTACATTTGCCACAAAGTTAATTCGCCACAATATAAAACATTCCACACATTGAAAGTTAATTCGTCACTAGTACCTACACAGTATTATAAATTCGCCACAATTCTAAAGACGAGTGCGGTAAATTTACTATACAAAAATAGAATTATGACGAATTTACACATGCATTTTTTGTGACGAATAATCTTTGTGGCAAATGTACAATAACCCCTTATAAATAATGCTAACGGGTTTTACCAAACTTGACGACAAGCGATGTCCACGCGCCATATCATTTTTAGTAAGATATAGGTAACTTTATTTATGCGTAAATAATATATATTATTTAGTCAGTATGACATGGTATAAAGTATATTGCAATCGATTCTATTAATGATTCTGTACAAACAGTTTTCAAGTTGTATTCAACTTATTTTTAGTATAAAATAACCTGAAAAACTGTTTGCACAGAATCGTTTTATTAATTCAATAGAATCGATTGCATTAATTTTTTTTTAAAGTTTCATTCAAATCTATTTGGTAAATTTTTGTGAGGAAGAGTAATAAACATCCACAAATTCATACATCCATACATATGTATATATCATCGACACGTCCGCACTCCCCGAAGGGGTAGCCAGTGAAAGGAGCAGCTGGCCCTCTTAACTACATTCAGCCAATAAATAAAACTGGGCTGGGTTAGATAGAAAATTGTAAAAACGTAGTGACAAGTGGCTAACTTGTCGTCTACACAATCGCACAACCCAAAACCCAATGTAGGTACCATTAGTCACCCTGTACGACAAGCTAAGTACCTAAGGAACACAGTTGGCACATTATTTTTAAGTCCCAAACCAACATGGGACTGCGTTTATAATATTAGTAAGACAACCATAGCCCAGCCCATATTCGGGCGAAAAAACGAAGTAAGTAACACAAGAAGCTTATAAATTCTGAATTTTTTAATACCATTGTAACTTTTTTATACCGATTTTTTCAATAAAAATATTTAAGGCGTGTTTCAGTTTTCGTTTATACTAAAATAACATTGTGTAATATTCTCTCTAAGTATGCCTAAGATACATATGTATTTAGATAGATAGATATTTTTTAGTGCACGAAAAACAAATACAGAAATAATGATACAGACAAATAATACAATTTAGGCGGTTTTATCGCTAAAAGCAATCTCTTCCAGACAACCTTCAGGAAGAGGAAAATAAGCTACCAAAAAGAGGGGTAGGGCCGCGCAGGCACACGAACAAGCAAAAGTATTCATCATAAGAATATTTGTCCTGGGTGGGGATCGAACCCACCACTCTTGGCGCATAGGAACAGGGTCGCTACCGAATGAGCCATTTAGCCAGTCAAACCAAAAAATATGAAGATACAGCGCGTTAAAGTACCGCGTGACGTCACTAGGTGTGTAAAATTTTACCGTCCAAGTGACGTGAAGCGCCCATTTTAGATTTTTGAAGCGAAGTATCTTTGAAATTTTTCGAGTATTAGATAAAGCAAAAAATACGTATTCAATATTTTTTGATAATCTTTCTTACTTACGGACTATATCTACATTTTTTTAGTAAAATAGCCCTTTCACATTTTAGCGAAAAGACTCTATGGGATTCTTGTTGATCACGTCGTTTGTCACCAGTCATTGTTTTTATACAATTTTGCTGTGCACATTAAGTGAACAATTTTTGAGGGAAGTCCGGAGGACCAAAAACCTATGTATATCCATTATGTCTATTTATACTGATGGTATGTACCTATTTGTTTTTCAATATATTTATATACCTATGTCCTGCAAAAAGCACTATTACCGTTCGATATATTGATATAATCACATCGCACTGATAATATTGGATTGTTATCAATATTTTGTTAATGATTTAGATTGCCAATTCATCAATGCTATTGTAACTATATTACATGGCAGTATGAGAAATATATGTTTTAAACGTGGCGACTTAGAACATGTCAGTAGAAATGTAGGTAAGGAATTAATCTACTTAGAACCACAGTAGAGAAAACTATTATGACAGTCACAACATTATAGGAACCGACTACAGTATATTACATAATACAATACAATTAAGTAATATACTGAAATGCCAGTTTTTATTTTAGTCAAAAATAACTTAGATAGGTACCTACGCTATTTGTCCAACATTTTTTTTTTTTTTTTACGTGAGGAATGCATTTACGCACCGTCCAAGTAAACCTAGGCTCGGCCTACGACGGATGTGTCGGGCTCGGAGGCGGGGAAAGCACTCTACTACCGACTAAACCTCACGGTGGTCATTCTTCGGGCGTTGGCGCAGATTCCGGGCTCCCCACACGCTATTTGTATTGAGCCAACATGCCTTTAGTCATGACGATATGGTTTAATTTGCCAAACCTTTAAAATATAGTTCAGACTTTTCGTAATTTAAATTCATACGGAAAACTTTGTTGAAAAAAATTTAATTAGACCATCAATGGAGTTGTATTTTTATGGAGCAATTACAAATATTAGATGAGAACAGGGCCGGACCGTAAGTTTAGGGGGCCCTGGGCTATTACTAGTTAGGGGCCCACCTCACTCAAAGTATAAAACATGACTTGAATTAAATGAAAAGTCAAAAATAGACGATAATGAAGCATTATCGTCTATTTTTGACTTGACTTAGCTGGGGGGCCGTTGAATCCAGGGCTGAAGCTCAAAAAGCCATATGGTAGATCCGGCCCTGGATGGGAATATTGATACCAAATGTTCACCTAAACATAACTTAGACTAAGGACCTATTGTTGTTTGAAATAAAGATTTTATTTATTATTTATTTATGAACTTTTTAATAAGTGATAGGTACAAGGGTATTTTTAGTATCTATATTAAAAAAAGCAAAACACGGGCCAAATATTTTTAATTAAAAAAATAAGTAAACATTTTTTTTAATCAAGTTATCACAATTTTTGTTTCCTCCTAGTATGGCCACCGAACGGCGAGCGGTGCTTGCGCTTATTGAAAATAATACAATATTATAGATAATAAATAGACCAATAGGTACCTTGGCACACGAGTTCCAGCGAGGGATAGTTGCCCCTTCTATGTATATACTGTGTAGTTTCACCCACTGTTAGCTTTGTTATTAGTGCTGCTTAGATGGCTAGGAATCCGCAAAAATAAAAGCGACAAAGTATAAAACGCAGATATAAGTACTAAATAACATTATAAAATCTTGCTTGCAGGACCTCTCAGAAGAAAAGCCAAGCGGATGATAGGAATGTTGGAAGTAACTCCGCCGCAGTTCTCGGTGTATGGCTTATGGGACATCGACGCAAAACTCGTCATCAAACTGTTCGGGACCATCACAATTTTCATAGTAACATCTTTACAATTCAATTTGTCATAAATGTATTAGTCTTATTAGTGCGAACATAGATTCTTATTAAAAATTACATAAAACAATTAATGTGTCTTAATCTTTTTTTTTTATTATTGTAATTAAAACAGTTTCCATTTACAAAACCGTTATCCACATTAAGGAAACTAAGGATTTTATTGGTGTCTTTTGGGTCTTTTCTGGTCTTTTGAGACAACCGAAAAGAAGTTTTTGCACTGAAGACTGTAAATTACGTCACCAGACGCCGGGAATAAAATTGAGTTGCGTCCTCCTGGACCAAGAGCTGCGTACGCCCATGCCTGCCACCCTATAGTTACGCCACTGGTAACTGTTGTATAGTGTACTTGTTTCTTTTTTTTTTCACGCGCTGTCTCCCCCTGCTTGGGGAAACAGAGGGCGGTGAGTCGGACTCCAACCGACTAAAACCCTAATATGGCCTATAGAGGCTCAGTTCCGGAGGAGCCGATAGCCCCACTACCTGGACTATACGGGACTATACTATAGGTAGACGTGCTAGGCCACCAAGCACGTCTCAACTCTTTCCGCCAAGGAATCAGCATCCCGGTTGTCCCCGCGACCTGCAGGGTCGTGGGCTCACTCTCGCGCTAAGCCCTCTGTTATACAAGAGAGACACGCGGAAAATGTCTCGTCGGGGGGGCTGCCTTCCACCCGGCGCCTCAAATTGAGGCGAAATTAATCCCCCTCAAATGAATCCCGGGCCCACAACGCATTGGACAGTGCCGCTGCCGGGTTGCTGAGGGTTGGGAGGTGGACAACAACAGCCAGTTCCTCCTCTTGCTCGGCAATCTAAGTCCAGCCGCAGGCAAAGCTGCGGCAGGTAACAGCAGGTAACGTAACGGTGGGCGTAGTAAGCCTTGGACAGGGACCTTGAAGTGGGCCGCGACTGGCAAGACACCATTCGCGGCCCACCTCAAGGTCCCAGTCCAAGGCTTACTACGCCCACCGCTACGACAAACTGAGGACCCCAGGTGGGGGGTGCTTTACACTGCACCTACCAGTCAGAGATGCTGTCGGATCATCTAGTGATATCATATAGAAATAGGTAACCTATTCTGGCATAAACATGACTTCATGATCAAATTAAACCCAATTATATCCATGAATTAGTACGTGGAATACGCCGATATCTCAATTATACGCCCTCTTGTATCTACATACTTCCATTAATTAAATGTAAAAACATTAGTCTGTCGCAGTTAATTAAGTAATCAGTGAGATTATCAAGACAATTAGAAAAGTGCCTTCGTAATAAGATAACATCGATTTAGATAGCTACCTGCCTACATAACAGCGTACTTTTAATTGTGATAGGTATCAAAGAAACGAGTCAGTTAAATGATCGCGCTTGGCTTAAAAATGACTCCCGTCGAGTATTTATCAAAGGATATACTAGATGAAGGCTTTTTAAGAATATTCTCTCCGTATCATTATTTTCAAAAAATCCTCGGTTCTAGCCGCGTTGACGCTAAAAGTAGATTCGTCACAACACCTACCAAATGGCAAAAATGTTATACTTTAATATTGGTTTTAATGTTTTTTATTCTCTATTACAAATTACCCTACACACATGTCTGGTCTAACTACCAAAAAGTGCCTAATATATATAATTTATATATTACTTTCATGACTATACAGACTTCCATCGCCTTATCTAACGTATTACATGTACGCTTTTTCAATGGCAATACAAATGCGCAGTTTTACATTAAAATTCAAAAAATTGATCGCCTCCTGAAAATTGAGAAAGACTCTAATCTTAATTCTTTACAGTTTAAAGTTCATTTAATTTCAATAACCTGCTTGATTTTGCTCAGTTTCTCCATAACACTGCTTGCCTCTACTAGAGGTTTTCTACAAGCCGTAACACTGTTTGTACTAACCACTATTGATGCTCCATTATTAGTAGAACTAAGTCATTGTTCAAATTTAATCTTTTATTTCGCTATGCGCGTTCGTTTGGTCAACGCAATTATCTCTAATCACTTAAGTGGTTTGAGCGAAACTCTAGAAATTTGCATAAAAAAAGAAAGTTTCTTTAGTTCTTTGGCTGCTAAAACACATACTTTTAAGTCAAGCGAAACGGACGTTTACATAAGAGAGATAATTCGCGCTTTTGGCTCTTACAATTTGTTATACAGGTTTCAGGTGAGTAATCATTATCTTAACAAATCCGAGTCAATGAAGTAATTGATCATTAAAGAATTATCAATTAAGTAATAAAAATTATTATAACGAGACAAGGACCTATAATCAATTGATCATTAAAGTATTATGAAAATGAGTAGGTATTAAAAAGGATTATCACGTAATACGGTCGCGGGGACGACCGGCGTCTGATTCCTGGGCGGAGTAGTTGAGACATGCTGGGTGGCCTAGCATGTCTCGACGTGCGCGTGTGCTCGATGTTGTACATCCGGCGCCTAACGACCGTGGGGTGCAAAACATCGACAACCGCCGAACGAGGTAAGACGCGCAGTGCAGTAGTGGGAATACCGGCTCCTCCGGTACTCCGCCTCGAGGCAAGCAGAGGATGACGACTCGTGGGAGTTGCTCCAATTTAAAAAAAAAAGGAACTTCAATTAATTAATAAAGGTACATTTTATTTGATTAAATATTGTATGCTGCTTGTAACTTTATTCATTTTTCTTTTTCAGATTTTATTATTTTGCCTGAAAATGTTTCTATACACATTGATATCTTTTGAATATGCTGTTCTATCTATAAAATACAATGTAAGTAGGTATAAACGAGTGTAACTGCATAGAGAAAAATATGCATAAATTCATCATGAAATGAGTGGTCAGAAGCAGGTACACCACTGAACCAATGATCGCTGGTTCGAATCCCGCTAGGGGCAGATCTTTCGTCTGATAAACATGGATATTTGTACTCGAGGTACTCGAGTCATGGCTGTTTATAAAACGTAATTAAATAGGGATGTCTTATCGTTCATCTAGTATCCATCGGACAAGCATATACTTAATCTTAATTTGGAACTTAGCAATTGGTGTCAGTCTGGAGAATATTTATATCTTAATTATATAATTGTGCCGACCGCTCTAACGCAATTGGTTGGGCCATTAAACATACATAAATATCTTAATATACTTAGCAACACCACATTATTTTCAGCACATGGATATGCTGGACGCCGTTATGTTTGGTACCATGCTACTAATAGAATGCTTCGGAAGTCTATTCATGTGCATTCGCTTCGAAATCTTCTTCAGATCAATTAAGAAAACAAAATCTTTAGCGATCACCGTCATGTCGATTTACCTGGAGGGTTTGTATCATTTGTTTATATATTCTTAGGCAAACAAATTAGGCACAATATGTTTAATTAGTGCAAAATAAAACAGACAAACTAGGATAGGATACACGAAAAAAATGGTATGTAAAACTAAGCAGACACAACGGCAAAAATAAATAAAAATGGTAGGTACTAGTGTTGCCGCTCGATAGTCCACTATCGATAGTCTATCGGTAGACTATCGATAGTTGGGCAAGTATCGATAGCCCAATCGATACAATCGATAGCCCTATCGATTCAATCGATAGCCCTATCGATACAATCGATAGCCCTATCGATACTATCAATACTATCGATCGTATCGATAGTCCCGTGAGGGGCAATACTATCGCCACACAACAATACTATCGATAGTATCGATACTTTTGCTACTGATGAATATTTCAACAACAATCGATACTATAGATAGTGACCTTTTTATCAATAGTATTGCTAATATAATAATTGTCTAGTGGATGACAGAAAATCGACCGCTCAAACATATCGATATTAACGATAGTATGAATTATTATTGTAATAGTCAAGACCGATACTATCGATAGGCCTATCGAAAATCAAACTATCAATAGTTCGCCAACACGAGGTAGGTACATCATCCGCCCCAGGTAAAAACTACTTCTTATACGTTACGTGTAGGTACACAGGTATTATATTAGAGCACTTTATAACATAACAATTCTGTTAAATAGGTTTAACTTTATATTCAAATACCGAATATTATGTTCCAAAAATGAATTTGATAATATTATCTGTAATAAATACATTTTAAAAGTTACAAACAGCGCGTAATCGTCGCGTGACTAAAAACACCGTTTATGTGAACGTCTGCTAATCGACATTATTTCCAAAAAAATTTTTTTAACAAAAAAAAACCCGACTTCAAAAACGAACCTAATAAAAGTAAAAAATAAATTTGCTTAGGCCGAAGTACCTAATACGTATTTTGATTTTTATAAATTTGAAGTCGGTGCCAAGCAAATGCTTAAATTGGTATAGGTACAATTATCACTCATTAGATTTAATAATAGCTTCAATTATACCAAATCATGGTTTAATTTGGCACCGAATTCAAATTTATAAGTATTAAAATATATTGCTTTGGCCTAAGTAAGTAAATTAATTTTTTACTTTTAATAAGTTTGTTTTTGAAGTCAGTTTTTTTTTGTTAAAAATTATTTTATTTTACGATTTTAAATGATGGGTAGACCTTACCTGTATGAACTGAACATTTTGGCATATTGAACTGTATATGTATGTAGTAATTGGTAAGCCCAACAAAAGGGAACTGCTGGAAATCTTTGAGGTATTCCCTCAGACTTGTAATGGCACTTATGACCTATACGGGTGCAAAGTTCTCATCAATATAAATGAATTAAGTCCAAACACTAAGAAGCTACTGTAAACAGTTAAAGAGTTCCCTTAACTGTTCTTCGTCTTCATTATCAGACCACTAATGATGGTCGCACGCCATCTAGGTCCTCATCAATACAAATTAATCAAACCCAACACAAGGTAGCTGCTGTAAATTGTTAAGGAGTTCCCTCAACTGTCTTTTGGCTCCATGATCAGATCGACTCCAGACCTTCATTAAATTGTAGTACCTACTTTAAAATACTTAGTGAAAAAAATTACAAACGCACTAGTCACCCCTACGATTTTCGAAGGTTCCCATCGATTTCTCTAGGATGCCATGACCACTTCAGAAGTAAACTCTATCCAACAAAAAAAAATTGAAATCCGTTTATAATTGACGAAAATATCGGTGAACATACTTACATAAAAAAAAATTATACATACAGACGAATTGAGAACCTCCTCATTTTTAAAGTCGGTTATCAAATCTAGCAACAAGTTCAACCTAAAGTCCAATATTTTCTCCTGAGTTTGACAGAATGTGACTTTTATACTTACTTACTAACAAATGAAGTCGGTGAAAAATACTTTTTTATGTTAATTTTGTGGCTTACCTACATTTGTAAGTGGTTTAAAAAAAATTAAAATACCCTATTGTCTCTAAGTAGGACTTCTTCTAGATCTAGGTATTTAGCAATATTTAAAAATTTAAAGCATACTTAAGTAGTAAGTAAATCACTGGCGTAATTACAGAATGGCAGATCCGGCCTAAGGTAGCCCCCGGATGCCCACGGGCATAGGGAACACCCCTTACGCTCTCGCTTGGAATCGAACGCAGTCATAAAGTAAGCCCCAAGGGCGACAAACGGAATAGTTACGCTACTATTTACTTACTTTTGCAGATATAACAATTGTTTACTTATTTCAATTAAATTTTTCAATAGACCAGCAATGGTTTTTATTCAGATATTTACTCCATGCATGCTCGCGCTTTCTTTAATCGATGCTAAGAAAAATGTCAAATATTATTAATGTGTTACCTATATCTAATTCCAGGTCCACTAAGAGAAAAAGCTAAAAGAATGTACAATATCATAGAGGAAATGCCGCCATGCTTTTCTGTCTACGACATGTGGCAAATGGACGCACGAGTGATATTGACATTGATCAACATTATAACAAGCTTCATAGTAACTCTGCTACAGTTTGCTTTCCTGTGAAGTCATACTACTTACATTCTAAATGCCAGACTGATTTAAAAATGGGAAAATTACCAATACCTACTCCTGCCTTTAAAGCTACGTATTCATGGTAAACTTTTGTTAAGCAACAAAGTTGAGATAACTTGTTGCTGAGTTACTGGCAACACTGCGTGTTGCAGAGTTGATCACTAGGTACTTGTAAATATGAATTTAAACAAAGGTTCCAGTTGTGTGGCTGTTTAAACAAAAGTTACTCAACTAAGTTTCCCATGCATACGAGCTTAACACAGAAACGCCCCATCTCAATGTCCGGTGCACTGCGTAAATCAAAATTGCGCCATGGCGCAGCAAAATGAAACCGAAGATAAGAAGCCTTTAAGAATTCATTCAGAAACTGATTCCTATATTTAATCTGTAACAATCGTACTTAGTCTGCTTTCTTAAAATTAACAAAAAAAACCGACCTACATCATACAGTTCAATATGCCAAAATGTTCAGTTCATACAGGTAAGGTCTACCCATCATTTAAAATCATAAAATAAAATAATTTTTAACAAAGAAAACTGACTTTAAAAACGAACCTAATAAAAGTAAAAAATAAATTTGCTTAGGCCAAAGTAATACCTACGTACTTTAATACTTATAAATTTGAAGTCGGTGCCAAGTTAAGCAATGACTTGGTACAATTGAAGCTAATTTAAAATTATAACCGAAAATGTATCCGTTGAGTGATAATTGTGCTTAAACCATTTAACCATTTACTTGGCACCGACTTCAAAATTATAAGTATTAAAATACGTATTACTTTGGCCTAAGCAAATTTATTTTTTACTTTTAATGTTCGTTTTTGAAGACGGTTTTTTTTTTTTGTTAAAAATTATTTTATTTTACGATTTTAAGTGATGGGTAGACCTAACTTGTACGAACTGAACATTTTGGCATATTGAACCGTATGATGTAAGCCCATCAAAAGGGAACTGCTGTAAATCTTTGAGGAATTCCCTCAACTGTCTATGGTCTCCACCATCAGACTGGTATTGGCACTTATGACCAATCTATGAAATATCGGTGAACATACGAAAAAATATACATTATACATACAGACGAATTGAGAACCTCCACCTTTTTAAAGTCGGTTAAATAGTCTTTGGTGGAAATGAGTAGAAATTAATTTCAACAAATGAAACACGGAAATTTGTAAAATGTTTTTCATTGTAAAATACAATATTAAACAAATACTGATGTCCCAGCTGACAAACATATTGATAAATAATTATTACGGACACTGAAACACAATTTATTAGTCATAAAGAATAAAAAGAAGATGTTTAAGATTAGCTATTAGGGCGTACGCCTCATATTCTAACTTAATATAATGTATGTATGTACCTAAGTGTAATTGTAAAAACCATACTGGATAGATACCTACTAATTAATATTAAATATGTTTAATATTATCAGAACATTCTGCATAAAGATCATAACCTGTACGTGTGTGTACCTGAGGGTGATTGCTTTAGCCCACACTGGATAGGTAGATCAAATAAATAATATTAAATGTTATTGTTCAAACAAAAAGTAAAGCAATTTAGTAACATTTTATTTATGTGATGGTTAATTAGTCACTACATCAAAAATTACTCATTTATTTTAGATTAGTATTAAAAAAAACTCTAAGCCAGAGAATGTCAAACCCATAATATGGATTAATTTACGATTAATCAATGCTTAGGCATTGACTTTGTAAACCCAATTATTTAAAATTAAAGCATGATATGTTAGTCTTAATTAATGAAATATTGGTTTAAGAACGCTGATAAACATGGAGTACACCTTTTTTTACAACATATTTTATATTTTATGTATATACTGTATCTATAATTATTATTTATATTTAACTATACCTAATGTAGATAAGCTGCATATAAACAGTCTTGTATTATTTACATTGATATAAAATTTCAAAGGCACGAATCATTGGTAGAATATTATTAGATAAATGCTTAATAATTATATGTAAAAACTACTCACGTGTCATACGTTGGACGGAATCGTATAAAAAACGCTTATATATAAATAGAAAATAAAATAATTTCTAAATATTGCTTAGTGGAATAAATGTATGATAAACTTAACTTTCTACTATTATCTATACTAGGAGGCTGGTAAAGTTGTATGATCATTAAATAATTTAACATGTATTTATTTATAGTAAATGCCATTTGCATAAGAAGAATATACTATTTGAAAATAAAATTGATCACTATAGTAAAAATGCAGTAAACACTAAATTATATTGTGAAACTGATTGAGAGAGAAACTTGAGGCAGTGAGACGAAAAGTGATATTTAGGCCTCTTTTAAAATGACATATACATATAAAATGTCTTTTCACATATAGCTAAATCATACAAAAGATATTTTTACACATAAAGAACATTAGGTAATTTGACAATGAACAATACATTTTTTTAAATCTCGTAAGTATATTTATATGTATGCAAAATTATTAGCAATATGCTTAATTGAGACCATAGCCATTATTTTTTGTATTACTAACATGTAATTATTTCAAACTCAATAAGTAACTCATCATAATCAATATCTTTCATATATTCGGAATATATTTAATGAAGTTAATCCACTTTTGCTCTTTAATCTATTAATTTACATTTCAGTTTAAAACTGGCCATTTTCACTTTAGGCTCGGCTGTCTCAAAAATCACGATACCTTATAATACTTATGTATATTTGCACCATGTTTATTAATTTGCCGACTCTCAGATCAAGATTCAGGAATTAGGAATGCTTGTCTGTTTTCTTAATACATACAACAACTTTGTTAAATTAGTGCATAATACACGTCAGATGAATACCAGACATGTTTTAGATCCACTGTATACACATATTTTGAGGTTTAATACCTTAAAAAATAAGAAAAAACAACGAATTTCTCCGAGCCTCAATCTTTACTAGACTTTTAGCCTGCACAACCGCGGCCGACTTATTTGGCCCGCGAAAAGTAGATTAACAATTTTTGAATATTGTTTTTTGCTGCACTAGTTTTAAAATCATTTGATTTATTAACAAAAACAGTAATAGGAACCATCAATAGTATGGTAATGATTTCCGAATCGCTAAATAAGCCCAACTCTAAAAAAGGTTGAGCACCCTTTGTCTAATAGTTTTTATAAACTCATTACAAAAGCTGTTCGAAGACATCCTTGATTGTATTCACTACTTACATAATTAGCTGTTTAATATTCATACTTAGCTGTTTAATTGCTTAGCTTAATCATTTTATACCAATTACCATAGACAAAATATGTTTGAATGATGAACATATTGATGAACATAATTATGTAATTTGTATCATATTACTATAATTATCAATGAGATTCATTATATGACCAAATCTGCAACAATACTAGTTTATCGGTCAGAATAGGTGTATTTTGATCAATGACAACAAAAAGGTCGAAAACATTAGTAACGCCATTGATGTGGACATGACTGGGCCACCGTTACACCGATGATCGAGGAAGCAGAAACACCATGTTGTGTCATCATACCAATCCCTGAAAATTAAATTAATTATTATTTTTAATATGTATGCATTTATTTTTCTCCATACATAGGTATACTCCTAAATACTAAGGATCTATTATATCTATCTATCATAACCCAAAGTGTTTACTATAGGGTATCTTTGATTAAAAAGGACTGTTAAATTATCTTTATTATATCAAAATTGGTCTAAGTTACAAATTTTTAAATGTTAACTATAATAAAAAACTACATGTATAAACATTTTTGCACTTATTATAGATTAGAATCAACAAAAACACTGCAAACAATGGATCCCAAATTTCTTTAAATAAAAACAAAATCTTTATCCATCTTCATTAGGTCTGTAATAATGCACTAATGAGGGTGTCAAAATACAGATAACAGTAAATAGTCAGTCAATAATTAGTCTAGAATTAGATACCTTTTTATATCAAGTTCCTTTATACTATTGTTGACATAGTTAGCCAGATTGACGTCTTTGGCAGCTGGTCTACACCCCTCGTAAGTGTCAGCAGGTATGTCAGTTCGGAAAGCTTTAAAGTTGCTCAGGCAATCTCTTGTTATAACTTTTTCCGCTGTAATTATTAGATGTTGAAAATTAAACTAAAATTATTTCACAAATAGGAATTTACATAAAACATTGTGTTTACATAAGTAATATTTTTTTTTTATAAAACTTAACAAGTTGCATACCATAAATGCACAAAAACTAGCTCTTGGTGGATAATCTGGACCCAATTATAATTATTATATTAGTACTATAAATGTGCCACAGCTAAGATTGCTTTCTAATTTATCTGTTTGGTTTTTATTCTCTGTAAATCTCATCTGGAAATCTATTAAATAATATCTATAATGCCTATGAGGCCTCTTGAAATAAAAAGGATATAATACTTAAAATGATCTTACCCCCTTTTCTTTCAATGAGTTTAATACAAATATCATCTCTGTCTGGACATGGATTGCCGAGGTATCCTACTCCACGCCAGTTGAACGGCTCGGAGCATCCTGGAGTAGCTGTTGTACATTGGTAACACCATATTGCTAAACCTACAAATACAGAACACTGCATTAAATATGCTATAAAATAATTTTAATTTTTAGCTTGTTTTTTAATATTTAACCTTATATTTTGCAAATGATTTGAGTTTGAGTTTGAGCCTATAGCCTTCCTCGTTAAATGGGCTATCTAACAGTGAAAGAATTTTTCAAATCAGACTAGTATTTCCTGAGATTAGCACATTCAAGCAAACAAACAAACTCTTCAGCTTTATAATATTTGTGTAGATTCAAAAGCAAATTGACAATATGTGAAAAGATAGCTCGTAGAATCATAGTATCGCCAAATCGACTAGCGGGGAAACGAATATTCGTAGATAATATCATCGGCGGAATGACTTTTCTGAGTTTTCACGGTCGGTCAGATAGTTTCGGAATAATGATCTGGACTCAAAAATAAGACAGTTCAAGCATATTCGAATAGGTGAACCGACATCAAGACCCAATTTAAGAGCGATTGCTATAAACCATCCCTTTTCTTAGCATTAAATTGAGTCCATAAAGGAACTCGACATATTTTAAAATAACTTTCATTTGCATGGAACGTTAATAACATCCTTTAATTAATAAAGGTAATTGGTAGTTGCATCATCTGCATTACAGAAAATGCACACAATAGGCGATTCAACTTATACAAACGATACAAGCAGAGTAATACACTACAGAGACGACCACACCCGAATCAGAATATATGAAAAAAAATATTGACGCTTACACTTATTTATAGTTGCTAGAAATAGCACGGAAATTACGATTAGTTTCATAGTCATACTAATAATAAAATAGCTAAAACACAATAATCGTATTATTTGCCGCAATCAACAGACTGCAAACAAATAGCGTTCGTCGTTTACTTTCAAACTGACACATGAACTGACAGGAGTAGTTATCAGAATTCAGTAGTGACAAGTGTACAGTGTTGCCACTATAACGATTTCCTTCCCCCACCCCTCAATTCAGATTTCCCCTTCTCAGGACTTTTTTCCCCTCAATAATTATTTTGCTGTAGTTTTTAGTTTGTACACCACACACCACTCGACTCGTGACTCGTGAGGTCCGACTGCTACATGATTGGATATTTTTGGCATAACATTGATAGATATGTCAAAATTCATCACGTAGCAGTTAGAGCCATCATTTCTCATACGCGAAAACCCTCATTACTTTCGAAATTTTCTGCAATATTTCAGGCTAGGTTTTATCTATGATTTCCAGCAATTTCCCCTTTTATAGTCTTTCCCCTTTTTCTTCACCTCTTGACCCTAATTTCCCCTTAAAAGGGGAATTTCCCCTCAATGTGAAAACACTGTGTATGACAATCATAGGGATACCCACTGAACAGAAAATTCCGTGGGGATACCAATAAATATCAGACAACATCACTTTTAATCCGACTTCGAGCCTAAGTAAGTGAATAATCACTTGTGTCAGAATCAACAGTGGTATTATGAATATATACTCTGAGCTAAAGTAGCTTAGGCATTTGTGATACGGTTATAAGAATCAACAGTGGTATTTACAAATTAAAACTTAAATTTTAAATATAATAATATAAAAATAATTTGTTTTTTTAACAGAAAAATAATTACATTGACAATTACAGTGACTCTCACACATAGTAACTCCCATATTAACCCACACACAGAACAAACACAAGTATTCATCATACGAATGTTTGTCCTGGGTGGGGATCACATCCGCAACTCTTGGCGCATAGAACAAGATCACTAGTAGTGTCCAACTATTGAATACGCTACTGAATACGGCTAGTGGCTGACAATCACATACCCAAACCCGATATACCATTAGTCGCTTTTTACGACATGCTAGGCAAGAACCACAGTTGGTACATTATTTTTAAGTCCCAGACCAACATAGAACATTACTAGGGAATTTTAATATAACTTACCAAATATATACCATTTTAAATTAGAATACCGCATAGGTACCATGTTTCAATATCTTCTGGTGTAATTATTTTAGCTGTAACGATTAGCTTTGTATGTATCCCAAAAATTAAACTAGAGAAAAACAAATAGACACGAAAGTAATTGAGCCTTATTATGTTGTTGTTTATTTAATCAACATTAATTTAAAATTATGAATTAAAATATTTACTATTTAGATTACCTAGCTATGATATTCGCAAACGCCTTGTGATATGCATCCGGCAAAATGGCTTAAAGTAATGTCATCAACCAAAATTATTAAAATTTTCATAGGCGGCTTACTAAAATGAATGTAACAGCTCAATTGAGATACCTATAAAATTATTACTTTATTGATGAAATATACATTTTTATCATCTTTTCCGCTTAAGCCAGTTAAACTTAAGTCATATACGAGTCTCAGTCCTAAAGTTGAGGATTGCAAGGAAAATAGAGGTGTTAATAGCATTTTATATGTACTTATACCTAAGTATACCGTGGCCTGTTTACTCAGTGGACTCAGTTTCTCCGATAGGCTTAAAAATTATCAAAATTAATCTAACACCACCTTGGGCAATATATACGTATTTCGGAACATCCGTTGCTTTTCTTCTTAGTGCGTTTTCAACATTTATTGTTGTAGTTCTGAAACTGAGCCACGTAAGGGGCTCAAACTCCATCTCCAACACTCTAGAAGCCAGATAAACCCTGATGCTGATTGACTAGTATAGTAATAGTGCAGTTTATAGTAGAGAAAACACAACATAGGTACCACTAACTTTTAATAAAAATATCCATAGGTTTTACCTATAATGTTAATAAAACAGTTCAATTATTAAAAATAGGTATGTTTATTGTATAAAGTAAATTTATAAAAAAAATATTGTCCTCGCAAATTCACATCCCATTTAAAGTTTGATATATCATTATATATTCTGCAAATGTGAAGCAAGGAATTCCTTAGAACAAAAATTTAAGCAATAATAAAACCGTTCTCAGTGAAGTATTCAATTTACATATCATCCTGCGGTTCAGCAACCACCACTTCGTCAGGATATATTGCAGCTCGCAGCATTTGTATATCTTCTGGATTCAGATCGATACACATGGTACCGACAACGTCTTCTACTCCTATAGTGCCGTCATTGCTCATATCAACTTCCTTTATAAGATTGTCTAATTGCTTCTGTGGCATCTTGTGACCTTTGGTGGACAACAGTTCCTTCAGCTGTTCTCTGTCCATTGACCCAGTCCTATCCGGATCAAGTACTTGTAGAGCCGACCGTAATTCGTCCTCTACAGGAAAGTCCCTTTGACGAATCGTGACCATTTTGACGAACTGATCAAACGTAATATGTCCTTGAGGATGAGGTGGTCTGACACAAAACGCTATTAATTCTTGCAGCTGTTCTGGTGTAACCGTCATGAGGATGAGTGATTTTAACATATAAATCAATTCTTTCTCAGTGATATAATTTTGTATATCCGTGTAAACGGGTGTATAATTCTGATAAAGTTCCCAAAGCTGCTCTACTTCTACCAGTTGATCAGGCCTTAATTCAAACGGATCTTTTAAGGCTTCCTTAGAATCGCTAAAATTGAATGGTGCTGTCGGATCAGGCGGCGGTTCTTCGACGAAGCCTTCTTCTTCCTCAACGACTTCTTCATCTGGAGGCTTCTGTTCTTCTTTCTTTTGTTCTCCTTCAACTTCTTCTCCTTCAACTTGTTCTCCTTCCATCTCCTCGCCCATCAGCTCTTCTCCTTCTCCCGCAACCTTCTCCTTTTCCTCTCCTTCAACGTGTTCCCCTTCCACATGCTCACCTTCTACGTGCTCGCCTTCAACATGCTCTCCCTCTATGTGCTCACCTTCCATTTCTTCTCCTTTAATTCCTTCACCTTCAACCTTTTCCTGGTCGCCGGCATTCTCATCTACGGTAGTGGGCGTCTCAGCCCCTTCCTCTGGCGCTTCCTCCATTTTATTTATTTCTCACGTAGAATTTAGGTTATTCACGCAATCACTTATTGCTAATTCAGACAATAAATCTGTCACCGCATCTGGGTTTGCTAAATTTTGTTCTAAGTATTATGATTAGATTATCGGTTATCCTGTCATAAAGATTCAAACTTCCAAGAGAGATAATATCAAGAATATTTATAAATTCACCCAATAATTCATCGCGGACATTATCGATAAAATTAAACATGAGTAAAAAGAAATAAAAAAAAACTGATAGCCGTAAAGGTAATTCGCTTCACATCGCGAAGCTGATAGACAATGCCAGAATTGACAAATAACTTTCACGATACCGTCATCACCAAAATAGGTTTAAGGTTTAAACACTCTCTGAGAAAATGTTAATTACACGCGTAATGTAAATGTAATTTTATATGCTTGTATATTTATCGGTGTTTAGAACCTTACCTGCTTATTTCTATTTAAATTCAGCTGCATTAATTATGAGGAAAAAACCATAGAGACTCAAAGAAATAAAAGTTCACAGGACGTGTCTTGCGAATAGACATAAATCACTTTTTTATGATTTACATGGAAACGCCCCACTAAAATGTTTGTAACCTCAACAATCTCATAAAACGGCTGATGAACTCGTCAAATGAAGCAAGTAAAAAACTTCTTGTTTAGAAAAAAAATTATGGTGCCCCAGGATTTTAAACAAATAGAAATAGGTACCTACTCAAGGAAAAAGAACTTTTTGTTTTTTTTTTTACTTATATTTACATAATATTAATTAATTTAAACAAGCTTTGAGTGCAGTCAAATAATTCGAACAACTCGGAATGAGAGGTAAAAAGCTAAAAACTCGTATTTTGCCATCTATGTTAATGTTGTCTTCGCGTAAAACGACGTTGCGACCGCGTCAAGATATTTATGGTCATCTTTGACCCCAACTATTTTTTTGAGAATATCGACATTAATATTTCCATTTAATTAGGTACAATATTTTTTGAAAAATGCGAGGAATTTCAACTAGGTGCGAAGAGAAACTCAAAAGCTTCAACATGACGTCGTTAGTTAAGGGAAGGGACAAATTTGACCAGATTTTTGCATATAAAATTTCTTGTAATTTAATAAACAGTCCGCTTTGGTCAATAAATTCACCTCCTCGTTATCCCACCTAACTCTTTGTAAGGACTATTAGAAGAACTAACTGTAATGGGAAGTAATTGACCTGTCTCGCAAATTAACAGGCTCCTTAACGAATGTAGCAATTTTGTCGACATGCATTGCAAATAACTTAAAATAAACAAAAAACTGCTTTGTCTCAATGTGATGTAGGTATACATACATACTTAGTATTAATAAAAATGTAAACGTCATCTCATATAATTGTTTATTATTTTTTATGTTACTTTTCTATTTCGCTGTTAAGTCATCTTTTTTTTTTGTGTTTTGTGTTTTATAATTTAATTTAAATTTATGTAGGTACTTTGTTGCCAACAAATACTATAAACTGTTCTAAATGTTGCATGTTGTGTTCTCTGTTAATAATTGTGCACTAAGACTAAATAACTTTTTTTCTTTGTTCGCATGAGTGTACAGTGTAGCAATTTATTGTTGTAGAACCTATTAAATAAAAAAAAATAAAAACAAAGATTTGTTTTCTAACAATTGTGAATAAACTTATTTTAGGTAATTAAGAATGACTTTAAAACATATGATTTTTTTAATGTTCATATGGACAATAAACACACTTTAACTAGCTAAACAGCAAATCCACCACACCTTACGCCGAACTTCCTCATTGTGTTTCTAATTTCAAGAAATTACTTACTCCCATAATCCCTGAAGGGGTAGGCGGAGTCAAAGGGGCAAAAGACCCCTCATTCAGCCAAAAATATAACTAGGGTTAAATGGAAAATTGTGAAAAAGCAGTGACAAGTGGCTAGCTTGTCGCCTACACAATCACATACCCAAAACCCGATATACCATTAGTCGCCTTTTACGATATGATAGGCAAGAACCACAGTTGGCACATTCTTTTTAAGTCCCAGTCCAAAATGGGACAATGGGCCGGATAAGATGGAAAATTGTGAAAAAGAAATGACTTGAAAGAAAATATTGCAACTATACATATAGATACGTATGTATGTATGCGGGTATACTGTGTTGTAATAATAAGTGTAATAAAAAAAATAAAGGGGTTTAAGGTACAATATTACTATTGCAACTGCGTAGGCTGCGTACAACGGTCGCGTTTTCCGCATCTATCTCCAGTTTAGTCACGTGATATAATGCGCGCATCTACTGCAACTGCAATAAGAAATATTGAGACTTTAAGCGGTGGTACGCCATGCTCCCTTCACTGTACGTTTATTATCATAGACGTAGGGATCACAACATAAATATTCGCAGTTCTAATAAAACTGGCCGCCTGGGGACAAAAATAGTAGCGTCCCACGGCCAATGCTTTCATGAGGCGCATCGAGATGGTCACGTGCGTTTATTTCGCAGGAGAAAGAGGCTGGCTGTATGGTGAACGGTTCGCTTGCCCGCTTGGGCGCAAACGTCGGCAGAAGACTTAACGCCCGCCATCGCTGCGCATGCGTACTGGCAGGATACATTTTTGGCGCGAAACTTTATTTACGCGTGCTCCTGATTATCATTTCATTCATTAATAGTTTTGTCGAACGAACAAAACTAAAGTGCATTTTAGTGTTTTGTATTCTTCGGAAAGAATCAAATAATAAAATTGTTCGGCTGCAATTAAAAATGGTAAGTATTCTCATAATAATGTAATAAATGTTTATTTCTTTCTTTCTTATTCAACACACATTGTCATACATTTTAACACTGATTAGGTATAATAATTATGTCCAATTGAGATAGGTACTTAAACATTGTTTTACAGAAATGTAACGGAACAAATTTTTTCATCTAAGCACCTTATAAATAGAAAATTTTCAGAGACTCATTATTATTTTAAACTTGGTTTCATATTGTAAAAAAATAATAAGAATTACAATTCAACATTTAATCAAAGTTATTGCGACTTAGTCACTCGTCACTACTTTTTCACAATTTTCCGTCTACATTTACCCAGTTTTATTGTTTTCTAAAAGTGGTCAAAAGAGCTTGCTGCCTGTTTTAGTGTTTATGTTTTAGTTCAATTATAAGTTTTATCTTTTGAAGTTCTTGAGTTAATTTGTAAATTAATGTTGACCGAACCTTTATACTTTCGTTGATTTTTTTTTTTTTATTATTTCTGAGAGTAGATGTTTGTTTAAAATCCTAACCTATACCTAATTAGCGAAAAATATTGATGTTTTTATTTATTGATAATTATAAATTTATTTATCAGCTATTTTTTATTGTGATGCCACCAAACCCTTTAAATAAGTAAACATTAAATCTAAGGCTTTGTTGTTAGATCTGTACTTGAAATCTTATCACGTAATTTTACCTTTATGAATATTCACTATACTTATATATTTATGTGTGACAATGCACCAATTAGTCTACGTTTTACGAAGGTCTGATGATAATCGCTTGTATGCAATAACTAAATTACGAAGAACCAAATAAACTGTAGGTGGGGAAATTAGGTACCAGATCTTCGTGACTATGTATATAATAAGTACCTATAAATAAATCGAACGATTCCTAATTCTTGATTTGGCACCAAGGTATTTACCTATAGTTGCGGTATTGATACATTATGGAATAATACTTAAAACAAGGAACATCAACAACCGCTTGGGAGTGTATCAATGCTAAAAAAAATTTTTTTGACACTCACATGAGAAGGCACTGAGAAAAGGTCCATTAACAAAAGGCTGTGGTTTACTTTCCATCGAGCATGGAACCTTTCAAATTGCACAATTTCCATTTTACACTCCAAGAAACCTTTTGAATATAATACAGTAGAACATTATTCAAAAATTATGTGACAACTAAAAATAAACAAGATATAATGTCTAATAAGAAGTATTACCATCGTATCATCAAAACAAGATCTTTTTTTATTTTGGGTTAAACGGTTCCGTAAAATGAAATAAATAACGCGATGTTATTTATATCATTTTAAAATACGATGTTCTATCACATTGCGAAAGACTGTATCTTCTATAAAAATAGATGAATAAAAATAATATTGTGCATTATTTCTGTTTCTTCTACTTAGTCTTATTTTGTTTTACATTAGTTATACTAAGTAGACCGTGTATACATTTTTCTTTCACGTGATGCACGTGACCAGAGCTCTGCGATCGTGAGGGCCTAGTGTAACGTTGCACCTAGCACATTAGGAAATGAACTATTCTATTTACCAATAGAACAATTCGTTTCCTAATATGCCCAGGACCTCCAATAGGTCAAAGACGGTCCTGTGTTCACCTATTATAACAAAAAAGTATATTATAAAACGAATCTAAGAACACCTTTGAATTCTTAACAGGTTAAATTGGTTTGCAAAATTGTAGATATTTTATCTTCAAACATTTATTCAGTTGTTGCTTCTTAATATTTATACTTTTCGGTGTGATTCTAGAAAATATCTACCATGCCTAGATGAATGATGGACCACTAACTACGTTGTTGCAGAATTAAGCTCTCGAAACCGTTGAACAAATAATAGCTATTATTTCGTCCTGCGAAATGAGCGTCCTACGGATTTACATCGTAAATATTTAAACTTGAATAATTTTATCGCTAAGGTCAGGTTCCATGGATCAGGAAAGCTCCACGTCAAAAATAATCTGACTGAGGGATCTTAAGATCAGAAGATTCAAACTTACAAACACACTCTTCGGTTTTATATGAACCAGATCTTGCTGGCACATGAATGAACCTAAAATGTTTATGGAAAGGGCTCACTCCACTCGTTGATCGTATGTTAAAAGAGATCGCAAAGTTCATTACATATTATGTATATTGCTCCTTAAATATTCCATAAGCCCCCTTCACCGGTACACCGTTTTACGCGTGACGAAACTCTAGTTTTGCAGATACATGGGCACTAATTGGTCCGCAAACACGACAAAGCACAATAAAACAAACATTGCAGCGTTATACCATTAGATTATCTCATAAAACCTGTCACGCCTGAGCGACCTCATCACCCATTACTTTTATGTATTCGTACATATAATATACTGCTGTCGACAAGTATTAAAATCACATAAAAAACATAATAACTTATGCTTATCACGCAAAAAAATATTTTCCTACTTCAAAAGTAACCGATCATTCGCACTACCTTTTCAAAATAATACGATTGAATAAATATCAAATGGATTACTACAAAATGTATTACGCTACATAACAAATAACAACGTTTTTTTATGAGATCATACGAGTTTCAACTCGAGTAGCTACCTATGTAGTTAGTATCAGAGAATACTTGTAGTGACAGCAAGTAGAACTCATTGGTGAAGGGAAGGAAGTTTCACTGGAAATAATATTGCTGTGACTGGAAATACGTATTAACATCTTTTTATATAGGCACGAGTACACAATATTTTTATTACACAATCATATACACTTTACATTTTTTCGCTAATGACAGCCAAACCTTTTGGGCAGGTTTATATCTGCTAATTATTATATAATTAGATCTGTACTCTCACCAAAAATCCTTATATAAATAATAGTCCAAGAATTTAAGATACTAACCTATTTAAACAGTTTAAGGTATATTAGTATAAATCGACCATACTTTTCGATTAACTTAACTCTTTAATTAAATTTTCTTTACTTTTATGTATATTTTCCATCTTTTTTTAGATCCACAGCCTATCAAAATAATAGCACCTACCAAGCTATAAATATACATTCTATAAATGTATGTAACTGTTTTCATGAATAACATACCAATACCTTTCACACGTTTGCGTCACCTTTTACGATATTCACAGGAACACAATCGGCACATTATCCTTCAGTCCTAGCCAACATAAATTAAAATTAAAGCTAGTCAGCTTTGATATCAATATAGCAGTTAGTAAAACAATTAAAATTTATTCATCCAGATATGAGAATTTGAGATCAAACGGATATCTATTAAATATCCGGAAACAAAACTTAATCACGGGCGTGATGATATGTATGTATGTAAAACTAAATTGAAGGAACAAGAGACGTTAGATTTTGTATAGAATCATCTCATCAATCAATCAACAAACCATCAAAATAAATACAAAGTTTCTATAGAAGCGTCCGTATGTGGCTGTAGCTTAACATCTAATGAAATTGATCCTGAATACGGTAAAATAAATAATCATCATCTTCCTAGCGTTTTTTTGTCCCGTGCTTGGACGGGGTCCGCTTAGACCATGATCCAGGATTTAGCGAGTCTGGTAATTACATTGAAGCGACTGCCGATCTGACCATCGTAACCCTAAGATACGGAAACCAGACAATTTTTGGATCATGGTTACAAATCCAAAGTTGTTTGAATTTGCAGGTTTCATCACGATGTTTTCCTTCACCGTCGAGCTAGTGGTATAAATACGTACATAGACTTAAAAAATCCAGAGGTACGTGCCCGGACCGTTTGAATCCGCACTCCTCGGTTAAGAGGCGCGTGTCCTTACCATTGAGCTACCACCGCTCCTACGGTAAAATTTTTTTATTTATTTATTTTTACGGTAAAATAAATAAATTTAAAAAATATTGCAAATCAAGTAAAATCAAAAAATATTTATCTTTTAGACCCATGTTTCTAATAACTGTAAGAAATATGACGTATTTAATGCTCAGTACACGTTTCTTTTTACTAAAACAAGGTTTTGAAACATATTTGTTCGTCATTCATACATAAGGACTTGAGAACTAAATACGAGATTGTTAGGCGCAACCAAAATATGTTGCTGAGATGATACATACATATTTGTTATGGAGATGTGTAACCAACACAACTAATAAGAAGGTGGGCGTTAAAGATCCTATATTTTATTCGGAATATGTGTAGGTCGTAAGAAAGTAGGCATGTAAGTACATCTTACATATGCAAATATTAACATACGTAACCAATCTTTATTTATTATACGATAGTACCAAATACGGTAATGGTATCCACCTAAATACAAATAATGTTATTTAATAAAATCATATTAAAATCGCCTTTCGCAAGTCCATTGAAAAGACTTCAACGCATTAGTGTACAATAATTTTAACCTCTTACTTTTCTGTCAAGCCAACTAATAAATACTGTTTTTATACTAATAAATATCTTGCTCAAGATGCACATTAGTAATTTATATTACATACACGTATATTACTGAAGCTACATTAGCCACTGCCTGTAGCCACTAACTTCTAATTGTGAAATTAATTCATTCATATGCTATACTACAATATCACTCATTTATTATTGTGTAAAATACAATAATTGCTTAGTCTTTTTGTATATTTTTTAAAAACTGTACTTCTTAAAAAAAGAGTCTTGAGTCATTCTAGTCATGCTTGAAGTTTTATCCAAATCCGATAAATTACAATATTCAAATCAGATACAACTAATTCCATATATTTATAAATAGTTGAGCCTAAAAAGTAAGAAAAAAAACAAACCTTATTCTTGGAGCCGCGAGTGGAAATAATGTCATGTCATCGGTTGTACCAATTCACCGCGTGGTGTTATTGAACAGGATTACGATGACCGCTTTAGTAGCCAAACAAGCCATAGCTTACAATGTAGATATTATACGCAGATAAGCGATTTCACTTTCATCAGCCCGGATATTTGATCGGCGCCCAGTCGATGCGCACAACGACTTCACGCCGGAATGCAATAAATGATGCCAATTTGTTCCTCGCATTCCAAACAACATAAAATGCAAATATACCATTTTAGGTCCATTGAAATTAATTCGAACAACCCACATCCTGATTGGACGAATCTAATCTGATAACGTCCACTAGAGTACGACGTGCCCTGACCATGAACTGTTAATACTTTTGATTAGGGTTGTCGATGTTTGTCGCCAGTACAGATTTTGCATTTATATAACTTATACTAGCTTTTGGCGCACACGCTGCGCGTGTGCTTGCCAAAACCCAGCTCTGCGAGGCGGAGGGGGACGCTCCGGGCTTCGCCCTACGCGGAGCTCGGCCTTCGGCCTCGCGATACGCAGCTCGGCCTGCGGCCTCGCTTAGATTACATGCCTGGGTTGGACCGTTCGCAATGGCGTTCTTATTCTTTTTTTGATGCCCTATGTTCCATCAAATGGGTCCTAAAGAACCAGGCCTTCGGCCCGGAGGGCGCTCGGCCTCCGGCCTCGCGTACCTAGTTTGACCTGCGGTCTTGAAAAATGACATGATTTATTTGGCCGCTCCGGGCTTCGCCCTACGCGGCGCTCCGCCTGTGACTTTGCAGAATCACATCATTTGTTTGGCCGCTTCGGGCCGCGCCCTACGCGGCGCTCCGCCTATGACTTTGCAAAATTACATCACTTAATTGGCCGCTCCGGGCTTCGCCCTACGCGGCGCTCCGCCTATGTCTTTGCAAAATCACATCACTTAATTGGCCGCTCCGGGCTTTGCCCTACGCGGCGCTCCGCCTAAGCAGTTGCAGAATAACATAACTAAATTGGCCGCTCCGGGCTTCGCCCTACGCGGCGCTCCGCCTATGTCTTTGCAAAATCACATTATATGTTTGCCGCTCCGGGCTGTGCCCCTATAACATCGAAAAAATACATTAACTGTTTGGCCGCTCCGGGCTTCGCCCGACGCGGCGCTCCGCCTATGGCATCACAATATTACATCATTTGTTTGGCCGCTCCGGGCTTCGCCCTACGCGGCGCTCCGCCTTTAACTTTGCAAAATAACATCATTAATTGTTTGGCCGCTTCGGGCTTCGCCCTACGCGGCGCTCCGCCTTCAACTTCGCAAAATAACATCATTAATTGTTTGGCCGCTCCGGGCTTCGCCCTACGCGGCGCTCCGCCTATGCCCACGCAAAGTTACATAGTCATTTTATATGATAAAGACAGTACCGCAATACTATGCAACCGTTTCCCTATACAAAATCGTACAAACTTATCGTTGCGGTCGGCTCCAGTACAAAATGTATGGGAAAATCGAATACCAACATGACATGGAGTTTTTCATTTTTTTCTTTTGACTGTTGATTTATTTTCCAAAATTGGATCAAAATGAAAATAAATGACCACTTTTGACAGATCCTCATACTTTTTTTCTGCTAAAAGCCGTTATTTCGAGTTTTTACATTTCAGGGTAAATCTCGAAAATTACCCCGAAATTTGGGAAACAATTTTAACCAGTCGATAGGTCTTATAAGGCTCTACAACAAAGGTCATTATAAAAATTTAGCTTTGCTAACTGCAACTGCCCCAAAAACCACTTTGAAAATTATGAAAAATTCACATTTTTACAAAATGGCCGCCACTTGGTCCGCCATTTTTATTTTTTTGAAGCCAGTATTTTTTAGGCATTCTACGTTATATACCACATCGAACTGCATTTTTACTTTTTCGCTCCAACGTATAATGAGTCCTCCAGAGCCTCTGGAAGTAGACCATGCCTTCGGGATTCACCTCCCCGCCGCTCCGAGTGTTGCCATGCGAATGAGATTAAAATAGTCAAATTTCATTTTAATGGACCCGCTCTCTCGGTACCTGGCAATGAATTTACCAAAAAGTCGTTATTTCTACTTTCGACCTTTTTGGGCCATATCTCGAAAACTACCAAAAACTACCAAAATTTTTTTTCACTTGGTAACACATATCAACCAGACACACATCCGCCTAGTACATTAGAACATCCTAAAGTGTCGCCATCTGCCCGAAAAATTGAAAATAAAATTTCGAAAAAGTGAAATTTTCACAAAATGGCCGCTAGCGCGTCCGCCATCTTGAATTTCCGAATGCCCATATTTTTCCCATATTCTAGGTCGTATACCCCACCAACCCACATTTTTAATTTTTTCCTTCCGTGCGTCCTCGGACCCACAGAGAGTTTGGAAAATGACCATGTCGAAAAAATGTTTTGGTCCGCTGTCGCCAGTGTTGCCAGAATTTTTCAACAAAACTACCATGAGGCTATTGCAGGTCGGGGTTGCCATAAATTTGCATACTCGATTTTTCGCAAAACGTAAAAATTTCTTCCCTACTATTTTCTACCATGGCTCGAAAACTACCATGAATTTGGTAGAAATTCAAACGCACGGCAACACTTTAATAAATTGTCTACCCCTACCCGATACAACGCGTTTCTCTAAAATGTTGCCATCCATGCGAAAAATGAAAAACAAATTTTTCGAAAATTTTAAGTTTTACTAAGTTACCGCCAGCGCGTCCGCCATCTTGAATTTTGCAATGCCCATATTTTTCCAAATTCTGGATCGTATAACCCATCAACCCTCATTTTTCGTTTTTTCCTCTGACGCTTCCTCTGACCCACAGGGCTCCTAGAAGATGACAATGTCGAAAAAACGTTTTTTACCGATAATTTCCAGTGTTGCCAGAATTTTCCAAAAAAACTACAAAAAGGCCCAAGCGGGTCGGGGTTGCCACAAAACTGCATACTCGATTTTCCGAAAGTCAAAAATTTTTTTTTCCTACTATTTTCTACCATGGCCCAAAAACTACCATGAATTTGGTAGAAATTTCCACACATGGTAACACTTGAATAAATTCCCCACCATAGCCTTCTTACAAGCGATTCTCTAAAGTGTTGCCATCCACCCGAAAAACGCACTCAAAAACTGCCAATTTTTTTCTCGGGACAAAATGGCCGCCAGCGCCGCCGCTATATTGAATTTCTATAATCTATGGATAGGGTCGTCGAGTCGACTATACCCGCAACAAATGTCAAAAGAAAATTTTCCACTGTCTATGCGCGTCTCTTTAGTACGACTGCGCAAAAGTGACTCTAATTTTTTTTTTCGAACCCCGATTGCACCGCCGCCATCTTGTTTTTTTGACATTTTATTTTTTTTCCATTTTTAACTCGCAAACATCCATCTTAAACAGTCGAGTCCGCCCCCCCATCCCCTACATTTTTTTCCCCCCGCGAGGCCATACTCGGCGGCCATCTTGAATTTAAAAAAAAAAACAAGAAAAAGCTGCGTTGATTAAAAATCTAAACCCACCCCCCTTACATCAAAAAGTGCTAAACCCCCTCCTTCCCCCCCAAAAACACCCCCGATCAGTGAGTCAGTGAGTGGTAATTTAGCTTTATATATATAGTAAGATGCTCGTAGTAATTGTGTTTTAAATTATTATATGAGAATAACTTTCGGTAGTAATTTTTTTTTACAATTACTATAGTTTATATTAATATCTTTTATTAATTATGTATTTCATATTAACTATCAATTACTCTACATATTAAAACTGAAGCCAATCCTATCGATTATTTAATATCATCATTAAATAGTACAAACTTCATTAGTTCCATGTTGGTCTGGGAAATAAAAAAATATGTTCCAACTGTGGTTCTTGCCTAATATGTCGTGAAAGGTGACTAATGGCATATCGGATTTTGGGTATGTGGCTGTGTAGGCGACGAGTTAGCCACTTGTCACTACTTTTTCAAAAGTTTCCATTTAACCCTGCCCAGTTTTATTTTTTGGCCAAAAGGGGCTGGCTGCCCCTTTTGACTCTGCCTACGCCTTCGGGGATTGCGGCGTGATGATATTTATGTATGTATATAAAACTTCATTAAATAATAATAATAATAAATTCTCCGGACTGACACACCAATTCCAAACTAAGCATACTTAAATACATTTATAAACATCCATGACTCGAGTACAAATGTACATGTTCATCACACGAAACATTTGCCCCTAGCGAGATTTGAACCCGTGACCCTCAGTTTTGTGTCCAGGGTCTCTGACCACTCGACCAACGGGCCTATTCAACTTTATTAGAACTCTAGTTTCTGATATTAACTCATCTAGATGCCTTTAACCTAAACCTAATTCACATTGATCAACTTGCGCAAACCAAAATAAATGATAGAAATTATATATTTCGAGGCATGAATCACATTTATCAATCTTTATATACATAACCTAATAGTTTTAAAACGCTGCTACAATACGTCTTTAGACAACCCTACTGTGAAACAGATGTCAGTAACTACTGCCGAATATCTGTAGCACGGATAGCGTGATCTTCATTGATAGTGATAAATATCTTCGATCGCAATTAAGTTTTAACCTTGTTAGCTCTATTATTTTTATGGATGTACCACACATTACTTCAAATGGATGTTAATACCTACCTAAGAATTTTAATTAATTATCGGCCAGCTTGTTTTTTATAAATCAGTTCATAAATCTTGTCCATCATATGTTTTACAACGTAAGTTCGTTTGTGCACAAATCGTGTATGATGGGCTATTTGGACTGGTTTATATGGACAATATCCTGAACGTGTTGCTTCATCTGCTTGGCTTCCTTTACGTATGTCATAAACTAATATGCGAATCATTTATTTATAGATAGTTAAATCATTAAGAATTGTGAAAATAATTAAATTTTGATGATTCCGACAGCTCGAAAAAAATCTCGTTCAATACGGAAGTGTTTAATAATTTTATTGTGATTACAAAATTAATGGACTGATGGTCTTTTAAATTTTTGCAAGTTAATTTTCTAATTTAAGTTAAATATTTCGATTAGTGTTTTAATAGTGGTTCGATAAAATTTATTACAGATTACAATCAAGTTTTTTTTGATTATAATTATCTTTATTTTTGGGAGATTACAATTAAGACAATATTAACTAAAATTAAATTACATGTTATGAAAATAAATATGCTATGTTTATGTATAAACTAGCAAACATTACTACGACGAGTCGTCGTCGACGACCATAGTACTTATTTGGCTCATAATTAACTAACTAAAATGGTGCAGCGATCCAAAGTGACTCTTGGCCTCTGATAATAAGAGCTGGGTGGATGACTGGCAGGAGATAGCACAGGACCGAGGTGGAAGCTCTTATTCGGTTCTCAGATAGGACTTAAAAAATCATGGATAATTTTTAAAACTTTAAACAAAGAAATCTTTTACAACTATAATAAAGTATAAAATAAATTAAGTATGCTAGTAATAAAGTAGTAAGAACAAAAACCTGACCTACAATGCAGACATTACATGGACAGGTCTAAAATATAGCGTATACATTGATCACTGAGGATACTAATACGATTTATTCTCTAAATAGGTTCATTGCTAATAGCTCATCAAGACTGACTCAATGACAGATGTTACTGAAAATGAATGTATCATTCAGAATACATGTTACAAGAGTTTATATAGCCAAACTTACCTCACACAATATACAGAACGGGACTAAGTGTTGGAGCGAAGGTCGGCGCTTGCGCAATGGATCGAACCACATCTAGTAAAATACCTCTATTGTAGAACTACGATTTGGATCACGATCTATCGTACCATATGTACAAAATTAAACATGTGTAAAGTAATCTATGATTTAAAAATCGCAGTAAATAAATAAATAATAAATATCACATACATTGATCTGCCTCCGAGGTAAGTAGCTTAAGCACTTGTGTAACGAATATCAGCATTAACAGTGGTATTATAAATGTATACTTAAATATATTCAATATGAACACCGAGACACAGAACAAACACAATTCATCGTACATATACGATTCATCATACGAATGTTTGTCCTGGGTGGGGATCGAACCCACAACACTTGGTGCATAGGGCAAGGTCACTACCGAATGAGCCATCGAGCCAGTCAAAAATACCTACCTACTCAATTTCAGCCTTGTCACAAAGAATCCGAGCTTTTGTAATATTAGTTCTAGTCAGTATTTATTTGCTTAAAAAAATATAACACGCTTTTGTTAAATTTTAATAAATCACTATATTTCAGCGCATATTTGGCATCAGCATGACAGTTATTATTAGACTATCTTTAATTCATACATTCAAAACAACAACGGTGTTATTTGATTTAATCTTCTAGGAATTAGGAATAAAAGTCATTGTTCCACTGAGTTCAAAAAGTTATTCAAATATTCACCTTATCTTCTACAAATTGATTTTATGCAAGATTGTGAAACATCGCATGGCATGATTCGCAGCATGCCCATATAAATATGGCCAATGTGTGAACCACATTTAGTTATAATAATGCGTTAAAGCAGACTTTTTGGAAACACAATTGGCCGTTAGAAATTCTTATCCGAAAATGGGCAGTAACGAATTGACCATTTCGAGTTGTGTAAGACAGGATGTAACAAGCAATACTTACCATTCTATTTCCGAATGTGGACATGATATAATCGAGTTATGATTTAAATAAATTTAAATTTTAATATTTAATTTCATTAAAATTTATAGCAGTTTTAGGTATACATTTCTAAATGTGCTTTTCACATGAAGCCATAGTTTACCATAAAAAATATAGTTACGTTACAAGATAGTTTACGAAATTGTATCGATGGGTTGGTAAAATCGACTCACCTTTATAGAAAGAACTAAACGACATCAAAATTACCTGCGGTAGATAGTTCTAACTTGACATATGAAACCGCTTACTCAAATACATCAAGATATTTATTTTGCGCGCGTATTATGTTGACATAGGTAATAGGTTTAATTCATTCATTATGTAAACCTCAAACATTCTATAAAAACTGTCAATAAAATTCGTTCTATTCGTGGAGTACCTATTAGTTAGACTCCTACTAATAGATTGTTTAGTCCCTTTACTAAACTTGTTCGAGTAATATGTCAGCTAAAAACTAATTTAACAACTTCAACTCGGACACTACACTATCCGACCCCATGACCCGAGGCTGACCTGACTGATGGCATGCTCAGTCACGTGGGTGGCTCATTACGGAAGGAGAATACCTACCTAGTATTCTAGAATAACTTGACGCACATTATTACCGTTTAATAGCACCGAGTACTGTTTACTTTACAGGTATTGGGGCTATGTATTCATAAATAAGAGCGAAGAAGTATTTTGATTTTTTTAATAAATAATTTTGCGAATTATGTGCAACACGTAAAAATAATAGTTTAATATAAAACGAGAAATTCAAAATTGTATGAGTATAAGTACCATAAACTCCACATTCTAAAGTTGTAATTAAAGAAATTACTCTCTAGTACAATAGATTACGTGGTGCGGTATCTATCAAAGTAACAGTTACACTTTATGTATGACACGTTCATACCCAGTAGCATACGTTCTACCGAAATAACTATAAAACTTTCGCCACCTATGACCGTATTGTATTTATTTTGAATTCATAATGAGGCGGAACTATGGTGAGCAGTAATGTCACCTATTTCACGGTTAACACATCCACTTAACTAGTAGCAAACTAATGAACGAGCCTGGTTTCCACACCTACATACATATTAATATTTTTATTTGGTTACCGGACTATCTATACTTAAAATAAATCAGTAGAGAGGTCAATTCTGTACATGAAATATATTTTCAAAATAACTATCAGGGGGTGATTAGTGATCGATACTGATGCCAAAAATGCAATCAGTAAAATTTTTGTCTGTCTGTCTGTCTGTATGTTCCTTATAGAAACAAAAACTACTCGACGGATTTTAACGAAACTTGTTACAATTATTCTTCATACTCCTGGGCGAGGGTGTAGTACACTTTTCATCACGCTACAATCAATAGGAGCAGAGTAGTAAAGGGAAATGTTGGGAAAACGGGAGAAGTTACTTCATTTTTAAGATTCCGTCGCGTGTGCAGCCTTAATGGTTAAAGTTACATAGAAATCATGTATGACGGAAATAGTCTATATAATATTAACCATTAACGCGGGTGACACCGCTGGCACAGCTAGTAGTTAATAAATTATAATTGAGTGCTTTAGCACACATTCAGCGAAAAACAAAACTGGGCTGGATCATGTATAAAGTTATGGTTAGTAAAATTTCCTGATGTACATATATCGCATCAATATATATTTTATTAAAATAGATAGTCGTAAATAAACATGGAGATGACTAGTGCAAATCTGGAATCCGCGTCTTCGTCGGTATAAAAAAAATTGAACAACATCTTAATACGTTCCTGAGTTGCTCAAAAATCTTTGTTTAATAAGATTCAGATATTTACATGATACGTAATACCTACACACTGGCTCGATTGAAAGTAACGACCATATATTTACACTTACATGATTTTACCATTAACTTTAATCTTCAGTGGCTGCTAAAATGTAACAAACTATAAATTACATTTGTCATAAAACCGATTACACAGAAAATTACTTACCAGTGAAAAATTACGACATGATTAATTACTTTATAGTGGTTTGCAAGAATCCTACAGTGGTGAAATGAATCGATATTGTTAAGCCTTTTATCCACATTACTGTTGGGTGAAAGGTGATCACATCCTAAAATAAACTTTAAATTATATCTACTGTCCGTTTAATTATCATGTTATTGTAATATAGTAAGCATCCTACCCTGGTCTAAGATTTATAAAGGATTTACCAACTGTATGTTGTAAAAGGCCACTAATGGTGTAGTGGCCCATTTCGATAAATGTAGGCGACGAGGTTGACACTCTTCACTAACTTTTTTTTAACTTAATTTTCCCACCTAACCTAACCCAATTTTATTTTCTGCTAAATGCGGTTTAAGGATTACGGGTGTGATATCTACTACATATTAATGTATATATTATGGTAAATATAAAATTATGTATAAATAAGTACTCACAACATCAGAGCTAGCTGAACATATATGTATATTCCTTTAAGTAAATAGTCTTTCAGTGTGTTAAGAGTAATGTTTTTTTGATATACTTATTCGATATACATAGGTTTTTTTTTCGTCCGCTATTCCCTAGCGAATAGAAAAGTCCAAAAGTTTACTAGCAACTATTTTTGCTGTTAAAGCAGCAAAAATATGTTGTTGCTAGTAATGCATTATTGGATGCCTTTAACGACGTGATAGGCAAAAAACACAGTTGGTACCTATATTATTTTTAGTCCCAGAACTATATGAAATATGTATATGAATAAGTATGTATACCTTCATATCGTCACGCCCGCAATCCTTGAAGGGTAGACCAATATATATACCTATACACATATTATGATGATTTACCTCTACAAATAGTAGTCATGAGACATAAAACATTAAGTGTCCTTGTCATCCGTGGGTGTGTGTCGAAATACTCGAATTTACTCTACTTAAAGCCTTCGTGACGCGGTCTATTAAGCTTTCGCTCTCCGTGGGTTGGTCACCTCACCTGTGTAGTATAAGATCATACTGGTAGGTATGTAACAAGATGATGGCTTCGGTATCTTCGCGCGCGCCACTCGACTGACACTCCCTTACTTTCACCCGGAAAAGGCACAAAGGTACGAATAAAAGTAGACACCTTATTTTGCTCCCGTTCCAAAATCAATCACCTCGAGACATTTTACCGACTCGCGCGTATTATGCAACTGTTACTGCTAATTATGCAAGAGTTAATTAAATAATTCCATCATAAAATTGAGAATGAGGAATGTTTCGATAATCCTTAATGTTATCCTACCAACTTAACCATGAAGATTCATTATCTGTGAATAGTAAAAGGATATCTAAATACAGATTTGCTAACAAAACCAGGTAGATATATCAGATGTCTCGAAGGCTAACGTGTACCCTACTATAAGCCTGATTTGGTCACTAGATCAGTTTTAGAGTACAGAATAATCAAAGATCGATATGCTAATTTCAATACATACATCTTTGTTATCTTAATTAACAATAAACTTATTTAATGAAACTGTCGATTTAAGATCTGAAGATTACGCCCATAATTCCCGAAGGGGTAGGCAGGATCAAAGAGGCAGCAAGCCCCTTTAACCATATTAAGCCTATTCAGCCAAAATAAAACTGGGCTGGGTTAGATAAAAATTGTGAAAAAGTCGTGACAAGTGGCTAGCTCGACGCCTACCTACACATTTTCGCCTTTTACGACATGCTAGGCAAGGAACACAGTTGACACATTATTTCTAAGTCCCAAGCCAACATGGGATAAAATAGAATATATTATTATTATACTAATATCAGACACGGATAGCGATCACGAAGTGTCTTCGAAAACTTCAGAGATACTACGTGAAGGGAATAAATTACTCCATACATACTACATTTCAACAATGATTACTATTAAACCGAGGAAAATATCTCATTATTCAAGATATTGAAAAACTATGAACGCACAGTTAAAGCCGCAGCAACAGATTGTGCCTACCGAATAGATAAAACTTCAAATATTAAACAAGTATACAATTTATGCTCATATCATTGCACAAGTGTCGACACATGAAACTTTATACATCGTGAATACTAAGTATTTATGAGTTCTATCGAATTACATAGGTACACATACGTCTCTAAGGTAATTACTTGAATACTTGCGCGATTGAAAACAATTTCCGTAGAATGCCACAGTTCATGCCGGTCGTATGATGAAAGGAACTTAAATTAGATGTAACCACTTTAAAAAAAATACTTAAATAAATTCGAAAACTAAGTTTGAATGAAAATTATCGTTAACCATGGCGCTAAATATTTCTTAGGTACTTAGCCTACTTATATGTTTCGTTTTTTCCTGTTTCACTTCACTGTACAGTCTACGCTGTACATATTGTAATAGAATGAAAAGATTCTTACTATCAACTTTTTGCTTCAAAATGCTTTAAAATTGTTAGGCATTACTATCAAAGAAGACTTAGCTTGCTCTTCATATTAGTGCAGTCTCACTAAATGCGCCCAAATTCGTAACTGCAACTGTTTAATTGTTCTGTGGGCGTCAGATCTAAGTAGGCGGCTGATTTGTCATATTCACAAAATGCATGGCCAACAATAGCAAACAGTTCACAGAGGCAGACGACAACCAGATTTTTCGATATTAGTTATACGTATAAGTGAGATATATATCGCCGTTCGGCAGTGAAAACCTCGTAAATGCTTTTACAGAATCCAGAAATAACTTCCTCCTAAAAAACAATTATGGAATAGTATATACTGTTTATTGTTTTTTTTCTTTAAGAATGATTGTAATAAATGGTACATAATCGTGAGAATTCCAATATCTCGTGACTAAATAAGTCTGATGTGACTTACAAAAAACAAATAAAAAAAAAAGTAAATGCGACTTCCGAGGTTTATACTGCCGAACGACGATATCTAAAAATAGGTACCTTTATAAATATTACAAATAAGTAGGTACACATTTTAAATACTGTAATAACAGCGATCTGGTTTCGATCATCGGACGGAATGTATTGTATCGTACATTATATCATGAAAACTTGTAAACAGTAGATATATTTTATCCATAGCAAGTAGTTGCCGTGGATAAAATATACTGCATCCCCATCTAATAGGAGGGATGCAGTACATTTTATCCACGTCTATTTTATGCTCAGAAACCATTACGCTTACATATTCACATAAATCTGTATGTGTAGTATTCTAGTTTGTCTGTTTTTTCCCTAAGGGCTATGAAATCCAGACACTAAATCTAGGGTCATGGCCAAAGCGTACCTGACTAGAAACAGGTATATCTATGATGCGACAGGTCCAACTATAGTTTGCTGTAGACGCCTGTCACCGTCACCGGTCACGGAATCATACCTAATTGTCAACGCGTGTTCGCACCTTTTGTTTCATTCAGAGCCACTGTTAGCTGAATATCGGTCAAGTGCAGCATTAAATGTAACGATCTAGTTTGGAAGTTTTTCTAATGCTCAGAAACCTTTACGGCTTTGTTATGAAAATGCAGTCAGCGGCAACTTGACCTTAATGTTATTTATTATTCTTACAATCGCATTTTTTGTATAATGAACCGTGAAGAAATAAAAATACTCCTTAATTTTATGAGTGTGTATCTTATAATAAGTACCTAAGTAAGTATTCCGGTGATTTTTACAAACAGAAATAAGGTTATTATACATTAGATAACTAAAAATTATTCTATAGAGGCTTCCAGATGTAAGAGAGTAGAGTCTACCTTGTACCAGAAAGTGAATTTCAAAATCATTATTAAAGTTTAGCGTCGCTTTAATAATGATTTTGTAATTCACTTCATCCATTAATATATTGTTGATGGAAGTATAATTAAAAAGTCTCATAAATACTGTTTAATCCGAGTTTAGTCCAATTTGACCCCCTTTTGTATAGAACCAATATCAAAACAATGTTTGGTGAAAAAAAAATTTGTCGATCACAACGTTTTTTTAGTTAGCAGAATACCTATTACCTATTTATATATAAACCAAACAATATGACCTGCCAGTTAATTTTGTGGTTTTAATCTATTAAAGACAAAGCATAAACTAGGTATTCTCCTTCTCGGTACGAGTCGTGACCATTTTAGGCACATTCGAGTGTTCGTGACATCTCCTCGCCAAGCTTCGTAACGCTTGCGTGCATCCTATGAACATTTTGACCGAGGAGAACCAGGTTCCCGTGATCGAGAACTGAATTTTGTAATCGTAAAGTATCGTAAATCGACCAACTGAATCGATAATAATTAGGAGTAACTTGTCTGCAGTCACGTTCTGTTGTTCGCAAAAGCTTCTTTTGACAACTGATAGATTGATTATATGTTGGCAAAACAACGGAACGATCACCTGAGCACGATCACCTACCATTATTTACCCTGAAACACCATAACATTTTTTATATGTAACCCTGAAGATGAAGTCTTGTATCAATATTAGTATGCAATGCATATTCATAAATCAGTTAAAGTACCGTTTAATAAAAAATTATAAAGAGTGGTGCATACCCATATTTCTTCTAGCTGGTTACTTTATTGCCTTATCAAATCAAATCGCAAAGAACGATTTAAAAAAGTATCATAAATTTAATCCCACCACGACCTAAACGGATTCTCGTTTTGTAATTAAGTTTTTCTTACATCCTATTGAAAACTATAAATAAATCGATTGACCATTCTATACCGACATCCTGAATTGACCAATTCTACTTGTCTCCTTATTGAGAATCTTTGTTACATTTTTTATTCGACTTGAGCAAAAAGTTAGAAATGACGTTACCACGTGCGTACAACGCGTATAAACTGACGTATTACGTGTTAGAGATTTCATTTGACATCCTTAATCGTGATTACTTTAGATTTGATCCATTACTTTTCCGGATCATCAGATCACATTCAGAGTGTATCCGTGTACCCGCTTTGTCTTCATGGCTACATCATTGATGCGTCTCACCTTGGTGTAATGATCATCTCACATGACTCCATTAGTGCGTGGCTTGGGTCGTTAAGAGATCTATTTATTACGTCTGCATTGTAAGGTCATGGTCCTCTTATAGTTTCATCATTTCTCTCGACTGATGCCATTGATTATGTAGGTACTGTCAAAAAATAGAACATGAAGGTAAACAATACATTATGAGGTCACGATAAAAGTATATCAATAACGTTAAATATAAGGCCACGTCAATTAACACGCACACGCAGGAGAGCTATTGTTATTTAATTAAAAGTTGTGTAGAACGATAGATCATTACTATTATATGTATAGATATATAATATTCTCTATCATCAACAAAAATCTGGCCATTATAACTTACTTACTCATACCATAAATAAGTCGAGTTATGCTCGTTATTATGGAATTCGAGTAATAGATCTGTACTCATTAGCACCCATATCTATACACGTTCCGTAGGTACCAATTGGCAGCTAGAATAGTATTTTATTGTGCAAGTTTGTAGCATTTCATATTTTATTTCCATCTGCACACGTACATACGAGCATGCAAGTGTTTGAAATTAAACATAATTATTTGTATGTAGAGGTTTATCATCGATCAAAATTAATGTTAAATCAATATTTAATTGTTTAGATTGTTTAATATTCATTTGTCACAATTAAATTAAAAATAATAATCAAACATAAGTACCTACTATTAATAAAGGCGTAATTTTAATAAGATGACATTTAAGCATGTACTATAAAGATTATAACTAGATACTAGAATAAATTAAATAAATGACGATGATAATGAAATCACTAATAAGCCTCCCCTAATTAAAGTAACCAATAGGTATTTATTATCTATAAGAATTTGTAATGTAGGTAAAGGACCGTGCAAAAAATAGTATGGGCGCGGTCTCCACCGACCAACAGACATGGTGTGCGTTTCAATATTACTGAGTCGACCTTTTTTTTCTAAAATCGATGGGGTTTTTTATAAAAAAAGATACAAAAAACTAATTTTGTTAATCTGTTCATTAAAATTTTTCTTTAATAACAACTTGAAAAGAATGTTTCTTAAAGTACAAAATATCACTTTGCAAAGCCAACTACTTACTTACAAGGATCGTTTGGGCACACACCCAAATCCGCTTTCCAGTGAGCTCTGGCAGCCAAACCAATTTAAGAGACTCAAGAGAGCCGATGTGCTGTCTAACTGAGGGGAGGTGGAGCAGTACCCTACCTCGCCAAACCCCATTCTCCAGCAACTCACCTGTTCATAGTCATAGACGACTGATCTCAGGAGTAAATTAAACGGAAAAAAAAGTACAAAATAAGTACATCAATTACATATTTAATATTACACACACGAGCAACATTTATAACAACTGTCCCATGTACCTATTACCTGTACATTAATAAAAATCAATAACTAAAACATTGTTTACTTATTTATTATTAACTAGCTGTGCCAGCGGTGTCACCCGCGTTTATGGTTAATATTATAAAGACTATTTCCGTCATACATGATTTCTATGTAACTTTAACCATTAAGGCTGCACACGCGACGGAAGCTTAAACAATGGAGTAACTTCTCCCGTTTTCCCAACATTTCCCTTCAGTACTCTGCTCCTATTGATTGTAGCGTGATGAAAAGTATACTATAACCTGCCCAGGAGTATGAAGAATAATTGTACCAAGTTTCGTTAAAATCCGTCGAGTAGTTTTTATTTCTATAAGGAACATATAGACAGACAGACAGACAGACAGACAAAAATTTTACTGATTGCATTTTTGGCATCAGTATCGATCACTAATCACCCCCTGATAGTTATTTTGAAAATATATTTCATGTACAGAATTGACCTCTCTACAGATTTATTATAGTATAGATTAATATAATGTAACACTTAACACTTAACATTTTGCCGATAGTTCGACTACACCTACCACACGAACATATTGTTAAAATAATCAATGGGGTCATGTGACAGTCAATGTGTTAACCGTTTTGATAATGTTTTGCTAAAGTAAATAATGCTTCTTGAGTAACTAACGACACAACATAATAGAGAATATGTAAACTGTAATATACATTACAATACGATGTCCATATTTTTATTGCATGAAATAATGACAACAACAGTGTTAAAAATCACTAAAAAAAAGCGAAAACAAAATATATTTTAAAATGCGAATTGCACATAAATTTGTCGTCATAGTAAAAAATCATCAGGTTAGCAAGATGTATTAACAGAGGTATGGCTGAGGTCTGTTGGTGGGTGGCGACGATTTTTTGCATGTATGTTCCTTTGGTTTTGAAAAAAATAAATTCCATGTCCTATATTTACAAGCTTAATTATATTAACTATGTACTATTAAGTACGGTTTGTAGAATTAACATAACATAACATAACATCACGCCCGTAATCCCCGAAAGGGTAGGCACAGTCAAAGGCCCCTTTAACCACATTCAGCCAAAAATAAAACTGGGCTGGGTTAGATGGAAAATTGTGAAAAAGTAGTGACAAGTGGCTAGCTTGTCGCCTACACAATCTTATACCCAAAACCCGATATACCATTAGCCGCCTTTTACGACATGCTAGGCAAGAAACACAGTTGGCAAATTCTTTTATAGTCCCAAACCAACACGGGACTTAAGATTTTCTATTTACTAATTTAATGATAAACGAATACCTATACCTACCTATGTAAAATAATATGGAAACATAATGATAATTATCTTTACATTAAATCAGAGCTAACTCTTCGACATGTGCTGTAAATGTGCCTATTACATCTCCTGACAAATATCCTCTTTTCTATATCAGATAAATGATAAGTTGCGGTATAGTTAATGAATTTCAATTGAGAAATACATTTAGGATTGATATTGCTCATATTAAATTTATATACAAATCGATTCTAGATTTATATATAAATTTGTTTGCCCTGTGGCTCTACTATCTATCTAATATGATCTATACATGATCTATGATATCTCCTGACCGTATCAGAAACACGATAAAACCTATCGAGCTAATTGAATTTTAAGTGTAGGTTACATTTTCTCAATATATTTTATTGATAAAGAATATTTCATTCACAATATACTTAATTTTTTTAAACCATAGTATTTTGACCCAAAACGGTAAATAACGGTTCAAAAGGGTTCAAAATTCTAATCAAAATTTTACTATATCTACAGATACCTACGCAAAATAACGTATATGGCGCGGCAAATGGGAGTCTACTGACTAAAGAATCAAAGGAGCGAATAAACCATCATATGGATCAACATTCTGGTGTTAATAACACCGCATGTTATTTTTAAATTTAGATTTCTAAGAGACTTGTAGTTACTAATGTATCATCTAATTGTCTACATCTAATGAACATTAGTATTGTCATCTTCCTTCAACTTCCATAATACCATTCCTGGCATGTTACGTAGAAAATCTTTGTGTAGGTACTTGCCAAAAAAAAAGCTCGCAAAAGAAAATGAATTGTTCTATTTTCCATATATACCCAAGAAGCACATGATGCAGAATGGTCTACTCATCAGCGTTTCGCCACCGGAGTCCAATTCAGACGACAGCGCAGTGTTGCAACTGCACCGCGTGCTCTCACGCCGCATTAAATGGACTGGTGCACTGGCACGGACTTAGGACTAGGTTTGCGACTAGGCATATTTATAAAACTAAATTAACACATAACCATATAGTAATTTTACACGATAAATTTAAACGATCGCTACCAAGCGCAGATATTGGGAATGGTTAGATTCGGCGTTTTGTTTTCAACATTTATGATAATATTGATAGTCCTTGTTTTCAAAGCTAAGACAAATTAATTAATTTAGGAAAGCTTTGAGTGTAATTTGGATGTAATAGCGTCCGGGTCGCAATCATTGCGGGTTAAACAAACAAATTACTAAATGCATGATAGATGCATATAAATAAAATAAAATAAATAAATATCCCACAACATGACATTAATTGATCTGAATCCGAGCTTAGTAGCTTAAGCACTTGTGTTATGGATATCAAATTCAACTGTGGTATTACAAGTATATACTTAAATATTAGATGTTAACACTCAGACACTGTACTAGCATGAATGTTTGTCCTGGGTGGGAATCAAACCCACAACTCTTAGCGCATTGGGCAGGGTCACTACTAAATGCACCATCGAGCCAGTCGATAGCTTAAACCTATGTGCTACCTTAAACTTCTGGCTAGAAGTAAGCATTTGTAAATAATGTTTTTAATACAACAGCGATTGTATAAAATTTTAAACGGAATAACGTCAATTAAAAGTACTATAAGATCGTTTTACTTTATTCAGTCTGTAATCATAATGCAATTTAAATAAACTACCTACCAAGAAATAATTTAGCACTGTGTCTCTCACTGACTCAATTAACCGATACCTGAATTAGATAATTCAATATTTCAACGTCAATACATTAATTAACAGTTTACCGTAAGTGATAAAGATTTCCCACGATTGCAAAGATTTCCAGGTTCATAACTCTTTATTTATGTTCGACATATAGATATCATCTTCCTAGGTTTACATTCTGTAATATTCTTCCGTAACCCAAACCCTTGACTATTTTACAAATTAAATGTATCTTACTTTAATCTTTAGTACCTAAGCCGGCTCTGTAGCCAGCAATCTAGCTTTTAGTGTCTCAGTTCCATTGTTGCTCTGTAGGTACTCGGCATGTCTCATCAGCGATTAATGTACAGGTATTATGTAGATTATGATCTTATAACATTTTTGTATGTTACACTAGTATAAAGAATTCGGCCTAGCGGAATGTAAGTCTTATTCGACACACACTTTAGAAGTCGGGCAAAAGAGATATCCGGTAATAGGTAGATATATATGTAGGTATGTATATTTGTGCATGAAACAATAAATACTTACTTCATACAACACATATGAATAATTTGGTCCAAAGAGGTTCTATAAATGAGAATCTGATAAAAACTATAAAGACCATGTGGTCTGGGCGTTCTGGGAGGTAGTAAAAATGTTAACTAACATATTTATGTTACGTAAAATTTTTACTACACCTTTTAATTTTCCTTGTTTTATTGTAATTATGTTATTAGTTTAGGGCACACCTAGGTTGGTATACTTGCAAGGATTTACTTACTTTCAATTTAAGATTAGGTTTAAGGTAGCTAGATAGATAGGTACTGAACGCAAACCTATATGATTAAAGTAGATACAAATATGCTATACTTAACTACCATATGGGAAATGGAGACACGGATAGAGTCATAACATATTCCGTGGCTCGTTTTTTGCAAATTACCTAATTCTGAAATAATAAGTAGTGTCCAATTCAAATACCTCAATTTACAACAGTGCATCAGGCTTCAAAGGTAGACCTTGATTATTATAGCGACCATCCTGTTGCACGCAAGTTTGATATTAGACATGGGCAGTAAACAATAACACCAAATTATGTCTCATTTATACTCGTGTGAGTAGGCAGGCCTTTACTTAACTGTCTGACCCTAATTATTACAATCCTATAATAATAACAACCTACAATCAACAAATGGATAACACTTAGGTAAGTTATAATCTATACTTATAATAAATCTGTAGAGAGGTCAATTCTGTACATATCTATACAATATATTTTCAAAATAACTATCAGGGGGTAATTAGTGATCGATACTGATGCCAAAAATGCAATCAGTAAAATTTTTGTCTGTCTCTCTGTCTGTCTGTCTGTATTTTCCTTATAGAAACAAAAACTACTCGACGGATTTTAACGAAACTTGGTACAATTATTCTTCATACTCCTGGGCAGGTTATAGTATACTTTTCATCACGCTACAATCAATAGAAGCAGAGTAGTGAAGGGAAATGTTGGGAAAACGGGAGAAGTTACTCCATTTTTTAAGCTTCCGTCGCGTGTGCAGCCTTAATGGTTTAAGTTACATAGAAATCATGTATGACGGAAATAGTCTTTATAATATTAACCATAAACGCGGGTGACACCGCTGGCACAGCTAGTTTAAAATAATAATGTATATTTTTAAATAAGCAGCGCCCTGCGGCTTCATCCATAGTTTTCGATCCTATGGGAATATGGGGATAGAATATAGATATGTTACTCGCTGATAAAGTAGCTTTCCGTTGGTATAAAGATTTCTTCAAATCGGTGCCGTAGTTTCGGAGCTTTTTCAAAGCAAACAAACAAACAATCAAATCTTTCCCCTTTATAATATTAATTTAAATACATAAGTCTAAAAAAGTACCAACAGTAAACTCTATAAAAATGTTGGGGATATAGGGTTGAGCTTTCCATTCGTCCCATTAGGCCACAAATATTTCCTACATATAAAAGGTATATTTAATCTATATATATAAAAGAAAGTCGTGTTAGTTACACTATTTATAACTCAAGAACGGCTGAACCGATTTAGCTGAAAATTGGTGGAGAGGTAGCTTAGAACCAGGAATCTAACATAGGATACTTTTTATCCCTATAACATTTTTTAAATTTTTATTCCCTAATAAAAAAATTTACTTAATAACATCTAAAATCTGCTTATTTTTATTGCCTCTAAGGCGGAACAGAGTTTGCTGGGTCAGCTAGTTAAAAATAAAAATTCTTACTTGTACCTAAAAATTAAAATATCTACTTACATAGCAACTGCTTTGCTTTTAGGTAGAGAACTACTTTTACCTGTAATATGTAATATACATCCACACTGATTAATAAACACTATTTTGTACTAGTGTATACTATTTATGGATTTCTGTCTAACTCACATCAGTATTAAGTATATTTATTATTAACGACTTTTTTAGACCGTTTTAGACCTAGATATTAACGACTGTAATCTCAGTTATATTCTATATAAATAAATATATCTAAGTTTACGTACAATTTGCTTGTACGTAAACTTAGTGTGGGTGTGCAATGACCAGTTGGTAGGACGAAACTTATTACAATTGTTTTTACTTACCATGGGATTTATAATACATTTTCTCATCAGAAGGTCTGGCCTTGTTAGTAATTATTATGCACCTACAGCTACGGTCAGAGGTAACATCTGTTTAATAAGTAGGTACCTACCTACTTGCTGAATGATTATACGAGTGAAGTGGGTCCTGAGAAAGTCGCAAAAGCGTGCTTGCCACACCTGTTGAGTCGCATTTGTTAGGGCATGAGGTACCTAGGTACTTAGAGAAGTGCTTCCTTAGGACTTGAAATACTTGAATTGTAATTAAGTGACCTCTCTTTTATATCCACTATATATATGAATAGGATTGATTGCACTGCTATGATAAGCAAACTAGCTATGTTTTTACATAATACTGATAATTCATATTCCTAAAGTGGCATTTCCTTTTTCGAATCCAATAATCTTATTTATAATAATTAGCTTCGATCTATGTAACATTATTAACATGATGGACAACGAGAATCCGTTTCTTATCGTATTATACACACATACAATCACCCTGTAATCCCCTAAGGGGTGGGTAGAGTCCATAAGCCATAAGCACCTTGAACCACATTCAGTCAAAAATAGAATTGAGTCGGATAAGATCAAAGATGTTAAAAAAGTAGTGACCAGTGACTTATTTTCGAGACCCAGACCAACGACAATAATCTGTATTATAAGGTATTTAACTATCATAGACTCTACTCGAAAGTAGTGGGAAAGGTGAGCGGTGGTAGCTCAATGGTAAGGATACGCGCCTCTTAACCGAGGAGTGCGGGTTCAAACCTGGGCACGTATCTCTGGATTTTTAAAATCTATGTACGTATTTATACCACTAGCTCGACGGTGAGGGAAAACATCATGATGAAACCTGCAAATTCAAACAACTTTGGATTAGTAGCCATGATCCAAAAATTTTCTGGTTCCCCTATCTAAGGGTTGCGAAAGTCAGATCGGCAATCGCTTCAATGTAATTATCAGACTCGCTAAATCCTGGATCAGGTCTAACCGGACCCCGTCTAAAAACATGGGACATAACGCTAGGAAGATGATGAGACTGTACTGGAAAGCTTAAGGGTGATTTAGCCGCCTCGCGAATAACCGATACTTTATCTTTTCAGAGGATAACAAACAGGATATTCAGGAGCGTGTGCAGTGTGCTACTGTACGTGATTCAGTTGACCGTGGAGGTCCAGGCAGGCACCCAGTTCGCTTCCCACGTGAGCATCAATACCCCAGCCAGGAGCTTTAGCCACGGAGTAGGACACCCAGTGTCTACCCTCGCGAGGAGGTCTTACCCGCAGCAGCAGAGGCCGGCGCCCAGGATCTTAAGAAGTGAGTTGGTTCATAAAGTAAGCGGTAATCAGCATAGGGACCTAGACCCACAATTTTATGAAGTGATTTATGTACATAATTTCATAAAATATTTTTTCTTATTACCTACTTACCCATCTCGGTTTTTCTAATCAAAGATCTTCTAGAAAAATAATGTCTCTTATGTAATAAAAAAATCAATCACATTGGATCATACCCAAATAATAAATAGGGTGTTATTTTGTGTAAGTAAAAAAGGCCTTAGAAAATCTGTTCATAATTACGTTGTAGACTAGCCATAAGTACTTAGATATTTATTACTATTTAAATAAACAATTAAAAACCCGAAGAGCCTTAGAGATCTGATAGATTTAATAATAGATAAGAAGGTATGTACCAGTTTAAGTATATAATTTTAAACTTTCGCGTTGCATTATCAATAGAAATAATACAAACGGGTTTAAACGCGATATTCATTATGTAGTATCTACAAGAGTTTGGTCTGTGTTTGTCTTCGCAATAATATGACTTGTCCAATTATAAATTGAATAATTAAGCAGGTATACTAATTCGGTTTATCTTAGATTAATCACTATATCAACGCTAATTGACACGGGAGACTTTTTTAGAGTAACATTGTTTCAGGTTAGGTTATTATAATATCTACCTATTTCAAAGGTCATTAAAATTCTAATTAATTTCCGCAAAATGGTTGTATTCACGTACCGTCAAGTACTTACGTATTAATTCAAAATGCTTTATTGTATTCAAAGTATGCATTATTTAACTAGGTACGGACTTATCTATCTACCTTCGTACATATAACTAATTAGGTAAGTACCTACGTCCAATTCTTCAATAAAATTGTATCATACATATACAGAGTTGCCACCTGTCCCGATTTTTCCGGGACAGTCCCGATTTCGAAGAAATTGTCCCGTGTCCCGACGGCCTATCGATTTTGTCCCGATTTTTGACAATATGGGATAGACTCAATGAATTCATATACGGGTACTCAACCCAGTCACGCGCCACCGCCAATTTCTTTAAACATACACATGTCTTGTTCAAACTTCATAAATATATATAAAAATGATGTAGAATTATTAAAAACGGCTCGTAACAACAAGAAATACGTATGGAAAAAAGAATTATATAAAATAAATACAAATAAAAACACAAAATGAAGTTTAATTTTCCTTAGACTGTCTCACATGGGTCATATTTTGATTGGACCAAACTCCGAACGTCTCTGATGGATGCCCGATCGTCCCGATCTTTTTTCCCTAAAGGTGGCAACCCTGTACATATATAAATTGATAGATAATATTTGTCTCAAAACGGTCAATCAATAGTTTAATGATACTGTGCTATGATGAATATAGACAACAGATAGATCTACCACTTTTAATTGTTCCTACTTAAGGTCACGGTTATTTGTAAGTGACCACATCTGCCATTCCTACCCAGGACTTAGGATAATGTCGCCAAAATAGCTGCTAAGGGCTGTAAAGTACGTCACACGAATTTCATGACTTTTTTCTCTCCCCCCCCCCCCCCCCCCCCCTCCTTGTCACAGCTGGTCACATTTGTGGGACTCCCCCCTCCCTAGTGTGACATCACATGTTTTGCAATTTTACATCCAGAAATTGCAAATTTTGAAACGTGATGTCACGAAACTTAGGACCCCTCCCACCCCTTGTCACACCATGTCACACATCGTAGACCCCCCCCCCCCGTCGTCCTTTACGTGTGACGTACTTTATGGATGGCCCCCTAAGGGGATAGGCGAGATAGAATTCTCTTACCAGAGGGACCACCTCGTCTTAGCCGCACTGCCTATCCAGACAAGTGGATTCCCTAGTGACAAGATGCTTATCGGTAGTTACAATCCTGATCAATATGCTGGTTCAAAACGATTAAAATATCTATCTAAAATAGGTATATCGATAGCTTGACAACTATCGAGCCTCAACGCTCAATAATATTACAAGTCACCATAGTATTTTCACACTTTGCGCTGTCGACTGTACTTATCAATGTTTCGACAGCTCTAGTCCGGTAACAGTAATTAAGGAATATCAATCAACTAAGAATTTTAGAAAACCAACTAAAGTGCATGAAAATTCTCCTATTTCGTTACAGGACCAGCTCATTTCCAGAGTGGCGGCTACCCGAGGGTGAGGCCGACGATACCCTTCAACAACGAGGAGGCGAGGCGCGACAACTCTCTTTCATTCTCACCGTGGCAACAAACCAACTATATGGGTACGATAAATAAACAAAAATATATCTAAAGTCAAATCCACATGATCTGCTTAGTAAAGTTCAAGTAAGTATATTTAAGAAAGTAGGTTTTAAGCCATTTTATAAATGGGTAGGTACTGTAAGTTTGTACGTTAGGTACATACCTACCATCACCTTCGCAACGCAAAGCTGCCCGAAGGCAGCGTCCAGGAAGCTAAAAACAATTACATTTAGCCAAAAATATGAGCATCATGATAATACGTACGAGTACCGTATACAGGAATAAGTAGCACCTATGTAGAGAATAAGTAGATATTAGTAGGTACCTACCTATTTATGTTACCTACTTACCTACTATGTTAATTGTTGTTGTTTTTACAGATGTTGCTATTCCGCTACTGCCGCCTTCCCCGTACAAAGTGGATTCCCCCGACCCCGAGTCACTGTGGCCCGAAGGGTTGTTCCTGCCTCCTATCGTGTCTCCCAATTACTCCCGCTCTATACAACGCGCCGATGGTGAGGTATCATCAGGTAAACTGTTACACAAATCTCCGGTCTCACTATGCATAAATAGAGCCTTACATAAACCCGATAAATGACTCGAAGGTTTGTTTCTTTTTCACCGTGGCATAAGTTTACAATAGTAGGTAGATACCTAAACGGCGCAGACTACTTAGGTACTCGTAAAACGACATACTCGTCGCAGAAGTAGGAGAGGGCGCACGAGGCCGTCAATATAAGCGTTGTTCCTGCTAACGGAGAGCAGCCGGGGGCGCCACTGTCAGCACCGCACGCATCTCCATCGCCGTCAGACGGGAATGGCTCGGCGCTGCCGATCATTTCCGTCACCTCCTCCTAGTACGGGCGGTAGATATGTGGTGCCAGCTATGTAGCCGCCTGGTCGCTGGTGCGGCTATGGACATATTACGATTCCGATAGTTCCCACCTCTTGAGCGACGAGAAGCGCCGCGGGGTTTAGTGGACACCCACTAAGATATAGAGGGACGGAAAAAGGTACTCCGTCCCTCTATTTCTTTACAGGGCGGATGAGTCCCACACGCCATGCCGTTCCTCCGGACGGCGTGAAGGTGCGCAAATGCATTCTAAATTCCATTTAATTTCATGCCCTGTTTTATTCTTAGTTACTAAATCATCTTTTGGTAATCTATATCTTGAAAACTTTACTTATGCCTTATTGTATCTCCGTGGATTTAAGATATGGCGGCTTTTGTAAATTCGATGGTGGGGTAAAACTCAGGATATCAAGTCTTTTTTATAGGACAATGCAACGAAGACGGTATAATTATGTATTTAATTTAACATCAGAACATGATCCTAATACTCCATAACTTCAATCTTACTCAGCTTCATGTACCTATATTAATATTTTTCGTTTCATATATTTCAGAACCAGAGATCCTGGACCCGTATTTACTAGAAGGTTCAGAAGCAATCGCCGCAGTGACGAAAGCGAACCGCCACGGCCACCTCTACTTCCACGACGTTCCTCACATCGAGTCCCTCCTGATGAACCAAGAGCTAAGAGTACAAAATCGTCTCAAGCCACATCGCCTTGGCAGCATACGCCACACTTGGCCTTACTACCGGCCGTAGCATCGACACCGAATAAAAACAACTCGAGCGATTTTAAAATGGTATATTATTTATAAAAAATATGTAAAAATACTCATTGATATAAAAGAAAGTCATAATTTTATACACTTACTGCATTTCAAAAATAAAAGTATACCTCAGTCAACTATGTAGTTTATTACTTACCTATTTGTCAAGTCTTGAGTATTAGTGTTTATCGGGAGTGATTTAAAGTACTAGATAATGGTATACAATCAACATTAATAACATTTAACACAATAAAGTCGAACATATTACTCCGGTTTATATTAAAAATCATATGCCAAATAGTTGCATAATATTATGCCGAGCAGCTGCAAGTGTATTTGAATTTTTCTACTTATATTCATAGTAACAGGATGGTAAACCACAAACAAGATTTACATAACCGATAATTATTATAAATACCTACTTAAGTACTCATAGTTCTAAAAGACTTACAACCTTACAGGACGGATCAATTAACATTGTCATCACAATCACAAGTTAGGCGACTTCTCACATAAAAATTCCATTGTAATATTAAGTGTACATAAAGTATAAAACAATATAATTTACAAAAAGGAGCGGAGTAATAAAGCTTCTATAGTCATATCCCTAAAATAAAAAAGTTTAATTTATTGCTAAAAGCTACCTATATGATAATATAATATAAAAAAATATGTCATTAATTATTTAACCATATTTTAAGTTTGTGATATTAAACTAACATATTGTGTTAAATATATAATAACAACAAGAACTCGAGAACAAGGTATTCATTGCCTATAGCTGTATTTATAAATATGATATAAAAATATAGTAGATATATTTAAAAAAATATATATGTATATTCTAATTATTTACATTATTATGGAATAAGTTAGAGATAAACATACATATTATCTCAATGGTTGACAATCATCAGGCTATATAAAACTATTTTTTCTTCAACTTGTAATTTAAATCAATAGTAAGTCCATTCAATAAAAAATCTGGCTTATAATTTCTGAAATACATTATTCAATAGATAAATTAAGTGCCATTAATGCATATATTAATGCATATTCATATCATTGATCCAATTAAATACATAAATCTCTAGAAGTACTTAAAAAAAAAATTAAACAATAAAACAAATGTATTTTGCATGGACATATTATGCAACTTGAGCTATAAAAAGAAATAAAGTATCATAGGCCAATGAATCATTAACCAATTAGATATTATCACTCAAATACTTTTTGATCACAGTCATTTTACCTTACATGATTTATAAATCAGGAAAAATACAAAAGACATATGTACACATATAATGTTGCCTACATAGTATTGCTGTAATTATACATTATTAAAAAATATATATCATTCAGATTTTATTATGTTCATACATTAAGTATAAAATGTGATGTTTCAGAAATTAAGTTCTATAGCTACTTATTGATCTACATAATATTGTAAATAGTAACTATAAATGTAACCAATATTGAAACGGGGAATGTTGAGATTCTAAAAGCAGAATTACACAGATCTCCATTGCAGAAACACATATACACTTTTTTATGATTCCACATGGTGTAAGCGCACCTCTCCTCGTCATCATTTGGTGATCTCTGTAAGCACATTCTCTGGGTGGCAGCCCCATAATCTGTAATAACACATAATAATGGCTAGCTCAATATTTATATATACTTTTCATGATGAGGATCTGTTACTTGCATAAATATAGGTAAAAACATAATGTAACATACTTGTTGATAGGAAAAAGAACTGTAAAATTTTTTAATTCTCTTTTGCGTCATAATCTTAATTGCACTTTTATGAACAAAGTGATTAATCTAATAGCACATTTTATTAAATAACTAACTAAATCACATTTAAAATAGATCTGTAATTTTACAATCTATACCCTAATGCCATATAATCGTACCATGCTGCAAGTGCGCCATGCAAATCTTGAATGAGTTATTATAATAATAAATAAATATCACACTACATCACATACATTGATTTGACTCCAAGGTAAGTAGCTTAAGCACTTGTGTTACGGATATCAGAATCAGTGGTATTGCAAATATATACTTAAATATTCAATTTAACACCCAGACACAGAACAAACACTCATCTTACAAAAGCATTCATCATACAAATGTTTGTCCTGGGTGGGGATCGAACTTACAACTCTTGCATGGGGCAGGGTCACTACCGAATGAGCCATCGAGCCAGTCAAATAATAAAAAGGTTGTTCTTTAACTGTTTGCTGCACATTGACCAAATCTATACAGAACCTGATAAATACTTTCACATAGACTAGACATACATACATAATGTCACGCCTTTTTCCCATGGGGGTAGGCAGAGATCACGTACTTCCATTTGCTACGATCCTGACATACACCTTTCGCTTCTTCTACATTCATAAGTCTTTTCATACACGCTCGTCGGTTAGACTAGACAATACTGTTAATTACTTACCATCAGTTCTGAAGGCGCCAGTGGTGCCCTGAATCAGTTTAGCACACCACCCCGACGGACATGCTACTACGTGGATGCCTGCCTGTGGCTCCGATTCTGTGACATTGGTTGGAAATGGGTCCCGACAGGACCCACCTTCACCGCGAGACCTACATCGTATGCATCGCTTCTGGAGACCTAAAAAATGGTTTTCATTTAAGTAAACTTTGATTGCAACAATGGTAAAAACATGCCTAAATAATTAAAAACAGTAAAACAATAACCTACCATGAAAGCCAACTAGGCTCAGACCTAGAGCTATTTTGGCAGGTGGTGTGATGGGACTTACAGCTAACAAAAAGTCAAGGCGGCTCGACTTTATAATTCAGTACTTAGCACATTAAATTATTTTATTCAAAAGTTTTGAATAGATAACACCATATGACGCAGTTACTTTCATTTATTCTTCCTTATAGAATTTAATACACCTAAGGATTCTTTATGCAAGCAAGTTCTATTAATCATCGTATCACGTTGACGATAACTAAAGAATAACTGGTACATAAGTAGTTTTTAATTAATATTGAATAATAGAAACCTGTTTTAGGTAATTAAGGGCAAAATGTTATTATTTGTCCAATATTGTACAGCATGACTAAAGTAGGCTACCCTCTGACCAAGTTGTCAATAACATCTAGCATGTTACTACATTTTGTAAACTTAATGAACCCATTGTTCACCAACTCTCACTTTACCTTGAAGGCATATCCGTGTCAATAATGTAAAGTAAAAACTTACAATTTGCTTCCTTCAGCACAATGAGTCCTAACAGCAAAATTAACAAAACACTGCAGTTCATTCTGGGGTCTGTTGATGTATAAATGACGACTTGATTACTTTCATCAACTTTTAAAACTTTTCATTTTCTTATCAGAAACTTATCGTCACCACAAAACTGAGGACACGAAGACACACACTTTCACAAAATTGCCGCACGCACACAGAAACATTTTGACAACCAATGTCACAAGTGAATTAAGCTGTCAAACTAGTTTTGCTCTTTGAGTACCTACTGAACTAATGGAGATGGCGTAACTGCGAAAAGGTGAAGCCCAATTTTCAGTGAGAAACGAATATGGCGCCTTTATATAGTGTCATTCCACTTTATTTATTTACATACTTGAAGTCTCTGAACAATTTATTTATGACGATGTTTTTGAATGTTACAAGTTAGTTTATGTTATAATCACAAATGTTATCAATATTGACGCAATACACTGCAATTTCCACTGACATTGACAACTTAGAGCGAGAAACCAAAATGGTAAGACGGCTTCACTTAGGTATTTCTATGACGTCACTTGATGATGTTACCAAAAATAGTTAAGTCAAATATATTGTTGTCTCTTTTTACGTGCAGTATTGTAGACTTGTTAACAAGAAATAGATAGAGGTTTATGAATACAATATCGATATTAATCATATTTGTATAGCAGATATAACATTAGGTCGTCTCCATAAGTTTCAGTACTCAGAGGTTTTGCTTCAGGTAATTTTATTTTAATAATAAGGCATTGGTCACATTATTACAAATTGGTTTATTTTCACGAACGATAAAATACACGTAGTGGTCCGAAATCAATACACAATATGAAAAAAGATATCAAATATAGAAGTTTTTAAATAAAACATGATTTTTCTAAAGAATTAGTCTGCATTTAATAACATTTCGTATTCGCTTTTTAGCCGTCCACTATTTTTATTTTTCATATATTTGTATTCTAGGTTTAAAGGATCTGCAAAAGACGCTCTTCTATGCCATGCAACACACAAACCCGCACAGTAGCACGTCACTGTTAGCGATAGTACAAATCCCAAATATATGGAATAACGAATAAAATCTAAAAAAGAGGTTTATATTTGTAAAAACTTGAAGCTAAAGTAAATTTATTTTATTAAAATATCCCTAATACTCCACTTAATATCACATGCTAATAGACATTTATATTTTTAAGATGACCACATCACCTTGGTTTAATATTTTTGCCATAGATACAACGGTCACAAAATATTCATGACTTTTTATATTATTTATTGTGCATATGTAACTGCCTTCTTCCCTCTTAGTTGCATGTAATATGTACAAAATATTGTATGCATCAATAAATATATGAGGTTCTGCTTTTTTATTTGCAATATTATTCCTAAAAATTTAAAATTCTTTTTATGGCCCGGGACAAAGTTAACCTTTTAAAAAGTCATTAATTGCTATCAAGTAGAGCATAATAGGGCCATTCCGAAGTTTGGTATTTTTGGACCCCTTGTCAATAAAAGTAAACATTGGTCTCACCCCGCTCCCCCATGCTGACGTAAGCAATGGTTTATTTAAAAAAAACTCAATTCAGACTCCCCTACCCCTATAAGGCATTAAGAGTAAGTTTATTGAAGATACACCCCCCCCCCCCCATCCCAATTTCGGGTTTAGTACTTGAACGAACCCATTATACCACAAAATATTTTTTAAACTTGTAGCATATATTATATTGGTTAAATAAAAAGCATGGATAAAAAAATAAAACGAAAAATGTATATAAAGCAATAAATTACCTAAAAGAAGAATTCAAAAATTCCTCATTATGATACCAAATAATTTTAGAGCCAAATATTCCTTCTGCACAAATGAGGGTACAGTGACCGTTTTCTGCTATTTGCACAAATGTTTTGCCAAATTGTTCAGTATCTCCATCTTTTACCATCGCAACGTTATTATTAGCATCTATAATATATTTTAGATTAAAACAACGATCACAATTAAGATTAAACTCCTGAATGCACAACCTTTTCTTTTTGTATACTTATACGAAACCTGAAAACTGTTTTTTTTTTCAAAATCGTTACGCTTTGAAAATGAGGCAACACAAAAAGCTTGTACCTTTGCGAATTTTTAGGATACATTACCAATAAAAAAAAATATACCAATTATTTTATTATTCAAATGAAAGTATTTGACTCATGTTTCAGTTTCCGTATATACTAAAAATAACGTTGTATTTTTAATAAAGTGTCTTATGTATAGACGAAGTATTGTAAAGAGAATTTTAAAATAAATGATAAACCTATTTAAAAGATTGAAGAAAGAATAAATTGTTTGTTTTATTATTTTCTATGTTTACTTACCCAAATACGTTAAACAAGACTCAGTGACTTCATAGTTAGGTAAATCACTTACAATGCGGCTTATTAGCGGGAATGTTTTATTAAGTTGTATTGAACGACAAGAAACATCAAAGTTATCCTTTAGATAATATTTAACGATGTCCCCGTCAAATATAAGTTTCTCAAACTAGAAGTGTGAAATAAACATATTTATGGATTATAATTTATTTATTGTAAATGTTGAATTTGAGACTAGATAAATCAAAAGAGTACCTTCCTTGCAGGTATAGGATGTAACCGATACTGTCCGAGCTTTTTGCGGATTCCATCGTTAGATTTATAATGTTCACATGTTCCCCAAATTCCCCACGATATGTTTAACTTAAACGTTACTTTACTCTTCCGAAGTGATACAAATGGTTCATCCTGAGAAACTCTAAATTTTTTATTCAAATTGTTGATTTGTTTTCCTTCTAGTTTCCAAAACTGATTTGTTGTTCCAACTTTTGTCATTTTATCGGTTTTGAAGATACCTAGAAATATAAAAAATAATGATTATGATACCAATTTTGACTATTAATGTTTATAATATTTTTTTGCAAAGATACCATCAACCACATATGTAAAAGAAATGTTATTCTTTTCTTCTCTTTTACAAATATAAACCCCAGAATCGTTAAAATTAAAACGATTAATCTTTAATATTCCAGATTCCAAGAAACTGATTCTAGAATATTTGCTTTCTTGAGAAAGAAACAATTTCAACGAAGAGCTTCCTCGTTTACGATAAAACCAGTTTGCTTCATGTATTTCTTGTGTAATGCCACTGGAAAAATATTAAAATTGCTTTTTACCAATAATACATTATAAATTACCCATTAAAATATAAGTACTAGGATTTTGTAAGCACATGAGAAGCATGTGCGCCAAAAGCTAGTTTTAAAATATATATAGTACACTATATAATTATAATATTTTTTTCACGATGATTTAAGAATAAAGGAGCACGTAAAATAAAAATGGATTAACTAAATACCAAAAATTACAATGCAAGTGTACTGTTGCCCCTATAAAGCTATCCACCGGCACGTATCTTGCTGATCTGTCATGGTAACATCCATCGATCTCAAAGATGGCATTTGTGCAAGGCCACAATAGCAAATTCAAATAGGAAATAAAGAATTTTATCTGCCAATCCTGAAAAACAAATGGGCGCTGACTTATTTAAAAACGGTATTGTTAGTAAAAAAACCTTAAAACGGATCAAATATTTTCATTTATAAAATTAGTACCTAGATATAAAAAAAATATAAGTAATGGCATCTTAAAAATTCAAGAAGTTAAAAGCTTTTTGGGTTGTCTCGTTTTTATTGCGCTATTATGGTGATTAATCTAATAATAAAGTTGTATATAGGAACATATTTATTCAGTTCAGTTATTTAAATAGTTCTTTTACGGAGATTCCTAATCTAGCTTTTCTTCTACAATGCTCCACTGGTTAGATAAAGATAGTATAACCATGGAGACCGAAACACATATTTTTCATATTGTCAAAATTAAACAAAGATAATGATGGACCATCCTGCTATAAAGAAGATAAGCCTTATTGCGGTTAAAAATTAGACTATAATTGATGCAGTAATTTACATTCATATGCATTTTTTAGTAAAATTCTCAGTCATAGATTAACTAAGGTAATTCAAAGTAAATTCGGACTAAAAATTGTGTACTTTCTGCTGAGCACCACAGAATATCGATTACCATGCAAAGTCAAGTCCAGTCTTTCGGTAAAATATCCGAACGTCAAAAGATCTTGGCGCTATCATCTTCAAATTGAATCAAATTTACCACATCAACATGGCGGATAAATCGGAAAGTAAGTTTTGTTTATTTATTATAAACTTAGGGAATTATTCATTAGTTTTTAAATTATATGTTGTCGATATTTTTTGTGCACTTACCATCATTAATAGGACAAAATCTTTGTGCGGTTCTTCGGTCACCCAGTTTCGAATCGTGTGAAACGCTGGGTTCAAAATTTGAAAAAATTCAAATTTCATGACGAATTGTCAGTGCATTTTATCGAAATTTGAAATTAGGTTGACTGATTTTACACTTAGCTTTTTATAGATAGTGATTATCATAACTTACGGTTAACCCTTGTAATCTCGAGTCTCGAAGATATTTTCAAGTGCATTTTATAATTTGTTATTTGTTTTTGTACAGGAGAGCATGATGGGGAAGGTATTTCTCTCAGATCTCAGCTCAGAATTAAAGACGAACCTATGGACATGGAATTACCGGAAGAAGAAGAAGAACCACCAGCATTTGGGCCTGCAGCACTTGGCCTTCATAGAGTTGGCACAAAGTTACCGCCGAAACCTGCGCCAAGTGAACCAGTGCAAAAGTTGAATGCAAGAGGTATGCCAGCTCGCATTAGAAAAAAGAACAAATTTATATTTGTTGATGATTTTGTGAACACCTCTCCACCTAGGCAATCTCCTAAGAGAACTCCAAAGATTCTATCAAAAACGCCCATCAAGCCAACAAGTGCTAAGAAACAAAAATCCCCAACCAAGGTACAGAGAAGCAATGAGAAATATGAAGATAAATCAGAAAGTGCTAATCAGTCACCTGACCGTAAGTCTGGCCAGCGCATCGGAATGCGGTTACGAAACTTGCTAAAATTGCCAAAGGCCCACAAATGGGTTTGTTTTGAATACTTCTATAGTAACATAGATAAAGCATTATTTGATGGTGAAAATGATTTCATGATATGCCTCAAAGAATCTTTTCCACAACTAGCTAATCGTAAATTAACTCAAGTACAGTGGGCCAAAATTAGGAGAATGATGGGGAAACCACGAAGGTGTTCGCAAGCTTTTTTTGCTGAAGAAAGGAAAGAGCTTGAAAGGAAGAGGAAATTAATAAGATATATTCAACAGAGAAAGAATTCTGATATATGCATCAAAGACTTGCCAAATGAAATTCCTATGCAATTAGTAGTAGGCACAAAAGTAACAGCAAGGTTGCGCAAGCCACAGGATGGTTTATTTACAGGCTGCATTGATGCTGTTGATACATCAAATAATACATATAGGATATCATTTGAAAGGCCAAAATTAGGAACACATTCTGTTCCAGACTTTGAAGTTTTATCAAATGAACCCCCTGATACTCTCTGCCTTTCTAGCATCACACAAAAGTTCAGACCTCGCTTTGTAATGCAGAGAATCTTCAATTTGTATCAGAATACAACACCTATAAATAATAACAATAGTCAAGGTGACCCAATGATTGGTTGTTCAGAATTGAAGCAAAGTTTGGAGAATACTAGCAGTAGTGTGTATCCAATGGCTTTTATGGAGTTAATAGTGAAATTGACTAAAATATTACATGCAAAAAAAGGTAAAATTAACCGACTAAAAGAGTATAATAGTGAAGCAGAGAAAAGAAAATGCTTTGGACAAAAAATGCCAGAAGATTTTGAAAGGAAATATGCTGCTGTTGTTATAGATTTGGAAAGAATGAATATGGATCTGCAGGAATATATCAATGAAGTTCAAGTTTACTGTCAACAGATAGCGCCAGGCCCCAGTTTGGCTGCTATGTTAGCACCTTCACATTTGAGAGAAAAGTGTCGTGAAGAAGCTTCTCTTTTAGTGGAAAGAAATAATAATGGATCATTAAAAGATGAGAATTTAATTGATCTGATCACTGACCTTACAGCCTTAATGCTACAAGTGAAAAGCTTATCAGACTCAGATCAAAATGCATATGAACTTAGTGTATTACAAGGTACGATGGATCAAATTAAGCTGAAGTTGCAGCCACACCATCAAAAATTATTCCAAAATAATGTGGAAATTCATATGCACAGAATACAGATGGGTTTGGGACAGATGTCATCAAATAGTTACAGTGCAGGCACATAAAAATTGTGCAATTTATATATATTTGTCTGCATAAATTAACCAATTATTTGTTATAATTTGATGAATTAGTAGAATAACTTTTTATTAAGTAACTTAGAAAGTGAATAATTGTGAAATTTCTAAAAGGATGCAATTTTATAAAAATTGATTTTGTCAAATAATCTGGATCTATCTGTATTGTATATTGTAAAATATTTTAAGGAGGATTTATACATACTTAATGGAAATAAAATGTTATAAAGTTTTGTGTAAAGCAAATTTTATTTTCTTGTGATTAATTAAGAAAAAGCTTGATAAAACATAACTGAACTATTTAGTAAAACCCAGGTTCATGTTTTTGTAGATCAAAATTAGAAGCCTCAAGTACGAACTAGTTTAAAAGAACTACGCGCTGTTATACTACAGCATGAAGCCACTTTTATGCATGTGTAACTTAAGATTTTTTTGGATAGGTACCAGTTATCGGAAAGCTCGTTTAGAGCGCATATGTCAATGTGTGGGGCGTAAGTTGTGTGGCAAGTTGGAGCTTCAGCGTCTAGTAGTAACTATCCAGGAATTTTTAAAAGAAATAATTTGAAAAATACAGCCCTATATGTCTGGTCCCTCAGTTCCGACAAGCCGTAAGCGAGATCTTGGAGAGGATCTTGCGTTTTATTGCACATTTTTAGTAAAAAAATTGTCTAGCTTATTTACTAAATACCTGGCCACAAGGTGGAAAACACGATAAACCACAAGGTTTTTATTGGGGTCCCTCAGTACAAAACGAACTAACATATTATTTAGTATATATTTTCGTATTTTTTATTAATTCGTATTTTGTTCAGTTATGTACATTTGTAAGGTTTTATTCAAAGTTAGGGTAAAATTCAAAGTTTTTACAAAATGCTATTTAAAAAGCAATGGAGCAAATCCATCGGAGCAATTTTGAAATAGCGACGTGTAGGGCTGGTCCCTCAATGCACACGTCTACTCTAAGATATACCTGTGATAACCAGTAAGTACCTATACTAAAGGAATACTAGATATTTAAATGTATTTATTATTTAGTAGAAAGTGTATAATAAAGAAACGAATACCTAAAACATCTATTCATTGCATATCTAGCGACAAAATCACATTACGTTCATACTATGAAAAAACAACACGAAGGGTGACCACTTGTGGCCTGGTATTTAGTAAATAAGAAACTATTTAATAAAAATATGCAATAAAAGACAGTTAATTTTCAAGATCCTCTCCGAGATCTCGCTTACGGCTTGTCGGAACTGAGGGCCCGGACATATAGGGCTGTATTTTTTTAATTATTTCTTTTACTTACTAATAAATAAATAATAAATTCTCCAGACTGACACACCAACTCCCTAGTACCAAAGCTTAAGCTTGTGCTAAGGATACTAGGTGTACGGATAGACATACTTAAATACGTTTATAAACATCCATGACCCGAGTACAAATGTCCATGTTTATTACATCACACGTAACATTTGCACTAGAAAGTGTATAATAAAGAAACGAATACTTATAATAAAACATCTATTAATTGCATAACTAGCGACAAAATCACATTACGTTCATATTATGAAAAAACAACACGAAGGGTGACCACTTATGGCCTGGTATTTAGTAAATAAGCTTTACAAACTAATAAAAATATGCAATAAAAGCCAGTTAATTTTCAAGATTCTCTCCGTGATTTCGCATACGGCTTGTCGGAACTGAGGGCCCAGACATATACGGCTGTATTTTTTATTTTACTAATAAATGAATCCTCCAGACTGACACACCAAATCCCTAGTTCCAAACTAATCTTAAGCTTGTGCTATGGATACTAGGTGTGCGGATAGACATACTTAAATACGTTTATAAATATCCGAGTACATATCCATGTTCATCACATCACACGTAACATTTGCCCCTAGCGGGATTCGAACCCTTGGTTTCGTGGCCAGGTTCTCTAACCACTCGACCAACGGGCCTGTTGTTTCTGGATAGTTTTTTTTGGAAATTCCTAGATAGTTTCTACAATTGATACAAGATTACTAATAAATATTGGTAAAGTTTTTTTGCGAATCCCAGGACTGGTCCATCGGTCCACACGCACATTATTTTTTTACTAGTCCGTGGCTTCTAGAAGTAAAGCTTCTTGTAGCTGCTAAAATGAACGCTTGATCTTTAGACCGCTTAAGGATCCAATAGATGTTCGCATAGATGATAGATACCATGGATCAGCGTATGAAAAGAATTAGGGTGGCATTTTCTTAATATTATCCAATTTGCCCACAGTGGAGTGGCTTTCAAGGGCGATACGGGTGTCGCTCATGGTACTACACTACTACTATGGTATGCTATCATTTACGAATTAATGTATGCCACCATCTTCCCATGCAGTAAATTCTCATAAGGATTAATTCTGAGCATGCTTCATGAAAGGAAAAATAACATGAATTACATACTGAAACGAAAATATTTATTACATAAGTACCTATAAAAAAAAGTTTTTTTAATATGTACCACTGTTACTTATTTCGGTGACACTGATTGGAAAGGGTATTTAAATTAATAATATTAGATAAGTATAATATTTTTGGAATAACATTTATTGTAAATTAACAAATTCAATCACCATAATTATCATGTTACATAATCACTGGTACATGCAGTTTCTTGATGATTTCTTAAGCTAGGTGGAAATTATTACGCTAAACCTAGAGTAACTCTACAACTTTTTGATCAATACACATCTGTCCATAATGGTTACTAAATTCATGCTTGAAAATTCAAAAAGCTAATAACAAATACATAGTTTTTTCTAGTATTCTGTTGTAGATATAAACCGGTCTAGTAAAGTTTGCTAGCTTGGATACCATTGCTATTTCTTTTTAAAAATCTAGCTGTAAAATTATTGATACATGGAAATGTAATCATTACAATTAAATTTAAAAATTAATAAACTGATATCTACAAAATAAATTATCATGAAAATATTTATGTCTTGTATTTATTCAATGTTTCTAGTAATTCATCTGCTTCCTCTGCCGTTTTTACTCGAATCAGTATGGGTGTGGGTGGAGGTTTTGCATCTGGTGTTGGAATACAAACCAACATAACATTATTCTTGCCCATACGCTGAGTGGGTATAGCAGAAGCTAAAATCAAATTAACTAACACAGTTCCCAAATTTGTGTTAGCTCGAACCAATAACTGGTTTTTACCACTGTCTTCAACTTTTTTAACATAAAGGGTTCCTACACCTTTATCAACAAAATTTCCATCTTTCTTGACAAAAATTTTGCATTTCTTGTCATAAATACTGTTTTCTTCGACAACAGGTGTAAACTCTACTTTAGGTGGATCATCTTCTTCTTCTTTGCCATTGTCTTTTGTTTCTGTACTGGGTTGCTGTATGTTAGAATTGAAACTGAATGGTTTACCTAATCCAAACGAAAATGGAGCTGCACCATTGGAATTGATACTTGTTGCAGAGTTTAAGCTTGATGTTGCAGAAAATGGACTTGTTCCAGAATTTAATGTTGACGTTGCAGAAAATAGGCTAGTTCCCGAATTTAAATTCGATGTAGCAGAAAATGGACTAGCTCCTGAATTTAAAGTTGATGTTGCTGAAAATGGACTTGTCCCAGTATTTATTGTTGTTGTACCAGAAAACGGACTAGTTCCAGATTTTAAAGGTGTTGTAGCAGAGAATGGACTCGTTGTAGTTGTTGTAGTGGTTTGTGATGTGCTAATACCAAATGAAAATCCACCACTAGGACTAGATGCTGTTGTAGAGTTCATTCCAAATGAGAATTTGGGTTTGTCACCATTGTTTGGTCCATTGCTTGGTGAGCCAAAAGTACTGAGTTTAGCAGTCGGAGATGTGTCTGTCTTACTGACTGGTGATGTCAGAGTGTTACTACCAAAGGCCGGTGTGGTTTTGGGATCTGCATCTGATCCTGTACTTAATTTTAAATCAGATGTTTTTTCAGTAGGTGAGTTTTTATTTAATGTTTTATCTTCACCTTCTGAACTATGGTATTCATCTTGCATCTCTTTCAAATACTTATCATAATCTCGAAATATTGGGGTTAATATACATAATGGAGTCTCCTCAACATGTTTTTTGATCCAATCAGACACAGATTCATTTAATCCCTTCAGCTTTGAATAATATTTCATCTTTTTATCATCAGTTTCAGTTTCTTTCTTGTCTGTTGGTGCATTAGACTTTGATGTGGCTATTGTAGAAGTAGTCCCAAAGGCACTTTGTACAGTGGTGGAGCTTGAGACTGGTTGAATTTTAAATGGTGTAGAATTTGTGCTTGAAAACAATGATTTAGTAACATTAGCACTTGTAGTTGGTGCACCAAATATTGTGGATGTGACTTGGGAGCCGGATGAATTAGAGATAACATTAGTGGTTTTAGTTAAGTCAGAACTAATAGATTCATTTGAGCTTGATATAGGTTGACTTTTAAAAGGAGAGTCTCCAACAGTAGAATCAGCTTTAGAAGCTGTAAATAAAGATGCCTGCATATTAGTGGCAGACCCTCCAAAGAGTGTAGAAGGTTGTGATGTTGTCACACTGAAAGGTGATTTTGATGCTGAAGTTGATGACCCAAAAAGACCTACATTTGGGCTGCTTGAAGGAGGTTTACTGGAGAATAGGCTTGAAGTTACTGCTGTCTCACTCTTGCTTTTTGGAGAACTACTAGTTTTGTTTCCATTTGTCAGGTTGGCTAAGAAATCAAATGATGATGGCTGGGTCTTGTTAAATCCCCCAAATCCACTGAATGCTCCTGTTTTAGGCTGAAATGTTACAAAAATTTGGACTATAATCTACATTTTAATCACAGGTTTTAAGGAAAAAGGTTTAATAGAAGCACCGTTTGCCATTCACAATTAACAAACAAAGATGATTCCTTTGTTTGTTAATTGTGTAATCATACAATATTACTTAACAGCTAATTATTTTTAACCAATTTTAATGAAATAGCATGACACTACTATAATATTGATTTTTTCATACATACTAATTTGGCATGTAACTTTTAAACTCATAGTAAAGCATATATGTAAACTGAATAATCTTTTTATTGTATTTAGCCTGCACTGTCCCACTGTTGGGCAAAGGCCTTTCCTAATTATTTCACAGCACTCGATTGGTTGCCAGCTTCTGCCAATCATGGCAATAATCATCATGTAAAAATTAGTAAATAAATTTTCATACATTTTCTATCTAAAAATTATAATAGGAAAAAGTCATACCTCATCACCGCCGATAGGTGCTCGTCTTTTGGCGGTCCTGATAACACGTTTTTCAAGAACGTCCTTGGATGCAGTTTTAAACGTGCCCATTTCCTCATGCTCCGACGGATCATCTTGATCCCAGTTGTCATGATTTAGTTCTGTAGTTGCAGCCCTTTTTGTAGACATCTTATAATGATTTAATAGCTTCCTTTCTCGGAAAACAATATACCGTTTACAGATGCGCCTCTGCCGGTAGGTTTGGACTGTAGCGTTTAGCAAGGAGTCATGGCATAAATTCGAATATTAGACAGATTTTAATAATTCAATGAATTACTTGTTGTTTAACATCAATAAAACCAAGATGAAAAACAGGAGTTTTCGCAACACTTTTTCGCGATGAATGTATGCACGCTGCGTGATTCCAGATTTCAAATGTCAATTCGGGTCGTAAACGTCATATTGTTTTTTTTTTATGTGGTTTTTGTTGTAACTTATGGCAATTTTGCCAGATCCAATGTCTCGTACACACTGAAGTTTACAGATTGAAATTTTAAGGGTTTAGAATTCTAATATTAAAAGGCAAAAAGTTGTTAGTAAAAGCTTTTATTTGTTGATGAAAAAAGTATTTTGTCAAAAAAAGACAACAAAGCACGAATTTTATTTAAAGACAGGAGAAAACGTTCGAAAGACTGATTTGTTTTTGCCACATAATATTATTCCCTTACAATTACAACCATATTAATTAATTAATATTAAATTAAAAAAGCTACACTGTGGCTTCGACTATTATTGCATAATGCTATTCAGTGCCAGAGAGCCCAGAGATCGTCTTTTTATTGTGAAGTTCATCGTCAGTGGTTTTCGATTTTGGCCAATAAATATATTAATTATACCTACCGATTTATTGATAAGCAGAATATACAGAGAAAAGTAACTATAATTTTATATATGAAGATATTTTTGTAATTTAATTACTGACTAAATTTTTATGTAACAATACTTGAAAAAAATTAAATGCGCCTTCCGACCCCTTCACCAATCATCGAACTTGGAGGAAGTGAGACAGATATAGAATGCTATGCGTTTCTGCCATATTTTTACCTACTTTTTGTATCGTAATGAAAATTAATTGTAATCAAATTTGTAACAAAACTTAAAAGATTTTTAAAAGAAGAAATTCAAAATATTAGAAATTCAATTCTATCGGAAATTAATGTAACTTTTCTTGGTTTGTGTGGAAGTTAAATTTAGAATAACAAGTTTTGTAAAGTGTCGCTTCCTTTTCTCGGTGTTCTTCGTGATAGTTATTTCTTTGAACATGCATATCATGTAATAAAATTAATATTTTGAATGTATTTGGAAGTGGTATTACTTGAAAAATATATACACAAAAAGTTTATAGTTTAATAATGGAAGTGTCTAACGAAATTAAAGAAGATATTAGAAAAACACAAACGGATTTGAAAAATGCCATACGAGTTCATCAGGTAAGTGGTTAAAGTTTAACATTGTTATACTTATTACCTAAATGTATTTATTACTTTTAACTTCTGAGATACTAAACATATGTTTTTGTTTATTTATAGGTTTGGGTCGCGCGTCTTCAAAACGATGAAAACGTATGTAATCGTAATTTGGCTATTACTTATATCAACTTGGTAATATTATGTATTTACGAAATTTTTCGGTCATAATTTGCACTTTATTAATTTGATTTCAGAATGTACACCTTAAAACAAAAGTAAAAGAAGCAGAAAAAGAAATTATAGCTATAGGACAAACACAAGTAAGTTAATGGTTAAAATAAACAATAAAATTCCACCCAATTTCAATTTCTTTGTAACACTTACGTTCATAATACCTACTTTAATTTCAAAATATCTTAGGCTGCTTATAGACCTTTTTAAGTGCTATTTATTATTTAAATGTTATTGTAAATTATGTGGTTTAACACAATAATATTTTTTGAAGTGGCATAAATATTCACAACAGGAGTCATTATTTAGTAAGTCAGTAGTAAGTAATGTATCTATTTGTGGAATCCCTCATTATGACTCCTAGAAATTGTATGTTTTTTTAAACATTCATACTGACTTACTTTAAGTGTTAATCCTAATTAATGTGTTCTTGTTTTAGAAACTGGTGGTAGATAGGCTTAGGAGGGAATTAGAGCTTTACCAGCAGAGGTTGAAAGCAAGAAATAAACAAATCAATATTGAGAATGACACTCGCTATGTTGCCCAACAAATCAGAGACCATCAAATTCAATATCGCAGCAGGACTAGAACACTACTTAAACCATCAGTTTTAAATGAAATTCTCGTTAAAACAGAGAATAATTCAAATGTGAAAGAGAGCATTTCAGACTCGGAGAGTGATCTTAAATCTTCAAATGAAAAAGAGAACTCAAATCATAGTGAGTCGGATGAGAAAGAGAAATATAGAAGCTATATGCCCTCTGTACATGAAAGCAGGAACAATTTTGCAAATGCATTGAATAAATTCAAGGAGCAGTTTATGTAAGTATATTTACAGTTATTTGAATGGGTGCTGAGGAAGTAATTTTGCATCTTAAAGTGATCTGACATTCAATATTATACTACTAAAGGCAAAATGTTTGTGGTGTAACTTTATTTTCAACTGTGAAATCAAAAATTTGTCTATTAAAATTGGCTTTACAATGATCCTTTTAAAGCAAATCTCTTATGTTCTTACTCTTTTATAATATTTAAATATTTTACAGCGAAAAGAAGCTTAGAGAACATGATTGGCACGAGCAAAGATCAGACTCGGATTCTTCACATGCCCCTCTATCACCAACTCCGTCACCTCCTCCACTGCCGGAACCTGGCGAGCCTGTGACACAAGAGACATTTTTGAGGTAAACTGTACAATACAATACAATCACTTAAGAATTGCACAGAATATTCCATATCTCATTCCTTCTTTTATAATTGTAAGACAGGCAGGCACTTTTGTATAGTGAAAATACACCAATTTCTTTATCATTACTTGTTTGAGAATTATTAAAGATGAGATTAGGATATATATAATCTACATAAAGTGTAATAAATTGGTTCACACAATATTGTGAATGTTCACCATGTTTATGAAATTTCTTTTTATACATACAAATTCTTGATGGATGATAAAACACACTTTAAGCTGTACTTACCTACTTTACCATAATGTTGATTCTGAATAAAATGTTAACATTAAATTGGCAATTGGGCTAATTTGTGTTTCATATATTTTCTTATTTTTCTTCCCACTTAGTATTTTTGTAAATAATGTTCTGTACAGAGGTTTTACAAATGATTAGTTATGCAAAGTTATAGTTATACAAAATATATATTTTATAGTAATTATTGTTATACTATAGTTTTAAAATAAAACTATGTTGTTTCAGGCTTATTGGGTTAATTACACCAGCTCAAAAAGAAATAATAGAGAAGAAAAGAAGTGAGCGCCGCAAAAGGTCTACCACAAGCACTAATCGAAATGACTTTTTATATGGAAATTTTGAAATGATTCCAGTAAGTATCATCCTGACAATAATTCATGTAAGATGCTCTTTTAGACAGATTACCTAAAAGAAAATCTTTAAAAGCAAGTGCTCAAAGGAAAACACTTTAATTTAAAAGCTGTTTCCTTGTAACTTTAATGTGCCAGATTTGATATTATTCTACAGATAGAAGTTTCTTTTTTTTATAGTATAAGGATGATGGATGTATGTATGCAAATTTTAAGGCTTACTACAAATAAAATTAAGATCAAGGCAATTACTCAAAAAGGACACTAACTATTCATAATTTCCTAAGTACAAATAATTTGTTCTATGTATTTATTATTATGAAGTTATAATTCATTCTATCTATGTATTGTTTTATTCTTACAGAAACGCAAGAAGTTAAACCAGTTCCCGTACTTGCAGACACACAATGACCCGCCACAAACTCGTTCTGCTAAGCTCCGTAAGCAGCAGGTAGATACTTTATTTTTCAGTCAATGAATTAGCAAGTCTAAGTCTCCTTATTGTAGTGATTAAAGACGAATTTAATCATGATTATAAAATTATACATCCATAGTTATTTAAATGTGCAGGCTTTTTCAAAATGTTTTCCGTCACTGTCATTCTAGTGGACTGTGTTAAGGTTTAATAAATTGTAGTTAGGTATGAATTAAATGTAGTTTGTTCTCATTATTGCAGACTCAAGATAAAACAAGTTACAACAAGTCATCTCGTGAAGGCTCCCCTTCAGGATCGTCCACAGAAAATAAAGGTAATTAATATTTTTTTCTATTACATATAGCTGTCAAAATTTATTTATTGTTTCACTTATTGTCTGAGATTATTGTAATTTCTTTTTAATATTGTACTAAAAATTTAACATGTCATATGAATATTTTCGATTGGTGATTATAATAAAAGAAATTTTATGTTTTTAAAAGATCTTGTAAGAAAATGTGTATATTATTTTTGATTTTTGTAGTGAGTTGGACCAATAAGCCAGCGTGGGTGACATCCCTGCCAGCCGGCCTGTCTGTGGAGCCAGTCTACTCGCCTACGAAAAAAATTTGTCACGGATGTGGTCGAAATGGTGAGTTTCGATTTCTTTCTGTTATTTTTTACAATATATACATAGATATTACCCGCCTACCCCGTTAGAGAGATGGCGTGAAGCTAATTATATATTACTATGAGACAGAAACTTTATTGTCACATATTGGTTTTAAGGTCATTATGTGATATGTAAAAACACTTTCCAGCAAAAAAAATGCTAAATTGTTTGATAAGGTGAGAGTGAATGTCGTTTTAGGGTGCGTCAAATAGCGTTCTGTAATACTCACGCTTGCGAAAGCCACTTGGTTCGTAGAACTTATATGTGACCGAGGCATGATACTAGTATGTATGGAGCGTATGCGACTGGCTTGTAACATGCAGGACCCATAGTCCCAAAAAAACATTTTCCCCTGAGGTGAAGTGTCAAAGGTTACTTACCTTTACCTAAGGGAAAAGGTAGTCGACTAAAATTATTATTCCAGGGTTCTAGATGTCAAGACCTGCGACCTGATTTTGTGCGAGCCTCCCATATATAGTTTCTGAACTGATAGTAACTTGTTATCTTAAATTTTGTATATACAGGCTAAAATGTATATACATTTATATACAAATTAAAAGAGAGATCCCGTTTAGGATTTGCTATGGTACTGATTGGGGTTTGCAATGCTGGATCCACCAATCCATCTAGGCCAAGCACAATTTTAGCTGTGCTGCATCCACCAATGTGTGCTGGTTCAATACCCGTAGATTTCAATCCCTATAAGACATTAGACAGCTGGATTAAGCAATCCAGCCAGGTCCTGCACAATTTTAGTTAGAAAATGTCGCTGGATTGTAATCCCTAGTATTCATGTCTCGTCCCGCAGACGTGCCGTCGCTACTGGTGTGGTGTGCGGCGTGCAGCGTGTGGCAGCACACTGGCTGCGGCTCGGGCGGGCGCTGCGCCGCGTGCCGCGCGCCGCTGCCCGACCCCGCGCACGCGCCGCCCGCGCACCCGCGCCACCCACCCGCCCGGGACCCCGACGCGCAGCTCTACAGAGGTACCACAACACTATATACACTACACTAGCTACGGCGCGGGCGGGCGCTGCGCCGCGTGCCGCGCGCCGCTGCCCGACCCCGCGCACGCGCCGCCCGCGCACCCGCGCCACCCACCCGCCCGGGACCCCGACGCGCAGCTCTACAGAGGTACCACAACACTATATACACTACACTAGCTGCGGCGCGGGCGGGCGCTGCGCCGCGTGCCGCGCGCCGCTGCCCGACCCCGCGCACGCGCCGCCCGCGCACCCCGCGCCACCCACCCGCCCGGGACCCCGACGCGCAGCTCTACAGAGGTACTACAACACTATATACACTACACTAGCTACGGCGCGGGCGGGCGCTGCGCCGCGTGCCGCGAGCCGCTGCCCAACCCCGCGCACGCGCCGCCCGCGCACCTTCAACCTCTCAAGTCATAGAAAGTATATTTGTTAATTAATAGCATTGACTCAAACGACGACCGTATTGTTTGTTTGTACAAATATGATATATCTTAGTCTAATCATACATACAATTATAAAACTTTCAGATAAGCTATCCGAACGCAAGCGCTTACAAGAGAAAAACATAGAACTGTGCGTGGAACTGCGCAAGCTGGAGGTCCGAGCTGCCTCGCTGAAGGAGAACCTTGATGAACACAACGCCGAGAAGCGGCAACTCCTGGCCGACCAGATCAGGACGCAGAGGAATCTGCAGAAGCTACTGGACTTCATCAGCCAGTTCAAAGAGACCTCCATCAGTCTTCGTTCCACGTCCCTCAGCGAGACTGGCAGCGAGATCAGTAAAAGTAACGAGGAATGAGATGTGAGTATGATGTTTTTTTGATAACCTACATTTTACGACAATACATACGTAAACAGTACAGAAACACATTTTAAATTTACTTAAATTCATTAAATACTTTTAAATGTAGTTAATTGCCAGTTTAACTTATATTTTGTTCCAATTTGAATTGCAATTTAAATTTAAATTTGTAGTGTTTTAAAAAAAGGCGGTATTGTTAACTTTTGCTTTGCTTTTGTGGCTTTGAGCAACTTGCAGAAAGATACTGGCGATAAAATTTCGAAAGTGTTTTGTCACCGACAAAATTTCAATTGAACTTAATCACTTACCACTTATATACAAGGTAATTTTAGTTTATGCAAAACCTCTTACTTGCTTTTTTAACTTATTCACATTTTCTAAGGTACCATTTAAAAGGATTTAAGAAAATAATAAAAATATTTTTCTTGTTTTAGATGGCCAGACTAGTTAGTGCCTCCGCATGGAACATTTTGTGGACATTGGTTGGTTAGTGTAGTTGGAGGCAAGTAGTCCGAAATATTATTAAACATTTGTGCCACTAGTGTATGTTGTATAGTATTTTTTAAATAAAAAAAAATGAATTCTCATTCAAATCACAAGAAGCTAAGTTAAGTTTAAGTTTTTTGATAGTCATAAAATGTTAATTTGCTTGATTAATTTAATACAGTATTGATTCTTTTCGTTCCAAATGATTAAAGGTCATTTTAGGTTTAGGTTGTATTATCTTTAAGTATTTTCTTAAGTTCTGATACAAAACAACACATATTTTCATTTAATAAATCATAAATGATTGTCTTTATAATACACGAGCAATTTTAAGAATACGTGTCTCGTTTTAGTTTAGGATATGATTGTTATATTTGTTACACTTTGGTTATATATTGTTGTTGTATTTCTAACAAGCGATTATAACTTAACCCTGTTTATATTACGGTTTGGTGGCAAGGAAAGGTCGTCAATGTTTTGTATCAATCAAGCTAATTGTTAGATTTGCTGGATATTTATCTTTTGCCTTTCAATTTAAAATATAAAAATATGAAATGTGTATGGAGTCATAACAGCACTTGTTCAAACTAACGTAAACAAATTAGATTGTAATCAAAGTTGTTTTAGTTTTCGTACTTTTTTGATAAAATGTAGATTGGTAAAAAGTTTGATATTATGAATATATTGTTGTGGTCTTTACGTCTAACTGAATCACGCATAAATTGATATTTTTTTTATATTTAATAAATCACTACAAATACGGTAATTGAGATCAATTAGGTTTTTCTATAAATGATAGCTCTGACTCTAGTTGCTACTAAATCGTAATACTGTTTATTTTCTAGGTTATCTCAATAAACATATTATTGTGATTGTTTACATACATTAAAATACTTGAAGGTGTTATAAAGAGCAAAATTTTAACCGATCGTGAATGTTTTATTGTTGAAAATATAAAATCTCTTCGCGCAGATCACTCCAAAGAATTAACATTATGTTTTTAGGCAATCAATAAATTAATTTAAAATAAATATTATGATAAATGTAGTTGGAAGATTGTTATGTCAAATTTTGGTTTAAACTCCATGTAAATAATATCTAAAGTTAATTATTTACAAAGGGTATAAAAAGGTGAATTAAAATGATAGTTTCGCTTTAGATTTATACTGAATGTTCAAAGTACAGAGGACTGAGTTATACATATTATTGATACTTTAAAGGCTGATTATTTCAGCAATTGGTATGTATACCTAGTAATTTGGTTGTAGTAATTTTAGATGAGTTTGCGCTGTTTCGTTTTGGACTGCACAGAAGCAGATTACATGCGCCAAATCATTTTATTTCATCCATGTTGTCTTTGTGTAGCAAATATCTATTGTTTGTGTACTTATTAAGTTTGTATAATTAAAACATATTATGAAAACAGTTACTATACCTTTTTAAATTGCTTTGATGAATTGCCAAAAAGGAGTGTTCAATATTGATTCCTACTTTAGTAATAAGTCTATTTTAAGTGTATTTCTCTATGTAGTATCAAATTGATTGTGTTTTGGTTTTGTAGTCAAAAATTAAATGAATTTTTAATTACCTACTTGTTCTCTGTGATATGATTGTGTTTATTTGTTTACGATTGTAAGCGAAGACAGGTGTAAATAAACGGATCTATTAATTGATAAATTGAGGTTTTAATGACTACATTTTTACTAAGTGACATTAAGGCGTTCGTTCGGATTACGGAATGTAACTTTAGGCTAACTCCAAGATCTTCTTTCCTTTTATAACGTCCTTTCTTATTTGCTCGATGCTGCGTTCTAGTAAGTGACATTCGAATTTGGACAAATCAGCGTATCGTTGCATCTCGGCGGCTCCGTTGGTATTTACGTTTATAATGCCAGAGAAGTAGTTGGTCCCAAAGTCGTTATTTTCAACATACGCAGCCACTTTAGCGGGTCGCCCATCTAACGCATCTAGCACAGACCTGGTAAACATTAGCGCGCCGTACGCAGTGGACAAGCTTGCCGACCAGCCTTTTTTCGCATCCATAATGTTCTCATCGCATTTACGGACCTTGGAGATGAACTCCTGTATCGCCTTTTCGCTCATTTGACAAGCGGGCTTTGCTTGAGATATTAACGGTATTGCAGTTTTACCAGACCTCCCGCCTATTACAGGCACGATACAGTTGCGTGGATTCAAATTGTTTTCTAGAGCGTACAACGACTGTGCTCTAAGGTGATCTATCGTAGCGATTCCGAATAGTTTCTTTGGATCGTATTCTCCATGGTTCCTCATTATTTCTGCTGCCATTGGCACAAGAACATTTATAGGCTCTGTGAGAATTCCGACGAAAGGAAACGGTGAAACTTTGGCAATTTTACTTGAAAACATTTTGATGAAATTTGTGTTTGTGGCTAGACAGGACTTCTTTGATGCACCAGGGATACGCGTGACGCCTCCTGTAGCTAGAACGATGTCTGAATCCTTTAGTGCTCTTTCTAGGGTTTCTTCGCCGGAGAAGCCTTGCAATGCTGCTTCCGCAGGTATGTGAGACAGGTCCAGGATAACGCCTGGCGTTTGAGTAAGGGTGTCATGAATATTCAGCTTGGTGATGGACGGCTGGGCTCTCAGCATCAAACTCACAGTCTGGCCGATTTCACTTGCACCCCCGATGATGGTGACTCTGTAGCTTCTGATGAACGAAGTAACAATGTTTGAAACGCGAGGCGTTATGAGTTTCCTTGCAACTAACATGTTACAGGTTACAATTTCCTTCAGTAAGACATTTATAACACAAAAATTTACATTAAACTAAATATAAATTCCGGTTTTGATTGTGATTTGACAAGTGATTTTTTGAGGAATTTCATCTCTTGACAGCGAAATATCAAGAGTGGATAAAAAAGAAGGAGGATCCTTTAGAATGTAGTTTGGTTGTAAACAGTAGGTATATGTCTGGATTAAAGAAAGTAAAAATTCTATTATCCTGTGGATATTATAGTTTGTAGAGTAAATGGTCTTCATTCCACTCATGCGCTAAACAACTACATCTTCTTACAGAGAAAAGATAAATTAAAACCAGGGCTTATTCTGTAAATAATCCTTGGGTTACCTATGTATACCATAGATACATCGAGACTTCAAGAAACCAGAAACATCAAACCTCGGCAAAATGTCATCTCCGAAATTATCAAGATTCTATCTCTGAAATATTAGAATAAATTTATCAAAGCTATCTAAATTAAAAAGTTGCCTAAACACAATGCTTAGTCATAGGTTTGCTACCGTATTAATTGGAAAGCGCTGCGTGAACATTATCAAATGTGTGCAAGTCAGAAATATTCAAGTCTCCATTATAGGAGCTGCAAATCAAATCGGTTCCAATTTAGCTTTGTTGCTAATGCAGAATCCGAAAATATCAAAACTCAACTTGTATGATGATGACGATAAAGTTAAAGGAATCGGAATGGAGCTGGCTTACTTCACGGATGGAGCCAAGATAGCTTCTTACAGCGGAGAGATTTTCTTGCCGTCTGCTGTTCGGCATTCCAACTTGATCTTGATGGTAGCGAGAACAGCCCGCAAGCCTGGCACTCCTAGAAGCCAAATGTTGGCAGCGAACGCTCCCGCAGTCCAAAAACTTTGCAGGATCATCTCGGAACAAAACAGTGAAGCATTTTTCGCTATATCCACCAATCCTATCAATTCCATAGTACCGTTTGCCAGCTCGCTTATGCTCCACTACAGTGCTTACAATCCTTTTAAAATTTGCGGCATCACTCAAATTGATGCGGCAAGATGCCGGACATTTGTTGGGAATGCTTTGAAGGTGAATCCTCGCCGATTGCAAGTGCCGGTTGTGGGGGGACACTCGGAAGAGACAATAGTGCCACTGTTTTCCAATTTGACGCCGTCCAACTATACCATCGATACATGTAAAGCTGATACTCTGACTAGGCTCCTGAGGAAAGCTGGAAATGAAGTAATAAAGCATAAGTATGGCGAAGAATCGGCTACATTATGTATGGCATGGTCTATTGGAGAGTTTGTTGAGAGAATGGTCGAAGCCTTAACTGGACAAGAGGCAATGGTGAGTTGTTTTTGTGCAAACCCCCATTTCGGCACTCGGTTTTTTGCTGGTCCCACGTTGATGGGCCCGCAAGGCATAATCCAAGTCTGTGGCAATCTTCCGATGAGTGACTGCGAAACTGCTCTTTTGAACCGTTCAATACCTGCTTTGAACAAAGAAGTATGTGCAGGTGAATCTTATATCAATGTCATGAATTCGGCTGGAAACAAGTAGGTAATATGTCTAATGTTGCGTATTAATTGAAATAAAAATATATTTGATATGTAAGCTTTTATTAATTACCTATATGATGTGGTTAACAGCAACTAAAGCTCTGTAAAGTTTCTTCATTGAGTAACATAATGACGATCCCAACATCGAATGGTAGGTATAACATTTTTGAAATATTTTGGTATTACAATCATTTTATATTACATCACACATCTTAAGCAAATATGAAGGAACATCAAGGTCCAAAAATATAAGAATACTTATGTATAATTATTACTAATATTAAGAAACAAATAAAGCAATTAATGGTTTTGATCCTTTTGTCCATCAAAAGTCAGGCGCCGTAAACCTAACCATATATTGAAATCATTGAAAAGGCCCAGCCTAATCGGAAAGTATTTATTCATTGCCAGCACGCAATCACAAACAGTTTTACCGTAATAAATGTGGCGTGATTACCTCCACCAATGCTGGCAGCTTAGGTGTAATCACGCCCGCATCCCTTAACCCTCGGCCGCGTTAACACCCATCAGCCGGTCGTCAAGACCGAGCCGAGACATTAACCCGCCCGTAACGGTCTTCGGGGCTCCCCTATGGCCGAACAGCAATTATCTTAAAGTTAACCCGGTCGTTACGATCCTTATTTGCGGTTACATCAAACTTTGTACGACGTTTATTTTGAAGTCAAGACATATCATAGATTATGTGCTTGTAACACTTAGTGAACATAGGAGTGCATATATCCATTGCGAGAAAAGAGCTCTGGGGAAAATTACATTTACTTTCATGTTTATAATTTGACCATGAACTTTAACTTTTTTTTTCGGTTTCGGTTATTAAGTTCAAAAAACTTCAATAAAACTTAAAAAAAAGGAAGAGTAGATATACCTACCTACTTACTTACCTACTTACCTATTTATTAGTACTATGAATAGAAGAAACCCAACTGTAACGAATTTATTGTTTATATCTTAACTCGTTGTATAAATAGATAAGTAGATATATTTATGGAATCTTGAAGAAACCTACGTTAAATTCGTGGAAACGAATGTACGTACTTAATACAGCATATTTCAGATTGTAAAGATTGAATTAATGGCCTTTAATGGAACTGTTGAATTAACAATTATTTAAAAATAATAGTTTCTCCTATTTTTAACCTTTGGTTTAAAATAATGGTTGCCATTGCCAGTTGCTTACACAGATATCTTCAAGATAGGACTCCAGACAGGTTTCGCAATGTACGTACCCTCGCCTCTTCCCGAGTGGCTCAGAGGTAGTTTCCTGGCGCGTGCCAAATAGGGACGCCTGTAAAATAGTCGCTGTGCGTCGCGCAGTGCCATTTATCTGCATTGGACATGGCCATTACAGCTCACTGAAATCTTCTTGTTACCTTTTTGTTATTGAGCGCGTGAAGTCGAGTTTACGTACCATCTCGCCTGCAATCCCCGAGGTACTAGAAGGGGTAGACAAAGTCTAAGGGGCAATAAGCTCTTTATACCACTTTCGGCCTAAAAAAAAATTAAAGTCGAGTTTCTAATACAAAAATTCGCTTGTCTAAATATATTATCAGTTCTGAAAAAGTTCATTTATATTTTTAGTTACCTGTTATAAGTACTTAGTAGATTTTTAATATGATTTAAAAGTAAGGACATAGAACGAACATTTTGTAAATATCTAACATAAGTAGAGAACATAATAAATAATGCATTCATTTCGTCAAAACTCTAAAAGGAATGTTACCGATACAATTCCAATATTCACACATACCATTATTCAAGTAAAGGTGGCATAAGTGACACATTTGATTTATACGGCAAAGCCGCTTGAATGTGCCGGATGGGGAACGGGGAAGGCGTTAAACTCTTACAGCGCTTGAGTCAAGCAAGTTTCCTCTCGTCCCATGGGTGTCGTCTGTCTGCTATGTGGTTTGCATGAAGGAAGAGCTGTTTTTATGGAAACTTTTTGAAATGTAAGTACCTATTGGGTGATGAATTGGCTGATATTGGAATGTATCATGTTAGCTTGCATTGTTTTGTCTAATTGTGTGGTGAATAGTACCTTTGTGCATATAATTTGATGTGCTGTAACTTTAGGTAAAAAATATTGTGTATGGTTACTGATACTCATACTAACAATGTGTCGCAATGTTTTCGCAAGACCGGTCATTTTCATTTAGTAGGTTTTAAAGGTCATTATGACACAATGTTCAGTACCTATTCATGTACCTAGGACACTCCTGTCTTTAGTTCAAAATTGGGTTTTAAAGCTATGATAAAATGCATGGCAATTGATGATCTATTTTGCATTAGATTAAAATTTCTCTACCTTTCCTCTTTACCCATGCCTATTACTATGAAACAATAGAAGAATACCTACGAGTTTCCCTGACGCCCCTGCGCCCAACTCGTTATCTCGCTGTAACTTGTTTGAGCTCGCCGCGGCAAGAATCGCAAATGGCGATAATTCTAACTACACCGATAAATCAGCTCCAGCCGTTCAACTTTTTCCTCCGGGGTGCACTCCGCCTTTGTTGGTGATTGATCGCGCTTTACCCATATTTAAACTTTGTTTTCGAACATATGCTCCGAAACGTTTCTTTTGATACGCGTTTAGAAACGCGTGTGCGGATTTATTTGTTTTTGATTTTCTACATCTTGCGAAAATATTGATTTAGGATTATTTATAGATACATTAGGCATAAATAGAACATCGTAAAAGATAATGTTCGTTTTTTGAATTTTGGGAATTATTTTATGATCTGTTTATGTTCAAAAATCTTATTATTCTACCACTTGTTTCCAATAGCTAATAAGCTCAGACCGTTTGTGAACATTAAAACTAATTAATGATTTAAACGGCATAATATTTTACTGTCCCATGTTGGTCTGGGACTTGGCCCATGTTGATCTGGGACAAAAAAAAAGAATGTGCCAACTGTGGTTCTTGCCTAGCATGTCGTAAAAGGCGACTAATGGTTTACGGGCTTTTGGGTATGTCTGAGTAGGCGACGAGCTAGCCACTTTTCACTCCTTTTTCACAGCTTTACATCCAACCCAGCCCACTGTCCCGTGTTGGTCTGAGACTTAAAAAGAATATGTCAACTGTGGTTCTTGCCTAGCATGTCGTAAAAGGCGACTAATGGTATATCGGGTTTTGTGTAGTGATTGATTGTGTAGGCGACAGGTTAGCCGCTTGTCACTGCTTTTTCACAATTTCCATCTAACGTAGCCCGGCTTTATTTTTGGCTGAATGTGGTTGAAGGGGCTTGCTGCCCCTTTGACTCTGCCTACCCCTTCGGGGATTATGGGCGTGATGTTATATATCGCACAGCTAGATCTAAACTAAGGCAACTCAAAAATTGTTAATTTTGAGTTATACTTATATTCGAACGTTCGGTGAACATACGCAACTATCCACGAAGACACGGTTATTAATACCTTGTAAAATCAATCGCTAGATGGCGTTAACTTTATTTTGTTGAATCAACGCTACTCACTGCCTCCCACCTAAACAAGTGTATTGTCAGTTGACCTTTACTAGCCTTATAGAATGTACGTACTAACAACAACGAAAGCGCGGACATTTCGAATTGATACAGTTTTGATGAAACGTAATCTTGAGTTAACTAGAGTTGGTACAGTGTTGGTGATTTTTTCCGCAATAATACATAGGATACTTTGACTTGTTCCAGTTTTGTTTGATAAGGTAAGTAAATATTTAGTTACTATTTTGATTTGACTCTGTTTAGATGGATCAATATGTAAATTTCTAGTTATCCTACTTTTATTGAAACGATTTATACAATGTTTTTCTAAACACCAGAATGTGATATTATAAATGCGTTGCATAAAAATAGTTTACGGTATTATAAACTGACTGTTTCAAATACACTTTTTAATCTAAACTGTTTAGCGCTTTGTATTTGATGAATTTTTAAGTTGACTCACTATTGCTGGATAAATTATAACTAACAACTTTTTTTTTTCAGAGATAAATGCAGCGTGGAGTGTAAGGTATAAAGAGTCCCCTTTAATAGAGAAGTACAAAAAATAAAGAAGCCTCAAAGCCAAAACTTTAATGGTTTTGAATCCAGGAATATTACTGATACAATTATTCAGCCTCAGAGTCATGTTGTCAATGAAGTTAGTTATAATCAGCCAAACGAGGAAGTAAAAAAGAAAAAAGGGATTAAGTAGAGAAATGGAATGGAAATCTAGTATTGCTAAAATTCTCAGGAATTCTTGTAAAACCTATCAATTTTTATTAAAGAACAAGAAAAAGATTATAATTCTTATTATTATTAGATAATGTATAAGATGTTCCTACATTTAATTAATATTAGGCCAAAATACTTAAAATGAACGAATATAATAAGGCTGATTTTGTGATTAATTATTAGGATCACATGAAACATTGAAAGTATATTTTTTGTTTATCTGTTTATAATAATAGTCTTTTTTAGTATGAGAAATACCTTTTTTACTTTGGAGATACCTATTTTTGTATTTGTAGTAGGTAATTATACACTAATATAACTTTTAAGTTTGTTTTTATTCATATTAAATTGTGAATTCCTATAATACTTCTCATTTAGAATACTTTTCTTTGAATACTTGTTCATGTATTTGTATAACTCATCAGGTATAACTCAAAATGTTCAAATAAAACTGTTTCAAGTCGAAATGTTTTTCATTTTTAATACATAGTAACCAACCAGAAGTGTAATAACTCAAAAAACTGCAATTTTCGATAAAAAGGATTGAATTTAAATACTGGTTTATATACAATATCATATTACATGCTATTTACTCCCTAGAATAATATTAAATTGTATGCGTCCCCTTACAAAAAAACGCGGCTTTACGTTTCTTTCGTCTCCTGAAAAAAGACGTTTTTTGAGTTGTCTTAGTTTAGATCTAGATGTGCGATATGTGTATTTTACTGGTTATTTTACACTGCTTTTGTACCTTCTAGGGCTTGCTAAATTTCTTAAGATATATAGATAATAATAAATTCTCCAAACTGACACACCATTTCCCTAGTCCCAAACTAAGCTTGTGCTTGTGCTATGGATACTAAGAGGACGTATAGACATACTTAAATACGTTTATAAACATCCCTGACTCGAATAAAAATGTCCATGTTCATCACACGAAACATTTGCCCTTAGCGGGATTCGAACCCGCGACCCTCGGTTTCGTGGCCAGGGTTTCTGACCACTCCACCAAGGGGCCAGTCTATTACTATAATACAGCGTACAGTCTTTTATATATATTTGATCACTTAAAGGTCTACTTAATCTGTTTAGAATAATGATAAAAGCATGTGATAAAAATATAGCCTGTTATTTTTACTACCCAAATACCTATCTCCGAAAATTTAATTGACGTCGCCTATATAGTTTCGAAAGAATGCACAACCTAAATTAATTTTAAAGTCTATTTTAACATCCTGTGACCTAGAACAGTCAGACGTATTGTTGGTATGCATGCATCTATGATCATTATAATTTAGTTATTTCTACATACATACATAACATTACGCCCTTAATCCAAGAGTCCAAGTGACAGCAAGTCCCAGTTATTTCCAATTTTTTTTTTTTTTTTTTCACTTTATTTTGGCACGAAACAGTCATTACATGAAAGTACTTAAAACTAGTTTTATGCAGCAAGACAATGAGTGCCCAAGAATTAAAATTTATTATGTCATAATATCAATAACAATATCTCATCAAAGCAACACTGAAAATTAGTGTCAAATTGTTCTAGAATTCGGATCAACTATTATCTTACGCGTTAAATTACTAGCGTACGTAAGAAAAGCCGTAAATTAGGCATCGATGACGCCCCAGGGAGGCGCAATTGAGAGCCGATAGGCGATTTATAGCCCTCGCTAATTGCCGCGCGTATAAACACCACTGTTATCAGACGTCGTTAGGGTCAATTAGAAGACAAACAAAGCTCGCGCGTGTGGCGTCAATATCACATGTTTTCGAACGTTCAGATTTGGATAGGCAGATATAGCGAGTAGGTTATTTTGCAACCTACTTTATTAATAGTTTCGACTCAGTACAGACTTGTCATAGTTGTTTTTGTCACGTAATCTACAATGTATGAACGGCCAAATACTTCGATAACTTCTCCGTCGCTTTGTTCGTTTCTGTGCTCAAATAAATATGCTCCAACATGTAGTTGAATTAAGCAGTGATGCAATAAAAAAAATGGTATTTCATAGCGAGGAGAGGCTTGCAATAATATGAGGCAGGCCCAGTCAGGTGTTCTTCGCGACGGGGCGAAGAACCCCTCCCTCTCTCCCTTGCCTCGTAGCTCAGCCATCCTCTCCCATTCTCAGTAGAACGCGATGTATGGCTTACTGTTGGAAGCCTTCAGTGCCCACGTGAGAGAGAGATGTGAGAAATGTAGTAAGTTGCTATAGGCTCACGTTATGCCTAAGAGGAAGGAAAGTTCTCATTACGGATCGGTACAAAGGTAAGCTTTCAAATTGACAATTTGATCAAGTCAAGTCATAATTATGTTTTCTGAGAAAACTTAGTGTCGGACATGAAATATGTAGATAGAAGTCAGAACCGAAGCACCTAATAAGTTTTAAAATAAATATTAAATTATATAAGTTCACATAACAAAATTATTTAGGAACATTCTATTATAATATTAACTAGCTGTGCAAGCGGTTTCACCCGCATTTATGGATAATAATAGCCTTCATCGATAAATGGGCTATCTAACACTGAAAGAATTTTTCAAATCGGACCAGTAGTTTCTGAGATTAGCGCGTTCAAGCAAACGAAAAAATAAACAAACAAACAAACTCTTTAGCTTTATAATATTAGTAAGTAAGTAATTTAAGTATCATTCGTTTTTTTCACAGCTACACTTACCACAGGAAAAAACTGTTTACTTTGTAAGCATAAAAATATAATTGCCCGTTTTATTTTCAATCTATCGGTTTCTCGGTAGTATCAAATTACCAAGACTTGGACCTAAGTACGTAATGCGATTGTTGTCGTCCCCGCCGCCGAGTAGGTGTAACTCGATCTTGGCAGCAATTATCGAGGGAAACTTATTTTGCAGAGCTTCCTTCACTACGCAATTTGCAGTTTCCTGAGTCGTGATGTTACTGTCGCTTCGAGGAATTTTGATAAAGAATATTGCAACAGCACCGGTGAGTTTATTAAAACCAATACAAGCGTAGACGGATGACAAATAAGAGAAAAATAATGTGGAAATGATGAAAAAAGATGGTGTAGGAAAAATTTATTTGTATTCAATATTTTGTTTTTTTTGTAGGCATGTGAATAAAAATTTTTTTAAGACGGTACGGCAGTAATTAATTAATTAATGTTAAGTACACGCACCTCGTAAGCAAGGGGTGCAGGTTCAAACCCGGGCAGTGAGCTGGATTTTTCAAATCTATATACGTATTTAGACCACTAGCTCTGAAGATAAGGGAAACCGTCGTTATGAAACCTGCAAATTCAGACAACTTTGGATTTGTAACCACGATCCAAAAATTGTCTAGTTCCCCTATCTTAGGGTTACAAAGGAGAGATCGGTAGTCGCTCCAATGTAATTACCAGACTCACTAAATCCTGGATCATGAATATGATCTAAGCGGACTCAGTCTATGCACGGGACATAACGCTAGGAAGATGATGATGTGAATACGATAGTTCGAAAATTTTAATCGATAGTATATAAATTCAATATTTTGGCACGCATATAGTTAAAAGGTTTAGAAAAGTATCTTAGCTTAATACTTTTCAGCACAGCTTCAACGATCTTAGCCATTCCAGACTAAAGAACGTTTTTCTTGTATATAGGCATTGCTATAATTTGCAAAGCCACGGGACAATCAAAGTATAGACACTTATAACCTTACGGCTCGTATTACGATACGAGTGGGAGCGCTCGGTGGCAACATTACACGCCGCGACTCGACTCGGGCACGCTTTTAATAATCGATTTAATTGAGCCAATGAACAATTTAATTAAAATTCTAAAGACACGGCGGCGGCGGCGCGATGCGCGGGGCTGCTGTGCTGCGGTAGCTGTGCTAAGTTTGTCTTTTTGTGAAATGTCTGGCTGCGGAATCTCAATAAGTAAAATCTCAATCTCAATATTTTTTTTAATAAAAAAAATAAGAGCGGATTTTTTACGTTTGAACGGCGCGGAAAGGAAGACGTTGTAAAGAGACCGGCAAATAACTATGGACAAGTGATCGATAGTTATTTCCATGTGTGTGTATATGTAACCATGATCCTTTTGTCTTGTTTTCCTATCTAAGGGTTACGAAGGTCAGATGGCATTCACTTCAATTTAATAATCAGCTTTGCCAAACCCAGGGTCTCTCTAAGCATACCCCCAGTCCCCTACTAAATAATAAAGTACAAAATGCTAGATGATAAATATAAGTAATATGTTGACCATTTTCCTATCCTTGATTGCATCGTAAAAATCTGGTTTCTAAACGTTAAAAAACTCGAGTGAGATTAAACACAAGCTGTCAGTCATATGATTTAATTTATGTCCTCAGTTATTATTCATATTGCGGTAGTAGGTATATCGCTTTACAACTACTGAAAAAAGAATTAGGTTGTATTCAAATGACACCATGGGAAACCAACTGAAGTGGACACAACATCAGGTATTTGCGGTTTCAAATCGCCTTCCATAGAAAAGGAATGTTGGTAAAAATGTTAATAAGTATGTTCACATGCCTCGCACGTTTTATTTAATTATTACCTACATATAATGAAATTTTACTCGAACAGAAAGTATTTTTATCAAATTATTGACGCCCATATCAGTGCGATTTAGAAATTTAGGCCGGTTTAGAATAATACGAGTAATTTAGGTTAACTAATTAACTATTATGCTTTATCTCGCTTCCCATCGGACACACTTCGAAGAGTCAGACCACTACCCACACTTATGAGGTGCCAGATACCTACATATATCTATCGAGATACCCATGTTATTATATAATTAGGCATTTATATTTTAGAAAATTGCACGTGCTTAATTTTGAACTAGTTTTTCACCTATATAACGACGTCTTTATCCACCTAACTACCATTGCTTCTACATCAGGATATTTACTCAATGTCCAACGTAAACAATTGCCTGCCGCCGGTATAAAAATATGCGATTATTAAAATGTCGGCAGTACAAATGAGCGCGGATCGTTCGACGCAGGTATTCGCGGCACGGGTTATTGGGCTGACGAGCTATCGTGTCTCTCTCTATCCCTACACCTTTATTATTGACATTGCTTATTCCATTATTGTGTACTTTGGCATTTTTCAGAGATTTTACAGTTTAATTTCGCGGATGGGGTGAGCAGTGCACTGCGTCTCGGATTAAGCGCAGTTTGTGAATGCCTCTCCTTGATATTAAACATATTCAGTTATTTATATTGGTCTGTTTAGGGACTGTGTATTTGTTATGGGACTAAATATTTTAGAATATTTTTAAAATACCTAAGTGTTCTTAATTAGGGACATGTCTGTAAATTAATATCTTCTTCAACTTGTCTGTTTCTAGTACCTATTATTAAATTATTAATTATTAAATTAATTTCTATTTAAAATTATCTTACAATACAAATCTCTCTAAATATATAGAGCTTTGGATTATAAGACCAAGTTATAGAAACAAAATACCGCAACTAAACGCAGAGAATCGCAAAAGGAGCGCAAGTAATATTAGGTATACTAATGATATCTCTGTAAAGTTTGACAGTCATAATGTCTTTTCCTTGCAAAATTTATTGTATACCTACTGTTGCATGCGTATTTCTTTTCAAATATTTTAAAACTAAGGACACAAATAACGGGCCCGTTGGTTCAATGGTTAGAGACCCTGGCCACGAAACCAAGGGTCGCGGGTTCGAATTCCACTAGGGACAAATGTTTCGTGTGATAAACATGGACATTTGTACTCGAGTCATGGATGTTTATAAACTATATATATGTTACTATATAATAATATATGTATTTAAGTATGTCTATCCGTTCGCCTAGTATCCATAGTACAAGCATAAGCTTAGTTTGGAACAAGGGAATTGGTGTGTCAGTCTGGAGAATTTATTTATTTTATTTATAAATCATGTGTCTAAAATTTTATCAAATTTATTTTTGGGCATACTTATATGTAAATAAATACAAAAAGTTATAAATGCATTAAATGAATGGGATTTTTATCAGTTTCCAGTAAGTCCTAATGTGAACCTAATGAACTGACCGGTCAACCGGTGTAATGGGCTTTGACATTCCTCACCGATCCATCCACCGTTAAATCAATAGGGCTCGGCGCGAGTGACGTCACGGTGTGCGCGCCATTAGCTGCATTACCGCAGATTTGAGTCGCGCCGCGTCGCCCGCAGATGTCAGATAGCGTGACGCGTGCTAAGTGAGCGCACACCCATCATGAGTGCAGAATGTAGACTCTTTACGATGTAGACAGGTCTATTTCACACAATTACACCTTGAGAATATATTAACACTGCACATTGTCATGTTCTTAGCATTTAAATAAGCCGCTTGCAGCTAGTATAATGTTGGAGTCCATTGCAGAAATTCGGAAGCAATGAAGAGGTTCAAATCTGAAATTCAGCATAGGTTTATTAGTGGCATATTATATTCAGCATTGGATGTCTGTTGGCTAATGATAATAGTGTTGATATTAGTGGAAATGCGAAATTAAGTGTGTATTAAGCGAAATTCGTAACGTTCTCTATACCTCAAACAGGTTCGGTATCAATGGATCTCGCTCCGCGTGACGTCACAGCGTGCGCGTCATTAGCTGCATTACCGCAAATTTGCGTCGCGTCGTCCGCAAATGTCAGATAGCGTGACGCGTGCTAACTGAGCACGCACACCCATCGTAGCGCACGCGTTAGTAGGTAGTAGAATTTATATGATTCAGATAGGTACATTTAATTCCAATAATATTTGTCGCCATATTGTGAGAGTTTCTAAGAGAAAAAACGTCATATTGGTCAACATCCGAAGTCTTTTTTTTTATTGGCATTGGCCTTTTTACTAAACGTATGAAATTGAAAAAATATTAAAGAAAGTGGTTCAAGATGATTAAAATAATAAAAAAATATATTTTTTATTTTATACGTTTAGTGAAAGTTTGAAGAGTTTAAGTTTTAAGAAAATGCATTACAGTCTATGGGAAATTTATTTGAATCCTTGAGCTTTTTTACATTGTACCTACTTATTTTGTGTCTGAGGTAAAAACACAACATTGGATATAAAAATAAACATTTTGACTCACCACTCAACTAATCCTGATAAATAATACATCGCTTACAAATCGCTTCTGCCACTTTAAAGGTCTGCGCAGCAGCGAAATGGTCGCACGCGCCGGCCACGCGCCCCGCTCTCCTCATCCGTCTATCTGCTTTATCTAGCAGAAGTATGCGCATGCGTGTGACACTTTGCGGTCAGGGGGTAAGCGCATAAAACTAACACGGCCAGTAATGACCGCTTATGGGCCAAAAAGATCGCCAGCTGAGATACTTGTAATGTTCGGCGCGTTGTATTTGATATATCTGCAGCCACTGTAGGGCTAGCACGTTCTGAATGGAGGCTGAAATCGAATCATTGTGTAGCAGTTTAGCTGTTCTACTTTATTACCTACATTGTTATGCCATTATAATTACAGTACCTAATTTCTATAGCATGTCGTAAAAGGCGGCTAATAGTGTTTTGGGTATTGGGTGTGTGATTGATGTAGGCGACGATCTTGTCACTTTTCCACAATTTTCTAACTAACTTACTTTTTTCCAAATGTTTTTAAGAAACGTTATTGCACCTAGGACTCTGACTACCCCCTTGGAGATTTGGGGCGTGATGATATGTATATTGGTATTAAATATCTGTATCATGAGCAAAAATTTGTCCTAGTCCGAGAATCGAACTCCAGCCTCTTATGTTTGGAATAAGGCTGTCAAAGTTTATCTCAACAGTGGATTAGGAATATGAGTTACTAAGATAACTGAGGGTTTTTAAGACTAACGTATTGTAGTTTTAAGCTACAGGGATTAGAGTTTGAAATTAGCTTTATTTGAATAGCACTCGTGCATTTTTTCCACGTCATATAATTTGCATATAAATCTGTACACTCATTATGACCGTTCCATTGTGCGTTAGTTGCGAGTTAAGTCTCCTAATGTGGTGTTACGACGCAGTTTCTCCCCTAATCTTTATTTTAGTGTTAATGCGGAATCGGGATTATACTCCATTTAGTTTGACGTTCGCCGCACCGCAGAATAAATAAGGATTATTTTAACGACCGGTTAAGTGTCGTGAGAAAGAGTGCGCAAAAATCGAGTGGAGCTGACTGGTATTGGTGGACACGTGCCTGCAAACAGCTTGTACGTATTTTGAGGGTCCAATTGTTTTGGGGACAAAATCGAGTGCTATTTTAGCCAGAATTATTTGGCACGCGGCGTGAAGTATTTTGTACGAATTGAAGGGTCTAATTATTTGTGGTTTAGTTCTACTTCCTATTGGTGTTTCATACTACGTTGTGTGGACTTTTGCGAGGGCGGTTTGTATAGGGTGTAATGTGCCGATACAATATCCAGAATAATGTTGTAATAATCGAAGATTGATCGGTGTGAACATTACACAATAGTTAAAATTAAGTTTATGATTTCGGAAGGAAATGTTTATGATTCATGTGAATTTACTGGTTATACTGTGAATGCTTTTATTATTTTTTTATTAGTCCATATGTACCTAGATTGTGGCATTAACCATAATGCCACAATCTAGTAGATAGTAAATAAATGGATTTTTAGAGCTTAAAATCTCCTTTTGACAAAAATAAACTCTAATAATAATTGGTCTCTTAATCTAAATTACTACAATACTCGATACCGGTGAAATTTTCGCCTTTTTCGTTGTACTATGTAGGCAATTTATGTGTCTGCGACTGCTTACAAGGGTTTCTCAAAACATCCAGATTCAAAAGACCCAGAACTCCAGACACACCCATAACACAGAAAATCAACTAAATGAACCTTACCAATATAAATAGCACTTTGACAAATGCCTAAATGCTTACCCTTAAATAGCCACAACTATCCGTCTTAATTAAAACAGCCGAACATTAAAAAAAATACCTACCGCTCAACATTCAAATCTCAACCATTCATTATTTTTAATGAGCTGGACATTATCTTCGGACCTAGATGTGAATGCGAAATATTAAGCACTCTAGTCCTCTCATCTTACTCGAGGACATTAATCTTAGATCTCACTTATCATTTAATTAGATCCGTGTCGAGCGCTCTTGCGGCTTCAATTTTATTTTATAACGTCATACACACGTCCCTCCCTTGCTAACTGTACTGCAAATATATTTTTTCTGACCGTACATTTACTGTTGATTGTATTATGAATCTTGTACTGTCGGAACAGAGTCGTATTTTGCAGAGCTGGGTGGTGTGTCGGCGCGCCCGGTGTTTCAATGGTGGCGCGCGTCCCTACTGTTATGTCGGTCGTATTCTATTCGCTACTGGCCAGTTGATGTGGCAAATTAGTAGGGTTGTCCAAAGAAGTAATTTTGGTAAAGATTTTAGGAGGCTTAATTTTTTTGACTTTGTACGGTTTGTTCCAAACTTGTGGGGGCTAAATAAAGAAAAATGAATGAATCGTAATTTGGACTGGATAAAAAGATGGGATAGGTTTCGAGATATTTTTTTTTAAAGAAGTGATTTGCCTTATTGACTTATCTATTTTGGTTGGTGTTAAAACACTATTGCTTTAGGGGTTCTGTGCGGGGAAGTTAGGGGAATGTAGCGCAATACTGAGCGAAGACCATTTTGGAACCTACCCTTTTTGTGTTTGAGAAGTTCCTATTTTCTGTAAATTGTATTGTTATTCATTTATTTCGTGTTCACATGTATTTTTTGTAACAAATATTTTTTTTTTCTTTCTTTCTTTCTTTAAATAGATTTTGTTTAATATATGACACACTTTTGCAACTTAAAATATACTATGAAATTATTCCCTTTTTTCGCGAATTATTTTTAAAAATCGTATTGTAAAAAATGTGAGGTAAAGATAATGATGAGTATAATAAAATGCTGTAAAATTTAGGGCTTATTAAATTCGAAAGTTTTCATTGTACTATTTTATTGTAAATCTTTTGCCTACCCTGCTAGGGAAATGTCGTGAAGCTAGGTTAGTTAGTTAGGTAGGTAGCTAACCTAGTTAGAAATCTTCTCAATTAGATTTTACATTATGCTATTAAATACAATGCAAGCTTTAGAATGCTAATAGTGGTCAGAGGGTAGGCTACACTCTCTGTGGAATTTTCTTGTGTTAAGCATTAGAATTTCGTTTTGAGCGGACGAAACGTACTTTTGACACCCCTACGCGGATGAGCCAAAAATGCATTATGTCTTGCGCAACCCCGCCGGATATTAAGCCCCAAACTTAATCACGTCCCTCTCGGTTTACAATATTAAGCGACCGAAAAAACTGTACAACTCATTACCCGCCAAGGATTCCCACGAACGAGCTCTTTCTTTCGTTCTTTCATTCTTTATTGCGATTAGTCGCGTGAAGTAACGCGTTCACGCCGCATAATTTATAATTGTAATTCGTTCGAACGAATAGGTGCCCTATTCTTGAATTGGTGCAGCAAAAAAGCGAATTAAATATGTCTATAGAATTATTGTGCAATCATATTTGTGCTCATGCATTTTGCTTCCTTCATTACATTCAGAGTTTCCTTCATTTGAAATAATATTTAAATATATGATGCTCTATATGTGTAGATAGTTTTTTTGCAAATTATTATGAGCAATATTAGTTTTCATGTGAATTATTAAGACCATATTTGTGCAGAATCTTCGAAGGTACTGTAAGGTACTTTCCAGATTTATAACGCCTTATGCAATGTCTTAGAAAGTTGAGGACGTTGATATTTACTACCAATAGGCGACTCGCTTGCCCGTTAATCTACCCCTAATTAATAATACCTTACTATCCAAAACACTATCGCCTATGGTTCCAAATCAGATAAGTAAAAAAGGCGTAAAAGCTTTTTAATCGCGCCAAAAAGCGGCGGTTAAAATTAAATAACAATTTCGGGCCACTGATGGCCAACTGGCGCAAAATGGAAAAATTACGCGACGTAAAAAAGGAGACTTTAAACTGTGTTTAAATTTGCATCAGCGAGGTTGTGATGCAGATGAGTGACGTCACGTGTGGCCCCCCTCGCTAATTGACACCCTCGCGGCGCCCGACTTGTGTAGGTGGAGTTTTTGATCATTTTTATTGGATGCAAGGAAAGAGGTACGCACAGTCTATGATTAGGTATGTCGCTTAGATCTTTTTTGGTACCACTATCACTATAGTAACATCACTTTATTTTAATTATTATTCAGTAGTATGTACATAGTACCTACATATAGCTAATTAGTTTCCAATGAATCAAGTTTCTTTCTAAAAAGGAACGATGATACTGGATCTAGAGGTTTATAAAGACAGTAGCGATGAGTAATTGTTCTATGTTTGGTGGTGGGCTTACAATAATATGTCGTATTGTTAATATTTAACATCCAAGGAAAATATAATGTGTCAAAAACTATAAAAGGTATGCTTAAATAAAGGTACGGCAAGTGATATGCGGGTTTTGAAGTATGGAAGTGTTTGTTTAAGTTCTACTTAATATTAAGGTAGCACACCAATAATGAAGGCAACTCATTCCAAAGACTAAGGGTCTCGTGAAATCACAATAGCGCGATCTGTTCAGTCCCAAATATTTATCTTCAGTAACAGACCGCACGCGTATTTTATCAAACTGTTCTCAAAACTAACAGAAACGATTCCATTCAAAAATAACAGCGAGGAACAGGCATGGGCGCGGGGTGTCGACCGGGGCAATTTATTTCGCTTTATTTTGTACAGCTGAAGTAACAATTGTCAATATTGTACTTGTGAGCAGAAACTGCCTACCGCCGGACGCACGTAGGTTAGTTTTTCTCCCTTTCGAAATATCGCCGTTGACGGAAAAAGGTACAATTTTACGCTACAGTAGGTTTTGGCCTTAGTTTTTACGTTGCTCTGTTACGGCCACCGAAGAGTTACGCCTAATTACGTTTATTGGTAAAAAACTGGCGGTTATTAATTTGATTGTTGTACACATGACTGGCTATTGATGTGTGATATTTCCAAGAAATTAACAATTGTTTAACTTGCATTAATAAACATTATTTTTTATGGATCAGCATTACCTACGCTTACAAGAAATTTATGAACAATTTAGTATAATTCCTAAAGATGGTTTGTAACAATGTATTAACGAAAGTAAATTATTAACTAATTTCCAACTTTACATTTTGATTTTAAATTGCTTCGTAGACATTCACTGTGCTAAACCATACCGTCACATATGTTTATATACAAGTTTAGTTAACGTAAAAATAAAAACAAACAAACATAACATCACGCCCATGATCCCCGAATAAATAAATAATTCCAATTTAAAAAGAATTCCAAAACAGACAGTGTCATCATTTATCGTACCTAGGCAAAATCTTTAAAGTCTTTTCAGCCGGTAATAACAATGCATTGCAAATACACAGTATTGCAAATCTGGGACGTATCTAATCAGAGAAACGTACTGGAGTCGTTTGCAAATCAATTAAAATGACCACTATAATCGTAACACGGTGTCATTGGACATAACGATTGTCGCAAAAAGGCGGCAATATCTCAACTTTCCAAGAGATCGTGCAAATCTAATCGCTCAGAGGAAACGTGACAAATCTCGAAATTATCTATGCGGCTTAAAATAACGAGGTCTGGGGCCCTACCATGTTGCCATGGGAAATGTAAACACGGGGGTAGTCGGCCATTATGTCTATGCTAATCCACAAATTAGTCGATAAACGGTCGAGTGACAGAAAAATATGGTTCGTTCTTCCTGCCACAAAGAAGCGATTAAAAACTGTATGGGAGTAATTTAATTCTGATTAATATGGGGTTCGACGTTAGTGATCTATAGAAGACAGTTTATGTCAAATGAATGACGCATGGGAAAGTTAGCTATTTCTATATTCAATTTCGTACGAGTTCAAATATTTTTGTTTAAAAATGTTAAAGTATGTATCTCAAAGTTATTTACATTACATAATATTTAATAACATTATGAAGTATATGCAATAATGAATAGTGTATGGTCAAATAAATAAATGAAATGATATTATTTACACACATAATAGGGTCTGTTGTAACGACCATAATTTAATCCACTATTAAATTCCACAATTCAAATCATTTTCATTACCTAATGACGTCACACCGTCCGAAACAAACCCAAAACGCGGATCGACATCAAAAAGGACAAATGAAGTTAACCCTCCACCGGGGACCCAATCGGCCATTCAGCACGCGGCGCAGCCATAAAATTAAATAAATCCGTTATTTTTCAGGCTGAGGAGCGCGGTCAATCGGCCGGTGCGATAACGGCCCGCATTTGTAAAGATTTCGCAGGACCGCGCCCGCGCCGGCACTCGCCGAACTAGTGGCCATACGTTTATGTAGACTTAGGAATCGGGATCAGGAACAGAGAAAATGTCTCGTATCTCGAATATGTCTCGTACTGAACTTAATTATATTAGTAGTTGTTTGGGTACTTTTTCAATATAGACCTCCATAGGTACCAACTCGATTTTTGGCTCAATGTAGTTCAAAGAGGTTATTTCTTCATAGACTCTGCCTTCGGGGATTGCAGGAGTTATGATCTATTTGTACGTAATGTTTGGGTATGCCATGGACGACTTTAAGGACGATAAGTGCACTTAATGACAAAGTTCGCTTAACTTGATGTCTTAAAATTACTGTTATTTAAAAAAAATCTGATCTACCCATAAAATTATTGTAATAAAGGCATTTCTGAAATCTGAACTGAGATAAAATTATATTAAACATGAGTGCACACATGTACTGATTGTGTTATATGGCACTCCGTTCTCTCTAACTACCCCATTGGTAAATTGGCGTAAATTTAGTTTGTTTAGGGCAATACATTAGGCTTGCCATGCCAATACATTGCTTTTTATTAGAGCAAAACAATATGTTCAAACTGCACACTTGCATTATACAGTGGACACCTCTAGTACCGCCGATGTCTGCGGCGGTCATCAGGCACGCACTGCGACGGCTAAGCCGCGAATAAATGAAAATTGATTTTAAGATTGCGCCGCCCGCGCGTTGACAAATAACTCGGCTTAGCCTCGGCCTCGGCCTACGAGCCTCGGCATATACTCGGACTCCGGCCTGCCATTTGTGTGTTCATATTGATCTCGGTTTGTTCCTTCGATGTTGACTTTCGCGCAAATAAATAAGGGTTTCTTGTAATGGCGTGTGCTTTATGGAAAGTACTTGGAGAAATAGAATTGGGACGTTGCAATTGCAAAGAAAGTTCTAAATTGGGAACCTCCATCAATACTGATTGATAAGGGTTGTCATATCGGATGTTTTTAAGGATAGAGCTATTTTTAGGTTAGACCTTTTTTTGGATTCTCGGTCTAAAGTTAGGATTTAGGAATAATTACTTTCCATATTGCTCAGAGACTTACAAATAATGTGCCAAATTCTGGCCTAACATTTTGATTTTGAGGTAAAAGGCGATTAATGGTGTTATAATTATGTAGGCGACGAGTCAAGACTCTTGTCTCAATTTTATTATTGGCTAAAAGGAATTAAAGTAGATTGCTGCTCCTTGGATTCTACCTAGCCCCATCGGGGGTTGAAAATGGATGCCATCCTCAAATGGGTAACATCTAAATACTTCTGCTTCTTACGCTCCCAGCAACCCCAGCGACACCACCGTCCCTGTAATCTGCTGACTTCGTAGCTCGTTATATTTTAATCAGAGGTTAATCTCGTAGAAACTGCTCGGTTACCTAACCCGGTCCGGTCCGCGCCAATAAGTTCACGGCCGATCCGCACGCGCGCTTATCGAGTTGCACTCGGTTTTTTGCTTGAGCCTATGGCAACAGACGCCTAAATTGAGAGATGAGGTGTCCAAAAATTGGTGAAATATAATTTTTACTAGTATTTACCGCTTTGTGTTGTTAAAAATGAGGCAAAATAATGCAAAAAATGGCCTAGCTGCGTCTCGGCCAGGCATTGTAGTTATTTTCTTTATAAACTTTATTTAAATCTGAAAGCTAAGAGTAATTGCTCAGACAATTATATTTTTTCTAAACACATTAATTATGTACAGGTATGCTTGCGCTATCCATAGCGGATACTAGGCAATGCAAAAAACATAATTTAGGTTTATAAATATCCGTGACCCCTATATTCGTGATAGCAACATTTGACTTTGGTTTCGTGACCAGGTTCTTGGTCGAGTGGCTAAAACCATTTGACCAAGTTACTTGTTAACATAATTATGTTTTGTATTTGATCTTTGATATTATTATGTACTTACCTATAAATTGCTGGCTTTTCTGCTTAGACAGAAAATACTGATTAGAATTCAAAAGTTGAGGGACCAAATCTTTAGGTCGGTATAAAATTTATAATCAGACTAATGGCCAACAAATTTTAAATTCATATTTATTATATATAATTGGATACTCACTGATATTTTAAATTCTATGTAGGATTAAATGATAAGGTTTATACTTACCTATACATTAGACACTCAGTGTTGTTCTATTTACTTACTTTTAGAAATTGTCAGCCTGATAAAATCAGATTCTCTCTTGCTCATTGCAGTATAATTACCTAAGTCAAAACGTATGATATGACCACAATTAAAATTTATTGAATCGATTTTTTCAAATTAAAGCTTTTATCCCACTAACCCTGATAAGTGCAGTCACCCTATGAATTATTTTACACTCAAATGAACCGTTTTATCGCAATAAGTTCGCTGGTGATAATTTTCTGTTGACCTCGTTTTTTAATTGCTAGATTTTTTATTTGACGATAATTAGGCTTTCGATTCAGACCATGGCAACTCATTGTCTATGGTTCGTGATCAATGCATGCTTTGTGATCTGACGAATTGCAGATTGTGCGAATGAGGAGTACATGGATTCATTATTCGGGGTTTGGTATACATGGTGCGTGACATCAGTATTGTGAAGCGTATCACACATACATACATAATTTAGATTAGACAGAAAACCTAGATAGTAATTAGATTTTCAGATATTAAAAATGTTTTTTAGTTCAAGCTTTAGCTAACAACTAATTTTGTAAGAATATTTTAGAAACATTATTATTACACACTTTCGTAAAGGCGTATATTTCAGGCAATATAAATAAAAAGATTACAACTATCCAGGTAAAGATATAATTTACTTATAATTTCAGTCTATATTTAGACGCATACCTAGTATTTCTAAGGTAAACTTACTGGAAAGCTCTGAGTGAAAAGGCGCCGTAAGTCCGCGACGAGAGAGATAAACAGTTAAACGAATCCATAATTATTCCGACAATAATTTCCGAATCGCTAGGTCCTTAAGATAATAGAAGCAGTGAATTAGAGCTTGGCCGATTCCGGTGTGGTGTTTAAAGGGGCGTTCAAGGAAACTGATTATAGTATGCTTTTGTAAAATTCAGAATTCGCTTTTAGTCTCTTTGCCCCTATTTGTTTTTATTAATGTTAGAATTTTTTAGTAAAACGAAAACTAACATTTAAAGTTACGTTTCGGAAGACGTAACATAGGTCAGAGACCTTAGCTACGACACCAAATATCTACTGCGAGTTTGAATCTCTTTAGAGGCAAACCTTTGTGTCATGTATACCGACATGTGCACTCGAATGATGGATGTTCATAAAAATATATCAAATTAAGTATATGTCTATCTGTTACCCTGTATCTAAGTGCAAGCTCATTATGCTTAGCTTAGGCGTTTGGGTTGGGTATTGGTGTGCAAGTCTGAGCAACAATAGTTAAGTTGTAGGTAGACTATGTGGTAGCATATACTAAATTATTAGAATTAAAAAAAATATATAAATGTTCTATATTCTAGCCTATCTCGAGAAAAACATTAAACCCTTCTTGTGGCGCTAGCCGGACTTCCTCTAAATACCTTAGATTACCTTGTAAAAGCGCCGCTTGCTTGTATTTACCTAGTATCGAAAATCACAGTTGAATCGCAACCCCGTCACGTGATACCACTCGCGTGAGAGCCTTAAGCCGTCATTAGCACACTTTGTTAACTGGCGAAAGGTGCCTCAGTTTAATTTATGCAAATTCCCGTTTTGTTGTTTTCTTCGCGCGACGAGGAGGGGGCGACAAGAGCTCGTAAACTTTAACCGTATTTAGAATAATTGTTATTTTTTTTAACACGCCTTTATTTATTGTGACTGTTTTTGAATTGTACTAACTGTATTCAAATTGGCATGACGTGCTAGAAAATTAGGTTGTATTAAACGCAGTTGCATAAACGATGCGTTTTTTTTAATGACTCGTATTGTATAATGACAATCGATTAAATTTGTTACAGAACGTTCTGAGAGTGAAAAGATGTCGAACAATTCCTTGTAGTTTACCTACTGAAAGTTATTAGATATTTGTTATATTTTACTGCATTCAACAAATAGCAACACGTAATTAAAAATGTCTAAGAATGTTATGGTATAACCAAAATTTTCCTAATGTTGGTCTTTTATTTTAGGTTGATAAATGCGAATAATTCAAACTCATGATTGTATTGTCTGAATTCGTGTCGTACCTATAGGTATTCTGATCAAATTAAATGCCAACGCTAGCAAAATCAATTAAAGCGTCACAATAGAGTAACTCCCTTGACTGAAGAATGAGCTCCAACAAAAAAGTTAAACGCTCTATTACCATCAATCAGTAGCATCGGTAATAGTGTTCAAGACAAATCGTCATTCCCTTGCAGGGCTCAGAGCCGTCCTCACAATGCCACAATTGCTCACGGCCCACAATCGCATCACAAAGACCTGGCTACCTCACAATAGTCCGTTTATCCTCACAACGGTCAGCCCCGGTCCCGAGCCGAAAAACTTGAGGAAACAACCCGATAAGAGTGATTAATTGGTTTAAGTCGAATTCAATGAAAGCGGTACGGTACGCCGATTTTTTTCGAGGATAAGACGACTTAAATCGTTTGGTGGTGATAAATACGGGTTTTACCGACTTTTGTGGATCAATCGTTCGTGATTAGAGAAATTGAAAAAAAATTATTTGGCAAATATAAGGCACATAGCTACGGTGATAGCTACGGCTCTTTATTTTTGAAAAAGAGTAAATATTGTATTATAAGGTCATCTACCTTATCTATAGCTGGTAAATTTCTTAAGTCCGGCTTATATTTAAAGCAATATATTTTTTTTATAAAAGCAGAATAGATAATTCTTATAATGATAAATGAATGAATGAGTATTAATTAATTCAACCCTTTACAGCACAAGGAAGTAAGTAACTTGTGTATTCTAAAGGAAGCATTCAACATCAATCTATTATTAAAACTCAATAAGGTAAGAAAAGAGCGAGTGTTTTGAATTAAATTTATAAAGACACGCATTAAACACAAACAGGTTCTGTCTGTAGTGACACTAGGAGAAAATGAAAATTGTACTCTATTCATTGGATTCAAAATGAATTGAAGGGGTCGACGGAACGATTTAGAAAAGCACAGGATTTTGAACTTTAAGACAAGTCGTAAAATCGTGATGTTTTACCTTACAAGGAAGCACGGTCGAGACATGAGTCCCTTACGCAACCCTTCTGGTATTGGGATCTAAGTAGCCAAGGCGCTGAAAACAGAGTAAACCCGACGCACAGTATACATTACATACAGTAGTATGTAATTAATACACACAATTTTAACATATGTCGCTGTTTTTTACATATGTTTATGAATAAAATAATAGTAAACATCCCCGCGATACCTATTATATACGGCAATATTTTAAATAACAAAAGTCTTTATTTATATATAAATACAAGAAATTTCGTCGTGTTTTTTATTTTATAACCAGAACTACACCAATACTAGACCTTAACCCGGAACGATATTGAAAAAGTTTATGGCATTAGTATATTTTGTAGAATAAGATAATAATTTATACTTAAATTTTATACGAGATAAGATACTCGGTAAATGTACCTCATTTGTATCTAATGCTTAATGTGATAGGGCGCGGATTTAAAAAAAAATATGTTTTTTACTAATAAAATTTCTTAATAACTATAGAATACCTGTAGAATAGAATCAATTACGAATAGTTCTTATACTAAGTATATGTTTTGTAGCTCGAATACTTTATGTCAAAGTCAAAGTCAAAAAATTTTTTTTTATATAGGTTTCAAAGAAACACTTATAAATCGTCAAAAACAGTTAAAGAGATATGATTCTACCACCGGTTCGGAATGTTGCATCTACCGAGAAGAATCCGGCAAGAAATGTTCAAATGTTTTGTACCATATTACATTTCCGTAGATTTTTATATCGCATCAAAAGTAAAAAAAGTAATAATTTTAGTTAATTTTATGCACTTCCGTGCAAAGTTGATATAAAAGGGGCTTAGGCAGAGTCGCTTCACTGTTACCAACTCCATTGTGGCTAAGATGATTTGTGAGCGAACATGTCTCGAGTTACATGCCGATAAATTAAACGGGCATAGAAAATAAATGCGTCAATGTAGGCCGGGCGAGTAGTGATGCGCTTGTGATTTATCGATAGGTGTCGCGAGTGCGTATGTAACGTGTTAGCGCTCGTATGACGAGCTACATGGTACGATGATCTATGAATTCGATGTAATGTCATGGGGCTTGATTAAATTACGCTTGATTAAACGCGTTGTGTACGCTTCATTTATGAAGTTTAATCTTTAAGTTAATCGAGAATGTTGTGTACAACAAGAGTATTCAAAGTCAAGAATGGAATTTATCTCTCTAAATTTTTATGCGGTTGTAAGTCAAAATTATGTCTCTCTATACATGTAACAAATAAGTAGAAATCATAAACAGGTCGAATTGTTCAGTTATGAAGAATACTATAACTGGATTTCCCTAAATATTTTAAAATACGTATCTACTTGACAATATACATTTGTGTATGCAATAACTTGGATTAATGACCAGAAACTATGTATTTTTCAATGCACAGTAAAAAATATATTTTAATGAAATATATATTTATGCATATTTTTTTTATATTTGAATTACACTTGGAAAGTACAAGGCTTATATATTGTATTACTTCGTCGTTACTTCCCAACTACATTATCACCATAAGTGCATCGATAAAATATTCGTCGACTACGTTTAGAATAAAAAACGACATCCTTGTTTTTTGCGGAGCCTGTGTTGAATGGATCGCAAATTGATATAGAAACGCAAGGCATTCCCTTCGATTTATTTAGGAATTTTTGTTTATTCATGTCATGCTGGTGGCGTTAAATTGTACCATTCTCGCGAGGTGCTGAATCAATGGGGGTATTGTTCCATTTATCAGCGTGCTTGTTGCGGGCTCCCTATGTGATTGAGACCTGTTCCTGCCTGGAACGGTCACATCAGGCAAATATACTATGTTAGTGACTAGTTGGTTTTATTGCAATGTTAGTCTAAGCTCGCATAAAAAATTTAAGGATTACTAAACGTAATAATGCTACTTATTTCCATTCATCCATCCATGAAATCCAATGTCTTTATCTATATTTAAAATAAAGCAAACTTTTTATTACTGTTATTTGTTTTATGGAATCATATCAAGTTAATCACGTTAGCGTAACAGTAAAGTTAATTTAATAACAAACTAATATAAACGTTTTTCACTAGCTTAATATTATCATGTTTAATTATATTATCAGAGGATTTACCAACGTTCTAAGTAAGGTGTTATTGGACGTTTTTTATCTTATTTCTTATAGAAATCATAAGATTAACGACTTATACATATACTTACCTAATATATTATTAGATTTTAGGTAAATATGCCAATCCGCCACCGTTAATTATGGTATTCACTTCTATTTATATTCACTGACTTTCCAGACCACCATTAAACGCCACTAAACCTTGTATTTTTTTACGTCTAACTCAAATGTCAGCCAACGAATAATATGTAGAGAATTGAAATTAAGTTTTTTTTCAATAAATCGCATTACGCACGTAATATTCCTTCATTGTACTGCTGTATAATACTGTGCAGTCTTATATTGACGACAGGGGGTCCCTCAAGTCGGTGTCTTGTTATCCATCTTTTCTTGTGCCACTGCTCTATTGAATCAATTAAGCGTCTGAAAGGGTTGCTATAAAGCATGATTCATTGCCTGCTCCCATAATAGTTTTTAATTAATATTTTAAAGGGGTTTCGTGGCTACGATAAGGTACTTGATATGGTGATAAAATAAACGAATGGAAGTTTAAAATTGTAGCGTAGCTCAGCCATAACATAATGCACAAATTTATATTAATAATAGTTCTTTATTTATTCACAGGATTTGCATAGATATTACGCGTAACATGTTCAAATTAGATGAGGACCTTATATTGACCTTTTACTATTAGGTATTAATCAGAAAACGAGTATTAAGTGTACCTATAATATTTATTGTAGGTACGTTATTTAACAGTTAACTTACAAAATGAGCTACTCATGTCTTTTTAAAATATTTAGTAATATTTCACACAAGTCTTAAAATAATTTAAAACAAGTGTTATTTACTTTATTTAAATTTTTTCATGTCTTGAATAAAGTCTTTGGTGTGAAATCGGTAAGCATTGTATTCTATTGTATTGTTGTGCTGGAGCCCTCGCCGCCGGCCGGTACAAGCGCAATGAATGAGGTGTCGCCAACTGGTTTTATCAATGATGGATGACCCATTGTCCATTACGATGCATTTTTAATTACACAATGTAGGCAAAATGCATGTGATTAGTTCATTCCTCGCATAACCAATAAGCTCTGTTTGTTATTATGTATACAACTGTGATGGAAGTTACTTGTCATTTTCATGACATTATTTGTTGGTTATTATGTATGTAGTTAAAAATTATAGTCTTATGTAAGTACTCTAATTAGACAGAAACAATCATTGTCAAGAAACTTTTTAACGACAATGTATTATTCAGTTAATTAATCATAGGCGCGTAATATTATATATATTTTGTATAAAAAAAATCTAATTCAAATGTTCAAAATATGCACGATAGATTTATTTATTGTTCTCCTGGTGAGAAGATTCATCAGAATCAGGATCATTCAGAATCTCTTGGTATTGCGGGGTAATAGACGCATCATTTAGTTTTTACCATAATGTCTTAAATTTTGTCAATTTATGGTTTAAATACAGTTATAGTGATTTGGAACGTGAAATGTTTGTATTGCCGTGAAATGGCTGCCCACAGGCAAAAATATCAAAACGCGACGTAAACGCATCGTCCAAAATCACCCACCCGATTGTAATTTGATTCAGTATCGTTTTTATTTAGGCCTAAATGCAATAGCGCACAGAATCTGCCCACTTACAGAGTTAAGCGTCGTTCTAACAGCGAAAGGTCGTAAAAGCGCGGCCGCGCGAAAAGCTCCGCAACGCGCGAGCTTACGGGAAAAGGAAAGCGCACCCCGCCTCGCGGCGGCTGCCTCTCGCTCCGGCTCATTCGTGACCGAGCGGTCGACGCGAGCGCACGTCTGCGTCGCTCCCACACGCGTCCGCACGCGATCGCGAATAAAACTTTTCAGTGCTGTGACAATACACGCCGACACCATAAAATGAACACAACAGTTTCCATGTGCTGTGAATATTTCGTGTAACAGACTAATCGGGCATAAGTGTGCTGAAGAGGCTAATTACGAGTTGCTAAGCTAATTGGCGGGGCCGGCGTTTCATGAAGGTGAGCCGACTTTTATTTCCGTTCGGCAATCCCTCTAATTGCGTCAATTAGTGTAATGCGGCGACAGCTTTGAAGAGTCCGCTTAATGATCTCTACAGCGGCGGTGGCACGACTCTTCGTAAACTATTGGAACTCGCTGCCACGCGGAGTTAGGTTTTAAAATAATTGGTTCGTTATTTTTGCAACATGTGCTCATCGGTTTTATTTAGATGGAATTCAATACTAAAAGAAGAAAAGGACTCGCTTCCTTTCCTAATATTTTATATTGCGTGCATAGTAAAGTTTGCATAACTTATAAAACTTTTTGCACGTAAGTTCAAGATTTGGATATAACATATTAAAAACCAAAATTACTTTAGAAAATGAGCTGAAATTTATTAGTATTTCTTACGATATTTTATTTCCTAACTTTTGAAAAATTAACATTCATTCTAAAAGTTTGAAATAACTTTGCTTCGTTAGCTTATCCCAATTTATGGCGAAAAAATGCTCTTATGACATACATAAAGTAATCAATAACAATAAATAACTTAAAGTATAAGCTATTTTTTGACCTAATGACATTTTGACCCACATTTTATGGTGCGCTAAGTTTCGCTGGTTTATGCAACCAGTGAAATAGTTCTATTACTAAATAAACAAAAAACATTTTGTACAGAGAATGTCAAACATTTAAACCAGTCGTCTTTTCAGCAATCATCACTTAAAGTAAACAAATAAAATATTTTTGTAAATTAGTATGAAATATGTAGTCAATAAAATTAATTAAAGTCCAAACAACAATTATTACATCTGTAGTAATCATAAAAGCATTGTATAATTTTCACGTGGCTATAAAATTAAAATTAATTAACAATCGCATTTATAATTTAGTTTTTACTTACACGATAATTAACTATATACTATTTTATTATCATAATAACTATAAACCTGACAATTAAAATCTAATAATGATAAATTTGTATTTATTTTAAATTAAGTAACATTTCTAAATTAAGAATGAATTCAAATAATTACGTTTGAATTGTAATTGTTTATAACTAGTTTTGTGATGAAATTTTATTGTTGCAGTAAAATCATAGTTGCATTTATCTCTACATAGTTGATACAAAAATGCTACGTATATTAAAATGGTAAACATGAGAACTATGAAACAATTCCACAACCTTCAAATCAGGTTTGAATTGGCAGGAAACTCTTGATATTCAAAGAAAATAAATATTCCTTTATTACATACGACATTATATCATCAAACATGTGTATACTTTTACTTGATTTTATAATTAACATGCATTTTGCATGATCATCCCTATCGGGAGTTATTGCATAGCTTAGAACTATGCGCAAACTAAAATGTACCTACAAATAATTTCTTAAATCTAATAAGCCGATTGTGACATGTGACCATATTCTTTGCTAGTTAATAAGACCAATTAAGTCATTTTCATAAATACGAATTAAACTCTTTAGTCATATTTATTGACATTATTTATTGTTCGTATTATAAACTGTGCAATTTTAATTTATATAATTTACGACGATTGCCAATTAGTCAAAGTTAATATATTACTGTAAGAAATATATTTACAATAGTCGTTGTTGTTGTGGTATTAACATATATTTATTATTTAGACATCGAGTGGCACCGAGTATTCAGAGCATTATCTACTAATTTAACGCTTCTTGCTATACCAACATACCTATTATCAAGCGAGCAAAACAACTCGGTGTCTTTTTTAGGTGGATATGAATTTCTAAGGTTATCTTTGTGGGTGTAAGTGATTAAAAAAAATATATCTGCTTGTGACCCGTTAAACCTCACGTATTCTAACCGCAATAAAAGCGTAGCTTTAATTAGCTGACGAGCTAATTATATCTTAATTGTTGCAATGTCCTATATATTTGCTTATCAATTTGTGGGTCACAATTTTAAATAGGATTTGAGGTATGCACAGGAGCATTTTAGCGTTTAATTGAATAAAATTAGTAAAGATATTATATTATAATATATATTTATATGAAAAAGGCACTAGGACATTGATTGACACAAATTATAATGTCAATTTCGCGAAGAATCCGCATTATTGTTTAATAATATTTATTCTTGTATACCATCAGCGAGAAAAAATAATTTACATCAAGAAATCTAATCTATGTCGAATTAGGTACAGTTAAAAAATACTGGTAAATACCAAAACGATTACTTACCTTAATATTTCACTACATCTCAACTACAAAACGCAATTTTGTTTACAACTTTATTATTTTTCGAATTGCTTTTAGATACCGATGTCTTGATATAGTTTTGTATAAGAATATTCTTTTATTTCTGAAAGCCATTCCACTAATGGACAAATAATTTAAATTTTAAATTTAAATAAAATTTAAATATCAGGCATACATTGATCTGACTCTGAGGTAAGTAGCTTAAGCACTTGTGTTACGAATATCAGAAACAACAGTGGTACGTATTACAAATATATACTTAAATATTAGATATTGACACCCAGAGACAGAACAAACACAAGTATTCATCATATGAATATTTGTCCTGGGTGGGGATCGAACCTACAACTCTTGGCGCATGGGGCAGGGTCTCTTCTCCAGATCAATTCGGCAAATGCCAATCACCTATTCTCACTCAATGATTAATGAAAGTGTAAAATAGAAAAAAAATCATTTTGTGTTAATTCCAGATGTGATGATGATGAAAATTCAGTCGAATTGAGAACCTCCTCCTTTTTTTAAGTCGGTTAATAAAAATAGAGTATTCTAGTCAAACAGTAATTACCAAAAGAACAATAAAGATTATAAGAAATTAACAAAAAATATTAGGTATTCAGTAAATACATGATAAATATTCAATGGATTAATACTAATTTATCCGATGAGCGAAATGACCAACGCGTAGGTATCATTTAGATCTGTGAGAGGAACATGGCCTGGTATTAACCCCCCTGGTATTAAATAAGTAATAAATAAGAGGTATATCAAAATGATCATTTATTCACAAAGATTACCCTGCACACACCGCATGTTTTTGTTGTCGCATAAAAAAGCGTAACTATAGTTAGCGAGAGACAGAGCGACATGGTTGTCCCAAAAGCCAATTAGAATCCCGTATCCGGCTTGTTTATTCTCTAATTAGCAAGAGCCTCATTAGAACTCACTACACGGAGAACTGCAGCAATGCTTCATTCGCTTTAATTATAAACACTGTTTCTTCTGTACTTATAATTACTGGGCACAATTAATGGACAACATTTTATTGTTTATCTCAAGCATAATGAGTGCTTATGCGATTCGGATTAACGACCGATCCAATTATATTCGTTTTTGGACGATATGGTTCATTATAACTGACGTTCACCTTATTACTCTTTCAGTCTATTTATAGGTGCCCGGAATATTATCGTTAATGCCAAAAAAAATAATAACGGCTTATTCTGGTATTGCATTGTTTGTTTCATCAACTTTTTAATAAGTAGGTATTTGTTCTACGGGTTTATGGTCCTATTAATGTAACGATGGCATAAAAAGGTACTGATATATTTTCTATTTTAAAGTTATAAAAATATCAAAGAAATAATGTCATATAAAAGCAAGAAGTAAGAAACAGACATGTTTATTTTCGTTCGCCTAACAATATATAAGAGTGACTATTAAAACAAAATAATACTACGGATTATAAAAATAATTCTTTAAGTAAAAAAAATGTTAAAGCATTTGTTTCATTGTAATCCCAATTTTGTTGATATACTTATAATAAGTACGTAGGTCATCAGCAAATCCCATATTGATGTGTGCGTAACACGTATTTTGGTATAAGTCCACACTATAAGCCGGTATGCATTTCCATTAGGTAATTAACTTCGGTTAATTAATAAACAGGCTATATAGTCCAAGAAAATAACCCTTTAAATACGAATTTGAGGTAAATACTTGAATTTTGGATATAAGTTACTTTGAAAGATTTAAAAACGAACTGTGAAAGTTTTTTGTAAAATCACCCCCGAGAACATTTGAAAAAAAAATAAAAAGTATTTGTTTTTGAAATTTTGGGAAAACGGTAAGTAGTAGAAAAAAAAGGTATAAATAAAAGTTGTAGAGCATCAGATTTTATAAGGAAATGCCCTGTTTATGTTTTCGCTAGTATTAAAATTATCCGAGATAGGGCGGTTAGAAGCTTGAGGATGATAGTAATAGTCCGGTCAGTTTTCCATTTTGATCTTAAAGGATAGGACCAACGGGAAAATTTGTGTGTGTACTAGATATTTAACAATCCAGAAATTCAGGTCTCTGACACATCAGGTTAGCTAAAAAAAAAAAAGCGCGGAAGATCGAAAAAGGCAAATAACTCATGAGTAGTGCAAAATATTGAAAAATGCTGAAGGTAAAAGTTATAGATAATTGAATTTCCTACAAAAATGGTATCTGCATATTTTTTCATAAGTGCGATACTTTTCGCAAAAAAACACGCCTAAGTGTAAAATTATTTAAAAATGTTTTTTATCTTTCAAGTTTTTCTCAATAAAAAATAATGCGTATAGCTACATTATTAAGTCTATTTTTCAATAATAAGCAGCACTTTAAAAAATATTTTTTCCTTACTAAGATGATTTTTTTTTCTCATCTAGACGGGTTTTTAATGCAGAATTAAATCCTTTGATTCATGCGAAATCCGTCTACTTAGTACCTGTAATATATTAACTTTCACTGAATAAAGAGAAATGATCAGTAGTGACTGCCTGACCGAGTCAGGATTTCTTGCCAAAACCGAAACCGAAACCGAACATTAGGCAGCTCTCTTAGTTTTGGCTTAGGTTGACATAGCATGTTGAAATGAAGTGTATCTATACAAGCTTTTATGTCTATCTGTAATAGTGAGATTAGAAAAAAAATATTGGTTACGTTTTCTTTCTTTTGTTCAAATAAATTTGAATGACAAATACAGCGCGTTAAAGTTCCCTGTGACGTCACTTGTTCCGTAAATGCGCCGCGCTCCAGATTTTTGAAGCGCTGTATCTTTGTAATTTTCTAAGTATTCGATAAAGCAAAAAATACGTATTCAATATTTTGATAATTTTACTTACGAATCAAAACAAATATTTCAGTCAAGTAAACAGGAGGAATCATCAAAAGCAAAAAAAGGCCAAAGAACCCTTCACAGTTTAATATTTTATCAAGAACAAAAGCCTAGAAATCCAACTCACTGAACAAGTTCCTTAGCTAGACAAACTCATCGACCAAACGGATATAAACGGATATACTGAGGAACCTCTTAATAACAGTAATTAATAAAATTATAATAGAGTAATGCCAGCTTATACTGTTGCTTCTTGGAACGTCAATAGCCTGGTCGTTTATGTTATTATGTTGAAATTCTACTCCCATAGCATAACATTGATGTACTGCTTGTCTCTGAAGCACAACTAATATTCAATCACATAAGTGCTTTATTGAAGCCTATGTAAATAAAGATAAGTTCAACAGCATTACAATCAAGGACTATCACATTTACTCAATCCAGACGGGACTGCTCATGCAGGAACTGCTGTGATTGGGAAAAGAAATATAAACCATAAAATACTACCAAAATATAAAACAGTACATCTGCAGGTAACATCTGTCATGGTGCAAGATGAACATGGTCAGCTAAAACATACAACATAGGAAAATCAATTCACTGACTATTTTAGGACCCCTTGTCATAGATTTATAAAGTCAGACGTGACTCCCATGCAAAGAATGTTGCATTTGAGTCTGAATTCTTTGCATGGGAGTCACGTCTGACTCTTCCAAGAGGACGAGAGCTGAAGAAAAGCCTTGACAAGAACAACGTCTACGTATTCAGCACAGGTCAAACAAAATATTCGACAAGCTTTTTTTCCGGGTTTAACCCGTCATGGATCTCCCACGGCTCGGGGAAACTGCGGAAGTATGTCAGACTCCTACTGACTAAAACACCCGGGGTGTTCCGCCGCATCGCTTCTGGAGAGGAGCCCTGGGAACGTTATGCCTACCAACGAACCCCTCCCACCTGCGGTCGATTGCTCCATCGAGCTATACTTCGACTAGACGCCCCGGAACACAAGGGACGTCTACGTCTGGCTAGGATGCCGGTGATGGACCCCCCGATTCATCACTAGCTAGCGCAGGCTAAGGCGGCATTCGTGCCGTGAAATGCGCACGACGCGGACCGGGCCTACTGCAGCGCATGGGCTGGGTTTGGGTGTCGCTCCCGCTTCCTTTCTGTCGTCTCCTTTTGCGTCATGACGGTGTCGCAAAATGTCACCATCGCGCGACACGCCTCCCCACTGCCCACCATAGCTCGTATGATTGTCGGCAGTGTGAGATCTCCATCTATAACCGCAGACAGGTGACTGCGCGGGATTGACCATGCTGGACACAGCTCCCGGGTGTGCTGGGCTGGGTCTATAGCTCCAGTATGACAGTGATGGCAAACTGCCGCCGGTTCGCGTCCTGTGCCACCTGGCACAAATATTTACCAAAACAGCCATGGCCAGTTAGTATCTGTGCCAGGTTAAATGTAATTTCGCCAAGTTTGCAGCTGACCCAGTCTCGGAGGACTGGCTTTATTGCATCAACTAGTTCCCGGCTAGCTCCCGGGTTATCAAGTCTTTCCGACCATATGACGAGCAATGCTTCTCGCGCTTCATCCCGCCATGCTTGAACCTCGCGGGGGTGAGGACGAGGATTCTCACCCGATTCGATGGCTGGGTCTGGGTGTTAATATCCAATATTTAAGTATATTTTAGTATGACAGTGGTACTATTGTTTTTGACATCTGTATCAGAAGTGCTTAAGCTACTTACCTCGGAGTCAAATCAATGTCGTGGGATATTTATTTATCAAACATATTGGCCCACAGATCCCAAGACGATCAAGACCCAAGATCCCAAGAACTACCAGACGTCCTAGACTTTCTGGTTTTTAATGGATTCTCAGAGCGATATTCAAATATTAGAAGTTAAAATACAGACTGATACGGTACGCCTTTAGAAAACACATAGACTTAAATATAGTTATAAAAGTTCTACTTAAAAAAAGTAATGACATCGACGAGGCATATATTATGATTTCCGGACATGGCGGTCCATAATTGACGCTCTGTCCCATTTGAAGTCGCCCATCCCAGAATCTTGGGATAGGGGGATGGAATCTTCGCTATATCATTTGATATAGCCAATGCATTCAATTCCACTACTCAACTATAATGGAGGCACTGCTGTACTATTGGGTACCGTCATATCTGCGGGTTTTGCATGGAAGTAGAATAAGCACGCGGTCGAGGTGCGTGCACTGCGTAAAATCTGCGGTGTATCGCTCACAGACTGCGTTCGGAACAACGATGAAAGAAAAAGAGTTGGTCTGAAAGACAACGTCGGAGTTAAGGTAAGAAGAAGCATGCTCTGGTGATCCGGACATGTGAGAAAAGTAGATGACGAAAGATTGAGCGAAAGTGGAAGAATGAAGGAGCCGCGGAAGGTCCAGGCTTACCTACCATGACCAGATTGGTCGTGCGGTAACAGAAAGGTGAAGGTGAAAATGTTAAAGTAGCAAGTGAGGTATGTAAGGATCGTGCCATACGACGTTTGGTTCTCTCCTACCCCACTAGGGAAGTGGCGTGAAGTTTAGTTTAGTTTAGTTCAAAACCATAGAGCTTGTATGAAGGGATTATTAATGTTAAAGAAGCGAGTGAGGTGTGTAAGGACCGTGCCATATGGCGTTCGGTTCGCTCTACCTACCCCGCTAGGGCATTTTCCTAGCGGGGTAGGCAGAGCGAACTTACTTCAGGTCATAACATGAAGTAAGGTATTAACGCGACTACTATGGAGCAAGCTGTGCTCAGGGTTTCTTTGTGTAAAACAAAGAGGGGTTATTATATATCCCTCAAAATATCCACATTATACGCCACACAATACGCCATAAGCATGCTAAATAGCTAGTCTACAGAGTTAACTGTCGGGAAAGAGATATCCTTTAGTATAATCCACATCTAAATTGAAGTCATCCAGGTCACATATTAAAGCCTGGATATCATTAGGGAATAGGGGACTTGTGAAACTTGGTGCCACTGCATCATCAGATATCTTGATAAAAGCTTTGACCAAACATTAGAAATAATACTGACGGGACTAAACTAGACTAGAGCTCAATGGTAAGGACACGCGCCTCTTAACCGAGGAGTGCGGGTTCAAACCCGGGCATGTACCTCTGTATTTTTCAAATCTATGTACGTATTTATTAACACTAGCTCGACGGTAAGGGGAAAACATCGTGATGAAACCAGCAAATTTAAACAACTTGGATTTGTAACCATGATTCAAAATTTGTCTGGTTCCCTTATCTTAGGGTAACGAATGTCAGATCGCCAGTCGCTTCAATGTAATTATCAGACTCGCTAGATCCTGGATTATGGCCTAAGCGGATCCCGTCTAAGCACGGGACATAACGCAATGAAGATAATGACTGACGGACCTAAACGCGATATGTATTATTTAATACATGACTACTTACAGTTCAGTCAGTATAATTTCTACTGACAATGCAACGTGAAAGTTTAAAATCAAATATCTATATCTATATCTATATATATAGAGTATTCAACAAATAAAACAAACCCAAACTCGATGGGTTAATGTTACAATTTTTTGCTATATCGAATACTCGGAAAATTACATACACAGCGCTTCAAAAATCTGGAGTGCGGCGCATTTACGGAACAAGTGACGTCACGGGGACCTTTAACGCGCTGTATTTGTCATTCTTATTTTTCTGAACAAAAGAAAAAAACGTTAACAATATTTTTTTCTAATCTCACTATTACACATAGACACCGGGTTAGGAGACATAAAAGTAAACCTACACTTCATTTCAACATGCTATGTCAACCTAAGCCAAAACTAAGAGCTGCCTAATGTTCGGTTTCGGGTTCGGTTTTGGCAAGAAATCCTGACTCGGTCAGACAGTCACTACTGATCATTTCTCTTTTTCAATGGAAGTTGATAAATTACAGGTACTAAGTAGATGGATTTCGCATAAACCAAAGGATTTAATTCTGCATTAAAAACCCGTCTAAATGAGAAAAAAAAAACCATTTTAGTAAGGAAAAAATATTTTTTAAAGTGCTGCTTATTATTGAAAAATAGACTTAATAATGAAGCTATACGCATTATTTTTTATTGAGAAAAACTTGAAAGATAAAAAACATTTTTAAATAATTTTACACTTAGGCGTGTTTTTTGCGAAAAGTATCGCACTTATGAAAAAATATGCAGATACCATTTTTGTAGGAAATTCAATTATCTATAACTTTTACCTTCAGCATTTTTCAATATTTTGCACTACTCATGAGTTATTTGCCTTTTTCGATCTTCCGCGTTTTTTTTTTTTAGCTAACCTGATGTGTCAGAGACCTGAATTTCTGGATTGTTAAATATCTAGTACACACACAAATTTTCCCGTTGGTCCTATCCTTTCAGATCAAAATGGAAAACTGACCGGACTATTACTATCATCCCCAAGCTTCTCACCGCCCTATCTCGGATAATTTTAATACTAGCGAAAACATAAACAGGGCATTTCCTTATAAAATCTGATGCTCTACAACTTTTATTTAAACCTTTTTTCTCTACTACTTACCGTTTTCCCAAAATTTCAAAAACAAATACTTTTTATTTTTTTTTCAAATGTTCTCGGGGGTGATTTTGCAAAAAACTTTTACAGTTCGTTTTTAAATCTTTCAAAGTAACTTATATCAAAAATTCAAGTATTTACCTCAAATTCGTATTTAAAGGTCTATTTTCTTGGACTAATAATAATGAGAATGTTATGATAAATTAATCAGGGCTGATTGGCCCACCGGCGACGGGAGCCCATCGCTTCTAAATGCGTATATTTCACAGGTATACGTATCGGTGACATCGGCCTACCTATATGTGTAATAAGATATAAGTTTTGTATGTGTTCTCATCTCTTTTGATAAATAATTTTGTTTCCGATATCTAATTAGTGGCCATGACTTTTGTATTGAAAACTTTTTTTTGTAATTGGAAATTTAAAAGTTCATTGGTATTTTAATACTAATAAAAAAAAAGATTTACGACATTGTATTTCTTCGATATGAGTACAATGACTTATGTTAAAAATTATTTACTTGGGTAATTCGTCGGTTTTTAATTGAAGTATCTAATATTTATGACACAAAATTGTGTAAGATAGAATGGTATTAGGTACTCTAAGTAAGTTATAATATTGTCCTATGTTGGTCTAGGACTAAAATATAATGTGTCAATTGTGGTTCCTGCCTAGCATGTCGTATGTGATTGTGTAGGCGACAAGCTAGCCACTTGCCACTACTTTTTCACAATTTTCCATCTAACCCAGCCCAGTTTTCTTTTTGGCTGAATGAGGTTAAAGGGGCAGCTGTCCCTTTGACTCTGCCTATCCTTTCGGGGATTGTGGGCGTGATGTTATGTGTGTGTGTGTTATAATATTGTAATTTAAACATATTTTAAATTGAAATCGGCACTATTATAAAGTTTTAAAACACGTCTACATTTAATGGGATTTACGTACGTGTTTACTAATAAAATTATTTCAAAGTGGCTTATTATACCATAGGGATGCTACAAACATGCAAGATTACGGGACAAAACGCGTTTTCCAAGTTAATCTAAACTTTATTTCGTGTATATATACCACAAACCTTCCAAAACTGCACAGAGTACCCCGTAGCTTGGTTTATGCGTCCAGTTTGTCTTTAGTCAACGTCTTCACATCGTTCGTCCATTAGGTGAAGAGCGTTTAAAGCTTCCATCGAGATTGGCTCACGAAACAGTGAGCTGAAGCTTGCAGTGCGAAAGTCGACGCACAAATAAATACACCTAGTCAGACTGCTGGGACCGAATCAACTTGTAGAATAATCGCGCATATATTCCAATTTCGTGGACCAAAATATTTGACAGTCAGGAACAAAATACAATAGGGTAACTTACGACCGACAGTGTTATAGACGTTTTTATAATGTGCTTGCGTTTAATTTATGCGTTGATCTAAACTACTTTACTAAATGTATGTATTTATTTTTAGTACATGTACGTCAAATCTTGCGAGTTTAACTTGTGATCAAGTAGGAATGTAAATGGACTGGAATATTTGACTGTATATCGTTCATAAAAGTCCTATTTTATTAATTGTAGGGATTGCTACATTTAATAAACTATTTTTTTAAATGACGTCTTGGTTACTAATTTTTATTTGTGAGATCGATATTAATTAAACTGCCACGTGACCCCCATGAGCGATAGCAGGGTTATCATTAAAGAGTGCCCAGTGCGGGGAGGTCTCACTCTGCCTAATTGGCTTGGTCGAGACGAGAGCGGGGCTACAGGTAGCCTCTCTCTGTTGCTGACGCACTGTAATTGCTTTTAAGGTAACGATAATTACAGACTAATCCTTTCCTCTTGCACACTTAAAAAATGTTTTACATTCGTGTTAATACTGTGTGGATAAATAGAATTTCATAGATAAAACAATGACGTTTTTAACTTTAAAATCAATAAGAGATTATTTGAAATATGTGCTTCATCAAAATATATTTTATGATATTAATGCAACTAAGGGAAATGGTCGCGAGTGATGAAAATTATTAATTTTAGTGTTTAGATTTTACAAACACATGAATTTACTGAAAATGTTTCTGGATAATATTTTTTTGATATTATTTTCAAATGTTAAAATAAAATAATAGAATAACACGTACTTCCGCTTTCCGGTTGCTCCGCGGCGCTAATTGGCCGCCCGTAGTCTTCACGCGCCGGTCTCATTTTAAAACCCAACCCGTTTTAGGGTTAACTCCTTACGTCCTTTATAGAAATGCGAATTTGTATTAACAAATAAATGTATTTTTTGGTATCTAAGAACATTTATTACCGATTAAAAGCAGTGATGTATATAAGGAAATGAAGCCTTTATCGGTTAATAGTAAAAAGTCCAGAAGACAAACTTATTACTTTGAAGCTTTTATATTCCTTAAAGTGGCGTAGTTGGAACGCTGACCTTCGAACGCTTATAAAGTTATTACATTTAATAATATGCTAGTACCTAATAAGATTTTAAGGAATGTAGACACTGTATTTCTTATGATATTTTATTTATATTTTCTAAATTGGGATACGTGGGTAAAACAATTAAAATGACATGTGCACCCTGCATTGTTAGGGCGGTCGCGGGCCGCGCCACGCATATAATTGGCCGCCCGCAGTCTATGCAATATACGTTAGACAAGACGATACATCATACAGCTCTAAAATAAAAAGTGATTTTCATATAGATAAGCCAAGCCATATATTTTTATTATACATTTAGTCTGGAAAGTTTACAAAAAATAGTCGGATCAAGCCGTTGATTATTGACATATTGACGCTGACCTTATTCAAACTATGAGGTATATGGGCTTTGTAAACATATAAAACGAATGGACACCCTTATCATCCTTAAAATATACAAACTTTATAAATTGCGTAACAGTGGCCATTACAAGTTATTTCGCAGAACTTTTATGCAAAAACTACTAGCTAGCTACTTTATTTATACTTTTTAAAATTAAGATATGAAGGCAAAGCAATTAAAATGACATGTGCCCGCTGCGTCGTTAGGGCGCTCGCGGGCCGCGCCGCGCCTCTAATTGGCCGCCCGCAGTCTTCGCGCGTAGGACAAATTAGACACAGCCCGATTTAGGGTTAACAGTAACCTTTCCCATTGTTGGCAATCATTATGCTGTACGGACACGAAGCTTTATTAGGGCCAGATTATTATTATAAGAATTTCAAGTTTCATATACTAATATATTTTATTATCAACATACATTTTTAAAGCTAACTAAAATATACCTAGCTAGTAGATCTGTCACATCCATAAAATGCCATTTGAATAATTGTGTTTTTAAAAATAATTGAACAGGTTTTAATAATTGAAGACTTTAAACCTAAAGTGTTCAATCACGAGGAAAACCATCTCATTTTATAATTGTTATTCGTTTTTAAAGAAATAAATAAGTGGTACCCATCCTGTGGTCTGACATCGTAAAAAATGTTGAAAAGGCTTGATTAAACTTATTATCCATTATTCTAGTCCTACAGATCACAAAAGAGAGGTGAATACCGAATATCATATTTAGCTGCCGCAATCCGACCCGCTAAACGTCACTGAATAATTTTCAAAAAACCCAGATTTCAGTTACCGGAATGGCTTAATTTACAAATCCAATTTGCCTCCAATATTGTACCTGTCAGTGATTTGTAAAGGCGAGCGTACAATAGGCGTGCCGTTTGACTAAAAGTTTTTTAATACATAAACTAACTAACTTCACGCCACTTCCCTAGGGGTAGGCAGAAAGAGTCGAACGCCATATGGCACGGTCCTTACATAATACAATTTTAATACATTGATTGATAAGGTGTTTAAGTACGAGTTTAACTTTTATGAAACTTATGTTTACTTAAACTAGCTTATTAGGCCTACGGTCAGCGTAGATTGGGTTAATCCAGTCGTTTTATATATTATAATAACGTATAAATTAATGTGAAACAAATGTATATCTATTTTGGACAAATTTTTGTTTACGTAGATATTTCTGGAATGGTAGAAGTTTAGATATTTTTGAAAATGTGACAATGTATAAGTACATACTATTGCTCGTGACTGTACGCGCCCTTAAATGGTTTGTACAGAAAAATCACCGCGGATTTCTATTCCGGGCTGCCAGCTGATCTGACGCATTTTTATGGATGTCTTCTAAACCCAATCCAATGATGGTGAGCGTATTGTAATTATTGTATAAAAGTTAAAATATTTTTTACTCTAGGTATACGTTTATCATATTTTATTACTCATTTCTTAAAAACTGAAATGATTGATATCTTGGGTAAGGTAGTACCTACTTAAGTATTTTTTTTATGATAGTCAATTATCTTGTTAAAAAAGTCATGCCTGGTTATATCAAAGATATTAATATCTTTGTTTATTATTGTAAAACTAGACGGTAAAGCACAACCGTGGCGTACTCTTAGGTACTAACTTAGTGCATTTGTACTAACTTCATCTAAACCTAGCGCAATCACCAATTAACTTTCAATTATTGTTTTCAAAGGTAACCAATTAAAACTCCCTTATCAAACGGGTGACAGTGGATAGTATGTCAATAGTAAGTAATTAGAAAGCCACATTGACCTTATTTTCCTCGTAAGGGCAGGCGCACATCGCGATAACCCCGGTGGCGCGATGTGACGCTTGCTGACGCACTGCGCGTACGCACCGACTAGTGCTGTTGTTGTCCCGATTTCGACGGGATATCCTAATTTTCAGGGACGTGAAAAAAGCTATATTTGTCTGTTATGAGCAAAATATTACAATTGTAAGTTACATTGAATTGTAACAAAAAGTGAAACGTAACAATGAGTTAACTTGAATAGTACTATTCCCCTGGTAAATATGTATACCTACAATTGTCACAAGTATAAAAAAAGGCTTTGAAAATGACTAATGCAAGAACATGTGTGTATATTTAATTAGTCATATACAATTTGTATATGAAAAATAGTATTTCATCAACGTAGAGAAAATAATAGTAAAGAAGTAATTACCAGAAAACAGTATATTGTTGTATATAATTTTTTTTATTTGTACGTATTTGCAAAATCTTCGTATTAACTCTCGGAATTTAGCCGTGTCGACTTTTTGGTTTTTTGCTCCACCCGGTTTGGGAATCGGAAATCCGTATTTATTTTCAATCACGCGTCCCGAACTTTGGACAGGATTACAACACTAGCATCGATATTTGTTTGAGGGGGGCTGAATAACTGATGTGTACAGCTTATCGATCGTTTAGATAACCTTCGTGCGTGTAAAGATGTCGACTACATTATTCTTTACAATGCTTGCAAGAATGTAATAGGCGATTTCAAATATGCAAAACACAATTTGCAATTCTTATTTTATTCTAGAGTATTGTATAAAACTAATTGTCGGCATATTTATCGTCATGATTTCACCCATAAAATTACACACACACACCCAGTTCATTATTTACGCTAAAAATAAACAGACTACTACTTAAAAAATATAAAACGATTATTTTAGATCAGTCGGTTCCTACTTACCGAATCGGTTTAATGAATTAAGTATTAGAAAACTGACTAATTTCAAATGTCATTTAAATCCTTACTAGGCCGTGTTGTACTTTCTAGTTAATATAAAATATTAGACGACATCACGTGGTAAGTAGCTTAAGCACATGTGTTACGGATATCAGAATCAACAGTGGTATTACAAATACATACTTAAATATTAACACCCAGACACAGAACAAACACAAGTTCTCATCATACGAATATTTGTTTTGGGTGAGGATCGAACCCACAACTCTGCGTATGTGGCAGGGTCGCTACCGAATGCGCCATCGAGCCAGCGAATGATATCTCTCCGAGCTACTTGTAATATCCACCCCACATCCTTTTAACTTGCGTCTTAATTGTCTTAAGACTTGAGACTTTTTTAACTTGAGTTAAAAAAGTTAAAAACTTATCTTGTTACCATGATCTGTTTCTTGATGTTATTTGTTTTCATGTTCCGTTTTTCTAAAATACTATTAGGTAATACGAAATTACTATTAGGTGTTCCGATTACTTATATAATTAATTAAATTAAACTTGCAGCTCAAAATATGTACCTACCCATGACTCGCAGCTTGCGCACAACATTGTACTTAGCTAGCTAAACAATATTTAGTATCGATTCGCCCCTAATTGGTCTTAGTCGAACATTGGTGGTTCGAATGCAAATACTCTGTTATTAGGCAGGTTAATTAAAGAGTTATCGGTCGTAATTAACCCGTTTCGGTACAGTACGTGTGCCTATGGCTCGTTCGAAACACCACTAATTAAGAAATTCCTCCTTCATTAACTCAATTAGATTTATTCACGTCAGAATATTCATGTACCTAAACTCATATCGTACAATTAGCCGGTGTATACGACCTTTTTGGTGTTCTGATGGTAATTTGTTCGTCGGAAAATTTAGTTTTTGTTTTTTTTATACGATATAAATTCTATGGCTTATACATTTGAATAAGTGATACTATTAATTTTGTACATGCATATTATTTATTCTTACAAATAATAAGTATGTTTATGTAGAGTACATCACATCTAATATTAAATATATTCATAGTTAATGTTATCTGATTAAAACAAGCTACCGAATTCAAATCCAATCATAGGTTATATTTGGATTCCAAAAAGACGGTCCCAACTCAAAACCTAACAATGCTTTGTTATTGAAACTTACAAAATTTCAGCTTAAGCGGGCAGGTTATTGGAAAACCTGCACATTTTGATACGGAAAACTTACATTCGAACATTGTGAGTTATTATTTTATTAATTACGTCTAATTCAGATATCTGGACTAAAACAGTTTTACGATACTGAATCTCTGAAATACAGTTTGAAGCTAGTTTTGGAGGATTCCATTTAAATATAACATATTTAAACATGTTTGTAATAATAAAATAATTTCAAATTATAGTCAAATCTAGTTAAAAACCCTATTTGCAGAGTAGGGTGTGACCAAATGCCACGGCAAGCCGCGGGCAAGAGTTAGTATTTTCATCAGTAAGCACTGTTGGTCGGGTAGGAAGTGGCGACCCGCGCGGGTTATCGATGACTTAAGAACCAGCCAATTGACGTCAAGTGAATGGGCTCTATCTGTCTGTGGGAGGAGATAGATATGACGGCTTTTCGGTATTACTTCTCTCACTCATACAGTTTTTTACCATATGTACTATTATTTGCTTCACCTGTGGCTGTATAGTTAAATCTTGATGTCTATTATAACTCCATTAAAAATTGTCTGTACAATTTAATATTTTATCGTTGCTATACTATACTATACTTTGAAAAATACATAGGTAGTGCCATTTGAATTTTGTGGGTTTACCTTTATAATTTTCTATTCATTAACATCAGTTATAATAAATGTACCTCATATAAGGAGATAAATAAAAAATAATGTTGTGTAAAAGCCCTTAAAAACATTTTTAACACTTGAAATATACTTTTGCTAATTAAAGTTTTAAAGGGATATAAGCACACTACTTTACATTGTTTTCTTCAATTAGATAATTGTTGTGCTCGTAGGTTATCAAATAATTATTGTAAGTAGTATTAGATATTATGTGCCTACGCGTTCATTGAAGAGTCTTCAAGTGGCTATCTAATTAAGACAATGGCATCGAGTTGAAAGCTCATTAGCGAAAGCACTTTATCGCTACATAGTTCTAATATGACCTCCTCGAGACAAACAAGTACGAAAATAAGCGGGAACTGGTAAGACTTTGCAAGCATCGTGAATTTCTTGTGCCTACTTGAATGAAATGTTATTATAATATGCATGATACGGAATTTTCTCGGAAATTTGACAAAGAAAATATCTTATTAAAATTTAGGTGATATGCTTTAAATCCTTTAAGATGTTGATAAAATAGTGGGCGACGGGCTAGCCACTTGTCACAACTTTTTCACAATTTTCCATCTAGCCCAGCCCGGTTTTGTTTCTGGCTGAATGTGGTTAAAAGGCTCTTTAACTCTGCCTACCCCTTCGGGGATAATGGGCGTGATGTTATGTATGTATGTTGATAAAAATATTATTGGAATTTAATATTATACACTAGCTCTTGCTTATATCGCTGCCCGTGTTGGACTTGATCCGTTACAGTTATCTTGTCTCCCGTGGGATCTAGTAATATTCAGAGATAAACAGCATACTATGTCCAATTGGTGCTCGAAAACTTAACAGCTAGACATACAGACATCATATCCTTATGCAATTATAATATTATTAAGGTTAGATAAGTTCCTAGTATCCTTATCTATTTTATCTTATATATCCTTACGTTTAATAATATTAAGTCGCTTCGTTAAGTACCAATTAGTGTATTGTGGCATCATTATTATAGCTTTGGGTATAAGATTGATAAACTTTTGAGCCCATAAAAGTTTGATACAATATTATGTATCTACGTAAATATTATTAATAATGTCGTTTAATTGTTATTTGTTTCGACATTTTATCAGCGCTCATTAACGCATTATTTATGAGATATGTATCAATTTATTATTATTTACACCGCGCGTCACGTGCATTGAATGTAACAAAATTATCTATTAATAGGAATACGAAAGATGGCGATGTTTTGCTTTAAAGGAACCCGCCAACATTTAAAAACATAAACATATAAGTTTACAGACTTATAAAAATAATTCGACAAGATGCCTAAATTTCGAAGCTTATGTACTTAAGGCCGATTTTTCGATATTCGAAGAAAAAATATTTTAACAGAACGATAAAGTAAAAACCCTCCCACAATTAGAGTATTGTAATTTCTCGGATTGTTTATTTGCCAGTGTTAAAAATCAGTCGTTAGTGCAATATCATACTATACTTAGTACTACTAATCCTACTTTCCTACTAATATTATAAACGCGAAAGTATGTGAGGATGTATGGATGTTTGTTACTCTTTCTATGTTTTATCGATGTACCACGTAAGCAAAGCCGCGGGCAGAAGCTAGACTGGGAAGCAGCGCACCCCATTAATAAAAAACAAATACCAATCTAATTATATAGGCATACAGGTTCCAAGTCTGAAATAAGTTCTAAAAAGTGCATACTTATACACATTATTTAAATTTTTAAATACACTTACTATGTAGTAAGAAAACACAGACTATAGCCAAATAGTTTCAATACTAAAAATCTATAAACGCCGTACTAAAATTAAGGACAAACTTTTACATGGCGCATACGGGCATTTACCTACACTAGGATTGAGTTTAGGTCGTCAATTATTTTATCTAATTAGTAATTAACTACTTTAGTAACTCATTAATTATTGGCCGCAATTACCAGAACATTAGACGCGATTACCCAAATAAATATTTTATGTATGCTCATTAATTAGAATAAACAGTTAATGACTCTCCAGTTTTTATGTGACCGTAATTTTGTTTCTGCATTAATTTCGCCAACACGATCTTTTTTAAAACTCAAGTGTAATGTAAGAAAATCTAAATACCTACATAATTATTTTTCAACGATGCTTTATTTCAACCAGTTTTTGCTTATCTAAACTTATATTAGGTATGAATACATAACGTTTTTTGTACGTTTGATTGTTGTGGGTAAACTTAGAAATAATTTAACCGACGTAATTATATAGACTGTTACATAGTAACATCGGTTTTCTTTTATTTCTGCGTCTCCATGGGGATTGTATTAGATCATGCGGATCAAGTTTTGGGCCAAACCTATTGTACATATAGAAATTCTGTAATACCTACTGACTTGTAATGATCATAAATATTTGATAGCGACAACCAAAAACTTCAAAATTTTATTAAATCTGTAAGCCGTGGATTTGACCAATGTTTCGTTATAAAAAATGTACGTATGCGAAGCGAATTTCCACTATCATATAATGGTACCCATTCGTAACATACTTGTTAGTTTTTAAGTTTTTTTAAGTGCATGAAGTTGTTTATTTGATTAGTATCCCCAAAAACGTCTTGAAGGAGATGAATGATTTTCAATTTCTCGTCAAAAGGTTATCACACAAGAAAGATAATGAATCTCATATCGCTGGGTAAACTTTCAAGTGTGCTGTCTTCCCCTTTGATTTGGGCGAAGATATGAAAAAAGTTTAAGAGTTTGGGTCATTTTAAAGGATCTTATCAAGGGATGACAAACACGAAGAATTTATTGCTGTACCGAAATAAAACTTTAATGCGTCGGCTAATATAGAACGATAACATAAAACAAGACGTTTGGTAATTTAATGACAATTTATAAATAAGCGGGGAATTTGAGTGTAGCCGAAAGTATTACTAATATTTGAGGGTCGCTCATTTGATAGCCCATTTCGATTTTTAGTACTTATAAAGTACATCCCAAAAGTTTGTACCGGTGCGCTGGCTCGGCAGATTTTATGCAAATTATGGTAAGTTAACATTAAGTGGGGGAACAAACTGTGTTCATGTTTTACTACTTTACTTTCGAAGCCTCCCCAGCACGGGGCTTGATTAAAACATGTTCGCGGAACGATTTTTATTCTTCAATTTTGTTTTGGTTAGCTGAAGATGGAATAAGAAATGGAAATATAATTTTTTAATAAAAGCTCTAAGGATTTTCAACTTAATATGTATTGCTATTTTAAATATCTGTAGTTTGTTTTTGTTTACACATTTCTTATTTTTAATTGAGAGATTTATCTGCTACTCTGTAAATAGAGCTATTGAGAAGTTTGTTCATACTTTGGACTTTCTAATTTTGTTAATAGGAAACATTTTAAACGAAGAGTTTCTGCTGCCGCTACGACAACCATGTTGACCAATTTACGTCACCAAGTCCGCAGATTGGCATCCATTATGGAGCTTTACAGTCATCTGGATATACCTACCCGGGCGATTTCAAAGGTACTTTAACTGGCCAGTCATGCAGACCCCTCCGATCTAGACGAATGTGCCCGATCCCATGTGTTGTAGTGCAGGCGTGCGGAGCGAGGCGGGTCAGCGGTGACTGGCTGCAATCGCAGTGAAGACATAAGTGCCCAATTAGCCCGTTTTGTTTGCTGGCTAGTACGGGACAGTTTAGCCTTTTTTCAAATAAATGACGGCGTCTGTATTGGCTAATTGACTGTATGTGTAATGGGAAGTGCAAACACAGATTTATGGTTGTGCAACCTTGCTCTGTTGCAGAATATATTTTTATTGGCAACATTTTTTGCTGTACTTACTTTGCATGTACCGCTGCGGATAAATGAAATCGTCGGCAAATATGATGGTTATTATTGAAGAGATAAAAAGCGGTAATTAAGGAATTCTGAACTAAGTTAAAAAACCTACCGCAATGAATTAAGAAACATTAAGATGAACCAACCTAAAATTATTCTGAAAAAAATATGCCATGGAAGATAACCACGTGTTCTAAAATTTACATATTGAGTATCGTACACAGCATCAGATCATAATTCTGTCAAGTGCATTTTCAGCTCTGACGCAAATAATGCAAAAATGTTCATTCGCATGTAAATGCTTATACCACACATCGATTTGTTGAAAGACTCATAATCATTACAATACAATTCGCTTGACGTTAAAGCATCTACTTAACACACAAACGAATTAGTGAGTTTTCATTCCCCACACACTCCATTGAAATGTCGATTGAATCGAAATCAACAATGGCTCCTCGATGGATTCGTCGAAAGGGAGCGAATCAATAAGGAAATTAACAATGAGTTCGTTGCACCGCTCATAGAAATCGTTCATTTCCTCTGCACTTGATTCGTGGAGTAGTGTAGCAAACACCGCGGTAATGAACACGACCATCGCCATTGGCACGGCAATTTAGACGGGCAGTGGGCCGGCTCGGCTACGACCCTCGGAATGGCCACGTCGGTATTAGAGCTCATTCTGTGCTTCGTGTTTTCAGTTCAGGATTAGCTAGTCTTGATTGCGTTCTCCTTTTAAAGCGTTTACGCACGTTGATTGTGTGGCAAATAAAACGCTTTTATAACACCACAATGTGTGTGGACGTTTTGTTCTTGGTATTGCTGCGGAGTCTTTTTTCATTGTTCGGAGAAGTTATGTGACCGTTTTTTGAATTTTCTTTAGAGGCAGTTAGTATGGTAAATAATCACCAGGTTCATGAGATTTGTTTAAGATTGTTAATTAATTCCGTATAATTGTCTTCAATAGCTATTTATCTTCAAAAGGTGATAGTGAATAGGTATGTAGTTAATTAATAATTATATAAAACAACGTAAAACACACATTTCTGAAAGATGTTACCAATATAAAGGAAGTCTATATGAGACTACCAAATTTCAAACCGTATCAAATTTACCCCATTATTTTGAAAAATGCTCTACCATATCGTGCTTCAAAATCCCTATAATTTAAGATGGAGAAAAAAGTGCGCTGAAAGATAAGCGAGTCATTGACACGTCTAACTGGCTTTTGCATACCGAGACTTGGTGGAACGTGTGATGCGTTCACCAGAAAACATCGGGTGGCATTGGGTTTCAATTTAACGGAATTAATAGTTCAAATCCGATTCGAGGCTGACCACACAAACAAGCCGTAATAAACGGCTCGGGCTACCTACGCGGTGCTGTGGCCAGTGTCGTATTTGCGTTGCGCGGGGAGAACTTAATAACGGCATTCATTTCAGCTGCACGAAGCCACTTTATTAGATAATCTAACCCATCGGGGGATATGCAATCAAAACAGGTGAATAATAAATACATAACTTATATTGCAGACTAAACTAAATTCGGTCTCGTTCATTTGAGATCGAAGCTATGTTAGATATTATGAAGACATGAGATATTGTGATTTAAGATATTGTAAAGCCCATGCACAACTATGCGAGGCGCATCATGCAAGTGGCATACATGTGACACGCATGCAGCATGCACCACTCATGTGACATGCACCCGACACGATTGCTGATACTTCAATTGGTTAGGTGCGATAATTTAGTGCATTTCATGCAAAACAGGCAGTTTTCATCACTAACATGTCGCCGTATACAACTTTTATAAATGTTTACTGAAAACGCTGGGCTTTATCATTGCGCAGCGTGAGATCTTACATCGATGCATATGCACACTTCGAACTGTTCTCAAACAGGTGCGTTTGCGACGATGCGGTAATATAGACGCGCCCTTAAATGACCCGAAGTAGATTCTGCTCGACTTTTGCAATTGAACATCAAATGCGCCAACTATTAGGTATACCATTAAACTCTAACCTCAATCACTGTTCTCAGTAATTAATTAAGGTTAGAGCTTAATGGTATTAGTTGACTATGTGAGACTACTTGCTCAAATTTGGTGCGTGTGATATATTTTTAACACAATATGTGGTTAGAAACCAATGAAACCATTTTATTTATTTATCTAATAATCACTTTTTTCATGTCACAAATATGACGTCCATACAATAATTTTATTATGTTATATTATCAAGCCGCCCCTATCATAAATCAATTTTTCTATGCGCTCCTCGAAACATGTTAAGTGCATTTTCCTTTTTCTACCAAAAAGGTTAAAATATCAATTCACACATCGACACAAAAGTAACTGGAAACTCATAATGATCATCATGGTCATAGAATTTAAGTAAGTATCTGATTAAAATACAAATAGTGATTAAAAATATGTTCATTAACTTGATCTACTAATATAAGCAGTCTTAATTATTCAATATCTTTATTGAAAAATTAATTAGCACATATGTATGTATGTATGTATGTATGTATGTATGTATGTATGTATGTATGTATGTATGTATGTACTAATATAAGCGCTTGAAATGTTCAAATACTTCAGCCTGTTCCGAAATTATTTTAATCAAATAATATTGCAGTCTTAATATTATTCAATATCTTTAACTTAGCAGATTTCAATTCTGCTAATAGGGAACGTAAAATAATTATACTAATTGAGTAAATAGATATTGCTCCAGTCTCTCACAGGACGTACGGTTGTGTATATAGCATTTTGATTCCAAGAATTGCAAATATCAGCGACTCTGTAGGTACTTGCATATCTCCAATTAGCCGCTGTGATGGAGATATATCTATTGTTTAGGGTATTCTCTGAAGTAGCACAACAAAAGTTACTTTGAAAACGTAATTAGAGTTTGTTGACTTTGTACGACGAAATAGGGTAGGTCTAGGAATGTAAAGGTTCGGTGAAAGCTTTTTTTATTAGATTATACGTATATAACAGTCAGATTTCAATTCAGGTCATAGTGCTTAAAATTCTAAATTGATATGTAATGTGATTTTTTTTTATTCTCATTTTATTAACTGTAAATGTAAAAAATGTATTTACAAGTTTTCAATTTGAGGCTCAAACACACTTCTTTGTCATTTAACTCAAAGTAGGTTTTTATCTGTGTTTAGAATTTTATATGATAGAATTATATAAGTAGGTACATTATATAAGTAGGTATAAGATAAAATGTTTCAAAAAAGCTTTTATTTTTTAATTTTAAACATCGTAAACAAAAACAGGATCTTATCCATAGGCAATAATTACAACAGCAGCTCATATATTGGAGCAGTTTATTTCGGACAGTTTGCATAAAGCTCAGTGTCTTGCACAGCTCGAGAGCACGTTAGCCAAGCAAATACGAAACAGCCGGGTCTGGCCGGCCGATGTTTGTCAACGCTCTGCCCCAACAGGCCTGGTCCAGCCAATTACGACGGCAAGCTGAGCGTATCAGTTTTGCCCGCGTCTTGCGCGCGTCTAATTATTACGGGTATTAATTACCCACCCACTAATTGATCTTCATTTTGAAGCTTAGACCTTTTGTTATTAACGTCCGTATATTCCGGCTCTAAGCCCTAAGTCTAATTATTGCTGATATTAATTAGCTACCCACTAATTGGTCTACGTTTTGAGATCGCTCCTGTTATTACTGTTTCTCCGTATATTCAGCCTGAGCCTTGATGAAACTGAACTTTAGTAACTAATTGGTAGCTTGTTATTATTTCCGCGAATTAAAAATATACCTACTGTGTCACATATTGTTTTGCGATCGTTATTTCGTTCTCTAATGATGTAGTAAATTATTTAAAGATTAATGTGATATATATTGATGGTTATGATCGAAAATATAAAGAGCCATAGTAGTTCAGTTGTTGCTTAGTTGATCAGAACACGCCCATTAAAACTAAGATGTGTTGGTTCATACCCAAAAACGTTGTTCTCGATTTTTGAAATCAATGTACTATATTTAAACCAGCTCACTCATAATAAAACAATTGAAGAATCGCTTAAAGATTTTAATACTATAAGGGAAGCAAAACACCAAACATCCAATCTCCAAACGGTCAAAGAGAAATTGATTTCGTTTTAATTTCCTGTAACCTCATTTCTGTTAAACTCCTTTAATTCATTCAGGTTTATTGTAAGTAGTTTAACATTTGGCTGGGAGTTAGCAGCAGTTTTGGTAAATGACATTTCCACAGTTGAATAAGATTAGCTTTTTCACGGGGCAAAGTGTATCTCTTTCCGTTAGTTAGTGTAAATCTCTTAACAGCGAGACAAATCTCGGAACACGATTTATTAATTTCCTGGGAATTCAGTGAACCGATAAATGTTTTAGATTAGTGAATACTGTAAAATGGAATTACCTTATTTTAAAATTTAATGAGAAGTTGAATTTGCGATAAAGAGCTTTGATTGAATTGTGCAATCATAGCTTGTTTTTGTTTGGGCATGAATGTTATTATACATTGAGTTGATGTGCATTTGAATACAGAGGCAATAATTTTCTATGTACGATGTCGATACATCGATGTTCGATGTCAATACTAAAATTAGCTATCCAATACGATTATTGGATAGCTAATTTTAGTATTGGACTTCTAATAAATGTGCCACCAATATAGTAGTTAAGTAGAATTTGTAATCAACATTTGAGTGGCAGGTGGCTTGACATGCAAAGCCGTGTAGGTTGTTACAAACGATACTAATTATTTTTAAAGAAAGAACAAAGGTTGCTCTTGTTTCTCATTACTTACGGTCTATATAGGAAGTGAGGCAGCTCCAATAACTTCCCAGTATCATTAACAAACATAACAAAGGGTTTTGCGACGCCGCATAGTAAAAACACGATCGGACATATTGGATGTTGAATGAATCAGAATAGCTGTAGAATTTCCGGGAATTCGTCGGACTGTTCGAGTTAGGCGCAGAATGTATAATGGGCGGAAAAATGTCAGTGGTAAGTGTATTAAAGCCGGGGACGCACCGGCGCACTGATGTATGGTCGCCGCGACAAATTGAAAATAGCGGCAATGGCGCGCTCCCTCGCGCCTAGCGGTACCGGCTGTCCCGACTTGTGCCGGACGTCCCGATTTTTGAGGGAGGTGATGCTTCCCTCATTTACCTTAGTCCGTCTTTTGTACTATAAAATAAACAGGAAAGAAATGTTGCCTGTTGTTTCTTTCCTAGTTATTGTTTGTCTTCATTTGGAGCATAGAGTCTCGAGGACTTTTAATATCTGTCCCGTAAAATTCACTGGACCTAGGGACACTATCGCACCCGCGACCCGTGGGCACTGGTGATTCTAGTGATTGAAGTGGTACTTTTTGTAACGGCTAGCTTTTATCGTGGCCGTGGATAAGAGGTTAAATTTTTAACTTGCAGTGTTTGTATGCATGTTGTCGGTTTCAAAATTTAAAATCTATTTTTTAAACACTTTTTGGAGTCCGATTGAGGTTAAATTTCGCTTACTTGTGTAAGTAAGGTGTCAAAGAATATTATATTACCTTCAATCTTCGATCTCGTCTGAACCTTAAAATAGATGGTAATACTAAATTACAATATCTCTTAGAAGGGATTTTTCATTCTCAATTGCATCTACAGATGCATCAGAAATGCTTTGTTCATCTGGTAAAACTTAAGAGATGTTTAGGAATCTTACTATTAGCAACGTATTAAACAGCTAAATAAGCAACAATTCGATACATTACACTTCGCAACTTCAGTTGTAGGCTTTTCTTTTTTTTCACAAATAAATCTACCCTCGAATGGTAAGAGCGTCCTGTAAAACCTTAGTAAACCCAACTCAATTTGAGCGGCGGCCCGGCCGCAGATCACTATCGCTAAACTATTACACCCGCCTTATTTATATAATCTAACTATTTGTGAGGGACAAACACCCGTAGTGTTATTCCCTTTTTGACGCTCATGGGGAGTTGCAGGGTTACTTGCGGGCTTTTGGAATGCGTGGTTTTAAAGCAAATTTGTTGCAATAGTTTTTTGTTTTATTGTAAATGCGATTTTAAAATAAAATGCTATTAAAAAAATTGTTATTGCGACTAAATTAACTTTATATTTTAAACTAGCTCGCCACGGGCGTATACCTACGAATGAAGTATAAAAAAAAAAGGTTTTACTTGTGTGCTTCGGGAACTGCATATATTGACACCATCATTTCTATATACATTTTTGCTTATGTATGCCGGGTTAAATAGTAATGGCTAATTTTGTAATAATTATACATAAAGAGATAAAAATTAAGTGACCGATTAAAATATATCACTTAGGAAGCCTTGATGACATTTTAAAATCAATCGCATTGTAAATTATTTAATTGTTATTTCTGTTGAAGTCTCGGGCTTATGTTAAACTAAGCAGTTGGTGGTACGAGACGTTGCCTCTGTTACTCTGTGGTAGATACGTACAAATTGATCCGGCGACACTGGATATCGTTGCGTCGAACGGAACGTATCGCCAACAGGTTGTGTTTCAATCTGCTTCCCTCAGTGAGCTAGCTTCACGGTAATTAATACTGAGGTTAAAAAGATCTCTAGAGTTGTCCCTTAGGTTTCACTTTTCACATTACCGTCGTATGGCCAGTCAAGGTTTAACATCATACGTTTTTATGTGTTTGGTGACGTCAGAAATGTTATTTATATCTTACCAAGTAAGAGAAATTCTAAATTTATGGTTCATTGGATTCTTTAGGTTCGGTAGTCGTCTGGCGCCAATATCATATGGAAAGAATTTTTTTATTTATTTATTTATAAGGCTCACCAGTGTTTGTTTACATTTAATGGACAATAACACTTCAATTGTGTTAATATTTCAGTATATATTTGTAATACCACTGTTGCTTAAGCTACTTACCTCGGAGTCAGATTAATGTATGTGATGTAGTCTGATATTAATTTATTTAAATTCTAATATTAATGCTAAATGTTACAATAATTAAAGGTATACACAACGAGCGAAAAGAAAGAAAAAACTTATACCTACAGTTTTTAAATTCATCAAATGTGGGTATATTCGTGAAAAGTTTGAAAATATCCATAAAAACTCAGATACTGTCCTGTAGAAAATGTTGCCCAAACAACAATGTAAGCATCATAGAGCAACCCGACAAAAACTCGCCTCAGAAAATAAGGAATGCAATCTTCTAGTAGAATCAGACAAATAGGGTATCTGCAGTGACCAATTCAAATTGTAGGAACGGCCGGGCTGAACGGGGGATGGAATCCAATCAACGAAACTAGTTCCACTGATGCCTATCACTAAAGTTTCACATTCAAAGATTTGTTTCTCGAGATTAAATCAAAGGCGAATTACAGTAGCGGCGAAAAAGAAATATGGTGAGTCCGGCCGCGAGGGTGGGTGTCCTGCTGAAATTGCTTTTCAATCCCTCGGACTTTGGACTTGTAAAGAAGTTATTACCTTCCAACGAGATAGCGGCGGGACCGCCGATACGGATATATGTCTTTTTCATATGTAATATTCCTTTTTCGCGTTTTATTAATGGAAAATGTTTCGTGGGACAGTGCGAGCGGCTCTCGCCTCGATATTAAAAAGCCGCCGTCTACTTAGTCGGCTTCTTTTATGAGATTGTCGTAAAGTAGTTTATGTTTCTTGGGTTAGCGGGATGTTTGTTCGCTAAGCATTTGCGTTAAGGCGGTTTTTTATTCCGTTTTAGCCGCTAAGATGTTGATTCGGACGTTTATTTTAAGTTTACTAAGTTATGAGTTCTTATGCTTATACTTCATTTTATGTATTGTACAATATGCTCTGAATGAAAGCGGAGGTATAAATTGAATGTGCAAGGTTTTATTACACTCGTACACTTTATTTCGAACGACCCGATAGTTAACTCAACTTAAAAACTTTGATAATTACTCTGGTTGTTTTTTTATTTAAATATTTATAAACTGCAACATAAGTTAACATTACTTAAGAAAACAGCTTTGTGTGCTTCCGCACATATTTGTATAGGTTTAGTTATCAAACTAACAAATAAATATTTTTAATGCAATTTCATACATAATTGATGAAATTTAGTTAAGTGTATAGAATATAATGTATTAGAATAATTCTTATTGCTGAAACATAGCAAACAATAAAATACCTATATAATGTAGTCCGTGTTCGTTTTATCCGCTCTGTGTAGATGTTCTGTGCAATACCCGTTTGATAATGTTGTGCCTCTAATTAAGTCCACTACACCGATGTTTGGAATTAATTAGTGTATTGTTTAATTGGCATCTCTTGTTATCTGTTTGTTCCGATTATTTATTCATTAGTTGTATTTGTGAAAGCTTCTGTCGAGATGCCTGTGGATAACACTGTTCTCTACTTATTTATTGTTCTTTGATTTTAAAATATTAACTTACGTTTTTAGATTTTACACCTAATTGGCATACCTACATTAACCCAATTGTCTACGTACGGTTCTGTAAAATAAAGCCTTTATTATAAATTAGGCTTCCCTTTATGCGTTGTTCCATGTTTTGACGTACGACACCTTTTATCTTGTGTAAATAGCTGTCACTATTCAATCTAGTCTGGTAGGAAATAGGTATAGCCTAATTTTGTTTTCTCTAATTTTTCTTTATTAGAAATCCTTTATTTGCTTTTTATTTTAGCGTTGGTACATTTATTACGTAGGAATACGATATAGGAAAATGTATACAAATTGAAAAAGTAACAACAATACATTTAGTATGGGTCTACATATAAAAGGCCAATTAATAAATGCCCGTAGATTGGTTAACAAAGGCGCTCTCAAATGTGTCCAAGTGGCTATTGACGATGTTAATTCAGCTATTGTGCCCGCAAACTGGTGTCAATGCCAGAAATATCGTTGCAAGCGATTCGACTGAAACACCACTATCCGTGGAATATTCGTGATACGGGTATGCTAAGTTACTTAAATCATAATTATTATTAAACACTTTGAGTGGAAAATATATGGTATTTAAGCCATATATTTTCCTTCATATAAAATCAGTAAAACAAATGCCAGATTAAATTTGTTTAAGTGTTAAGAATTCGCTCTGTTTAGAGTGGAACGACAGAGAAGAAAGAATATTTGCAGTTATAATTGTGAAAAAGTGATTTGTAAAATACTCGAATATTCATAAATATATAATTATTGGTATGTAAACGAAAATAAATCCGGCTATGAAGAAATTGCGCTCTGACTGGCTCCTTTTCAGAGCACGACCTTTGAGGCTTTACCTTAGTCAGCCAAAAAGTAATAATACGGTATATGATTTGATATAAATATTGACATTACATTTTTCCATAAATGAATAGATAAAAAAGTTGTTTCAATAAATCAATTAAAATAAATCAAATAACTATTTCAAGCACATCATGTGAGATCGATCCGAAATAAAATGTAATTAAAATCGATTAAAATCGCCTAAAAAATCGGTGCTTCGATCAATCGCTGATATCCAGAGCACCCCAAATCAGCGCCGTGATACGATTAGCGTCCTATATCCGTAATTGCGGGCAAAATTTTAATGCGACGGGGCAGTACGGCGCTCGGATTGATTACACCTGTCCATCACTATTAATAGAATATTGTGCGTGATTCAATTGAATACACCACCATTGTCGAATTAGCCACGTATGTTTCGTACAGACTATTGATTTTGAATATTTAGTAGCCAATTTGGACTGTGTTGGTATTGTGATTTTGGAATGAAGATATTGTATGGGAGGTAGGAGCTTCAGTACAATTATAAAGCATTAATTGTCTGGATATAGAGCGTTATAAGGTTTTTATTTGAGTAGGAATTTGTGAAAATGTATGAAGATATTAGTATTAAGAAACTAATGTATAATTCGTAATATATTTACATGTAGTATATTACGAAGTTCATGTTCAGGTGAACAGGTTTTCAGGCAATTTTTTTTTATCTAAGTATATTGTTCTTAATATTATATTCTCGTATTATGAAATACAAGGATATTAAGTATAATTTTTTTTCAATTTACTTTAAACGAATTTTTTACATCGGTGACGCTGTTTAAAATCATGCTTTAATGTTGAGACAAGTTACCTATTTGTATAAGTATTTTATCTCTATTAACTACAACAGTAGAATTGAAAAGGATATCACCATTAACAGAATAACAGTAAAACAAACAAACTTCAAGTTTAATTACCGTGAAAAATATTCGTGCGAGTAACTCGACTGGTTTGACAGAAAGGTGAATGGTTTGGCCCCCGTAGTTTTTCCGACCAATTGCCCACGAATGTGTTCCAATGATGGCCCAATATTTGTTTAGAATGTCGACTACAGCTGGCCGGTGGAACGTTTACACAGCTGGGTTGTTTGTTGTGTGAGCACTTAATTGAGGGCTTGTTAAATTCGTATGGTGGATTAAGCATTAAATCGTTATTATAAGTCTGTTTAAAGTAGTAAACAAACTAAGAAACTATGGTCACTAGCTGACGTTGATAAGTAACGGTAACATTTGATGCATTAATGCAGCAGAAAAAGCTAATATAATCTTCTATTAGCTGTCATTCTAAGTAGGTATGTCATTAGTGCTTTTCTGAAAAGTAGCCCATATTTAATCTAGAATTCTATAAAAATTGTCCATGTCCCAAATACGGAGATATGCAAACTATGTTAATTTGTTATTTTTAGTTAAACTCTTACGCAATAGGACGAAGCACCGAGAAGAGGAATGATATTTTGTTGGATGTTTGCAAAAACATATTTATCAACTGTTACTATCGTATCCTGTGACAAACCGCAAAACTGATTTGATTTTTTTGTTTCTTCCTTCCTTATGACTTTATAATTACCTACACGTTATATACAGGAGGATTTATTTATATCTATTATTAAATGTGTTGTCATTAGTCTCTATGTATTAGTAATGAATTTGTCTAATTGAAGAAGTTTGAATTCAAAATAACTAGGTATATCTTTTATTTATTACCTACCTATAAGTAATCTTGTTTTATTTTCAGGTAATACTAACATTCAATTTACTGCAACCACAAGCACAACCCATATCTGTAAGTACAATTGTAATCATATTTAAATGTTTCAATTAATAATTCACATTCTAACTCATCTTATATGCGTTAAAGTGTTTGTTCGTCGAGCGCGCATAGGACGCACGTGTCCTTAATTTTGAGCTACCACTAGCTAAATGTTAAGGACACTAATATTCCTAACCGAGAGGTGCGAGTTCAAACCCGGGCACGTACCTCTGGATTTTTTCAAACCTATGTACGTATTTATACCACTAGCTCGGCGGTGAGGTACCAGGAGCCAGGTGTGAAAATCAGATAATTTTTGCATCTAAAAATTTTTTGGTTCCTCCATTCAAGGTTTACGAAGTTCAGATCGGTAGTCACTTTAACGTAATTAACAGACTCGCTAAATCCTGGATAATGGTCTAAGCGGACCTCGCTTAAGCACAGGACATAAAGCTAGGAAGATGAGAATCAACAGTTATGTAAGTATAATTATACGTATGAGTCTTTTACCTCAAACTCAAACGACGGTCATGACATTTTTCATTCATTACAAAAGTGTATCGGCCCCAAAATTGTGCATCGTAGAGACCGGAGTAATGCAGCAGTGCTCAGCTGCTAGGCTAAATTAGGGCAGATGATCATCCAGGTAATTAATCCACTTAGCCGCCTTTGTGCTACACGATACGACTGAGCTCGGCTTTGGGCTCACTGGGCTTCAAACTGGGCTAGTTAATTAGTGTCTCAAGTTGGCGAGCTTGGGTGCTTTTACACGTGCCGACTTTTATCACGACACCTTAGGATACATGTTCGGTCTTGTATAGATTAGACAAAAATTAGCTCATATCTATAAGGATGTCTCATTATAAAGAGACAAAATTCAAAACTGTTTTCTTCACCTTGTTATTAGACAAACCTGAGGGCATGCATATTGTTTGATGCTGAGCGTTCACTCCCAGTTTCTAACTGATATGCAAATACAGACGTCCAATCCTGAAGTCTTTTTATCTTAGAGGGGATATGTTTATTACAATTTGTGATATAATATTAGATTAAAACTGTGAAATAGAATAGGTGGTTCCTTAATTTCTAAGTCTTAGTCTTTAGAAACTTTTTGTTTGTTTCATATGATTTTCTCTTGGTTTAAGTTGGATTTTGCAAACAAAAAGTACATACTATAATAATAACACATTATCTATTTGTGAGCCTTCGTATCAATTTTAATTTTTTAAAAACCTTTCTTAGTATTTGATTCAGTAGCCCTACGAAATGAAATATTTGTTTCTGTAGATTGCTTTTACAAATTCATTTGTACGCCAAATTAAGCACAATATAGATGCAGAAATGAACAAGTATAAAGGTAAATTGATTTCTACGAAATCCTGAAAATGTTAAATGCTATCAATATTACGTTCGTAAAGGTACCTAATGGGGGATTAGCATTGCAATTAATAATTCACCAGCAAATTGAACGGTTTAATAAATTATTATTAGGGTGCACATATCGGTAACAATGTGTAATAATACCGACTCCATTGCTTTTGACATAATTAATTATGTGCTTTTTGATTTCATTTAATTACTACAAATGTGATTATTATTTCAGACCTATTGAATCGCGGTAGTTTTTATAATGTTTACAGATTATTTGTCTATGTGGTTTTTATAGTTCGTATACAAATTTAAATGGTGTGTAATATTTATTATCACGAAATTACGCCATTTAAGTACTATTATTTATTACTGAACCAGGTATTTTTTACTTATTTACAACACTGGATTCAGAGAATAATAAGTATAGTTCTTGTATTTAAGACAATGTGAGTTAGAAAGAGGCGTTAGCTTTTTTCTCAGAAACTAAAGAGTCGCTGATTAGCGGGTTTTGATATGCAGTTTAATTATATTCTAGTCTCAAATGCCCTGAAATGAAACATACAAAAAAAGCAATCCAATCAAAAGCCAGGGCGGAAGAGTTTAATCTTTTCACATTTTTGCAGTTGTATGTAAAATATGTAAGTAATGTATATTATTACATTTTGTAATATCTTGAAATTCGGTCCCGACGGTCTATAAATTTTTTTTAGAATAAAAATTTACTTTTTAGTGCTGAAACTTTTTGCGTACTTTTAATCACGATCAGTTATAATAATAAATAAATGAAAAGCTTATAGTGGTACCTCAAATATATGATGGTACCATTTGCCCGTTTTGACCATTAGCTATATGGTGCATGACATAGCCAGTAGCCGTGGCGGGCTGGACAGCAATCAATAAGCATCAGGTCGGTCAGCAACAAACGATCGCATTACAGTGCGATTAGCTGCCTCTGTAATGCATGTTATGCACTCAATTAATCAGTGACGCGAAATAGACGCCCAGGGCTGCCGCCGTGCGATATTTGGACAGCGTAATAACTAGAAAGCTTAAAACTCGGAATGTAAACTAATATTGGGCTAATGTCGAATTTGTTTTTAATACTTTTGATCCTCTGTCGTACGCTAATATCAATGTACCCACCATATAGAGTAGTCAATTAATACCTTATGGTGGACGCAAAATACAGCTGTCGGAGATACACTCCCGCATCTTATGCTCTATATCACCAGCTTGTTTTCTCTTAATTTTAGTATAACTTAAAAGTGTAACTTTTATTTTAAATGTTCTTGTTATATTGTACTATAATTACGTCGCAAAATATGTATAGCATATTATTAAAAAGATTATGTAACAGAAATACTTTATTACTCTTAAGAACATTGATTTTGGTGCATGAAAAGATAATATCTCGTTTATTAGCAACTCAAATTCAGAACAAAATCTCTCCACATTTTATTCATTATTTAGCTCTGACTTATCTTAAAGATAAAATAATTAAAGTTATTATTCTCTAAAACTGTATATTGCTTAGGCTATGCACCTGTCAGTCTGTGTTAGAGTTTTTAAAGAGTCGTCATCCCTAATTCGGACTAAACCCATTGGAGATTAGGCCCGATGCGACTCGTTTAATTTAACATGTTTAGTGGGCTTCGGCCGCCGTTAATCAGTGAAATACTACGGTATTTCAACATAGGCAATTAATTAGTAACAACAGCCCGCAACTCCCGTCTGATTTAGAATGTTGGTTGGTTGCTAATAGGCTCGCTATGTGTAAAAATATTGGCTAATGAACAAACAGGAAGGCTTTCGTTCATTATTATAACTAGGTATCCCCAGTTACCATAAAGGCTATTTTGTATTGACTAGCGGTTTTTTGTGCTTTTCTCTTGTTGTTTACTTCTTATACGTATAATATTCTAAGAAGAAACGTAAATTTTAGATAGCTTTCAAATAATAACTAAACTCACTGAATCTAGTAAATAGGATGTAACTCTAGGAATAAGTTTAACGTATATGATTGTACCCAAAATGCTCCTATTGAATATATCAAATACACTTGCATCAAACTTTCGTCGCCAATATCGAATCCTAGCTCAGCTCAGCTAGTATCTCAAACTTTCTAGGTCGAGGAAACACATCACAAATGTAGAGGTAGCCTTTGAAAAAAATGTGTGAACTTGTTGCTATGATTTAATTAGATCGAGTGCTGGACAATTAGATATCTACTAAATATAATTATTTAATATTTTATGCAGAAAAAGGCAATTAAGCTTTGTGCGCTGCTTGGAAGGGCTTAAATCCTACTGTCGATACTGGCAGAAGAGTCGATATAATTAAATCAAAGGTTGGGTACAACAATAGCAAACAGTGATGAGACAGTAATGTGCATATTAGCCAAAGTGTCTGTGTTTGTTTACGCTCAAATGATTACTGGTTGTTGGGAATTAATACAGACATTTATTTGATATCGAAGCATTTATTTGATATCTAAGCATTTATTTGATATCTAAGCATTTCCGCAAAAGTCCATGTGCATATTATTTTAAATTTTAATATATGACATATTATGTCGTAAGCTTTAGGTTCGTGAAAAGCCAGTAACGATATTAAATTCAAATAATGACGCATCTAATATAAATTGCGCATAAAATTATCAAACCATTGAGAATATGTTACAGTGGAGCATTTGTGGTCTGTATTCATTTGATAGGATCCATTTTAGACTACTAGCAGGGTTATATTATTGCGGTTACATTATTGGAAAATGAACAATTATGATAAAACATCAACTTGTTTTAATATTATATGGACAGAGAAGATAAATGCGGCTTATTATTTACATTTAACGTTGTTTGTGTAAATATAGTGCATCTGTTATTTATAATGTATTTTATTATGGACGTCTAACCATAATTAAATTTGTTTTTGTTGCGTCAGTAATTTTTTATAACTCGGCGTTTAATTTTTTGTAACCTTGTATCTAAAAAAATATTAACGCAACAAAGAATAGCAAGGGTTGCTAAACCTATATGTAAAGTGGAACCTTTAGGTATTTGACGAGGTATGAATAGCCGTGTTATGATTCCTGATCACGTTTAGTATTTTAGGAGACCCGGAACCCTCATCTTTAAATAGTAGGTACTTAATCTAATTAACTTATAACTTCACACATTTGAAAGCCAAGTCGAAATCAAGTGTGCATTATTAACCAAGGTTCCGTTACGCGCACCGCCTGAGTCATGAGGTAGTTATTGGCTCCGCATCGGTTAGGCAATGCACCAATAATACGCTCAATTAATTAGCACGAGTGACGTGTTCCACGTACTTACCTAATTAATGTCCCACCCGAGCAACAATGCGCCTTGTTGTTATAGCGCCACTAACTGCCACTGATTGGGTTACCTCACAAACAATGCACACTAATGCATGCGTAATTTAATTACGGGTTTGATACGAAAGAGACGGCGGACGCCTCCCGTTTTGATTCATTAATTACGAAAAAATGTGTACAAACCCCTTTAGTAGAAATTAATGGCTGGTAAGTATACCGTTAACGTGGACGAGCGTCAAAAAGTAATATACTTAATGCTTTTGTTAGAGCTTTTATAGTGCTTAAGTATATGTGTGCGTAGAGACCAATTTATCACACTAAGGTCTACTTGATTAATTTTGAGGGCTACGATAGGTTTTTTTGCAGAGAAAATGTGTATGAACTAACTAATTTATATGTATATACATATATATATATATTTATTTGATTAGCTCCTGCCCGCGATTTTATAATTTTAAAGGCCTTGCCTTATGAAGTACGCTGATGCATAGGTATATCAAAATAAGCAGACTTTCACATTTATAAGTAAAAAATAATAGAAAAAAAATCAAAAAAACAGAAAATGTACAAAAAGTATTTAATTCCGTCGGAAATTACACCAGAAGCGGATTTTCCCAGCACTGAGACTTCGTCTAAATATTGCCAATCCCAATACAGAAGTTTAAAAGTCCGAATGAAATAAAACGAAACTAGTAATTCCTGCGCAAAAAGCGAAGCACGGTCACCACGCATCGCTTTCAATACGCAAACGTCACCCAACGCATTCACGACGCAAACGATTCCGCTAGCTTACAATGGCGAATTAATATTATTACGACTACAATATAACGTCGATAAGTCAGCCTCGGGTCGAAATCCGAGGGGCGAGGGGAACAATTTAGCAGCAATTTTAATAATAAGTCCCTGGTATTTCTATTATATCTGGGCGGCGATCAGGTGGGTCGCTCTAGGGGTTTAATAACTCACGATTAGCCTATTGGAATCGCTATGAATGTTTGCTATTTTTTCCATATTGCTCCAACCCACGTTTGAATAGAGTGGAAATTTAATTTGATCTCATGTGAAACGATGGACTAAAAATTTAATTAAGCTCTCCGAATTATTTTTGAATCTCACATATATTGGGAATACCTTACCCGAAAATGCGGTTGCATTAATTTTATTGGAAATAGCAGCGCCCCGCGGTTTCACCCGGGTAGTTCCCGTTCCCGCGGGAATACGCGAATAAAATATATCTTATGTTACTGCTGATAAATTAGCTTTCTATTAGTAAAATAATTTTTCAAATCGGTCTAGTAGTTTTTGAGCTTAATCGACACAAACAATCAAATCTTTCCTTTTTATGATATTAGTATGATAAATGACTACGTTATTATTGATGCTGAAACATTACTTTGATACAAACAGATATTGCAAACTGATCATCGAATAATATTTATTAATATAAGCCGAAAGAGACATCGATTTGGGTAAATTAACTCGTAAATGTATATTGGAGCTTCTATATGTTATCATTTGATATTTATGAACTACCTACTTATAACGTATTTTTTATTTCATATATATTTTACTAATGACAAATCTTTGCGGAAAATATTCATACGTTTCATCCATAAGAAAGCATTTTGACTTTCGCATCATTACACACTACTTTACTACAGTAAGGATGTATTTGTCCTAATATCGGAATTATGTTTCATATCTGTGATTTCTGAAATATATTATCTGAGTACTAACTAGTGTTCAGGCAAATAGGTCAAAAGATACATTGTATAGAAAGATAAAACCTAATACAGAAGTATTTGGGCTTAAATGACATTCCTTTGTTTCACTTTAGCCCACTTTTTCATTATAGACGAATTACCGAAGCAGCGTGGAAATAGTTTATCGCAATAGTTAGTTAGTAGTTTATGCCTGGAGAATTTTAATTAAAAATGATAACGTGTAATGTGCAGTACGGGGTATGTGCAGACCCCTTCGTTGGGGTTGGGGTGATTTTTAATTATTAAAATTTCTACGCCGTCGGCGGCGTTTGCCGATATTACTTTGATATGGGGTCCAGGGGAGATATTGCTGCCTATTACGAGCACACATAGCTTTGATTTGTTAATCCGGCATTGTTTGTGTGGATATTTTGTTTTATTTTGACATGTAGAATGAAGATGATACGTTTAATTCATCGCTTTAAGTTCGCGTTCAGCTGGCTTTAGAGATTTTAAGTTTTTAACTACGAAATTTTTTTTTCATTCTCAAATGGGAAGCTACTAACTGAATTGAAGAAGTTTTAGAAAAAAGTTCTTAGTAATTTGGTAACTTCCGTTCTCTTTTTCATGTTAGTTTATTGGTGCCTAATTATTATTGTACCGTTGTATAATAGGGAGGATGACTGCATTAAAAAACTACAATTTTGTTTAGTCCGACAGTTAGATTATACAAAAATACTAGACACATATTTTTCGCTTTACCAAATAAAAAAAAAATTACGAAAGCGTGACGTCAGGCGCAACTTGAATGCATTGTATCTTCGTCAATGTTTGTTTGACAAATAAATAAAAAAAAATACGTGTCCAATATATTTTTTTAATCTAACTGACGGACTAAACTGATTTTTTTTGTCATCTAGCCTATTGTATAATTGCAGAAGTCACAAATTTTAATTATTATTTTTACTATAATTAATCTGATAACGTCAAATGTTACTTGGAACAGAATAGAATTAAACATTATCCTCAAAATTAATCATCGATCAAATTAACATCATCGTAGGAGCACAGAAAGAGATTCATATAAATTAAGAGCCCCGTTCTTCAATAGTAGTAATAGTTTACAAGCTCGGAATCCTACATTACGCAGCATACAATTCCATCCGGACGGCCGACGCAGGCACTTGACATTTCATTGCGCATATTTTTATTATTTCGCCGACAGTCCTGCGTACAGAGGCGGTACTAGCGAAATGAAAATAATAACGGAATGTTTTAATTTCCCTGCGAGTGACGGGTCACGTGCCCCCTCCCCTCGGGTGCAACTGTCATCGTCACTGCCGCGGACAATTAGCCTGCTCATGAGATTAAACAAGTAGAGCAGATTTATTGTTTTTTTTTACATCAAGCAGACCCATTGTGGGCAGTCGGCGTGTGCACATCGCGACAGCTATGACGAGCATGAGTACCGAACGGTGATTTTGTTCTCAAGATTTGCTGCACGGTTCGTGTTGTCAACGGACGAGTATGAATATTTTGTGTTTGGTATCTTCATCGTAATGTTTGTTGAATTGTCATGAAGCAATATAAAAATACGAACTGTTAAGATTATGAAAGTGTAAATTATTGTTCCACTTGCAAGTTTTCTTTTTTAAGTCGAAATTTACACATTCAATTTAATTTTTCTTCTTTAAAGTGATTGTGTATGAAAAGTGATCATACTGATTACGTTTTATTCCAAGAAAGTGAATAGTTTCCAAGAGTCGAAATGAACTCATTTTTACGTATGAAGTATTAAGGGGAGATGTTATATCCAATTCAAGTTAGGGTAGGTTAGTCTATTGAAGTCATAGTTCTAATAGTTTATTCCATGAAATCCTTAACTCTATAATTGGTATAAGTTGAAGTTGAAGAAAATAAACACCAATAAAGACTTCGCCGAAGAATGTTGTTGATATTGTGATTGATTTTTAAATTGCATGGCACGATACAAGCGTTGTAAAATGCAGTATCAATCGATGGAGGACTATAAATAGGGCGCTACGTAAGTGTGGGAGGAACAGTAGCTCAAAGTGTAAGCTGCGAAGTTATCGTCCTTGTGTTATTGATTTTTTAAGAAGGAGTTGTGGTTATTATTTATGAAAACACTAACAATAATCCGCTTCTGGATTGAGTATCACGAATTCTTTTCGTACATATTTGTTTTACAGATTTATACTTTTGTCCGGGATGTCAAGTTCATGTTTTAGTACTATTGCAGTACCTGCTATGATTGTAAATAAAATTTTAACAAATTGTATTTATATTTACGTAGTTACACTCTTAACGGTCCGAATATTAATATTTTGGCTAACTAACTAACTAACTAAACTTCACGCCACTTCCCTAGCGGGGTAGGCTGAGAGAACCGAACGCCACATGGCACGATCATTACACATCTCACTCGCCTCTTCAACATTCATGATCCTTTTCATACAAGCACTACGGTTTTTATGACACGGTATTTATTTTGGCAGTTTTATCAATACTGAACTACAGCAGTTACAAAATTTCAGTCTTAATTGTTGACAGAAACCACGATATTAGGTTGTATTCACACGATCCTTTGTTAATGTGCTGTGTCTAAAATAATATTTCTGCGTTTCGATAAAGCAAAGCCATTGTTGATAAGTCGCGATGGGGGCGCACGAGCGGAAAATTAACTGCGATTGTGTAAGTGTTGCGATTCATGAGACCCTGCGACCGTGGCACAGTGTTGTAAATGTCAGTGAGGAATATATATACATAATTTCACGCCTGTAATATCCGAAGGGGTAGGCAGAATCCAAGGAGCGTGCATGCTCCTTAAACCACCTTCTGATAAAAATAAAATAGAGTTGGGGTAGATAGAAAATTGTGAAAAAGTGAAGAATGTACATACAAAAGGGATTTTTTTTTCTTATTGGTCAGGTATAACATCGTTTTTTAACATATACATAACTTATTTTCATTAATACCGATTTAGAAGACATTTTCTGCATCGTGTATTTATAAAGATTTGCTAAGAATTTACGTAGAGTCTAAAACATGAAATGCCTTTTATGCCTTATTGATGAATCTCAAGGATAGAACTACTAGAAAACTACTATATTGTTAGTTGCTTGTGCAAAGATTTTGCACAAATCCTTATAAGGTTCTAAAAAACAGATAAAATATATTTCATCAGCTCGTAGAAATCTCAATCTGACTCTTCTGGTGTAAGCAGGATTTACAATATGTGTAAGTTAACTCGACTGTACTTCAAAGTGCGCCGAGCTTTATGTTGTACATCTTAGCATACTGTACATTGTCGCTATACTGTGAAGTGGACTATGAGGGATTAGTACTAAAGTATTAAATTTGAATCAGACTCATGTCACTGATTTATAATTGAAACATACAAGCTGTATTACGCTGATGAATGAGGGTTGATTTTAAGATCGATAAAGCGATGTACAAATGTGACATTTGGCTATTGTTATATGTATAGTTTAATTTATAATTTTTAATCTATACTTACTAGGGTTTTCTTAACTGCTTGATACATTTATTAGCCGAAATTAGTGTAATCTCATAACTTTGTCCTTTCCTGAAGTATTAAACATAAGCTATTGTGTATGGATCGTGCCACATGGCGTTCAGTTCTCTCTGTCTACCCCGCTAGGGAAGTGGTGTGAAGTTGAGTTAGTTAGTTATTACTTTTAAACTTAATAATCCAATATTTTTTTTAGGTAATAAACGTTCTATATTTCACTTAAAAACAGCAATTTGTGCGATTTACATTTTAACTTAAAATAAGTGATTTAACAAGTCAAAATGTATGAAAACTGCAATACACATAGTATTTTAAACGTCAGAAAAAGGAAGCGACACAGACATAAAAGTTTATGGACACTTGCAGTTGGCACTGGATGTGTCTCTGGTGAAAGCTGTGGCTACATTATCACTCTTCAATAAACATTTGTGCTTCTGTCTCTTTCGTTCTACATGTTGTAGAGCAGGACAAAGAGGCGAATATTCGCCGAGCCTCGATAATGTGACTTGACATAAGGGCCAAAAGTCTCTTACAATAGACGACGCGCAATCCGGTCCAATTAAAATTAATTAGCTACGGAACACACTCCGCAAACCGAAGCAACAAATCAACGAAGATACAACCTCGGATAATGCTGCCCTGGATAAGGACTCCGCCTCGGACCGTTCCCATCTCTTCGTATTGGACCTTGTTCGCGAAGCATAAGATTGGAAATGGAATGTCGTTTGATTGCATTTTTAAATGTGTTTAAGGAATAGGGTTATTATTCCTAGACACAGTTCGTACAAAGAGTTATATCTAGTTTAATCTTACACAGCCTTGCATATCCATTACAGTGTCTTAAGAATGCATTTTATGTTTGATAGTGGGTAACAGCTATTATTTGTATTAAAGTTATTTTATAAAAACTTTATTTATCCCATAATTTTTTTAATACAAAGAGTTTTTTATATATTTTTTTTTTCATTTTAAATTTTATAAAGTATTTTCGAATTCTCTTACATATAGATATTATATGATTTTTTAGTACTTGCCTTGTATGTACAAAGTACAAAAACACAACTGACAACCCTACAGCACATTTAAAATAAATTGTTGCGGAGGTGTTTAGAAAAGAATGGATCTGTTTAATTGTCACAACTAATTGACAGCTCTCGCGGCCCCCGACAAAATATTCATACTCTTCTAATGAGTAGTTTTCTGGATTGGAAACTGTCATAAAACGAAGGCTATTTTTGATGTCGATTTATCATTGTGACTGCGGTAGGGCTGCTACATAGGCCACCCATAGAAATAGTTCATATTTCATTCCTTACTAAAGCACTTTATAGTATAGAGGTATCTATGTTATGTTCACATTAAAATTGTTACGAAATTTGTAAATAGGTTTTGGGACTTAGAAATTTCATATAAACAGATTTTTCTCAAAATTTGATTCTCATTAGTTCTAAATTTTAACACATTCAACAACAAATACTAAATCAATGAATACAAGGAGTCACAAGTAACAACTCCTTTGAAAGTTGAAAGTGGTATTCAAATATTGCCTTTAAGGGCTTAAAGTGGAACGGATTTAAAAATAAAAAATTAATGTTCTTAAAACCGTATCTCAAATGACACCTGTCTGACAACCCTACCAGTAGGAGGAGTAGCTGTAAATCATGACGATTGTCAAAATAACATACATCGCTCGGTGACGATGATTCATGCCGCAGGCTGCTGAATAAAATTATAGTTTATAAGATTATCTTTATTGCCACTGTCACCGTTGCTATTCTTGTAGTTTATTTGCCTGAATAAAATATGTCTTATTTCTGGATCGTTTATCAAAACAGAGCTAAAATTTTAAAAGTTATAAAAGCAAGTAAATCCACAATATCGTTTTGAAATTTATTTAATCAGTTTCCTAATTTGAAGAACAAGTGCATTCCTTGAAATTGTAGAGCACACTTTTTGTGTGAATAATAAATAACATCAAGATTTCAAATACATATTTTGTCTATCTCAGTGACAGTAATATATCATTAGTATTTGTCGATATTACTTATGACTGTTCATAAACCATTTTTACATTGGTAAATTGTTTGTGAAACTGACATTTGACAGCCCTACAAGAGGGAGGAGTCGCTGGGGCTATTGCCAAAATAACTTGTTCTTGCAGCGATGATTCATGTCGCGCATTCGCCCCCTTTAATTGGCGGTCACTGGATTGGCTCCACTCCTAGTATAACTAAGAACAGTAGCGAACTAGCATAGGATCCTTCTAAGACACGCATAGTAAAGAAATACATTGCTGGTCCAACAAAAGGTACATAGCTTACACACAAGAAGCTCTAAGCACGTCTCTCTTTATAAGACATCCTAACACTCTTTTTTTGGCATTGTCTGAATACAAATATGTTTTGTAAAAAATATATTTTGCCTTTTTTTCTATTAGCCTTTTTTTAATTCCGATTTAGCAAATAAAAGAAAAAAAACTAAGAACAGTTAGCACAACTAAAAACAGTATATAGTGAACTAGCAATAGGATTCTTTGAAGACACTTAAATTCAAATTCAAATGTTTTATTGCCACTAAGTGTATACAAGGTGGTTTATTATTATATTGCACTTTATTACTTAGTCGCCCTTTTCGAGCATTGCAATGCGTAGATAATATTATGTAACAATCCAGCATTAATCCAAGTAGAGGCCTATTGCTTACAAAGAAAAGAACTGGAACTACGGCTCTATCTATTAGATATCCTAACGCTCTTATTTTTTAACATTGTGTGAATACGATTAAGTATTTGTAAAAAATATATATTTTGCTTTAATTTTTCTGCCGCGTATTTTTGCTTGAAATTTAGGTAATTCGAGAGAAAATAAACATTTAGAAATATAAACATTATGTTTTTAACAAATTAAAGCAACAACGTTTATAATTCTAAGAAGGAAGGACATTGGGTTTCATTAATTAAGTTTCTAAATGAAATTCTCTGCACATTCAGCCTAATTTCAATTCTAAATAGATAATAGCTAGTTTAATAGAAGCGATTTACACTATTGTCTAAACTATTTAATCAAAACAGGTACTTTAAAAAAAATAGTGTATCTTTATTTAACATGCTCTGACTTAACATTCTGGAGTGATTATTTATATGCATTCATCAATTCATAAATATACTGTATCAATTTGTACTATGGTTGAGTTCTAAAGTTTCCTCGAACTCTCACTCGACATTAAACTACATAGTTTACTTGTGTAATATGTTGCATTCGTTAGGTAATAGATGAATAGAGTCTATTTATAATGATACACTAAGCTCAAAGGCGTTATGATTTGTCTTTAGATTTCCTAAAACTAGAACTTAATTAATTTACTAATAACGAATCAGATGAAAGACAAGATAGTTCTTTGATTTGATAGATAGAAAAGTATTATAGTAGTAAAAAAATATTTTATGCTGGTGTATTAAACACAACGGACATTATACGCAAGGAACACAGATAGTGCATAATTTTTAAGTCTCAGTCTAAAATGGGACATTATAAAATAGTATTTGGAATATTATAGCCGAAACCTCAGTGAACAAATAGATCGTTTCAAGTTCCTATTTCACAATGCATCCGCAAAATTGGAATGTCTGCCTGTATTTATTTTTAAGCAGGTGAAATAGAGCATTGATTTAAGCGTCTTGTCCTGCTATAAATAACACGCCTCAACATTGGTTAAAGTTCTCACTGCAAGTAATTAGGGTAGTTCGTTGATTACTATTTAAGTAGATAATGCATCGGACACTGCGCCTGTATGATATTTAAGTGCTTGTGCTAAAAATACGGAGTCTGTATCAGACATTATTAATGTCAGCTTAATAATGAACCTGACCTGGACTTTTATATACTGATACTGAAATAGTGGTTCATATGTAATTATGTAATGATGTATCTGTTAAAATGGTTACCCATTTTAACGCTTGTCACTACTTTCTTACAATTTTCCATCTAACCCAGCCCAGTTTTGTTTTTCGCTTCCCTTCGGGAATTATGGGCGTGATGCTATGTTTGTTTATTTTTTTTTTCATTTTAACGCATTGAATTTCTTAGTAGACTACATTTAGCATCCATGATTAGAGGGAAATTGAGCTTAATATCATTGAGTCAAGGCAATGACTACAAGCTGGTGTGGAAGTGAAGGACTACAACCATATTCAAATAACAATGAATTTGTATATATTATTGATATCTTCAGTCTTCCAGGATCAGAATTTCATAGTCCAGACTAGCTGATCCCGTTAGGAACAGAATTGGCTAAGACAGTCTCGTAACTAAAATCAAAGGAATTTCTGACTTCTCATCAGCGTCGAATAGATTTAAGCTGAATAAACGAGACATTTTTCAATAGCCGTAATGAATGCATGCATCAGACGTCATATAGTAGCCTGCCAGCACGTATCTAGGCGCAGCGACATTAAAATGAGTAATTATAATAAAGCTGATATGTCCTCATAATTAACTAAGCTGATGAAGAGTGCTTCAGTGAGTGATGCGACACGCAGCTAGCTGAGCGCTTCATTTGTTCAAGCTGAAATAGCTAAAATATATATTTTGTTACGTATTAGTAATATTTGTTAAAACAAACCAATCAATGTTTTTTTTGAAGTTTGACAAATACTGAAGAACACAAGAAAATAGTGCGAATCGGATGTGATATCTTATTTAAAGTACGTTTTATATTTATACCATTATTAGATTGTTATCATTGTAAGCTTACAATCGTTCACATAATATTAGAAACTGCCGACAAAAAACCGTTAACTGAAGCGAGCCATTTGCAACTTTACGTATTATTACTCGTTGTTTTTAATTTATTAATGTGAAGGATCATAAGATATAGAAAAGTCATTATAAAGGAGTTAAATCTTTTTTTGCTCAAAGAGTATAAGATAAGATGGTACGATGAAAATAAGAATCAAGTCAATATTCGAAGTCTTCTTTCTCCAGTCCCCAGTGTCCGCTTAAAGCGCTGCATCGCTTAATAGTCCTGCGCAACACTAGTGCTAATTAGATGGAGTGACAACCCACTCCTGCCATAAAGCGCTGCAGATTTATCGCCGCAGATTATTTATATTATGTTTATTAGGCCCCGCCCTCCGCGCCCTCCCTGCTTTCCCGCTAATTGAATTGCCGGGATTTTTATACGTAACAACACCTGAGGAGTTTATTACGGCCCTCGATTATGATGACCTTTGCCTCAGACCGCTTCGTTAAGCTCGTATTAAACAGTTGGTCTTTTTTTCGGTGTTAAGAGCAAAGGAATTTATTTATTGAGCTAAGATTATTTTGTGATATTTCAAAGCCTGACTGATTTTGAGTGTTTAAAGTTGAACAGATTTAAAATTGTTTTTATTTGTCATTTTGTGATAAATATTTTACTAGTGAGCGTTTTACAAATTTAGAAAAAATATGTGTAAGGGAGTTTAATGGGAGTATGTATCTCATAGTTGAGATACGCACCCAACAATAGTAGCTACAAAGGTTAAATTTATTGACCGTTTTATTTATGTATGTAGAAACTAATAATAAGTGTTAATCGTCTTGAAGATACTATAAGGTACATTAATAACACCTGGCTATGGATATACATCTGGATCCACCTATCGGAATCGTATCAAATTAAATCGCGTCTCCGGAGCGCCAAACATGTGCGAATGGCATCGCGTTACAGGAATACCACGATCGGGCCGTGGGCTTATTAACTCCCTACATTAATTAAATTATTAGAAATCTCCAGCTGGACTAATTAATGAAGAATTCCAACATTTCGGTCCACCTATCGGGCTTTAATTAAAATTGACAAAGCCGCGAGCGAACGAGGGCTGTTCGCTCGCCAAATATCGCCTCTATTAATGAAACGATCACTCGAAACTAATTAAATTATGGAGGTAATGGTGCGTGCAAGTGATACCGGCTTTGGATTCGGACAACTCGATGTTACACCTGCGTGCTGGTTATTACGCTGGATAAATTAATCTACGTATCACCCCAAATGAGCGGGGATTTTAAATCGTGAATAGCGAAATTTTAATGTCGTTTAAAATTAAAACTGGCCATGTAGTGCCTATAGGGTACGCTTGTATAGGATTTCTATGTTAATAGGGCACGCGTTTTAAATAATTAATTGAATTAGTGCGCTTGTGGGAGCTTTTATTGTAGGTATTCATGTATACGTCTGTGTACTATTTTTTTTATATTATAAATAAATATCCGACTACATCACATACATTGATCTGACTCCGAGGTAAGTAGCTTAAGCACTTGTGTTACGGATATCAGAATCAACAGTGATATTACAAATATATACTTAAATATTGAATATTAACACCCAGACACAGAACAAACACAAGTATTCATCATACGAATGTTTGTCCTGGGTGGGAATCGAACCAACAACTCTTGGCGCATGGGGCAGGGTCACTACCGAATGCGCCATCGAGCCAGTCAAAACTATGACTTACTACTAAATAAGAAAAACATCAAGCCTGTAATTTCATTGATTTTATATAGTTAACTAACCCGATCTATAGAAGATATGAAACATCACAACTTTTATCGTCATCAATTCAATGCCAAGTGGTTTCATTCATAAACAAGTGTACATAATCTATTTAAACTATGATAATTTTTAGACTAAGAACTTGTCGTCCCGATGTATTGAAGTATACGGATAGTGGTTTGCGCTTCTCCGGAAAAAAAATCTCTCACAATTTCAATAAAAGTTCTTTTCCATTACTTTTAATATGAAGGTATATTCGTTAAAATTGCTGAATACTTTTACAGGTAAATACTTTCAAAATTGTTAAAGCCAACTAGACCGGAACAATGGAAGAAGTCATTTAGAAGCCGCGTACATTATGCAAATGAGGGCCTGTGATTACAAAGGTTTGAAGCAAACCACTGCTTACCTCTTTAATAAAGTACCAACGTATCCATTACGGGCTACCTTGATGCGTCAGCGCATTGGCTGGCAAATTGTCCGTTATTACTGCAATGATACACAACACGTTTTACGGCATCGCTGCCATCGTCGCTACTGTATCGACATAAAATGATGATGTATCAGCAGAAGGTGCAATGTTAAATAGGCCGCTTAATCGAATGGTTAGAGACACCGGACACGGAACTAAAGGAGATCAATCACCCTGGGGGAAAATTCTCAAGTGGCGAACATGGTTGATTGTACCCGAGTCATGGATGTTCGTAATTAATAACTAAATCTGTATAAAGATTAATCTTGTGATTGTAACGCATTTGCGTTTTCTACCAATCATCATCTTCCTAGCGTTATGTCCTATGCTTAGACAGGGTCTGCTTTGACCATGATCCAGGATTTAGCGAGTGTGGTAATTACATTGCAGCGACTGCCGGTCTGACCTCCGTAACCCTAAGATAGGGGAATCAGACAATTTTTGGATCATGGTTACGAATGCAAAATTCTTTGAATTTGCAGGTTTCATCACGATGTTTCCTTCACCGCTGAGCTAGTGGTATAATTGCGTACATAGATTTGAAAAATCCAGAGGTACGTGCTCGGGTTTAAATCCGCACCCCTTGGTAATGAGGCGCGTAACCTTACCATTAAGCAACCACCGCTCCTACGGTTTTTACCAATGATTGTCATTAAACATATCTGTCAAGTATTCCATATTCATTCCCAACCATATGAAATATAATTGCCTGAACCTCCTTATATTAACTGACGGCGATCTTTACAAAGCACACTACGCAAGCATCTTTGAATAGGCACATACTGAGTATACATTTGAACTTTCTGTATTGAATTATTCCGAGTATCGACTGCAATAATGACAACCGACCTTTTTCCTTCTACGCAAATGACTTGCAATTGTCGAGGGGCCCTTTTCAAATAGAATGTCAAGTGAATTGCAGTTTGTTGCATTGTCTTCGTGAATATTTTACGTGTTTGTTGCCGCGGGGAAATGTGTCCACAAACAGTCGATTATTGTGCTGTACTATAGAATTTGTTGTTTTGTTTCAGGTAATGCACCGTGTTATATGTAAGGGGAAGGTGTATTGAAGCATCGTGTAAAATGTTAGTATTTTAACATAACATAACATCACGCCCATAATCCCCGAAGGGGTAGGCAGAGTCAAAGGGACAGTAGGCCCCGTTAACCACATTTAGCCAAAAATAAAAACTGGGCTGGATTAGATGGAAAATTGTGAAAAAGTAGTTACAAGTGGCCCGATATACCATTAGTCGCTTTTTACGACATGCTAGGCAAGAAACACAGTTGGCAAACTCTTTTTAAGTCCCAGACCAACACGGGTCAAAGTTAGTTAGTTGTTAGTATTTAGATATGCCATTTCAACATAAGGGTACCTCTATGATAATAACGTGATAGAGTAAATGATATTTAATTATTCAAAAAAAAGATCATTAATTTGCAGTATAATTATTGTAAAGTTTGTTTTACTTACTGTTTAAAATAACATTCGCAAAATATATTCAATTACGATAAAAATGCAGTTTAGCTGCTTAAAAAACATTTATCGCGATCGGCACTTGATTCCCAAGGTTGAGCTTAAAATGAGAACTATGATGTCTCTCGACGATTGTACACTCGATAAGGAATATTTTGTTGGCTAATAAAAGCTAATTTAATTAACCCCGCGTAGGTGAAGCCAAAAGCGGAAACTAGTGAAGTCACATGATGAATAGGCATACTCTCTGGCAGGTAACGCTTTATCTATGCAAACGGCGGCGCTGACTGCTCAAAGGAAGCTCTGCGCAAACACTGGATAATAAAACGTGCTAATATTGAAGTTCCCGCCACCCGGCCTCTCAGACCACAATTAAGCCTTTAAAACAATATACTTTAATGGTTAAGACGGTGTTCCCTGACGGATTAAGTTGCTAGAAAGTTTTTTTTAATGCGAATGCAGCTATAAGTAAGCTAGCCGTTATTATAAAGATTAGCACGTATTCCCTAATTCGATTTTATTTTGTTTATTCTGTTGGAATTTCAAAATGTATTGGTTACTTTCTAAACGCAATGCATCAATATTTAACATAAGTTTTGTTACTACATGATACTAGTAATAAAATGTAATGATAAATAAACCAGCGAAATATCCGAATAGATTGTGACTAGTTATTTCATATTGTAGTTTTCACTAGTCGTGCAAATACCCATATATACTATAGGTATATATATATATATGTATATATATGTCTATATAACATGAGACCAACGCATCCGCTTAAGGTGCACATTGTTTGTGCTACTCTAGATCTACGTCAGGCTTACATTATCGAATATCAAACTAACGGTTCCAAGTAAGTCCTTTGCTTGCCTGTTGTTTAATAATGCAATTCAATACTAATAGCTCCCTGCGATTCACCTTAGGAGTTTATGCCTGGTCACAATATAGAGAGGATGAGTGAGGATTACAAAGTAGGAACTTAAAACTTCATGAGGGAACTTATGTGTGCTTAATATATAGGCATTGCTTAACATATAGGACTGTCCCGTTGATTGAGTGGTCAGAGACCCTGGCCTCGAAACCAAGGGTCGCGGGTTCGAATCCTGCTAGGGGCAAATGTTTCGTGTGATGAACATGGACATTTGTACTCGAGTCATGGATGTTTATAAACGTATTTAAGTATCTCTATCCGTTCACCTAGTTAGTACCCATAGTACAAGCATAAGCTTAGTTTGGAACTAGGGAATTGGTGTGTCAGTCAGGAGAATTTATAGAATTTATTTATTATTATTGCTTGCTTCTGCAAGCAATGCTTATATTATTTTGGTATGCACACATGTGCTTACGTATGCGTTAGTGCATAGCAATGGTGAAAGTATCTCGTGGTTAATTTAAGAAATAAAATTGTTGACATGGTTCAGTAGCAAATATGATCTATACACCTTTGTAAAAGATGTTGTTGAAAAGAGTCACTACCGAGATTCTTGCCGGTTTCTTCTCTGTAGAAGCAACATTCCGAACCGTATTCATATTATTTGTTGATTTTCTTGTTGAATTGATGATTTATATGTGTTTGTTTCAAACCTATATAAATAAAGAGTATTTTGACTTTGACTTTGACTATTTTTACGTAAATATATTGTATACAATTCACCTACAAGTATTAAGAAATGGAAGCACAGAGGTCAAAGTCAAACAAGAGGTCTAACTTTGTTTTACTAACAAAAGTATCTCAATTTTGTTATTACAATTTATTAGTTTCTTATTCAACTAAAAAAAAAACAATTATAAATAACAAAAAAGATTCATCACGTTTGTTAATGAGAACGTTTTATCAACAATGACTCTCCAAAATTTACAATATATTCATTCCAATTACCAATTTGTCAGTAGATATTAAATGTTATCTTAACGTTATACAAGAAGTCTTAAAAGATATATTCTGAAAATACCTATGGTTCAAAGACGTATCTCAAAATTTATATAAATCGCAAACGGATCTGGCGTGAAAAAATAAAAGTTTAAAATATGCGCGCCGCGCAATGCATACATCAGTTCAACTGCGCACAATTGAAAACGTGTAACACGCTCATCAGGGCCCGATTAAGCGCAATTATAAATTTCTCATACGATTCGCACCGCTCCGCTCCGCCCCGGGAGGTCTGCAGGCCAACCGTGCCATGTGAATTAAACGGGTTATGGCCGCAAAAACGTTCCTTACAACGGTATCGCGGCCCCGGATTAGGCGTAGCCAATGCAACGACATTATTATACTACATTAAATGGTACAAAATGGTTCACACTAATAGTAGTACTCGCGTGTATGGCGTCACCTGCACTTATGTTCTTCCTGTTGGAAAAACCAAAGATCATAGTTACGGTACCGTACTGATATTTTCGAACTTATGGTGCAGAGATTTAGTACTGTGAACAGGAGCGCTCAATTTTTTATTTTTATTTTTTATTTGGGTTTTAATTTGTCTTTAAAATAATATGTTTATTACACTGTAAGAGTTTTACACTATACCCCTTAATCTAGATGGGCAACTTTAATAGGGGACAATACTGGGTCAAAAAATCATTCTATTTAGTCCGTCAGTTATATTATACAAAAATACAAGACACATATTTTTTGCTTTATCAAGATAACATAAGATCATCATAGTGAAAAATTACACCTACGTATCACGTCACGCGCAATTTGAATCCTGTTGTATCGTCGCCAGTGTTTGTTTGACAAATAAATAAAAAAATACGTGTTAAATATTTTTTTATAATCTAATTGAATTGGACTAAATACTAACAAAACTTTCAGACCGCTCCCCTATCCTTAGGAAATCTTCGAAGGGATTTTTTGATATTTTTTTTTAGTCATATAAACTTTTAAAAGTTGAAAGTCTAGGTATCTTATTCTGAATTATTACTCTACCTACTTCACAAAAGGAATAAGTAATTTGCTATGCATGAACAATTGTATAAAATCCATAACCTTTGTGCATAGGGCAAAGGTAGGTCCTTAATAACCAATAGGCCAAGTCTTGCAATTAAGAAAAAATCTGCTGCTTGGAACACGAAGTTAACATTTCGACAAAACCTTTCCTGATAGATTACGTTCCGATAACATTCAGAATGTAAATTCCCAAGCCAATTAAGCTACAAGTACTTGCTGTCCCTAAGTTTTGTGTCGCATTACGTAAAGATATTGTTTCTTTAAATTTGTCCTCAAACTGACTCTTAGGTACTATTTTCTGCGAACCCATTGCATTTTGCGTACTATCATTTTAATGTGATCAGATCATCTAAAGTGTGTACATATCTGTGCAAATAAGTAAGATAAATATTGTATTGTACGTATTTGTTATGATGGTACAAGTAGGTAAGTATCTATTTTAATCTTTTACGAATATATTCTTAAGAAACCGTTTAAAAAAATATTGTCGTTTCATAAATTTGTACGGTGGATCAAAAAACATATTACATAATTTTAAAATAAGTGTAATATGTCAGAAGATATTAAAAGTTTGTATAATAAGGTTTGTCCCATGATATCTAATTTCTTTTTTGGGCGAGAACGTAAAAGATGACACCCAGAACCGATTTTATAATGAGTAAGAACTGTTTTATTTTCGCAGTGCTATATTTATTTACATCCTTGAATTTCTAGGTAAGAGATAAAATACTGTGTCGGGCTCGTTGGTCGAGTGGTCAGAGACCCTGGCCACGAAACCAAGGGTCGCGGGTTCAAATCCCTGCTAGGTGCAAATGTTTTGTGTGATGAACATGGACATTTGTAGACATTTGTACTCGAGTCATGGATGTTTATAAACGTATTTAAGTATGTCTATCCGTTCACTTAGTATCCATAGCACAAACATAAGCTTAGTTTGGAGCTAGGGAATTGGTGTGTCGGTCAGGAGAATTTATTATTATTATTATGTCGACATAAAATCACATATTGTGGATTAAATGAATTCTCGATTATCGTGTAATCGAAAGTGTCATATCTCACGTCATCAGTTTCGATCACACGTGCATAAATAAGACGCTTACACACGACCGTCCATACATTCGCCGAGTGTGGCCATTACACGCCGGTTTAATAACCGATAATTTAAGTTTCACAATGTTAATGACGCCGCCGACAGATTTATCCGCGTTTGTTATTATGCGATTAGTTGCGGCCGTCGGCGTCGCAGCGATCGCGTCGCCTATTACCGGCCTAACTAATATTAATATGTTACGTGTGAGTAAGTTTCCTCATCTCTGATTCGTTAACCTAGCAGGGTATCTAAAGTGTGCTTATAGAGTTCAACTGATAAAAAAGAGGTTATTAGAATATGAATGTGACATTAGGAAGAAAGTACTTATCTCGTGGCATTCTAATTTAAATCGAGATACGATTTAAATTATAAATAGAAAAAAATTGGCATTTGTCATTAACATGAATTTATCAAAAAAGGTTTATTTTTGTATTTTTTTTTAAATATAACATAATTCAGCGACTAGCTAAATAAAAAATAATTAAATATAAATAAGCAGTACTTTATCGCGTTAGTTTGTCAAATAGTGTTAAGATAATAACATAAAAAGGCATAACTGTGTTTAGCGCCATCCTGTGCGGTACGTTATTTGTTTCAAGACGTCACAAACATATTGTTTAAAATAGTGTTGGGCGTTCCGCATCCTAATCCCGCGCGGGTGGAGTGAAAATGGTGGAAATTGAAAATAAACATTCCGTCTGCGCCCCGGCACGCACTGCCCAAATTGACAATACAACCAATTTGCCGCCGCACGCCGGCCACCTTTGTATGGGAATTGAAAAATAATATTACTCTTTTTTCCTACCACTGCACGTGGGCAATCTCGAAAATAAACTATGATTCCTCAATTCTCAATTAGATTTTAGAGGCGTTCCGGTTTGGAGTAAATCATTAGACATGTCAAAAGATGTATGTCTACATTAGTTATATATCATGATATCAGTAGTGATTGTGGTTGGATATATGTATATCAAACCACGAAGAAAATAAATTGTCACTGTAGAAATGTTCTGAATTTAGTTAACTATAATTTTAAGCATTTGGGAATCTCAATACGTTTCTACATTTTGACATAAAAATGTGAAAAAGTATATTTTTTTAATTTTTTAATAAAAATATAAGTTCCATTTAATTGGGTTCCATGAATTGTCGTTCGTTTAACTTACCGTCAAAAGTCTTAATTTTAAACCTGAAAAGCATTGTCGTTAAGGACGCTTACAAACAGAATACCTAATCTATTTTCAACAATTAAAAAGTAAGCATATATATAGCTGATTAATAGACGGCACCATTTATTAATTTGATAGCTGATGTTTTAATCCTGTAAATTAATTTTAGTAGCTGACACGAAGTCTCATTTCACATTTTTTATTATTTTAATGTAACGTGTTTTTTATTACTTGGTTAATATTAAATAAAATTAGGTGTACAATTTTTACGTCCAAAAAATTTGTTGTTGGTTTCTTTTATCTATGCAAAAGAGGACATATTCTCAAAGTTAGGTACTCTCTATAAATAAGACAAAAATCCATGCATCTGTACTTAAAAAGTAATCAAAATATATTTTTTTAAACTTTTTTGTAATTTAAGGAAGAACTCGTTTCGTTTACATACCTGTTTTTAATATAAGTTGTTTAGCAATAGTAGCTACATGAAAATGTCGTTGCAAATTATCAGAGTAAAGCTGCCAAATTTAAACTTTAAATAAAAAAACATCATTATAGCTAAGTAAAATGTTACAGAAAACGCCGGGGCGCGGGCCCAGCGCATAGGCAGCGAGCTCATTAGCGAGGGTGTTATCACTCAGACAGGAAGTCGCCGATAGACCGGCGCACACTCATTCAGTTTTTGTAAGGAGCCCGTTTTGTAAACACGCTCCCGTTGAATCGCCCATTGTTATTAGTATTCTCTCTTTCAATCGTCTGTGAGAATTTGATTGATAACTGTCAACGTGACACACGGATTAAAAAATCGTTCGTCTTCTGTTGTTGTGCTCATTGTAAAGTATTTTGACTTTTTAAGGCGTGTTTGGTGATTTTTGTGACCTTATAATGGACGAAGTTTGTTTCTCTTCAACTATAGATAAGTAGTTTATGGTATGTATGTGGTGAAAAAAGCGGAAAAAATATAAGTGTGTTTGCGATGGGTAATCTATCTTTGTTATTGATGTTGAAAAGTTATATTTAAATGTACATAAGTACTACACGTAGTTGTTCGCGATTATATTTTTTATATTCAGTTAGCCTAGAATTAATCTTCAAACTTTTTCACTCATTAGGCACCATGAGGTCGTGAAAACAAAAAATAGTGCTGCGCCCGTCGTGTTTTATATAGAAATCGGCAATTACCTAGAAGAGCGTTCATTAAAATATTTCAATTCATTATGTGTCTTGGAATTCGCACCGGATTATTAGAAGTTATTTCTGTGGTAAAGAATATTTTAATTGCGTGTTGTGTACGGTATTTCCTAATTGAAGTTGGTACATGTTCGCCCTCCGATTACATTTTTAGTAATTACTACAGAATTCTAATTTTTTTGCGCACTTGTAAAAAAAAATTGATGGAAACGCTTAGGTACTTCATTAGAACTATTTAAAATTTTAATTAAGAATTATATATATCGTATATAAATTAAGAAAGGCGCCTGTTCGCGCTTTTGCAGAACTAATAAAAAGGATGTAGGTAATTAGACATAGTTATTTTATTATAAATAAATCCTAGGTACGAGTTAATTATACCTATATGTATTGTAAAATTAATAAATATCTGACTTAGAAATGGAAATTTGTAAATAAATACTTAGAAATTTATTTTTGCAAACCTATATCATATTATGTCATATATTGATAAGTAACTATCTTAAAACTCTCAAATTAATAAATAGTAACCGAGAAAACGAAATAATTTCACTATTTTGAATTGTTTATGTACATAGTTTGTTACGGAAAATATGACATTTTAAATTATAGTTTTATATATGAAATGCTTTTCAATTCACAAAATGATGCAAAAATATCAATTAAGCTCGTTTAGATACGAATGAAAAAGTTGTCGCATAATATAATAATTACAAGATAAAAACAGTAATGAATTTTGCATAAATTATACATAAATCTGTCAGGAAGTATAATTATAGTAGCACTAACTAGCTTCGCGGCGTTTTTGTGTGGTCTCATTTCAAAGGGGATGTTCCTAATCAGAGTAACGCTACAATTTTAATTGTATGAATTAAGATTATATGTTATCTTAACAAGTGCGTTCTGTGCGGGCCGCTTCTCTAAAACTCCATCTACGCGGCAGTTATTTCTTAATTTAAATTAGTTTAATTAATTATACCAAGAATTAACTAACACCTTTCACGAAATCGGGTACATCAAACAGGCCGGGCCCATTCAAAGTTATCGACCATTAAAAATTAACAAGTTTTAAAACTTAATTTGTGTAATAGGTTATTAAGGCCTCCCGTAATATTAACACATGAAATAATTGAATTAAGCAGACTAGATTAGTTCGTAAAGCAAGCGTAATTAATTTGCCTACGTTAACATACTTAGTTGGAGTTTTTAATAAACCTAATTGTGGGATTTAATTACGTAGATAGTCTGCATTACTCAAGTGAAAAACCACAATGTTGCCACGAATTTTTATTATTACGGGAACTAATTAAGAGGAACGTAATATATTTTGATGGGGGAATTCCAAACTTGGTTTAGTTAGGTGGTGACCATTAAATTTGTTCACTGTTAATAATTAATAAGTAAACAATACATGGTATATATATGATAATATAGAAAAGTTTTTATCCATGGTAATAATAATCTTAACTAATATTAATAGTTGGTTGTTATTTTTATTTAAATAAAAAAAAGGATATTTGTGACGTCAAATATAAACATGTGATATTTGGCGTTGAATAGCCTTCGTAATCTTTTATCCCGAGGAATTTAATAGGTCCCAAGATAAATGAACGACAGGCAACAAAAATAGCAGAACAGTTTATCCTGTGACCACCTACTTCTATTACTGATGGTACAACTACATCAAAATTATGTTTTTATATTGAAAAGTATGCAATTCAACTTGTAACCAATACTTATAAAGATATATTATCTTCTTACGTACTTCATTCATTACAATTGTCCTGCCCATGTTCGTTATCAACAATTGAACGTAATAAATTAACGTGGATCAATCATTAAACAGGCTTCTAAATTATAATTAAATGTAGGTAATGGACGCCACTCGATGCCCGCAAATGAATGAATGTTTAATTGAATGACTCCCAACAAATAAAAGCAATTTTCTTATGGCTCTGCCAGAAGTAATTTAATTAATGGGTGGCATAACTCTGATTAAACATTTTGGCCGGCATCGAACAATACACTCGGGGACATTGATACACAACTATTCTTAGGTCATTTAGTGGAAGTGAGTAGAGAAAACTAAACAAGTTTCTTTACTTTATATAAGTAGACGCTGATCGTATTTACACTATTCTAGGCTTTAAATAAATCTCTTCAAAAACGAAAACGGGGAGAGAAGGATAATCTCTAATCTCATGTAACTTTTTTTTTTAAATGGTAAATCTCACCTATTTAAGTATGTCCCAACCAAATAAATGTAAACGTTGATTCTTACTTTAGAAGTGAACGGAAACAAAATACATTTTATAAAAAAAAAATCATAGTATTATTAAGAATTTAGTTGGTATAATATGAGCCTTAATTCATATTAAGGTAATTGGATTTAACAAATAACTTGTTTAAATAAATGACGTCTTTAGATAAGTCATAATAATTAAATAAATATAATATTGTATCAAAAATGTCTCCCTATCCTCTTTACCAGCGGACTCAATATTCGGAACACTTCACAGATTGTCTATTATTGCGGATAGAAACAATCCCACGAGTGGTAATAAATAAAACATGGCCGATACCTCCGATAGCTCGAGCCTAATGTAATAAATGTTTAATATAAATTAGGTAAAAGTGGCACTCCCGGCGAAAAACGCCGGGCGCCTGCGCCGGCGAGGGCTGTGTAACGTCACATTTGACACACGATTTGAGGGAGAAATATACCTAATCTGTTTAATGGAAATGTATGTATAAGAGAGATGGGTTATAGCTAACTGATCTGAGAATTCAATTGCATCGCCCTTGAAGGGATTATAATATTCGAACTTGTAGCTCACAACTTTATAGAGACAATAAAAAATGCATTAAAGTGAATTTGGACAATATCTTTCGATAATATGCTCTTCTCTATGTGTAAATTATGAATTTAAATATTCGAGTAGGAAACCCAAACATAACTATCATAATAATTAATAAGATATGCTCGTCTTATTTGTTAACATAGATATTTAGTAAGTAACCAAAATGTTTTGACCCTAAATCATTGTATCGTTAAATTGGGAAGTTCTATTAATCGAAAATATATTGATATGAATATAAATATTCTATCACTGTGTGCTCAATAATGCTCTGGCACTTTACCCTGTCCGTAAAGCTAGTTCGCACTAATCGATAATATAATTTACATTTCTGATGGTTATTTTTGTCATTAAGAACTATTTATTTAAATCACAAAATATTTAAATTTAAATACTTTATTACAACTACACGTCTCCCAAATATTAACAAAACAAGTAGCCATTTTATTTTTATCTTTCATGTAAAAAAAATATTGATATATTGTACGAACAAAATTGTTAATTCATGTTTCTAACCGAAACCTAATTAGTATTAATATTAAAATAATAAAGTTCCTTTACCTAAAATAATAAGGTTCTAAAAATAGATTTCAATAAAAAACATCCTCTAAAATCGAGTTCAGCCATTTTTAATTGGAAAGCCTCAAAAAGCTAATTAAGTACACTCAAGTTACACAAATAATATGTGCGGCACTCGCCGAACAATTTCACTCGATTACATCTGCCAGAAAAACTCGTTCCTCAATAGATTTACACCTCGATTGAATTTTAATCGAGTCGGACGGTGCACTCCAATAACGGGCTAAGTTAATTATAAAAGGCAATTGATTTAAAAGGAGCGGTGTCGCGGCCACAGTATGAGTAACAGAAAAAGTTTTCAATTTCACTAAAAGGGACTGGTTTGTGTCTCACAAGTCTCGTCTGGTTATCGGCTTGTAATGTATGAAGTTGCTTGCCGAGGCTTTATTTTATAACTCACTTCACGTAATAGGCTTCGGCTAATTCACTTTTGCCCGTCGCCAGATCCGTTTACCTGTTAATTTGCTTGTGTTCTAATGATGGCGTCAGGTGTGTTATCTTAATTGTTACTCTCGAGTCTCGGTACGGTTGCTCTTGACGATTTGAAAATGGAACTAAAGCATTTTAAAAGATTTTTCTTTTAATAAGATATAAATTCTCTATAGTATTGTCATCAATGCGGCTTTGCATTTCAGGGTTAAATGTTGTTAGTTTCTGTTAAATATCAAAACATGTAGGTACCTAAAGTAACTGAAACGAATAACTGACCAAGTTATGTTGATTGTTTTTTTTTACTAAGGCCAGCTTGGTATGGAAACATTGAGAAAAAAGGTTAGTTAAGATATATATATGTTTACGTACTTATAGTTGATATGAATACTGATAATATTAGCGAGTAATTGCATTTGTTGATGTAATTGTAACTGGTTAGGTATTATAAATATAACCTTTTTATATAGTAGGTATATTACCTTACACCAAGGACTCTGGTTATTATAGTGCCTGTCTTATCATCAGCCTATCATCGTCCACAGCTAGACATAGGTCTCTCCCAAAACACGCCATTCAGCTCGATCTGCGGCTATTCTCATCCAGCTCTTACCCGCCAACCTGTGAAGATCGTCTTCTCACCTACTTTGAGGGGGTCCTACACTACGTTTGCCGATACGTGGTCTCCACTCCAGAACTCGTCTCTCCGTTCTGCGGCTAATATAGCCGGCCCACTGCCACTTCAGCTTGCTAACCCGGTTTAAATAGTAAACGAGACGAAGCCGCCTGATTAATTATTTTAAAGACTTATTAGGACGTTGGTGGATAATCAATTTGTATCATATGATCGGTTCCCATAAGACATCATGCGTGTATTCCGCATAACAGACTGATGTTGCCGTAAATCCGTTCATAAACATGCTTCATAAATTATCACGACAACGATTTGGAACATTTTACAACAGCCATCAAAGATTCTTTACGATCAATAGGGATGTTAATGTGACTGCATCGCGACTCATAATTAATACGAGACGTTTGTTTTACAATCTAATAAAACATCAGCAGAATCGGCTATGTAACGCTATAAGCCGTAACGTTACAGCGCATAATGTTAACACGCATTATATCTTTTAGTAATCATAAAACTCTCTCGATTTTATTACTTCTCGATACAAAGCAGACATAACTGGTCAGGTATCTACGCGCGCTAATAGAATTAAACGTTTAATTTGCTGCCGTATCTTGGCCAAAGCAATTAGGAGACAACTTTTAATGAATGTCAATGAATTTCTAAGTAATTACTGCGCTGCTACTTTACTAGTTTTAATTAAATGCCCCATTTGACGGTAAATGTATAAAATGGATGTGGTTATTAAGTTCTCATTCGAAATAGTCGCGGGCTGATTGGAAAGCAATAACATGTAAAGTTACGAGGGCGAGTAGCGAGTTATAAAAGGAGATCCGATCCAAATTGAGCTGGACATCTCAAACAGATAAAGCGGTATCTGCGCGGTATAAAGCAAACTTTATAGTTTTGTTTTTGGCAGTTTTGACACTGCTTCTATCTACTTATTTGTTCCTTGAGTTGCAGCTAACCGAGGCGGAACTTTTAACTTCCCCGACTGCATTTCACCTGAGAATCACTTACTTTGGACTGAGCTTTTTGTTTATTATCTGGTGCACTTTGTTATTCTATTGTTTGTGGTCAGTTTATTGGCAGTTCTCTCAGACGTTTGCTGATAATAAAGTTATATTAGATTCAAGTGAAAAATATGAGGTGGAAGTTTTGAAAGGTATTTAGATTTAAAATTTTAAATGGCAAAAGCTGCGTTCAATTGTATTCAGGATTTAACTGCCAGCTATGTAGATATTGTGAATACGTTTATATTATGACGTTCAACAACAGAATAGCATCGTAGTTATGTTCCATTTGAAGAGTCTTATTCGAAATCACCATTTACAGCCAACAAAGATAAGGATGACCTCGATTGTTCGTTCAACATTCAACTACCATGATTTGAGGTGCCATAAACGTTCATAGTAACATTTTACGAGACTGCTCCTCAGATAAGGGTGCCTACTCCGACGTGCATTGTGCCTCCTTCAGAGCTAGCGGACTGAGACACCTGAAAACAATATACACGAAATTGCCACAATAATCGGCCGTAGTGATCAGCGAACGACTGTCAGACAATGGGGCAGATTATGCGATAGGGGCTTAACCGAATAGCAGCTAACTCGATTACGCGGCCATCCGTGATTGTGTTTGAGCCTATTAATGTTTGAATTTCGTTATATTATTGCGGTGAGTCGGTGCCGGGAGTAATCCAATACGGGTCGGTATTAACGAAATTTTCGCGCGGAGAACGAATGCGTCCCGCACTGTACTGGCTGGTGAGGACAGCTTCATGGTTTTATTAAATTTTAAACTGACCATTTTGGTTAGAACCTGAATAGGTGAAATGATTATCTATAAGAAGTTGTTACAAAACAAGCCGTACTATTGCTTAGAATTTGTGTGGCATTAGCATAAAAGTCAAACGATTAATTAATATTTAAAATAAATGTTAGTGATACATAATATTTTGGTAAAAGTGATATAAGGTGTCTTTGATATTTAATTATTATTGAATAAGTCGCTCAGGCATATTAATCCTCAAATAACTATTCAATTGCGAAACACAACATAAATTACAACATCTTAATTAACTAACATCTACTTAATCGAGTTAAAATACTTTGGTGGAAGTATTAATGCTGCTATTAGAATAGTAACAGGTGAATTAATTAATTTGGTAATATAAGCGAAACAACGTCTATATTTTCAGCAGATCATTTCTCCTACATCTAATTAGTATAATGTCCAATTAATTTGGTTATGAGTACACATTACCTAGCTGCATTATCAGTAGATCACAATTAGCTTTGGTACTTAAAATGTTAATGTGTACTAAAATCCATGATGGTTTCAAATTTAAAACAGCGTAATTTTTACATTTCAGCCGACTGCCAAATTAGGCTTATGTCATAGATGATAATAATTCGATTAAACAACAGAGACATCACTTTTGTTCAAAGTATACCTACATGAATATTATATTAATGAGTATTTAGTTCAGTGCCGAAACATCACAAGCGTTGTTTATTTTTGTATTTTCAAACATACAAGAAATACAGTCGAATTTTGACGATAATCAACATTTTCGTAAGCATATAAGTATATAAAATATACCTATCTCAAAATTTATATAAAAGAATCAGATCTACTTGTAGATGTAGATACTTAGGTGAATGCAAAATGCAACTTGAGTGTACAAAGTGATGAAAGAACGTGTCCCGCCTTTTTCAATGGCCGTGTGTTCCACGCAGATTTCTCTTCCGATGCATACGTCTAACGGCTGACTTGCATTGTAGGTACAAAATATAGGTAAGTATGAGACGGTTTTTTTATACGAGGATTGGCAACTGATTTTGTTGACTAGGTTTCGGATGAATCCGAAGTTGTTTATAAATGCATTAATACTACAAATGGCAATGCCAAACGATAATCTGAAAGGTATAATACTCTCATTCTCTTGATCGTTTTCTAAATGGTAATATCGAAACTTGTAATTTGTCGAAAACATGTCACTTACCTTAAATCCTCATTACTAAGTTTATTTTAGTTGAATATTTAATTTACTTCTCTTAATTATTTATAAAAGCCAAAGAAAGTATTTACAGGAGATTTTCATTATTTGTCGTTAAAAGTAATTTTTCATTACTTAATGACTCATAAATAATAACTATACATACACCTTCAGAATAATTTTGTGGAGATAGTTTAATATGAATATCCAGGTATACAAACTCATTATTAACCGTCAAAAATGTTAAGTAATATTAAACATCATTATTGTACGAAAGGTAGGTCACACCTTCAGCGGTAATGATGTTGTTATCAAATTGTTAAGCGCACTTTTCCACGCAACAGCCTGATGGAATGAGTTTAGAACATGTCAAAGAAAGTATGAATTACCAAAATCATGCACGTATTTTGTATAGGTAGAAGTAGATTGATTTAATTCGCATATTTGGTGGTTCAGAGTCATTAAACATTGTAGACTGTACTGTTAATAAGGGCTATACAAGATACATATTTGTTCTTACGATTAATGTTCTCTTGCCCGGTGCCGTCTGGAATTATTCAACCAGATTCGATTTTAAGTAACGATAAATTAATTACAGCTTCACGACTCGCTACTTTATTTTTTATATTAAAGGGGTTTATGAATTAATTGTATGAAAAAAAAAAATACAATTTTACTATGAGAAACTCCTTTACAATAATAAAAGCTATTCTAGTGCGACGATAAGTCAATTAATGAGGAGACTGTGAATAGAGTGTGTGTCAACTCTATCTATAGTGTTATAGAGCAATTAATATTGAACTAATTCTACTGGAGTGATTTAAAAAAATCCCAGACGCATCTACCACTGAATGCATTTCCACTCTTTAACTAAATATTTTGATCTGCGTTTGAGCGGAAGCTTTAAGTACATTCGAAACAAGTTGCAACATTCGGCATTGGCAGCCCTGAGTGCCGTGAGGAGGGTGCGATGCAAAGCCGTGCCGCGGACGCTCGCGACCATCGCTAGATTAAAGAACAACTTAAAGGAAAGCAATCTGCTAAATAAGTGCCTCTAACTATACCCGCACTGAACGATGCTCTACTTTGCGACACGTTTCATCTTGTGTATTTGTCATTACAATGAGAATTCGGAATTACATGACTATTTCCTTTAGTAGATGTACAGCGGATTTTAAGGGTACTTGAATATAAAATTATAGATGTCAAAATAAAATAATATAAATATTAGTACCTACTAATAAAAGGCATATAAGACTGATTTGAAATATAGTTTCAAATTCTTAATTTGTTATTAATGAAATCATAATGGGACATTGATTATTATGCTTGCTCACTTAATTACATATTATTATTGCCTAATGGTTTCGCCATTTTTATCGGTTTGACTTTTCATCGAAGAAAATTATTAACAACTTTCAAGTGTATGGTAATTTATAGTCGAAAATTAGTATGTACGATTAGAATTTAATTAAGGGATATGATTAAAACAGCGATTTCCCATTATGCGCACACACATGCGGTTAATTACGCGCTAAATCAAAATTGTCGTCAGTTTTTTAATTAAACCGACGTTTTATGGAAATAAATCACTTGTGCAATTATTTTTCCACTATGTCTAATTTATGTATGCATTATAGCAAAAAAGGTTTTGTATTAATTATTGTAACTCTTGTTATATATGGTTACTATTATTATCTTTATATTACAAATATAAAGTGCCATGTTCGCATAATCAATTTTATTATGTTCTGAATATGTAAAATTTTGATGGAGATTGGAGACAAAATATTTGATTTTTGCTCGCAGCAATTTTTTAATAATAGAACCAAATAAAATTATAGACCTAAAGATAACAAGCAATAAAATTATATTAAAATAATCAAATCATTTGAAATAATCTTTTTTTTCAGAAATAAAAAATCAATCACAGGCAATGAAAGGTTTTCGCCGGTCTGTCAATATCTGCACCATCTAATTACAGACTTAGTGCAGATCTTTAGTGTTTCACTCAAAATTTAAAGTAGAGCATCATGCATCGTGATTGCAGCGGTTTGAATTATTTAGCCTCTCGTCTCGTTACTTTAGCCGCGTTTCCGCAGGTGTGGCAATCATATTGTCTCGCACGCGGAGGGGCTGCCTCCCTCACTCCGCGCTTATTCTTTAATCTCGCTGATGAATTATGATTAGCGGAGTGCACTCAATCCTATTAGTGTTGTCTGCCTCTAAATGTTGCCGAAGGTCCGCTTTGTTTTGGAGCTGTGTCGTGCTTGATTACTTGGTTAGCTAGGATGAAAGAGTTTCGTTAGTGATGCCGTTTGGCAATTAAAAAACTTTAACATGTTATTATAGTCACCAAGGTAGGGGTTACTTGTGGATTTGTTGATCACGTTTAAAGTACTAATAATTAATTTTTTAGACTGAGATTATTGTACTATGGATACTAGGCAAAGGATATAGACATACTTAAATACATTTTTTCTAAAAAAATCCATAATTTTTTTCTCCAAAAACAAATGTCCGCGTTTATCACACGAATATTTGCCTTTGACGATATCAAAGTAGCACACTACAGGACAAGAAAATAAAACTTATCTAGTTACTTAAACACTGCTGCTTTGTAGTTTTATTTAGACTATATCGATCAACAATATGCCGTGACATAGAATTTTAAATATAAACTGAATAGAGTTAATTGATTTTCTCATAAAAAGTTAATCGAATTAGAGTTTGAGAAACCTTGGGCGCCTAGATAAATCAAGGTATTAATTTAATGTTGTTCTTTTTTGTTATATCTATCCCATTTAATTATAAAGTAGTGCTTAGTTAGTTCATGAATAATAAAAAACTAATCGTATTCCCATAGCGCACTGCAACACAATTTCGCCATCACATCTTGTCTAGTGCTGTTTGGATCAAACAGTTCTGTGGGCCCGCCGGGAATTATTCAGCTACAACTAATTTACCTTAATAAACTTACCTCAACCGAAATGCATTCGGAACGTGCATTAAAATTTTCCGACAGTCCAGCAAAAACCTTTATGGGCGTACCGGCCACGTAATAGCTCGCCATGGGACCACAAACTCCGATTATCCAAACACCGAGCACCCGAAACAGCGTTGCGAAATTTTAACGTGTAATTGATTATGAAGTTGGTTCGTAATGGGCGAAAATAGTTTCTAATTTGGTGTGGTGGCGGCAGCTCTTAATTGTCTCGCTCTGGGCTAGTGTTGGATCTAGCAGACAGACTTTGTCCGTTGAGGATAGATGAATGATGTAACTTATGCATGACCTTTCAATTCTATTCGCAACAAATGTTAGTGTAGCCAACGGATTTTGTCTACGTTGCGTAGAACTTTGACGTGTTCGTTTATACTCGTATGATGAAGGTGCATGGATCTACTCGATCTCTTCTGGCCGAATCTAATTATTAACGGTTGTCCAATATTCCCAATGAATACAGTATGTATAATACGATAATAGCTCTGTCGTTTAACGGCTATGTAAGTTCAACGTAATGTTAAATTCGTGTAGTCGAATATTCTCCTATTTATTTTTCTGTTTTATACTATGTGCGACATTAACTCCATTTTACTAATTTTAAATAATAACTTTGAAACTATATACCTGCATAGCTATATTGACTTAAAAATAGTGAATAGAAGTTTAGCGTGTAACATAGAACAAAAAAAACAACAAACTTTTCCTCAGTAAAATCCGAATCAAACTGTAGCGTGTTCATTCATAATTAATGTTATATTGTTCGTTATCGGTGAAGCAAAGAATATTCAATTGGCGAAATGGTTCTACTTCCCCGAATAGATGCCCATAATTCAACGCGTCAGGGTTATCCTCTTAACGCTTTGTCCCGACTGAAATGACCATTGCATAGTTTTTATTTGGCCCGTCCGCTGAGTACTAATTCGTGCGTATTGACATTTGGAAAGTCAGCGGTAATGGAAGGCGTGAGCTTTTTTGCTCGGCCGTCTAATCTCGGCCCGCTGCATTCGCCACGGTTGTTTTCCGAGTGGCGTGGCGTGTCGCTGTCACCGATCGGTAATTATTCACGAAGGCTCGCTTCGGACGAGGTGTGGCTGAGAACGGGCGGCCGGCGAGCCTTATTGAGTGGTTAGAAAACAGTTGCCGAAAAACAAATTAAACTAACTTGACGCCAATTCCCTAGCGAGGTAGACAGATTAAACAATACGATTTGTAATCCTTGTTTGGGTATGGCAATTTAAATGTAATCGTGTACTAATTAGGCAATGTAATTATATTCTTTCTGCTTCGTAATATAAAAACATATTTAAATGCATACCAACTTTACTATTAATATTAGATACTATATTATATTATTGACGATTGATGCAACAATGTAAAAAAATGTGATAAAAAAAAGTCGAATTAAAAATTACAGCTTTATTATCCTACATATTATGACATCCGCACTGTTAATCTATGGGGTATTTAGTTACTGCAACATTTGTCAGAAGATTAATTTTACTGCAGAAACAAAGTTATTTGAAATGAATATATCCCGCTACGTTCATGATCGAACCGCAGGCCTAAGGGTTGGGTCATTTGGAAAAAAAAATTGCGCCGAAAGTGGGAACGTGCGGTGTCGTACTATTAGGTTCGGCTCGCTTTTAGATTACTTATAGATGCCTAGATAGTTATATTTTGGTGGCTTACCTTAAGAGACAATGTTAACAAAAAAATTTTTCAGAAGTGCAGCAGATCTTAATATGTTAAAAGATTTTATGTCTGAGTACATGATATAAAGCAGAATAAGTGTGATATACATTAATTTCATTTTAATAATTGTTTTATTATAATATTACACAAATACTGAAGTCACATTTACACAACAAAAATAATTCTACAACTTCGCAAGTCATTAAGTACGTGCTATGGATTAAATCAATAAGTATATCAATAAACGTATATGTCATATAATTGAATCATCGTCTCTAATAGACAATGAGCGAATATTGCGACGCAACACATAATATCAAATACTTTGAAAACAATATTGTTGAAATGCGAATCCAATTCCGAAGTTCTACAAAGCTATATATCTACAATTAAACACAAAATTCCATACATTTGAACGAGTCGCTGGTAAAATAATATAGTTTTAGTTCGTTCACTTGTATTCCGGAATTAATTAGGCGTGTCGATTAAATAATCCGGATATTTCCAAGCTTTGGAATTCACATATTCAAATGTTTCTATTTCCAATTGTATTTTGTGCTAATATTACACAAAGGCTTGCCTTGCCGAGATTTATTATCACTCATTAAAGTATTACTATTATTACCACTAATTAGCAGTTTCGTACACGCGTTGCAGTGAAATATGAGCTTCGAGTGCATTTTGTTTCACAGATGGAGTCTGAAAAATAAATGTGAATAGCTTTATCGTACTATTTGCAAAAAAAAAAAAAAATTTATAGTTGATGGATTATAGACCTACATATAGTTGGCTAGTTAATATCTTTAAAGTATACTTAGCTCTTCGATTGATCGATTTTTAAATACCATAATGGCAATATGAGATTATTTTGCTGTTTGTGTTAGAATATATTTGTGCTGAGTGTTAGCAAAGACAATAATTTTAGTGAAGAATATGCGGTTATTGATATAGTTGTACACAGAGGCATAAATTACTTACTTACTTACATCGTTGGCTCAGCAACCTTAATTGGGTCTTGGCCTTCGATACAAGACTTCGCCAACTATCTCGATTCTAGCATAAATATATCACATAAAAAATTACAATCAATGGAATTATTAAACTACGTGATTATCACTTACAGGCTATAGGGATTCTACTGAAAAAATGTTGTGAATATGATTCCTTAACATGTGGTAATAAACATCATTTAAAGCACATTTGTATTAGAAGAAGCTGTCATCAATAATGCAATTATCATAACCAATTTGACGGATTGCAATTGCAATAATTGTACACTCACACAACCACGTCACGAGATTTCGAAAATTGCAAGTGCTAATTGCTCTCCGAAGCTTCAACAAAGACCGTTTTAACTGCACCGATTCAGAATAAGGATTTCAGTGAAAGAGAGAAAACAAAGCTTAATTTAAGGCGTAATAGCATGATTAGCCACGGCATCTGTTTACGAGCTGCAGTCACTGTTAATTAACTTCCGCCGGTAAATAAACAGACTTTGACATAATTCCAAAGTGCATACTTCCGGCTCTAAACGCCTCTGGTCGGTATCCGGCGTCGTTATTCACGACCGATCGGACGCACTCTCAAAACACAAAAATGAGAGGCGGGCTATTTGTCACGCGGTGACAATGACTGGTATTGTTCCAACGTACTCGTTCTTTATACCAGACGTTTTTGGTCTAGGAGGTCGCCGCGTGAAATCGCTGGCGGAGAAAAGCCGAGCTTAAATCCTACTGCTTGATCAATTAGGACTTTATTTAATTGTGTGTTAAAATAGGCTATCATTGACGATATTGTTTATTACGAGGTACATGTCTTATTACTGTAATATAATGTTAAACTACTACAATGTAAAATAGCTTTTATTTCCATTTATAGTGAAGGTTTATTAGATAGTGTAAGCATAATTGGCATTGATACAGTCAAGCCAGGTAGAAAAAAGAAATTGCATACTTATATTACGTATAACATATTTGGATATCTCTATAAATATTAAGAGGTTGCATAAAAACGGTGTCTCGCTTAGGTTTTCACAGATGAGATTGAAGTTGATCACCTGTAATTAGAACGCAAAGAATACAAAAACAGCACAAAAGTAATTAGAAACATCAATATTAGCGCCAAAATGCAAACGGCTATTTAATTTGTCACCATCAAGACTAATACGGCTGGTTAAGGCATTTCTTTTTTGTTGCCAATCAGTAAAGACTCGCCGCACGGTGTATAGTGACCAAAATTAATTGAAAAATGTTCGTATAATATTAATTAAGCGTGACGCCCGCTCCGTGCCCACTTTATAGCTCACGCCTGTTTTTTCCACAGCACGATCTCAATTACTAAGGCTTTTTCTTTTGCTATTCATTCGATATTTAAGGCACATAATTTGCCATAGTTCGGAAACGGCGACTCGTGTTTCACGTTCTCATTAATCGCTTGAGTAGTTGTGCTAATTTTTTCGAGAAATATTACAGGCGATAAATTTCATGGTAGTGGGTTTTATGCCGTAACATAAAGCGGCCTATGAATTGTCGCACTGGCCGATTGCTGTAACTTATGAATATTGACTGATTGGGTGGCAGATTGCCACATTCAATAATGGTTTTGAGAAATGTAATCTTCGGGTGTATCCAATTATTGAACCAGTTTTTTGGCAGTTGGAATAGGATTTGCGAAATGAAATTTAAACCGTAAACCGTCTAATTTACAGTTCGGAAATGACCGGTTAACCGACTCTGGGAAATAATTGGATTGTAGGTACCTATATCCGCATGGTTCATTAAATTATTTTAGGTCTTCAAATAAACTAAGCTCAGGGACCCTTTCATTTCCAGCTGGTCTCGGATTATTTTACATATTAATTGTGTGTCTCTGTTGCACAGTGCGAGAGGCGAACGCCGCAGCAGGCTAGCGGCGGGAGTCCCGTCCTAGGCGGTCACATGTTAGCCATGGACGTGACCAAGGAGGCGCGCGCTTCGCCCGTGCTGCCCTCGTCCGCGCAGCAGCCGCCGGCGTCGTCAGGCCAGCAGCCTCCGCAGCCTCAGGTGAGTTCTGTTATACTCAAGGCGAGAAACAAGCATACGGCTAACCTGATGGTAAGCGGTCCTCGTAGCCTATGGAAATTTGCAACACCTATTTGGAAAGTTCCTTTACTAACAATTTTCTAGTAAACAAGCGTAAAGAATTTATGTGACATAGATAAAAGCTAAAAGCTTGGTATGTCACTCAAAATAAACTTTTGCAGTTTGCAAACAAAATTGAAATAGCAAGTATACTATCAAAACACCCAGTTTGGTATAATTACCCTCTTTAAAATTCATATGTAAAAAGGAAACTAGCAACAATAGAAATTAAGCGCTACAGTTAATGATTTGATTCGCGCGGTAAGTGAGAGTGCCGTAAGGGTCCAAACCCCCTTAATTTCCTCTAGTGTTGCAGTTGCGGTTTAATAGGCAGGTTTAATACAAAAAAAGGGAATGAAGGGCCCGTAAGTCGAGTGGTCAGAGGCCCTGGCCACGAAATTAAGGATTGCGGGTTCGAATCCGGGTAGGGCAAATGTTTCCTGTGATGAACATGGACATTTGTACTCGAGTCATGGATGGTTATAAACGTATTTAAGTATGTCTATCCGTTCACCTAGTATTCATGGCACGAGCTTGCTTTTGAACTAGGGAATTGGTATGTCAGTTTGAAGAATTTAAGATTAACACCTAACTCGTTCGATCAGATATGCGCGGGCTGCAGCAAGGTGATCACGGAGCGGTACCTGCTGAAGGCGCTGGACCAACTGTGGCACGAGGACTGTCTCAAGTGCGGCTGCTGCGACTGCCGGCTGGGCGAGGTGGGGCACACGCTCTACACACGCGCCAACCTGATACTCTGCAAAAGGGACTATTTGAGGTACGTGAAAGTCGAGTCAAAATTGGTGTAAATGTTTAGGGGCACAGAGAGAAATACAATGTTACATCATTTTTTGTGAAGGATGTTAAAAACAAAAATACTCTTATTTTTTTGGCTGTTAATCTGCTGTATATTATTTTGTGAGAAGACAAGACGTCTTGAAATAATATTGTAAAATAACAAACTGTGAACATAATTTCCCACTATATGAATAAGTCAATAATACAATTTTTTTTTTCTAAAAATTAAACCTTTTTTGGTACTTTGGTATCATGCATATCAGGTCAGACAATAGGTCCGTTGGTATATGCAAATACCCACTTTTCAATGGCTTTTGATAATATACATATTTACTTTGTACTCGTTTTCCTATCCTATTCATTATATATTAATATGATATAATGATGATATTAGGTACAAAAAACTCTAAAGTGAATTTTAATGTTGTCTAGCAGATCAACCAAATTAAAATTCACCTGTAATCGTTTCTATTTTCTAATCCAAACGTTTGTCTGTAGGCTATTCGGCAACACGGGGTACTGCGCGGCGTGCAACAAAGTGATCCCCGCGTTCGAGATGGTGATGCGCGCGCGCAGCAACGTGTACCACCTGGAGTGCTTCGCGTGCCAGCAGTGCAACCACAGGTTTGTTCTTCATTCCGTCTATGTATTAAACTAGTTCATTGAAAACTATATCGACCTGGAATATTTTCTCGTGGGGTTTAAATATTGATTATGTGATAGGAAGTAACTTGTGACATTCTCCAGTCCTTTTTAATCATCTCGATTCGTCCCTGTGAAAAAAAAATTGTCATTTCCAAAAAAGGTTAATTTAAGGTTCTTTGCATTAATTGTAGGTCGATAAGTGAGATTTATCAAGAGAAAATTTTTGGGCGTCCAAGCAGAGCGTTTTTATCTGAGCTATTCAATTTGCCTTGCCAAAATATCCGTGATATTTAGTATAGAAATATAGTGCATATTCTTAGGTCCCTATTAGGTAACCAAAGTTTCACCTAATGGGGATTCAATTTTCATGTTGGTACGAAACCGAGACAAGGAAGACTGATGCATAGTAGCATAAACTAAAGCTTGTGCCACTTTAGTAACACATAAGTTTAACAATAGCCGCAGTCTTTGTGATTCATAAACTATTAGCATGCACATCGTAAGTACATAACATGTTTGCATTTTCTTATGATAAATTAATTAACGTTGTAGTTAATGTTATATTTTGATAACGAACCTGGATGACAACATTGTGGTTTGCCACATTTGAGATCTGTCCGCACTTTTGTTATTAATAGCTCATGCATCATCAGGATGCATAACAGAAGAAAAAAGGTATTGCATGAATCAAATTCAGCATAATAATACATGAGTATTATTATGCTCGTAATCCCCCGAAGGGGTAATTAGTCCAGGAAACTCCTTTAACTACTTTTAGCCAAACGTAAGATTTAGTTGGGTTTGATGAAAACATGTAAAACACACAACCTCAAACCCAAAGCTCAATCAACGTTATAAGGCGTTTTTTATGTCAAGTTAGCAACTAAATCATCACACCATCGAGATTGTGGGCGCTTTTCTTTATAATACCAGCATACAAACGTCAGATTATCCAAAATTACAATGCTGTTGCCCAAGACACAACACCTACCCAGTATTCGTATTATTTTATTTAAAAAAAGGCATCACGAAATATAGTTTCAGTCAGTGCAAAAATTTAATCTGGGCTTTACTTTCACCGGCCGTCCGCTCGGTAATCTCATACGTCAAACGTGGTTGTGCCCGTGGAAACGAAACCGGGGCCCGCTATATTGAATACAGTCCAACAGGGGACTCTTTTCAAAAGAGCGAGACGCCACATCCAAAATTCAATAAGCTAGAGAAAGACGCTAGACTCGTGTTGCGAGAATTTGTATTGTTTATTCATCTCACGGACGACAAACAAAGAGTGCGATTAAATTTTCCGCTACATAATAAAGGCACATGTAAGAAAGGAAACGTATTAGGATTTAAAGTGCTTTTAGCAATAGACAAGGAAAATACCATTAACTTGAATACGCTTTCTTTTGTGTTATCTTCTGTACAGTGGTTATATTAAAGGTCATTGGTTACTTTATAATATAACTTTTTTTAAGAAAATAAAACAAATTCAAATATGTTTGGAATAATGATCATCACCTTCATCATCTGTCTCATTTAGCGAGTCTTTAATGTAATCACATTGGAGCAGTCGCTTTAATGTGATTACATTGAAGCGACTGCCGATCTAACCTTCGTAACCATAAGATAGGGGAACCAGACAATTTTTGGATCATGGTTACAAACCCAAAGTTCTTTGAATTGGCAGGTTTCATCACGATGTTTTCCCTCACCGCCGAACCAGTGGTATAAATACGTACATAGATTTGAAAAATCTAGAGGTACGTGCTCGGGTTTGAACCCGCACTACTCGGTTTTATGGCGCGTGTCCTTACGATTGAGCTACCACCACTCCCATTATGATAGTTGGTCAAACAATATTTTAAGTCATTATCTATACTTATAATAAATCTGTAGAGAGGTCAATTCTGTACATGAAATATATTTTTAAAATAACTATCAGGGGGTGATTAGTGATCGATACTGATGCTAAAAATGCAATCAGTAAAACTTTTGTCTGTCTGTCTGTCTGTCTCTGTCTGTCTGTCTGTCTGTCTGTCTGTCTGTATGTTCCTTATAGAAACCAAAACTACTCGACGGATTTTAACGAAACTTGGTACAATTATTCTTCATACTCCTGGGCAGGTTATAGTATACTTTTCATCACGCTACAATCAATAGGATCAGAGTAGTGAAGGGAAATGTTGGGAAAACGGGAGCAGTTACTGGTTAAAGTTACATAGAAATCATGTATGACGGAAATAGTCTTTATAATATTAACCATAAACGCGGGTGACACCGCTAGCTAGTTTTAATTAATTGTCTTAGTTTGTTGAAAGTCGAATATAGTGGCTAAACATTTCAGTGTTTTTAATATACCTTGACGTCGAAGTCTGCTATTGTCCGTTTTATCATGTGAAAGTATATAGACAGGTTAGGTAAGACATATGGTTTCACCTACCATTATAACAATTGTAGTTTTCTTAAGCGTTGTGTATTAAGAATTTTAGATTGTTACAATGAAATCATGTCTTGTTTCTAAGGAATACCCAAACATGCACGTAACTAAATCAAGAATACCTCCAAATAAAACTTCTTCCGTTATTCTATACACAAATACTTCGATTACTATTTTATTCAATCCAATTGTGGAAAGCATAGCAATTGTCACCGGTGTCACACGCCGCGTCCTTATTCTGTAGCAGGGGTCTTAACAATTTCCTTACTCCTACAGGTGTTCAAAATATTCAACTCTCGATATTGAATTGATCAGTTTGTCAAATTATCTCTAACTAGCTGTACCCCCGGTTTAACCCGCGTTTATAGTTAATGTTATATAGCCTTTCTCGATAAATGGGCTAAGCTAATTCTAACACTGAAAGTTTTTTCGAATCATTTGTCAGAAATGGATATTAAGCAACTGTTACATACGAAAAAAAATGAAAACATATTATGCACTTATATTATGAACAGCGAAAATAATAGGTTTTAGAAATTAAAACTTTCAGCGTGTAAAACTTAAGTGTTTTTTTTTTTTAATAGATCTCTCTTTAAAATCTTTGGCTTTATCTTCCCACCCCGCTAGGGAAATAGCCTGAACTTTTTAAAATCGAGTCTTTGTAACCCGTTGCTGTCGGTGCAGTCTATAGGGTTGCACAGTTGGACGGTGTAGCATCGTAAGGCCAACATGACGGTACCTCGTTAAGCTATGTCTTGGGAGATGTAACAGAATAAGTGTCCAAACGCGAGCATAGCAATCTCCGCCGGTCTGCGTCCGTCTAAATAATAGAGAGGCGCGAAGATTGGCGCTGCCCCGGATGGTTTATACCTCGCCGGCGGACCTTTCCTCCGCTCCAGCCCGCGACATCTCGCCCAATTATATATTCATTCGACGACCCCTCCGATCCAGATTCAACTGTTGAATAACCGTTTTAGACACCGCTCGAGGCCTTAGACGCAATTGTTTGAATATCTGATGGGGGTACGAGGAGCGTTTTCTTCGGTGCGACTTTTTGGTGGGATAGCTTGAGAGTTATTTTATCAGTTTGCCTAGAGTTTAGTTACGAAAAGTTGGATAATGTTTATTTAATTAAATAATCTTTTGGTCAGTTCAGGACCACAATATTACAAATTTCCTAATCACAATGTTACTTAAAACACATTAACAAACAGTAGCTTTAGTTCTAGATTGGTTATTGGTATCATAATTTGTCCTATGTTGGTCTGGGACTTAAAAAAAATGTGCTTACTGTGTTTCTTGTCTAGCATGTCGTAAAAGGCGACTAATGGTATATGGGATTTTGGGTATGTGTAGGCGACAAGCTAGCCACTTGTCACAACTTTTTCACAATTTTCCATCTAACCCAGCCCAGTTTTATTTTTGGCTGAATGTGGTTGAAGGGGTCTGCTGCCCCTTTGATTCTGCCTATACCTTCGGGGATTATAGGCGTGATGTTATGTGTAATGACAATTTTATTGTAGTAAATCAATAGGAAATATTAAAACTTCTGAAAAAACTAAACGCAGTGACGTGGACTGTCGCTGCCTAAATCATGTCCAAACAATCATTAGCAAAAATAAATACTGGTGCTATTTGTAAAATTCCTAGGATCTCAACAAATCCCAAACAAATATCATGTTTCAGTTTGAACAACAACGGAATCTGATAGTCCGACTCATGTAACGGAGCGCAATATTTACGCAACTAATACACGTGTTGGCCAAATAACTTGCAGCGCAAACTATTAAATATCACGTACAAATCAATTTCCACGCGGGCAGAAATTTGAATCCAATTTGCAGGCTGTCCGATCGTGGCGGCGCGCAGATATCACGGGCGAATATCGCTAAACGGCTAAATAATTTAGTGGCAATCTGTGGCGCCCGCGGCTTCCGTGTCGCTGGCGCGGCGTCAGATGTGCGTCGCGCCGAGCCCTGTGTTCCGCCGCCGGAAAATTTGATGGACGCGTTATTTCTCAGCTTTGCTGCGCTGTGACTTCGTTTGGTTCATCTGTCCGAGTGCGCTGTTGAGTGCGAACATCGGCTTAAAATGTACTTTGAATTCGTTCGTCGTCCGTTTCCATTCTTTCAAAGCACTGGAAAAACTGATGAAATTATAAACAATTGATATACCTAAATTCTTTTTATATTTAAATTCGCAACGTTTTGCACAATGTTTTTTTTGTTATCTATCATTTACATATTTATGTACTTATGTTCCTTCTAAGGGTAAAAGTTAAACAATTCTAAGACTTGAAAATAAGAGATACAAAGATTTTGGAGAAAGTAGGTGGTCTCATAATCTCGGTTGTTGTTTAAATCAAAATGAAAAGAATCGGTTCATTTAACTAAACGGAAGCTTTCACGTCGAAAATATTCTACTAAGACAATTGTATCAAATCTCTGAATGCCTGTACATCGGAACGCTATTGTCTCAGCGCGAAGGGAGCAGTCAATGGACACGTAAAACGTCAAACTCGTCGCTATCGCCAACACAATGGCGATCCGCACAAAGCTTTACTTGCGCAGTCATTAAAATTTCGTTCTACATCTTTTCCATTACGCGGTTGCAGACAAAAAATAGCGAAATAAAAAGGACAACTCCCCAAAAACAAAAGTCGGGAATGGAGAGAACAGGAAATAAAGTTAATTAAGAGCGGCGAAATCGACTGAGTTGCGGTGGAAATTGGCCCCTTAAAAAAGAGACATTTGTAGCGGAGCTATTGCGCTTAATTTTTGTGACAAGTGAAACAAAAGAGTTGGCAGGGTGGCCGAGAGTCGGGGTGGAAGACGCGGGGGCTGGGGGAGATAAGGTCGGTGTTATCACCGCCGGTTCCGGCGACCACTGGCGAGTCGAAGGCGATACCTTTGTTTGGCCACATTGAGGGATGCGCTCGCGTGACGCTATCGCGCCGCCGCTTACGCTGACCTTTCAACTCGCGATACTAAATTTTATTTCTCAGACATTTCACTGTTTCCCTCGCCTGATTAAATCTCGACGGAGGATTATCAATACTGTTACGTAATTCTAGCCGGCGCGTATAAATAGGAGTGTAATTTGATTAGCGCGGCAGGCTAGATAATTTAATACGCGTAGGTGGTTGTTAGTGTTTACCATGAGTTCCATGAAGAATCGTTAATTGGATCTTTCTGCAACCGGCCCACTTCGGAACTGAATCGGACTTGCACGTAATTTGATATAGCGCTCTGTGCTTCTTGATACACATTCCATTACAATGGCGAACGGGGCCTAATTAGATAGAAAAATAAATCGTATTATTTTCCTTTATCAATTAGCGCATTCTGCGTTTTTTTATAGAACAACATGTAAGGCTTACTAGCAGTACCTGTTGTTTAACGTCATAACGTTAATAAGATGAAATATTATATAATGACAATTATTTTAATTTTGAATTAATACGAACTTTAGTTCTGCATCGACATGATTCTAAATATTAATAAAGATTACATATACATCCCAATTGAAAAAAACTTTCTCACTTAATTTATTTTATTTTATACTAAATAAATAAAAATGAAACAATTGGGAAAACAGAATGTCACGCACACAAACTTTCAGTCCCGCAATTAGCCTCTTTCATCACTTTTGGCCACTTCAAAATTGAGTTTGGTTTAATGAAAAAATTCCTTAAAAGGGATTTGGTTCCCAAGGCTGGAGCTAGTCACCTTCATAATTACAGGCCCTATTATGAGATAAATAACATTTGTTTCTCCTTGTTACAGATTCTGCGTCGGGGACCGTTTCTACTTGTGCGAGAACAAGATTCTTTGCGAGTACGACTACGAAGAGAGGCTCGTATTCGCGAATATGGCTTACAACCCTCCCCCGCTTGCGCATCTTAAACGGCAGACCACGCACCTCCCTCCTCCTCCGGTATGTAGATGTTCAAAAAGGGCCTCCCTTCAAAGTCGTTCCTCTAGTTTTTTACGTTTTTATAGATCCGGCAATAAATATACTAAGTAGTCAAAGATCCTTTGGAGTATGTAGACTCCGGGTAAAGAAGGAACCTGGCTCTAGATTTACGAATGGAAATAATTTGTCCATAATATGGATACGATTATTAAAAGTTGTGTTTCAATTCTTATGATAAAACAGTAATTTTTTTTTTTTTTGGTTTTAGAGTCTCAATCATAGTTCTTTCGTTATTTTAATATTGTTTACATCAATGAAGAAAATACAGACTGGTGATCTATTGCCAAAAATTTTAATTGCAATCACCACCCTATTATACCAATAGACGAAGCTAATTTTAAAATGTTTTGTAAAAAATAATTTTCTTCAACAGACAAGCCAAGCTATGGGTGGCATGATAAACGGTTCCGGCCGCGCAGGCGACCTGAACAACAACATGTCGGGCGCTTCCCCGGCGCCCTTCGCCGCGCCCCCGCACCTCAAGCCCCTCGGCCTGTCCGCGTCCAGCTGAGAGTATCGTGCGTGAGATTCGGCCCACCCGTACGCTAAGTACCAAAACTAATGCGCGCGCTATACCGTGGACGCTGAGACTTACGTGGACTCTCCGTTGACTAGTGAGTGGACTTCAGTGTTTAAAACTGTATAGTAATAAATGCAAAGTAAATGCCAAACTGTAGTTAGTTCACATTGATTGTTATGATGGAATTATGTATATGTGGTTGTATCCACAAGTTTCTATTCATTCTCGGACGATGTCGTAGTTAGAGGAATGTACAGACAGCAATGGAATGGGTTCAACGGTTGTGCGGGCCATGTTACATTGTTGGCGTACATTTATAGTTTTAAAAATCTCATAAGTTGATCTCAGACAGGCAATTTGCTGAATTAGTATAGTGACTATATGCGAACTATATTTAAAAATACCTAATATGATATTTTCTGGATGATGGTGTAAAGCTCGGTACACAAATACGTGACATATGTTAATCAGTAAGTCAGTGCGTTATTGTGTATTTAGATGAGACCTCAATGAGTGCGGGTTATAAGACTGCCTGATTTTGTTTCACGAGTGATTGTGAAATGTATTCTAGTAGTATGTAATTAAAACTAATTAAACTTCCCTGTTAATGTAAATATTAAAAATAGTTTGATTATTGATGTCGATGTAATGTACCATAGTACAAGAGTCCTTTTGAATAGTATTCAAGACTTGTCACTTGAAATATTTGACGTTTTATGTGGAATTTATATATATGATGCGATGATTTATTATGTACTTTTAATAAAAGACTTGTGCAATTGGGTAAAATAATAAAAAATATCTTGTGTGTAATTTTTTATTTTCGAATACTATGTTGATGTCACTTTTTGTTACTAGCTGATTTATTAAATTTAACAACGCAAAGTATACCTTTTGTGACAAGTCCATCTGAATTTGATCAAATTTCGTACACATAGATAGTAAGGCACTCTTCTATTTGTGTAAATGAAATTATTTGGCTAAGCCTCTTAAAAAAAATGATATTTTTTCGTAATTCTCTTATTTGTTATTTCGTTTTGTACCTATATTGTATATTAATTGTTAAGTTTACTATAAACATTGTTATAATGTTTGTATTATTTATGTAAATACAACTATCGCTGTAAGTAGAATATTGTATCTATCTATTGAACTTTAAACATATTTGAATTAAATAGTGAAATGTGAATAAAGTGTTTAATGAAGAATCATAGTTCAAATAGTTCAAATTAGTTTCTTTAGCGATATTTAAATAACATCGCTGATTGTCTTTGGATATACTTTCTATTTTTTCTGCATTTGAATAGATACAGTTGTCAACTATTACGTTTTTCATATATTACATGTTGCTAAATGTGTGTAATTAGGAAGGGGACTGAACAAACATAGTGTCGTATTAATATTATAGAATATCTCAGTTACATGGATATATTTCTAACATAGTAAACCTACATGTAAACTCTTTTAAGTAAGTAACTGCTAGTGTAAAACTGGCTCTGTTCATATTACTACATAATATATAGTTAGAACTAAAAAAAAGTCCATAAATGCGACTGAAAATACTGAACTTTTAAAAAAATAATTACTGTGCTTAATGTTATTGAATTCCCCAATTTTGCGCTCAGTGTATTTAGACTTTGAAATAGTCAATTTCCAGATATCATGTGTTCTCTCCCTTAGATTTAAAAGTGTCAGCAGAAAGTTCGTTGTCGGCTGTATCTTGGCATTTCTATCGTATAAGCACGATCACGTAGACGAACCAGATCATGTTTGTATAAATATAAATGTTGCAGGTTCTCTTTTAACCAATGATATTGACCAAAGATGTAGCTCATTAAAGCCTTGTTCAAACCTAAACCGATTTTTATTTCACGTATTTTCTTTCAATTACCTTTTCTGAATGCTTGGTGCATTTTCAGTTACTTTATCCAACATTATTGAGAAAGAATTTATAAAAAAATATTAAAGATAAATTCGTATAGGTATTTTATATAACCATTTAGTTAATGAAATCGTGGCAATCATATGACTTGGGCTCGAGAGTAGACAATAAAGCATGAAAGCTTTGTGCGACAAAGTTCTAAGGGGACTAATAACTACTAAATTATAATACACCTATGCAGAGGATGTAAAACAAATCCTACTTATACATACCGAAGATGTAAAATATGTATATTTGTATTGCAAAACAAGTATATTAGTGTAGAAACATATACTGTGTATCATTCAATATCTACTATCATATCAAAACATAATAAAATGCTCGATGAAAGAAAAAAAACGTCATCAGTTGTAAGGTGAGCGGAAATTTGAAAAGGTCCTCGGCGCGGAGCCGTAATGGAGAGTAGCGTCGGGTGAGGCGTAAAGTGTGACCGCGAGCATTGTCGCGCGCACCGATACCACCTGAAGAACACCTTACGCAGACTGGCAGTAACGATAGCAAAACATATTTGACGGACTTTTGTACGCGACGGTACCGATGGATAATGGGCGTGGAAGGTGTATTGCTAATTCGAGGTATACAACAATTGAATACAGTCTATATTTATAATTATCTATTACAAAAAAGTTCTTTACATTATCTCAAATCTTCATGTCAAGAATATATGTCTGCGCTTAATATGATAAAAAAGTCCTAAATTATTTATTGAATACAATGAACCACAAAGAAACAAACTAACATATGTATGTTAGTTGTTTTGTTTTAATAGAACCGATGATAAGTATCATCGGTTCTATTGAATGACTGTGACTTTGAAAACTAAATATAGACCTTTTTACTATCTACACTCTATTATGTTTTTGATTCTTTTTTAACTGTCGTTAATGGTATCTTACAAGTTAGATATTATTTTTCTATTTCTACTATCAAAACGTCTGTTGGCGCATCTTAACATCAACATTTTCGGCAATTGACCTTTAGACACATCGTTGATACTTCTATCTCCAGGGTGAATCGCTTTTGTGTACTGACGCTCCCGGACGTGCACAGAGGAGAAAAATCACCCCAATTTCCCCACCCCGCGCCCTCATTGTCGGCCGAGCGCAGCCTGATAGAATTGTTATCGATGCCATCTTTAATTTCGCCAGTGCAAACCGTAACCGCTCAACGGCCGATTTATGCGTTCGAATATTGAAACGCTGCCGAAAAATGTTACTCATTTATGACTTGCGTTTTTAATAATATGTCATAACTTTTTTTCCAATAGCGTGTTTGAATTACTTCTGAAGAAGCGTTGTAAGTGTAGTCTTGGAAACTAACTACTTTACATATTAACCATTTAAATATTAACCATGGATTCACAAAAGAATAGCGCAAAATTAATGAATTTGATATTATGGTACCTTCATCAGAAATTTGATTTATTGTATGATAATCAAGACGAGAAATACATTTATGACTAAGTATATGATTCTTCGATTGTTGCGGACCAAATACTGATTATCATGCTTACTAAAAATTTAAGGCGAATTGTAGTCAACGGTTGACTGGAATTCGCTATTAATTTTTACCCTTTTCTACAAAGAAAAACCTTGACCTCTAAAAGTAAGGAAAACGAAATACGAGAAGATTTTACAATGCGGCGTTCATTCAACAATCGAAAAGTGCCAATGATATTCAAACAGAATCCAAAAAAAAGGTGTGAGATCGGTGAACAAACCTTCACAGCCGGTCTCCTCAAGCGTGCACTATACAATGAGCCGCGTGAAAAATGGCGGGAGCGCCGAACGACGCGACGGCCCACAAATCAAAACTGCGAACCGTTCGGCACAAACGAAAATAAAAGACCGGACAAGTGCAAGGAGGGCTTTTTGTTGAGGAAGGTTCTGTACCGCACCCGCAGATGACAATAAAATAAACATGCGTGAGCTACGAATACTACGTAACGGATAGACTTGACATCTAAGATAAGAATTATAATCTTAGTGTTCCTAAGCTGGATTTACTTGGATCATAGATCAAATCCAGTTACTCGGATATGCAGATTTCCTCACGATGTTTGCTCTCACCGTCCAGCCATTAGGATAGGTACCTATTATAACTTTTTTGCTATACGTATGTAGGTAATTACTTATGTTATTAATTATTTAAAAGTCTGGAGCTCTTAGTATTTTTTTTGTCCATGTCTCAGGCTAATAATGAGATTGAAAATGCACTTTGTGCTGACAATGAGTAACATACCCAGTGAAAAGTTGTGGGTAAGACAATTGCCAAAATTGCTCTGTTAGATGCTAAAAGGCCATGTCGTGAATTATTATTTACTAAAACAAAAAAATACACAGAGTATTATGGGACTTAGAAAGAATTGTGTTGGTCACAAGCTAGCCACTTATCACTACTTTTCAATAATTTAACAAAGAAGTGCAACATAACATTTACGCTTATAATAGCTATTATCTTTTCGTTTATTGCATTTAATTTAGCTTGTAAACTAAACTTTGACATCGAAAAATTAACAGGAAAGATCTCTCCGATTTAGTGTCACAATAAAAGTATTTAATGCATTTACCAAATGTTCAAGTTTAAAGTAAAAATGCTACAGGATAGTATTCTTTTTTCTGGTAACCTTAGCTACAATATTATCGGTTTTAATAATTAAACATTGAAACTTAGTCTATACACTGAAGTTCAACGACAGGACATCAAAGGGCCAACCTCGGCGATTGTGCGGAACCCTAAAAAGAAAACAGCGTAGGAAACCCGGCGCACACCACTGATGGCTTCTTGCAATAATTTCCGTTTTCAATGAACGCGTTTTTCTTTTTCTTATCACCGCACGAACTAGGATGGTTGGGAATAAATTGAAATACAAAATTGATTGTTGACTTTTCCCGGCCGCTTTATTACTGTCACAAATAGGAAAGAGATTGAAAATTGCCTACAGACGGTGTCGGCGGATTTGACGTCTCGGTTATTCTTTCTTTGATAAGTGTTTTGTGTGCGTGATCGATTTTTCTTTGTCATTGTAATTTTTCTCGCTGCATAATTGGTTGATTGAGTGTGATGTTTTGTAGGAACTGTATAGCTGATAAATTACAATGAATAAACATCGGTTGATCAGCTATTGCGTTATTTATTTATTATTTTATTAACAGAATCCATTATGTATGTACGAGTATAAAGCCCACTTCTGCATATTTTTCAAAGCATATTTAGATTTATAACTCACGTATGATTGTATTATCTTCGCATCGACCACGTTATCAGCTGGTAATAGGGGGCTTAGAATTAAGAACTATGTCAACGATATGTTATTGACAGAGTAACAACTAGTATTCACTCTAAACAAGGTAATACTCGACTAATCAGCTCTCGCTATAAATCAGTTATATCTAGTTAATCTATAAAAGCAGCGTAGCTAGCTACAACATGATTTCAAATGAAGTTAAAATAAACTAACCACATTACCACTATTACACAATCTTACTACAACGACAAAATTAGCATAACCACAAATGATAAAAAACAGACAATTAATTGAGCTAAGTAATACCTATGTATATACACACAAATTTTAACAATTATATAAATTTGGCTATGATGGTAAATTGTAGGGCCTTCGTGGAGGTTTTGGATTAATTTGCTTGTTGGGTCAGGTAATAGCTTATCTTGGTCGGCTAGAGTTTCCTGAGTTTCCATGGAGACACTACTAGTCTTTTACTTCATGATGGGCAAAATACCCTTGTTTATTTTGGTTTACTTCAGTATGTGGTTATAAAAACATCTTTTTCACAATCCTTTGTTCAATTTTAATTTACATTAAGTAGAAACTTGTATAACTATATATCAGTTATACAATTCTTTTACGGGAATCAAGAGGCGTTAAATTAATTGAAACACTCATTGGGCGCCAACTAAGTAAGTATCAACCTAGTAACAAAATAACAAAAAGGTGCGTTATTTTTTATTGTTATGATAAATAGGCAGGCTATTATTTTTACGATCTATCCCCTGTTTACACTCTCTAATGCCCGGTCAGAGCGAGTTAACGACAGTTGTCAGTTCTTGTGCCCTCCAGCGAGGGATTTATTCAGGAAAATGACTCCTACACACCGACCAGTCTATGTAGACCTGTCGAAAAAAGGCGGAAAACAAATTAGCAGCGACTTTATCAAGCCTGTCACAACAAGAAAGCTCTTTTTAGTCTGGCCGCCACCGCTCACGAGGCACGTATTATTATTCGAGTTTTAATTATTAAAAGTTTTATGAACTGCTTATTTCTTTTTATGAGATTGTTGAATTAATTCCTTTTGTTTGTTAACTTTAATGACTGCAATTGCTAAAGGCCGGGTTAATTAGAACAAAAGATATAAACAAGAGCCCTTACGATTTAGAATGTGAAGTGCTAATGTTTACTTGCTTCGTAACTGGCAAGCACTTTAATCTATTACCTATCTTTTGCACTTTATATGATTCATTATCAGATATCGAAAGATATAACTAAATATTGAATAATTAGTAGGTACGTCGCTAGCCTATTACCAAACACTGCAAAAAAAGATTACTTTTTAGTTATATGGCATATGACAATGTATAATTCCACAATGTTGAGACTTTTTAATGTTGATACTCTTAATTATTTTTATACCGTATGAGGTAGTATGAGTCGATTAAATAATTTTCAACATTTATTCAACATCAAATACCATAGTCTTAGAGCAAATTTTGATTAAACTTAGTAAAGTAGTAGGTACATTAGTTATTTATTAAGATTTGGTAGCAACAATATTAACAATAATTTTTTATTGGTAGTTGAAGTGTTAACGACAAAATAATGACGGTAAGAAATAAAAAAAATCTATTGACATACTTAGATATTTTAGGTTGAACAACGTGTTTTTCATAAAATTACATTCTCCATAAATAAAATACAAACGTGTTGTATTACTCTCAAAACGTCGCTGTAGTTTTAATAAGTACCGCGTATATTCTTTTTTAGCTGGAGGAAAATTATACTTATATTGTTGAATTAACACAACAAATTTTTATTTTTACAAAGAAAATATTTTTAGTAGGAGAGCCCTACTACACATTTATGTTATTTTTAGACAAAAATTCATAATGGTCCATTTTACTTTAGCAATAAAAAACTTCAGCTATAATTGTAACTTCTTACTTAATCTGAGTATAATTTTTATTTTCGGAACACTTGTAGTCTTAACATTACCTATTCATTAAGTATTTTATTTGTAAGTATTTATAAATAACTAGGTACCTACGACACGACTCTATTGTTCTTTCGTCCATATGTCAAGTCTCAATTATCTGTATCGTCATAAATCCCAGATTACCATCTGATCACTATTCTTATTCGGAAACTCGTAATTAGAAATTTCTACCAAAACATACGAGCAGAACTTAGCAAGCAAAATCACCGTCGACATTGCCTACGAGTCTCCAGCAGGCGTAGAATTAATTCAACTCGAATAAGTAACGCTCCTTATAAAATACATTCAAATGCACCGCTTTATATTCATTTCAATTGAGTGGGTTATTCACGAATCCACCGTTATCACGTCTCAAGAATATCATAAAACATTTTAAAGTTCCCAAAGAGATATTGGCGTAGAATTCTCATTCCTGAGTCCGGTGTAAGTAAATTTAACTTTAAAATATGCATAACAGTTTTCCGATGCGCTCCCCATTCGGAATTTAAACACATCGAGTCGTATTAAGATACATTTCAATTCAGTGCACTCGGAAAGTTTGGGAAAGAAATTGTGCTCGCATTGGGAATCGTGGCGTTTGGTACTTACGCAGTTAGCGGTTATGTAAGTATTTGTGGATTTTTTTAAACATTGGAAATATATTTAGATTTGATAAGTATAAAAAATTGTAATTAATAATATCTTTTTATAACTAAATACTAGTTTTATAAAAAGTTACGACTTTTGTAACTTGTTTAGATATTAATAAGTATTAGTCCCAGACAGATATAGGTAGGTATAGAAACCTAATAAAAAAAAATATACGTTTGTTACCTAAGAGTTTTACTACTTCTACTAAGGGATGAACCCTTGCAATTGTCGACGGGTTTTCTATCGACGCTGAAGCAAATAGTTGTTGTTTAAATAAGCACCTATTTGTATCGAGTCTGTCTGCGAGTTTAGTATTTTTATTAACTTTGATTGTAATACCACAAGGGCTTAGGTAACTTACTTTGGAATGCTCAATTGGTTGTGCGATGTTGTCTTATGTGAGTTCAATACAATTTACTGTGTGAATCTGCGTGTTCATCAGTTTATTCCAAAACTTCATCATAAAGTGTTCGTTATTTTAAGCGCATCGATATGAAATTGTCGACAGCGAAGAGTGCCGGGGGTGTTAAACTTGGGAACTTACAAATTTGCTTAAGTATTTACCGCCAGGGCTTTTGTATGGCTTAACTCAACTTCGTGTTTATGGCGAGCTAGCTTTTTGTAGCTTGAGAAAACATACACTATCGTCATTAGGTATCTATTAAACTGGTTATAATTTGCTGTTATACATTTTTAATATCGTAGTACAATTAATGTATAATAATAAATAATAAAATAAATTCTCTAGACTGTAATGTATCTACTATTATGTATTTCACTGTTATTACTTATAATAGCTTTTTATATTACCTAATTTGTTATAAGTTGGTTACTTTTCATACTTATTTTGCTTATGTGCTTTATATATTACATAACAAAATAAGACCTACACATGTGTGCATAAGTCAAATAAACGAATCGTTAAATTATTACAAGTGTGAAATTATATTTTTTTAAATTTTATGCATTATTTAGATTGTGTACATTGAATAAAAATATATACACAATATTTCAAATTCATTTTATAGAAAAAGTTTAGGTAGACATTTAAAATGAAATAGTAGTTGAGTTTAAAGTGATTTATATTTAATTAAACTAATAATAGGACCTGTAAATTAAAAAAATATATACTTCCAATATAACAACAGCCTTACTGTTACGTTGCGCACATCATTTTAAAGGTAACTTGTGCTGTTAAATCCGTTTTTCATCCAAATAATTAAGCACCCGTAATACCCAATAGGTACGCCCCTAATTTATACACGCATTAATTGCTTGAATAAAATTAAACACACTTCCCAAGATTAAAACTTCGTAACAAATTACTGGCCCGTAGACTTGCAAGTTAAGTGTACTTAACCGCGACTTGTGAAAATGTAAATTGGGCCCGTCCGTCCGCGGCCGCCGGGATTACCGCCGTCACCCGATATGCTAATTACGGTCTTACGGCGCCGCGTATTTGTAACAGATATTATAATAGCTCCTGCACCGTACCAGTGGAGGCAGCTCTAGCGAGCGCCATTATTTCGTAAAATAAGTAGGATCTGGCTGTATTGTTTTGTTCTATTCTATTTATGTAATAGTATTGACGTTATGTGATATCGTCACACGAATACGTACTAAGTAAATATATGTTAAATTTGGGTTACGCCGAAAAATATAGTTTTAAAAGTTATATAATGTTTCGATAAAAAAGTATTTTTTTAGCGGTGGTAGCTAATTGGTAAGGACATGCGCGTCCTAACCGAGGAGTGCGGGTTCAAACCCGGCACGTACCTCTGGATTTTTCAAATCCATGTACGTATTTATACCACTAGCTCGGCGGTGAGGGAAAACATCGTGATGAAACCTGCAAATTCAAACAACTTTGGATTTGTAACCATGATCCTAAAATTGACTGGTTCCCCTATCTTAGGGTTACGAAGGTCAGATCGGCAGTCGCTTCAATGTAATTACCAGACTCGCTAAATCCCGGATCATGGTCTAAGCGGACCCCGTCTAAGCACGGGACATAACGCTAGGAAGATGATGAAAAAAGTATTTTTTTGACTTGAGTATGGCAGAATTGGTTTAACTGCTTTTTAATGCACCTTTCTTCTAAAGGCCTAGCTAAGTTTTGGTACCGCAAAGTTTAGCGCGTTAGATATGTAATTAAGCTTTGGAAACAATTCACAAAATAATATATTTTATACAACAATAATTTATTATTTTCTACAATAATACTTTAGACATTCGAGTCTAAGACATCATATGCATATTTACCAATCCAATAAACGACCAAGTTCTTCCTTTAGTTTAAACACTCAAGTTTAACAGAAGAAAATCATCTTCCCGAGCAGTAAGTAGCGGCATGCACAAATATTCGCTCAATACGGTCTGGAAACTTGTTAATGCTATTAGAGCAAGCAGCGGAGGCGTTAAGCTCGCAACCTTACTTAGTTCTACTTATTCACAAACTTTGACATGGAAGCATCTACGCGGTACCCGGAAAGCATCATGATTTTCTTTATTTTTAATTATTATATATATACTTAAATAAGTGTCTCGTTTATTAAAAGTCATAAAAATATTGATTTTATTTAAAAAAGTAAAAGAAAAAGGAATGGACAAGAAATAAATATATAAGAGGAAGTATGAAAGTGGCACCAGTGATAGATAAGATGAGAGGAAACCGTTTACCTTGGTATGGGCATGTAATAAGAAGAGAGGAAGGACATGTGACAAAGAGAATGAGTATGAATGTTAGTGGATAAAGAGGAAGATGAAGGCCAAATAAGGAATGGATGGATTGTGTGAAAGATGATATGAGTGTAATGGGAGTGGATAGCTTGATGACGGCTGACCGGGACGTATGGAAGAGGAAGACATGATGTGCCGACCCCAGACGAACTAGTAGAAGGGCAAGATGATAATGAAAATAAAAAATAATTTATACTAGGGATGCTACTTAGATTGTCAATTTGGAAGTGCATGCCATCTTAATTTATACAAAAAATGTGTAATTGTTTATGTACTTATTCCTGGGCGTACGCAAGGGGGGCATAGTGAGGCAGCCCCCCCCCCCCTATCCCGTATGGACAAATAAAGCTGTGTATGCCCATGTACCTATTTAAAGATATCCTTTCATCAAAACAATCATTTATCTGAGAGTACTTTCCAAGACTGTATAAACTAAAATTTTATGAATGCCTAAGAGTACTTTTAATACTATATAAACTAAAATGATATTGATGATATAAATTTACGACTTCAATCCCTGAAGGGGTAGGCAGAGTCTTTGAAACCTGGCTACTCATGGAGCAGCAAGAGGCAAGCTTGAAGCCAAAAATAAAATTAAGTTGGGTTAAATGGGAACCTGTGAAACAGTAGAGGCAAAAGTGGCCAGCTCATCAAAAGGTGAAATGATAAAGAAATGAAATAGGAAAAGTTTTTATTTTCCAAACAAAAATTAAATGATCAAAGAAGCCAAAACAAATTGAATAAGTAAACTTAATGGTGCAGACACGTTCCGGTCCCCGGCGCCTCTTGGCTTTACCGGTCTGGTCACGAGGTCCTGTAGCTGTGCTTCCATATTCGACTTTCGTTCCATCTTCATATCTCCGTCTTCGTAATGTTTCGAGCGCTCAGGATACTTATCCCTGGGCCACGAAGAGGTTTCTCGATCCTCGTAATGTACAGTCTCAGCCGTCATCGGTGACGTCACCGGCGTTGTTGCAACTGTTGTAGTCGTTGTTGCAACTGTCGTTGTCGTTGTTGTTGTTGTGTCCGTTGTGAATTGCTGTTCCATTGCCGATGTAAGCGTTGGAATTCTTGTCGGGGTATCGTACTCCTCCGTTATTAATTCTGGCGTGATAAAAGAATGCATTGTTATTTCTTCGGTCTGTTTTGTCAAATCTACAGACGCTACGTCAGCTGCTTGTTCTTCTGATGTACTTGAATTTTCTTCTATTACAGGGTCATCTTTGTTAATAAGTGTGCACATGTTAGCACAATGTTCCTCGCTGCATTTATCCTCAATGCCACAGGTGATGAAGTTGTCCCACGCTGATAAGAGCTGGTAGATGTGCGGTGGTTTGCAGTTGTTATTAATGTATGTTTGCAATCCAGTCACCTCGTTTTCACATATAAGTGGACCGCCACTGTTGCCCTGTAAAAAAAATGTTGATATATATTTTTTTAAATACATCAATATTCATATAGCGGACAGTAATGAGGCAAGAAAATTATATTCAATCAAAATAATAATTAAGTAATTTTGGTTATCAGGAAGCATTATTTCTTGCTTGATTTTTACCGTTGAAGTAAGCCACATAAGTGCACTAAATTATGGCTTAATAAAATCTATTTTTTTTAAGAGATTAATCATAAATAACTCAAAGTTTTGAAATGGCGTTTCATGTTCAAATTAAGCTGCCATTTTTGTTCTACATTCGTTGGTAGATGATGTAAAAATACCTGGCAGAATTCCGGGTCGTATGCAGTATTCTTAATGTCATCACTATCAGTTGCGCACAGCATTGTTTCTTCGTTGAAATGGCTGCCACAAGATTCGGGAGACGGAGGTACCAACTCAACAGATAACTGCATTAACACTTTTTCTTCTGTCCAGTTACCAATTTTTTTCTGTAATAAGAAAAATACTTAAAATCTTTTTTTTTTGTTTGTTATGTGTCTGGGTAACATCTAATATTAAGGTTTAGATTTGTAATACCACTGTTGAATCTGATATCATATAGTTCGTAACAAAAGTGCTTAAGCTACTTGGCTCGGAGTCAGATTAAGGTAGGTGATGTTACATAACATAACATCACGCCCACAATTCCCGAAGTGGTAGGCAGAGTCAAAGGGGCAGCAGGCCCCTTTAACCATATTCAGCCAAAAATAAAACTGGGCTGGGTTAATGTAAAATTGTGAAAAAGTTGTGACAAGTGACAAGCTCATCACCTACACAATCACATACCCAAAACCCCATATACCATTAGTCACCTTTTACGACATGCTAGGCAAGAAACACAGTTGGCACTTTTTTTTTAAGTCCCAGACAAACATGGGACACAATAAGATGTTGTTCGTTATTTATATATATTTTTATTGATTCGTTTATTAAGCCATTAAATAATGACTTATGGGTTATACTCATTTTGATGTGACCAGTCACTTTAATGGATTAACTCTTCTATAATTTTCGTGATTCATTTCATTTCGTGAGGGTACTCATAATTCTCACCATAAGAATTACCCAAAATTGTTGAAGTTGTTCCTACGGGACTAAATTAAACAACGAGAGAAGAAGAAGAAGTTAATGGCTAATACTCTAATAATGATACCTACAGCTACTGCATAGACGAGCATGAAGCAATTGCTGTTGCCGATGATGCCAGGCTTGGTGCGGACGGTTGCGGTGCCAACAGCAGTCGTCAGGTTGAACGGCAAAAGCGTTCTCAGCAAGGTGATGTCATAGCGCCACCACTCATCCTCGCTGTGATTGTATGGACGAACTATTTGAATGACCTGGATAGAAAGGTCAAAAGGATAAATCTATGTATGCCTTGATACTTAGAGAAAATAATGATTGTAAATATAACGACCCAATAGTACCATTATTCCATCACAAAACGTGACTAACTAGTACGTTATTAAAAAAATGAATTTAATAAAACTAGGACCACAAATAGCATTTGAGCTTATATAAACACAACCTCACCTCTCTTTCCTGTTCATCCTCATCTTCATTGAGAGTAAAATTGGCATCGATGGAAACAGAGCCGAGTCGAGCTAGCAACGTCTTCCGAGGAAAGCCGATGGGTCTACCATTTACCATCACAGGCCCTACTGACGAGGAGATCAACCACTCTGGCTTGACTAAAATTGCTCCTCGTATAAAACGTTGACCTGTTGCTTCGATTATGGACTCATCAGGATAGTAAATGAATGCCTAAAAATAAAAAATAAGAAGGTACACTAATATTCCTTTAGTCATACAATTGCACAGTAAAAACTCTGGCCATAAGTCTATTCAAAGGCAATTAATTATTATAAAGACTACATTAAATGAATAAAACGTTCAAATACTCACCATGAAGGGATAATGACCTTTTTTAATTTCGGTTTCACCTTCCGCGAATACATCGTCACTCAAAAACGATACTGAAACACAAAAAATAATGTTTATAATCACGTCAACCTAAGATATTTAGATGTTGTCGAATATTGCCTAGCTTACCACAGCACAAAGTTATCAGAAGTCTAATTTTCATATTTTCAGAAAAAAGACAATAAAAAACTTAGAAAATTATATGAGTGACGTGCCGGTTCGCTATCTCTTCTGACAATCCAGATTTCAAAAGAAGAATATTAAACTTTTATCGAAATAAAATGTTGTGCCAGTTTTAATGAAGAAGAAGGCATTATGCAACGGTGCTAAACTCTTTGCTCGGAGAAAATAAAATATTTTTGTTAGAAAGTGTCATTATTCTTTTACCTTTCCGCTCTCGTAAAAAGCGAATTAGTCGAGTCACGTCCCTTTATTTTTCTCCGCTATCTGACAAAGTTGCACCGAGCCGGGCTAAACGCATTAATCAGAATCGCATCCAAGCCGAGACGTATTATCCCCAATAAAGCGAAAAGAATGACTTTGCGAATTTAAGCGCGTGTTCCACCGATAACGACGAGGATAAATCCGTGAAACACCTAATTATTCATGTAAGGGGTGTTCAGGAGTTTGTGTTAATACGCCCGGAGCGTCGTGAACTTTGAAAAATAAGCGAGGAGTATAAAAAGTGTCGTTTATTTTAAATGCGGACGGGAACACGATTCGGGCGGGCGCAGACCGAGACTGCGTCTTTACTGTTTTAAAATCAGATGAATGAATAAAATATGGGGTGGATTACAATCTCTTGCGTCATTGAGTATTTTGTTACAATTTTTACATGAGATCTGGAATCTGTTGGAAATTTGTGTCTCGGCAAATTATTGTGTTGACTAAAGCATGTAAAAACAAACACGCGGAAAAAAAATGATGACATCTAAAGCTTAAAATCGAATCAGATATATCTTTGATTCTTGGGGCTATTTATTAACCTACATTGTCTAGGTATAGGCGTAGTATGTAACCATGTAGATATATTTTTATAGTTGTGCAAACAAATCTACATAATTACTGTTGTGTTTGTTTGAAAACTCACTCTAATAGCGTAAATAGTTGTATTGCTACTTTATAAAAGAATGTGCCAACTGTGTTTCTTGCCTAGCATGTCGTAAAATGCGACTAATGATTTAACGTGTTTTAGGTATCTGCCCTTTTCACTCTACATACCCGTTCGGGGATTAGAGGCGTGATCATATGTATGTAAGTATGTGAAATGTTAATATACGCAACAGTTCATAGTTAAACATTATCAGAAAAATAACAATCGTCCAGGTTAGCCTTAAGCGGTAAAACGAGTACGACTAAGTCGCGTCGCTAACTATGTAACATTTACGATTAGTGTCCAGCACTCGTAAGAACACTAACATTGTGATATAGCCCACAAATGAGCCGAGAGATTGTATCCAAAGCGCTGATGCGGCGATGTCAGAACGACTCGCTCAGACGGCTAACATGGCCAGTGTAACAAGACCCGTCTGAATGCTCTAAGATTCTTCTAAATGTTCGCACTTACCAACAAAAGACAGAAGTAACAAGGGTCCACGTAATTCGGTTTTGGCGAAACGAGTCGAATGAACGAGCTACGTGTTTTGGCGGCAACCCTCAATTGCTTTGCACTTCCTATGAGTAGGTTTCTTTTATAATATGGAGCTATTCGATTATGTGGACATTTTAAAGCTTTTTTTGTCTCGTGTTGCTTTGGGACTCGAATGGCATGTGATAACTATATTCTTAGTGGTCTCAAAGGGAGACCTTTTCTCAGGAGTAGGATTAAATTGGCATGTATAAAAAACTGTGTTCATTGCCCAGAATATCATAAATCACTACTTATCAACCGACTTCAAAAAAGAAGGATGTTCTCAATTCGTCCGTACCTATATATATTTTTTATAATAATTTTCCATCTAACCCAAGTAAATTTTTTCATCTAACCCAGCCCATTGTCCCATGTTGATCTGGGACTTAAAAAAAAAGAATGTGCCATCTGTGGTTGTTGCCTAGCATGCCTTAAAAGGCGACTAATGGTGATCGGGTTTTGGGTATGTGATTGTATGGGCGACAGGCTAGCCACTTGTCAGCACTTTTTCAAAATGTTTCATCTAACCCAGCCCAGTTCTGTTTCTGGCTGAATGTGGTTAAAGGGCCTGCTGCCTCTTTGACTCTGCCTACCCCTTCGGGGATTATGGGCGTGATGTTATATGATGTGATAGGATATATGATTTTTGACTAAATGTGATTTAACGAGCTAATTACTCCTTGGACTCTACCTTCCCCTTCGGGGATTACTTACGTGATAGTAAGTGTGTATGTATGAGTAGCTGAGATCGAGATTAAATTCTTTTATAACGTGGATTTCGATTAAATGGATTTTTTGAGGCTTTTATACAGTTTCGTTCAATTTATAGGCTTATGGACAAACAATTAAGCGTTTATGGGCATCGGTTACGCACACGGTTTTATTGTTTTGTCAGACAATATTAAGTGACATTGGAAAACGATTAAAACGGGATTCATAGTGAATTAAAAGTAAGCTGTTTATGTTGTGCAGTCGGCTATTGGTTTGAGTTTATGAATCCGTGACGCAAAAAATTAAGTTAATAGTGCCGATATATTTTTTAGGGACTATTCAATATTACGTATATTTGAAATCCTAAAAATAAATGTTTGCTATAATCGCGTTTTGCTAACGAATTATTTCCGAATAGGTAAATATTTATTACACATAATATATAATTGTTAACAAATATTGTATTATCAGTGTGTTATTTAAAAGGTAAAAAGGTAATTAACCTTAAAAAAAAGATTTATTTACTTTTCAGTATTAAAATATTCTCTTAAGCTACAGAATAAAGTAGATAAATAATTGTGCTTAAAACAGACGAGGTAAACGTTGAAACGTTGACGAGGTACTAGAATGAACTGTGTCACAGCTGCCAGCGCCTCAACCCAAGGGCGATTCACTTAGCTAGTTACATGTGAGATAAGACGTTCATTAAACTTTATAAACTGTTCGGATGTAAATTAAAAACAAATAAAGATGTAAAATAAGTTAATATACCTAGGAGAATAAAATATGTATTAGGTACCACAGTTCAAATTAGGTTAAATAAAGTATGTGTGTGTGTATGCAAGTGAAATTATAGAGTTTTAACTTCTAATTATGTCTTCTGTTTCCATGTAATTAAGTGTTCTGAGCCAATCTACTAGTTTTTCTTTGCATTTATAGGTAGTTGGTAAATATTATTAACTTTATTGGCTTTGTTATATAAATGACAACTGCCTATATAAAACTGACGCCTAGCAAGTTCCGATCTATGAGCCTAATTTTATTATTATACCTTTTGGCTAATTTGTAAAATCTGACGGGTAATATTTGACAGCATTCAGATATTGAACTACTTATCGCGAGTTTCTTACATGTTTTATATTTAAATGCTTAAAATTCGAGAGATACGTACTCAGATTTGAATAAGAACCCCTTGTATATAAGACGCTATCTACATCCACTCAACTACCTACGTACTTTCAACCTCAACTGTATAACAGACAATAACAAAGACTTAACAACAATAGGCAAGGGTTACACAACCTTTCCCTGTATTCTAAGCATCAGATCATACGCTAACCCGCCACTGCTTCCGTGCAGCGAGGCCGATCGTAGCGAGTTAACCCTGCCGCGCTCGTCGCCCCCGGGGGCCTATAGCGCCGGAATGGTAATGGGGCAGCTATGCCATTCAAATTTTATTTTATCGCACACCTAATATGAGCGTTGGCTCAGGCCCGGCCTTTAAGATACCGCTGCGGAGCTTAACCGGAATTAGCTTGTAATGTTTGATAGCGACATAGTGTATTTGAGTATGTTGTCTTTTCCTTCTTTTCGCATTTAATTCGTTTATATAATAAATAAAAATTGGTTATAATATAATATCCGCATTATAATAATAATATTAGCTAGAATAGTAAATAGATGACGAAAACTGTGTTTTAAATGTATTTTTTTTTACATTTTTTACATTATAACATAAGGTAATCTGAGCTAAAGTATTTCATATATTTGGAACTCATTCCTAAGTTATAAATCTCTATATGCTATCGAAAGACAGACCGACAAAAACTGACCCTATAAATATTCCGTTTCTCCATTTATGTACATACAAATGACTGCTTCATACCTACCTACCTATTCCACTAATATTATAAATGCGAAAGTTTGTAGGTATGTATGGATGGATGTTTGATACTCTTTCACAAAAAAACTACTGAATGGATTTTAATGAAACTTTAGAATAGTATAGCTCATACACCCGAATAACATAGGCTATATTTCATTGATGTACCACGCGAGTGAAGCTAAGGCAGACGCTAGTTGTAAATAAAATAAGTACATAAAGCCACATAGCCAAAGAGCTAGCTGCAATAAACAGTCTGATTGAGCAGTCACCCTTCCCCATTAGGCATTCCCGGCCACGGTCCCACGTCTCCGAATTAATCGCCCGAGAGTCTCTGTCTATTAAAGTTTCTTTGCGACTTGTTAGGCTCTCCCCGAAACTCCGCAGATAACGTTAAAACATTCATTTAAGAGCTCCAACTTTCAAATCGTCGCATAAATCTCCAAATACTTAAGTAAGATGTTTAATATTCATATCACTGACGCGCTTTGCTTTGTACTAAGAAATGTATCGAAATTCTTAACAGAGAATGTGTTAAATGCTCACAATTTGAGTAAGTACCTACATTAAATATGAACGTATAACAAATATTATCACTTATAAGATAAGATTACCAATAGAAAATGTGTTTCATTCAATGTGTTTTATTATGTGGATACGTCGACTTAGCTTACGGGTCATGTCAGTGAATTTAGACTTTGTTTTTATTTTCGGTTCGATTGATTTAATTCATAAGTTTTATATATGGTCGACTATTGTAGATAAGTATGCTTTATTCGACATTTTAAATCATCCGATTTTTTAATCACCCGGCATTTTAATCTTAGACATTTTAAGTTTAGGTAAGTGCCCTTTATTTTATTCAAAGATAACTCTGATTCTCAGTTTACTAAGTGGTTTTATTAATTTTAATTCCTAGTACAATATCGGAATTTCATATAATTCAAATATGTGTGTATTAAAAAATCTTTGAACAATATTTTATACATTTCCTTACTAGCCTTGGAATTGTATACATTTCCTAGGTTTCACACATTTCCGGATTCACGGCTTATCGGCAAAAGAAGTCTACGCGCAAAAGAAATAAAATGTTGAAAGAATCGAGAACTGGCAATTTGAGATGTCCGGCAATCCGTTTACGAGTCACATGGCGAACACTTCGCAAAGCGAGTGCCATAAATTTAAATCGCGTCGGCATCAGCGCACATTTAACAGGTAGATATAGTTGATTGGCTCACGATGTCAGTCATTGTTCCAGGCGTCATTTTCCGATGCCCTATGCAGCCCATTGTGATGCACTTTATTGAATTTGATTTACGTGCCAATTTTTGTAGGCTTCGGTTTTTATTAACTGACCTCGACGCCGTTGTAAACTTAATTGAATCCGTTAACAAAAGGCATCGAATGAAAAGAGCGTCCAACGTGTGCAATGCAGATTATAATGGGGTTTTCCGAATTTGCATCAGGCTTTCAGTTACTCGATATTCGATATTCGCACGGTGGTTGAACTATTGTTTTTAAAACAATGCGCACGGTAAATAAATCCGTTTTACTATTTGCTGTAGCGTATCTGATTCATCATTAAGTTCATACTTTAGTTATACATGTAAGTACGTATTTCGACTCTGTTTTTGGTGAAATGAAGAGTCGGATAAACTTTTTATTTAATTGCAATATATTGCCTTTCATATAAAAGTAATTTTGCGAATTATTGATATTTTAATTAAGCTGTTTAAGTAATATTATTAAAAAAATTATTGAATAGTAACAATCATTCTGTATTCTCCCTCAGATAAAGCGATTGGTTCATCTCAAATGAATAGAGGGAGTAGGTAATAAATGTGTCGAATGAATTTTTTCATGTCATTTTGAGGATGACCATTGTTATTAAAAATATTATGGTTGACTGCTTCGCTGTTCTAGTGGTAGCATGCGCCGCCTACGGACCAAGAGGTCTCGGGTTCAAAACCTCGGCTCGGGTCAAAAATTTGTGGCTGGTTATTTCAATACTTATTGAAATTACTCAGTAACAGACTGGAGTCAGGAAGTTGGCGGTCTAATCATCCCGGAAAGCATGTTAAGCCGCGCCTGCGCCTGACTTCTCACCGGTCATGTTGAATTGCCGTCTTACCGGACTATGAGATGAAAGGAATAGAGAGTGCACCTGCGTTTGCGCATACACTTGTGCACTATAGTATCTTCTGCGCAGATTATTGAATAGTTACTACGTAACAGATAAATTACTCTCGCAACGTATAAAATCTCGTATACCAACCGCGATGACAGCCTACTCCGTCTCGTTAGGAGTGGTTGCGCGCTAATGTGTACCTAATTGCGCGAGCGTAGAGTTATTATTGCTTCGCAGCCGACAACAACAGTGACGTCAACAGTAACCTCAGGGTTGGCTGGTTGGATAAAAATATCATTCCAGAATATGTGATAAATAAAACTCTAGCAACAAATTTTTGCATGTTTTATTTCTTTTAAATATTTTTTTTTTTAACATACTCCAATAAAAGAAGGGGTTTATCAATTCGGCTGTATTTTTTTTATGCTCATGACTCCATCAAATTTTCTATATTATTAAAGTTTCAATAACTTTAATAAATAATTTAATAAATAAAGTAAATCTAAATAATAGGGATGATGACTGCATTAAAAAACTATAATTCTATTTAGTCCGTCAGTTAGATTATACATAAATACTAGACACATATTTTTCGCTTTATCAAATTAACAAAAAATCACAAAGATAATGAGCATCAAAGTTTTAGAGTGGGGGCTTGCGACGTCACTATTTAGTAAAAATTGTACGAAAGTGTGACGTCACGCGCAACTTGAATGCATTGTATCTTCGTCAATGTTTGTTTGACAAATAAATAAAAAAATACGTGTTCAATATTTTTTTATAATCTAACTGACGGACTATACAGAATTTTTTAGTCATCTAGCCTATTACAAAGGTTTATTTTTATGTAATTGGTAATAAACCTCTTGCACTGTCTAAATTCGCGGTTCTGAATCTAGCGATAAGTTTTTAGTAAATAGTCCTGCGGTAAACGGGGGCAAGGAGGATTAAAATATATATTATCAGTTATTGTGTTAAAACCATTGCCTTTACGGTCTTTTATTTCTTTTTTATGTATATAATAAGCTAATTGAATCATATATAGTAAATATATATATCTATTACTACGCATACTGAAGTAAATTTTTTGTCATCTAATACTGTCAAAAAGAAATTCTTTAGATGGATAGGATACAATAAAAAAGAACAAACGCCCGTTGACGCGCGTTTGCGATAGCCCTCAAAATTTGGATTGCAAGAGGTCTGACACCGCCAGCCCGCTCGGTAGGTAAATAACGCGCGTAAGCACATGAAGTGCAGGAGGTCTGGCAGATGGCCAATCTTCGTTGAGATTGGCCGCCGTGACCGATATCGGTAAGGAGGACATTATTATGGTTAACAAGATCTTAAAAATCTTCAAATAATAATAATATTCTTAACCAAAATCGGTCACGGCAGCCAATAACAATTGGATTACCCAGGAGATATTGTAGTGGTCGAGTATCTACGCAAACACAGTCTGTCTTATCACTCACATGTCCGGAGAGACGGTAATGTGACATGATCGGAGAGTGCCGCGGCTGTCATGCCGCCGGTAAAGGCAGTTAAGGCTTGTAATTCTCTTTTTTATGTCACTGAGCTAACCCGCCTATAAACACTACAACATTGCCTCATATCGATTTCAATCCAAATCAAATTTCAAGCAATAAAAGCGTATAATACACAGAAAGAGCGTAATCTGAGTTAATTATCTGAAATTCATTCGTATTTAACGTCGTCTAAACGAGTTTTCACAATTGGAGTGGAGTCAAAAGAGCCTCCAAAGGAATCGCAAACACAATTAGAGCAAGTTGTTGTTCAAATTGTCAGGGAAAGAGTGCGCATGACACTACGCCCTGCACGTAGATGTGCGAAGCTGACAAATGCATAGAGACATATGTCGCCCGACGAAAGATGTATATTATAACACTTTTCAATTATGTATAATTATTTGTCTCGTAACCTTTAATTTACTGTGAGAAAATAAAGCACCTTATTATTCTTTTGCCTTTCGCGTATTTTTTAAATAGCAAGATAAATAAATAAATAAATATCACACTACATCACATACATTGATCTGACTCCGAGGTAAGTAGCTTACGCAATTGTGTTACAGATATCAAATCAACAGTGGTATTACAAATATATACTTAAATATTCAATATTAACACCCAGACACAGAACAAAAATAAGTATTCATCATACGAATGTTTATCCTGGGTGGGGATCGAATCCACAACTCTTGGCGCATGGGGCAGGCTCACAACCGAATGAGCCATCGAGCCAGTCAATGAGAGATTGATATGATTATACCAATGGGAATATACCTACTGCGGGTTGACGACCTATATAACTTTTGACCTAAATTAAGAAACTAATATTACTTTATAATTACTTCGCGCTATTATTTATAAAATTATACCTATTATATCTACTTATACTAACTTGTTAAATCTTTTGAAAAAGGCTTAAAAGCTCCTCAATAAATTTCATGCCAAATAACAATATTACTAAAAGTTCATTATTTCGTACTGCTTCATTCATTCCTTAGAATAATAAAAACAACAATGATTTCTAAGAACACTTCAAGGCGGTTCGCGATTGCAAAAGCCAAAAAGTCAGTTACTCCTCACGAGATCGCGAGCCGAGACCGCTAAGCTTATTATTATGATTGTGCCCTATAGAGAGATACAGAATCAAATCAGCTGGAACAATGGCAACGCAATTAAACTGCGAGGGGACGTCTCTAAGACTCCTCCGTCCGAATAACGCACAACTCTTGCCTTGTGAAACCAGAAAAAAAAACTTACACCGGAAAGATCGAACAGTGACTATAAAAAAGACTCATTGGCTTTTTAACAGGGAAGCATTATTTTTGCTAATCAAACCGTGTAGTAATACCTTTAACTAATTGTTGTGCCAATACCATTAACGATGTTTACGATTAATATTATTAAGTAAGAAAAGTACACACAAATGATATTCGAGATTTTATTTTTATTAACTTTTAAGTTAGTGTCCAGTTGCAAAAAACCGCCTATGTTGCCCTGAAAGATGGAGATATTATCTATAAGCTTTTAAATATTAGTAGGTAGGTAGGTATATATAATATTTTGTTATTACTAGAAAAAATCTATTATATTTATTTTTATTTTCCCAATTTATTATTATTATGCATCTCAGCTATGTATGATCCATGGAAATACATACATATTTCAAATTGATAAACTGATCTTATGAAGTTTATTCTTTTTGATAAGCCTTTAGTCAATCTGTATTTTACCGAGTCATGGATCATTTGTTACAATCCATTCCAGCCATTCAATCAATTGAACCGCACCTTTTGTCCCGAAGAACAATCGCAAGTCGTTCACAATTATCCAAATCCGAATTAAAAACAAACGCACCCGCCGAGCAAACTCAATCTCAGCTCGAATAAGACGTCGTCGGTTCAAACAAATTATTTGACATAATATCGTTAATTAGAAACCCTCCTTTGTAACCGAGGGTAGGGTAATTAGGTTCGGATGTTCTGAATGGGCCCTTTTTCTGCTCGTTACAGAGAAACAAAGGGGCGAAGAAGTAAACAGACTGTATTCAGAAAAGGATTTGCATAGAGTTTGACAATGGGACTTGTACGAATACGCATTTTGTGCGATTTGTTGAGATTGATTAATATGGATTACTGATGCAGACTTTTGAGCCCAATTTCGTTTTTCACTAAATACATTGATAATAAAAACTGCGTTGAGGATAATGGGGAATTGGAGATTAAATATTTATGAAGTTTTTGAAATTTTACATTAAACTAACGATTTAAAATATTGATTTATTCCACATAGATTATATTCATTAACACATATTCCCATTAGACTACAATTAGTCTACTGGGAATATGTGTTAATGAATATAATATGTGTTAATGAATATAATATATAAGCAGGACCAATGTCCTGCTTAATAATTTACATCTGATATTTCAGCATAAGCAGAAACATGTTTTCACGTGTCCTATTTATTATACGATACACATAATACAAAATGACATAATGACATGCTTTTATGTAAGTAAGTAATGATTACAAGAGACGTCATCTAGTAGCGAGATCGGAATGCATCGTTCATTTATTCATTCATTCATTCATTGATCTTTAGAAGGATGCTCGTTTTCTAAGCTCCTACTTCTGGCCTGAACAAATTTAGTATAACCTAAATAAGTTGCGGCGATCATTTCCTACGTCATGCCATCACGCGCATAATCCTCAAAGGGGACGGCACAGTCCAAGGGAAAAATGCTCCCTAAACTACATTCAGTCAAAAATCAACTCGACCAGGTGGGTTAGATGGGAAATTGTGAAAAAGTTTTGTTATGTGGCCAGTTCGTCGCCTACACAATCACATACCCAAAACCCATTAAGCCATTAGACGACTTTTACGACATGCTAGGGAAGGAACATAGGTGGTACATAATTATAAGTCCCAGACCGACATGGGGCAAACTTTACCTAGGTCATGAAAAACAACATTTTAAATTCCTATTTGAATTAACACCGGGTCACCGTTGTAAGTCGCTTCCAAGCTGACTACGTAAGCTGCCACGTTGGATATATGTAATGTTACAAGCACTGAAACAGGGAGGGTAAGTATGTGTGCTGCGGTCGTCAGCGGCGGCCCCGTCAACGCGTCGCTTGCGATCCGTCATTGCTAACAATGCATTAGTCACTGCAATTGGCTACTATTAATTGGATTAATGCAATTAGCCGGCCCTTCAGTCCGTGCTAATACGATCTTCCTATTAGCTGGCGTTATCGGTTATCGCTGCTTGTGCTGAGTATGGTTTTCATTAGGATTGTGATAGATGTTTAGATTGATACATATCTGAGTATTTGACGTGTTCACTAGGTATGTATTCAATGAATTAAATAATAATAATCGTAATATAATAAATTATTCAGATTGACTCACCAATTCCCTAGTCCCAAACTAAGCTTATGCTTGTGCTATGGATACTAGGTGAACGGATAGACATACTTAAATACGTTTATAAACATCAATGACTCGAGTACAAATGTCCATGTTCATCACACGAAACATTTGCCCCTAGCGGGATTCGAACCCGCGACCCTTGGTTTCGTGGCCAAGGTCTCTGACCACTCCACCAACGGGCCAGTCAAATATCAAAAGTATGTCTCTGAAGGCTTTTTTCAAGATTATTCAAAGTCTATAAACATTAAAATATATTAATTACGAAAATGTACTTTAGGAAGTGATGTAAGAAGTAAAAAAATTACATTTTGGGGTAACTCAACATTTTTAACCACTATTTAAGCATCTAATGCAACTTATTTTAACGGTGGCTATTTCACTATAGTTGATGTTAACAGTCAGCTCAGCCATTGATTGGCAAACATGACCATATGGATGACCATAACCCAAGTCACTTAATAAACAAGCTTCTCATACAATGCATAACGTATTTCTTGCCATTTCAATTCTTGATTTGGAGTTTAACCTAAAAAATATTTCCTAGAAGTAGCCAGCTCGTCCGGCAGCGCCTATCTAAATTCCCGCTGTCCAGTCGGCTAATTCCCGCAGTCGCAGAGAACATAGCGGCGGGATTAGCAGACATTTGAATGCGGGCCCGACGCGTCTCCGCACTAATTGAGTTAATATTTGGTTATCGGCGGCGCGCACTCGCCTCCGAGACTAATCCGCGCGAATTAATGACACGAATTTATCATTATTAATGCCCACATGATCCCGGCCGCACCTGATTTTATGCTACGGAAGGGTTGCCGCCGGAGAAGAGATTGAAGTGGATTTGTTGGGCTCAGATGAATGGGGTTTATAGGAGCGGTGGTAGAGCTCTGGGCAAGAATACGCGCTGTGCATGTGGTGTTAGTTCAAAGTGATCATGTAGTCTTAGGTTATTAAATCTTAAAATGTTCTTACGGCAGTCAGGAAAAACTACGAAGGTCACATAATAACTTAGCTCGTTATATTTATTAATTAAGGATCATGATACAAGTAAACTCACAGGCATACTGCTAGAAAAAATACACAATTGAATAAAATCGTTACAACAAGGTTCAGTTTCTTACATAAACTAACAAAAAAGTAGGTAATAGATTTTCTTTGGTTCTAATTAATTTTACATAAAACTATTACATATGTATGTAGGTAGATAGAAGTCGTTTAGTATTGAACTAACACCAAAAACAACAAGTCTGAAGTAAAATCCTGAAACTTTTATTCTTTCGGTCCGTAATATGATAATTATATTATTAGCAATATTTACTTATATTTAGTTTTAAATAGAATCCCTGTTTAAAGGGTTACCAAAGATTTCACAATGTGATTTTGCGCAATTCACACATAAAGTCAATTAAATGAAAGTGCAGTTTGCAAATTCATTGCAATGCATGCGCGACAATCGTACTACCATTATTGTGGCGTGGCTGACCGCCGTATTTCCTTCTTACTTAGCTCCTTTAAATAAATAATGGGTACTCAGGAACAGTTTATACGGGCAAAGATTACATTCCCACAGGAAATATTTTCAAACTGGTCGCTTGCGTATGGGCATGGTTTCCTCTGCTCATTGGGTTTCACATTGCGTGAGGGCTACGCTATGTGATTGTTTAGGTACAATAAAGTTTGCGGCTTTATTTGACAATGATAGAACTGAGGTTTGAATATAGATTAGGTGTAACAAATTTTTAATAAAAAATCATTAAGTTACTCTAGATCCCTGCCTAAAGTCTGGTATTATTTTATTTTTGTGTATATTCTCTATGGACAAAACATAACATTACGCCAGTAATCCCCGAAGGGGTAGGCGGGATCAAAGGGAAATTCATGCCCCTTTAACCACATTTAGCCAAAAATAAAACTGGGATGCGATAGATAAAAAATTGTAAAAAAGTATATTATTATCATATTTATAAAAAAAAACTGTTTTGCTACGGCAAAATAATTTCAAATATATATAATACAAAATATTCTTATCATATTTCCTATAGGGTTTACGTTTTCCTTTTACAAAACGTGATTAAGTGCTTTTATAAAGTATTTCCATAGTTAACCTTCAAATAGGATATGTGGTACAAAGCGTCCCGCGTAATTAAAACACGCCATACGTGACACGTTTCGTCACCACGTGCAGCGGACGCCGAGCGGTGATCAGCTTGCCGTGATTGCGCATTGATCGCTCGTTACCGCCGGACTCACACAACAGCATGTCCTATGATACAAGTGACTAAAATTGATGATTATCCAATTAAAACAAGATTATTCAAAATATAAACAAGTACGATAAATCAGTGTACCTATACGTAAATTAAATTTGTAGTTAATTTTGATATTTCCAGTTGTGCTTATTGGTGTTTCACTTATCTACCCAACACCCTGTAACACCACAACATTTTTTGCAAATATCTTATGCAGTTTTAGGAAAATATGAATGGTAAACATATTAATATTATATAATCAACAAACAAACATTTTTTTATTTCGAAAGGACTAATATAGGCATAACTAAAACATAACATAAAATTTATGCCAATAAATCGCTCGTTTTAATCTTCCCGCTAAACCGTTACTTCACCAATCGAGCTAAACTAGTTAAATAACTGGCAATAAACGCCGAACGTTTGCCTACCGGTTATACGTAAACATTAATCTCAATCTCTTAATCCCTTAACCCTGCCAAAATATGAACTAGTGCCTCCATAAAAAACTGTCATAAAGGCATTACACAGGCGGAACGCGCGAATAAACGGCGCGCGTTTGTCGTAAAACTGTCGAAACGAATGGCCTGGTCCAATTGACCGGTTGCCGCGCGCTCGGCTGATAAACAAGCACAAGCAAAAACAGGTTTTTCTTTTACTTGGCTATTGCAGACGGTCGACGCGGGAAATGTTTATTAGTTTTCGCATTCGATTCCATATTGTGCCGCGGGCGCATGTTATCGTTTAAACGTTTGAGTTGTTTGTAAATATTTGAACGGTTTTACGTGAACATAGAAGTTAAATAGCAAATAATGTTTTCATTAAGAATTATCTACGAAATACTTATCATTATATCGTTTTATATGTTCACTCGTCTCTAACTTATTAGCTTTTATGTAGATGTAGTAATTTAGCTGAAAGCTGATGTATTTATAGCGAATCTATTTAAATTTAAAGTGTATAAATTAACAATGTCAATTAGGTACCTTTAATCCAAATTTTCGGCCAATATAGCTAATACTATTAAAATAAAGCATTTCTTATTTGTTTACTACTCGAGGACTTAAAATTAGAAAAAAAACGAAAATTACTTAACTGTTATCCATGTCAACGGCCATAAAAAAAAGAATGAAAGAGAGTGACCTCATTACGTTCTTACATCATAAACAATCCTTAAATCGCTTCACTTGTAAGAGCAATATAATAAACAGTTACACAGAAAGATATCCGTTTCTTTGAAAATCGACGGGTACCGAGAAGCGTTCGCCTGCTTCAGACAAACAAACAATTCGCTAGAAGTCGGCTTTCCGGCTTACCCCTAATTAGAACCTAGAAGTCTATTCCATTCCCGTTACGGATAAACAGCATCGATAGTTAATACGCGCTCCCAGTGTCCGGCATCTGTTATCAGTGATTACGGGGCTAATTGTGCGTTAATCAGACGCTAATTACTGGCTGCGGGCTCGTGACGTCATTATGCACCGCCGCGTCGCGCACAATCAATAATGCGCTAGAACTTGATCTGATTTGTCACCTGTCTAAATACCAATTGTCGTAAGGCGTGTGTTGTTCACAATTACATGGGGGTAATGTTCATAATTGCTATTGTCATATGCTGCGGGTAGTTCAAAATGACATACGGTTATTATACTCGTATTTATAGGAACTATCGTTGTATATTACTAACAGTTCAAAGTAATTTGCATATTTGGATAACAGTTTAAAGTTACGTACACGTTGTAACAAACAGTTTCAACCAACGTATGCTTAATACATAAATAGCTATGAATGTGTCAGATGGCTCAATAAATCTGATGCCCATGTTTGGACATGGAGACTCGAATTTAATATAATAATAATCATCATCTTTCGTTATGTCCCGTGCCGATGTCCCATGCGTAGCCACTTTGATCAAGATCCAGGATTTAACAAGTTTGGTTATTGCATTGAAGGTCAAATAGGCAGTCTAGCTTATAGACTGCCTATTTCACCTTAGGTAAGGAAATCAAACTAGACAGATTGGATCATTACACAAAGTTACAGATTTATTGTTCTTTGAATCTGCAGGTTTCCTCATCATTTTATTCCTTACTATCGAACAAGAAGTAATTAATCCAGGAACTTCCTTTTTTTAAATATAAAAAATTTAAATAAGCTATCACCGCTCACAATAACTAAGCACACCAATTATCTTCTCGATCATTCAATTATTTGTCACATTACCCCTCTGTTATGTTCACGTAGATCTCTATCAAGCAACGAGTTTACCGTTCTCATTCTTCAGTTAACATGGAAGAATTAATTTAACACATTAAGGCACAACATGTCCGTCAGAGCATGTGAAGACATTGCCCTGCTGGAGTGCGATAAATAAAGTAGACGCTTGTATTATTAACGCCCCTTAATCCGCTCCCTTTGATATTCGTAAATTTAACTATGTTCTTGGACTCATATAAGAACATGTATTAATATCGAGCGGGACTACCCGAAAGATTTAAATATACATTTTTATTTGATTGATTTATGCGTCGGAGTCAAGGTAAGAGGCATGCTCCGGTAATTCGAACATGTGGAAAGAATGGATGACGAGAGATTGACTTAACAGATATACAATGCGAAGCCGCGGAAGGCCCAGGCTCACCTACCACGGCCAGATTGGTCGTGTATTAACAGAAAATGATGTTAGGAGTCATAAAAACCGTAGAGCTTGTATGAATGTTGAAGAGGCGAGTGAGGTGTGTAAGGATCGTGCCATATGGCGTTCGGTTCTCTCTGCCTACCCCGCTAGGAAAGTGGCGTGAAGTTTAGTTAGTTAGTTTGATTGATATAACCGACACATGATATCAATTATATTATATATTAGACTCCTCTTAGAGTAATTTTCCCATTGGACTTATATCGGAAAATTTTCGATGACAAAGTTACGGACTAGTGTACACACTTTTTGTAGTAAATTTGATTTGGCTTTGCAACCAATCTATTCGATCGATTCCGAGGAAATCTAATTTGGTTAAACTATTTCCCTATGAATTAAGATGGATTTCTCTTTTATTTCACTATTTATTTTAACTGGTAGCTATTAAATTCTTCGCTAAACTTATTAAAACTCTACCAACTCAATTTGTATGTTTTTATATCTGACTACGAAGAAGATTGCAATGCAATTTAGCAGGTAAGGCGTTTGAACCATAAGAAAGCCTGCTTTTATTCCGGAAAAAGTAGCAGGTATACACCTACGGACGGAAGCATGTAGAATACAGCCTGTGTAAAAAACAAACGAGCTCCACGCGGTTGGAGCGTCAGAAAAAACTGGTCTCTAACGGTAAATAAATATAATTTTTGATTGATTGATAACGTGTTTAGAAAAAAAGCCTCATTGCCAATAATTTAAGTCACCGTACTCATCTACACCATCCGACACAGGTCCTACGAAACCGACGATACCAATGATCAGAAGTATAACTAACACCGCCGATAACCAATAACAAATGAGTGTTGTCCGGGCAGCGCGCACAAATCAATCAATCAGTGTTCATTAGCGTAATCGCTGTGACGGTAATGGAACCGGTTACACGCATTACCGTCGGGCCGGATTACCTGCTAGACTGATTATGCTGCGAAATTAGCGCTGTCATGTCGCCGGGCCGTATAAACGTATGCCCTTATATCATATGCCTGCAAATTTACCGGGCACGGGATGAAGGTACGCGCAAGTTCAGGACATATTTACCAACAATATTCATTGCCAAATATATCGTGGTGCCTTGGGTATGGAGTTTGCGATTGTGTAGGAGACGAGTTAGCCACTTATCGCTACTTTTTTCATCTAATTCAGCCCAGTATTATTTTTTGGCTGAATTTGGTTAAGGGGGCTTGCTGTCCCTTTGACTCTGCCTACCCCTTCGGGGATTGCTGGCGTGATGTTATATATCTAGTATGCTAAACGTGATCAAGGAATCTAATGCTCCTTGAACTTTGCCAAAGTCTGTTTTAAAGTGTTCTAGTCTCTTACACCGCTTTAAAGAGGCGAAGTATAACATTACGTTATATCGCCAGCAAGAAAGGCAGACTAATGTATTTGTTCATATGTCGTTCATCTATACTTATAATAAATCTGTAGAGAGGTCAATTCTGTACAAGAAATATTTTCAAAATAACTATCAGGGGGTGATTAGTGATCGATACTGATGCCAAAAATGCAATCAATAAATTTTTTGTCTGTCTGTCTGTCTGTCTGTTTGTTCCTTATAGAAACAAAAATTACTCGACGGATTTTAACGAAACTTGGTACAATTATTCTTCGTACTTCTGGGCAGGTTATAGTATACTTTTCATCACGCTACAATTAATAGGAGCAGAGTAGTGAAGGGAAATGTTGGGAAAACGGGAGAAGTTACTCCATTTTTTAAGCTTCCGTCGCGTGTGCAGCCTTGATGGTTAAAGTTACATAGAAATCATGTATGACGGAAATAGTCTTTATAATATAAACCATAAACGCGGGTGACACCGCTGGCACAGCTAGTTATGAATAAAAGTTAACCACCTTATGTTGAAGAACCAAAGTGAGGTGTGTACGGGTCGTGCCATATAACGTTCGGTTCTCTGTGTTCTTCCCCGCTAGGGAAGAAGCTTGAAGTTTAGTTAGTTAGTTACGTTATGTAAAAAAAATTTTGTAGTCTTACACAATACTAAATGAACTAATAGGCATACTATTTTAAAATATCCTACCTACTACATAGTTTAGTTTGTATCGTCATATGTGTCAAAGAAAATTAAATGAGCAAAACCAGATTTTTGTTTAGTTGTATTAGGTTCCATTACGAGTATAGTAACGCATTTTAGTGTATATCTAATCCTTTGGTTTATTTTTCCTAGAACATTTGTAACGGAAAGAAATTGTTATTAATATCATATTTAACAGAAAAAAAAATTACCTTAATATAATCATTGGTGCATTGACTCGTAGAGACAAAGGACAAGTTATTCTTGAGTTAAATCCATTTTCTACGTCTTGAAGTGCAGGGTTAACATCTACGATCTGTAGACACTTTTTTCTGTCGTCATATAAATTTCAGGTAGCGAAAATAAATTGTTCTAATTGCCTTTGAGCCGGTCGAGTGCCGCATTGATTTGCATCCAGCCAAGTCTAATTGAACATTAACTATGATTAGCGGTAAGGATTAATTAATCATCAATGCAATAGCGAAATGTGGAAATGTCTAATATCACAAATTCAAGTTAAACCAATATTACTGCTTCGTTGACGTTAAACCTGGAATATAATTTAGTTGAAGGATTGAATTAGTTAATTAAGATAGCTATCTACGTAACATATTCGTTACATATGTAGGTAGGTAATACATACATATTTCTTATTCTTATATAATGTGATACTCTTATTGTGTAGGAGATCTGTAATTAATAGAGACATTTATACTAATATTATAAAGCTGAAAGTTTGTTGAAACAAACTTTTCAGCTAACTTGCAGCTCTGACGCGCTAATCTCAGTAACCATTGGTTCGATTTGAAAAATATTTCAGTGTATAGCTCATTTATCGAGAAAGGCTATATAAAATTAACAATAAACACGGGCGCAGCTAGTACAGTATAAAGCTAGGAAAGCACGTCACAAATCTAATGTTACATTTTACAAATAAAAAAGGATTCAATAGAAATCATAAGACTCGAATAGCAGCTATTTTTACTTCAATAACACTGCCAAGTTAATTGTAAAAAATTGAAATAAAAACAATACGAGAGGAAGAAAATGTGGTCTTTCTTTTTAATTTTTTTTATTAAGTTGGAAAGGAACTGAATAACATCAGTATGTACAAAACTAAGCAACAACTGAATTATATCTATACAAGTTCGAGCAGTTGGTAAATATAATCACTTGGAGCAGGTAAGAAGGCGGGTTCTTGGCGCAGAGCAAGGCATGCAGGAGGCTTCAGCGAGTCGTGAGGGATGGCGCGCGCTTTATGGCACGTGACACCCGGCCGCTGGGAGGTAAGTGGTACCAACTTTATACATTTACTAGCTGTGCCCGCGGCTTCACCCGCGTTTATGGTAAATATTATATAGCCTATAGCCGTTTAAGGGAAATATTATATAGCTTGCCTCGATAAATGAACTATAAAATGCAAAAATATTTTTTCAATTTGGACCAGTAGTTCCTGATATTCCTGACGGAAGCAGGAGGTTTTTGAAAAACGCCGAAATTTAAGAACTCGTGGCCGAGCCAAACAAACTTGGGGAGACCAAAGCTCACAGACTCCGTTGGCTTGGCTATATCGAGATAATGGAAGAGGTTCGTATCGTCAAAAGAGCCAATCTCGACCGACCGGTCGGCATCCTATCGGTCGCCCTAGATATCGCTGGGGTGATGCAGTGCGGCAGATCTCTGTGAACTGCAAGCCAATAACTGGCGAACCAGAGCACAGGACCGAGATAGTTGGCGAATTCTTGTCTCGGAGGCCAAGACCCAATTTGAGTTGCTGAGCCATAAGAGTTAGTTCCTGATATTAGCGGGTTCAAACAAACAAACAAACAAACTCCTCAGATTTATATATATAAGTACAGATTCTGTCCAGTGTTTTATAGCTGTGATGAGTTTTAATAATAAATTCAATTTAATAATACATTATTAGAGAGACCACAAAAATACATTCACATGGCAAATTCCAACACTTTCACAGTCGCAATGGCAATACCTACATAATTACTGTAGTTTCAAAGTTGACGACAGAGAAGATACTCAAAGTTTACTCTTACAAAGAGTAAACTTTGAGAATATTTCTGTATGTTTGAGTAAATGGGTGGCAAGTCGGTTGTAGATGAACCTCAATATTTTTTTGGCTAGTTTCTACTAGTTTCTTTCTTAAAATGTTGATGTACAGTAACTTTAGTATAATTTAAAGAAACTGGCTGATCAGTTAACCAATATAAGTTTACTTGTGTGTAAAAAATTGCCAAGTCAAATCATAATCTTCATTTAGAAAAAAATACTACTAACTATTCGACTTACCTGCCCTTTACCGTGTAAAATAATAACAATTTTTTAGTGTTTAAACTATTATGTATAACCATAAAATGTACGGATTCAGATGATTAAAAAAATATAAAATTATCTTTCATTCAATAACACTTTCGCGTTTATATTTTTTGATTTATATAATTTTCGAGGCAGCCTTATACCGTATTTTCAAGCAGCTACTTACCCAACTCGCCTGGCATTAGTTAAAGTATGCGAGATGCGCGTTATACTAACAATTTCCTCAAAGACATTCCTGCCATAGTCCCCGCTCTGGACCGCTTTGATAACTCTTTAAGATGGCTTGAATTTTTCCCTTCAAAATTAACGTCTAATTTATAAATGTAGGTACGTTTAAATATTTCAGCAACATTTTTAGCGGAATATTTGGTTTCAGCTGCAAGTAATGTCGTGCAGAATAACTGAAGCTGGATTTTTTATTTACATAAGTAGTTTATTTATATACTTTTAGGTTTTTGTGAGCTAGTCACTTTATCACAAATTTTTAAATCAACAACTTTTTTTCAATTTTGGCTAAAAGAGCTCACTGCTCCTTGGATTTTGCCTTCTCCTTCAGAGATTATGGCCATAATAGTACATCCATATTTACATATATATCATTGACTCATACAGTATTTAAATAAGGAGTGATCTAATATTAATACATACATCATGTTTTCAATATATACCGCAGTTAAATATATTATAAGAATACATTACATTTTAAATATCAAATTCTAATTTACAATATCGTCGATTAAATGTATGTACATACATACATACCTGAAGGGGTAGGCAGGTGTATGTATGTCTTTGACAGTAAGTACTTCAACCGTTCGGTATAGGTATTTGTTATGTGGTTGTATGATTTTTTTTTATCTCAAAGTTGAATAGAGTTTTGATATTGATTTGAAACAACTGTGATAGCATATCCAACTGTTTGTCCAAACAACAGACGCCATCATTCAAATTAGTCACCATCGGCAGCGATTTGGGACGCATTTTAAATTCGCATAGATGGCAACAAATTACTTGATAAAGTGTCCTTAACGACGATACTTTGTACGCCACGCCCACCTGTCACGTTTTTGCCGGAGACGAGAGTGGCTGGTGCGGTGGGCGGGGCGACTGGGTGGGAGTCGGACCCGCCCACCGAGAAGCCACGCCCTCTCGCTGGAACCTCAGTTGGCGATGGAGCGCCGGATGGAGTGATCCTCTCGTCATATCGTGTCAAGCTGCACCACTTAATAGCACAAGCTATTATGTAGGGTTACTCAAACATGATTGTACCTTTATCTTACCTCACATCAGGGTATAGTACTGGAACGTTCATAGCGAGGTAAAATCACCATTTCGAAAATACATCGAATACATAAATGCTGTAAACATTGATTTTTTACTGGTGTCTATGGAGGATTCTTAAATGTTATTTTAAATAACAGGTTCATAAAGAGATGCACTTAACTTGTAGACTAACCTAAATGTTGGTATAAATATGAATGAAGGTGTGTTCAAGAAAAATAAAATAAATTGACCAGAAAGACTTGTTTTCGAGATTTTCTTAGTATTTACCGGTATATAAATCCAATCTACAAGATTAACGTTATTACAGGAAACCCTTTAATAACCATTATTCAAATATTTCAGGACTCTCGCCTTCTCCGACTTATCTCTTTAATGTTTATTTCATTACTCCGCGACTCAACTCTTCTCGGCAGATAACTTTGGACATTTCGTTTTAACGTTGTCTGAGCGGAGTTACAAGGAATAATTTTATTGCCAAATCTACTGTCTCAGCGAGTCTTATCTTTAACTGTCTTACCTGTTCCACGTTTCATTAATTTTCTGTATCAAGTACTTTAAGACACTATATTTTCTGATCTCGGATGCGAAGGTGTACAAGTTTCGAACAAAGACTTTGCTCGTTTGTATGGTCTCATGGTATAAATTGCTACTGGATTCTACTTTAATGTAAAATATGATAAGAAAATCGAATCAACGTTTTAAACCCCGCGGTTGAATCACTTTACAGTGTCATAAGTAATTTTTAAAGCCCGTCTAGATAAATATTTTTCAGCAATACAGCAATTTCTTTTTTGTATTGATTTTCCTATTTGTTTTTATATATAGACTAGTTATGTACGCGACTTTATTGATGTACTTAGAATTATTATTCGAAGGGGTAGGCAGTCCGCTGATCAATCAACTCCTTATATCACAATTAGCCCAAATTAAACCTGATGATTTAGCTGGGTTAGGTGGGGAATTGTGAACAAGTAGTGACAAGGGGCTAGCTAATGAGCTATAGTAAGAATGGTTATTGTGTGGCTATAGCCACAATCTTACTATGTAATATTTTAAATGTGAAAGTATGTATGTATGGATAGATGTTTGCTACTCTTTCACAAAAAAACTACTGAATGGAATTTAATGAAACTTTAGAATAATATAGCTCATACACCTGAATAACATATAGGCTATGTTTCATTGATGTACCACGTGAGCGAAGCCGCGGAAGCAAGCTAGTACACTATATTTACAAAATAAATAATAAAATAAGAATTTCACCCACAAAAATAAATTGGCGCTTTACTACGTACTACGAGCTAGACACTTGTCACAAATCTTTCACAATTTTTCATCTAGCCCAGCCCGGTTTTGTTTTTGGCGGAATGTGGTTGAAGAGGCCTGCTGCCCCTTTGACTCTGCGTACCCCTTCGGGGATTGTGGGCGTTATGTTATGTATGTACTACGTACTTTACAAAAAGTATGTAAAAGTATACCTAACTAGAAGCGCACCATGGTTTCACCCGCGTAGTTCCCGTTCCCGTGGGAATACCGGGATAAAATATAGCCTTTTCACTGGCGAAAGAAATTATTCAAACCTGTCCAGTAGTTTCGGAGCCTATTTTTTGATACTAACAAACAAATAATCAAATCATTCCTCTTTATAATATTATTATAGATAACAACATGTATCCAATTCCAATATTTGTTTTGGCCGTATTTTTTGCATTGTATATTTTGTAACATAAATACAATGCAGAAATACTTTAAATTTAATTAATTTGATTTGCATGTCTGCGGTTCACTATCTGTGGATTTATTCGATCAAATATTTGTTTTACTCATCCATCACTACAAGAGTAGGTAGGTTGTTAGTAGTACTAGCTATATATTTTGAGTTTAGGCTCATATTAAAACCCATTGCTTACATACGTACTCCGTTGATATTAAAAAAAAAAAAATCGGTATATCGTCTGTCTGAGATGACAGTCTCATGGAGACTGTCACCTGACCCTTACAACCCTTAGATAGAGGAACTATATAAAATGAAATGATTTATTTCTGCAAGTAAACTTGTAACAAATTCTTTTGCACGTCACACTTTTTTACCCTACCAGCACCTCGACGTGAATGGCCTGATGAGAAGTGGTGCCGCAAGAAACTCAACAGATAGCCTTTTTTTAAACATGTTTTACATATCTCTAATATGTGGTACATTAAAATATCATGACTAAAAATTTCACTGTGCATTCGAGCAGATTATCCCGTCCAAAAATATAAATTGCATCATGGTTAGTCATTCATAGGATATATGTATACTCATATTTGCGAGGTTCATCTCGATATTTTATAACAATCGATATTTTAAATCAACAGTTATGTACCTCTCGGTTTTTGATCCGGATGTATAACCAATACACCATAAATGTATATTTGTATGCCTATAAAGTATTTTAAATGCATACAAATATTTTCAGGACCATGCCCAGAGTAATACTAATCTGGTCATGTTAAGGAGCAACAAAAAAATACATCGCAAAAATATGAAATGCAATTTCCATGTCTTAATAATTTATGGCAATTATTTTAATAAGAAAATAGAAGTTATTTTGCATCGGTTTGCATTTAAAAGAGTGCGTTTATCTCAGGCAGTATTTTACGTCTAATCTGGCGTGATTAATTAAGAAACCGCCAGAGGGCGCGCAGTCGCCGGTACATCATATTGTCTTAGATGCTTTATGTGCGAATAGGGATGCATTTGGAATAAAAAAAAAAAAAAATAAATACCGTATCGTTTCCTCTATGGGATTCGATTACTTAATATTTTTTTTATTTATTCCATTGTCTTATTAATTTTTTGTTTCAACAGAGGTTTAGATGGTAGTTGGTTTCCATTGATGATCTTTGGGTATGGTTAAAAAAAACGAGATTTGAGTCAATCGGAAATCCAGGGCTAAATATAAAACAAAAAATCAGGCTTAAAATTATTGGTCGTTCATTGCAATAGGGATGATGACATATTTTTCGCTTTATCAAATTAACAAAAAATCACAAAGATAAAAAGCTTCAAAGTTTTGAAGTGGGGGGCTTGCGACGTTACTATTTAGTAAAAATTGTACGAAAGTGTGACGTCACGCGCAATTTGAATGCATTGCATCTTCCTTAATGTTTGTTTGATAATTAAATTAAAAAATACGTGTTTAATATTTTTTTATAATCTAACTGACGGACTAAACAGAATTTTTAGTCACTTTGCATATTCCCAAAAGATACTAGATTTGAAAGTATTGTTCCGTGATTTTCACCCCCGAGTGCGGCCCGCAGTAAAAATTAGCAAAAGTAATTCATTAACCGCCGCAAAGATTGCGCTAAGTCCCCGCGCCGCGCTGAGTATTTTTTAATTCCGCAGCATTAGCATTGTCTACGCTGATTTATGTGCTGTCCCCGGTGAGATAGAAGCTCAACACCTTCATTAAGAAGGCTTAATTGATGGAAAATGTCCGCGGCATTTTTTTGAATTGCTTTTGTTTTCCTTAAATTTCATTTAGCGAGTATGTTATTTACTATAATTACATATAAGCTGTTTTTATCAGTTTTATTAGAATAATGTGGCTAAACGGCGCGTTAAATCGTCATTTTGACACATTGTTGTCGGAATATCTGCCTACCCCCACGGGAAAAAGCGTGACATTATGTATGTATGTATGTTGTCAGAATAAATAATATGTATAATTCATCGTGTGAAGTTGGGCTATTAAATAATTCTCTAAATCAGGGGTTCCTAAAGTTATTTTGGCTACGACCCATCTAATATAAGTTTAGAAATTCGGGACCCACCTCTAGGAAATTTAACCGTTACCGATATGAATAAACGAAGGAAGGTCGGTTCGGTCAGCTGGCATGTCGTTCTACTACTAAACATAATAGCTTAGCTCAGCGTTTCTCAAAGGCGGGTACGCGAACCCCTAGGGGTTCGCCATTCGATCATAGGAAGTTCGTGGGAAGATTTACGTAATGGAGGATGAACGACTGACCCGAGCGACACGCTTGTCGGCGGGCGCGCTACTGAACGTATTGTCTGATCTGAACCTATTCTGAGGAGGGGTGAGTTTAGAGGTTCGCCGTCCTCTGAAGACTTAAAAAGGGGTACGTGAAGCCATAACTTTGAGAAACCCTGGCTTAGCGCATTCAGTATTCGCCACCCACCAGTTGGTCGCGACCCATAGTATGGGAAAACCAAGAGTACGTGCTTGGATTTGAACCTCGCATATGCCTCGTTGAGCTATCTCTATTTGTGGATAGTATTCATTCATGAATATATATACATAATTCGACAAGCTCGATGGCGCATTAGGTAGTGACCCTGCCCCATGCGCCAAGAGTTGTGGGTTTGATCCCCATCCAGGACAAATATTTCTATATATTTTTTTTATATTCATATGATGAATACTTGTGTTTGTTCTGTGTCTGGCTGTTAATATCCAATATTTAAGTATATATTTGTAATACCATGTTTCTGATATCCGTAATACAAGTGCTTAAGCTACTTACCTCAAATCAATGTATGTGATGTAGTCTGATAAATATAAATATAAATATCAGACTACACTGATATTTATATTTATATTTATAGTATGGGAAAACCGAGAGTACGTGTGTGGATTTGAACCTCGCATATGCCTCGTTGAGCTATCTCTATTTGTGGACATGTATTCATACAATATAGATAATTAATATTGAATGGACCACTGCCTTTGATAAGCATGTTTCACAAATTATTTCAATATTGATGAAATTCCAATACTAGAATCGACAAACTGCACCGTTTTGGTGACTTAATGAATTTCGCGCAGCCTGAGGCTACATGTCGTTGCATACAGGCTAATGTTTGATTGAAATGGTCACGTTACTGTTTGGACACACTACATATTTGATTAGAGTAGAAATACTTATGTAGGATAACATTCAGAAGGTTACATAATATTCGAAAATGTTATTTGATGAAAGAGGACCTGTATATTTAGTAGATACTTTGCAATATTTATTTAAGAAGAATGATGAAGTACAATATCCATAATAAATCCTCTTACAATTCGACGTATAAAGGCAAAAAGAAAGATATCATAGTAATTCAAATGAGTTCGAGTTAACTTAATTATAACCGCAATTTAATAAGGTGGAGTAGGCGTGTAATAAATAATTATTATGTATTTCTTATTTTAGTATTTGTAAAAGCATCATGAAACTGTAAAAAGTCGTTTTAATCTATATATTGTGCTGTTGTTTTATAAGTTGTATAATAGTCGTAGTCATTCGTAGCACATTCTACAGTCCGCTGGAGGTTACAAACATAGGGCTGTAGAGTGCGCTTATAGCTAACAATAGACGTAAGTTTTGTGACTAACACATGGATCCTATAGTTATCTGAAATAATATAATTTAATTTAATTTGATAGCTGTTCGTTACTCTGATTCGTTGCTCGTAGGATGAACAGGTTTTATTATATTAAAAAAAGTCAACGTTTACCTTTTATTACTTTAGCTTAATAAATAGGGCACCCAATACCCAATTTACGCGAACTATATCATATTTACCAACTTTACGCTAGTAAAATTCTAACACCTCATCCCTAAGTACATTTTGCAATTTAATCAAAAAGCAATGAAACTTACGATCACCCTGATCAAAAAATCTATTATTTATAAAATATATATTCCCATTCAAAAGATAAGTTCTCGTTGGTTAAAACCAGCTTTCTTAAATTATGTACATTATCCACCCTCCGAGCCAATCCCTTCCCAGGCTCTTTGTTCGCAAGAACAACCGTAGCGATTTAGTAGTTCCCGATAGCTCGTTCCCATAAATCTGCGCGTGAGTAAATGCGTTCGATATAAGGTCGGCCAACACCCGCTTCACTCATTCTTATCGCGGCGAAGGCCCATTTAAACTAGCCGTTACACGAGACTTCGCCTATTTTAATAGAATATTTCTTACGAGGAACCTTATAATAAAATATTTTTTGTTAAAAGTTGTTCTCTTTAAGCAAAACCAGGTATCTGCACATGAACGTCTCCTCAATAACTGTAGAGCCATTTCGGAGATGATCCCGTCTCAACATGGGACTTACATATCATACGTATTTTGACATTACATACTACCTATATAGCCCCTACCCGTGAATTTGTGCGTGTGGAATTTATAAAAAAATATATTAATCAGGATTATCTACCAAACCCCTAATTTATTTTGTTAGTGCACTATAGTTTTAAATAAAACTAGCTGACCCGGCGCACTTGGTAACGCCCCGTTCTCGGATTTTCAATACTTATTTCTTTTTTCCGTGCAACGTTTTTTGTTTCTTGCATAACAACCTTCACCTGATAATAAAAAACACAACTAAAAAAAATTCGCGAAATCGGCTAAGCTGTTCTCGAGATTTGCGCTTCATTCAGATCAGCAACACATTCAGCGATTAATTTTTATATTATAAGATCAAAGCGGTGTCAAATACCCAATTATCGCGCGCACATAACCCGTACATTCAGGTGTACGCACTAATTTCATAATAATGGCTGTGCTGTTGTGCAATCACGGATGATGAAAATGCTAATACAGCATCATTTAATTAGCACACGAACCGTGGCCGTGTCAATACAGCCGACCTGGCGGTCGACCGGCGGATAATAAAATAGTATTCCGGTAATTTGATAGCGAGGTGGCTAATTAGCGCTGATGTATGCTTGCAGAAAGGAAAACTCTAAAAACATAGCCGAAAATACTATAACAGATTGGACAGCAATAATAAAATCTCAACTAATAAAATTTGCTATTGAAATCAAGAGACAAGGGTATTTCAAGGTTTTATGAAGCCACTTGCAAGTCGTTACGTCAACGCACTTGCAAGTGGCTTCATAATACATTGAAATAGGCTCTTGTGTTGCCATTCTCCATACGCTACGACGGTAACAGCTTAATTTATTAGTTAAAAAACTAAATAATGTCCTTAACGGACAAGAAGAGTCGTAGCGTTATCTACGTTTCGGTACAGCTACAGGACTTGTAATATTTAGTAGAAATATCTGTTTACCTAGCAAATAAAGAGATGTATATATGTAAAATACTTGTATCACGCTAACTTTTTGTGAAGGCTAATTCTAAAAAGCGATAACAGATGTACATGCATACAAGCATCGTGCATTAAAAAACTGCATCCCCATCGCTTAGACGTCACTCGCTAGCTAATTACGTCATTAATCTGCCTTCTCATCTTCAATGGCGCTCAGTTTCATTTATTTCCCCGAGAATTAATTGCCGTAGCAAGGGCTTTTGAGCTCTCATCGGCACACAGTTTAGCACACACGAGCTCTCAGGCAAAACTGCACCCTAATTATAGCATTCAAAGTGCAGCCAATTTACGGGTGTGCTCGCAAAAACTCTAATTAAGGTAAATAATGTTTATAATTAAAATTACACTCTTGGTTTGGAGCTCAAAGCGAGATTGCTGGTGGCTGATGCGTGAAACACGACCACTTCACTTTATGAGATATTTTTTTCTTCGCTGTGTGTCTTCCTGGTTATGGCCGTCGACTTTTTAATTGCACGAATATAACGTTTTCTTTATTTTAGACGTAATGCAGAGCGGTTTAGGGAGGGGACTTCAAGTATTTATTCTTCTACCGTTAAATAAAGAGGTCCAGAAGGCCCGATGAGAATAGCTTGCGCTCAAGACACGTATGATGTGTTTTTTAGTAAGCTATAATGGTATTAATGATACAAGGTTGAGACCACTTAAAATAAACAAATTATTTTTATTGGCAGCATTTTTTTTTGTTTTCCAATTTCATGCAAAATTCATTACCATCGATTCCCGCACCAGAACCGAAAGTTGTTGGTGGTTCAGTGTGTATAGTACCTTCATTGATACTGATTTCACAAGTGCTCAAGTTACTTACTTTGAAATCTGATCAATGTTTGATGTTGTGTGATCTTGTTATTTTACTCAGCAAGAGTGACAAGATAATAATGTCAAAGCTCTCATTTTGCGTTGTATTATTTCAGTATGCATTTTACGAATATTTTAGAGCATGAATAACATTTTATCAGTGCAGCAAGACCGAAGTTAAACGCATTTAGCCCGAAATCACTTTACTAGCAATAATTAACTTTATTTACATTTCGCCGGCAGGCAAACTCAAAGCCCTCCATTAGGGCGGAGACACACCGCACGTAGGTAAATTAGGAAAAGGTATCTGATGACAAAATAAGGAAAACAAAGTCAGTTTCTAGTATATCGGGAACACCTACCTGCACAACTTACGCTGATAATATATTTAAAAAAAATTACGGTTCATGAATAATGATTAATAACCGAGTATTACGAATTTTCTCACAACATTTACCGTAACCTAACCGTTGAGTTAATAGTATAAACACCTCCATTGATTTAAAAAATCTAGAACTACTTAGTTAAGTCTTAAATAACTAAATTTCACGCCATTTCCCTTTAACCCAAAGTCTAAAGTTAGTTTACGTGGCTACAGTCTTAGCACAGTTTTTAAACATAAAAATCAGCTTATTACTCCAAATATCACTTAGTAAGCCCCGGACTGCTCCTGTGGTTCTATGGGATGAGTAATTAAAACCATCCTTTACTGATTTATCGCGTCCACAATTTATTCCTTTATCTTTCTTGGGACCGTTAATATATCTTTATTCCGCTTTCCAGATAAAATTAGCGAATTTGCTTGCCGTCCTCCATCGTGCTCTCTGGCAAAGGGTTGCGCTTACTTTTTACTCTGATTTATGAGGAAGACCGACCGAATTGTTCTTTGTAATTTACATTTTACGATTGTGACATTTATTTGGTTCTTAAGTGTATTCTCTTCATAACGGTTTCCTTTTGTAAATCATTGCAGTTGTAATTAGAAATTTGCGGGCAGTATCTTAATAGGTTTATATTTATTGTTTACAATATTGTTAAGGATAACTATATGTGTTATAAGTGTGGTTCATAAGATTTATGAATATTTGGTATACTGTCACGCGAAAATTCTTGAACAGAGTTATCTCATATTTGGTGGGTATAGATATCGATCTTACATAAAATATGGGATGGATAAGACAAAACTTTTATCACATATTTGTGATCCAGTTTGTGTTACCCAAAGTATTCTTTGGATTTAATTTTGAGGTTTACGCAGACAACAGGGGATTTAGAAGCCAGTTATTACCTATAAATTAATAGCAAATCATATCATAACGATAATTACTGTATTATGTACATTTAAGTACTGCGGTAATTAGCTGTGCTTGCTCGCGTGAATGAAACCTATCGCGATTGTAACCCGTAAAGTAGTTAATCAAGTGCTGATTAGTGTGCCAAGCAAATGCTGAAAACTCACATAACACATTCAAAAACTTGAAAACCTGAATAAAATGTAGTTCAGTAATTATATATTTTTTTTAAAGTAACACACAAATTTAATAATTAATCTTGGGCTTATATTATTCTATAAATTTTTGTCGGGTGAATTGGTAAATAATTTTGGTATTTTGTTTTATGTTTTGCAATAGAACATAATATTTTATTTTATTTAAGGGGCTGTTTAACCATTCAGTATTATAAGAATTATCAAATAATTTCCAAAATTACCTACTTCTTGTAAAGCATTAACGCATATTTTTCAATAAACTAATATACAATTTAACATGACTTTGTGTTACCATTTTATATTAACTATTTATAAAAGCATTTGTATTTTAACATAAATTTCATGCATTAAATTGAAACATAAACGCTTTTCCGAATTGATCACTTCACGTCATCATATCATGTCAGACTGCAATATAGAGGAATCACGAATTCACCCTTAACGAATCAAAAGAGCTTTTTATTAAATTTTTCATAAGCCGGCCATGTCGGTGCATCGATAAGATTAATAATTCACAAGTTTACGGTGTTTAGCTGAGTTGCATGCGCGCATTATCGTTGCGATCTCGCTGCGCGTGTAATGTATCTACGACGGTAATGCCGATGTGATGCAGAAGGATAGCTTACGCTCATAATGGGCTATTGTAGCCTACATTCAGTATAAGTACTAGAGCTGCTAGATTAGATATGTGCAACACTGCGTTGGTCCGCATTTGAGCCAATGCAGTCCACTGCGCTGGATATGACAAGTTGTCAGTGACAAATCTTCCAATGGGTGACAAAATGTGCTGTAATTAGGTTTTCATATTTCACTCGACTTGGTGCATTCCATTTTGCATGTAATGCCACAATTTTGAGTTAACTAAAGAAACATAGACAAATGGCAACAGATCTCGACATGTTTGACATGTTTCTCATAAGTATTAGTCGCACTTAATACAATTCTATTCTGTATAATACTGTTTTCGATCTACACTATGAGGTGCGCCCTCTGGCCCTGTTTACTGCATGTAGGAAGGCTGCTGCCGTATGACGTCTAATATCGTTTGGCATGCGAGCCGCTCGCCTCCCGTTAATGGCTGGCGGACGGTTACCGCCATTAGCGTAACGCTTAAAGTACAGCAGACGCAGTGTATGCGTGCCAGTGGGAGCATTCCTTACCATGAGTAAAGGACAAGACTCTGTCTATCTAATGTGCGCGTACTGGTGGATTTTGTAGCCACATCGTATCACAAACAAATGGCAACCGATCGTATTTTGTTTCTGACAACTATGCGTGGCACTCAATTCTTCTATTCTGTATAATACTGTTTCCGATTTGCAGTATGACATGAGCCCTCTGGCCCTGTTTACTGCATGTAGGAAGGCTGCTGCCGTATGACAACTAATATGCGTTTGGCACGCGAGCCGCTCGCCTCCTGTTAATGGCTGGCGGACGGTTACCGCCATTACCGTAACGCTCAAATCGCAGAGGCAACGCTTCATTTTGCTGATAAGTCGACACTTGCGTTAGCTACATATTTGATCAACTTTGTTCGTGTTTTAATAACAGATGCTTAATAAATGGAGTATCTGAAATCGTGCGCAAACAGTTAAAAATCTCTAAACGGTTGCAATCAGTAGTTCTTTAGGAAAAAAAATACGGAGAAGTATGTTTATGACCAATGTTTTGTTATTATAACAGGTGTCCTCACTAGTACATACGCGGTTCACCATTAAAAAAAATCAGGAAGAACATGTAGCGGTGGTCCAGTTACAAAAATGTCTTACCAAAAGTACATTACTGTAAATGTCAAACATGACATCGAAACCCGGCATTTCAATCCTTTTTGTAAATCTTGCCCTGGTTATTAAAGGGCAGGCTGCTACACAAGAAAACATCATAAATTAGGTCCCGTCAGATTCTGCGGTGTTGACCCGATGCCGTAGCAGCATAATGCTGAGGCTGCTTGGTAGCACATATACACGTTTCTTTCTAATTCGATCTTTATAATTTTTCCTATTTCTATTTGTTTTTTTTTAACTGTCTGTTTAATTTTTGTCAGTGTATGTATTGTCAATAAATTTTTCTTTCGTTCTTTCTAAATAAAAAAGATTTACTAACTTCTGAGGGACATTTTAATAAACATAATATTGCTCCTGTATAAAATATATACACTCTACTTTTACAAAGGTTGTATACGAATAATGAATACTTATTTGCTTTAAACAGTTATTTGCTTTTATTTGATCACGTGAGCTCTCATGTGAACGACAAATAAAAAACTTGTTAGTAAAAAAGTTAATATCCGATGAACGGTTAACAGCCGCGGGCGGTGCGTAGCATTTAATTACTACAGCCATTGTGACGGCTATTATCTGTATGTATGGTTGTACAACCAATCTGTAAATTGGGATGATGGGTTAGCAAGCTAGGATTGCGGGTGTAGTCTTTAGCCCGCTGGATATTTTATCCGCACTGCGGTGTTGTTTCGTGCTAAATACGCTATAAACACCATACCCATATGTACATACATACCATCCCTGAAGGGGGCAGAGTCGAAGGGGCTAGCCCCTTTAACCACCGCCAAATTCCAATTCTTGTCGACGATTGGTGGTATCTACAGCCTATTCCTATGTGTGCAACAAATTATATCATTCACGAACAATAATTTCAAGCATGTCACGCCATTTTAGGAATATTTTAAATTGTGAATCATCGAGATACGCATACGCAAATTACACCCAATTTTGCTCATATATGTTATATTAGAAAGGGAAATCACTCTTTCTTACTACCTACTATTACATAAATGTGCAACAATAAACGAATAGTTTTAACATTGACAACAAATATATATTTCTCAGAATAAAAAACTGCTTATTATCAATTATAAAGAATCAACTTCGCAGAATTTTATTTAAACGCTCTCTCCGTTTCATGAGTACAACAAATGTATAGTTAATATCACTACCAACAAAATCCATCTATGAGAAAATTTAAAACTACATATTATACCGATAGCATACGGATCAAAGGTAACTTCGCAGAATTTAATTTGCACGCTCTCCGTTACATGTGTGCAACAAATGAAAAAGTTGTTAATATCAGAGCGCGTCAAACAGCCGGCGGCGCGTCGCTTAATTACCGCGCAGCTATTGTCGCGACTAATATAAAACGCATTATTGGCAGGGATTCGATGACCGCCGTAATTAGCGTTGAATAAATACTTTATGGGTGCGCGATTCGGTTATTGTTTAGAGGTATGGTTAGCTAAACCTATGTCCGGTCTGACTCTAAAATATTTACAAACGGTTTTTTCAGTTATGCAAATGGAACAATTCTTTAATTTTTAACCGCCTTAAAAAAAAGGAGGAGGTTCTCAATTCGACTGAATTTTTTTTTTCTTTTTTTTTTCTTTTTTTTTTTGTATGTATGTTACTCGATATCTCTGAGAATTGTTAACCGATTTCCAAAATTTTTTTTTTAATCGAATGGGTTTACTCCCGAATTGGTCCCATTGCCACCAAGTCAGGATCTGATGAAGGGATCCCAGGAAAATCGAGGGCAACCCTCAAACTTTATAGGCACGTACAATGTGTTTTAGACATTTTCTAAGATTTTTCAAGTATTTACGTATGGTACTTATCAACTTATGATGGTGAGCTGATGATGGAAGGTACAAATCCTTAAGGATTAGGAATTAGTTTATGATTCTTTAAATATTGATATCTTCGAGAATTGTAAGACGATTTTTAGAGTTCTTTTTTTTATTCAAAAGGGTATATCCTGGAGTTGGTCCTATTGGTACCACATCTGGATCTGATGAAGGAATCTTAGGCAAATCGAGGGAAACCCTCAAGTATTATAGGCGCGTACAATCTATTTTAGTTATTTTCTAAAACAATTCAAGTATTTACGTCTGGTATTCATAATCTCATGTTGCTGAGCTGATGATGGAAGGTGCAACTCCTTAACGATTAGGAGTTCGTGGATAATTCTTTCAATATTACAGGGCCATATTGAATGTTATTCTCGAGATAGTCTCAATTTCACCAAGTCTTGGTCTAGTGATGGGGTTCCATGAAAACGAGGGCCACTATTAAATTTTAACGACATGTTAAGTGTTTTATTTATTGTTTCTAAAACGATTCCAGTATTTGCATCTCGTACTCATCATGTTATGTTGCTTAGCTGATGATGAAAGGTAGAACTCTTTGAAGATTAGTAGTTTTAAGTAATTCTTTAAATATTAAAGGCTCGTTATACCTTTTCGTATTTAGTCTCATAAGACCGGCACTGTCTCATTAAAGCAGCTCGTTTTGATTTGGTCTACCTACCTATTAATGAATTTCACTAAAAAGTAACAAATAAGTTAAATTTTAACAAAAATAAAAACCGACTTCAAAAAACCCCGCAAAAAATGTTTATAAAAAAACACAAGTAAAAACTGCCTTAATAGCTATTTAAATGTCCAAACACTAAAAAGTATAAAATAAATTCTATCGACTGCTTCGATGAAAGTATTAATCTTTAACACGTATTTAAATATTTACAATAATCAGTTAGTTTTGGAGTCGGTGCCAGCCAAACTAAAAAAAAAGTAGACACTTAATAACAAATTACCTTACTAATAACAATATGAAACAAATTAGTTAAAATATGAGTATTAACTTACTATTGATTTTGTATATTCAAAACCTATTTTACCACTCTTCACCAAGGAACCAAATAATTGCAAATTCCGAAATGATAATATAATTACGCGGGCTGGCACCGACTCCAAAACTAACTGATTATTGTAAATATTTAAATACGTGTTAAAGATTAATACTTTCATCGAAGCAGTCGATAGAATTTATTTTATACTTTTTAGTGTTTGGACATTTAAATAGCTATTAAGGCAGTTTTTACTTGTGTTTTTTTATAAACATTTTTTGCGGGGTTTTTTGAAGTCGGTTTTTATTTTTACAATATATGATGATGTTATCGCTACTATTTGTTATTTCATCTAATGTAGGATCATGTAATAGAATAGTGTTCCTGAATCTGAATGAATTAATGGAGAACCTTGGCAAGATATCCTATCATACGGATATACTGGGCAGATATTAATAATATCGTGTGAGTGTTTACAGCGAATTAAGCCTAAAGCTTAATTCGTTTAACACCAGCAAAAATGTTGCTTTATAATACTTGCATTTCTCATTCAATATTCAACGAAAGTGTATTCTAGTTCGCTTTTGAATAGCTCCGAATGGAAAGTTTATAGCAAAGTGAAGCGGACAGAGAAATGATTTGTACATTTTGAAGATTTATGTAAAATCTTGCGAAAAAGATTTATCATTTTGTTCAATATATAAAAATTACACAACTGGATTTTCATGTTCAACATTAAGTAATACATAAAATGTTGGAAGGTAGCGAAAAACCTATCCTTAAGTAAGACGTACTTAGCAAAATCTTTCTACGACACCGTCCGTATACTAGCATAGCTTAAGTAAGTACTTACAATACTACTTAAATGAAATAAGTAGAGTTAAATCAATAGTGATGGGCAGGCGACAGGTTGCGCGATACAGCAGCCATACTTATTAAGTACATATTTGTCCGACAACGGTCCATTAATCAATTTTTGCATTTTTAATTCGCCTCTCATTATTTGCCCGTGAATTCCGTTCCCACTGTTGTTTCACCATTTTAAATTTTAAACCGGCCTCCCAAACGCGAGTTTCCAAGTAATTTACAATTTATCATGTTCGCCGGCAAATGAGCAAATATTTTTCGTTTGTGAAGCCACTTGTAATTAATATAATATGCCAAAATTCAAAGTGCGGTTCGCCAACTGATTTTATAATCATCAAATATCCGAATTGCGTTTAAAGCGCGTGTGTTTATGCTAATAGTTGGGTATATTTAACAGCGACTGTGTTGTTTTAGATATACATTAAATTTTATATAGATATTTTGCCTGGCTCGATTGCGCATTCGTTAGTGACCCTGCCCCATACGCCAAGAGTTGTGAGTTCGATCCCTATCCAGGACAAACATTTGTGTGATGAATACTTGTATTTGGTCTGTGTCTGGATGTTGATACCCAATATTTAAGTATATATATATTTGCAATACAACTGTTGATTCCGATATCCGCAACATAAGCGCTTAAGCTGTGTGATGTAGTCTGGTATTCATTTATTTTATTTACTTTATCATGTAACCTATGAACCTATTATATTGCATGTCTCCACGGAAAAGCTCCTATTATTGTATTTGCTATTAATTGCACCCAACATATGTGCTTATGCATTTCTTAGGGAAGTTCAGCAAACACTATGTCTAACCTTTTCAAAATATATATATTTTACCGAACGGTTATTAATAGTGTTAATTCTAAAAACGTTAAACACACATGAATTATTAATTATTAGATTTACATTAAATTAAAAAGTATCACCAAACGGCTGGAAACCGATAAAGGTTTCGTGTTCCAATGCAAACATCCCGGAAAAGGTCCGAAAAAAGTGCGCTCGCTTTGTTTTGAGCTTTTGTGTATAAAATGACACTGGTAAAGCGGAACGTGACAGCAGCGCTGTAACATTTAATAAAACGCGTATGTGACGCGGCCCACTCGTGCCCAGTATCATTGCGACGGATCGCGATAGTCGAGCACCATTCAACCGATTTGTCAAAGCGGCCATTTATTGCTGCTGAAATTTATAGTAATGAAATCTTGTTAACGTATTTTTTGTGAGTAGATACATTTTATAACAATATCTTCATAACGTTATGTCCTGTGCTAGTCTGGTTAAAACATGATTAAAGTGAAATCACATTTTATATATTACAAGATTCTGCTCGCGGCGTTTCTCGCATGGTACATCGATGAAACATAGCTTATGTGTTATTCTAATCTATAAGCTATACAATTGTAAGGTTTTATTTAAATCCATGTATTTTTTGCGTGAAAGAGTAACAAACATCCACACATCCATCCATTCTTACACACTTTCGCGTTTATAATATTAATAAGATGTATTATTTATAAACGATGATCGTTAAAAAAGCTATGGTAGCTCAATATAAAGATACGTGCCTCACAAGCTGGATGCTGGTTTAAATTATGTTTATAGTACTACTCGCTCTGCGTCTTCGAGAGGGTAATTGCATATTAAAATATTTACAGTACAACATATTTCTCTACAATTGAAACACTGATGTTTAGTTTGCATATAGATGAAGGTGCTATGTAACCATAGCACCATAATCTTATTCATATCTAAATAATGTTATGGAAACCAGGAACAACCAGTGTACCACAAACTCCCAAGTCCACTACAAATAATACTTGTCGTACCAATGCACTGTGTATGTCTGTTTTAATAGTAGAAGCGAACTCATATCCCATTCCTAAACAGGCTAAGCGTACTATCCAAAAATAGTAGTTTGATACAATCTTGAACAAATATCCTTAACTGAAGAACTAACTTTTACCTTAGTAATGTACTCTTAACCAACTGTTTTAAACGAATAGTTACATTTATACATAGGTAATACATAACATCACGCCCGTAATACCCGAAGGGATAGGCAGAGTCAAAGGAACAGCAAGCCCCTTTAACCACACTCAGCCAAAAAAAAAAAAATGGAAAATTGTTAAAAAGTGATAAGTGGTTAGCTTGTCGCCTTCACAATCACCCACCCAAAACCCGATATACCATTAGTCGCCTTTTAAGACATGCTAAGCAAGGAACAGAGTTGGCGCCATTGAGCTATTATTACTACGTATAGTGAAGCTATTATATGTCAAACAAAAATATTATCACAAAGCATGGACTGAGCGCGTTCCAGCATTTGCAGCGCTAAAACTAACAATTGTCGTCTAATTAAGCTATTAAAACACGCAGCGCTAGATCGCTCATAGAGTACATTTTTTTCGCTACCAAAACGTCGCAAAAGCCGTGTATTTCATGTCGCTTACGCGTGAACGTAGGCGAGTGTCTAAACGAGTTGTTGCCGATCGGCAACAACGCACGGCGCAAAAAACTTGTTCGCTGCGTCGGTTCCATACGCTAGTAATAATAGTTCAATGGTTGGCGCATTCTTTTATGTCCCAGACCAACGTGGGACACACACATTTATATGAATGTGTACATAGCAAATAAGTATTTTATTTACATGTCCATAACCAAATACGTCATTAAGCGATAATTTCCTGTGCAACGTTCGCTCGCGCGGGTAAATATTAAACGATCGTGTAACCGTTTTAGCTTACATTTACGTCCGTAATTGATAAAGGCAGACGCGGCCGTCACATGCAGTATTTACGGGGCTTAAAAGGCCGCGCTGTAATGGAATAAAAAATGATAACAGTGAACCAACTTTGTGCTGTAAGTACTCGTAGCGTCATACTGACGATAAACGCAAGTATTTAAAATGCAATGCAAATATATACAATAGATATACGAGTAATAAAACAAGAATCGAGGTCTGAGCAAAAAAATAGTTTATGAAAGAAACCTTTATAGTAAAAATGACATAGTATGCATTATCTAAATACATTCGTATGGTAATATAATACATACGACAGCAAGATGCCTCTTGTAGTTATTTACGTCGATAACTTATCTCTGGTAAGTATATGTGATACTCTGCAACTGGCTATGAAATGTAACGGACGTTTTCGTTATCAGGATATATTTATTGTCTCATCAACTTACAAAGACGCGAAACTGACATTAGTATATGAAAATTCAGTTATTAAAAATATATATCATTACAGCTTCAGTCAAATGAAAATTTAATTCCCTTTACTGTTTATTGGCGCTATACTGCGTCCTTGTACAGTTTAAATCGGAATTAACCTCGCGTTTTTCGCGGACGCGAGCCCTTCCGGAAATGCGATCGTGATTTAATAATCAATTTCATATGAACCATTTTGCGACTCGATTCCAAAAAAATATTTCGGTGTTTGTAAGAATTTAACGATTATTCTATTCACTGAAGCAGATTAAACAATAATGGCCTAATTAAATTAAAGACTCCACGGGAATAACAATAAATGTCAAAAAACGTAAAAATTAGAATTTGAATTGAATTATGTAAAAATTTTGAATTTGAATTGAATTATGTCATCGACATTCCTGATTTTCATCACATTTAAATTCAATAGTAATAGTATTTTTTAAAAAGAATTAAAAAATAAATAGCATTAATTGAAACGATCAGCTGTTTAAATGTAGGTGTTAAATGAAAAATCAAGTATGTAACTTAACAAAATTTACAATAACGGTTTTTGACGTAGGTACGTCGCACATACATTCCTGTTTCTTGCGATGGATAAACAGATGGAATTTTACTATTACAGCGGACTACGATGGTTTTACCCAATTCTGATTAATGTATAAAAATAAAACACCAAAAAACCGTTAGATGGCAATAAAAGGTCAGTTTCACAAAAAAATACATTCATTGTTATTCCCGTGGAGTCTTCCAATGAACCTCTATAAATTTTTTATTGCTTATACATTTTTAAAGGTAGGTAACTTTACATACAGATCAATGAAATTAAATAAATAAATATGGGGTTGTGGGTATGTGATTGTGTAGGCGACGAGCTAGCCACATGTCATTACTTCTTCACAATTTTCCCTTTAACCCAGCCCAGTTTTGTTTTTGGCTAAATGTAGTTAAAGGGGCCTGCTGCCCCTTTGACTCTGCCTTCGGGGATTATAGGCGTCATGTTATTTATTTTCTATTTAATTTTTATATAAATAAATAAATAGCTTTGTAATTTCAAAATATTATACGTAGGTATGAAAAAATTATATAAATTTTATTTTTATTTTATTTTGTGATTTATTCAAAGATCACAGCTCTTAAAATCAATTTACAAATGAGATATAACATAACTAAACATACAGCAAATAACGAATTTTACATATGCAGAATTAAAATATACTGACAGTTAGAGGAATTGCACAGGATGCACAGATGTGTAATTATAATGAAATGTAAGTAATAACTATTACATATACATTGTTACATAATAATATTAGTAGTAAAATAAAAAAATAAATACATACATATTTGTATATCAAATTTGTAGATGATAAGGAATAAATATATATACAAATTATAAGTTAAAATAATATCAATATTGATGTTTTATGTCCAAAAAACGGAGAAGTGAAGAAAAAGGAAATGCATATGAAAGTATACACAGTACAATAACTAATTCTTTATATTTTGGTCTGTCTGTTGTAATATACATACATATACAAGTGTGCTGATAAACTTGGGAACTGATCCGTCGGCCCCGGTTACCGCGCTCGCCTTAGCAGTTTCGAAGTACCTAACTATACGCCAGTTCGGCTAAACGCTAAATACCTTAATAATCATGACAACTTGTTTCAACGTGGGCACAATGCTAACTAGTCCGTAGAAACTTTAATACTGAAATACCAAATTGCGTTGCGTTCGCAAAATTTTTGCCATTCAAAATTAGACTTTTCTGCTCAGTGCTAGAGCTGAGGATGCTTGAGGGCACTTGTGCCGTGTAGTGCGAATGTTTGTTAACATACACAAACTTGGTATAACTTGAAGCTGTCAAATTTGTTTAGCGGTGAGGGAGGCTCGCTAAGTTCGGGCGACGCCGCGGGCGTATAACTAAGTGCTTACTTGCCTACAACTAAATTGTTACATTTGTGTTGTAAAATTAATGCAGCGATTTATGTAGGGTGATTAAAGTTTACTGCCTCGCCCTGTTATGGCTTTATTGGCTATTTACTACAAAACGTGATGTGTTTCTATACCGATATTTATTACATAGAACATAAAATTGCACTGAATATTATCTATTAAAGGCAAATTTATTGTCAAACCAACGGGATACTTTTTTATCTACTTACAGAACACAGACGCTTACTGGATTTCAAACACTTATCGCAAAGTTCAAGCTAGTGTTTTTAAAAAGAAAATTATATTAAAAATACAAATGTCATTGTCAGATTTAATGATCTGGTATCTCGTGGTGTCCGATCCCTTTTTCTTAATTTTTTTAACTATGTATTTTAATGTGGCAACTGCCTAAATCTTAGCTATTAATCAATTATATATGTAAGTAAAAAAAAGTCTCATTCCCATTAGTCCCGTATTGGTCTGGGACTTAAAAATAATTTGCCAACTGTGTTTCTTGCCTAGCATGTCGTAAAAGGCGACTAATAGTATATCGCGTTATGGGTATGTGATTGTGTAAGCGACGAGCTAACCACTTGTCACTACTTTTTCACAATTTTCCATCTAGCCCAACTCAATTTTATTTTTGGCTGAATATGGTTAACGGGCCTGCTGTCCCTTTGACTCTGCCTACCCCTTCGGGAATTATGGGCGTGATGTTATGTTATGTAAAAAAGGTAGTATCAATTATCAAAATGTGAGCACCCATAAAATATCCTGTAGGTATACATGATACCTACATACAACTAAATTTGGGCATACCTGCAATATCCAATATATTCGAATCCAAACATTATTAAATATTCAATTAACAATATATGCTTATCGTTTGTTTGCCGGTGAGGAAACCTCTCAGAATTAAGTCGTAGAGTTGCTTAGCAGAGGCAGAGTCGGCTCGCGTTACACAATGCGCACTCCAAGGGATTCGCTGGTCAAAGTTCGAGCGAAGCCTCGCAGGTGTGACCCCGCTAATTATAAAGAAAGAAAAGAAAAACGCCATTCGAGACATACCAATTTCGAAATGCCGCTTTTTGGTTCTTTTTATAAAAATATTGCAGCACCAAAAAGTTTTATAAAACCTCCTTAGTTGCAAAAACCGTAAAATCTTTATTAAGCTTCCATTCTAGAATTGCAAACGTCTTATGTTTTGTTTATTTTTATCCGTTTGGCCAGAATTACTCAACGTGTTCGTAATTCTACTTATTTATGTAGCTCACTCTAATACTGGATTACAGTGTAACAAGTATAAAAGTGTACGTAAGTAATAAAGTTTACGCGTATACTTAAGCTAATATTACACACCCTTGAACGATAATGTTATATCGTCGTGGGTAACGGCTTTCAATACTTTTTTCATCGCACCCTTTTCTTATAAAATCTACAAAATATTGGAAACGTTCTAACACACCTGTTTCATATAAAATTATGGCATACTTCGTTTCCACTTAAGTGCCTCCATGACTTGAACCAATATATTTCTTGTTTTATGGTCACTACAAAAAAGTAGAAAGTAAATAAGATTCATAGTATGGTTGGGTTTTAAATTTGTAAATATATTACCAAATATTTTTGAGCAAACGAATTCAAAGGAATATCGCTCATACGTAACAAGTTCACAATATAACATTTTCCATAGACTTCCACGGATTTATATAAAACTAGCTCTTATGAACGCGAATGATAGTTTCATCATATTCGTCTAAATGTAAATATAATTTGCATATATACAGATTACTTAAAATGTCCCATGTTGGTTTGGGACTTAAAAAGAATGTGCCTACTGTGTTTCTTGTCTAGCATGTCGTAAAAGGCGTGTGGGCTCGATCCCTACCCAGGACAAACATTCGTGTGATGAATGCTTGTGTTTGTGCTGTGTCTGGGTGTTAATAACCAATATTTAAGTACGATTATATATTTGTTATACCACTGTTGATTCTGATATCTGTAACACAATTGCTTAAGCTCCTTACCTCAGAGTCAGATCAATATGCGTGATGTAGTCTAAAAAAATATATATGTTATAATGAGAAAATAATAAATATCTTATCTCATCAAGGAAGAGAAATTTACCTCGTCCCTTCCTTACACTAGCTTGCTATAATAGCATTACAATTTGTTATCCTTTTTAACCCTTTTGAATCCATAAAAAGGTGATAAGACTGACGTACCGTATAAAAACCGAGTTGGCTGCTGTTAAGTGTGTGAACGGCGTCATATTTCACAAAGTGCGCAAGTTGGGCAGTTAGCCGGCGCGGGCGCGCTGTTAACACGTGTTCCGCTGTATTATGTAGCCGTCTAACTGAATCATGGGGTGAGGAACGGGAAACTGCTTACCGGGAGGAGGAAAGGTCTTTTCTTTTTGTACAAGTTTCTTAATATATTCGCTGTGGACTTCAGATATTTGTAAAAGAGATGATTTTGAAATGAAGATGTCATTTCAAAATCATCTCTTTTACAAATTATTATTATAATATAATTAGATTTTCTTAAAATATTCTTCTTATAATTTAAAATCAATAATGTTTTGATATGGATGAATAAAATCCATCCATCATGTGTTAACACAGTAAATGTCGATTTGCTTATTTCGACGTAAATTAAAAAAGAACAATATGATTATTTAAAAACAGAAAATTCTTACAAAAGTGGCACATTTTATAGCTTTGCTATGTCTTTTATTTCCATATGAGACCATTATATTTTAAGATTATATCTTAATTTCAGCGTGACGCTGAAACAGGTACATATGCGAGTTTACACGCCAAGAGTGTTTTTATCACGCATCGGCAGAATATCTTCACCAAACGACATTCGTTTGGTGAATCTGTAGAGCTAGTAAAAAATTAAGACTTAAAAACGCGGCTATTAATTAAGCAATTTGGCGAACTGAGATGTCGCGCAAGCAGCTAATAAACCGAGACAAGTCCAAGTTGCTCCTCGCCGCACACGTCCCGACACGTCCCGGCTTAGCGGGAATATCGGCGCTCCTTGTTAATTTTTTTACTATCCCGCGCGCTTTTCAGTGATTCGCTTATCGTTTTGTTGGTCGTGTGTTAGATACTGTCTAGGAAGAAATAGTCAAGTTATGGACAGTTTATTTATTGTTTTTTCCCAAACAGTATCTAACTTGCTCATCATTTTAAATTTCAGTTATACTTGTATATGTCCATATTCAAAAGAAAATGGATTAAGATATTGACGATATAGTTGATTGTATAGTCGAATTAAATACAAGTCTAAACAGTTGCATTATAAATTTAAGTTTAATTAAAGGATGCTATAAAAATAACTGTTCCATACTATATTTGGCTTATAAATCTTATTGTTATTAATATCGAATTAATATTGAATAAATATTTAAGAATATAAATATTAGTAGTAAATTATAAGAGGTAGGTAGTAAGTAGGATGTTACTTATGATATATAGCTATGTAAAATATTTTTGCGGACCCTTTCTACGTTATCCGTTCAAAAAGAAAATTAACTAACAGAATATACACGGACAAGGATCTGAAGGTTCACGTTAGCAAAGCAGCGGTTGAAAGTTTCACTAAGCTCGTATGAACAAAGAAACTAAATTGTTACGACACAGACACAAAGACGAGGGGTACGTAGCAAAACTCTTGACAAAATTTTCATAAGAGAGGTAAAGCGTCGCCCGGGGCGACAGGGGGCCGCACTCGAGATCACTTTGTAGCATTAAATGGTCCTTATCGAAACCAGGGACGGACTCTCCTGTCGCTGGACAGGATCTCACGGGTGAAGAGCGTAACTGCTCGCTTTTCACGTGGGAGATTTAATTTAACATTAGTTTCAAAATTGCTCAAATTTTAATAATAGTTTATTCATTTTAGTAATGGATTGACAACCATGTTATTATACTGCAGTATAATATATTATGTTATTCATAATTTACATGTCTTACAACGTACGTATGTGTGTGTGTATGTTTGAGTTGCATTACGACTATGTACGTAACTACGCACTATGACTGAGTCATCACAACTGTGAATCGGATTTGCAATAATATGACAAAATGAGTAAAATTTTACACCAAATTCATCTAATGGCGGAGGTTTCGCGTCTGATGCTATTATCAAATTTGTCATCATTTGATGCATGAATATATTTAAAATAATGTAACGTAATTTTACGTTTCGGATATTTATCCGAAACGCGCGCAGTTACGCACCTAACCGGGCGCCGTGCCTTCAAAGACGTCTCGGTGAATAAGTTTAGTGAAGCGAGAGCGCTTGACAGTATCATACCAAGGGCGCCGGACTCCAAATGAAACTTTATTGGACGGCTTTCATTTGACGGACCCTACTTCGAGCTATTCTCAGAGTTACGTTAAAAGCAATATAATAAATACATTTTTCTATGAATAAGAGAATGCTCAATACGTCGCCATATTTTCAGCTAGACTATTTTGCTCTTAGTATTATATAACTGATCAAAATATGCGTAAAGTATGAAACATGATCTGAATTTCTATTAGAGCTTCGAAAACAATATTTTCATCTTGTATTACGCTATGTAGGTAGGTAAGGGCTGTTTGCATAATAAATCAACAGAACGTTAAAGTAAGGTATGTAACTGAAAATGTAATTTAATATTAAATTTTAGAAGCAGATTTTAAAAACTATTCGGAGATTGTAGTCTATAATAAGTGCATTTCAACTAACTGTTGAAAAAAAAAAAGCCTAGACAAAAATTATGATGCCCTACGCAAATGATTCTTAGACGCAATTTATACAAGTTAGACTTTTCCAACAAATAACACCTTTCCTAATTTTAATCATTTATACGTATGATTTTTAATTCTTATGAAAACATTGATTGCCTAGTAGATTAAATGGGCTAAACTACAACTTTACTTTCGTTGTTCCATACAAGTCTACGGGAGAATTTAGTTTTGACGGCTGCAAAGGAAATGACAAATGAATAAAAGGTGTCATCCGCCCTATTCTTACAAGCAAGGCGAAATAATCTCCTTTCGACTAAATCTTTCAACACTGTGCAACATAATACTACACTCTAACATATCCGTATAACTGATCGTCGTCATCATGTCCGAAAATTCCAACAAAGAAAAATCCGTTCCGTTAGTTCCGTCGATTTGCGAAGCGTTCGCACAATAGGCGTGGGACTTTTACAGACGCATTTCAACATCTCCCGAGGAAATATCTCTCTTTGTAGCTACGCGACTGTAAATATGTGTCTGGTATGGAATGGACGGAATGAGAACTTGCCAATATTATACAGTGCGACATATTATTAGCAAATATGTCCGGTATATTGTTAAATATTTGGTAATGAAAGTTTTAAATTAAGATAACTAATGATCCATACTATAAATATATAAAATTTGTAGTGTACTAATAAGTCGTTTATATAACTTTACCTACTCAGTAGTATAAGTTATACATTCTCAAGTATGAAAATGTTAAATTTTAAAATCAAAAAGGTGGTGTGGTGGCTTTGACGAAAATTGCATGGAAACCTTGAATACTTTGTTATGATTTCTAAAAATTAAATAGAAAAGAAGATTCTTGGGGACATATAAAATGTAAACATCGAAGGGGTAAACACGAGATGTAGTTTCAAATAAATTTAAAAGTATTTTATTTTCCTTTTACTTTCTATCGTATCAATATGATATATTACACAATAAAATATGATTGACTCTACTATCAAGCTAAAATTAGTATATCTTGACTTATTGAAGATAGTATCAAAATTGAGCACCACGACTGCGGCATATTTCATAGTTCTTTGTAAAGAAACCTCCCATCCTTCACTTAGAGGAAACGAACAAAACGGTACAGCCAACGACACAACTTTTTATAGCATTATTTTTATTACTTACGAAATACATAGTTAACTATGTGACTACACATTTACCCGCCAAATAAATAGACGTTATATTTTTATTTCGCAACACTTTCCGTCCTCAAAATGGATTATTTTTTTGTTAGAATACATGTGTAAAATTATCATGAAATCGGAAATCCGGTCTTATCTTTGTCAACAAGTTATTCAAGCCTATGTTTATGTACATATTGGCTTTAAAGCAAACTTTATTTTTAAATCAAGTTAATTGCCGCATGCAAACCTATATTTTAATAAATATTTCTGTACAATATTTTAAGTAAACATGTTTTGTAGTGTTTTATAAAAAATAAAAAAGTGTATTTTCAAATAAGTCGTTCGTTATCGAGTGTACTGTCCGCCGACAGTCCCCCGTTTCCGGTCACTATATAATAAAGTTATTCCCGTTCTTTCGATAAAGTTGAGTTTGTCCTGCGATAAATTACCGGGCCGGCTCCGGACGGCAAATATTGGCTTAACTTGAGGAATGGCTCCCGGATTTGATGCGAATAACATGTGTTTGTTGCTCAACAAATAGACGGACGACAATAAGCTGTGTTTTCTTTTGCGAATTAAGGATGTGTTATCTCAAATTTTTGTCTTATAAAATACATATAAAGACTTTGACTGGCTCGATGGCGCATTCGGGAGTGACCCTGCCCCATGCGCCAAGAGTTGTGGGTTCGATTCCCACCCAGGGCAAACATTCGTATGATGAATACTTGTGTTTGTTCTGTGTCTGGATGTTAATATCCAATATTTCAGTATATATTTGTAATACCACTGTTAATTCTGATATCCGTAACACAAGTGCTTAAGCTACTTACCTCGGAGTCAGATCAATGTATGTGATGTAGTGTAATATTTATTTATTTATATACGTATTTATATATGGAGAAGGGAAATGGTTGTAACTCGTGAGTAGTAGGGATTTGAGAGTTCTGGCGCACCCCAGATCTGCCTCACTTAGCCGACTTCGGGTGTCACAAAATTTTTTGGGAGTGGTTTGAGTCTATGTACTAAACCCTGATTAACAAACAACAACTCTTGAAAGATTAACAACTTTTGCTTAGTTAAGACATAGTTAGGTATCTATAATAAAGATCATGAATGTAACATATCAGTCTCGAACTACTGGATATAACTTTTAAAATAATAAATATTCCGTTGACCATGGCCGACTGTATGGTGGACTTTTAAATATGGTTAAATATTCAATTTGCCTAATGTGTTTAATATTTTGACTGCCTCGATGGCGCATTCGGTAGTGACCAGAGATTTAGATCGTGTAGTGACCCATGCGCCTGAGTTATGCATTCAATGCCCACCCAGGACCAACATTCGTGTGATACTTGTGTTTGTCGTGTGTTTTGGTATTTATATCCAATGTTTAAAGTATGTATATATTTGTAACACCACTGTTAATTCTGATATCCGTAACGCAAGTGTTTAAGCTACTTACCTTGGAGTGAGATCAATGTAGGTGATGTAGGCAGATGTGAATTATTGAATTTTCAGATTAATTTATTTTAATTAATGAGGCGAAAAATAAGTACATAGGTACGTAAGCATTTTAAGGTAGTTTTCCTGGACCTTGATAATATTTTTCAACAATAGTCGTAAGCCTGCCTTAAACGATAATTTTGGCGCTGCCTTAACATTGCCATACATATTCAAATTATTACAAAAGTGAAAATACTTTTAGATCGTAAGTGGCTTACAATCTTTAAAAAAACACAATGAATGTATATAAATACGTTTTATTGCGCCAACCTAAAAAGCCAAAACGAGATCAATTAAACTGCCTTTGTCCTTTTTCGGCAAACAACAGTATATTTTCTTTGTAGTGGTTTAAGCGAAACCAGTCTACGAGCGCGGTCGCGTAGCGGACAGGCGTAGGCATCGCTACGCCGTAGCGAGGCGTAGACCTAATAACTCGCGTTGTTAGACCGGGATTTTAAAACCGTAGCATACTGCTGTGTGTGATCAAAATTTTTGTTAGTAATAAATATCTGTCTCGAAAAACTATGTACTGACGGACCAGTTCGAGTATTTTCCATTCATTGAGATTTCTCAATTTCTTTTAAACTACCCCCTACAAGAGGATTGAAAAATAATCAAATCGGTCAAATCTATTTTGAATTTTAGCGTTACCAACTAACAACCATATTATAATGGATTATTCGTGATTAGAGTAGAATTACTCTGCAATTAGGGAGTTAAATGTTTAACACATTTTTACGGTTACGGCAAAACCAAAATATGAGAATTACCCAAGCCATTTTGCATTCAATTAAAAAAAATTAAGCCGCTAATTAGTATTTTCAACGCTTAATAGCCCCAATGTATTGTCAAACAATAATTAAACTAATTCTTCCGACCAATATAAGTCCAAATAAGTACATATCTTCACGCCCGTAATCTCTGAAGAGGTTAGTAAATTAAAAGGAGCAGCAAGCCTCATAAACTACTTTCAGACAAAAATAAAACCAATATAGATAAGATATACTATACAATAAAAAATATAGACGGCCCAGTCTTAGAGATGCTTAGGCAGTTGTTTGCGGGAGATATCCCTGTATCTGATGGCGCGGCACTAATGCCGTATGAATGAAATTTACTGTCAATATCTGAGGCCCGCATGCGGCTTTGTGACGCAAACTGTCCTCTTTTATACCCGCCATTTATCCTCTTTTTATTTTACCCTTTGCATTTTTCAGTGTATTTATTTATGAGTGTCGCGGGCCTTTAGGTTTAAACGTATTGGTTTTCCGTCTCTTTTTCTCTTTGACCAATTTTCAATTGATTGTGTGTCTATGCCTTTTTATAACTCTATTTTACTTCGGGTTAATTAAATAAATAAATAAATATCTGACTACATCACATACATTGATCCGACTCCGAGGTAAGTAGTTTTAGCACTTGGGTTACGGAAATCAGAATCAACAGTGGTATTGCAAATATATACTTAAATATTGGATATCAACACCCAGACACAGAACAAACACAAGTATTCATCATACGATTTTTTGTCCTGGGTGGGGATCGACCCCACAACTCTTGGCGCATGGGTCCCTGCACTACCGAATGCGTTATCGAGCCAGTCAAGTTATGTTTTAGTTTACCAATATTTAATAAAGTAACCTCAATTTCGTAAAGATAGATACGAAATAAAACGGTTAAATTCGGTTTGTTTCAAATTGAATAATGTCCTTTCTAGTCGGGTAAGGCTTTCATATTATTGCGACTTCTATGATAACATTCTCAATATTTCTAAGCTATACTACAACAATTAGGTAGTTGTATATTCAAACATGTCCAACGTAAAGCTGTGTTCGATGCCGTGCCGACCCTTGTCTTTAACACATGCTGTCTAAATGTACCCCACTGCTTGGTCTTCCAAACACGTCGAGAAATTTGTTGATTAATTACTTCTGCTACTAACGAGAACTTTTTGTCAAAGATTTATAGCCATTTCACTATGTAATTTATTTGGTTTGTAATAACTTCAATACACGCAATTATAAATATCAATTCATTTATGAGCACATCCTATTTTCCAAAACTTCGTTTTTGCCATCTTAATACTCCAGGTAGTTAAAGGGATCAAGAAGTTCGATTTAATTTGAGCAATATTTAATTAATCAAAGGGCAATCCTGTGTTATAGGTACAATTCTTTTTAATTTTGAAAGCTCACCTCTAATATTCTAAAAGGCAAAAGTGTACAAATTCCCTTCTAATATTAATAGTCAATCAGATAATTTGGGATCTACACTGGCATACCTAATAAAGGTGTGGTGTAATCAGTATTCTTGTCTGGGCCGCGGCAAGATAAACCGGGCCGCGACGCGACTAATCGCAGCTCTCCCCGTCGTCGGATAATCCCGGGCAAATTATACGGGCGCTTATGGCAGCTCCGTTATTTAGCGCCGATGAAGAGACTTACCTGGCTTGCAGAGGGTTGCCTTCGAAGAGATAAGTTAAATCTTATTAGTTCATTTAGTGATTTTAAGGTCTTGAAAATTATTTGAGTAAATAAAGTAGGTGACCGTTCTTTTTTTATGATAAATGCCGAACTTGTTATTTTCTAGTTAAAATATTATATAAAATACATTCATGAACAAGTACATTTTGGTTTATTAAGAATCGAACGGGTAACCAAAACTCAAAGATCCGAGTTCTTTGTTGATTGGAGGACATTTTTACTATTAGCAAATATTTTTCATAATTGCGGTCGTAAAATCAGTACTTAGTTTAACACTAATAGTGATTGAATTCACTTTCCAAAAAGAGTGAAAGACTATCATTTTAGATGTCTATATGAACTGGCAACTATTCTAGAGGCTCTGATAATCCGGGGCAAATATTACAGCTCTCAAAAGTATTTCAGTTGCCTATTTCTCTAGAGCCTCATATATTAATATTGACACTAGAACAGTAGTCAAGGAATCATATGTAACTCCGAACTATAAATACCATAGATTTGTGTAAGTACCACAAGATGACGTTATCTAGCATTTTTGAAGTAAATTTACAGAATTTTTTAAATAGACCATTTTCATTCCGAGAGTCTGTTATATCACAAACGTGCCATTGTTTTATTGTATTGACTATTGTGCACACAATCTAGGGAATAAATAATTTATTTTTGTAGTTAATAATATCTTTAAAATTTCATTGCAATGCATGCTGCACTTGCCTCAGCGTTGCTGTAACTCCGCTGTTTCCGACATAAATGAAATATAAACTGGAGACTTGATGATCATAATCATCTTTCTATAAATATGTTCCGTTCTGATCGTAAACGCAAAGCTCCAAAATAATCAGCCGAGTTGCTAAGCCGTCAAAAATTAGTCAAATTTATATTAGCTAAAACCCTCCCACGACATACCTCTTGCCGCAAGTAGCGGTACGTCTAAGCTAGCCGATCACACCTCAGACGCAAGCCACAATTAAACGTCGCCGCACTTTCCGTAGCACTGTGGCAGCTGCGGCCGCCTCTGGTCTGTTCAACACAAGCGGAATCTGCTCCTAGAATTAGATCATCATCACTTCGAGTATATTCCCAAAAATATGTACCTTTGTGATCGTAAACGCAGAACTTCATGAAAATCGGTTGTAACTAAAAACTGAAAGTATAATAAACAGTTACACATGTATTCGTATATTTATCAGTTATAAATCACTACCCACCTATTCCCAAACATATTATGTAACTACGCTAGCAGCGGCACGTCTAAGCTCAGGCCGGCCTCACCTCAGACGCGAGCCGCAATTAATCGTCGCCGCCCTTGCCGCAGCGCTGCGGCAGCTGCGGCCGCCTCCGCTGTCCCCGACACGAGCGGAATCTGAACCGGTACTGGACCTTTAAGTTGCTCGCGCTGGGATTATTGGTTTTGTGGTAATCGTGCAGGTTTGGCTTCTAGGCATGTTAAAGACGGTTTGACCGTAATATTTTTGAAAATTAATTCTTGTTTTGATATTTTGAGTTGTATTAAATAGATATACCTACGAATTATGGAATGAAATTTTCAAATACTTATTTTAAATTCAAACTACCTAATAATTTACTAACTCACCAAAGTTCACCTCAAAGCCTATTCATCTCAGTTTGGAGGCAAATCTGCTTGATTTGTCATTTTAATTTTAAAAAGACAAACAACTACAAATACATAAATATTTTTATATGTATAATTTATTTATGTTGGTACATTAAAATAATGATTATTTTACGTAATTTTTTTTAGCTAACCCAGCCCATTGTCCCGTGTTGGTCTGGGACTTAAAAACAATGTGCCAACTGTGTTTCTTGCCGAACATGTCATGAAAGGCGACTAATGGCACATCGGGTTTTGGGTATGTGATTGTGTAGGCGACAAACTAGCCACGTGTCACTACTTTTTCACAGTTTTTCCATCTAACCCAGCCCAATTTTATTTTTGGCTGAATATGGTTAAAGAGCTGTCCCTTTGACTCTGCCTACCCCTTCGGGGATTATGGGCGTGATGTTATGTTATATTATGTTTACGTAAAAATAAAGTAGTATGTAATATGAAATGTATCTAAATATAAAGGGAAGGTGGAGTCATAAAGTAAGCTTGTTCGTATATGCAAATTTCAAAATTATCTACGGGTTAATCTCACGATACAAAGAAGCAACCTCCGCAGCTTTCCAAAATTATTTCTACACACGCTCAGTATCAATTAGTCTAGTCCCTTACGAAGATACGACCTCCCTAATGAATTCGTAATCTCTGTAATCTGCCCAATGAGAAATGGCGTTTTCCAAATAGCGGAGCGGCAAACAAATTGAAGCTAACCCAAAAATGAATTTATCACGTTCCGGCTCAAAGCGGCTCTCACTATCCATTTGTAATGCTGGGACAATATTGGCCCGCCTGGGTACAGGCGCATGTCGCTAATTGTTGTACATTTGTCGCGAACAAGTTAAATAGTTCACAATTGAAATATAGAAGATTTAATTAAAAATTTAAACTTTATTAGTAGACATAAATATGTTGGATGTTTAAAGTGTCTACTATTTATTTATTGTGGTATATTAAAAAAAATAAAACCTGGTCGGATTTTTTAAAGCATCTGTAGAATAGTTTTAGTGCACATAGCACTAAAAATATTGTAAATATAAATACATATATTAATATAGGATGTATCCTAGGACTCTAATAAGGTTTCTAGTCATTTCTAAGGGTTTTTATCAAAGATAGTTGATTTAAAAATAAAAATAATTTAGAAAACATACTTTATACAGTGCTAGCTTTGAACTCCAAAATGTACATATATTATTAAGATAATTCTATCTAAAAAAACTGTCTTAACTTTAAAACTATGTATTATTAAATCATTGATCTTTAAGAAATATTGTAGTTACTTAAGTTATGTTTTAAGTTGCTACAAAAAAAGTCAAGAATCTTAAAAAAGACACTAACATTTTCCAACATAGTGCTATTTTGCTCCTTTAGGTCTCAGGTTACTAAAAATATTTTTTTTGATATAAACTTATTATCACGCCTTCGATCCCCGAACAGTCCAACAAGTCCGCACAGTCCAAGGAGCAATACAATTAGCCAAAATTTCAACTTGAGTTGAGTTAGATGGAAAATTTTGATAATGATAATGCAGTCACAAGTGGCTAGCTTGTCGACTAGATCAATCACAAACCCGACACTCTATACACCACTAGTTTTACGACATGCTAAGCAAGAGACATAGTCGGCACATTATTTTTGAGACCCAGACCAACATGGGACAAATTTAAATTGATAATATGCGTTTATTAAGAGCAATTATCAAAACAGAACCCGAATTAACGGACACGGCGTTAGCAGCAAATGTCGCATCTCCGGACAAGTCCCAAATATTTTAATTTAGCGGCGACCACTGGCCGGCCAGATGGCGCCACGGTCGTGTGATTAATATGCACGAGAGTACATCGCCCAGTGGTCGTGTTGTTTTCCTTACCGGACGCAAGGAGCTATGGGGATGGTAAAATGAGGTTTTGTTTATCTAATTTTTGTTTGATAAAACTCTATAATGTTCCAGTACGCAGAACGACTCAGATGATGGGATGATAAAAAAATTATATCATCATCACATATTAGTCAGCGAAAATCTTCATTAAATTTATAGAGCCTGGAAAATCAGCCCTAAACACTAACTCGATAAATAGTAAGTAACATTTTCTTTATAATGTCTTCTGAAAACTGCGTGTCTTAAGAAACACAATTAAAAATCCAATTAAAACGTCGCGCAGACATAGAACATCGTCTATTCCGCTATCTGGTGATGCATTATGGAATAAAATGTGAGTTAAGAGTCAAGTTTGCACAATAAATAATTGTTTCCCGGGCCGTAATTGCCGTAATTTCATGAATAATTACGCCACAGAGCAATTAAATAAATTACAGAAGGAGTAACGAGGTCTTTCGGCTGTAGTTTGAAGTTGGGGCGCCGGGTGCGGCACGAAAGTAACTAACAGCACCGAACAATAACTTGCAAGAAAACTGCGCAATTACCCGCGCTACTTATTCATTATTTCTCGGGTGAACATGTCGCATGTTTGTCGAACGGTTTTTTTTTTACCGCTTATTTTGTTTTCAACTTGAGCGAGACTAAATCAATGAAGTATGACATTTGTTACTTGTATTATTTTTAGTCTACATTCAAGTAGTGTAATGGCATTTACTCCATATACAAATATAGTATATGCAGAGTAATTATTTCTAGGAAAACTCCACGCCTGTTTTATTTTTTAACACAAGCGAGACAAAAACTTTTTAACATAATAAAGTTATTCGGTTCCGTATTCAGATTATAATTAAGACGTACATAATAATTTACACACAATAAATTGTATTATCACTGTGAAACAAAAGAAGTCCATTAATAAAAATCTTTGTCTAGCAGTGGGTGAATATGGGCGGGCGCTGATTATGATAATGACGATGACGACTCTAAAACAACTGAATGATTATAGAAGCAACAATATGCAAACTGAATTAATAGATGAGAGAGCTGCAATGACTGTTATGAGAAAAACCCTAAACGCTGAAACAAAGCATCAACAAATAATATTTTCATCAACAAACAACAAATTAATTCCCTGCAAATCAAAATACTAGATTAAATTTAGTTCACAATAAACGGACTATCGAAAGTCGATAATATTCCCCAATATCAAAATACAATAAAATCCAAGCACGTAACAGCAAATCGTAGCGCGGTTACGCCAAAAATTTTAAAAAAGAGAATCGCCGCTGTCATACGCGATATGGCTCGCTTCCAAAGGGGGGAGAAGGGAGGTGGCCCCACATGGCCAGTTAGTTACGCCGCGAATTATAGGGGCCATTACGATTCATTAAGGCCAGTTAGGCTTAACCCGGTGTTTACCCACGCACACACGGGCGGTGCACACACGGGGCCGCTTCGACCGCGCGCGCCACGCGAGATAGAGACGACACGAGAGGGTTACAGTTTCAAATTTTAAGCTACGGAATTGTGGGTGTAATTAGTGGCAGTCGTAACGAGTTTAGGGTCTTGGGTACCGAAGTGTGAATTTTTGATTTTACTTGGGGAAAAAACGGTTCTGTCTACGAAAAGTACGGTGCTACGAGGGTTCGTAGCTTTACAGCTACAACGTCAGCTTAACAAGTCTTTAATATTGGGAATTCATATTTATTATCTATAATAATAACATTATTTTAGCTGTGAATTAAATTGCAATAAATCTTTTTTTTAACCATTACTACTGCCAATATTGATCTTTTCTTTTTCTTACGCACACCAACATATTTTGTTTTTAACTTAGATAACTAAATAGCATCATGCCATTTTCCTAGCGGGGTAGGCAGAGAGAACCGATTTTAATTTAGATGACCCCGTTATTATATGAATTTGATGACTGTGACACCTGAGAGTTGGTTTATGAAAGCCTAATTGAACAAAAAATTTAAATAGAAAATATATTACCTATAATTCTTATTTAAAAAATTGCTTAAGCTACGAAACACCCCGAGCAGTCGTTATCTAGTATTTATTAACATGACACATAGCATCATTACTTAGAGATTAGACGACTGACGTTCACAGTCGAGAGCATCTACTCGTATTTACTTATCCAGCACTGTCGATATTACTCAGGTTCTGCCTGCGTTATACTGACACTTAGGTATACGGTATTGGTATGGTATACGTATATTGGAGAGCTGCCAGTATTGACACTATCGGCTGCCCTGAGCCGGCCTGCCAGCGGCAATGCGAGTCTGCTTCCAATTACTGAATTACACTTTGATATTACTACGATATGGTCTTATGTTTGAGAACAAACGTAACAGGCAAATCCATACAATTTTAATAGGTATGTTACTTATAAATACATGTTTTATGTATAAATATTTAATAAGAATATATCAAGTCAGTGTCAGTGTTAGTGAATTAACAGATATTTATTAAATACAGAATTATATTATAACCATGATCCAAAAATTGTCTGGTTCCCCTATCTTAGGGTTACGAAGGTCAGATCGGCAGTCGCTTCAATGTAATTACCAGACTCGCAAAATCCTGGATCATGGTCTAAGCGAACCGCGTCTAAGCACGGGATATAACGCTAGGAAGATGATGAAATATGTATTCAATACCAACGAAAGCAGATGTTTATATATCATATTATTCACCACATAAATACAAATATAACATTTAAGATTAAATAACAGTGCCTTTAAACATAACAAAAAGGCAGATATTGTTCTTAAAGTTGCATTTGCAGAAAAATTACATAAAATATTGTTATACATACCAAAAACGACTTAAATGCGTGTACACCTATTGGTACTAGCGCATTCTTTAACGGCTCAGTGAACCGGATAGCGGAAAAAAGATACGTTACAAAATATTTGTTCCGAAAATATTCAGTTGCAACTAGCTTCATAACCCTATCATGGTGAAGTCAAATCGAGCGTTCACGTTACAACCTTACGGGCTCGATAGACAAGTGGGAAAATCGACTTTATTTTTTAAAATACAAGGCAGGGTTTGATGTTGTAAGTATGTTTGTTCGTGCAGCATCTGCCAATTTGTAGCTCACTCCATGTCGCTGGTAAATAACCGACGAGGACCGTTTACCTATGCTTTTGACAGGCTCAGAGTGTAGCGCCGCGCAAACATATCGAGTGTTTGTTCGACTATTTTCATGTTCCCTGCCTTTTTCTATTGCGCGCGATATTTTCATATGGATTTATTATCGGCAATAGCTATGCTGGTTTAATGAAATTTAGGATCGTATTTAGTTAATTATTTTCGAAACTTCTAGATTGTCATGTTATTTATGCATATTGCTTTACTGTTACACACATCTTGTTGTGTCTGTTTGGGTGACTAAAATCAATTAAATTGAAAATAAATAACAAATAGACGCAAGTGTCCTAAATTTTGTACATCTCACTTTGAATTAAAGGTTTAAATTTATATCAGCATCATTTTATAATTTTGGCTACATTAAAAATACTGTTATTTAAATAATAGTATTTAAATAACAGTATTTTTAACGTATCAATACATTGAACGCATTTAATAAACGAAAAACCATCCAGCGGTCTCTGAATGGCCAAAACACGCGTAACACTTAATTACCCAACCCCTGTAAAAACTGATTTAACCCTCAACGGCGCTCATTTAAAACCGGCCCGAGCAATTTATTTTCGCACCCAGACGCATTAACAAAAACCGACGGTGGACGAAAGAAGTCCGAAAAAACACATAAACCGGCCGAACTAAGCCCAGCGGCTATCTAATAACATTTATTACTCGGCTTCCGTTCCCCAGCGTCCACTTCCGGTGGCTGATAAACGGCGGCCATTTTTGCCGCCATATTTATTTATAGGTGTCCGAACGGCGATAATGCCTATGCGCGAATCGTTCATTAGGCGCGGTGCGCGGGAGCTGCAAATGGCTATCGCTTTATTATGGTTGATTTATAAAATGTGTCATTTATTCGATTAATATTTTTTAAAGGACAGGGATTTAAATATTTTCGATATATTTAGTTCAATTAGTGGAATATAATCTGGAACGAAACAGCATAATAAGATAGTTTTTATTTATTTAACACATTTTTTTTTGCTAAAGTTAATTTACAGAAGTATGAACTAATGCATTTAAGATTCATTAATATTATAAGCGGAAAAGTTTGTGCAGATAAATGTATATGTATATAATTCATAGATTTTTATTCCACAACTAGCTTATGCCTGCGGCTTGTGATTATTGTAATAATAATAGGTATATATCTTGAGCAGTATTTTGGTATGATGACTGTAGTTTAAGCACTTTAAATGTGAAATTACGACCAGAAAACACATTATAATTGTAATTAATTAATTAGTGTTTTAATTAGTATAATTTTTAGTTAAATCATTAAAACTATGTTGAACGATTGTACTGAAATTATTTAGGTTGTACAAACATTTATATTCGACCAGTCAACAAAACGAGTAACATAACTTACTTCGGAAGAATAACAGATATCGTCGCCTCGTTTCTCCGTCTTCTAGGCAGCCTATTAATCATATTGATGGGAGCCGAGGAGTGTTGGCACGATTTATGCGATCGCAACTTTTGTGCTCACGCAGCGTGGCTAATGACTCTGATCACGGATATTAATCGCTCTCACGGGATCACTTTCAAGTACCTACATATTATACTATACACGTATGTGTTTTTGGTATGTTCATGCTTGTACTTTTAATGATTTCTACCAATGCTTGAAAAAAATATTTACGCATGTAATTAGGTAAGGATACCAATTTTTAGCAGATACAATATTAAAATAAACAAATTCTCCAGACTGACACACCAATTCCCTAGTTCCAAACTAAGCTTATTCTTGTGCTATGGATACTAGGTGAACACACGAAACATTTGCCCCCAGTGGAATTCAAACCCGCGACCCTTGGTTTCGTCAGGGTCTCTGACCACTCGACTAACAACAACTCGGCCAGTCAAATCCCTTAAATGTATCCAATTTAAAAATGATGGTATTGTGTAAATTTCTGACATACCTAAAACCTTGAAAATAACTTTATCAACTGTGTTTAACTACGACATTAAGAAGATTTAGAACTGTAATCAATACATTCTTTTTTATTTTATTCTGTATTGTAGAGGTTACTTTAAATGTGTTGCAATATTAATAATATACGACTGTATTCTCACTTTTTATATTTAAATTTCGATTTTTAAAACATAAACTGCCTGTTTAAAGAAAGTTCGTTTAAAAATATAACGACATATTTAGACACATATAATAAACAAGTGAAACGTTAACATATATTCCAATTTCCCGTTGATCCTGCCCGCATTATAAGTTATCACAGTGTTTGTTTGAAGTGGACGGAGCAATCCCGGACATAAATAGCGTAGCGCCCGGGGGACGCGCCGCACACAAATCATGGCTTCTTGAGACCATACCCGGATAATCTTAGCCCACTATAAGTACGGTTAACTAGATATGTTTATTGCTACCTAGTAAATTCTCCTTTGTGTAAGATTGTTTAACAAATTATGTATTATACCTATCGTTTTGACGAATATACTAAAAGGCTTCGGTTTCGAATCTACCTAAGGGCATATTATTATAGAAATAGATTATAATTTCAGATATTTGAGGAGATTATGTTCTTGTAAAGAGAAGGGGCTTGTCAAAAATTAATTATGGTCATCAACAGACTCTGCTGCGTCATTGCTTCTTTCTAGTTTTAGTTTGGTATATTGATGGTATAATAATAAAATTACTATTATATGTTCTAATCACTCACTAGGAAGAGTTTTTTGTAAGTTAAACCGTATTATTCCCATTAATCTTATGAAATTAATAGTAGGTATATCTGTTACAGATTTTTAAAACCTTAAACAAAGATAGTTGAATATTTGAAAAACATACTTTACTCTTATTTCTGAATAAGTACTTATGTCATTGTCATTCAGTATTTTTCTTTGTTACCTTTCAATATACTACTGTTACTGTATTATCAAACTTACACATACGAGTACATCTAAAATATTCCCTTTTCATAATAACAATACAAACTTTCCGAATAATTGTAACATTCCTCTCTGCATTTCCACTAGATAAAATTATAAACTAATATAAGATAATTCACACTTTTTACATACCAATCCCTGGCCAAAGAAAATATCCTAATCGAATCCTTGTTACCTGTCCTTTTAAATTACATCTTGTGACCAATCTCCCGCGGCCACAACAAGTCCCATATATCCTGGTGGCCGGGCACCCGGGCTACCTCGGAGGCATTACCCGGGTCTCTTCTCGCCACTTGATTTGTGAACGGCGGCGGACATCAATCGCTTGGCGTTGTTACGTCCGTCTGAAGAATGGATTGGGTGTAATCGTGGTTGATTAAAGAGTTGCAACTCTCTGGAAAATTATGCTATTACGTTTTATTTCAAAACCCACAATACCGGTAAAGGTAGGTATAATTTCTAACAAGATTATTTTTGGCGAAAACATTTATTATTTCATCATAATATCTTAGTATGTTTTCCCTTTGGTTTAATACTAGAATTTTTATTACTATCTAATAAACGATTGCTCTTATCATGATTCCAATAGTTTAAATTTGAAAATTAGCACAAAAGCGCATTAATTTTCGATTTAATCAATACCGACTGTTAAAAATTGATTATATCCATCTTCCTATACAATCCTTTTCAACCGACTTCAAAAAAAAGAGGAGGTTCTCAATTCGACCGTATATATTTTTTTAATATCGCAATATATTGCGTTAGAGTATTCTTAAAGAGAATAATAAATTATAATTAAAGTATTAAAATGAAAATATATATACAAAGTTTACAAAACAAATGCCTTATCGCTTATCATTGCAACTTTTACATACCGTTGAAATTGTAAGGATATTTTCGTGACAATTCCCTTCAAACCCAGTAAAAAAAAAAAAAGCCACCCGCCGCGCCTCAATCAATATTCCCGCCACGCAAAATGTAGAACAGAGTCAATAGAGTGGACTTGTTCACGGTTGTCTACCGCAATTCATGCCGTCGGGACGGTGACGGCTCCGGTCGATCCATAATTAATGATAATATCCGGCAGATGCGGATTTTTCATCCGACGGGAAAAAACGCCAAGCGGCGGAAAAATAATCGCGGAAAGTCCTTAGTCATTTATGACGGCGGAGAGGACAGGGCCGCTGTGGAGATGGCATCGACTTGATATCACTCATATTTTTTAAGCTATTCTTAGAAAATAGGTACAGTAGGAAGGCCCAGCGTTAAGTAATGCGGTGCTTATTCCTACGCTAACATGCTGCGTTCGGAATGATGATGTAAGAAAGAGAGTCTGTCAGAAATACAGCGTCGGAGTCAAGGTAAGAAGAGGCATGTTCCGGTGGTTCGGACATGTGGAAAGAATGGATGACAAAAGATTGACTTAACAGATATGCAATGCGAAAGTGGAAGGATGTAGGAGCAGCGAAAGGCCCAAGCTCACCTACCACGAACAGATTGGTCGTGTGTTATCCGAAGGTGATATTAGGAATCATAAAAACCGTAGAGCTCGTACGAAAAGGATCATGAATGTTGAAGAGGCGAGTGGGGTGTGTAAGGATCGTGCCATATGGCGTTCGGTTCTCTCTGCCTACCCCGCGGGAAGTGGAGCGAAGTTTAGTAACTAGTTAGTATTTGGTTGCTCAGCGGCTGACTAACGAAATATTGGCTAAAGGCCATATTGTAGTATCCGAGACATATGTAGTGTTGTCATTGTTAAGAATAAATATACTTATAGTAAGACGTTGTTGACGTTGTTGACGTAGTTTTGGAAAAAAAAAAAAAAATTATATTATATACCTCTACAAAGCTTAGCCGCAAACAAACGTAGGAAATATAATGTAACATTCTGGTTATTACCAACTGTTGTTTAATTAAAGATCAACTAGCTCAAAATTCAGGCTAATAAAGAAGCATGGTATTATATATAGTTAGTGTTGCCGTTTTAACTATACGACAATATTGCTCATCTACATTTAACGCACCGTTAACAATATAGAAAAATCAAGTATAAATAATTTTACACGACTAACCTAATCGCAAAGACAGGCATGTAACAACAAACAAACCTAACTCCTCATGACGATTGCGTAATTCTTAAACAACATTGCATTACAATTTGCTGCTTTAATACATGTCACTTTATTTTGTTAAAATAAGAGCGGTAAGAGCTCATAACCAATGGGTGCGGGTTCAAACCCGAGCACGTACCTCTGGATTTTTACCACTAGCTCGGTGGTGAGCAAAAACATCGTAATGAAACTTACAAATTCAAACAACTTTAGATTTGTAATAATGATCAAAAAATTGTCTGGTTCCCCTATCTTAGGGTTACGAAGGTCAGATCTTTTCAATGTTAAATACAGACTCGCTAAATCCTGGGTTATGGTCTAAGTGGACCCCGTCTAAGCACGGGACATAACGGTAGGATGATGATGACTTTATTTTGAACGAGCTTTTGACCCACGAGTCCTTGTCCATCAGGTTCGGGTCTTCGCAATTGGTTAAGTGGTTTAAGCGTGGCGTCTTTCATTAATTTATTGTGTTAGTAAGGATATCGAAATGTTTCGCTTTCAAATTAAACCAGGTAATTATACAGTCCAGAATTCGTGTGTATGTCGGTTTTATTCTAAACAAAATTAGAAATTCGAACTAGATGTAAATTCAGTTGGCAGCACGTTTAACCGTGCCACCGACTCTTGTGCTGAACCGGAAATACACCGTAAAAAAAGGAGTAGCCGCGACCGGAAGCGCGGAGCAGGAAGACGCCGACGACAGCGCCGCGTCGCAGCCGAGCGGATTAAAAATTAAACGAGGATCCGTTTCCGGGCACCGCTTTGCTCTACCTGTTTTGGTATTTGTGTACGAGCGTGAACAAAGCCCGGATACGAAGACTGGTAGATGACTGTTAAGGTAAGCCGAAACAGCCTGTACATCCTCGATTTAAAATTAATCAAATAGTGCATCCTCATTTTAAAATTACTTTCGATATCGAATTGGGTGCTGTTTCTATTGGCAATATAGTACCATCTTGATGGTTGGTCTAAAATCAATGGAATATACACAATGGTTTTTACTATAACAGATTTCGAATTACACTTATGGATCGGTATACACTTAGAAGACTTAGTATCCATTATTTAATAAATTTAATTCTTTTACTAACAATTGATTCATATCAAGATAAAATTGATGGTGATTTATGATCAGCGTATCTTCTTTTAGAATCCGATAGAGTAGATGTGTAATACAACAGATTTTGTAAATTCAGGTGTGCATTATGCGTGACTAATATTAGTGCAACACAAATTGAGACCTTTCCTTACTTTTACAGAGTCAATTTGTGCCATTTATGTAGCAATATTAATGTATTATACTATACTTAAGTGATAGCTCAATTGTTAAGGAAACACAAACAAAAGCGAGTAACAGAGTCAAAGGGATAGCAGGTCTCTTTAACCACATTCAGCCAAAAATGAAACTGGGCTGGGTTAGATGGAAAACTTTGAAAAAGTAGTAACAAGTGGCTAGCTTGTCGCCTACACAATCACATACCCAAAACCCCTTATACCATTAGTCGCCTTTTACGATATGTTAGGCAAGAAACATAGTTGGCAAATTCTTTTTAAGTCCCAGACCAACACGGGGCACAAACAAGAGCGAGGATGTTAATTCAAACCTGATCGTCTATCCATTTTTAAAAATCTGTATACGGATTTAAGCCACATGCCCAGTAGCTCCGCGCTCAACAATAAGAGATCTTGAACAGATGATGACAAGGAGATGTGCGGATGTATACTCAGACTGACATTGACGTTTATCTATGATCCAATCTTTTTGGCTCCTCAGTCTAAGGATAACAAGTTCAGTTGGAGGTCGCCTCAACGTAATAACTGATCAAATTTTGGATCATGGTTGAGGTGAATCCCGACAGGATTAGTATTCGTTTGCTAAACCAAAACTCTGGCATTTACATTTAAACCTGTAGTGTCTATGTGTATAGTACTTACGGAGTAAGTTGAAATTATCGATCCTCCTGATATCTAACCCTCCCACGCTTATCTCAAATTTTCCTTTATACATAGCAACGTGTATGTGTGAGTGCGTACACATAGCACTATCGCGGCCGTGTCTGCGTCTCGCCGGTTCACACGCCGGCAAAAGTTAGCCGAGCGCTCACGGCTCCATTTGTAGTATACGAAAACTGAAGAAGTCTCTATCGAGCGAAGTTGGTGGGCGTGCCACGAGGAGGGCGGGGCCGGCCACGGACACTCCTTGGTGTCCTCTTTTTTACCTCACCGCGTCTCTAGGTACACAACGACCAGCCAAAGAAGACCTTTAACACTTCCTTCAAATCATCCGCTAAGCCTCTTTTGACCTTAGAAACGGGACACGAGGGGGGCCTCAGCGAACTGGGCACGTTTATGTAAGCGGTGGAACAAAGCGGAGAACAACTTCGGTCGTTATCGCGTTTATAAAGTTCTCGAGACAATTCCGTTTTATGGGGTGTTTTGCTTGAGATAAAATATTTTATTTCTTTTGTCTTTACGGGGTTTTGTTTGTGTTTCGCAGTTCGTAAAATATCAGAGTCATATTTAGAAAACACGACATTTTAGTCAAAAGTAGATAATAATCACAAGCTAAATTAGAAACAACCGTACTTAGAGGCAAGGCAACAGCATAAATAAATAAAACACGAACTACCAAAAATACATTTCATTTATTTCATAACATACAGTTAGTCTTTATAATTCTGGGAAATATTTATGGGAACAATAAATTTTTAGGTAATGCTCCTAAAAGTTACCACTTAGGTACCCAAAGAGCAGAGAAAATATTTAATGTATGTCTTGAGTTTATTTTTTGTAATACCTATTGCAAATAAGTATATGACTTTTACAACGTTTTATTTATTGCATGCTGCAAAAAAATAAAAATCAATATCACAAGAACTTTTCTGAAAAAAAAATACCACAGCATGAAATTATTGTAGATATAAAAAAATCTAACCATACTTACCCACTAGATTAATAATTTTCGCACACAATCTGCTTCGATCTCTTCCATCGCAGCCGGACATAAGATTGATGATGCTCCATGAATGCGGTGAATTGGGTCTTATCTCACATGGACTTCATTAGAGGCGAGAATGCTATAATGAGTGATGGATGGATGGAAAGAGGGTAGTCAGAGTGTTATTGATATGTTTCGTTATCAGTACATTTGGACAGTTGCAAACGTTTGTTACAAAAATCTCACTTTTGTATTTATAAAATTTAATTATAATTGTTCTATAAACACAAGTATATAACTATCCACAATTTCCGCCTTTATACATTAAATAAGTAAGTAGGAATGTTTGAATATAAAACTGTACAAAAGTGGAGTCTGATTATTCATTAAGTGGCTTCATCACTAACCATTTGATGCACAGTATTACAAAGTGTCTAGTTGATGATAATTAAATGGTATGAATCAACTAGTATAAAAATCGGTCAAATACATTTACTATTGTACCTAATAAAACTGCATGAAATCTATCAGTATAATTCACATTAAGTGACGACAAAATTGTAAGTGTCCCGTGTTGCTCTAGGACTTTAAAAAAATGTGCCAACTGTGATCTTACTCTATATGTCGTAAAAGGCGACTAATGATATATCGGGTTTTGGGTAATGTGATTGTGTAGGCGACAAGCTAACCACTTGTCACTACTTTTTTACAATTTTCCATCTGACAAGTGGCTAGCTCGTCGCCTACACAATCACACACCTATAACCCCATATACCACAAGTCGCCTCTTATGACAAGCTACGTAAGGAACACAGTTGGCACATTCTTTCAAATTACAGACTAACGTAGAACCTTGTTTCAGTATACTGTAGTATGTTTTTATTAAACAAGTAGGATTGTTAAAATAGGAGGTATAAAGCATATGACGCTAATAAGAGTAGATGAGTGTAAAACTTAGAGGCTCAACGTTAGCCGCACAGTTCTTTGAGGTGCAATCGAGCGGTGCGCGTTGAGCGTTCGCCTTCGCCGCACTAATGAGGACGCACCCTTATCCAGGGTTGACACCAGTTGAGATCCAGATGACATAATTATACTAAAAATTCCTGATTATAACATATAAAATGACAGAATATACATAAAATAAAATATTTTGTTTATAATCGTATTTTGCTTTCTGATTTAGTAATCTTATAGACTACAGGCCCATTTCCAAAAAATGGATGGGTCATATGAACCACCATACAGTTGGTTGGTTGCACTTAGTTGGACAGCTTACAAGTAACGGCATAGTGCTGAATCTTATTATTTTATGCTCTTATATCATTCTATATACGTCACTTGGTGGTTCATATGACCCATCCATTTTTTGGGCATGGGCCCTGTAGTCTATTAAGTATATTAATGGACGCGCTACGCTAACGAAAGCTTATTCAAATCAATGTAATATTTATCTCATAAAAAATAATCATATCGTTAAACATCGTTAGCAATGGATACTTACTATTCGTGTTACTATGTGTGATTCGATTAAACATTATAAGCTTGTTTATTGCAGTCTTAATATAACAAAATACATGTGATGTATCACATGTATTTTGTTATGTTTGCAAAAAGCTGTATATTTGAGCGCTCATCCTGTCAAGAAATTATAAAGTATATTCCTATCCAACGATTGTTTTACACCTGAAAATTATGAGAGTAACGCGTATGCGTAATACAACTTTCATAGTCCAGCCATAAAATGACCTAAACCCATGTAACTATTTTGACTAGTCGAATTTCGCTAATATCATCAGACCGATGTTATCCGCACAAGTCATTATTAACCGCAACGTCGCTAATTCACTGGCAGGATTGAATAAAGGAGTGTACATAATGTGACGTCATGCGCGGGCGGGGGAAATGAGGCGGAATCTTTCAGATAACGCACACACGCACACGACCGCACGTGTGGGCTAAGCTTGGGACACACGGGATGGGTTACATACCATAAATTTCAAATAATCATGCATACATATGTTGAATTGACAGAGTTAGTAAGTCGATTGGGAAAGCTGTTTATTTAATCAATTGACATACTGACTCTGTGATTTAAAAAAATATTTTTAGTCGTTTGAAATATTTTGGGTTGCTTGTGATGTCATACAATGTTTTGTACACATTGAAAAAACCTGTAGACCTAAACCAGACCAAACTTTAACCACTTGAATGATTTCACTTGTTAGATCAGTATTTGAATTTGAAAGATAAAAAAGGGACTAAACTTTTACTTCACATAAGTTGAATTTGTGAAGACTATATCTCTTTTACAACCACTTACAGTCCAGTTAGTAATTAATAGTAGTAATTTTTATTGACTACATCATAATAATCATGGCATGTTCTTAAAAAATCAACTCCAAAATGACCAACTGCTCCGCTATTAATGTATCCCTCGCCTAAAGGCCTGTACACGCGAAGAGAGCCGCTGTAATGTAGGTGACATCGATAATTCGTTATAATGGCCCATGAGTGCTAAATTGAATGTGAGCACATCTCGAGGGTGGATTGTTTGTGACGCGACCCTAATATTACAGGTGCTGTACGTGTCGACCTTTATTATATTTCACCCTGAAACGACTGTATATTTGCGGTATCTTGAATCATTAGATTGTATTTTAATTCCAAATACAATTAATTCATTTGGTAGTATAGAAGTTACGAAGTTAGAAGTTACGTTAAGCGAATAGTACTATTAAGTGTTGAGTTATTTATAAATAATCTAAAATGCAATATTTTTTAAAATTATGAATAAGCAGATATTAATAATCAAATTCATTGTAGATATCAATATATCTACAATGAATTTGAAAACGTGTGTCATATCAATTATGACACACGTTTTTAATGATAAAATAAATTTTCCTGTTTTTTTTTTGAGGTGAGGTATAGTAAAGTAAAGAGTTTGTAGAATGCGGTAATATCCTTTAACTATCTCTTATCATAGGAACGTGAGATCTCAAGAATGCAATGACTCTAAACTTAACATTGTGAAAAATAATAATTTAGATTTTCAGCCTGTTAATAAGTATATTTGTATAGTTCCAAGATGACATCAACATTAGTAGATCACGCTTCCCGTTTACGGTCTAATAGAAAATAAAAAGTAGCAAAAAGCCGAAAAACAAGGACATTTGCATGATGCGGTTTGGAAATGAGCGTCAGCTGTTTTATCTAAATGGCGGCGCGTCGCGTAAAAATGACGTAAAACCGTCGTTTAGCGTAATAAATATTGAAATAAAACGACGCCAACATTTACAGACAGCTTGATACTTGCTTGTCCATTCAAATTATTTACTAGTTCCATGAAATTGTATTTTACTTTGTTTACTTAATATTGAAGTAAATTAAAGCTGTCGCATGATGAATTAACGTTTAATGTTTTGTTGAATAGCGAAAGAGAATGTTTTAGGATTTAAAAACTTACTCTACATGGATCTTAAGAGTATGTTTAACCAAGTTTATTTATTTATTTATTTATAAGTAGTCGTAACATATTCGGTTACCAAAGCTAGTTAAATCGTTTCACACATTTGCTTAATATAGATCGCAGTTTATTTAATAATAAAGAATGTGAAGTGAGTATGACTATATTTAATGAAAATTTTATATTTATCGTTGGTTGGTTGTTGGTTTTCTCGAAATGTTGAAATCGGAAATTCGCGGAGTAATTTTATCCTTAAAAGTTAGTTTGCATGAGTTGAGTCAGACTAACCCTTGCACTGCACCACCAGTTCAAAACTAAAGCAACCGAAACTTTCCGCAAGCACTAACAAGCTCATCACCATAATTTCCCCGGCCATTTTCGCCACACCATAAACGTTAGAAAAAATAAACATCGGCGCACAAAAGGCTGTCAGTCTATTTCGCTACATTCCGAGCGGGTAATGAAGCCGTCTCGTAATGGCCGCGATAAGGCGCCTAATGCTTGCGCACACGCCAAATAATAAGCGCCGATCGCTGGGGTGCTGAGAAAAAAGAAAATGATGCCACCGCTTATCGGCGAGATAGCGTGTGGGAATTGAATAAGGCTCGCCGCACTACAGACTGGGAAATACTGATGATTTGTAAGCAAAAATGCATAAATGTTCAACTATTGACACGGGAAGTCTCTCAGTCTCAGTCAATATTAAATCAGACGAACGTGAATTTTATGTTTCAATTGTTCTTAGTTCTTATTACTATATTAGCAAAAAGTACTAGTAACATAGCAGATAACAACTTCATAAGTGTGAGGTCGAATGTTGGATTGTAGGATTAAAAAGTACAAGATTAATTTCATGCTCGGTGAAAGACATGCGTATAGTATGCATACGTTCAAAACTATGAATGTGTTGTGTGTTTATGGTTACACATACGCGCCAAAGAATATAAGATAATCGTCTCTGTAATTTAGTACATTTTGTATGTATCCGCCCGTCGACATTTAAGCTTAATGAAATATTGTAACATATGTCAAACACCTAAAATATTGATAGAATAATGCAAGGTATTTGAGCATATCTAACCTATTAATGCGAAGTATGTCTATTATAATTTCAAATAGTTATTATAAAAAGACAAGCACAGTATTAGGCCAGTATCATTGGTTAAAGGACTTTTCTTTCTCCATAACATTGCCTACGTTCGCCAAAAGTTCGTATGGCTTGTGATTGGCAGTTACCCGCATAGATAAAGGCAGATGGACGTTTGGCAGATATCGGCTATCGTCAACAAACTTCTCTTTACGGTTATGCCTCTATAAAAGGGACTTAAAGTAAAAACAACTTTACAGCCCATAGTTTATGGTCCTTTTTATATCTCGCGGACGTTTTACTGCTATTACCGCTCATCGTATCATAATTGTTTTATCGTTCATCTAATTTATTAATCTGCGGCTGAGCGTTTTTTTAATTGCCAATCAAACATTATTCTGACATAAATTACCTACATGTAGCAGTGTGCAAAAATTGAATCTTCCTGGAAAATTTATTTTGCGATGAAGTAGATAACATGAATGTTCACTATTATTATTTGTCCAGGATGGTAATTTCAGTTATGTAAAGCTTACGTACATAAACCTATTCAGGCATAATTGTATATGTATATAGTACCTAATTTAATTTCTTACTCCGGTCATGAAGTTAAGACGGCAGGCGTTTTATGTAACGACAAGGTTCACTTTGTTCTATATGTATATCCAAGCACATTACATTTGGAAACAAAAAAATGCTATAAAGCGTTATAGTAATTTGGTTTCATTACTCAATTAAATAGTAAAACAACTACTCACACAAATTCGAGTAACATATTTTATGCATAATATGTTAAAAGCTATCGATAAAATATGAATGCCGCAAGAACTCTTATCGTATCTTCAAAAAAACCCAAAAAAATAATAACTATATAGAAGAATCGATAAGTAGGGGCCACATAATGGGGCCGACAACAAAATGAGCTACTTTAGAGCGGTCTAATCTCGCACCCCACACTTACCATCAAAACTAAATTTGGCAACGAGTCGCAATCCCACATCAAATAATGGGAGGAATGACGAACAGAACTAACTACACACATCCCGACCGTTCGGGTCACACGGTTCTAAAGGCTGGTGAACAAGCACCGATGACATAACTTATTTGCCAGACAAGTCTTATAACGAATGGATTCATCTTTTTGGTGTGACCTATCAAAAACTCAAATTATTCTGAATTCCTAAAATACGATGATGATTTTACGTAACATATAAGCCATAATCTGAATGTACATATGTATAATTCAGTAGTTTTATAAGTCAACACAAATTACTCTACCCATAATATGACATTACAAATATATGTACCGATAAAACAAGCGCGATAACGAATTATTCAAGTTTTTCATTTAACACTTCTAAGTATTCCAATATATAATTTACAGAAATCTTCTAAATGCATTTGATTTTCAAATTAATTATTACATTAAAAGTTATTGCTACATATCACGCAACTTTTCTTATAATACTAATAAGTTACTAAAATCCACACGTAAATATGTTTTAAGTTTCAAATCGTAATCTATTAAAATCAAAATCAAATAAATGCTCCCCTAACGTATAAACAGTGTGTGATCAAGTAAATCGCCAGATGAATATTGTTTCAAACGGAATTAAACACGCGCGTGGGGCGGGATCACTTATAATTGTTATTTTATTCATAGAAACAACATCCCGCGGGATCCTGGATAGGTGAACAAATATTTTAGCTTGTCGAGCACCTTTTACCGGATGAGTGACGCCTTTGAAATATTACGCTGAGAGACCTCGATGGGCTAAATTAACACATGCCTGCCTAATTGGTTCTGTAAGCGAATAATCTCTTGTTGCCGGTGAAGGCTTTATTTGAAACTTCAAAAGCACTCCAAGTGAAGTGCATGACTCCATTTAGTTCTAATTATTTCTACTTTATTTAAATTTTTGTCAATATAGAGTAACTAAATTATTTTTTAGTTCGATTGTAGAAGAATGTATATTTTTCATTAGTACAAGTAGTTTAAAAGTGTATAATATACCCACATATAAATTTATTTTTTTAGTGGTTTGTACTTTTATAGTAATATAATTAACGATTTGCGAAAATTTTCTGTCCAACTATACTTTTTTTATAGATAGCTCTACCGCTGTGCTTTCATTTAAAATTCCTAAACACATAACCTTGTGATGTCACAAGGTTATGTGTTTAAGAATGTTTAGGAAAATCTTTCACTAAGAATGTTCTAAGCGAGAGATTTTATTCAGAAAGCAGCTGCAAGCTTTTGATAGCATGCAGGCATAGCTCGTAGACATTTCGTCGTAGGTACTGCACCGCATATTTAATCTCATTTAAATTCTGCATAAAATAATTGTCCAACAATGACTATCCCGGGACGTCTTCCACCAAGGGCTTAGCCCTTATCTCGGCTAAAATTAAACACCCAACATCTCGGCAGACCTCAGCGAACCAATGCATAAATTGCGGAGGTTAGTCAGGAGGTAGCCGTCAACTTGATTAATCACTGTTTCCCCTACGTTATTAACATGGTAATGGTCCGCGAATCGGTTTCTTAGCGATACTTAATGGTACGGGATTTTCGGGATAATTGCGTGGGATAAGCGCGGAGTTACAAGATAGTGTGGCACAGGTACGGTTTTGCATTATTCGGTGAAGACGGGCACCTGGCATAGTCAAAACCCATGGTAAAGTAAACTTTGCTTAAAACCAAAATCCTAGATCTTCCTTTAAAAGAAAACGGTAGTTTTTTTTAATTTAAATAAAATTAAACAGACGGTTGTTTATGCATAGATAAAAAAATATAAATAACGCATTTAATTAATCTTATTGACCTCATTAAGACATGAAATATGGGTAAGCAGAACCTTGCAAATGTATTTATTATGTCATTGACAAAACAATAATTAAGATTTAGTTACATGACGACCCTTGATATACATTTCGCATGAATAAAATATGTTTTAATCATGTCTACAGTCAAAGTTAATTAATTATAGGTACTTAAATGATATCTCTCTCAAAGGCTCACGACGCACAACAATGTAATATCTCTAAAGTGGAGCACGTTTTTATCTCTCAAAACAACAGCAACGCCTAAAATGCTAGCCGTTCACGATTTAAATTACAAAAACCCCAAATACAAATGTAACGTAGCATAATGTGGCTAATCCCGAGCGCTGTCCACGACGGTCCAAAGCTGATATTTCTCCTTTTAATCCCTGTCAGATTATTTAAATTCCCACCTGCGAGGCCGCTCCATTTCCCGGGGCGTTTTATTTAACAAAAATAAAATATAAAAATATTCCGTATTTGTTTTGGAGCGGAATCCTTTAATTTTCGGCGCGACTGCGTGACGCCCGCCCGCCCCGCTGCAGTTTGGGTCGCTTTGAGAAAAAAATGTAACAATTCATACTTTTAATTTTAGAAATATTTTATTCGGGCAGTGCTGGAAATTATTTGCCTTTCGTAAAATACCTATTGGTAATTTGTTCGCAAATTTTTGAGAATTTAACTTGAATCGCTTTTGAAAGTCGATCTCAATAATATCATTGATTTGGCTTAGGGTAATAACGAAATATTTTTCAAAATATAATAATATCATCGTCACTAATAAGCTCATTAAACTCGCTACAATTAATGGCAATACTTTAAAGAAGCGACAGACTATACACTTATTTAGTCTCTTCTTTAGAGTATTTTGATCGCACATTGATTACATACTTTAATATAAGTGGTGGAAGAGTAAATTGCTTTACTCTTCCACCACTTAATATAAGACATTAATTCTATTCGTACCCCGCCGAAAACAATCGGCCCACATAATTTATTTAGCAGTGGCCATTCCACAATCTAGTCGACATTATTCCATTACAGTTACCATACTCTTTTTGTACACAAAAGCGTGTACTTAATGGTTTTTTAAATATCGCAGAGAACGGCGCGGCTTCCACACGTCGCGGAACAATGGGAGAGAAGGGGAAAACATAATTTATTTTCGAGTTAAATCTTTTGTGGAAATAATATGACATTTCTATTTGAAGTCGAGTGATTTATCGGTGCCTTGTTTTGTGGCAGCCGAGCTGGCGTCACAGTGTAGGCAAAAGTAAACAGTACAAAACACTTCGAAAAGTCAACAACCTATTCCCAGATCTTTGATTTATCTCTTTCATTCTTTTTTATTTTAATTGATGTCGAGCAATCCGTCTACACAAATCAAATCATTCATATTCTAGTTGCTCATTTATTTAATTACTTTCCGACATCTGTTTCGTTGGCATTGTCCACAAAGTACATAGGTACTAAATATTTTTTGTCATAGTACATATCCTCCAAACACTAACCCTCTTATTTGTAAAACTGGGAAAATATTTCCCATGTGTTTTATATTTGGACATCTCCATTCGTGTCTATACAAATTCCGTTTACAATTCCGTTTACAATCGTCAAAGGGTTGCCTCACATAGCTATCCAATTTTCTAATCTAATCTTGATAATGAATCAAATCACCACTACACGTAGATTCACAATTACATTTTAGATATGCATTTATAGTTAACAGGTACGTTTCATCGTCAATATAGCAAAATGCGTTACTGTTATTATTAAATATACTATGGTGTTGTCACCGCTTTTGGCAGGTCCCGATCGATGAGGGCGTGTGAAAACTTTCAATGTCGTGGTTTTGACAGATTTTATTGATTTAAAGAAACATATTGCAAAAGTCACCACTGGAAAACCAATAACTTATCAACCTTACAATCTGAATGAGTTAGTTACGTAGAGGAGTTTAAGTAAGGAGCAACAAGGCTTATGTGTAATTGCACAAAATTCGCCTAAGTTTAACAGTGAATAGCAACGCCATATAACTAAGGATACATTTTTTACCTACAAGTTTACATACTGAAACTAGCTTGTTTTAAAACGACGCGGCATTTCATTTAACATTTTCACAAAACAGATTCATTACAAGTTCCGTTAGGCAGTTTCAAAAGGCCGCCCTCGAACGGCGCACAAATGAACTTCTGCGAAATAGTAAAAAGCCGTGCTCTCAAAAATCGCAACGCATTCGCAGCGTGTGTGACAATATGCGTTCAGAACTGCGAAACATTTTTCAATTTTTCTCAACTTCGTTCATGATACGAACATTTTCAATACAAAGCTGAACGGTAAAAACTCCATCGAGTACTTACTGCGACGTTAATTCAAAAAGTTGTTTTCATTAAGCGTTCTCGCGGTGCAGTGGTCACGGGCGGAGCGAGCTGAGCGAACTGAGCACATAAAGCACCGCGAGCGAGCGAAAGAATTTAAAGTGGAGCAAAGTGAGCAAAAAGAGCAACAGTCGCAGGATAAAGCCGGTAGCAACAATTGCTACATTCCAGCCTCGGAACCGTTTGCGACCGTCCGTGTTGTCCTTGCCGCCGGCTCCTCAATGGGTATACTAACTACTTGTTAATTAATAACTGGTCTGTTTTTTTTCTATGTTTTCTATAAACTTGAGCTTTCGTCATTTTCTTGATATTTCAAAAATGTATATTAAATTTGGCCTTATAAAGATCCAATTAAGTTGGACTTGTGATGTAGATATCTATATCTATCTACTATTAAGAATACCAAACTATAAACACACATAAAGTAATAATATAATAGGCTTCATTGCATATTCATCGGCCGCAAGGAGAATAAAAGTCTATAGTCTAAAAAGAAAATACTATACGTAATTGTCTCATGTTGGTCTAGGACTAAAAAAGAATATGCCAACTGTGTTTCTTGCTCTGCATGTCGTAAAAGGCGACTAATGATAGGTATATCGGGTTTTGGGTATGTGATTGTGGAGACGACAAGCTAGCCACTTGTCACTACTTTTTCACAATTTTTCATCTAACCCAGCCCAGTTTTATTTTTGGCTGAATGTGGTTAAAGGGGCCTACTGCCGGCTTTATCCTGCGACTGTTGCTCTTTTTGCTTTGACTCCACCTTCCTCTTCGGGGATAATAGGCGTGATATTATGTATGTACCTATGTATGTATGTAGAAAATATAAGTATAATGCTAGCATCGACTAAAGAAATACATCCTTTCTTCTATATCCTTTATCTTCTTTGTATTTGCTTTATTAGGGAGAAGTATTTATTTTACTACTCACGTATTCCTGACATTAAATTGTGGTCATTGTAGAACAGTTATCAGAGTTGGCAAAGCTTTGGACAACTAACTCTCAGTTTTCTCTTTGCCATGAGAGTTCAGCCGCCTTCGGCAATACCTGTAAAAAACGGTCTTTTGTCCAATTGTTATGATGCTCACATATTATATTATTTACGGCCTTACATCCCTAGGTTCCTAGGTATGTAAAGGAATTTCCATTGTCTGCTCAGTTCAGCGCAGATTTTAAGCTATAAAGGGAAAATAAAATTAATGGCTCTATTTTCATCAGCAACGTTCGTTATATCAGCAAAATGTACGTATTAAATTTGAAAAGTGTTTAATAAATTTAGTCCTATAATACCAGTTAGAATATTTCTTATTCTATATAATTAATTATATCATAGGTATTGAGCAAAACATTCAACAAACACAAGTTTTTACATTCATAACTAAAAACAAAATATAAATTCCCATAGAATGATCACACGTCAATAATATGGTTATGAATAACTAAATATCTAATTTACATAAATATTGAAAGAAAAAAAAAACACAAATGCTAATTTTTCGTATCACATATTTACAACTTTTTTGTTATTTCACACGTCACATCTGTTTATCCCTAAAAATATATCCTTAGACGTCATATTTCCGGTTGACACATTATACGGTAAACCTGAGCGAGTCGGCCATAAATCGTCGATAGCCTGATTTACAGCGCGAATGTTTGAATTGCGCGCGTAAATCGAGATGAGCGCGTGACAGCGCGTTTGTTTTACTTGTTTTAGGGGTTTATAATAAGGAGGGGTTGGGTTGCAATACGAATGAAATAAGGCAAACGATAGCACCAATCAATTAGCTTAATTTTCAAAAACATTCGAAGCCCAATGTAGATCTAGATAGAAGGGTAATATACTAATTTGATAGCACGATATAGCATTTTCAATTGATTCATTTCTTAATACTTTCAAAGCATCAAAAACACTAACTTATTTTTAAATTTTGACAATCTGCTTGGTTGAGTGGTTCCCACCGCCGTCATTTTCGAATAATAAACATAGTAAATTATTCTTAATTCATGGATATATGTGGCAAATATAAATGATTTGTTTGGAGCAAAGGAATTGGTGTGTCTTACTATTTTATTTTATTTAGTAATAAAATTTTCCCTAATCACCTTCTTTACTGTTTAACATTATCTGCATAATTTTTGTTACAATATTTTAATTAACACCTAATTGGTTACGCGATACGACTTATAAAGACTGCGCTTTATGATTTTATACCTTTATGAAAATACCGATGAACATTTGTTTTTTTTTACTGGGAATTTAACAAGGATTCAAAACGTACCACGTTTGCCGAGTATCGCCTTAATACCTAGGGTTCCAAAGTTTTAATTTAAGTAAATATAAACTGTAAATCTTTGATTTTAAGGTAAGCAATTGGTTTAGTGGCCTATGAAAAGAAGATGAAATTTCCTCTATATTTTTTATCTTGACATCCCACATATTTTCTCTAATTAAAGTCACATGTTTAAAAACGTAAAACGCTAATTAACTCTCCCCGCAGACGCTGCTACCCTAAGATTTCCCTACCCCTTCTCTAAAAGTGGGTACTCGTTTAATGCAATAATACACAAGATTGCAACATTAATTAGCTAGAAGTTGAACGTCGTGAAACTTCAGCGAGGTCTATTCAGAACAGCTGATGTGTAGACGATAAGTTGGTGGCTTTGCTGTATCAAGGTATGGAGAATGCTTGGGTTTTCGACGTACGAAATATGTTTGAGATAGAAGTGGTCTTTGTTCTCATCTAATTCAGAATTAATTGTCTACGCATGATTAAACTATTTGACTGAAATATTTCTAATGTCGGGTGATTATATCAACTAATTTATGTTTGTTTCATTCTAATACCTATAAAAATATGTTTAAATAAAATATAACATAAGAGTTACAATACAGCCGTTTTCATTTCTCTAAATCCTTACAAACAAGTATAGGCCATTCACATTTATTTCGTTGCATCAATTTAAGTCTGTAGTCCTTATGAGAATAATTAAATTTTTAAAACATATTTTTTTATATTTGAAATATGTGGGAACTGTAGTTTAGCATATTTCAAGTCAAACAAGTCGCTCTTTTTTTCTTTGTTTTAAGTAAATAAATAAAATCAAATCAAATCAGACTACATCACATACGTTGATTTCACTCCGAGGTAAGTAGCTGAAGCACTTGTGTTACGGATATCAAATCAACAGTGGCATCACAAATATATCAATATTGAATAATAACACCCAGACACAGAACAAACACAAGTATTCATCACACGAATGTTTGTCCTAGGTGGGGATCGAACCCACAACTCTAAGCGCATGGGGCAGGGTCATTACCGAATGAGCCATCGAGCTTGTCATAGTAGGTAAATCTATTCTATAGTTGTCATAAACATAAATCAAAAACCGTTTTAAGCCATGGTCTCTAGTAAGTACACGATATATCATACTCAAGATAAAATACAAATACAGGAGTTGTAACTTTAATTAGCACGTAGTTTTGATCACAACGGGAAACTTGTCCGTTCCATTCAGAAACGCTGACGTGTGCTGGGTAATGTGGGCACTCGCTCGGAGCAGACATTGGTAACTCCGCCAAAATATTTCCTTCAACACAGTAACTCAGAAGCAGTTTTTATGAGTTAATTCAACATAGTTCCATGTTGGTCTGGGACTTGGCCCATGTTGATCTGGGAAAAAAAAAAGTGCCAAATGTGGCTTTGCCTAGCATGTCGTAAAAGGCAACTAATGGTTTATGGGCTTTTGGGTATGTGACTGAGTAGGCGACAGGTTAGCCGCTTTTTCACAATTTTCCATCTAACCCAGCCCGGCTTTATTTTTGACTGAATGTGGTTGAAGGGGCATTGCTGCCCCTTTGTCTCTGCCTACCCCTTCGGGGATTAAGGGTGTGATGTTATGTTATGTAACTCAATATTGTACTTCTAGCGGTCTGTGCAGAGTCGTACCTCCTGGAGGTCGTAACTCCTACCTAATTAATAGGCATTCGCGTACTACAATATCATTTATAGGTTAGGGGGTAGCTGATGATTGTTGTTATTAACAAAATTTTGTAGAGCAAACTAAAAAAGATTTTTCCAAACCGAAAAATCGTATAAGCTTTTACTAAACATTGGTTGGTGTGCAGCCAATACGTGACAAAACTAAACTGCACGGTGGGCAGGCCGTCGGCACGAATAAATCCGGTAAACAGCGGCCGCGCAATGTCGTTAATTTGCCGATTTAAATCGGAAACACGCGATAAATTCGCGTTCGCCGTTTAGGGCCTTTGAATTCGAACGTGAACAGCCGCTGGATTCCCGCACAATCGCCATTACCAGTGTGCAACAGACTTTTCTATTGTTGAAAGTGCTGTTACTGTCGTTTGGACGGCTTTTGCATTAATTAGAAAATGTAATAAATAGATCATCTCCATTTTATATGTCGATAGATAGGTCTTGACAGAGTACGTTGATATATGTACGATGTTCATAATTTTAACGTACAGCAAAATATAAAACATAGCATAAATAAGCTATGTTAATAATAAGTTTCGCTAAATAATAAATATCGCATGTTAATTTAGTACGAAACAATTTAAATAAAGACCCCGTATTCGATCCATGACAATGCAATTAACTTGAACATTATTACCTACTTCAGTATGTCAAAAATGAAGTGACGGCAAAAAATTGGTTCAGCCGGTATATCTACCCATATACGTACCCATATATATACGTATACGTACTGCCTACTGATCGGTCTATCAGCAAACACAATGAAGTTGGCACTTGGCGAGACAACGCACCTAATATTATATTGATAGCTTTGATTCGCCCCTCGCGCTTTTTGCCGTTATTTATGGGCCGGCAGATACGGACGAACCTGCGGCGGTATCATGAAATATTAAACGCATTACAAGTGGCATATAGGCGGAAGATGAGGTTAGAAAAAACGTTCGGTTTCATTTGCTTTGCGCGTTGAGAATTGAGTGGACTCAGCTGTGTACATTTTTAGTTTAGTGTAATATTTTGTGAAGTTACATGTTTATCATGTTTTAGAGCTCATATTATTGTACCTATGTAGTTGTTATTTTTATTACCTATTTTATAATTATATGTACCTAACTATATAATTTGAAAAATTAAAAAGTTTTTTTTTCTTCTCTTGATGTAACTATTGTGTATATTAACTTGATCTTACAAATTAATGTTATAAAATGAGGCCATTATTTCGATACTGTATTAGTAGTGGCTGAATGTGCAGTGTTTAAAATTAGCTTATCGTATTGATCATATCGCTACTCGGTAATTAAAAGGAGTAGGACAGGACAATTACTAAAAATGCGACCAATCATTTTGCATTACGCCCAATATAAGTATAGATTATATTTAGGTATTCTATTTTTATATTAATAGGAATAAGCTATACTCAAGTATAAAGAAATAAGTCGTTATAAATTTAAAACTGTTCTAGTAAAATACAATTAGATAATATATCTATCATATAGGTATCATCATCTTCCTAGCGTTATGTCCCGTGCTTAAACGGGGTCCGCTTAACCATGGTCCAGGATTTCCATTTTTTTTCCATTACCAGCGAGTCTGGTAATTACATTGAAGCGACTGCTGATCTGACCTGTGTAACCCTAAGATAGGGGACCAGACAATTTTTAGATCATAGTACAAATCCAAAGTTGCATGAATTTGCAGGTTTCATCACGATGTTTTCCTCACTGCCGAGCTAGTGGTATAAATACAGACAAAGATTTGAAATATCCAGAGGAGAGTGCGGAACGTGCCGAATTTGGACCCGCACTCCTCGGTATAGAGGCGCGTGTCCTTACCATTGAGCTACCACCGCTCCAATATAGCTATATATATGTATAAGTCCGCTTTGATATAGGTATAAGTAGTTTCATATTATTTGAATAAAAATAAATAAATAACTTTAATTTCTTTACTTACACAAAAGGCGCACCCATAATATATTTCGCGAAAGCGCACAGTGGCAAAGTTAGTCGCGCTTTTAGTATCTCGTCCGCGGATCACGCAAACTTTACTCGCTCACTTTTATCGCGGCGGGCGGCGGCGAAAATGATTTATACGATTCCACATAAATAAGTTATTCCGTATCCATTTGAGAAACTATTGTGCGGTTGTTGCGCTAACGCGTCTCGTTGCGGGGAGGAAATTACGTTTTTGAATTCGATGGCCGTTTAGATTCCTTCGGTACGATCCTTTAAATATTTAAAATTGGTGTTACGTTTCGTTTTATCATATTCGATTTTCTGTGGGTATCGGCATCCAAAGGATTTCGATCATGGATTTCTATAAGTAGGTCTGAATAAAATCTACTTATAACATAATTTATTATAAAAGAATTGAAGAAAAATATTTACAATTGCGGAATATGAAGTAGCCTTTATTGACATTCACTTGGTTTAACTGTAGATACACGATAAGTTTCATTGAAATTCATTATGTCATGTGTCATGTTCACATTTTATATAAAAAAATATTTAATCAAACATATTCACAAAAATTCTTGGGAGTAACAAATAACAAATTTATTTAGACGGTTAGGTACTTATAACTAAGTGAACGCATTACACACAACACCGACACAACTTCTACCAGTATATATTAAAGCATCCTAACCAAACACCGTTAAGCGTAAATTCTACATCACCCAAAAAGAGTAACAGTCAACATAATAAAGTATCGACAGGTCCCTCACAATATTTCTAATATCATTGTAATCTACATATTATTCCAATAAGTGGGTTTTCCTCGCAATATTGGCCGGAGCGGAGTGGCCGCCCCTCAGGGAACTTGGCGAGTTTTTACCTTTTATTGTTTTATTTATAACTTTGTGATTGATGGCGGTTGCCGAAAGTTTCCTTCATAAATATTGAGGCGAGCTCATGCTGTGCGATAGTTTTGCGCAGCCTTTCGCGCGAATGTACTTACTCTGTTACAACGTACCTACTGACGACTGGTATTTAAAAGCATAGGGCTGTGGCTGCTTTAACTTAAATAAATTCTATGGTAAAGTAAATTATGGTTTGCATTTGTTTATGGTATTCATTTAAAATGAGTTTATGTTTGTACCTATATGGTTTGTACTACTATTATTTGTTAAATTATAATAACAACCTGTAAATGTAGTGCATTATCATTATCTGTATCTTAAAAGTCAAAATTGGTCACATTTCAAAGATAATTTGGTCAGTGCATTCAAAATTTGTAGAATGTTAATAACTAAATGATCTACCAAATTTCATTCTTATACAAATCAAACAGCTGAATGTTCCGTTTTTTGCGTAAACTCTTGGCGGCATATTACCAAAAAATCAGATGTTTTATTTATAACTGTTTTTTTTTTTTTGTTTCATTTCCGACTTTTCCCTAAAAGTCAAATACCCCGTTGATTTTTATTCACATAGATTTAACATTTGTTACCACATAGTAACTAGCCAGGTAAGCACAGGGAATACGCAATGGCGGCTAGTTGGCCGGGAGTAACGTCGTTACGCGTCACAGCGGCGCCTATCAATTTTGCGCATCCAATATGGGTCTCCAGTTTACTGGTTTACGGCGACATAAACTCGTAATAAAATCAATTTCATAGTTAGCCGCGCTACCACGTAATTAACTTGTAGGCAATTTTTGTTCCAAATTTTCATTCCCATGTTGGTTTGGGGTTAAAAAGAATGTACCAATTTTATTCCTTGCCTGACATGTCGAAAAAGGCGACTAATGGTTGTTGGCTTTGTATTTGAGTGTGCGATGAGCTAGCCACTTGTCATTACTTTCCCCAATTTTCCCTTTAGGATGTAAAGGGTCATCATAGTAACTACCTGGTGGTAAATAAAGCACTTGATTGCTTGATTAAATACTATTTAGATTAATGAGTATTACATTAATTACAATTAGGGCAGCGTACACGTTCGTTCAGGAAGCACAGAGAACAATGCGAGTAGTGCAGGGACACGTTGGTAGGGATGTGCCGCTCGCCGGTTATGTCTCGTGGTTGGTGGCGCCACTGTTTGCGTTTACTCCAACACTACCATTATAGTACATTATGTGTTCATAGTAACTGGCTCGATGGCGCATTCGGTAGTGACTCTGCCGAACTTCTGCTCCATGCGCCAAGAGTTGTGGATTCGATCCCCACGCAGTACAAACATTCGTGTGATGAAACTTGTGTTCGTTCTGTGTCTGGGTGTTAATATCCAATATTTAAGTATATATTTGTTATACCATTGTTGATTCTGATATCCGTAACACAAGTGCTTAAGCTACTTATCTCGGAGTCAAATCAATGTTTGCGATGTCGTCGGATATTTATTATTATGATAGTTAGGATGACCACGATTCCTTCCTTTCGCCGTATTAACAACAGGAAACGAAAGAGATCAAGCGTAGCTAGTACTCTAGCGAATGTTCACCAGCTGCGAGCTGTGAGCCACCGGCGGCTAATCGCCTCAATGGGCGAGCCATCGCGCGTTCGCGGAGGACTACGTTTAAAAGGAACAACCGTTGCATGCCGTTTGGTACATTCGACGCGCCGAAAAACTGCTGCAATTTAAATAATTTAAATGTCTGTGACTTCTTTGCTCTTGTGTGATTTTATTTGTTTGGAAGATGTAGTATCTTAATCAATCAATTATGTTTATCGTTCATTGATCGTCATAATAGTAAAACCAGAAGTTAATTCCAAAACAAATACAACAGCTATTCGAGACGACAGTTTTTTATAACATTTTAATAGCTTTTTAAAATTATCTTAAACAATTCTGCAAGTAGGTAGTCATTTAGCTAATTAGTTAAATCATACGAATGTTTAAATAAGCGTCGGTTAGTAAGGTTACCAAATACACTTAAAAATGTATGCTCATAAATATCTTAAATACATATTTTAGACGATGCTCTCAGTACTAGTACTCTAGCAAATGTTTATTAGTTTATCTGCGGGCTCCGGCGACTATTCGCCTCCATTCGCCGGCCATCGAGCGTTCGCGGACGGCTGCGTTTAAAACGGAACAACCGTTGCGTGCCGGGCGGTCGCATTGGAGGCGCCGAAAAACCGCTGCGATTTGAATAATTTAAATATTTGTGTGAACAGTGAAATTTTTATTTGTTTAATTTAATGAAAACGCTTAAGCAATAAATTAATAAACACAATATCAAAAAACACGCTCATTCAAGACATAAAATCGGATGTTCAGAACAACTGCTTTTATTGACATTTTGATAGCTTTTAACTATTATGCAAGTAGACAACATTGTAGTATTGGTCAAATCATGAAAATGTTAAGAAAAACACCGGTTAATAATTACACAAATACATTTTAAATTACACTTCACTTCATATATTAGGTGGTGTTCTGAAACCCTTGAAAACGAACTTTGAAGATCAAAGATGTTTTAACCTATTCATATAAAATGATTACAAACAAAAATGTAGGTATACCTATATAAATATTTGTGCTGGCAAAACAGCTACTCATAACACCTGGTATGTATTAAGACTTCAGAACCACAGTTAATATTTACTGCTAATCCTACTATGCGAACTAATTACCTCTTTTCCCCAAACGTAACAAAAATACACGGCACAAAACTACAGTCAGCCATTGAATGCACCCATTAGTTCCCAGCTAAAATTCTATTTCACCGCCAGTAAGGTAACAAATGGTCGTTGTCAGTTTTAATTCGCATTGTTTAACCGCCGCGGCCGCTTATCGCCGGTTATCGCGGCATCGGACGCGACCCCACCGCCATGGATTATTTGCATACGCGTTTATTGCATTGGTTTTTCGTTTCATTAGGGGGAAAATTGTAGTTGTCTATAGATAAGTTATGCAACATTAAAACAGTAGAGTATCAGATTGGCATTTTGTGTATGATTAGCTGAGTTAATTTGTCGTCAAGACTACAGTTCCATCAAACACTAAATTAGCTAAATAAGCTTAACTTTTATTCTTACTGAAATAAGAACAGTTATTTTTGATGCTGGACATTCACCACTAGTCGAGAATATGTGAAATAAGCAGCGAGCTTTGTTTGAAATTTTACCGGCTTACTTATTTTTAACAGCACTACCTTATTTTTTGAAACCAGAAGTATATCTTCCCAATTTACTTCTACCTATCGATAAGATATCTTGACTTGCTATCTTGTGTAACTTGCCAATTCAGTCTTTTTGTATTATAGAGCAGTGAACTGTCATAACTAGATAGCATAAATTAATCGACCCCTTAAAGTTACTTAATATATTTTGTAAATTAAATAACATTCATTGCCTTGACTTAATCGGAGCCATCATATTATTCCAATATTTTGAGCAAACAATAAATATATTTAAGTAAATATTCTCGTAAATAGCCATTCCGCTTCAATTCAAAAGCCCACGCCATTTCACCCGAAAAGCACATCAAGTAGACACCGTAAAGGTGGCGTGACAAAAGAGCTCAAAGTGCGATACGGTCATATCTCCCGAACGGTCGCTATAAAGTGCCATTCACAAAGAGACGTCCGCGCGGCCCGGCGGCCGATAGCACAATGCGCCAAACGACGCCGGCGCTTCCTGTTCCGGCCGCGGCGCCACCGTCGCGCAGATTTATGCCCGACGCTTCCTACCGCCATATGCGTGCCGCTCCCTACCCACCTCATTTACACAAAACTCGAGTTTTTCAAGCACCTGTGATGTACACGAATGCCGCGCCGGATGACGAGTTTTTGCCGTTTCACGGTCCTGGTTTGAATTAACATTTAAATACTTGAAGAACCATTTGAGTAAACAATATAAAATCAAATAAAAGGCTTGCAGAAGTAGTTTATTAAAAATAATGTGGTCATTATACATAAGTAAGGTCCCTGTTTAAATAAACTTTAGTTCATACATAGCGCAACACGTTGGGCGCCAATTTATTACACACACTACGATCAAAAAAGTTTAGTTCTAAAATATACAAACTAAAAAACAGATTAATTTGTAAAGTAATTCTTCGACATTTTAAATAACGCGTTAGCTAAATGGTAACGACGGGCGAAGGTGCCAAAATTGGATCACGCTAAAAAGTCGGCAACGCGTCGGGCGAGTAACTTAGTTAATCTGACGCGCTTACGTTAATAAAATATTCGGAACGCGAAAGGTGCTGCCAAATGAAGGGTTAATTCGGCCCGATACCGACGGGTTTAGGATTTGGAAAATGTCCCGGGAAATTAGTTCTTCCTTGTATTTGTGTAAGTACATAAATGTGAATGATTATGATTAGGGTTTTATGTTTGAACTTATCTTAATCACCCATAAATTGACAGACTTCGATAAAGTAATAATATTGAAACTATTTATTCCTGTACGATGGTTCGTGAAAAACAAAAAGGATCTAAGTTAAGGAAATCCAGCTGATAAAACCGTGACCTCTAACTGAAGGTATGAACTTGCTCATACCTTCATTTTTCTATGAAAATCAAACAATTGAAAGATACGTTACGGTAATCCAATCTTTTGGGATTATACATAAAGCTCTCCCTTAGGACTCGTTTTCACGGATCACTACCAAAAGTACACCTGTATTAAGAGCATCTGCTATGAAATCCCTACGGAGTTTCTAATTCAAAGAGTATGTTCCTAAAATGTATACAAACTTTACGGTTTTTGCTCACGTTATATTTTGCCTGTAATTAATATTGAAAACACGTCAGCGATGCTATGAACAAAAAGGGAGACGAGCGGTTCGTACATAATGGAGCGTCGGCCGCGAGTGTTCGCGGCGTCTCGGAATATCTTAGCAGTTGTACCGCTATCACGTCACTTTTGTCGGGTGCGGCCTAGCTACGACGAACATGCCAAATGTTTTACTTGGCTTAAGACGCGAACATGGAACGCGAGCGTAAAGGTTACAATTGTTTTAAATATTTATATACTTATCTTAGTTAGGCAATCCTTACGTTTATGTTGAAGGGGTCTCTATGGATTCCACAAATTAGGAATTTCTGTCACAAAAGTATAATATTTCATTCAAAATTACCCAACAACTGTAGTTTATTATTCCACGCACTCTGCCTATAAGAACAATTGGTACTCACAATGTCGGGTCTAAATGTTCTAGAACTATATTACCTACAATATTTGAGCAAAGCTAGGAACATATCTCGTGTAAAAAATATTAACAACGGAATTTATCGCAAACAAATTTCGCCACACCAAACCCGCACTCAGCGCAATCCTGAAGCAAAGTTTCATATAAATTTTGTACTACAAACCTTAGCTGACGTTAACTTCGTATCTTTGTCTGATCCTCACGTGGGGGCTGCCTACCTTAGGGGGTGAATTCCAACTAGCTTTGTGAATCAATCAGGAATTAATTGTGGCCCCCGAGTCTAACCAAGTTGTAGGTACTTACCTATGATTTAGAAGCTGTTGAAGTTGTTTGGTTTGATGTTAAAGTAATATTAACTTTGAATAGTATAAGCAAAAATAATAACGTGACTAAATAAATTATTGCTGAGAACTATCACAACTTAGAGTAGTTTTTGTATGTATTACCAAACAGATAAAGGCCAATATTTTTGCATTAAAATACTGCCTTCAATACGAAACCATTCTAACAGAAAGCCAGTTTTTATGTGTTATGTATGTGTGCATATGTTTTACATAAAATCTAAAACATATAATACGTTTTAAGAATTTTTATATTAAAGACTAATCTTAAGTGAATGCTAAAATGAAAAGCCTTATATTTTAAGAGTGTCATTCAGTAAAAAGACTAATGATTTCATGATGGCATTAAATTCGTCACCTACTTATTATATTTAAGTACGATTCGTATCAGTCTATTAAAGAATCACCCCTTTTCACATTTGGGGAATAAAACACCAACTTTTTTTAAAACAGGAACGGACGTCTCGCAAGCGAGATTCATAGGCTGAAACTAGAGGCGGAAACCGATTTCCATGCGAGAATCCCGCAAACACGAGAAGGAACCAGTTGCAAATATTTTCCGCGCCACTCGCGACTGCGAGTTGGGCTGAAACTTTATAACGGTGCGATTGTTTGGCGCCGACTCAAAGGGAAACTTTCAAGTGCCCGCAATAGAAATGTTTACTGATGAATGCTTGCGGTAATTACTCATGCCGATTTTAAATAGCATTTATGTCTAGCTTCATAAAGTGAGAGTTATGAGGCTTTTGTACGCAAGTTTTGCGGCTATTTTCGATGTGGTGTCTGTTTGTAGTACTAGTTTTCACGGCAAATTCGTTGACTTCAGAATAAACCAAAAATAATATTATTTTATTTCTTTCATATCTCCAATATTATCCCGTACAATCATAAGAGCGGGATAAAATTGATGCTATAAGTTATATGAGTCACATATTATTTGACGAAAAATCGCCGTTCAAATCGCAGCACGTACAATATTTTGGATCATTCAATTAAGTCCATAACTGCATACAACGTATCTCGCTACTCTTGATAAATAATGTCAGAAAGCAATGTACGATACGAATATCTAACAAAGCATTTCCGTAGTGCGATATTTATTTTAGGTACGGCAATTACCGGAGTGGTCATACTAGCCACCAGTGAGTAATCCGTTTTCGTCGTTTAATCTGCTCACCACCCATCATCGGCCATCACGTTAGTTTGTCTGCACTTTCAAGCTTCCATAACATAACATCACGCCCGTAATACCTGAAGGGGTAGGCAGAGTCAAACGGACAGCAATCCCCTTTAACCACTTTCATCCAAAAATAAAACTGGGCTGGGTTAGATAAAAAATTGTGAAAAAGAAGTGACAAGTGGCTAGCTTGTCGCCTACATAATCACATACCCAAAACCCGATATACCATTAGTCGCCTTTTACGACATGCTAGGCAAGAAACACAGTTGGTACATTATTTTTTAGTCCCAGACCAACACGGGACAAGCTTCCATCATAACCCCTTTATACCTAGACGAGTACGATACAATTTTATTTCAGGCCTCTCTAGCCGTTAGAGACCCCAGCAACGAAACCAAAGCATGCAGGTTCTAATCTGTAAAACACAGTGATGAAATGGACACGTTGCTAAGTCCCGGTCGGCAGCATGTGCTATAGATGATATGATTATCATCTATAGCACATGCTGCCGACCGGGACTTAGCCGCAATTTCATTCATTTTCAAACCGCGAGTCGGCTATTGCTTATTTAATCTATATATAAACTACGGTATATCACAGTTTCTAATATTTAAATAATTAAAATTATGGAAAGATGCGTAATATGACACGGTTAGCTTAATGTATCGATGTAGCCCGGTATTGCAGTGATTACCGGCGGTCAGCGACAACGGCCGCATTTATCCACCGGTCAGTAATCCGGTTATGACCTTTAATCAACATCTTGTCCACTATTATCCATAATATTTTCTATCTATAATGCCCTTTAAATCACCACAAAATTAAATAGCAGTATGTATAATATAAAAATATAAATCCACAGTTAGAATTTCTAAAGACAAAATTAAACATAGCGAACAGGCGTTAATTATATACCCTACAATCAGATATGAAGTTACATACAACCCACTACTTGGTTATTGCTCATTAAATCTAAAATTGCAATTTATTGTTCCTAATAATATTTAAACAATGCAAGTCTCATAGGAGTATATGTAATACGACAAGTTTAGCTTATAATGTGTCTCTGCAGCACGGCATATTGCGGTGATTACCGGCGGTCAGCTGCCGGCCGGCACTTAGCCGCCGGTCAGTAATCCGGTTACGTCGTTTAATCAACTCGCCGCCGCCATCAAGTCGATACGTCTATTGCTTTTAGCTCTACCTGATGTATACATGTACATGAAATGGTTATTGATATGCATTTTTCTGGCTTTGCATACTTTCGAGTTTGTTTATTTGCTATGGTACAAAAAATCTACAAAATGTTCTGAAATTATACATGTATACGTCTGTAAAATTTTGTTTAATATCTACAAGATTAATAAACAATTTTCGGAGTAAACCTAAAGTTATAAATAAAATTTGTTAGCAATAAGTAAGTTTTAAAAATATAACCGTGATTATTAGTCCGATCTTGGTATGAAATTATAAACCCATATATGATCATGTAGCAATAAATCATACTAACATATCACCATTTTTTGTACATCTATATTATTATACATATCATGAGTATGAATACCTACTTATATCCACAGCACTAGTGATGTAATAAGATAAGGGCCAACACATCAAACACGATTTCCTTATTCTCCAAACGACCAGGCAAATGTAACTAAGGGTTTAATGACCTCCCTTTAATTGGAGCCTAAGATTTGGAAGCCATTGTCTTACATATTCATAGAGGCCTCAACCTTAGGGCAGGTAGGTCTAATTTATTCAAGAGGCGGACATGCAAATTGGTCGGAGAATATCGGTCATGTAAGCGTCAGATTTGAGTGAAAATTATTGCGGATTGGCTTTCGGGGCATTCCATTTGCGAGGCGTGCTTTGAATTGTATTAATGGACTGAGGAAGCGACTATGAATTTGAATAACACTCAATCTTAATCATCTTCGAGTAACACGTTTTGATAAGACCCCGTTGCGACATGTAGACTGCAAATGAGAAACCTATTTAGTGCAATTTATAAACGACTAGTGGCCCGCCCCGGCTTCGCACGGGTGGACATTTATTTTCTAACCTTACCTAACATTTCCAAAATATTCTATAACTTATGTTAATCAGGGATAAGGTAAATTCTAATGGTGAAAGAATTTTTGAAATCGCTGGGGACGATTTCCAAAATCCAGTTTTTGAGTTTATTCGGTAGGTACACACAAATATTTCCTCTTTATAATAATAGTGTAGAGAGATCGGTTGTAGCACTCACCAATCACAATATGCAGTAGGGAAACCTCAATATCTAGGCCTCTTTTCAATATTAACAACTATGTAGGTAACAACGGCCAGTCATATAGAAAATAAAGTGTTCCGTTTTCATTTAGATGATATAGCAATGTAACACCAATATTCTATTCTATATAATTTTTTTTTTCTTCTTTGACCGATAACTCCAGCTGTCTGAAAAAAATATCCTAACAAACTTCCCATTGCTTCCAATAATACGAGTACCTACCTCTTCCTTTCTTCGTCTCCAAAATTGTTCTCAAATAGACTTGCGTATACTTGTACTAAGATTGGTTTCTTAATTACGATACAACGGATCCTGTTTTCTCGCGTGTGAATTATTAAAGTGACGTGTACAGGCGTGCGAGACGTCAAGTCTTACCCTCTTTCGAGTTTCTTACGCGTCATCGTGTGTACACCTCGTTTGCGTAATTAGCACCTAATTAAATATTCACTAGCATGAACTTCTCGACTTACGATATAAAGCAACGTGTAATGGCGTCGACATTGCTTTTCTTTCAGCTGCATCCGACCATGTTTTAAACATACCTACCCAAAGTGTTGCTGACAGCTAAGATCTAGAATTAAGACTAGACTTTTACTACCATTGAGCTATTATTACTACGTATAGAGAAGCTATGTCAAACAAAAATATTATCACGAAGCATGGACTGAGCGTGTTTCAGCATTTGCAGCGCTAAAACTAACAATTGTCGTCAAATTAAGCTATTAAAACACGCAGCGCTAGATCGCTTATAGAGTACATTTTTCTCGCGACCAAAACGTAGTAAACGCTGTGAATTTCATGGCGCTTACGCGTGAACGTAGGCGAGTGTCTAAACGAGTTGTTGCCGATCGGCAACAACGCACGACGCAAAAAACTTGTTCGCTGCGTCTGTTCCATACGCTAGTAATAATAGTTCAATGTTTACTACCCTATATTTTTAAGCGTCATATATATTATTCGACCTACAAGACAAAAAATAGACATAATTTATTCATATTTTGTATGTTACTAATTTTATTTAATTCCATGCCATTGATAGGTCCAAGTTTATCCAGAAAATATTTATTGGTAATTCAATTGTGACACCGCAAACATTAATTTCAAGAACAGCCTAATTAAGTGAGTAATTAGTACGGAAGTAAACTCTGTGTGTATTTAACAACTAAAAAAAGGCTTGCATTATAATACAATGAATTGGATTTCATTCACCAAGGAGTTCAATAACAAATAAGTGAAGTTGCAAATGCGATTGTTTTCCAAATTGCTCGTTGTGTTGGCACAAAGCAAGCGGTTCAGCTTTAGACATCCGAAACCGAGTTTGGATAGTTAAAGATCGCCCGGAGGCCGTAAACACTACGCCCAACATGTTAATAGCAGACTGTTATCTTATGCTAAAGAAGATTTGCTCCAACAACAAACTGCGCTTATCTGCACGTAAGGAAAGGGCCGACGCACCCTTGGGACACAGTATAAAGATAAGCAGTAAAGTTATTTGTAAAAAACGACTGGCCCGTTGGTCGAGTGGTCATAGACCCTGGCCACGAAACCAAGGGTCGCGGGTTCGAATCCCGCTAGGAGCAAATATTTTGTGTGATGAACATGGATATTTGTACTCGAGTCATGGATGTTAATAGGCGTATTTAAGTATGTCTATCCGTTTGGTGTGCCAGTCTGAAGAATTTATTTATTTATTTAAGTAAAATGCACATAATACCAGAAACATGATACTCTCATTAAGTGTAAAAATAATTTCAATATTATGTATTCACCTTCATCTTCACCTAATATATTTATATTTTTACTTTATTTTATATTTATGTTTTATGCGATTAAAATAAGCTAGTCATATCTACACAGTAATAACTAGGTCAAGATGTTATTATCAAAGAGTTTTTTGAGATTTCATTAGGTCTCTTAATTTTTTGTATGTTTTTTACTACGAACCATAATTATAGTACCCTTATATAAAGTAGGTCCATATTTGAACAGGAACCTATGTGTGGCTATTTGTGCTACTTACCTTACTCTTGTTATCTTCACTGTGCCAGCTGGCCGAGGGCTAAATGAGACACCACTTAAGCAATTATCCAGTAGTCAAGGATCTGTGATATACCGCCGACCCATCTTGCCGGGGTGATATATGTATTTACCTGCACACCATCTATTATTATGGAGGTAGATAACTCAGGTCGTTTGCACCAAATGTGAACTGAAGCATGTGACTAAAGATCTGTCCGTTTAAGTGAGGTTACCTTATCTAAGATAGCGTATTAAAACACTTAACACACACGACTTCGGCTCACCAGTTGGTAGTATGGTTCAAACTCCTCATATTACGCTATATTCAATTAGATTTTTGAAACGTGATAATTATTTATGAAGAAACAAGTTTTTAATCTCTTTAGGTTCATTAATTTTCAAGTATTCAGAATAAATACTCAAGTCTTAACATGAAAGTCATCATGTTATTAAAGTATTTATTTGTCATATCGTGTCAGTCCCATGTTGGTCTGGGACTTAAAGAATGTGCCAATTGTGTTTCATGCCTAGCATGTCGTCGAAGGCGACTAATAGTATATGGGGTTTTAAGTATGTGATTGTCTAGGCGACGAGCTATGCACTCGTCACTACTTTTTCACAATTTTCCATCCAACCCAGTCCACTGTCCCATCTTGGTCTGGGACTTAAAAATAATGTACCAACTGTGGTTCTTGCCTAGCATGTCGCAAAGAGCCATTAATGGTATATCGGGTTTAGGTGTATGACTGTGCAGGCGACAAGCTAGCCACTTGTCACTGTTTTTTCACAATTTTCTATCTAACCTAGCCCGGTTTTGTTTTTGGCTCAATGTCGTTGAGGGGCCTGCTGCCCCTTTGACTCTGCCTGCGCCTTCGGGATTATGGGCGTTATATTATATTATATATATATCAATAATGATAACATAATGACACGCGTCTCAGATGCAAAGTACCTAGTAATTGACAGACTTTTAAATTATTTTTTTTATTTGTACTGAATAGTATCGTGGTTACAGCATATTCAACTCGGAAAAAACACAAAGATATTAGACACGAATAATAGTAATAGTAAAGCAAAAACACATAGCCACATAATATTGCAGTGATGTAAGAAAATGAGATAACCAAACTACGTACGTACGTACGTATCTATCAAAGTCTCATGTTGCTCTGGGACTCAAATGTGTATGGTGTGATGATATGTAGGTATGTATATAAGAAGAATAATAGTTAATGATAAAGCTTAATCGCATAGATACCTAATATCGCAATGATACGACAAAATGAATAGTAACTAATAACAAAGCCAAAACACATATCACATAGCAATGCTATTATGACAGTGGGGTCATGGGGGATGCGCAGTGTTGCAATGTCCGGTGTCGGCTGTAATGAGTGTTTGCTTAGGCCGTGCTCGCGCGCCGATCTGTTGACTCGTCGGCATTAGCTAAATCGACGTGCCCTTGCAATTTGATGATTTGCGTGTTCCGCTTTAGGAATTAACACAATGCACAAGGGTACTACGTAGGTAGATCGAGCGGCAGCGAGGGAATCATCGGAACATGTACCGTCGATGAAGAATTCCTTGTACAGTATAGACCTGACCTGTACAAGTCAAAAGTCGAAATACCTTTTATTTATATAGGTTTGAAACAAACACTTATAAATCAACAAGAAAATTAACTAATAGTAGTAAGTAGGAATTCTAAATTTGTCGATAAAAAATACTAGTACGGAATAGGATACACTTTTTGTGCTCATGTCAATGTAATGGTTGATAAAGCATTATTAGATAGATATTTGATTGCATTAAAACAGTACTATAGTAAAGTAGGTAAAGATAGAGCTGATCGGATCGTTAGTTAAAAAAGATAATCATATTTTAGCAAACTGACATGAAGATTTGGTCAGTTTTAGCCTTTCATATTTTTTTTTACAGTTAATACTTAATGTCTATTTACAGGAAAACTATGACAGATAATACGGGAAAACACTTCATATTATTAGGATAGGATATTAGGATTTCATAAAGTATCTTTATACTTTTATAGCCCGATGAATTTAAATTCAGTGCAATCATGTGTATTTTCTGATCATGAAATAAGTACAAAGATTAAACTATTAATTAATATAAAATATGTTTTAAAATTAATTCTCTAATTTCATCCGATTAATATACGCATACATACATAACGTCACGCCCATAATCCCCGAACGGGTAGGCAGAGTCAAAGGGGCAGCATGCCTCTTCAACCACATTCAGCCAAAAATAAAGCCGGGCTGGTTTAGATGGCAAATTTTGAAAAAGCAGTGACAAGCCTACACAGTCACACACCCAAAACCCGATATACCATTAGTCGCCTTTTACGACATGCTAAGCAAGAACCACAGTTGGCAGATTCTTTTTAAGTCCCAGAGCAACATGGGACAGTGGGCTGGGTTGGATGGCAAGCTGTGAAAAAGGAGTGAAAAGTGGCTCAGTGTCGCCTACTCAGTCACATACCCAAAACCCCGTAAACCATTAGTCGCGTCTTACGACATGCTAGGCAAGAACCACAGTTGGCACATTCTTTTTTTTTTATCCCAGATCAACATGGGCCAAGTCCCAGACCAACATGGGAGATAATATAATCCTATGCATGAGCTCCTATTAAATAAAAATCCCATATTCAATAAACCCGACATTGCGAGGTTACCTGTTAATAAAAATATTTAAAATCTTTATGCGAAAATATCACCCCTCCTATTACTAAGTATAAAATAAATATGAATAAATTAAAAACATAAAAACAATTTTACCTATCCGAACAGATTAACATCTCCTAAAACAATATCTTTATATGAATAAAATTAATTCGTAACATTTAATTGGCAAATAAAATATTATTTTAAATAAAAGTATTTCACCTTCCATTCTATTTAGGCGTAGTCACGTAGCAGTACAGTTACGAACAGAGTTCTAAACCTAGTTTATTTTATGTTTTATTGAGACTTATATTTCCAAAAACTTATGTAGAAAAATGTGTACGAGATGAGCTTGACGAAAATAATATTATTTTTATTCTAGGCAAACTGCAGTGCAGCTAACAGAATGATAGCTTTCTAATCGTAGCGACGCGTATCGTATATCAAAGTGTATCAGTGCCCGAATCTGTTTGGCTAATAAAAAAATAGCAGCTTATTTATCCTTTTTTTATAGCTAAAATTATTTGCGTATCATTACACCAAACATTTAATTAAATGGTTTAAGTGTAAAAACATACAGAGTTAATGGCAAAAATAAAAACGTAAAAATATTAAGCGTAAGGTCTAAATCAGCAAGTAAACGGAAGGTACTGATATTGGTCCCAACTCCTATGGGAACCCCCTGACGTTAATATAGTGTAGTAGTAAATAACTTAAAGTTTCAGGGCAACGGCATTAAGCTTTGTGTGCGCGATCACACGGCTGCACTGAGTCAGCGAGTGACCGCAGGCAACAAATTCAGCCGGCGGCCGCAAACGCGTGTTGTTTTAGGCCGTAGACAAACAAGGTGCAGCGTGACCGGTGCTAATACCGTGTTTGCTCTAGATATTTATGGTACGCCCGCCCACTTGTGCTCACACTCCCGAATAATTAGCTCGTTATAAAACGCGCGACGCTAACTAATCGTATTTGCTAAGCTATTTAGATTGCGACAGTACCGTACAATGCGCTCGGTATTTTTACTTGACGGTTTTAGCTTTTTTGTGTGCGATGTTTCTTTATTTTGTAATTGTGTTTAAATAGTACTGATGTTATTTGGTTGACTGTGAAGAAAACAAGAGTTGTGAGTTATTTATTCACAATGGTTGAGCTATAGACAAAACGGTGTAAGAGTGTGAAAATGCTTTTAGGAGTTTCTCATCTATGTATATTTTCCTCTAAAGAATATTTTTATTATCTCAGCAACATTTTGATAAACCTAAAGCGATAGACTAAATGCAGTTACTTCATTTGAATTGGATGGAAAATATATAAAATGTTCGTTAAAATCCTACCATAATATTTGCATATAATCAATTGTTTTTAATTCTTATAAGATCTATTTTCCTAAAAAATCTAACACAAGACACATCATAAACAATGTCTATCCAATTGCACGTTTGCGAATTGCGAAATGCACCTTCAAAATTCACCCAAACAACTTCGCAAACCGTATACATTGATACAAGCACCTCGCCAGTCCAATAAACTGCGTACCTCAGCTAACTTCCGAACTATCCCTATCCAAGTCCGATTAGAGTTCCCTCCAGGTGAACACGAGTGGCGGCATACCTCCGAAGTGGTTCCACAGTTAGGGTCTCGTTCAAAGCGCGCCATTCCGTCTGGTTACTCAGCTATGCGCGAGCTGCCCTCAATGTCATGTCTAAGCACATACTTAGTAGTGAGCATACGGTTTCAAATACTAGCTATAATGCAGTAGGAAATGAACATGAACTGAAATGACATCTAACAAAACCACTATTTTTAGATAAAGAAAACCGAATAGTTCAAATTATTTGGCAGTAGTAGTCTTGCAGTTTATCACTAATTCTCACCTACTATAATATCATTAATGCGCAATAATGCTCAATTTGAAACTCTGTCTGAACTTTCCAGACTTAAACCACTTGATACGTCTCAAAGGAAAGAATCAGAAAGTATTTGATATGCATTTATTATATTGACGTATTGCCTGTGGTCTCGCCGCTTCACCTACGAGGGAGTCAACAAATCGAACCATGGACACGGCCTAAGCAAACAGCCATTACGCCGGCACCACCATACTTTGCATTCATGGCCTGCCTTGTGTTGTCACCCTCTCTGTCACATATTACATTTCCACACATGTAACATACATACGTCAAACACGACCAAGTACTAAAAAACAAATTATATTAGAATATTAGCGAAAATCAATCAAAACTTCCGCAAAAATGAGAATCAAAGGAAGAAATCAAAAACCTTATTGTGTATCTTACCCCCAGTTAAGCAGCTAGGGAAATCTTTATAAAAAAACATACACATCTGACAACTATAAAAAAAAAATTTAACTATCTCTAAAAATAAAATTTTCAAATACAAGAATTCTAAGCTTTAATAAACCACATTTGACTTTCCACAAGGATCCATTCATCTGCAAAAGAAATACTATCTCGTTCATCCCGTAAGTTAACCGTTGCAACATGCGACATCAAAAGGCAATATCAGTGCATTTGCGATGCAGCATGCATTGGCGGGACGCTCGACAACGTGCGAGATGAATGATGGCCGGTGCGTGAGAGAGAAACGCAATTTGGAAACATTCTATGCAGTTTATGTTAACATCTTACAACAACGAGATGAAGTGAGCTGTAAGAGTAGCTCTTATAAATATATATGTAGTTTGGAATCTTTTGGAGACCTATCTTTAATATGATTAAATTTCGAATTCGAAGAGTTCCAAGATTAGGTATAGGAAAAATCTCCAGTATACAACATTAATATCTATCTATCTATCAGAAGATCTCATATTAGACCCTAATCTAAATGTAGCACTTACTGCATGTATTGATACTTGCAGTAAGTACATGTATATAACTTATTAATAATACGTATTACACAGAGGGGAATATTTTTTCTCTACTGAATTCTGCGCGGTCGTCGCATACGGAAGTCAGTAGTAGTTAGTATTAAATATATTAATCATGGGTAAGTAAGTGTAATGGGAGTACAAGAGAAGTCTACGTCTGGTCAGTAAGGGTGCTTACAGATGAGCGACACTATATTGCGACTACTATCCGAGTGTCGCTGATGGTCGTAATGCACTACCTATTGGAGAACATAGATATACCGATAATCTTTATGTCAATACTCAGCAGTTCAATACGCCAACTCTTGACTTCAAATTGCTCTAGAGCGCAGCAAAATGGAATACGCTGATTAAGAGGTGAGGTGGCACTCTCCCTGATCCAGGTCCTGCGCTGAGCGTAATGCGTCAAAATGTTACAGTAATTACTTGACACATTCGCCGCTGTCAACAGAGTTGAAGCAATTGGACTGCGCAGCTATACATGTAATATGACAGTACCGCGTTACATGGACGAAACTCGGTGACAGTCGTCAGACGCAACTGTGACTTGAGTTCACCGTTGTCGCATCTGGTACTGTCGCTCGTCTGTAAGCTCTCTAATGTCCCTTACAGCAGGGTCCGGCCACAAGTGGGACCAGTGCTTAAGTTTTTGATAGTTTGAGCGGCTCCGGTATTTACTGCTCAAGTTCGAGGGTCAGTTTGAGACAGTTTAGTCTTCGGGGAAAACAATGGGTTAGGAGGGTCAGAAACTGAATAACATTAGACGATAAATCTTCTTGTTTACAAAAATTGTTCTGTTCCCTTTTACGTTTGTGTAGCCAACTACAGCTATTATTACTTTGCCTAAGCCGTCTGTCTATCCTTAATTGATTTAAAATTGGTAACCCAGTATTATCCTGGCATAGATACGAGTTTTTGATTTTTTTACTATGCATTTATAGTATAACTGTAATAATTGACAAATGTGACGAAACTATTATAATCAAGTGGTATGCAAAAGTTGAAATAAATTTCAATTTGCCAGAACTTTTTTCTCACACTTTCTTAGGATGTCTTTAGGATTTTTTTATTTTAAAACCAATCACCATTTCTGATTGTTAATATTTGATTTTCTTTAAATAAAACGCATATGTAAGACACTTTCCGATGCAGCTAGAGACATTGAATACAGTTCTAAAACGAAATAGCTTCAACCAATTCCACTGCTAGTTGCAAGCACGTCTAAACACAATTTAAAACTGATCAGGCCCATTCCCAAGACGTGACGTCTGGCCGGGCTCGTCAAAGCGAACTAATCCGAACTATGATTAATTGAATTGGGGAGCTCCGCAATGCCAACAGCGAGGACCCTCGAATCGCCCGCTTGTTACTTCAGCCTGCAACTTAGTCTGCCCACCTGGCGCAAGAATCTGGAGCTCGCAGATACATAGGTAATAGTAAATGTTTGATGCAGCTATTAGTAGGAGTAAAGATTGTACTTTGTGGGATGGTGCAAGATTACAAGAACTGAACCAGCAAAAATACTAATTTGGTACATTTTTAATAAACTATATTATACATATACTTTATATTTTCCGGAACAAACATAACGCATTTGTTCCTTAATCCACTGTTCATAGAAAAGGAATGACTGATAGAGAGCCGTTTATCAGCGCGCCGTACGGAATGAGTCGTGTACTACATAACTCATAAGTCATTTAGTCATACAAACATAATATGTTACATACATACATATAATGTTTTCATCACGCCCGTAATCCCGACGGGGTAGACAGTATCAAAGGAGCAGCTAGACTCCCTGAACCACATTTAGCCAAAAATTAAAACTAGGTTAAACGGAAAACTATGAAAACGTAGTGGTTAAACCGTCGCCTACACAACTACACACCCAAAACCCGATAACGCATAACAAATTTAGTCCTTATTATATTTACCTTCAAAATAGTCCGAAAATGTCATGAATCCCAGTGCATTATTGGCTCCACGCTCAGCACAAAACCGGTTGCGCGCCGTTTATCAGCACATTCAGTCCTTTATCATTATTTACGATATATAAATCCATAGGGATTTACCTACGAATAGTCAGAAAACGCTATGAATTCAAGTGAAGGCGGCACAAAACCGGTTGCGAGCCGTTTGTCAGCGCGCAGTTAGACGGAACGGAAGTCGTCGACGGTTCCGCCCGCCCTCTTGTTTCGCAGGAAGCCCGGCTTCGGATCCGATGAAAGAAATACTTGGCAGACTTGTTCGAGGTTTCTTTGTTGCCGGCGCGTGTAACTTCGCTGTCGGCGAATTAAACGCTTCCGTGTTTTATTTGTTGTGTCAAATCAATTGTTAAACAACACAATACATCGAATTTGGCAATTTGACTTTCAATTGACTTCATAATTTTTTTTTAATTCACCATTAAAATGACATTTCTCCATAATGTTAAAGGTAAAAAGACTTTCTTAGTAAAATTCAATTAAAGTAACAGGTTTTTTTGCAAATAGGTAACCCAAAGAAATAAAAATTTACGAGGTTAATTTTACAACTGTTCGTATCCTTTATGAGGGATATATTAATGGTAGTCTATAACTTAACCTATTTAACAATAATAATGTTTATGAAAAGCAAACATTCCTGCGATTCAGTCTTGCAAAACTTGCAAAAACATTATCTTATAATTAGAATTTGTACACAAATGAAAACGCGAAGAGAATCTAGTGCTTTAAACTCATAATTAATATAACTATTTCTCAAACTTCAACAGTTCGATACTGACTAGAAATTCTCAAACATTTACCAGTTAAACAGACCCCTTATCTCCAGACGAGGGCCCAATAGAAGGCTTAGTTGCAAACTAAAGCTTGATTTAATTTTAAAGGCTGGCCCGCCGGCGCTCACGGATAGCCCCAATAAATCTGCTACTTACTCCACGTCCGGGGTTCGATTCCCGGGGGCGGCCGCGAATTAACTTGTTAGCCTGCACTGACCACCGGAAGTTTACTTTGTGTTGCTAAGAGTAGGTTGCTAATATCTCGAGACTAGTTTAATATTCATGGCGCTTTGAGGAGTTCAATCTTAATACGATATATAATAAGTATATAATAGTGTATAACTGTTACGTATGAACAAGTAATTAGTAATTACTGGCACACCGTGTGGGCTTAAATCGTGCTATTTGGTATATGAACTCACGACATTATCTTTATCGTAAGAAAAGTTTTTTTTCGAGATATCTAAATTATTAAAGTATCTTTGACTTTGTCTTTCATCTTTTTTAAACAGCAATGAACTAAGCCATCTGTAGTGGATCTGTAGCTCTGTTTACTTTATAAATAACAAAAGGAATAAAAATTAAAATAATCGCCCAAAAAAGTACCATATTTTGTGGAACCAACATAAAATAATAAAAAAATCCAGTAAATTACCGTTTCAAGACAAATTCACCTATATATGTATAGTGAAAAATATCATACACAGTTAACAGAACTATATTTAATTTGGCAATGCCAAAATCGATCCAAATAACTAAGAATAAATGAAAGTCATGAATTATGGATGGTGCAAAGAATAAAAATACTTTTCTTGTAATTGATGAAGTACTGGTATTGCTCCAGATTCGATCATAAAGAATCTTTGCTGCCTCGCATCCGACGCGATGTCTGAACCGTTGCAACAACGGGTCTGGGCGCGGGTTGGATCCCTACACTAGAAAAGGTAATATTTATTTATTAGGTGCTTGTGGCACCTTCACTAAGTACTATATATCATAAAAGATGTATGCATACTTCCATTTATATCTATTATATTATAAGGATAGGTATTTGAATTTTAATGAATAAATATTAGTTGACCAGGTTGTAGGTAACAACATTAAAAGTACATCATGTACCCCCCTAAAGAAGAGCTTATTAAAGTTAGACAGTATTTACGTAGTAGGTAAGCGTTTACCGAGTAACAGTTTATCTATGGAAACTAAAACCGAACAAGTCGGAGCAAGCTGACGTTAGATAAACACCGATACAATATCAGTATCGGTTTGCTGAGCTTCGTAATCAACCCTAATTTGTCTAAAGTTTCGACAAGAGAGCAAAATGTATTACGAAACAGGTAAGTTTGGGATCAAATCTATATTAATATTACACAGGGAAAGCTGATTAACTAACTTTATTTATTCGTGTAGGGTAAACTGCAGACCCATTGAATATAATGATTAAAAAATATTTTACCATTTGAAACGCACGTAATTACAAATAGATATGTGCTATTTGATTCCCGTTACAATAAATTATAGAATCTTATAACAATAATAAGACGATTATAGTAAATCCAACTTTAAGAAATGTAAACACAGACATTATAAATCACTTACCTATATGTATGAACAAAAACCATCTTGTACAACGTAAACATAATGTGTATAGAAACACAAACGAATCTAAGATCCATTTGTGCTCGTACAAATCAATTACACAATAATTGTCATGTCTTCCAAATACCGAAGATCTGTTTTCTGGTCCGCACATCCGTTCCGTCAAGAACTAGTGACGCGAGTCGTTCCCTCAGGAAATTACGTCCCGATAACACCTACACTCGCCATTGTCTTACCGAGGCGACACTTCGCAGTGGAGCCGTCAAGACAATGCTATTGGGTGACGTACTGACTTAGCTTTTAGACAACTATTGTAGCCAAATAATAGTCTGTTAAGCCCTATTTTCGCTGGGGTGATACGATGTAGGACACGAATTGTCCGCTAGACACGTGAAGATACTTGGGCGAAAGGGTTCAGAAACGCAGTTTTATATTTGGGTAAATTATGCTCAACTCATCAATAATCCCGACGTACCCGTGATAGGCACCATGATTTTTTTCTTTGTGAATATGGTAAGAGTAGAAATATCACTATTTTCTAACAAAAAAAAAAATTACAGTCTCTTCTAAACGCATTAATCACAATAATATTTAAAATCCGTTCAAAAGTTTTTACACTAAACTTCATAAATATTTGATCACACTATTGTTAACAGTAAACTATTACTTGAGTACCAATTATTCAAAACTTAATAATTTATTAGACATAGATTACCATACCTTTCCGTCCTTTCATAATAAAGTAGCGGTTAAACTTTTCAAAATCAAATACATGTTGGCTCGATTGAATAAACCAATAAGGACGTCTGGCCACACGGCGGCTGTCAACAGCACATAGTCAGTTGCGAACTTGATCCAACTGACATACCCAGATATATCCCGTATTTAGTAATAAACCCCAGCCTTAATTGAAACTAAGGAAACAGTAGAACTGCTGGGTGAGCCCTCTTGTGGAAACATGATGCGATAAACTGTCTTGGGTGCAAGGGCTTATCGATCCGAAGACCTGAATGACGCAGTGGTTAAGATGTTGGTTTAAGTGAAAGTCTAGCATTCGATACTTGTTATTACCAAGGATGATGACCAAACGAACTTTTCTTGCTTTGAGCTCAATGTTGCGAAGACGTCCCTAATAATCTTACTTACTACACAGAATTGGGTTAAATAGCTAAAGACCTTATTATTTGACCTAAAATGTAAGAGGTTTTTATTCGATTATAGCTAGAGGAAGACTCTGCCGTATAAGATTTTAAAATCGCATGTTTAGTTTTACTAGGAAAAAAAAATTACTGAGATCATTGTTATAGAAACTAACCTGTAATACATAATACTTATGTATATATCGCATTAAGTCATTAGTATTAGTAATTTATAGTTATATCAAAATAAATAAAAAATATATATAACAATAATTGTAAATTCATACTGAATTTTACTCATACAATTAAGCGAGCATATTACAACCAAGTCCTTCACGTTTATGCGCGACAGAACTCATTTCATTGGAGACCACTAAAATTTTAATTCGCCAGTGAATATTTCAATATAGCATGTAAATCGAATCGTAAAACCCTCCAATATCGTCCGCTTTATAACACTGTAAAACGGAATACACACTCGACGTATAATCAAATACGCCGAACGTCAGACACTCCACTTGAAATAGAATTTTTTCGCTCTTAAAAATTGCGATCACGTTTCTAATATAGTGAAAACAATATTCTAGTGACCGGGTGATTTCTGCACAGATGCCTCTTGCCCTTCCAATATTATTTACGTAGGTGGGGCAAACTTTTTCATACATCTGAAATATGAGTGTCCCATAAAATATCTGAGGATTGTGTAATGAAATAGAGCGAAGTTATGGAAGTTTCCAAAAAAATGTAACATTACAAAGCGTGTATCTGAAGTATTACAATGACTGATATGACTTCATAATAGATATTGTTTGGTTCATAAATATTTTTACTAAGCAATCTTTTATTAAATTTAAACAAAATTCAGAACAATTGTGATTTTGATCTTTAAAAAAAAGTGCCAGTTCTAAAACATTGTGACGTTGTTTAGCTAATACCCTTGTGATATCGTTTCAAAAACACCACCCCTTCCAATTTCCATTCGTGTCTCATCCAAAAGTTATCAAAAACTCATAATTGCCCCCACGAAATTTGCAAACGTCACATTCCGCGCGACATAAATTCGATTTTCGATTTCTTTCGCACCGATATCGCGTCGGTATCGCGTTCGAGATCACGTGTGTCGTCGGCGCGGGGGGTTATAACTCGTATCTATATAAAAACCGCATTAATCTGTACTTATCTCGGCGATATTATTTAATGACGCGGCGTTTCGCGGTTATTTGTAACGTTTATGGGCACGGGCGGCTCGATGATGCGTCCCCGATAAGGGTTATGCGGACGACGTCGTTGTAAGTGAAACATTTTGTGGTCCATTTTTAAACTCACATTTATCTAAATTGCTTTTAATGGAGCATACATTTGAACGATACATTGGATATGAGGTTAATCTAGCGCTACGTTTTTATATACTTTTCAGTGTTAGGTAAATATTAGATACAAAATAATAAATTGTTGCCCTATTTTATATATGGTGGGTTATTTATATCGGGGTCATGAGTTAATATTTCATTAATAATGTTAGCTGTTAGCAAAATTTTTAAAGCCCTATGAAATAAAATGGCGCCGGCAGTTTTATTCCTCACTAATGAAAAATGAGGATCGGAAGCAAGTTGATAGAAAATTAAAAACTATACCACCTATATAGATGACTATTATTATTTATTTATTTGTCTATTTCCGACTAACTAGCATCATTATAATAAAAATAATAATGTCCTCCTAACCGATATCGGTTACGGCGGCCAATCTCAACGAGGATTAGCCAACTGCGCAGGAGATATTATAGTGCACAAGTGTGTGCGCTAACACAGGTGCACTCTCTATTCCTTCACTCTCATAGTCCGGTGAGACGGCAATCCGACATGACCGGAGAGAGGTTAGGCGCAGGACCAACGGCTTAACGTGCTTTCCGAGGCACGGGGGTGATTAAACCGCCATCTTCCTGACTCCGGGCTGTTACTGAGTAATTTGGATATTGAAATACCCAGCCACAAATTTTTGGCCCGACCCGGGATTTGAACCCGGGACCTCTTGGTCCTTAGGCGCCGCATGCTACCACTAGACCAACGAGGCAGTCAAGCATCATTATAATCTTTAAGCCGACTAGGCAAACCTATTCGACTATTCATTCCGCCTTAAAAACAACTAAAGTAGCCAATTGAAATAATTGACCATTTCCATTCAAAGGCAAATTGAGTAAACACAAAAGTAAGCAAGAAACCGCAATAAAAATGCAAGTAACAAGCCGATGAGCCTCCGCAGGACAACAAACAGAGGCCGTTTATCACGCAATAGGGTTATACCACAACCGCTTTCTAGAGGTCGATTTGCATGAAATATAAAGGTGACCGCGAATAGCTGCGTTGTTTATAGCGGTCAGCGGTCCCCTCGCATTCCTGTCTTCGTTCCTTTATTGTCTTACTTTCCGCTTATGACATCCCCATGATATATTTTAAATGTTGCACAAAGCGGAGCTATGCGAATAGTTGGAACAGTTTCCAGTCTGGATTATATTTTTAGATGGCCCGCTACGAGCGCTTTGAACATTCGTTTGTGTTGTTGCCGGTTTGTTTTGTAATGGCTCTTTGTTTCGTACCTGGAAGTGTATTATTTGCTTGACATCGGCTGAACATTTCGCAATATTTTTTATAGTAACAAGAAACAACTTTTTTAAACTTTTCTATAAAACTTACTTGATCATCGTCATTTAATAAAATAGACAGTATGCAATTAGTGGTGGTTGTGTTAGTAAAAGTTGACATTGAGGAAATTTCATAGTTTGTGTTTTAAAAAAATATACTTACAATTTTTTATGTTGTTTGTTTTACTAATTAGGTTTGAGCTAAGTATCAAATTTAACTTTTTTACTTTAAGTTTACCATTACAATGCAAGTACAAGATGCATGCATCAAAAATACATGTATTACGATTAAAGAGACAATGTACATATAACATGCCTTTTTTAATGTTACTATAACACATTTTAAATTTAACTTTACCCTAACCTTACCAAACTTTAACCCTAAATCCCAGCAGTCTACTACAAAGCAAGCATAAACGCCCGAACACATAAAATCACTTAAACAATTAAAAAAGCCATAAAAAATGTAATATTCGATGCGTTCTCAACAAGTGGCGTCGCATTTTTCGCTCGTCTCGACTTCTTTATTCGATTATCGCCATCGAGCGCCGTCAATCGGCTGTCATATTGGGTACAATCGACACTCGATCACACTCTTTCTAATGAGGGCCGCACTCGTCCGAAACGGAATTATTAAAAAACCATTAGACCCCAGGCCAAGATCATGATCGATGGACTCTTGAATGCGATCCATTTCAATTTGAGCCGCGATGCCACCCCGCAAAGGGTGTCCCTAGCGTATGGTAATGTTTTAAGTCACCGCCGTATATGGTATTTTGTTCCGCGCCGTAATTAGGTCACAAATATATTATTTTTTCGAAAATCGAAATAACGATTTAGATATAGAAGTGGATATTTCCACGCAACTCCGATGTAATAATTCAAAGAGGCGATAAATTTGGTTTTAGATAAAAAAAATGTTTTATTTATGATGGTAGTTAATCACTATAGTTTTTTTTTATAATGTTAATAATAGGCAGTAGTAATAAATCATTTACTACGACTTTCATTGATAATACAAATTGACCTGTTTTTTTTTTATAAAACTACTTTCCGTACTACGTTCAAACTTCTCCTCGTTTAAATATTTCCAAGTCAGTAGAAGTATGAAGTGTGAAATTTAAAACAACAACAGAAAAATATAGACCAATGATGTGCCACACTTAACAACCAATAGGATATATCTTTTTAAATGTGGCAATAAATAATGATATTTTTATTTGATTCCTCTTTTAGTTTTCCTCAGTCGAACATCCACACTGATGAATGGGACCGTTCATTTTTGTGGTTTATGTGAGACAACAAACGTTTATAAGACGGCAATAACTGGCGGAACATTACTCTCGGCTAACCAGGAGTGATGCTCTGATAAATCACATCTAGTCACCGATTTATATCGCAATAAACGAGGAGGAATTGCCCCGGTAAATAAACTGTGTTATCAACTTTTTATGGTGTTTTACTTTATATCCGATAAATTCGGCGATGTGAGACATCAATCATTTTCGCAATTTTTTTATTATAAAATGTTGGCTTGTGTTGTCGCTGAAACGCAGAAGATATTTTTCTAGATAGTCCACATACTGACAGTTATGTATGAGGTTGTTATAAAATTCCAATAAATATTTTTTGATTTATCACATAATGCAATGCATTGAAGTTATGCATTTATAGGTATTTAAATTTATAACCGATAAATAAAAATAAAAATAAAGACACCAATGATATATCTGAAAACTTTAAATTCAAAATTCAAATTCAAAATTTCTTTATTCATGTAGGCCTCAAAAAAAAAAGCACTTATAAATCGTCAATTTTACAAAATTTTTAGAGCAATGTGAATCTACCACCGGTTCGGAATGCTGATTCTACCGAGAAGAAACCGGCAAGAAACTCGGTAGTTACTCTTTTCAGCGTCAAAATATACATGAGTAATATACACGTTTTTTTTTAAATGTTCTAAACCAAATCATACAATCAATGACTGCGGGAGATGACATAATATGATGACTTACAATAAAAGTGTAAGATTAACCAGAGCAGAAAACAATATGTTTGCAAGTTTAAACTTTAAACCTAATGTTAATGTTTTAATAGAGGATTATACCTAATACAAATTATTATAATGTATAATAATTTGTATTAGGTATATTTAGTTCGTGGTGATGCTTTTTTAAACAATTAGATTAATATTAAAGTTCCGGTAACTTTAATATTAAGTACTGAGAATAAAGATAACTACACAAAAACTTTTGCGAAATATAGTAAGAGATGACTATCATCATCCCATTTTAAATTATGAAGGGCAACCTCTCAGATTACATTTGTTCTCTAATCTGACTATCAAAATTTACTCAAAGTTCAATAACCATGCGCAGGCCACCTAAGTGTTACTTGTTCAACGTAAAAACTCTATGCGGGCCCGACCCATATGTGCAAGCCTTCCCACCTTCTGACAGCAAAAAGTCTACGAACGTAAACATAAAGTTAAACAAACGGCAAAAGTCCACACATTACCCAAACATTTAGCCCGGCCGCGTACGCGCGCTCGTAGCAACCTCGTAGCGTCTACGGCTAAAGCTACGCTGAAAATCCGGCACGTTAACTTCGCTCACTGTATAAAATAACCATCTGTGGAACCGGCGCTTATCCCTCCAAAACTCTCTTTGTGAAGATAGCTCCCCTTATGATATGTTTATGTACTTTGAGATTTTATGTGGACGTTCTGACGCGGAGCACGAATTTTATTGAGTTTATAGAATTTTATGACGCTATATCGCATGCAGTGGCCGCTGTTTTTCATTGTTTATTGATTTCGATGCTGAGCCCGTTTAAGCCCGAGGACAGTTTTTCTTTACCGTCGTTGTTTTACGGCGGGAATTGAGGAATAGAGGTCGTGAGTGCCTTTGTAAATATCTGATGGTGTCTATAAAAGAACCTAAGAGGTGATTACGTCTTTGGGAAAAGAGGATATATTTGAAAGATAGTCCATTGAATTATACTACCACCTAAGGTCTATTCTATTGTATTGAGTATGAATCTTTTTTTTTTTTTTTTTTTTTTTTTTTTTTGTTTGTAACTGCCATCAGTCGATGACGACTATTATCAGTTTAGTTGTATTTCTTGTTTGGCATTTGTGGTCTGGAGGCCATTGCCTCAACTAGCCACTTAGTTTTATCTATATTATAGCTTTTCGTTTAAGCCGTTGTTGCACTCCAGACTTGCTTAACAATTTCTTGACCAGTGGGTTTGGGTGGGCCGCTAGTCGTTCGATGTAGCGTTTGGTGCAATTTTTTATTTCCTCCTTTACGGTGGGTATGTTGAGGTATTCATGTATTTCGTCGTTACGAGCAAACCAGGGCGCATTGACGATTGTGCGTAGGATGGCATTTTGAGCCCTTTGTAGGCACATAATGTTGCTATCACTGGCGACCCCCCCTAACTGGATGCCATAGATCCATATAGGTTTGATAATAGCGTTATATAGCAGTAATTTATTCTCCAATAAGAGAACAGAATTTCGTCCCATGAGCCAGTACAGATTCTTGAATTTGAGATTTATTTCATTTCGTTTTTGCTTTATGTGAGTCTTCCAAGTCAAGCGTCTGTCCATATGAAAACCGAGGTACTTGATACATTCGCAGTGTGGTAGTGTGTCGTCGCCTAGATGAACCGGGGGACAATCGCCTCTTCTTAAACTAAAGGTAATGTGATTTGACTTTTGCGCGCTGACTTTAATCCGCCATTTTGTCAGCCAATGGTAGGTTCTGTCCAACACTTGCTGTAATTGTTGACTGGCAATTGCTTGTGAGTCATGACAAGAGAGATAGGCGATGTCGTCTGCATAAGTAGCAATGGTCACATTATCTGAGGTAGGCAAGTCATAAGTGAATATGTTATAGAGAATAGGGCCAAGCACTGAACCCTGCGGTACGCCGGCATCGATGGTATAGAAGTCTGATCTGGCTTCTCCTTGTTTAACCTGGAAAATTCTTTCTGACAGGTATGAGGTCAGGATATTAAAGAGTGAGTGTGGTAGCTTTTCTTTTATCTTGCAGAGTAAGCCCTTATGCCAAACACGGTCAAATGCTTGTTGCACGTCCAGAAATGCTGCTGAGCAGTATTGTTTGCGTTCAAAACACTGACGAATTACATCATTTAGCCGATGAACTTGTTCAATTGTCGAATGTGATTTTCTAAATCCGAATTGGTGAGACGGTATAATACAACATTCATCTAAGCAAGACTTTAGACGGACCAGGAATATTCTCTCCCAGAGCTTTGACAAAACGGGGGTGAGGCTAATAGGACGGTATGACGTGGTCTCATGAGCAGGTTTTCCAGGCTTATGGATCATTATGATCTGAGAAACCTTCCATATTCTGGGGAAATAGTTTATCCTGAAGATAGCATTGAATAGACTGGCCAGAAAAGTGACAGCTTTCCTCGGCAGTTCCTTGAGTATCTTTGGTGTAATAAGATCAAATCCCGGCGCCTTTTTAGGATCTAAGGAACGAATCACACGCGTGACTTCTCTAGGGGACGTCGGTCTTATGGGCAAACACAGCTGTAGATCCCGGGTTAGAATTTCGTCTAGCTCGCTCTCATCAGCCGGGCTATCATTATTTGGCTTAAATACACGGGACAAGTGAGAAGCAAAGGCTTCCGATTTTTCACGATCCGTTCTTGCCCAGGTAGAATCAGATTTTATGGGAGGACAGTGAGCCTGTGACTTGTCTATATTTCTGGAGGCTTTTCAGAGGGAATGTTCATTGCGCCCAGTAGGTGATAGTAGTTCTAGGGTAGTTTTTAGTTTTCTATTAGAGGTTTCTCTGAGTAGTATTTTAAGTTCTCTCGTTGCTCGGTTGTACTTTGTTTTATCGCCTGGATGATGTGACTGATGCCACTGTCTTCTAAGGCGACGCTTCTCCTCTATTTTAAGTCTGATTTCCAGTGGAGTAGGAATATTTTTGTGAGATTGGGTCAGACAAGGCGTATTAATCCATGCGCACGTTTGCATTAGGTTAGTGATATATATACAAGCCTCTTCAACTTCATTACTGTTTTTCAATGAGACTTGTAAGTTAATCGTATTGTCCAAATAATTTCGAAAGCCATTCCAGTCAGTTTTATGATTGCTTAGCGTCTCCGGTATTTCTCGTTCCGCAATACTGGCACACAGGTTGAGGATTACTGGAGTGTGGTCAGATGATCCATCGAGACAGGACTCAATACTTGAATAAAGGTGACTAACACCCTTGACAATGTAGAAATCGAGGAGATCTGGCAACCTGTTGGGGTCAGAAGGCCAGTAGGTGGGATGCCCTGATGACCACGTATCTAATTTTATTTGGTCCATGGCGTTTTTAAGGGTTCGACCCCTAGTAACTGTGCAGCGTGAACCCCAATATACGTGTTTGGCGTTCCAGTCTCCACCTGCGATGAAGCGTGACCCAAGTGTCCTGAAATAGTTAAGGTACATTTCTTCGGAAATCCGATGTTTTGGTGGACAATATATAGCCGAGAGGACAATGGGTCCAGCTCTATCCTCTAGCCTTATCGAGGTAGCTTGAAGAAAGGGAGTAGAGTAAGCTTCCAAAAGTGTGTGCTTCATGTTAGATTTTATGACAAGAGCTGACCCCGCGTGAGCAGTACCGTCAGGATGGGGAGTACTATACACATGGTATCCTCTGATGAGGAATGAATTGCGCGTAGTGGTGTGAGATTCTGATATGAGGACCGCGTATGAATCTTATCTTTCTATTTTTATAATATTATAAGTTATAATGGTTCATATTATAACTCATAATATGTAATGCATGTACGTACAATGTATATATGAGTCTATTTTTCTACCAGTATCTCAAAAGTCACTCCTAAGATTTTTTCTTTCCCTGCTAGAAAAAATAGAGATATGATATTAATACTTTTATATAAATAGTTCCTGAAGATTGGCGTTACATTTCTAATGCTGCTTATCAAGGCAAAAATTGTCCATTTGAGTAGAGCAAAGCGCTTATTCAACGCCAAATATATTGTGTTTAATATATTTGGTGTTATCAGATATTAAATAAGTATAACTAAATATCTGTAAATGCGGCTGAATGCATGGGAGGATTTTTAATTGTGTTATTTTACTATTCTTCAAGAACACATTTAGATAATAAGATATAAAAATAAAATATGGAACTAGTAATAATCAGATTGAACGAATCCAGAAATAGTGATCCCAAATGATCATATTCGAATATCAGTTCTACCGGAAAATCTGTGTTCAAAACTACGAAGCGGCTTTACAGTTTGACGGCGCACTTAATGTATTTATACTAGGCAGCGGGCAGCGGCATCTGTGGCTAATGATACCGCTGGACCGCCCGACCCCCCGCCTCGGGGTAGTTTAGGGTTGAACGGCTAAAATCAGTTGGTATGGACGCGGGAGTATACTTTCCATCACGTGACAAAGAGCGTACCTGATACTAATTGAGACTGCGATATGTCCAAAAATGATTTTAACCTGTAATATTTATTAGCTTTTGGATGTATTGACGTGCAGATAGTTAATTACTTATTTTTATACGAAAATCGTATGTTTTTACTCTAAGTGTTATTGATGAGTAATACGTACTGCTAATTGCATGCGAAATTGTTAAAGTGTATTTTTATATACTTACTACTATTATTAATGTGAAAGTCATTTGCCTATTAAGTTTTCACGTAAAAATTATAATCGATTATGCGACGAGGTCCACTGAAAATTTGGGTCTTAAAAAACCTTAACAAGCCTTTCATTCCAGAAAAAAATAATAGATCCTGTAAGCCGCACGGCACAGTCCTTCATTAACAGATCGGATTCCAATGGACGGAACCCCGGACAAATGCTTAGTGTTTGTGAACCATTGCTTAGCTTTTGTAGCAGCAACCCTGATTGGGGGGTCTGATAGGCCCCCATGAGTCGGTCATTAGTTAAACACGCACAGGCGCCCGCATGTCGCAAGTTTATCTTTGGCTAAACTGTAGGTATGTGGACTCGATTAGCCCTTTGATCAAATAATCCCGCGATAAAATAGGGTTAGGAAATTAAATTACATTAAATGCCATTGTCGGCGGTAGCGAGCCAGACGTCAGATAAGTGTGTGGCTGAGCAAACAGTTTGAATGGGACTGTTTCATTACGGATGTCGTTAGCCGACCGTGCCTTTGTCGATATACTGTTCTATGTTTTTTTTAATAACTAGGATCTTTCTATTTCTCTGTGATATCTAAAAAATATTAAGAGCACGAAATTACAAGAATATTTTTTTCGGGGAAAATCTCTTATAGGTATAGGGTAAACCACAAAAACATTTAATATTAAATGTTTTTGTGGTTTAACCTATACCTATAAGGGATACAGGTCAACAGTATTTTTGCGGCACAAACAATTCACTGCATTTTTGATAAAGTAGTAACAGTTAATGCAGACCCGGTTATCAAAATTGTTCAATCAGCTTTCATTTTTGTTATATTTGGGGCGAATGTGACTAAAATTGGCTATAAGACCTGGCTTTAGTATTGATAAATCAATTCATAAATATTAAATATTAAAAATTCATCATCTATTCTGGAAAGGAATAATCCCAAATTATTGATTACCAGTATAAATTATATTGCTTAATTGATGACTCACAAAATATTCGCAATAGAAAAGTATGAAAATTTCGTTCGTACAAAAGGCACAGCTTGCAATATATGAAAAAAATATGAAAAAACTTAACTAGACATATCTTCGCATAGAAGGTTATTAGAATTCGATTCGATCCATCATTTTTAAACAGTTAAATAAATCGTAAAAAATCGTTTAAATAGCTAATTTTTTTAATGTTTGTAGTCAAATAACTAAAAAATGTGAGCTGATTGGACAATCTTAATAACAAAATTGTATTGTGCTGGTACTGATCAGTAAAAAAAGAAATGAATTGTTTCCGCAACAAAAAGAAAGTGAAATTTTGTATACCTAATAGTAGAATTATTATTTTTTACTCTATGGATATATTCACTACATCTTATATCATCTCGACAAAAAACGCATCGCGATTAAAAACCCTGCTAGCTTTTGTTTGAATAGCCCTCTGTAATGTCTCTATCACTTAAATTACGATTAATTAGGCTAAAGTTAAATAAATAAATATCAGACTACATAACCCACATTGATCTGACTCCGAGGTAAGTAGCTTAAGCAGTTGTGTTACGGATATCAGAATCAACAGTGGTATTACAAATATATACTTAAATATTCAATATATATACTATATACACCCGGACACAGAACAAACACAAGTATTCATCATACGAATGTTTGTCCTGGGTGGGGATCGAACCCACAACTCTTGGCGCATGGGGCAGTGTCACTACCGAATGAGCCATCGAGCCAGTCAAAATAAATAATAGATAATGGATTAAATATGCTATAAATCAGTGGTATTAAATCTAAATATCTTCATAATTAACTTCAAAAAGTATGTGAATTAGACTTGAAAAAACATTACTTGGCAATGGAATTTACAGTACAGAGTAAAGTAAAAGAAATGCATTAAATTAACTTTCAGTTAATTTCTCGAATGAACTAAACATAAAGCTAAATATTTTATTACTTTGCGTCGATTATACATATTACCTGACGTACTGAAGCACTAAAGTAACAAGCTATGATAGCTAGTAACTAGTTACAATAATTTAATTTAATTTTATCTGATTGTAAAACTAGTGCAAGTCGAGCAGTGGCGGGAAGACGCGCTCGTTGCGCGCAGGTGGCGCGCGAGATAACCGCACTAGTTTAATTGGCGGTCACCTAGCCGCCCTGCCGTTAAGGTCGCTGCAATCACACCCTCGTGGATATCGTCTACGAGACGTATTATATCATGAAAGTATAAATCAATAATAAATAAACTTTTCAGATTTCGAAACCAATTACCTAGCACGAAACATAGCATTAATACTTGTCAATAAAACCATGAGGTAAGCAGATAGATAAACCTTCTTACATCTCTTTAAAATTATCTATGACTCAAGTACAACTATAATAATCACAAGAACATTTGCTCTTAATAGAATTCGAATGTGCGACACTTGTTTTCGTGGCCAGGGTCTTTATAGAGTCGGAAAACCAAGCGGCATATCTGGGTTTCAACGTTATATTTTATATAATTAAGACATTATTAGCCGTATCACAAAAAGTTACTTCAAGTTTTAAACCAGCGTAAAGAATAGCCGAATGATTTGAAAGGTTGTCACTGTAAACCGGTTAATGTTAATGTTGTTCTGGCGATTAATAAGTGCTTTTTGAAGCTTATGTGAATATGACTATGTTATTTCATTTTATAAATCCTAATAAAATAATAGTAAATAATAGTTCGGTGTCTAATTATTTTTAATGAAATCTTATTTTACAACAAATTTTGATATGATCTGTTCATAAAATTTAAACCGTTTTTCTATTTCATTTATGCACAAGTTAAGCAAAAATACCGTTTCATTATTCAATGTCATTTTAGTTACGGGCTGATCACTGCAACTGAACAGTAAATCTGAGCGTGTAATTAACTATTCCAAGCAACGGGCTATTTCTAATTAAAATCTGCTATAGGGGTGAAACAAGTGTCGATAACCGGAACAGACTGGTCTGTGGCGGTCACTCGATTAATACTAACATTAATCTCGGACGGCTCGGGGGGTTTAATTTATGCTGTCGTTTTGACAATTGATGGCTAAGAACACCGTGAAGATATTTTGTTTGGACTGCCCGTATAAATTGGAGCGGGCACGGAAATGGTCAAGGCCTGCAGCGGTGGAGGGTTACATTCGAGGTAAATTAAAGGGGACTTGATAACGTTTAAAAAATTGCCGCAGTTTATTTGGGTATCATTTTAGCTAGGTATTTTTATGCAGGGAATTGTAAAAAAAAATATTTACGCTTCTGTTAAAAATATTTTAATGGACAAGTAGCGGCTAAACAATTCGTCAAGATTTGTCACTATTCCAGGACAAATCCGTTCATCTATCATCGCAACTGCTTTAGTGTTACCAAAAAATGTACAATAACTATACCAGCAAATACCATAGTGTAACATGTGCCATTTTTACTAAAACCTAACAAAGTTAATGACGGACAAAAATTAAGTAAGATTAACATACATGTGTTCTTTCTCATAAAAAGTACCTACGTAGAAATCATCCAAAGATAATTTGGAAATATGTATTATACTTTATAATGGCGTCAATATAAATGTAACAGTTCTTCGCTTTTTGCAGTCACTACTTCATCCCGTAATGAACGGGCGAGCAGGTCGCAAGGCATGCGTGAACGCTGCCCGCGACGGCTGCGTCCCGCGTGTCCCGCGCCACTGAGAATATTAATTCACTTGCTTACTTCACTCGCAGACACTGCTCACGCAAATTATTTGCCTTTGCACTTTAGTTATACGCTCTAATTAAAAACAATCCAAAAAATATTAATTATTCTTATTACTTACTTAAATATAAAATTGTAAACCATATAATGTAATAACAGAGCAGGTTTCAAGAATGTTAGAAATAGTCCATATTAAGGAGGAGAAGTTACAAAGAATTTGGCGTATTTTACAGTTAGCCCTCAGAAATATGTGAAAATGTTATGAAGCTATTTCACCCACATAAGTAAAAGATGTATCGTCTTTAAATGTAACGTGTCCACTTTTAGCAGCACTACGCCCCTCATCCCGTAATGAGTGGGCGAGCAGGTCGTCAGGCATGCGTGAACGCTGCACGCGACGGCTGCGTCCCGCGGCCGCGCCCGCCGCGAATATTAGGCAATTCACTCGTAGACACCGCTTTTGCAAAATTCCTACCTACTACATTATACACTGTAATAAAAAAAAAGAAGAACTAACTTGAGTTTGTGAATCATGTATATCATAATAGGGCAGTTTACATAAACATCTAACAGAAATTAAATAGTACATATCAAGGAGGAGGGTTTACAAAAAAATTGGCGTATTTAGAAATAATGTAAATATGATATGAAGGTATTCACTCACAATGGTATATTTTTTCCAAATGAATAAAATATGTATCACCTTTAATTGTAACGTGTCCACTTTTAACAGCACTACGACCCTCATCCCGTAATGAGCGGGCAAACAGGTCGCAAGGCATGCGTGAACGCTGCCCGCGACGGCTGCGTCCCGCGTGTCCCGCGCCCACTGAGAATATTAATTCACTCGTGCACTTCACTCGCAGACGCCGTTCATGCAAATTATCTACAAAATTTACTCTGTGATTGACATTAATGCTCGCTGTTGTTTTTACTTGGTTTTTAAAAATATATATATATTTAAGATAACGCAGCAACGTATGTATCTTCGGCAGTTTTTTAGCAGTCTTTTTAATTATTTTATGGGATTCAATAAATGCGTTACAAATTGAAATTGTATTTTAAACTAGTTCTGCTAGGGTGTAAACGCCTCCCCCCCGCTGGGGTCTTCGGTTTGTCGTACCGGGGGGGCTTAGTAGGCCCTGGGTGGGTGACCAGGGCTGAAGCGAAGAGAGACCCCGAGGTGAGGTCCGGCTGTAGACCCACTGCGGCCGGACCAGGGTTGCCGAGGAAGAGGAGGAGCTGAGTGTTGTCGTTGCTCGCCTCCCTATCCTCAGCAACCCGACAGGGGCGCGCTAGGTCGCGTCGTGGTGGGTCGCAGAGGGATCGAGCGTCTCGACGCTCTCCCTTTGCGACGACAGGGCTCTGCCCTCAATTTGGGTCGCCGGGCGGAAGGCGGCCCCTTTGGCGAGACGCTCTCCGCGTGCCCCTCTGGCTCAGCAGAAGGCACAGCGTGAGAGTGGGCCCACGACGCCGGTCACGGGGATGATCGGCGTCTGAATCCTGGGCGGAGTGGTTGAGACATGCTGGGTGGTCTGGCATGTCTCGACCGCCGCCGCGCGAGGTGGGCCGCGTAGCGCGGCAAGCGCACTACCGGAGGAGCAGTCGTATAGTCCCGACAGTGGGGATACAGGCTCCTCCGGAACTGCGCCGCTGGAGGCCACCTTGGGGTTTTAGTCGGTTCGAGTCCGACACACCGCCCTCTGGATCCCCGTCCGGAGGGTGACGGCTCGTGGGAGTTCCCCAAGTAAAAAAAAAAAAAGGGTGTAAACGCCTAATCAGGCGTTTAAAATTAATACTTGTTATATTTAATTTAAAAAATTTAAGCCGGCTTAATCGATTGAGACCGATTTAATTTCCAAAAAAGATGTATACCTATGTCCGATTACAGATAGCGCCCCTTATATACTTATCATCATCATTACTTTAGCCTGTTATCTTCATCTGCTGGATATTGGCCTTACCAAATCTTTTCCGCAAAATCTAATTGAAGACTTTCGAATTTTAGCACTGCGGTGTTAGGACGAAACATTCATATTACTAACCTTCGATACTACCTGACATCAAAATACTACGCTCTTGAGAATGTCCTACACCACAAATGTAACAATCGAACTTGTTTTTTTTAATTTGCTAGCCTAACGAATAAATTGAATATATTATAGTGGGTGAATTCGAAAAATGCAGTTTTCGATTTAAAACTGTATTTTTCGTAGGTAAAATGAGAGAATTCTGGTTATTGGTATTACGCATAAAAAGACGATCGCATGTTGATTGTTCAACAGTAGCTACTGTATGTTCAACGAAAAATTGCTTAATTTTTCTTTTTACGCAATGTATAAGTAATCATTAAAATGACATTAAATCCCCGAAATGCATTGGCAAATGTAAATCAATGATTGCCATGTGTGTCGTCCAAAATAATCACCCAAATGTAAACAGCACCGAATGGCATACATACGACCATCAAAAACTAATTAATGCGGCTCAGTTATTAGTTTTGTCCTTAAAATTACAAATTCCACGTTGACATAAAGGGCCCGTACTGATACGGAATAAATTTTCAACTTAATTTAACAGACAAACACAAAGGGCTAACGAAAGGGACCAACTTCATTTTAGTATTGAAGTGGAAACTATAGATAAGGTAATTTGTGCTCACGAGAAATGCCTTGTCGTATTATTTTGCGGAGGTTCAAAGGAAAAATCTTTTAAATCTATTTTCCCATCGATATGACAATAACATAAAGCTTAAAAAATATGGTCAAATTTTTGGTAGATTCATGTAGCTTTAAGGATCACCTATGTAAATTTGACTATTTATAAGTGATTTCTTGAAGCCTACATAAATAAAGACGTTTTAAATTTGAATTTGAAAGAATTTGTTGGGACGAAAATATGTCCAAATAACAAATGTCGACTATCTAATTACAAATAACTATAGCTGTGAAGAGCATATTGTGGGATCTTCATCGTAGTCAGAATCATTCCGACTAAGAACCATTCAAGAAGATGATGAGATACATAGGTATGCACTTATAAACCCAGGTAAAATTCAACGACATCAATACCATTCAGCAAAAAAATGACTAATATTTTTCAAGTTATTGAATTTTGCCCCAAACAATATCATAAACAAAATGGTATTATTTACTGACTAAGGTATTTATTAAATTTATACGCTTTGTGAAAGCGCCGGCGCCGATATTCATCGGATAAAGCTGTTATTTTTTATAAAAGTTCGAAATCGGCAAATCAAACAGGTACAGGGAAGCTTAATTTAATCAGCGTGAAATACAGTACTCCTCGTGATACCACGTGGAATACAGAGAAATTCGGGACTGAATGTTCATTCAATATTGATGCGATCAAGTTGCATATACATATCAAACGAAGGGGCCACTGCAATATTGATAAATGTCCAAAGCTTTCAGTTTTAAATAAGACATATATTTTACATCTTCCGCATCCATTATATTTATATTGATATGTCTTTAACGTGTCCGATTTTAAACTCAACCAAAAATCTATTCTTTATAGCCGACGATGACGATCAGTCGTTAATTCTTATTTGATCTTCGAGACGAAGATCTCAGCTTAACAATAACAATGTTTAACTTATTTTATGGTTAACATGTGAAAAAACATGTGTTGGTACTTTGTAGTGTCAGCTTACTCATGGCTTCCTTTCGTAGGGTGAGAAAGGTGGCGAGGCGAATATGGTAGTGTATGTCAGATGACAGGGTGCGTAATCTTAAGTCATATAAAATCTTACTTATTACACTAAGCGTGTGTTTATGGCAAATTGTTTATTCAATATACTTTTCAACTTACCAAATGGTTTAATATCTTATTATTAAATATAAATCCAAAATAATATGATGGTGTCATACATATTTGACAAATTATTCGTTACTATTTAGCTTGAGCTTAAAACTGTTTTTAGAAATTATTGACGTACTTACTAACTGTTTGTTTGAGAAAAAGTTCTCAAATTCCTACGAAAACGGAGACGTTTGGCAAACCTACAAGTTCCGTACGTGCGTTTGATGGCGAGCCAGTTATTAAACCGCAGACTGGCGCGGCCAATTACAATGCAAACCGAACGGATTTGTGTAATTTACACATTTACCTGTGCAGCCACTTCATTTGCCTAAACGATGGCGAGCGTTTAGGTAGGTCTACACTTTTTGCCTTCCTTTAAAAAACACCATAACTACAACAATTATAGTAACTTAAATGTTAATCCTTATTTTCATATTCTGCACGATCATAAATTTTTATTTAACGAATGTGACGTAACAATGGCGTCTTTTATCGTGCATGTCTATTTATTATGAAAAATAAAGTCGAAATGTGCGTTGTATACAATTTTGTTTAAAGCGATATTACAAGAATTTATATTCTAATTAATATTTTATGCATGTATGTACGTTGCTTCATATTTAATTTTAAATAATTAAATCAAATAAAACACTTGAGAAAAAGAACACAAAAATATACACAACTTAAAAAAGCAGGACCTTTTAACCTGCATTCCCAATACCGTGCACGAAACAAGTCGATTGATAACACCGCGCCATCGTATTTCGTTAAAATTTTAAAGCTCTAAATAATGACAAACACAGTCGCTTACAAACCCCAATGAAAGAAATAAACAAGAGAAAACGTTCCCCTCTACAGATCATAAACATCACATAATCGAGTCGGCTACTCCCCCTCATATTTTCCAACTTCAGAACGAACCGTTCGATCCACAGAAACTAAACAAAACTAACTTATCCACAATACATTAGCACTACTGCATAGGGTTGGCCCCCGAAGGAACTGGAATGCATGAAGTACGTCGTTTATGTTATACCAGTAAGTTAGTTTTAATGTGGCACTTGATGCATGGCATATCTGTTCACGACTTTGTAATATTACACTTTATAACGTCGTAGCAATACGAAAGAAAATATACCCACCCTGAACAATGAAGAAAAAAAATAGATATATTCATGGAAAGGGATTCCAACCGCACATATAAGTGTATACTACATATACATATATACTACATTCTATATACATACAAATATATAGAATGTAGTAACGCAACGTCAACGTGAGCAAATTCTCTTAACAAATTTTAGACAAAATTAAATTAGGTTGGGTTATATAGCAAAGCGGTGTGTCCTTACCATTGAGCGGTGGTAGCTCAATGGTAAGGACACGCGCCTCTTAACCGAGGAGTGCGGGTTCAAACCCGGGCACGTACCAATGGATTTTTCAAAATCTATGTACGTATTTATACCACTTGCTCGACGGTGAGGGAAAACATCGTGATGAAACCTGCAAATTCAAATAACTTTGAATTTGTAACCATGATCCAAAAATTGTCTGGTTCCCCTATCTTAGGGTTACGAAGGTCAGATCGGCAGTCGCTTCAATGTAATTACCAGACTCGCTAAATCCTGGATCATGGTCTAAGCGGACCCTGTCTAAACACGGGACATAACGCTAGGAAGATGGGTTATATAGCAAACACAGGCCCTACAGGGGGGGGGACTCCGAATACTTTTGTAGTAACCACTTATGTGGTTGTAGAATACCTGCGGGGGGGCCGCATTCACTTCGTTCAAGCAGCCCCAGAGAAGACGACGACACGTGGATCCTCGTCCGCTAAATAGTGGTCTGTTGCGAGGTGTTCTGGGGGAGAGGTTGCCTCATCCTTGAGATGGGCCTCATGGATCAGCTGCGGCGTAACGTAGATTTCGCGAAGAGTCTCGTAGTGGGGAGCGCCACGCTCGAAAAATGATCACCGTGAGGTTTAGTCAGTAGTGGAGTGTTTTTTTATCCCAGACAGCTCTGAACCCGAACCGAACCTAGGTTTGCTTGTACGGTGCGTAAAGGCGTTCCTCAAATTAAGAAAAAAAAATAGGAAATTGTGCAAGTAGCGACAAGTTTGCTCATCACCTACACAATGACAAACCATCATTTGTCACATTTTATTACATTCTAGATAGTGAACACAGTTATTTTTAAACTCCAGCACAACCTAGGGCTTGTTATTTATAGGGAAATTGTATTAATTACTATGACAACCCTAGTTAGTTATTTGCTCCATACATTTTCATTCGGCAATAACAACGCCTGGGGATGTAATTAATAAGGCTAATATGATTAGTAGTTGTTCTCTTCAAAGTTGCGCAGAGTGTCTGCTTGCAAATGTTCCGGTACCCTGAGAGCTGCACAACTAATGCTGTTTCAGATAGGCAAATTAACTTATAGATGAACGGATTTAATGGAATTGTATATTGTTTGTATTAGAGCTGACTTTTAGATTCTGAAACATAATTGGCTGGAATATTTTGAAAGATGGAAATATAAAAACAGGAATATAGTGAAATTACCAGTGCAGTTTTTGGTTTCGAATTGTGTATCTACCTACCCAATTGATGTAGTTTATGTGTTATTTGTTTATTTTCATGATTGAAGCAGATCTACAAAAGTTGATATTATTTTTTAAAACAAGATAACATGACAGATGTCTAATACATTTGAAATGACCAATTCAATAAAGCCACATACTAGATTTATTTAATTGGCTTTTATACGATTTACAAGTGACTGCTTAATCTTAAGTAACCATAATAATTATTTTTATTTATTTATATAACATAGTATGAGATCTACATTTATATGCGTAAAAATCAACCGTTTAGTTCCTATTTCTTCTAAGAAAACAACGATCTGTAATCTGTAAACAGATAATAAAATTACACTGTCTGTTAGTCGCAGGTTGCACTAACGCAGCCTGGAGCAATAAAACAAAAAGCTATAAAACAAGCCGTTATGAATGGACACTGTAAATCAGGCAACACTTGCAGCTAAGGAGATATGGCGTACTGAATACTGCGTCTTAATTACATATAAGTTATGACTAATTTGCCTCCCAAACACACAATTTTGCGCAATTAATCTAAATAAATTAACAGCTTCATTAAAAGTTAATTATTTGCATTTTATTTTCCTAAATCTAGATTTAAACCTAAAAACTTGAATTATCTACATACCTACATAGGTACGTGTTTATTTTTAATCGGAAATAAATATTGTAATTATGAGATTTAACGCGGTTGTTTTTGTGTAATTTCCAATATTAATTAAAAGATAATTTTATAGTTTTAATTAGTAGACAATAATTATTTTGAGTTGAAAAACAACTATTGTTGGGCTTGGACTTATTGTACTTTTGGGTGTTAATGAAATACCGCTTGAGGAATAACTGATTTTATTGGGCTCGCCACGAAGTTTAAGTGGGCGTAGTCTATCTATAGAACCAATTAAATATTATTATTGTTATTGTTGTCTCCTTTTGGATATCACGGGAAGTTTCCAAATGACCGGGAAGGTAACTTCCCGGTCATTTGGAAGGCTTGCATGGGGGCACAGGCCCAACATGTAGAGGCCCCTTGAGACGTTTTAATATTATTATTATTGAGGCTCGCACCTTGTTGGCCATAACTCAATGTATGTTCCTGTCTCATATGTCTGTATTATTTAATGGTCAATAAATGTTTTCTATTCTATTCTATTCTAATTATTCTATACTTCTAACTATTTAATAAAAAAATTGAATTTAGTCTATTAATTCCTTTTTACACTAATAAGTTTCTGCCAATGAGTTATTACCAATAAAGAGGTTGGTTGCCTAACAATTTGTTTTTAAATAAATCTAATTCTAGATTAGCGTAAGTGCTCTCCTTAGTAAGACAAGGAATAGCATCCTATTTCTATTTACAAGAGATAAACAGTTAAGTCTTGCCGGCTGTCACAACAAGAACGAATCAGAGGGTCTACCCACGACATCAAGATGACTAACAAGCGCAACCACTCGCCATTCGTCTCTTGGAGACCAGGTGACTTTCGGCACTCGTAAGGCGCTGGCCAAACTGTGCGTGACGTAGATCGATGCCCGCTCGCCTCTCGAGAGCGCGCTAAGTGACGGATTGCGGGGACGGTGCCATGTCAAGCTCTTATTTGCTCAATTATGTATATACGGTGTCTAGTGTATATAGTTTATATATGTATATATATATAAAGTATATGAACATGCCATTGAATGTGATAAAGGCGGCTATTTTATATGTCAAGCTAAATACATTAGTTATCAAATAAAAGAGTAATTTATTCCTTAACTTTTAAAGGACATGAACTACTACAACGTGTATTTCAAATGAAAAATAAAAAAAAATGAATATTTGATTAACATTACCCTTTTAATATTCGAAGTACGAGTAAATTGACCGACACGAAGAAAACAGTCCTGTCTTTATACAAATTAAGGAAATTGGGTCTTTGGTTAGTCAATTGGATCACTGTCGATGTATTTTGACCATTTTTAATGTATACGCCTATATTATTGCAATATATATAAATAATATAAATTTAAAGTGGTGTGCAAAAAAATATCCCATATTTATTACGATTAATATAGGATATATATTTTTCTCTCTGCCTACCCCGCTAGGAAAGTGGCGTGAAGTTTAGTTAGTTAGTTAGTTAATATAGAAGCATTTATTTCGTGTATGTAAATTACCCGAATTTTTCGGGCAAAACAAGTAAAATCGGTGCTAGCAAAAATTATGCTACCTATTAATTTTAATTAACATCACGTCATCATGACCTGGTCTTAAACCATATGGTTTGCAGTATCGCCTAATCCCAAAAATACCCGTTATTTTAAGTCACGGCCAACTCGTCGATCAACAAATCCGCCGGCGGACAGGTGACGGCAGTCCGCGCGGGGACCAAGTGGCGTAAATAATTGATAAATTGCCACCGAGCTCCCCGAAGTGACCCGACCCAAACTTGAAATTTACGACCGTTTAATTGTAGCTTAATTCCCAAACAGTCTTAGTTCTGTGAAATATAGTTTGTGCGGGCGCCCGATTTAGTCTGGCGGTGTGGTTTGATAAATAATAGGTTTTAGTTTAGTCGGTGGTTGAGACTTATCTGTTTGAGTTGTAAATAATAAACACTACGAAGGACGAGCCGAAACGAAATTTTCTATTAAGTACATAATATATAAAATAGGTACATGCAATATGGTCTATGGCGCCTGACACTTAAAGAGTAACATAGGAAAATAATTCATATAAGTATTCATGCAAGTATGCATGAGAGTTATATCTTGTTATTACGCCATAGCACAAGGTCCCATTTTTAGTAATGTAAGCAACTGCAATATCGAGGATATTGAGGACATCAAATATAAAGATGTAAATTCAAGCAAATTATAAAAAAAAAACAACCGAGGTAAAAAAATATATATGATAAATTAAAAACGGAACACACAACAGAACACAGGCAGAGATAAAAAATATCGGCTCATCCGCCCCAAAAAGTTTAACAATGCATTAATTTTAAAAACAAACCAGTCAAAATCAGACACTTCACCCATTAGGGGGATGATATAAAAATGTGAGGCGGGAAATCGGCCGTCACAGTTTCGGTAAACGAACCGAACGGACAGGCCGGCACTTTGTGGAGCAAAAAATTAATAACGAATTGACGAGACTATGAGCCCGTAAATATACGTACGTGAATTGCAAATGGGGAACGTTTAATGTCCCTTTAATTGCACGCTACATCGACATTATGAGGAACCATTAAAAATAAGTACGAATCCACGTTTGTAATGGCTGACGGTGGGCCGTTTGAACATAATTTTTCTAGAAAAACTTACACCATCCTGAACTTAGTGAGTCTAGTCAGATAACTATGTATTCTACAATGCCAACCACTTAATATGGCGTAACTTAAATAAGTAACAAAAAGTACAAACCAGCACATAAATATACAAATGATTCTACCGCCAAATTTTTCGGCTTTTTCCAGTGTGTAGACAAGTTTACATAGTAAATATTGTTTTACACGAAAGACCAAATCCTTACAATTTAAGGATTAAATAGAAAATTAAAATTACTGCAGTACGCCCTAACTATGGAAAGAAAACGATTTTGTTCGAGGGAGTATAGTTGTATAATAAATTGCCAAACTTCATAAAAAAATGTGAAAATGTAAACACGTTTAAAAATAAGCTAAAAATATATATTTATAAGTAAGTAATTTCCTAGTCTATGTATAAGAAATTACAATTTTAGTCTATTTTAGCTAGCTAGTTCCAGAGAAAGAAAAAATATTTTCACTTAAAATTAATTTCATATATTATAAGTGAACTGTAAGTTTTTATAAGAAAATAAATTCTTTAAACCTAGTTGAAAGACTCTATTCCTATATAAAACGTAAACGTAATGTGAGTTTAGGGGGTCCTGGGCTAATACTACTTAGGGGCTCACCTAATTACTACCTAAATTACTACCTAAATACTAACCTAATTACTGAAAGTATAAGATAGACTTGAAATAAATTAATTGAATAGGTTTGATTAATCGCAGGATTCGCAGTGTTGCAAACCGTACAATCTGTTTAATTAAATAAAATTATGGAATTTGTCACATTATCGTCTATTTTTGAATTTGACTTGACTTAGCTGACTAAGCTGACTTACCTTAAATCCACGGGGCCCTGTGCTAAAGCCCATAAAAGCCATATGGTAGATCCGGCCCTGGACGTATGTACCGAAAAATCTCTGAAGAGTCCAAGAAGAAAATCCAAGGAGTAATAAGTTTCTTTAACAACATTTGGCCAACAATACAATTGAGTTGAGTTAGAAGCCAGTGATAAGCCTTACCTTAATAAAATAATAGGTATACATACATTCAACAAAATTATACAAAACGTTACTTAAAATGGTAATATTTATCGAAATGTTAACCCGTCGAGGATCCGTGCGAGCGACGGGAGCCGTCAGCTGTAAGCCGGGCCTTTTGAACGAATCGCAGGCGCGGAGCTAACTTGAGCCTTTTGTTCGCTAATTCCTTGGAATCAACTGCGCTTTCTTAGACAGTGTACGCTGCGCCCTCCTTATCAATTTGGTTTATTGTGAGATTGCTGATTTGTATCTTTCTAAATAATAGAACTTTCATATTAAACAATAAATAATAAACAAAACAAAATTATATCAATCCTTTATTCTATGGTGTGTCCGGGTGGCGACTGCCATCTAACTCTAGTGCCAGCCCGACGCTATATATGACTGTATTGTAGCACCAAACCGAATCTATATGCAAATCAAATGTGGTGTTATAAATGAATAAAAATATTTTTTTTATTTATTTACTTTCTTGTAAACCATTTACAAGTACAATTTATTTAAAACAATCAATAAATCTACAATATATATTAAATGACAAATAAACATTATAATCACATAATACTTTTTCCTCTTTTGGACGCAGTACATAAATTGAAGACATATGTAGTACGCAGTGTACAAACACCGTAAGAGCCCCGTATTGTCTTGACGTCATCAGTGACGAGAAGCGAAAATTGTAACAATACAAGATTAACAGTTGATGCCTTTATAAATATTCATTCTGGATAAGTTCGAGGGCCCTTCTGCTCGGCGACAGATGCCGTGTTCAAAACAAACGCGGATACACTTCGCTTTAGGAAATTTGGAAATTGTCTCGCAGATTTTGTGTAATTAAAATTAAAGGATCGGAAACTCTAAGCAGGCCGTTCTGCCACTTTTTGTATAAACATAGCTATTTGGATATATTTGTTACCTTATGAAGATTTTTAATTAGATACTTATATTAAAATTGGTAGAAAATTATCAAAACAACACAACTAAAACTGATATAATATTTTTATGTCTAAGATGTACTTTTCGTAAACTCGGTTGCCTGGAAAGGAGAGATATGGACATAATATAAATCAAATCGAGTAGAATAATAGATAAGTATAAAAGATTATTTAAGCGGATTCGTAAATTTTTCGTCATTTGCTAAATGCTATATTCTTGTACGATATATTTCCATTATGCTAAATATTATTTACCTGTATAAATATGCCTCAAAATTTGGGCTGATTAAGGGTTGACATTTTTTAAACGTACCAAGAGTTTTAGTAACAAACGCTCTATTGGTTATCAAATACCCCGGCAGGTTATCCGTCGGGTTTTTGGACACCAACGCACTATTAGGCACTGGCCGCTATGGCGAGGTAGCGGAGCGCGCTATCGCGGTATCTTCGCGCTCGGCTGAGCGGAAGCCTTCTGCTCCATCGCACGCGCCGATAGTCGTCTGCCCTTAGAAACTGATTTTTGAATGTACTGTAACGCCTTTTGAGATCCAGTATTTAGTAAATTGAATACGATTTTGGTGACTTTTATTAATATATGTTTAAATTTTAATTATGTATCTTGCTTTTTAAATCGCATTAAATAAATATCACTAAAAGTAAAGTATATTTGTATACAATAGTCACCAAAGCTATACCTTATTCTAAACTGAACAATCAAAATTAATCATAATCTAAATAGTTAGTATCGCTATAGATAAGTTGTTATATAATTTATTCAACCTGGATTAATAAATTAATTTAATTATGAAAACATTTCTCATTTTTGTTATTCTTCAGATTAGGTTAGACTAATAATGTATTTGTAGTAAACCTTTACTATTTAATCGAGAGACATATTTTATTGTTCAAATGAAAAGCTAAGCAGAGAAATACAGAAAAATAGCGAAATACATGATTCATTTCTTCTGTACCTAATAAAATAATTTGAAGTAAGCAGTAAGTCGACATAAATTAACTTCTGAATTATTAAATAGTGAATACTATAATTCAGATGTTATGTTTACAATACGAGCTAGCTAGACATGAATGTATGTCTAACACACATGCATAGATCGTCAATTATGCAGACACTTACATCAAAAGCAACGCGAAGCTATTTATGTCCATACACGACCTCCGGTATTGTTTACAAATAATTAATTGTCGAATGCAACTGTGACTGTTGATATTGGCATAATAAATGCTATGCCATATTGTATCCACATAAATAAATACATTCTCAGAGCCATAACTCACGACAAATCAAACGAATTACTACCTTGTTCCACTTGCATAGCAACTAATATCGTTTGTCGTCGCCGTGAGATATGATAGTATTTCAGGATGCGGTGAACAATTCCGAACGGTCGTATATTGAGGAGTTTAAAAAGGAATTAATTTTATTCATTGGGAAATAGGGAATATATTGGCTTGGATTAGTTAAACGATTTCAGATGCAACTAAACAACGTATGTGCACCCATTTGCTATGGAAATCTATCTGTTTAATGCTTGAAAATAAAGCTGAAATTTGTATGCAGGGATGTCGGTGCATATGCGACTAGCTTGGATGGAAATGTAGGGGTGATACAGGGTGGTGGATTCAGTGCAACGCGTGCTAGTGAATAATGCGTCGCTAACTGGCGATTAACGTCCGGCGTCACTCGATCACTCGTTTTTACGATATCGCAGATATCGGCTGTGATTTTCACTAGCTTTTGACGTAGTTATCTGTACACAAAACGGGACTTCTACGAGACTTCTACGAAAAAAGTTAAATAAATGCTTAAAATAAAGATACTACTTACTTTACTTTGGCAAATAAACATTTTTTTACTGTAACTCTGTATTGTTTAAATTTTATTGATTTATATGAGCAAATCGTAAAATTGCAACAGGATTCACATAGGGCTCTAATTAACTTAAATTAAAAAAATATTTGCTTCCCAGAGAAAACATCACTGCTAATTGTTATTTTATTTCGTCAAGAGTACATCTTCAGATAATAGTGGAAATTCCATAGATTAATATAATATATTTATTATTGGAGTGTTATTTTTCACTGTCACGAAACGATTTTTTATAAGTCTCTATAATATGTAAACTCCAACAATATTTTTTTTATATTCAGATTGTAGTATACACATGACATGTCACAAGACAGGACATTAACATGCGTCTAATTTGCGCTTCCCATTTTAACTGGCGACTTTCGTTTTAAAAACTCACCACACATACAACGTTGCATCTTTTAAATCCAATATGATGATGCTAATGTCTGCTCCTACCAGCAATCGGATATGTGCTCAGGATTAAAGTAGATGCCGCGCGGTAAATCAATGAAGCCTGTCTAGTCAGGTTAATCAAATGTATCTACTGGGGTTTAGGATATGCAGGCGGTACGATCGTGCACAGAAAGCTTTTGACGTAAAATCTGGTTTTATTTAAATTTTTCGTTGCATTTGATACCATGCTACGGCTATGAAAGGATATTTCATCATCTTCCTAGCGTTATGTCCCGTGCTTAGACGGGGTCCGCTTAGACCACGATCTAGGATTTAGCGAGTCTGGGAATTACATTGAAGCGACTGCCGATCTTACCTTCGTAACCCTGAGATAGGGGAACCAGACAATTTTTGGATCATGATTACAAATTCAAAGTTGTTTGAATTTGCAGGTTTCATCACGATGTTTTCCCTCACCGTCGAGCTAGTGGTATAAATATGTACATAGATTTGAAAAATCTAGAGGTACATGCCTGGGTTTGAACCCGCACTCCTCGGTTAAGAGGCGCGTATCCTTACCATTGAGCTACCACCGTTCTTGGAAAGGATATTTATGTATGAGTAATAGTATATTAAAAGATAAGCCACTTATAGAACAATGTTATAGACTACATTTAATTTTGACCGCGAGCCGCCTCTACCTATTTATAGAGTGGACATATTTATTAATTTCTAAAATTTTACCAGAGTAAAATTTAAGCTTTTAGTAACTTATATAAGCTTTTATTTGGAAACCATAGTTTTTAACATTAAATAAAAATAACATACTACGATTTTTTTAGTGGATTAAAAAAATACTAGGTTTAGAATTTAGAATCAATCATCGACCACTACTCTCGGTTCATAAAACTAAATTAAATTCTCCGGACTGACACACCAATTCCCTAGTTCCAAACTAAGCTATAAGCTTATCCTATGGTTACTAGGTGAACGGATAGACATACTTAAATACGTATATAAACATCCATGACTCGAGTACAAATGTCCATGTTCATCACACGAAATTTGCCCCTAGCGGGATTCGAATCCCGACCCTCGGTTTCGTGGCCAGGGTCTCTGACCACGCGACCAACGGGCCTGTCAAGTCAATACAACAAGTGTATATCAGAGTGTCAGCACTGTTGTGCGCGTCTGTACCCAGTATCAATCACAGCTCCATGTGAGCACATTCCCCGCATAGCGCGCCCCGCCCGAAATACCCCATGGCTCAGTAGGCTGGCATAGTGTGTCTTTGCTTCAAGATACGTGTTCTAACCATTAAATGTAAAATAGAGAGTAGTTAAATACATACATCCAGTAAATAAAATAAAATAGTGTTTTACAAGATAAAGGGGCATCATCATGTTGTATAATAAATTCGGCAAATATGTAGTTAGTTTTTTTTAGATCTATCCCTTTTAGTTTTTTTTAGTTAGGTATATCGCTTTCAAATAAAAACAATTTTTTGGAGGGTTTATCTTTATTCAAGGTTTTCCAAATATGTACTTATTAATTGGTCAAATTATAACATGGTATAAATACTTCGGATTTGCATTCGATTCTATTAAAGATTCTTTAAAACAATTTCAGGTTTCGTATATTCTAAAAATAAGGTTGTATAATGAACAACAATAAAAAACAAAACTATATAAATGTATTGCTAACGACCTACCTTAAAACCTCATTGGTTTTAAAAAGTAAATCTACATTTTTAAACAAAAATGAAAGTCAAAAATGACTTACGGAAATAGTAATTTGTCAACTCGCAGAACAATTTAATACTTCTACCTGAGCAGCCTGGACGCAGTAACCAAATAGCAGCCTTCCTACACGAATTCAAAAGAAAAAAAAATATTATTATAGCAGTTGACATTTTTTAGCAGACAAAACGGGCCCATAAAGAGGCATTTCGCCGACAGTGAAAAATGACGCTCATCATTTCAACACCGTTTTATGGGCACAATTCCTTTCTCATAAAAATAAAAATCGGTCCGTCTTTATAAAAACATCTCTTCAATTGTCATTCATGGCGGCGCGGGGCGTATTTGTCACCCGGCGGATCGCGTACCAAATATAAAAATGCAATTTTAAACAAAAATCCGGCCGCCGGATTGGAACCCTCACAATAAAAAATAAATGCGTGGTGAACGCAGATACATACTGGCTGAATTTTATTCCACCAAAAACTCGCGCTATTCGCATTGCACAAAACGCACGATAGAAAGAAGGGTACACTACGCCATTGTGAGATTTTTTGTTATGCTTGTATTACGCCGACTTGGCTGTGATTAAAAAAAAAGGAAATCGTGGACTAATAACTATACTTATATTGTTTCTTTATTTAAACGGGCTATAAACTAACCCGTTTAAATAAACAAGTTTTAAAAATTATATACATATATCATATATGATGGATGAAACTGTTATGTCAAAGCTATAATCAAGTGTCGTTAGCTGATATACAATATCAATATTTTACAGACATCATTTTTATCGGAGTCCTAAATGAGATTCATTCGTAACTAAAATTAGTGTAGTTTTGTTTTATGTTTTCAGCAATCACAAAAACGTAGGGTTAAATAAAAGTTTAGTTCTTTAAAAAAATCGTCGTGCAAAAACAAAACAATAGTGCGACCTGATACATGATTCCAAACGCGGCAATACGAATACTTTACGATATCAGATTGCGATGTCTAATATCAAATTCGAATACAATCTCCAATAAATTTGGCACTCCAAATCAAAGCTACGCCTCCGTGCCGCAGGGTGCGGGAATTTTGTATTCACTGCATCGTCAAGAAGACATCAAGTGGGTAAAGTAGCAAATATTATAATAGCATAATGGTGTCAGGTGGCGTTGTTCTGCGCTCCCTGTTTACCTACACGGTAACGGTAGGTCTGTATTACATATCGATGTCGATAAAACAAGTAAGAGTGAATAAAATTCTTCAATTGTATTTGGTGGTAGATTAAGGTGTAAACATTTTTATGGACCAATTTTGAATTATAGAAAAACTTATTATGTATTAACCACTGCTGTTACTTTTTGTATTAAACGCTTTTCTAGATATTGTGAACCAATCTAACAAAACTTAGGTAAGGACTTCGTCTTCGAATCAGGTTCATTCCACAATTTTATTACAAAGTAACATTGGGAAACCATCATCAATAAGTCACTGCATAATATACGAAAATGATTAATAATTAGTGTGCTCACTCTTACATTCATGAATTTAAGCCGATAATTTTATGTAAAAACCGTATCTGTTCTATCGTTGGGCGCCATTTCAGTTAACCGTCGTAATCACTCAAAACATCGATATTGTAAGGAGTGACATCACTAGCATAGTATGCATTCAAACGGCCGCCGTCGGCGTCGCGACGCCGCCCGCGCGACGCTACCGGCACAACGGGGTTTGGGCTCGTGACGTGAAAGCGAAGTGACGTCACCAAGCTCCGCCGTATCCCGCTGATCCCAGTTTTATTGCCTCAGATTGTCGTGTGCTTAGTTTTATTACACTCCAGTGCTTAGCCTCGGCGCGAATGCCAAACAAGCCAGAATATTCATATATGAAAATCGACTTTGCAAACAAACAACGCCCAACTCTTTTTACGGCCGTTCCGAAACTATCAAAACGCGGCACGATTGTAAAGCAAACATTAACTGCGCAAACGGGCTCGTCACACGAATTAATTTAAAGCCAGCGAAAACACCGACAGAAACTCTAATAATGGTGATTAGCTAAAATGTAAACTGTACGGAAATGGCAATTAAGAATGAAAAATGATCATTAGCCTGTTTATAATTAAAAAGCCCCACATGTACGTAGTGGGTCCTCGACTTTGATTAATACCCCCGTGACAGTCCTATGTCATGACAGGTATAACGAAATGCCCATTAATTTTGAACCGTGTTATGATTCCCCAAATATTTGTTGGACAATGAAAGCATGAGGACAGGTTTTTCATATTCCAATAGCCCATTAGTAGTGATGGATACAAGTTCCTTACTTTAATTACAGTTTGAATGTCTATTAGAAAAAAAAACAATTGGTAAACAATATTTCGACTAAGGGAATTAAAGATGAAATAAGGACATCTATTATGAAACTAATAATTAGTATTGTTTTTCATCTTTATTGTCAAGATTAAATGTTGCTTAATTTATCCGAAAAGTCAATTGGTATATTTAAATTAGTTTATTTAACATTAGACAGAAAAAATAATTCTATTAACTTTTCGGAAACTAGTCATCATTAATTAATTCCATATAAGGTTCTACAGCAAAATGAAAAAAAATATAAAAATATTTGAAGACACCTTTCAGATTAAATGAAAATATACGACCAGTAATAAAATATACATATTCAATGAAGATCAAACTATTTACCTATTTATTCTCTAGGTTAGTATTATGCAGTCATATATGTATAAATAAGTAGACAACATTATTTAAACACAAAATTTTATAATTTTAAGCGCTGTTTATGTTTACGCAAAATAAACCTCCAAAACAAGCAACTTCATAATCAAATTTCGAGTGAATCCAATGAAATGTGTGGGATAATCCTTCGGAGAGGAGTTTAAATCGTGACAAACGAAATGTCAACTTGTAATCTATGTAATTAAGTGAGCGTCAGGGTGGGTTTACACAAGTGTCACCCCCGGGTTCTAGCTGCAGCCAGAGTAAACCAGCATTGTATTTAGTTTTAAACGTAGGTACTTTAAATTGCAAACGCTTTTTTAGTAAAAGGGAATTGTGCAGGCTGGTCAAAATGAGCCGACAGATTTAAAAACCACGAATCTGGTACGAATGTAGCAAATGTACCTACACTTATTATTATATTATGAATGTTAAAGAGGCGAGTGAGGTGTGTAAGGATCGTGCCATATGGCGTTCGGTTCTCTCTGCCTACCCCGCTAGAGAAGTGGCGTGAAGTTTAGTTAGTTAGTTAGTTTTTTTATCATATTAAAATTAAGTTACTTAGTAATAATATACACAACATTTTTATTTTCTTCTTGAAATTTATTATTATAGTTTTTTATTAGTATAGTATTTATTAGTACAGTATATACTAATATTATAAAGATGGAGAGTTTGTTTGTTTGCTTGAACGCGCTAATCTCAGGAACTACTGGTCCGATTTAAAAAAATCTTTCAGTGTTGGATAGCCCATGTATCGAGGAAGGCTATATATAGGCTATATAAGATAAACCATAAACCGCGAGCACAGCTAGTTTACTAACAGGTGGGTATGATACTATAGTCCAAGTCCCAGCTGTTGTCTGCCTTGACTTAAGTCTATATATAGCCAGTATAATGATTATCACACTGGTACATTTATACTACACAGTTAGGTGTAAATCTAAGTTATACATAATAATAACAAAAATACATATAACCCTTACACAAGAAGATCGGACAAAATGGACCATGATCCATTCATTTTTGGGAATAAAGATAAGAAGCAGCAATTTGTGTTAGTATTATTTAGGTTGCTTGCATAGAAAACGATTTGTAACATTAACTACCTGATACTTGTGTACTAAATTATTACAAAATAATTTACTGCATAATAGATACATACATACTAAAACAATTTTTGTTTTGACCAATTTTCACGTGCCTTCGATAGCTCAGTTGGTAGAGCGGTGGACTGTAGTTGGAAATAGATTGGAATCCATAGGTCGCTGGTTCAAATCCGGCTCGAAGGATTTTTTTCGAAAATAATAATCTACTGAAATCTTAAAAGTTGGATGAGAAACATGTTTTTAATATTTATTTCGGCTTTTTTAATAAATACAGCACGATAAAACGCAGTATTGTTTCCTTATACATTTACTTAGTCTATGAATATTGCTAAAGATCCAATTAAAAAAACTTGCTATCAATGTTCTTATCGCTATTCGCTATCCACAAATACGACATTAGATCGGTCTCTTTATTGTCACTCCATAAAAACCAAAAGAGCGTCTAGAGTGTGCATTAAGTACAAAAGCAAATCACGAGTCAACATTTTCTCCGTCGTTTCACAGGAGACAAGTTCGCTGGTTAATTCCCGCTAAATGAATTATTCCTTCCGCGAGGTGGCGCCCTCTATTGACGCAGCAAACTTCGCTAAATAGTTTCGTTCCCACTACTATTATTGTTCAGAAACTGTCGCCCAACTTGGATGCTCCGACAGCGTCTGTCGACTTAATAATTTGACGTAGGTGTCGCATGGGGTAGACTTTTGGTTTATGTCTCACGAGATTTATGTGATAATATATTCTATTGGCCGTTAATGGATAGACAATATCGCGCAACACTTAATGTACACTGATCATATAATCTGAAATTCAGACATCTATTAAAGTACGTATGAGTATCAGATTATGACTATTGATATTGACATTAACATACGGTGAAATATGTTAGAATCGACTTCAACTTTAAATCGTAGCTATTGGGAGTTAAGCTTGAGAGATGTCGCGCTTTTTTCTAATAATAGTTGTCTTAGAGAAAATAAGAGATTAACGCGCCTTATATGCGAGGGATGCTGATTCAAACCCGGGCACCTCTGGCTTTTTAAAACTTAATACTTTTTAAACTTAATTTATAACTCTGGCTCGACGGTAAGAGAAATCATTGTAATGAATATCGAAGATAACCAACCCCTATCTAAGAGGTTACAAAGGTTAGATAGGCAGTCGTTAAAAAATTTATTACTCACTAAATCCATGTTCGTGGTTTAAGCGGACCCCGACTAAGCACAAAACATAACGCCAGGATGACAATTTAAAAAAATATATTGATGATTTATGAGGTAGCGTATGAATTTACAATTATTGATAAATAAAAACCATATCGGTGTTTATACCGCTATAACACGTACACGTCAAAGATCAGGTATAAAAATAAAAAACATATTGATAACTGAAACTGACCACGATAACGTTGAAATAAGTTTTAATAAAAAGTGTTCAAATGTGATTAATTATGGTCATTATTACTTTTATGATTGATATTAGACGCGGAGGACTTAAAGATGGAATTATTTAAATAATATTGCGATGTACTCTGCAATTAATGGTGTTTTATTCACATGTAAAATATAGATGTATTCCATAGCGAATTACATCATTTACATAATTAAAAATGTGTAGCATCGCTACATATTTAACTATAGGTAATTTCTGCATAATTATAAGTTGTTGAAGTTAATACAGGAACGTAATATTATGTATTGTTAGTAATACAATAGACATTGATTTCATTCGACGCAGAAACACCTAAATATACTAACAGCGGCTCTCATTAATGAAGCTTTGTTTTAAGTTCAATATTTACTCCTCTTTGTGCGCGGAGTGAGGGCATAGCATAGTAGAAAATTTACGGTAGTTTCTGTGTTAGTTTTTGTATCGTAATTTAATGTATCAGTAAAGAAATTCTGACAGCTATTGCTAAACTAGACTTATTTCTTAATCAACGCAATTCATTAGTCGAAGTTAGTTAATATTAGTTAAATAATGTATTCATTTGCACATCCTGGCCTAATATGAAACCTAAGATTTAATTTAGCAACTTTAATTGTATCACATTTTTGCAGTATTTCTGTGTCTCTCTTAGTACGTGTATTTTCGGCAGTCATAAAATGTTGACGCTCTTCGATAAAGAAATTGAAGAAAAAAAACGGGCTTAATATAACGCGTTTAAAAAAAGTAGCGCAGATTTCTCAAATTTACAAATGCTAATTCGTTATTCAAACCAACAAAACTATTAAGAAATGGCCCGTATGAAATGTAATTATTATTTTAACTGTTAGATATAATAAATATTTGTATTTTATGGTATGCAGCAGAAGGACTTTTTGTGGTCCACGAAGCGCGTCACTCACGCTTCTCTAAAGAGAACGCGCTATTTCTGATTGACAAATAAAAACCCTGTAAGACAAAAGAAACGTTATTTTTTTTTATTCTCACAGTGTTTATAAAATATATATAATTAAAGAGCTCAAAACAGAGAACAATATTATATAGCCAGCTGGTATAGTAACTACCAATCTTACTTGTTAATAGAAAAAGAATCCTTCGAGCCGGATTTGAACCAGCGACCTATGGATACCCATTAATACCAACTACAGTCCACCGCTCTACCAACTGAGCTATCGAAGGCATGTAAGAGATAACGAAAGTAGAAATATTTTATTTATCCAATACGTAACTTAGTGCAAGTTACCACCACCACTTACAAAAGTAGTAGAACATGAAGCAAGTGCGTCATTATGTAATGTTTTGGTAATGATGTCTTCATTGTAGCAATCAATATTTTATGAGAAACGTAATGAGTGAACCGGTATTCAATTACTTTATCTGGTGACTCTATGATAGCAATGCTAAAAAATATATTTCATAGTACAATATTTTTTTATATGATGCACTTATTTTTTCCAACAACTTTAAATGGCTTCTTCCTATATTTTTATTCCCATATCGATAACATAAGAATAAATGGAAATCATCATAATTAGTTCAATATACTTCCGAAAAATACGTTAAACGCAATACGGTATAACATTATTGTCAGGACACATACGGTAACCTTATCATTCATTATTATTATTCCCTTTATGTATATTAGCGATCCACGAGTTCGGAGTCTCGGAGATGAACAATGTCTATTCCAACATTACCATAGTACACTCCAACGCCGGTACCTTCCAATCTTAGTCGCCGTGTCAGTTCCGAGGATAGAAAGCGGCTTACTTCGCGCCTTATACGTGAGCGCTCAATTAATATGATAATATGCGCAGACAAGGGCGCATGAGCAGCGATGCACCGGCCTGATCCCGGACGCGTCTATTTTGAATCACAGATGTTAATCTTGAGCTTTGGTTACGTCTGCGAGTTATTGCATACAGGTTAGGGAATCCTAGGAGCAATTGTATGGAATAGTGTTTCTAAGATTCTCTATATGGTAGAAATAAATTTTTTTCTTAGGTTTTCGTTAGATTCTTCTTCGAGATTGATCTTTATCAAATTAAACATGCATTTAAAATGATATATATTACCATAGTCGTTTAACACTGAAGGACGTAGACATTGGCTACGCTACATAGATTGGCGTATTGTTTAGTTACATATAAAAAGAATAAAGAGAATTTATAAATTCCATAATTTAGCACTATGTGTGCAGTTTCAAAATAACTTAAAGAACCGACACATAGAGATGCGCCTGAGAAGTATATGCGACAAACGCAAGCCCATCTTAACTTGAGCCTAAGTATATACGAACTGGTCGCCAGAACCTATGTACTGAACTAGATTATAAACTAGAGGTCTTATCTGGAGCGTCATACATTTAATAAATGTATCCGTGACATTCTATAATGTCACGTATCACGTAATCTAATTTTTCGATAGCAGTGGCCACAACTTTTTTAACTATGAATCCGCGCCTGAGACACAAAGATTTTTACATAGTAACCGATGTCTGATTCTGAGTTCATGACTGAACTCTATAATGTAATAATGCCATTAAATGACGTATATACTTATTACATAAGACCTTTGTGAGCAGAGTGGTTGTTTTTGTTAACTTTCACGTGCCTTCGATAGCTCAGTTGGTAGAGCGGTGGACTGTAGTTGGAAATAAAAGGATATCCATAGGTCGCTGGTTCAAATCCGGCTCGAAGGAATCTTTTGATCTTTTAGCTACTAGTAACGTCCTAAAGTTTTAGGTGTAGATATGCTCAAGAAATGCCTTTTTGGGATTAACTAGCAGGTAACTGTTGTGCTTATCTAACAATATATACTATCTAATTTATATACATAAATATACAAAGTGTAGTATATGATTAATCCGCGGCTGCAATAAATAAATAAACATAATAAAATATCCGAATACATGACATACATTGATCTGACTCCGAGATAAGTAGCTTAAGCACTTGTGTTACGGATATCAGAATCAACAGTGGTATTACAAATTTATACTTAAATATTGGATATTAACACCCAGACACAGAACAAACACAAGTATTCATCATACGAATGTTTCGGTCGGGAACCGAACCCACAACTCTTGGCGCATGGGATAGGGTCACTACCCATGCGCCATACAAATGTAATACCACAGGAGTTGCTGATGCGTTGCCTACCTTTTAGGGGTTGGGCCCCTGGTACTCTCTCACACCCTTAAAAACACAGCAGTATATGAAACTTCTATTTTACGCCGATTTTCTGTGAGAAGATAGTACTACCCTGCATGGTCTGAAGCCATCAAAAAATCACCAATGCATGACTCTATCACTCAAGATCATGTCGTAATAAGTATGACGCACTGGTTTGTTCGGTAAGATTCTCATTAGTTTAAATATAATCGAATCCAATTGTGGTAGACATTGCATTCACTCGCACTTACATGCCTTCGATAGCTCAGTTGGTAGAGCGGTGGACTGTAGTTGGTATAAGTGGATATCCATAGGTCGCTGGTTCAAATCCGGCTCGAAGGAGATTTTTATACTTACAAGACGAAGAACTTGTAAGTAAGCTGTAGCTTACATTTCAGAAATAACCCTCTGAAAAACATCGAAGCACCGATTTAAGTATGTACGTGCTACTATATATATTATATTATTAATAGTGATGAATTCGCTCAAGACATCCTATTCTCCACAAGTTTTTTTATACATGACTCATAAGTTACAGACTCATATACACATAGATACAGACCGCAAACGCAGATGACGCGAGGTACATTTTTAAAAACACAGTAAGTCTAGATGCTAGGCCAAGACAGTAAGTTTGTCTCTATTGATATTACAAATATAAAAATACAATTATTATCTGTCCTATTTTCTCTGCCAAAATCTTATTCTCAGAAAATCGAAAAGTGTTATACTGTAGATAGTACTGTAGATGGCTATGAAGTGTGACTGTGAGACGTTAGGTACTGCTCCGACTTCGTCCGGTTTATATCCTAGAATCCAGCTGGAGCGAGGAGATGAAATCTAAACTAACCCGTGACCTATCCAAATACACAGAAAAAAAATCGACCTAAGCGTTTAGTCTAAAAGACAAATTACACTTAAAAAAATTATACATGTTAAGACAATTCTAACATACACACAGACCACTTTTTATTAAAATTTAACATAGTGTTTTTAACACATTTTTTAGGAGTAAAAATCTCCTTCGAGCCGGATTTGAACCAGCGACCTATGGATGTCCATTCGATACCAACTACAGTCCACCGCTCTACCAACTGAGCTATCGAAGGTGTGTTAGTATTGTCGAAAAAATAATAGTCTACATTTTAATTGGAAATAATACTTACGGGACTAAACAACCGTGGTCCGCTTGTGACCGCGGTCGTTGCAACACGGCCGAAACGTCAAGCTGTAAGTACTCATGTACTACGTGCATAATGCTTAACGCGTTTAGTTAAAAGTCATATACATTTTAATTGCATAATTTCAACGATTAGCTAATAACATAATATGTTAGTGTGGAAAATAATGCATCGGGGACCTTGTTGCACTCTTAGAAGTAGCCAGATCGTGTAGGCTCCATTTTTAAAAACATTAATTAGCTAAATCGGTGTAACCATTATAGAAATATATGAGATGTAGATATATTAATATACGAGAGGCTGGCGATAGTGGTGATTTTCATGTTGTTGTTTTGTTTAGCGATCTCATGCGACATTTAGGTAGATCTAATGATCTATAGCAGGGGTGGCGAACATTTTAAACAAACGTGCCAAAGTTTCTAAGATGTCAATATAATTGGTTCTATAAGTGCGCGTGGGTGGTTGACGTGTATGTCATTGTCAATCATGCGTGCACACCATCTTGTATAACGTGCCACTTATGGCACGCGTTCCGATGGTTCGCCATCCCTGATCTGTAGTATAAAATATAGTCCGCTTCATATTACATCATATTAAACATATCATTCCCAATATCCAATTATTGACATAAAGAGATTTTTGCACGAAAAACTACGGCCAAAGTCATTTAGCTGTTTTTACAAATAGTAGGTACATACATGTTTGGTGACATCAGTGCATAACTAGCTCATATTTGCAAAAAATACCCAACGAGAATATTAAGAAATCGTTGTTCTTATGTAAGTTCAGGTAAAATAATATACATTTCGGTCACTCCTGCACACCTTCGATAGCTCAGTTGGTAGAGCGGTGGACTGTAGTTGGTATCGAATGGTCATCCATAGGTCGCTGGTTCAAATCCGGCTCGAAGGATTTTTTTATGCTTATATAAGAGGTACCTACTGGTGAACTATCACTATATATAAAAAACCGTTATCTAAAGCATTGGACACGTCGCTAAAGTAAAGATTACTTTTATAAAATATTTTTGTTACAGCCTTACCAACATGGGCTATATTTGATTTTGTAATAGCAATGCAACTTTTTTAAAAACTATAATTGAAATCGGTTTCGATATCACTTTTATAAACTCCGAAGAGATTGCACCATTGCAGAAACTTACACGATGAGAAAGCTTATACACATTCATTGACATGTTTTCTAGAAGTCATTAGTACCCGTGAAAATTGAACCATCTACTACTAGAATTTAATATAAGAACAAAGGAAGTCGAACACACATTATCTTATACATACGTCTAGAACTAGTCCGAAGGCCCCACGTCGGGCGCCACTTCTGTACAATGAAGGGAATATTTGATACTGTCTGGCTGGATTATACTCAAGGTGAAAATTCTTTAGTAAATTTAAAAGTAACTAATTAGTTACTTTTTTTAACCCTTACTATTTAGTACTTAGTTAAAAACATTGATTAATGATCTTAACTTGACAAATAAACGCCGTAACTGATTATGTCGGCGACAAGCTAACTACTTCTTGCTGCATTTATCGCAGATTACCATCTAAACCAGCTCAATCTTATTTTATTATTAATGTGGTTTCATCATCCTCTTGCCTTTCTCCCGGGTGTCTGGGGTCGGCGCATGGTGGTGGTTTATGGAGCTTATTTATATTTGGACTCTGCCTACCCCTACAGTTATTGTAGGTATGATGGTATGTGTGTATGTATGTATCTTCATAATAAAAATGTTCAGTCGACCAAGTAAATTACCAAGCGCAATCACTTGCGTACCTTGTTAGGTGATTAGCAAGATCATTTTCTACTTGCTTATATCCAGTTTTGCAACAGAAGCGACCTCGTCACGTCACGTCACACTGCAATATTTACCAAACCAGAACATTTGCAAATTATGTAAGTGTTATGTATGTATTTGCTATAGTGACTTTTATTTGGCAACTCTTGCACACCTTCGATAGCTCAGTTGGTAGAGCGGTGGACTGTAGTTGGTATTAATGGGTATCCATAGGTCGCTGGTTCAAATCCGGCTCGAAGGAGTTTTTTTGTACACTACTTTCAATGAAATGATAAGCTTACGTGGGGCTATTATTATAATACATTAGAAAAATAAACACACTTAACAACCAATGCTTAATAGGAATCCATAAAATACATTTTAGTGTAACTCATTTGTTAACATTGAATAAACTAATGAAATAAAGTATTGACAAAAAGCTTAGTAGGTACTCAATGTTCAGTCAAACAATAAAAATGCAAGCAATGAAACATAATATCATAAATTTAGCTTATTTTGACTAATCAGAATAATTCTGATTAGTCAAAATAAGCTAAATAAGTCAATTATTGACCAATCCATAATTGACCAATACATACCTATATGATAAATAATTAATTTTTGGAGTATTTATAACGAGCGTTTTCTTTACAGGAGTTCATATTAGAAGCCTTATCTCAACCTTCAAATCCTTTGATTATTTTTCTTACTATTCAATTGGAGCCCAGTTAGGTTAAAAAACAAATACATGTCTATAAAAAAAAACAAAAGCGTTATGAATGTTTTTACAACTTAGTGTCCTACCGCATTCATATATACTTTTCATACTTATACTTAGCCCCAATAAACATTTATACCATCTCAGTCCAGCATTTGCATATTTTTTTTTTAATTAACTAATGGGCTTTTTTAACCACTTCCAATATTTTTTTTTTATTTTGACTCTAGGTTACTCATAGTAAAAATTAAGAACGTCTAATACCTTCCTACTTCTTTTAAATTATTTGCAAAAGATTCCTTCGAGCCGGATTTGAACCAGCGACCTATGGATACCCATTAATGCCAACTACAGTCCACCGCTCTACCAACTGAGCTATCGAAGGTGTTATGTATGGTGAGTGTAACATGCTGCACTTTCGATTTCATACTACTTTCGAGTAGGGGGGGTGGAGGGGGGCGAGCGACCAAGTGAAAGGTATGCTCTAGTTTCGGAATCAAACTTGTATTGTCTTTTGAAGGTGACCAAAGACATGTATGTAGAAGCCATTAATTATATACAATTGTATACTTCATTAGTAGGGTACATAGACTTTTCTAACTTGTTCGATATTTTAATAATATAATAAGCATTCCTAACGCTTTTCAAAGGATATATTGTCCTGTAACAAGAGACTGCATGCAAGAATAATACTAACTATACGTTTTTCATAGTGACACAAAAAAGTAGAGCTAGGCCTGTTTAAATATAAAATTATTTTAGTGTGCAACTTAATTTTAAATTTATTCATAAGTTTAACGCCCTCAAAAGGATAATTAGTACCACCAATAGTTGACTTACTTTTGTTTAACTCTGTCAAAACGCAATGGTTTCACAGATTTTGGTAGTAGCGCGATATGATAACATAGCTTCAACATCTTCCTAGCGTTATGTCCCGTGCTTAGACGGGGTCCGCTTAGACCATGATCCAGGATTTAGCGAGTCTGGTAATTACATTGAAGCGACTTCCGATCTGACCTTCGTAACCCTAAGATAGGGGAACCAGACAATTTTTGGATCATGGTTACAAATTCAAAGTTGTTTAAATTTGCAGGTTTCATCACGATGTTTTCCCTCACCGTCGAGCTAGTGGTATAAATATGTACATTGATTTTTTTAAATCTAGAGGTACATGCCCGGGTTTGAACCCGCACTCCTCGGTTAAGAGGCGCGTGTCCTTACCATTGAGCTACCACCGCTCTATATGATAACATAGCTTAGGCCAGACTAATCGAATTATTTAATTATTACAACAAAAAAAAAAAAAATACCATGTAATTGAAAACAATTAATTTACGGACGCCGTAAATAAGTGTTTTAAACAACTTTATATCTTGGAGTTGTTTGTGCAAGCACAAATTAAAGAACTTTATATTATAAATGAGCTGATGCATTAAACATGTCTTGATTTTGTTCTGTGGCAGGTGCGGCTAACGACTTATTTAAATTTCCCCACAAGTCCGTAATGAGGTAGGCGATGTTTACAAAACAATGTGATATGGTAAAAACGTACCAACCAAACCAGAGAAAAAAATTAATTAGACGTAAAATCAAATATTGCCCTGTTTAACAACTACCTATACTTATTCCGTTACTTAGTTTGTGTGGAATTTGACAAACATTTTAAGACAGTTTTTCAATATAAGAATTGAAAGAAAACAAAGAAATTATAATGTTTTTTAATTGTTTTCGTAATATTTAACATTAATTACGAGCATATCTATTTCATTCCACTCCACAACCTAAATGACATATATAGAATAAGGGAATGTTTGCAATAATATATAAACCACTATTTGGACATCCAAAATATTTCCTTATTCTGAATAATTTGTAAGATACCTATTTAAGTTATCTTCGTGTGCAGCTAATGTAAGTTACTCTGACATTCCTGCTAGTTAAGGGTCGTTGGGAGGGTGGACGCGGCCGGCGCGGAAGCGATATCGCAGACCGTCGAGACATTTTCCATTCAAATTACCGCCACACGAACATTTTATTTGCACCCTTTAACCTATTCAATACATCTACCTTTAATACATTACTGGTTCTTCTCACATTTTGTATAATGTACCCTTTAGTTGCGCCGCAATGTATAGCGCATTTAGGATTATTACGATTTGTGGAAGAGATTCTTGGTAAAAGGATTGTCTAAGCAGTAGACGACACGTCAGACGACTTCCGGGCTGCGCAAACAAATGTATGCAAAGGAAGGCCGATGTTTGGTTTTGTTTAAATGTGCACATTTGTACGGTAACTGTACTGCAGGTAGTAACTACAGTTAAAGATAAGTGCGATCGGGGTCACTTGAAAGCGCGATAAGTTGAGAGATATGGGTTCACCTTTGCTTCATATTGGTTATGATATCAGATAAATAGTTGGTAGGTGTATGTAAAATTATTATCTTTTTTTTATATATGTACAGTATTTGTTTATTTCTCTTATCAGCGTAGATACGCAGTAATGGGTTAAATAGATCTAAAATTTTTATTCGAATAGTATTTCTAATGCACCGAGATCCATTTTAGATTAGATTTAACCCAAGGCTTTCGTAACTTCAGTATAAGCACCCCCGGCTAGCATTTATAGCGCTGCAATATTTCAAAGGTAGTTACGATGAAACATTCACGCAGGATTGACAGCAATCATACAAAGGGCACCCTTCATAGATCAAACGCGGGCCGGCGAATAATTCAGGGCCGGCCCAACACTTAGCATAAGGTCAAACTGACATTTCGTACAACATTTACGACGGCGCCAATTCATAAGCTGTGAAGGAAACGTCACGCAACAGAGGCTCTAGGGTTGGAGAAAGCGTTGTCGATGGTCATGGCACGATAGCATCATTAACAAATCTGAGTGCATGATTTAAGGACTGGTCTATTTTGTTATGGCCTGCCTGAAGCCAACCACCCTTACTTTCATGCTATATTATAATTTAATGAACTCCCCTTAAAGATGTTGAAAAGAATAACTACCAAGTTTCTTGCCGGTTTCTTCTCGGTAGAACCAACATTCCGAACCGGTGGAAGATTCTATTTTATTAGTTGATTTTCTTGTTGAATTGACGATTTATAATTGTTTGTTTCAAACCTACATTAATAAAGAAATTGACTTTGACTTAGATTTTACGCCTAAGCTGCATAACCAAATGTAGTGAAACTGTGTACTAAACTAGTCTGAACCATAAGGCAGCAGCACACATGTTTTTTTTTTATCTCGGAATGTTGGATAGATCTCGCGGGACGCACGAAAGAGTCTTACCGTACTAGACCGACCCAACCGAGTTTGGTATTAATCCAATGGTAATGCAGATAATATTAACGTTGATTTATATCTACAATGACAGCAAACAATATTATAATAACCAATGAACAATGCAGTAACTCTAATAGCTCACATTATAACTAATAACATTTTGATTACGCGGATATGATATACCCATGCTAATAAAATCTATTCACAATAATTATAATCTACTCCCTAGAAACTCCCTAGAAAATATCGATAAGTACACCTTTACATGAAACATACATCCCTACCGTAAACAGAAGGGTAGAGGTACTCGAGACGGAATTGCCCTGTCAAAGCCTCCACTAAAATATTAATGCCGAAGTTGGAAAGAATGCCCGATTTAATTATTACAGTAATTTGAAACTGCCCCTTGACATGAAACGGATTTTTGTTAGTACCACCACTGCAATGGGGTGTGTAATTAATTAGCCCGTTGTTTGATCGTGGAACTTTAAAACGGAATCGTGAAATTGAATAGCCCTGTGTTGGCTGGCTTGTTTTGGTTAGGTAAAAGTTAGTTAAATTGTATTGTGGTACTGCAGGAAATTAATATTATTGGTATGATTTAATTATTAGTGCATTGATTAGTTTGATTCACATTTAAACAATTGTATTTTATTTTATTTTTTTGTCTGAATGTGTTTTTTTTGACTCTGATACCCATCCGGGAAACGCGGGCTTGATAATATATATTTATATATGTACAATTGTAACGAATCTGATAAATATGACCATATTTTATATTAAAAATATTATTTATTTATTAAAGAACTAAACATGTTTGTACATACCTATTGGGGTGCTGTATTATTTTGATAAAAAAATAGCTAGTACCCATGTGCTACAGATCATCATCATCAGCATCAGCATCAGCAGCATCATCATCATCATCATCATCATCATCATCACCATAATCATCATAATCATCATCATAATCATCATCATCATCATCATCATCCTTGCCGATTTCGGCTACTGCGATTAGGCTACGAAACTCTCAGATGTTTGGCTCTTTGAGATATTAAGTTAACGGATACACATACTTAAATGCATTTATAAACTTCCTTAACTCGAGTACAAATAACACTTATTGATCACAGAAACATTTACACAAATTCTCTTAATCCTAATCTTGAACCAATTCTGCCAAGCCATAAAAATATTTTTTTTTTTTGGGTTTTCAAATATACATATACAACTATACCATCAAAAGAAGATCACATAATATAATAACCATTTCACGAAATACAAAAAACATGAGATTTGTCAAACTTATCACTTTTCCTAAACAATTACACAGATAAAATAATTATCTCGCGCCTATTTCAAGAGAACGAACATGTGCACTCATTTGAAAAATGTGTCACAATTAACGCGAGTCCTCGAGCGAGAAATCCCGGTCCGGAGTTCCTTCGGTCCTAATGGCTGATTTTCGCGGGTCCCGTGCGGGCCGCCCCAAGTGACATGAATTTCCGATAGAATGACTTCATTTGTGTCAAGCAAAGGGTTCTGGCGGGTCAATGACTGCGGGCTTTTTAAACAAGGCTTTTCTTTATTGACTTAGGTACTTATTTATTTATGCTAAGGTTAACAAAGTCGTTTACTTTTTGATTAATCTACTGATATTATTTGCCTTTATGTATTATATTATAAGCAATTCTATATATATATACTAGCTATCCCTGCGAACTTCGTACCGCCCCGTTCTTGAAAAAGACAGGAGACCGGCTTCGGTCCCATCCCTACTCCGTGATGTTTACTGAGCAGCGACAATGGTATATGCCTGGTAAGGATAACTGATCAATTACCAAAAAAAATATTAAATTAATAATATTGCTATTAAAAAATAGTGGTTGGTGGTAGAAGGGTGAACATTTAAGGTTATATGTATTTTTATTGCCACATCATAAAAAACAACATTTTGTCCAAAAAAATTAAAATATTTTTAGGGTGGACCACCCTTATCCCTTAAGGGTATGAAAAATAGATAACGATCGAGTCTCAGACCTACCGAGTATACATACAAAATTTCATCAAAATCGGTTCAGCCATTTCGTAGGAGTATGACAACTAACACTGTGATACGAGATTTTTTTAAGATAAAAGTAATACATAATCTTACGTAAATGACAATTAATCAATGATATATGTTTCATTTTCGTAAGTTCCATTCTTTAGTAGGTATGCCTACTATTATAGCTAGTAATATTTTATTAATTCTCCCAATTTTGAGCGAAGATAAAAGTAAATATTCATATCTTAAAAATTAATTACTTATTATTTACTTACATTAAAAAAATTATAATAATAATTTTTCGGTTATATTTATTATTTGTAGAATTCAAACATTTAAAATGAGAATCAATTTATTTACATTCATTCACAGAACCGAGCCCGTTTAATTAATGGCTTGATAAGCAGAAAAAGGGGCATTCGCGAGCCGGCCATGGAACGCTTTATGAAAAAACTTCATCAAAAATAGCATTCCCCACTAGTAGGCATGACTTTGATATTTTCGACGGTATTAATTAAAAAATTATAAAGCTTCCATCCCGCCTGCAGCTATTGTTGGCCCCACAAAGCATTTACATCGCGGAAAAAGATAAATATGAGGGATCCAGGTAATTGCGCCCGCTTTATTGAGCTGTTGTTTGACTTCAGCTATATTGTATTCTTGTTTTATTAAAACAACGTTTCGGGAAATGAACGTTTGATTGAAGGCACTACGCTATTTTTAATGACATAACAAAAAGGATTGGTTCTCGACAAAAAGACGTATTTTGTATAAGATTTAAATAAGTTTCTTAAACTTTTAATGTGTATTTCAAAGCACTTTGTATTGGCGATGCAAAGATTCTAACTAGCGCCTCAAGTGTCAAAATTGTGAAGCTTTATAAGAACAACACTTTGACAGATGTTCGATGCAATTTACGTCACGGAGTTTATTTATTAAATATAATGAATGAATGCACCAACAGCCAACAAATGCAGTAAACTTTATACATCAATGTATGAACCGCTCAAAACAGATTCGGATTTTAAAATATGTCTTATTTCATATTTAATTTCGGATAAGTAGAAAATTAAAAAAGAAATATTAGGTTCGGTTCTCTCTGCCTACCCCGCTAGGGATGTGGCGTGAAGTTTAGTTAGTTAGTCAGTTTTAAATAAATATGTAAATTTCTTCTCAAACTTGCGTCACATTATATAATACAAACGTCTTAGATATTTCGATTTTCTAAAATGTCTGACACAATGGCACCACAACAGATCACATGATATCCCTCGGTCCGTCTATTCAGAGCTGTTAAAGGATACGTTACTCAGTATATCCTATTACTGTTATTTCGATAACGTAGGTAAGTAAGATATGTGTAGGTGAAGTTAACCCTACGCCTGCAGAGGTTTGTCTATGCGAATTAACGTCGCCAACCGTGAGCGACAGCAGGGTATTAATATTCATAATCGACGCTCCTCGCGTTGCGGGCGATGTTAATTCAATTTGACAAATTCTTGCTAGGAAATCGGTGCCTTGCATATGATTATATGTATATCTTAATAAGGCACGTCGGTGTTTGTTGAAGTTATGATTATACGTGGTAGTGGCCGCATTGGCTACGTACTTCTTTACGTATTTTGCTGGGTATTTTAATTAAAAAAAGGCCTAGAGAAATTTGAAGAAAGCACGTCAAGAAGGTAGGAAAAATTCAATTTTGTATTGTTGATATATAATAACGACCGATTAATTTTTACCGACACAGCTTTCCATCCAACCCAGCCCACTGTCCCATGTTGGTCTGGGACTTAAAAAGAATATGCCAACTGTGGCTCTTGCCTAGCATGTCGTAAAGGGCGACTAATGGTATATCGGGTTTTCACTGCTTATTCACAATTTTCCATCTAACCCAGCCCGGCTTTATTTTTGGCTGAATATGGTTGAAGGGGCTCGCTGCCCCTTCGACTCTGCCTACACCTTTGGGGATTAAGGGCGTGATGTTATGTATGTATGTATGTATAAAGTATTTTCTTAGATGTAACAAATATACTTTCCACGTATTTGCTCGTCTCTTTCGGTCTTACGGATCTGCATAATGAAAAGAAATGTTTATTACCCAGTAATGCAACACGAAACAAAAATATGGAAAATTGCAACCCATCCTCACGGGTAAGGAGCAGTAAATCTAAAACGAACAGTTACTGACACAGTGTTAAGATATCAACAGTAAAACACAGGTCAAGTATCCGTTTTGTCTTGTAGACGAGATATTTTACGAGATGTATTTTACTTGCTAAAATAAAAATATAATTTCACAGTCTAAACCTTAATTATGAGAAAACATTGCCCTTACAAAAGCAGACTCGTGATATGATACGGATAGTGGATTGTGTATATTTCACAAGAGTTTCATGCTTGATCACACTTTTTTTATTTTACATACCTACTTAATAACATAATATTCCTGGCCACAAAAAAACTTATTTATTTACCTATATTTTTTTTCTAAAATAAAACTAATACAATTAATTATGGTGTACGTAGTGGCGAAGGCACCGCCTGCGTATCTATTACGTACATAAACAGTTTGCAGTGGAGATTCCCTACTGGTCCTTATTAGATTGTATCTGTGGTGTGACTTGCGTTTCGGCGGGACCACAAACTCTAATTGCCCTGAAACAAAGGCGCATTATTTTTATCTGTTTTGTGCTCAATCATAATTACCCGCCACCCTAGGGAAGCATTGTTCCGGAAAATCATCATCCACCTTTTACCTTTCGGTATGACGCAAGGAAAATATTTACCTGTGGGATTTGGGCAGATAATAAAATGGAGGAGCCAAAAGGTATGATGACTTGTTTATAATGAATAAAATATTTTGTTTATATCTGATTTACGACATATTTGTATTTAGGTATTAAAAAGGGAACGAATCAGTTATGATATTATATTGTAAATACTAGCTGATCCAACCATCAATGAACTGTCATACAGAAAAAAAATATATCATCAAACGATCTATTATTACAAAAGTATCTAACTTTTCAACTATTTCTATTTCTAGTTTAGATATTAAAGTGCATTAGAAATTATCAAAAGAAATGACGATCAGTCGCTACTCTCTAACAAAAGGTCCGCGCTTTCCCTCGCGTGCGAAGCGAAGCAGCCAAGTTTACACGGCACTAATTCAAGCCGATTTAAATCCGCCCGCTTCGATCCCGTTGCCGCTAAGATAAAGCCATAATTAAGGGCCTTCGCGATCGATTAAGTTAAGCCGAGTTTAAACAGAAGCTAACTCCGGGAGAAAGGACTACTCCGCCGTGAAATGGCATTAGGTTTTCGCGCGTTTTATGCGCTCGTCGACAGGGTTGGATGCAGGGGGAGGGATACTTTTTTTGTAACCTTTTATTAAGTTTCAGTAAAAACTTGTGGACACAAGTAATTTATATATTACAGCGTCAACGGTAAAATGTGAGCAATCAAAAAAAGTTACGTGTTTAATGAAATAATTACCGCAATTTTAGTTACGAATACTCAAGAGAACGACAAACCGGTGCAACTCGACGAAACTATTCACATCGCTAATTTCAACGATGTAACGTAAATAAAAAATTAGGTAAATAAATTTGCCAAACTTAAAAAATAATAATGTGTGTTGAAGTTTATTACACTTACATATTAAACTTTAAAAAAAAGATATTAATGACTTGACGGTATCATTCTTAGCGTAGGTACAAATCTTGGAATAAACAATTTATTATAAGATTAAGAGTGCAATGTAGTATAAATAACATTTCTAATTAGACAAGTAATCCGATACTTAAACCCGACCACGAGCTTACTTTTTTTACAAACCCTGGTTCCATCTCTGGTTTTCATCCAAGAGTTGCTAAGAAAGGAAGACAGGCGTCGAATTAATGGCGGATTGACTTAATTACACCCTCGTAAATTAGCACAAGTATTTTTGATTGATACCGTTCCAGAGGATTTGTCCGACTGCATCACACGCCCCTGTCGGACCCTGAAAGTAAAAGTTTTTTTTTTATTTCGTATCGTATTCTGAAATGGTTTATTCTGTGACAATGCATGAATACAGACTGTAAGAATGATGATCGTAATCGTAAGATGATTAACGTTACGATTAAGATCATCATTCTCACACTAAAATTATTTTTGTTGTTAAGCCTGAAGAAAACAATTTTATTAGTAAGTAAAGTAATTTGGATAGTAAGAGGAAATCAGCAAATCAAATTAAGATAAAAAAAGATCCAATCTTATATAATAAAAATATTTCTACTTCTAAACAAATTTATTCAAAAGTGATTACGCGGTCTCTTACAATGCTACTTATAAATGATAAAACAAACGAACCAATCGACAGCAATCACCTACTCCCGGCGTCCCTTTCGGGCTACAATTAATCGGTAACAAAGAAGCCCATTAAATCAATTACCTCCCGAATCCGGCGAGGCAATCTACATGAGCGGTCGCTAATAACGCTAATTTCGCCCCATTGTGTGTGTAATAAAATTTTATCAAACGCTGTCTGCACAGTGGACAATATGGCCCCTACGGCCGCCGCAAATGGATGGGCCGGTCCAATAAATGCTTGATAATGTACGCATTATGATACTTCAGAAGTGATTTTGCATTTGGATTTTATGGGTAGGGCCAAGTATTTTTATAAGGCCGGTATTGAACCAGTTTTTAATTTCAATCCTTGATGTAGCTCGCGTGTTCGAAAAGTACTCAATGGTCAAGAGGGGAATAAATGAAAAAGGTAGGTATAGTATCATCGTTTTGTAAGTGCTACAGCGCTTATGAGTGGCTATCCGTACATTACAGTATACACTTAGAGATATTTGCCTGATGTGTTAGTATCATAAAATATTATCGCAAAAGGAATTGTATTAGATATAATTAGATAAGTTACAAGGATGATCAACATCTTCAATGATTCCAAACAAATCCAGAAACAATAAAACATAGGCTTTAAAGTGTTTGTTAATTGAAAAGTATACGTACTGACCTACTTTTTAAATAATTTTTTTTTTTTTTTTATGCAAAGCAAAATTGACGTATTATTACAAATACGGTATTAACTACTTTTTACTTTTTATATGCTATTTAATAAGTTTTTAGATCCAAAATATGCGATCTAATAAGTTATTAGATAGCATAAAACGTATTGTCATTTGCAATCGGACGCAAATACAGCTTGTTAATAGCTATAATTATGATTAATTCCATTTCCTAGAAGCATTAAATAAACATTCATGAAGAAACCCGCATGACATTTTTATATCAATTACCAATCGCGATATTAAAAATGAATTCATATCGCTTTTTTGCTTTATCGAAAAGGTCGGTCAATGTGATATTTTAAAAACACCAACAACATACTGAAAACTATAATTTCCAGTCGGCTGGTTACATTTTCCAGGGTTACAAGTCAGACCAATAATTACGGCCATAATTGCGTTCTCAAATGACGAGCCACAAAAATTAAAGCGAGCCGTACATTTATTTTAAAAGCTTGACAGGAGCACGTATTAATTTTTAATTTTATGAAATTACTTACATTAATTTTGTTTTTTTTTTTAACGAAATTATGAGTGACTGTAGTGCTATCTGTACCTCTATGCGTATGATATAAGTACAGAGGTTATTTCGCTCACATTACAAATTATAAGTTAAGCTAATTACATCGAGTTTTTAACATCCTAAAGTCTTGTGTGTTGATTTCTTTGAAAGAAAAATCATTAAAATTATTTGATTTTAAATAAAAATTAAGTGGAAATTAATTCCATCAATAATGAAGTTAATGCGAATAATTTTCATGTTATAAATCTGAACGTGCTAAAAATTTACCAAAAGAATCAATTCGAATTTCTGGTCTTTACCCAAAATGAAGAAAACTGTTTTAAACCGCCTTTTATTGCTCCGTAAAACTAAATTGTATCTGAATTTGGAATCGAAAAAATTCTACAGATAAACAACTACATTCACTACCTCACACACAAGAAAACGCCACCTCAAACAGCCGATAAGGGCCAGTATACACGCGTTACAAACGACACCGCATGAAGTCACACCAAAGGGCCGTTACATTTTACAGCCGCAATCGACGACCGCGAGATAGCACCCCCGCCAACAATTAAAGGGAACAGATAAACCCCGCGTTTCCGCCACTCCTTTAGCTTTGTTAATAAGGATGTTTGGGTTAGTATAATCTTGTCGCCGTTGCTTCTGTAAACGGGTTTTCGCTGGAACGATTTTTAGATAATCTGAGTAAGGGTGAAGCTACACCTAACGGATCGATGTCGGTCAATGCAGTGTTAACATTAAAGTACTAAGGATTATGTGAGATCTCCTCACTCTTTTGGCAGACTAGAAATAATAAGTATTTTTATTATTTACGTTTTGACCACATGTTACAAAATAAATAACAATAAATTCCGAATAAAAAATTATCTTAAAAATTCAAGGACAGATTACGGGAAGGCAGACATTGAGAAAATCTTTCTAAAATATTTATTTATCACATTGTAGGTAATGTGTAGACAGGGTATTTTAACCCTTTCACTAGTCTCCATATAAAAAAATATAATACAAGCAAACTCACATACACTCGTAAATACGTGAATCATATCTTATTTAATCATGAAACGAAACTCAAAAAATCTGCCAACAAAACGACCAACTTTCAGAGAGAAATTTTTCCGAGTGGAAAACTTTCAGCGACGTCACGTCCCGCGCGCTCTTCACACTTTTCAGTGCGTGAGCGCGGTAACGGAAGCGAGGAAAACTAAATTATTCAAAATAGGAACACTACGTGTTTATGATACGTGCGGGAAGTTGGCGGGATGGTAGGATGCGACGGAAATCAGACACTGTGAAAAATGCTAGCTGTGTTTACTATAAAACTAGACGACGTGTAAGTTCGTATACGCATTCTCATGTTCTGGGGTAGAGATTGACTTCGCAAGTCTGATTAATATTTTATTGGCTTATACACTTGTAGACATATTAATATATATAAAGATATCTGCAGTCAAAAGACAAGCCTGTAGCTAGTCTGTATTTTTAGAAACCTAACCAATCAGGAAACCCAAAATTTTGATATCCAAGCAAGCTTGTCCTCTATGATAAACAAGCAATCATTACATTATTCTGTCACCAACCAATTTTATTCTAATAAACAGATAGGTGAAAATTAGATTAAATAATAAGTCGCACAAGGAAACAAGAAACGTTTTGAACCCATATTGCAGGGTCAGTTAAAATTAACTAACGCGGACTAGATTTCAATACATCAGAATATAAACCAATATATTCGGCATATCGGCGTGACGGGCTTTGTGAAAAAAAGCACAGCTTCCTGTGTGTGCGATAGAGAATCACGCGAGCCTCTCATACCTCGGTCTCCAGTGATGTGATTGGGGTCCACTTTTTTTGCTTAATGTCGATTGATAAACATTTTAATGTATGGCTTTTTTTGTGTGTTTTCCTATACCGCTTAATAATATTAGCTTTCTATTTTTTGAAACATTATAAATGCATAGTGACACTTCAATTTTGGAATTTTGCAAATCTACTGGGCCGGACACCGAAACAAAAAGTGCTTTTAAAGTTATCGAAATTATGGATACAATTTTCTAGAACACTAACGTAAATTAAAACATAGAATTGTTCATAGAAGGAAAAGAATATCGTTTTCGTGCCACCATGATGGTCGGAAAGGGAATTTCTTACTCAGGAGCCCCCAGGGTTCCGAGCAGAGTGAAGTCACCACGTCAAAAAAAGAAAACAAACCAATAACTCATCGATAACAAACAGAATCTGCTGGCAATACCACAACGCTAGCATCAAAAAAATCGCACAAGATTTGTGTAACACATAGAAGCCAAACCCTTTTACTATGGGTTCTAAAGCTTTAAACTTATCGATAACACAGAAGGATCTGTAGGCAGTACCACAACACTAGCACCAATAAAATCGCATAGGATCGTCAACAGTAGGCGTTGTTTGCGTGACAAACAGGTCGTTTCTGCGTGGGCGCCCGCAGCCGCAGCAGCTCAATTCTGCATTGTGCCCTTTGCAAAAGGAAAATAAAATCCGGGTACAATGTATTGGAAATTAGTTTGTGTCGCGTGTCATACGTGACATTTGCCACATGCGGTGGGAATGTGGGTTCGTCATACGCTAATCCGAATCTGAATCTGCCGTTATTCTGTTTTCAGATAGGAGGCTAGTCGTATTATATTTATCTAATTGGACAACAAGCTCCTTCTAACTATTAAGAGGTCAATTAAGAGGTTTTTAAAAAATACGACCGGTTCAGATAGTTTAATTATTAGTTTATGGATGATCATTGTGATGGGGTACTTAATTACGAATTTAATAATTAAATTGCATTCCCATCATAACAATGTCCTCCTAACTGATATCGGTCATGGCAGCCAATCTCAACGAGGATTGACAGCCAACTGCGCAGGAAATATTATCGTGCACAAATGTGTGTGCAAAAACAAGTGCACTCTCTATTTCTTCACTCTCATAGTCCAGTGAGACGGCAATTCGACTTGACCGGAGAGAGGTCAAGCTCATGACCAACGGCTGACAAATAATTACTAGATAGGTAAATTAATTGAGTTAGTAAGAGAAGGCAGATACAAAGAAAGGCATTCTTTTTTAAATTATTATTTTCATATACATGATAATGCAAATCCATAATTGTCGTTATTATGACAATACGAAATATGAAAAATTTAATTTTCAATGTACTTACTTACGCAAATCATAAAAGGTCAATCTTCGCGCGCAAGTTGCGCATTGTCTATGCTTACGATGACTTAAGATATTTATTTAATTTTTATTTATTTTCTAAAAGACATTTCGACCGCTGTTAATCAAGGACCCCAGTTCTTTCATGCGGCAGTAGTAACAAATACACCCCCCTTCCTCATCCTTCCTTTAAAGGCGACGCATGCCTTATTATCCACATTACCCACCACGCACGGCGCATGGGCAATTACACCGAGCATTAGTCTCGCACCACAAAAACACCACATCCAACAAAAACAAACGCGAGGATTGCCTCTGAGCGGCGATAATTTGTCAGGTGCGGTGGGACAAAGATTACTCGGCGAAGTCAGACGCGGCAAAAAGATTGGAGAAAGAAGAAATGAGCAAGAACAGGATATGTCCTTTTAGGAAAATTTTTCCTCTTATTATTAAAGATAAGTCTACGCAACTTTACACTGTTATTATAAATAATACAATTAAAAGTAATTATGCAATAGTACTTATACCAACACATTTTTATTAGTTAAATGTAACGCATAAACAATACCTAAGGTCTACAGATTTCAAAACCGTACTAATAAACATTAGTTACAAAATTCACCGTATTACTTTATTCCTCTGATATCTATATCTTATCCTACTGTTGAACTGAACGCGTCAAGAAAGAACACGACAAGTATAAGAAGAAGTTTCTCCAAGCGATTGGTTTAGGCACAATCTAGTAAGAAGGCGTCGAGTGCTCTATGCCGATGCGCGTGGGAAAAATCCACCGCGCCTCGCGCTGCGCTAACGTCTTCTTCAGGGGGGATGAAATATCTAAACGCAACTCTCTTAATGGCACTCATTTATTTCTCCCGAATCTCGCACTGAGCGCTCGTAATTATTGCGTTTCCAGTAGGGTTATTAAGTTTTGCTTCGGTTAAAATGAGAAACGGCCGCATTTATTCGATGCTCGACTTGATATCCTTTTACCGGGAAGGGTTGAAAATTTAATTTTAGATGACGGTATTATGATGTAATTAATTTAACTGTCGCGCGGTGCGGTAGTGTTGAAGTAGAATTTTGGATTTTCCATCGCGCTATTAACGGTTTTATTTTATGGTGCACGCGGTTACGGTGGCTGCGAGTGGGGCATTTTAATTTGAAACGTTATTACATGAATGTATTGTTGCAAAATTGCGTTGAACTACGAAACATATTTAAATTAAAATATTCTTACAAAACTATATCTACTACCTTTAACTAACTAACTAAACTTCACGCCACCTTTAACGTTTTATAAGTAATCAGCTTTTGCCTGCGGCTCTACTTAGGGCTAAAACTTTAGGCATACAAATTTACACAGACAGACGCATTTATTATAATGCAAGTACTCCAGGATAACAATAATAAATAAATAGCTCACACTAACACACCGATTCTCTAGCTCTAAACTAATAAGTAAATGCTTGTGCAATGGATTCTAGACAGCGGATATACAGACTTAAAGACGCTTTTGTTACTACTACCTTGACGCGAGTAAAATATATAACTGAATTAGTACCTTGTGTACACTTTGTCGCAAATTTATTTCTCAGAAAAATGCAACTTAAAATCTACATTTCTAAGTAACTTTAGCATATATACTTTGTTAGATGAACCGTTCCCAGACTATCGGATAAGCAGGCAATCAATTGTTCGGCAGCGGATATAAGTTGAGCAGATTAGATCGACAAATCGCCTCTAATTGTGCGCCCTAATCCTTGTCGATACTTTGCCAAGATATATCCCCTTCTTGGAGAAAAACCGTGCAATGAATCTTGAATGATCCCGTCGGATAGATAGAAGATCAATGGATACTTTTGTGCCTACTACATTTTGGAATCATCTTTCAACACCATCTGGCATAGCGACTCTCACGCAAATGTATCAACTTCGACATAAAAATATTATTTTAATAAAAAGAAAAGCTTTGTATACTATTGCATTGCATTACTTATAAATAACACTAGAGAAAGTAAACTTTGAGGAATGTCCATTATAAGTGATAAAAAAACATTTCCGTTATAAAATGCATAGGCCCGTTGGTCGAATGGTCAGAGACCCAGGCCACGAAACCAAGCCTCACGTGTTCGAATCCTGCTAGGAGCAAATTTTTCGTGTGATTTGGACATTTGTACTCGATTTATGGATAACCGTATTTAAGTATGTCTATCCGTTCACCAGTATTCATAGGACAAGCTTATAAGCTTATTTTGGAAATAGGGAATTGGTGTGTCATTCTGGAGAACTTATATTTATTATTATAATTATTATTAAATTGTTCCTTTTAAAAAATTTGATGTATATGACCTTATGACCATATGACCTTATCTGTAATTAAGAGCGAATTCGCCTTTAAAAAGCGCCAATAATATATATTAACGGCGCTTTATAAATATTTGGATATCCAAAGCAGCTCAAATATAATTAAAATCATTAGTATTTCAATGGATATCAAAAATAATAAGTTCAATTAATACAGTAGACATCAGTGTATAACTACTATCCGTCATATAACGCAAATACCAGTATAGCATAAATCAACTCTATAGTCAAGCATCAGATTCCACAGCATCTAGTTCGAGAGAACCTCGTCATTAAGACATGCTTTGAACAGTTACGACAACAAATACGTGAGACATGCGATACCAAGATCACAAGCGCAAGATTCTTCGCGCATCCATCCCAACTTTAAAGTACCTTCATAACCACACCAGTATCTCATTCAAGTCAAGCGGAGCGCAGGGTCGGATTCAGCAGGGGCTCATATTTTGCGTGCCTCGAGCGCTTGCAAATTCCCAACTTTGTAGAGATAACACGACGCGGCTAAGCCTACCCGCTCGAGACTCAAATCCCTCCCTGTCTCGCTAAGTATGCCGCTTCTTGTTTCAAGCATGTCATCAATATTATCTTACGAAAACAGCGCTTTCAGTTGAGCTTCTCAAAATGTGCTGGTTTGATACAATAATGTCGATGACATTACTATTGTATGGTTGTAGAGCAATTAATTAACAGCACTAAAATTAAATTAAAAATATGCCAGCAAAATCTATGTAATGCATCATCCATCTCGCTGAACATTTTTTCTCCTTTTGTAATGTATAAAAGACCATCATCTTCTTGCTTAAATGATGCTCAAAATGTATCCTTTCCAACAACTTAAACCTTTCCACGAAACAATCGGTTCTTTAGTGGAATCCGAAATATATATCAAACAAATAACCACTTTTATACGAATTCTCAAAAACGTAAACAGAACTTGATCAAACTCTATCGAGGCCCAAAACGAATAACTTGGTTCAACTATTTTCCTGGATCCTATATCAAAATCCGGTTCTCGAATAAAAAAACATTAATCACATAGTAAATGAAACGGCCACTAGTAAGCAAAATATTTATATAAGACCTTAAGCGTATTAAAAATACTCATAAATGATATACATATAATATACCACTTCAATCAAGTATATTCGTGGTTGATATAATAGATATTAAGTATAGATGGCTTCTAAGACAACATATATACACACACACGTACATATAATCACGCAATATCGATTGTCTACCGATGGCCTATAGTTAGTAGAAGAAAATCGATAGTATCGATAGTCAATCGATACCGAAAACTATCGGTAAACAGCAATACTATCGATAGCATCGATAGTTTCGATCGCTGCCAACCCATGAACCAACGATATCGATAGTATCGATACTATACATGTACAGGTAGGGATAGGTAGAACACAATGAGGAGCTATCAGTTGCTCAAACCGCATTTAGCCAAAAAATAAATTGGGTTGGATTAGTTAGAAAAAATACATAATTACAAACTATACAAGGTTAATTTTAGTTTAAACGTCGCGAAACTTCGTACCTACTTATTTAACTAATAATTATTCTAAGGAACTAATTTAAAGGATTACTTACATATAGAAAATGAGCAAAACATATTGCAATGCAAACTGATAAATTTTTGTATGAAAAGTAAAAGATTTTTTTTTATTATTTTCAAAAATTCTTTAAATTAGTTAATTTCCTTATAATAATGAATTAAATAAGTACTAAAACAAAAAATAACCTTGTATAGGTGACAGCCGGCCTTTTATGAAATGCAAGGCAAGAAGCACAGTTTGTACATTATTTTTAAGTCTCAGACGGACATTAATATATCACTTCAACCTAGTTAATTTGTGGTTAACATCGCCCAAAAATTTAATAAATGTATACCTACATTTAGGCATCAAAACAACTCAATATCTAGTTATCAATACCGTTATCAAACATTTGGACTCAGGCACCTACAAAGCTGCGACTAATCGCATGGGCCCCACTCATAAGTTAGCCGGGAGCGTGTTTGCCAGCGCTCGGAGCCTTCAGGTGAGTTAGTGCGCGCCTTGTGTGCAGTTTTGCTTATTAACCAGACCAACATGGCTGCTTGATAAGATTTCGGTTTGTCTTGGTCCGCCTCCGTGCCTGCGGGCGGCGCGCGGGCATTTGCGTTGAGGCCACTGTGGCATGTGCGGGATGTGGGAGGATGCTCTACTAGAATATAAAATATCTATAAAACACCTCTTTTAGAATCTAGAATCGAAATAGGGTCTAGTTTTAATTAGCTTAAACAGCTAGCCGTTTAAGCTAGTAAAAAAAACTGCATTTGCGGTTCTTACCTTGTGTTTATTCAGCGATTTTTAAAATAGCCACGAATTTAATTTCATATTAAAGGAGTAATGCCCATATAGGCCGTATCAATTATATGCGTCGCCCGTATCCTTATATTAACCAAAATTTTAATGAAAAAAATAAAGGAAAACCGCACATTTTTTACAAGCTTTTATTTAAGTTATTGTTGAATTTAGTTGACTCTATCTGTTCGTTAACTGAAATGTATTTTCTAACACAGTTCTGATAGAACTGCTGAAATGCCAGGACACTTGAAACTACCTATATGTGGCAGCTTTAAAACTGCGAAAGTAAAAACGATTGATTTCTTTGTTTTCTCGATTTTTTCTTGATAGAGTCTTTTTCATAGAGTTCTAAATCTTATTCTTAAAGCATTATCACATATTATTTACAACATTAATTATATAAAGTATTAATTGTGAAAAATAAAGTTATTCTTCCTGCACATGCAAATGCACATGCATTTATTAACTAACCGAAACTATTTGATGTAGAGCACACTTCGAGTCGGGTGTGAAGAAATTTCCCTGTAGCGTGTAAGGCGCATAACGTGGCATAACTGTGAGCTTGACACAAATCGCCCGACTGCCTCGGATAACTGGCGGCGCCCGCCTCCTGCCCTGTTTGCTACTGGTTACCTTAACTATAATATTACTACGTATTTAGGTACATAGTTACAGATAGCGCGCGAGATGCATGCAGAGCTCAGGTACGTCTCGTCTCAGGCCCCGACTGCATTCAACTCGCGCGTATCTGTACTTGAAAGCTGAATTTAAACTAATAGATTTCGAGACAAGTTGAGCTAAACAAATACAAGACAAGTCTGCTCTATCTAAATAGAGAGTATCTCTAAATAGAGAGTTATGCTCGTATTTAAATAGACTTGACTTAGACAGCCTATCTTCTTAGATAAACCCCAAGCGAAACGCTTGATCGCAAGGGGCGCGGATTCCATCCCCGTGCCGGGACAAATAGTTGTAAAAAGCCTTTTAGGCTTATTTTATTTAAGGCCAGACCTTAAATAAAATAAGCATAAAAGGCAGTGGAAAGTGTCTGTGGAACCTCTGTTGATTTTGGTGTCCTTAATACCTTTAATGTCCCTACTGTGATAATGTATAACTGCTCGGGGCTCTTAAAATTTAATGATATTATATATAATATGAAATTTCGGAAAGCAGACATTAAATAAAATAAATAAATAGTTTTCCCTTTCCTTTTACCCGCATAATGTCCAAATTCGAACAATATAATATAGGTCACCATAAACCTATTTACAAAGAACAACCTAACTTGCTTGAACACAAAGGAAAAAATGTAAAGAGTTCACACAAAGAGAAGCTCCACAACATCTCAGCAGGAGAAACCTGGCAATTTCTATGCTTTTATTCTTTGTAGGAGTTTTAATAAGGACTGTAAATTAAGTACAGTCAAAGACATAAGCCGTTCTGCATAAAATCATTTTTGTGGACCAAATTCACAGGAAACACTACGTTAACAAGGATATTATAATAAGTTCTGTAGTATTCTAAATTTAAAACAGATATTGAAATTACCAAGGCGTTTGAATGTAAAACTGTGAACTGCTAATTTTAGGCTTAGTAACCAACTATATTACGTCCTATGAATCGTACGTGCGTTGCTTAGAACTTTAGGCAAGTGTTTTTTTATTTAAATTATTCCTAAATTACTCTTTCGCAGCATTCTAGTCCAGTTGTATAATATGTGACCTGCGCTGATATATCAGTTTAAACAAAAAATCCTTTGATAATATAACATATGTCAATGTATTTTAGGCGAGCCTTTTACATATCATAAACTACCACCAAGGGTACCATCGATTATATACAGTTAATAATATATCGTTTCATTCTCCGGGAAGACCGCATTCTTTAAATTCTATCAATTTAATTTACAATCATCTTTGATGATTAAAAAGTTTCAAAGTTATCTGCATATTATAAGCGCTTACAAACACGACTACTTTCCAGTTAGCAATACACAACTAAATCCATACTAATCAATGCAGTTAAATGCACTTCGTAAAGATTAGGGTAATCAAACTATATTTCACTATGACATCCTAATCCAGAAAGCTATTGTCCCACCTCATGCTCCTAATGGGATCAGGACGGAGCGCGGAAAATTTCGATTAAAACAAAATCGGGGCGCGCATCCCGCGGGAGCGGTTTATTTCATAGCAATTAGTTAGCTACAGGCAGTGGATTCGTCACGACTGAACGAGTACCCCTTTCGTGTGTTGTTTACTATCGACGACACGATCACGATCGCTCAACGACAGAAAATTTACTAAATGCGATAGTATTGTTAATTATAATTAACTTTTTATGTATATAAAGCTTAAATCATTCTCTACAAACACGGATTTAATAGAAATAGGTTAATAAAAAAACATTACCATGATGAGCACGAGATGTGTTTTAGCTGTGATAATGCCTCACCTATATTCTTATAAGTAAGTATAAACATGGTGTAGGTGAAAATCCTACCAACGTTCCTACGTCTATTAGCAATTTGTAGACACGTTTTATATACCACAAATTTTACAGCAATGAAAAGGTTCGCCAGCTTAAGCTACTTCTTGTAACACCAGCAATCTGTCAGTAAAGGTACAGTCGAAATCGATTCAACCATTTTGGAGATTAGCCGGAACGAACAGCCATACAGATAAGAACTTCAAAAATATTATCTTTAACGTAAAGTAGGTACTCAAGATTCAAGATTCAAGATTCAAAATATCTTTATTTATATAGGCTTCAAGAAAGCACTTATAAATAGTCAATATACAAAAAAAGAACAAATAATACTACCACCGTACTGTAATCTTGTATACTTATGTCGTAGGCAATTTGTATGATTCGGCATTTTACAAACGGCGTCGTCCGTTTAAAAACGCTCGCTGTTTTGTAATATGCCGAAGGCAAAATGTATATTGCGGTCATTATATAGTACGCCGCAAGTATTAAGTTTAGGTCAGGTAAGGTAGTAGTTAAAATAATAGGTACGACGACGAGCGAAGCGAGGAGGAGTGTTAGGTACAACTGCGACCCTACGGCCAGAACCGAAGAAGAACAACCAATGTCGAAATTATAACAACTGATAATTGACAACTGAAAAGACAACTGAAATTATAAAATCGGATAGTCATAGCATTAATACTAGAAACAAGCATAAGCTAGCTATCCCAAATCTCAGGCTAAGTAGGGTTAGTAATTCTTTTGTTGGTCAAAGTATAAAAATGTTCAATCTGCTGCCACAAGAAGTTAGTTATAAACCAACCTATGCATAAGTTTAAGATATACATTAAAAAAATCTCATGCAAAAAGGTTATTATAAAGTTGAAGATTTCTTGAATGACAAAAACCGATGGTCTACGAGTGATTAATAAGTCACTAATAATAGTTTTAACTATCTATGTATAAATTAAATTCGCCTATTTTATGAAATTAATCATGACGTCACAATTTTATGTAATAATTCACTGAATTTTTATTATATAACATTGCCTAAGAAGCTTTGAGCTGTGTTCTTTAGTTGGCTTGTTATTATTATTTTAATTATTCCATTTTTCTCTGACTAACCCGAGTAGTCATGCTCACTAAATGTCGCTGGGGTGGTGGCGCTATGTGGCGGGTCGTTACATTCCCTAAAATATGGTTGAGTGAAGCGATGGCTGACACATACGTCATGCTTGGGAACAGGTGCCGCCTTTGGGGACTGGTCTGCTCTGGTCGGGTCATAATTTTTTTTTCTTAGTAATTATAAATATTTATTTTTTCTTATTTCACACCAGGCCCACTTTGAAACATGGTTCAAAGTTAAATATGATTCTTACAACTTTGTTAATACTGTTGTTGAAAAGAGTAACTACCGAGTTTCTTGCCGGATTCTTCTCGGTAGATGCAACATTCCGAACCGGTGGTAGAATCATATCTCTTTTAACTATTTTTGACGATTTATAAGTGTTTCTTTGAAACCTATATAAATAAAGAATATTTTGACTTTGACTTTGACTGATTGAATGAGTCGCCAATTTGCCTTCGGCTTATTACAAAACAGCGACAGTTTTTAAACGGACGACGCCGTTTGTAAAATGCAGAATCATACAAATTGCCTGCGACACTTAGTGGCAATAAAACATTTGAATTCGAATATACTGTCATATGCTTTAATGTTATCTGCTTACATTAAGTTATATTCAGCATTCGTGTATTCATAATTCTTAGCTCACACCTCCAATCGTACGGTGTAAAGCGGTCTGGCAAAGTAACGAACAACTTGGCCATATAAAGTGAGTCGGTGGCCGCGACAGGCGGCGCCGACTGCAGACAATAACAGCGCTGAATGGCTCTGATAAGAGTTGTGCCTCATTGTTCGCTAGAGGATCCCGGCTTAGAGGCAACCTGCTACTAAGTTCGTATTAGGTAGATTATTTGGGAATGAGATGTGCATGATGGAGTAGCCGTAATCTGCGAAAAAAGGTTCTAAAAAGGAGATATTACACCCTAAAGCTTTTTGTCGTTAAATATGAGTGATTATTATGTATACGTTTTATCGTGTAAAGATAAATATAACAATTACAATTAGGACAATACTATGTTTTGATAGGAAGAGCAAAACCCAATTTAAATTATCAATATAAAGTTTCTAAATTTAATGTAAGAAAAAAAACATTTGTTTGAGGCCTAATTTCATAATTTCAAAATATGTAGAGAAAATATCTTGTAAAATTCGTACGCTTGTTGCTACTTAAGGCCTCTAAAAGAATATAATATGATCTGAGAAAGCTATCAGGATTTCGGCTTGACGATTTTGATTTTCCTGAGAGAAAGCATGGTTTGTTAGCTATTTGAAAATAATATTCTATAAAATAATATGATATGATATAATGTATAGATTTAAGTAGTTTTATTCATCACCCTTCACAGATAGATATTAGAAGCAATTTATAAGCAAACATAAACACACTAAATCCATTTGAATCAAAATGGCATTCGTCCAGGGCCCGAACCCCATCCCGCGATGGACCATCGAAAGTTCGTTAAAGTAATGTCACTCTATCTCGTCCCCCCTCGAGACAAATGAGATAGACATACATTTGACATAACGACGGTAAGGGAGGGAAAATCTCGAGATAATACCCCATAATCACAGTTTTGTTTTCCAATCGCTGCTAACGATTATTGGCGTGTTGTTCGGGAGCTATTTTGAATTGCTTTAGTGCCTTGAGACGCCCTAAGACAAGTTGTTAAAAGAACAATAAAAGCAGGCACGGTGATTAGCCCGTGGTGATTAGCTCTTCGTTTATTTTTTCGATACTTTGTTTTCATAGCTGGCTGTTTCGGATATCTCTATACAGGCAGGGAAAGTCCATTTTCGGGGGATCTATTTATAAAATGAAAGATAGTAATTTTATTAATTTCAACTGTCTTCATCAAACAATACCCTAATGTACCACACAAAGCGTAAACACTTGTATACTATGTACAGGATGAACATACATAATATATATATATATATATATATATATATATATATATATATATATATATATATATATATATATCTCTAGAAACTCAAGTAGTATCTACGTTTTAACAAACATCTTCGAATAGAGCGCAAAAGACGTAGACTGGAATACAAATCGTTTAGTTTACGAGCATTTGTCTCCATAACATTTAAACAAATTAACAAAAAGCAATAGTTCCAAATTAATTCAAAGGTAAGTGACGCTTTTACCAAGATTATTATCAAAAGAATACGCCCCATTGATTTTCAAATTAGACAAAATAGCACCTAACTACAAAGACGTGTTCAAAGGGTTTATGCAAACTACCCTATTGATTAATTCAACGTCAGTAAACGCGACTGACTATTTACAAAGTAACAAGAATGGGATATTTTTAAAATTGCAGATTGGCTGGTAATATTCATATCCACTAAACTTGTCTGACTCCACTCATGTTTATTCACGAACGGGTGAAATAATTAAAACATTTTTCGCATCACGAAAAATGATAGATCCTCTCATAGCAATTTAAAATGCTTGTGAAAGAGGAGAGACAAAATTTCGATTAAAATAGGCATATTCCATGTTTTACCACTTCTTACTACTACTGTCATTTTCAACGCAACTCAAAATAATTTAAATAATATTCATTTTAGGACGTAATCTTTTAGTTTTTCTTTTTGACTGTATTAACCATATTACGTGTACACATTACACATACCTACACACATTTTTAACGTGTTTTTGTGTTCAAAATATACAAATATAGTAATATAGAAATGTGTGTTCTTGTAGCACTAACCAACTTGGTGACAGATTTTGAAACCGTCGAAACATGTCTAATCAACATTAATTAATAGGAACCGATAATTAATAATATTTATTTATTTATTTATTTATTTGGACATCCAGTGGTTGTTACATCATTTCTTAGAAATAATAATGTTTTAATATGAATTCATATTTTTGGGAGAAAAAACGGTTAATTCTCGTCGGAAGCCCCTCATAGCATCATAACAATAGGTATTTTTTCCAACAACCTTCAAAGAGCTTTAAAGAAATAAAAAATCGAAAACAATGGTCCTACGAGTACGAATGCCGAGCTAATCCAATTTTAAAATGTTGCCCAGGCCATACATATTATAAAAGGAGACTTTGTCAGGAGCTTAGCGTTTAAATTAGTTTATCTCCCTAAAGCGTAACCACAACGAAGGGTTGCAAAATTTAAATTACAAATAAAAGCACTGAAAAATATCTACGAGTGGGTAGTGCCTCACAACGAAGTCTTTTAATTAAAGCGGAAAGGGTAATAAAGCGAGTTAATTCGGAAACTTGGTTGGAATTATTGTCAAAGACACCCAGGAGTTTTGGGAGTTTGGAGTTCACGCCGCGATGAGCAAATTGTAATGTCATCGGGGTTACTGAGGAGGTAAGCAGTCTATTATTTTAATCCACCGCCTTTGGTGTTGGCAAATGTTTTAAGTAAACAAAATAATTTAAATACCAATTTTTTTAAATTAGGTAAGTAACATGAAAATAATCAAGACTCCCCAACCAACATTTTCTTTACGCCTGATTGACTCTTCGATTAGACTTTAGATTAAGACATAAAGAATAGTGGAACCAGAGCCTCATAAATATTGATCCTATAGTACATATTCAGGTATCTTTAACCAGAATGAAGTAATATTTGTAAATAGTAATTTAAGACGGTAGGTACATACTATAAATACTAATTTATCTACTCTCGTATTAAAACTCCTTGCGGCAAAAACATACCTAACTGTACGTGTATTTAAACACCTACACCTCCGGCTTTTTGCTCGGACCGATGACACGATTTTGCACGGTCCCCAGCATCTGTTACGGTCCATGGCGCCGCCATATTGAAACATGCGCCCGACTGGCCGGCTGGCCGTCCGTCCGTCCGTCACCGACCAACTGCCCCCAGGAATCTTCCCTTCAAAGCACCTGTACGTATTTGCCTTACACGCATCACTGAATATCGGCAAATATGCAATATCGAGATAACCTTCTCATATTATGTATGACGTGAATATCAGTCGCTACCCTTCGGATTGAAATTGAAATAAAATCCTTTTTATCTGTGACATATTAAACCCTTTTCCTTTATTTACAATTCCATCTTTAACTTAAAACCATATGTGATTTCCAATACAAAAAACTGCATGCTTATAACTTAAAAATAAATAATCCACCACCAACCCGATAAGTCAGTAAATGACTTTAACCATTCCACGTGAAATAAATTAGAAAAAAAAACGTATTTAATGAGTATCTCTAGAAAGCATCTTTCTATTAAACTTTCGCAAGTTCCGCTGTTTATCATTGCCGCCTGTAATTGTAAACAAGCCTATTGATTTTACTAGATTCCATGGCTCTATCTTTGGTAGGGGCACTGTAATAAGTATCGTCGTAGCTAGCATACCGATGCGTACTAGGCTTAAACTCCAGCTGAAGATAGTCTCCTTCTTCACGCCTTAACTGTCCTTTGTCTTTTCCATCGTACCTTGGATCTTCGTAAATTGTAATAGTTTGTTTCCTATGCGCAACTACTGGAGCATTCTTAGGAATTTCAGCAACAGGATTCGCACGAGACTCGCCGTAACCGTACCCGTAGCCATGTTGTGGGCCATGTCCATACCCGCCGTCGTGACGATTACCATGGTCATCATAAAATCCTGGGCCGCCGTAATCTCTTCCCCATCCAGGGTCTCTTTCCCAACCACGGTTATCCCAACCATTGCCTTTCCAGCCACGCCTATCGTCCCAACCGCGCCTGTCTTCCCAACCACGTCCATCATCCCAACCTTTATAGTCCCATCCAGGGTCGTGACGAACCGGAGGTGGAGCTCTATGCTCTTGTCTGTCGTAAAATCGGTCTCTATTGTACTTATCGTGACCATTTTTATACTTGTTGTAATGTTGATCATCGTCAAGATAGTATTTTCTTCCGTGATCTTGATGACCTATATGTTTGGCACCGTTATCACCATGTCTGTTGTAACCTCCGCCGTAGTAATTGTCACGTACATGCTCCTGTCCAGTGTTGTGGGCTCCATGGTAGCTTCTGCCGCCTTGGTTGTCATGGCTGGCTAAACGGCTATTGTAGGCAGCTTGATCTCCCTCATCATTAAAATCATCAAAAAACGTGCTCTTGTTAGATGATTCATCCTTGTGGTACGAGTTTTGGAATCCTTGCTTATGATGGCCTTTCTTGTGGCCACGTTTATAGCCGGTCGCCTCGCTATCCTCCGCTTTATCTTGCTTAGCATTATATCCTTTATATTCGTCACTTTCTGATGCAGATTTAGCATCGTGATCCTTCTTCAGATATTTTCCCTCGTCAGTCGCTTTGGCGTATTGATTCTTATGGCTGTCGTTTACTTCGCTCTCGATTTGGTGGATCTTTTCGCCTTTGTGTTTATCGTGCTTGATGGACTCCGCGCCTTCATTATGAGCGACATCTTTCAGGTGGTCTTCCAAGGCTTCCTTTATCACAGACGCACTAACACTCGAAGTTAACAGGATAACACTAACGGTAAAACTAAAATACGCTTTGTATCGGCGAGTCATCTCATCACAGGAGAGGTACAGCTCGTTTAACGTTTAGATACGTAATGGGAGGGATATTGATTGCATAAACAGTTTTATATTGGTAAAAATCGCTGGACTTCATGGCGAATTAGGGCACAATGACAGGAACTGGCGAGGCTGTTGCGGGAACAATGAGTGGCCAAAACAACGCAGACACTGTCCGTGACATGACGTTATTGGAATAGAAGCACGCGTACCTGGTGGCGGACGTGCCTCGGGACTGGCGGCCGAGGTCAATAGAACCCAATCGGGGACGTTGACGTAAGGTCATTGATTTGGTGGTAAGTGCTTAGAGTGCGATTGAGGAAGCAAGGTCTTCATATTAGAATACAGCCTAGAACAAAAGACGAGGAATGCTTCCGCGTTGCTATTCATAGGTGTACCTAGCTTAATAGGTATGTACTTAACTTTACGGTGTCAAAAACTCATAAGTTTCTTCTTAATTGTAATTCTTATGAACGCAGCTAAGTATCTATAATAAGATAACTTTATAAAATTGTTTAGAATGGTAATGTTTAGAATTAATCATAGGTTGAAGCCACGTAGTTCTCAAAAGTTTTGTCAGGTATGTAGGTAAGTAAAATACGAACAACAAAACAAAGTTAAATTAGGAGATCTGAATACTGAAACTAAAGTTCATTTGTTTTTTTAATGTAAGAATTCAGAAAATTAACAAAACAAACCTAAACTGGAAAACTGGAAAACTATAAATTATACGAGATTTGTTTAGATATACAAATGTCTACCTACTTAAAGATAGCAAAATAGTTTCAAGGTTAAAATTAAAAGGAAGTTTGAGGTGCACGACCTCAAAACCTACCCTAAAATCACAATTTTGGAATTCCGGACTGCGCACCCAAACAATGACCAATGTCAACGTTTGTATTTGTTTGTCTACAATTAAGCTTGAAGAATAAAAATTATTTGAAATACGAGGCAGTTTACGAGTACCTAACCTACTACTTTAAATGAATTGTCTTATCATTGCCCGTGTTGGTCTGGAATTTAACAAGAATATGCCAACCGTGTGTGTAAGGCGACTAATTGTAGATATGTAGAGTTTTGGATATGTGATTGTTTATGCGACGAGCTAGCCACTTTTCACTACTTTTTCACAATTTTCTATTTAACCCGGGCTGGGTTTTATTTTTGGCTGAATATGGTTGAAGGGGCTTGCTGCCTCTTTGCCTCTGCCAACTCCTTCGGGGATTAAGGGCGTGATGTTATGTTATGTTATCATATGTTTGTTTGTGGTAGATTAATGATAAGAATACATGCCTCTCATGTGAAGGGTGCTGGTTCAAACCCAGGCTCGTACCCCTGGCTCTTTCAAATCTATGTATGTAGGTACGAATTTATCCCAGTTGCTAAATCGTAAAGGAAAACGTCCTGATGAAACTTACCTACACATTCAAATATTATGGTTATGTATCGATGTCGATACTTAGATTTAATTAGATAAGTATATTATATATACACAGGCTTTACAAATATAAAAGACAAAGCTCGGCCTATCTAGAAGGAAATATCAAAACATTTACAGAAGCACCTACATTTTTAGTAGGTACTTCTACCTATTCTAAATTTCGTGTAGGTAGGTAAGTAAATAATGTTGAATCACGTGTCATGCCAATACCAAATCGGAAAGTACTGCGTACAGGAAAATGGGTTTTGTATAAAAGTAGCTGTTTTTGTTTCCATGTTGAGCCGTTTGGTAGAGTGGTTGGCCGTATTAAGAAAACCAAAAGCCGCGGGTTCGAATCCCGCTAGGGGCAAATGTCCATGTGTAAACACATTTTTACAAGAGTCTAGGAAGTAAAAAAATAAATATATCCTACGTAAGTGTATCTGTTACGCAATATCTATAGTGTAAACAAATATGCTTAGATTGGAGCTAGAGAATCGGCGTGCTAGTCTGAGCAATTATTTTATTTAATATTTTGTGTCTAAACAACAATGAGCATACAAGCTCTGTGTACTCGGATATCTATAAAAAAGGTAAAACACATTACTGACTTTCCAAGTAAGACTGTCAATTTTATACAAGTCTAGGTGTACGAGTGTCCTTGTAGGTAAGTAGGTAATATTCCCCTATTTGTAAACTCAAACAAATTTTTTTTTTATTGATAAAACACAATATACAGAATGTATGAGTCCCATGTTGGTATAGGACTTAAATAAAATGTGCAAACTGTGTTTCTTGCCTAGCATGTCGTAAAAAGTGACTAATTTTATATGGGGTTGTGGGTATGTGATTGTGTAGGCGACGAGCTAGCCACTTGTTACTACTTTTTTACATTTTTCCATCTAACCCAGCTCAATTTTATTTTTGGCTGAATTTGGTTAAAAGGGCCCGATGCTCCTTTGACTCTGCCTACCCTTGCAGGGATAAAAATACTAGATAAATAATGTCCTCCTAACCGATATCGGTCACGGCGGCCAATCTCAACGAGGATTAGTAATTTGCGCATAGTATAGGAAATATTGTAGTGCACAAGTGTGTGCGCAAACACAGGTGCATTCTCTATTCCTTCATTCTCAGTCCGGTGAGACGGCAATCCGACATGACCGGAGAGGTCAGGCGCAGGACCAACGGATAAACGTGCTTTCCGCGGCACTGGGGTGATTATACCGCCAACTTCCTGAATCCGGACTGTTACTGAGTAATTTCAGTATTGAAATAACCATTTACAAATTCTTGGTTCGACCCGGGATTTGAACCCGGGACCTCTAGGTCCTTAGGCAGCGCATGCTACCACTAGACCAACGAGGCAGTCAAGGATATTAAATAAAAGACATTCTATAAAGGTACTGGGTAAAAACTTTATTCCAAAGGTTTATTGCATTTTACACATATACACATACGTGCCTTAAAAAAATTATGAGTATTGAAGAAACCAAGACTACTAAATAAATTACTAAAAATAACTTTAGAGGAATAAGAGAAATGCATTTTGTTAGAAATACAGTAACTTAGATAAAAATCAACTTTGCTAACTGTAAGAACCACACTAGTTACTATAATTTATCACAAATGCTTACTAAAATGTTATAAATAAAATAATTTACTTTAGTATACTTTCCCGGTTATATACTGCTGAATATTTGAACAAAAACTGTAATTGCTTCAATTATTGTTACTCACAACATCTATAACATTAACTTAATTGAAAAGATCTGATTTACATGTAAATTAAAACATTATTGACTGAACTTTGCTTCTATAATACAAAAGAAAACGCAAATACATTTTACAGTCACGAGATTTGTATTCAGTTTAGTTACTAATGAATAAACTAAACCTTATTATGTAATTCTAGTTGGCGTGTTGCCTTTGATTCCTAAGTTTTACTAGGTGAGAAATGTTTATGTAGTAAGAGTTGAATGTGTTTCTTTTAAAAGTGTATTTGCATTCTTGTAAAATCTATTGCAATGTCATTATAGTTATTGTAAGTAACAAACGCCATGTTATAATAATTCACACTAAATTACATCTGAATTAAAAAATTATCTTTATATCAAAAAACTAATACGGTGGTCTACACCTTTTATCAGTTTTAAAATCGTTTTCATTCTCCGCATTCAAATTTAGAAAATTTCTGTAACTTTAAAATTCAAATTTGTATTTATCGAATGTCTTCAATTGTTTTTTTATTTTTTTTTTAACACGACATCATTATTTTACTATTTCCCATTCATCTCGACTTTTCCCAACACAGCTATCCGTGAATTGAGTTCTTCGACAAGTTTATCTCTGGGCACTTCGTCCTCTTGCCTGGTGGAAACGTTTCTTATCTTGACGAGACCTCGCTTGAGCTCGGACTCGCCTAGGACCACAGCTAGAGGGATGCCGTTGTCTTCGCAGTGTTGTAGCTGAGTCAGCATCTTCGGGTTTTTCTTGTAAGACTGTTCAGTCTGTAGGATGAAAGAAAAACAGGTTAATATTCCAACCCCTTCTTATCTATATGCACCGAATTTAAATGTAAGCTAAAATGGATCACGTAATTTTACCTAAGAAAACTAATGTGGCAAGATGAGACGATTGTAAGTTAGGGAAAATTTTTGGATCAACCGTCCGCAAAACTAATTTGTCATAGTTCAACTTTTTTTTCGACTAGCCCTGGTCGAGTGGTCAGAGACCCTGGCCACGAAACCGAGGGTCGCAGGTTCGAATCCCGCTAGGGGTAAATGTTTAGTGTTCCCTAGTGTGAACATTTGTACCTACTTGTCATAGATGTTTATAAACGTATTTTTAAGTATGTCTATCCGTTCGCCTAGTATCCATAGTACAAGCATAAGCTTAGTTTGGAACTAGGGAATTGGTGTGTCAGTCTGGAGAATTTATTTATTCATTTTATCCAGTCTATTTCGTATTTTGGTAAAAATATATATATTTTTTGTATATGATATGGAATGTATGACAGGTCCCGCCCAACCGGTGTTTTTATAGGGCCATCAAATATAGGCGCTCCAACGACCGATTGCATCATTAGCATTAGAGATATGCAATTGTATTCAGACAGTCATAGCTCATACATTTTTAGAAGCTTGTCTATGATTCAAGTGTAAATTTCAATAAAACCCAAGCAAACATAAACCTTAATGCCAGCATTCCAGAGCTCAGTGCAGATCTTCATGCGCTCCTCAAGGAAGTTCTTCTGCGCGGAGATGACGTACACGTCGACTTCGTTGGTGCGCACGCGCATCTCGCCGGCCGCCAGCTTCGCCTCCAGCACTGAGAATACGCGCTCCACGCCTATACTCACGCCCACACATGGAACCTGAAATAAATAGGAACTTTGGTACAGGGTACTGAGATAAATGATTCTCGTTGTGACGCAGCAAAGTACAAATTAGTTTAAACCAATAGATATTAAGGAGGCGTCCATGAATTACGTGAGGCATTTTTCATGATTCTTAAACCCTCTCACGCACCCTGGTGAGATATCGTCAGATTTACCTCAACACCCACCGCCTCCTCTAATTTCACGTGATATTATTCAAAATTCATGCGTTAGACGTATTTCAAAAAATACAATTTGCTTTAGTACGTTTATTGAAAAAATTTTTTTAAATTGCATAGTTAGTAGTCTCTAATCACAGTGATAAAATTGTTTTTGCAGGAAAAAAATTACGCGATATTTTCCAATAGCCCCCTGTCCCCCACGTGAGATAGGGTGAGATTGAGCTCGTCCTCCTCCCACCCCTAAACACCTCACGCAATTAATGGACGCCCCCTAACAATTTCTTTAAGTTATAAAAACTTATTTTAGAATCACATTACTAACTTTTTAATCAAATCAATGTGAAGATACTTATCAATAAAAGGTCTACTAATTAGAAAAAGAACATCTTTTCATGGCGTGAAAGCATGTGTAAGTATATAGCAATTATAAAACTTCTTTTTTAAAGCCTGACTACTGTATTGGGTGGGTACTGGGTTCGTGATTATGTGGGCGACGAGCTAGCCACTTGTCACTTTTACAATTTTCCTTTTCCTTTTAAGGAGCCCATTGTTTCTAAGACTGCCTACCTTCGGGCATTGCAGGCGTGATGATAGATATAAATAAATACCACTCACATACATTGATCAGACTCCGAGGTAAGTAGCACTTGTGTTACGGATATCAGAATCAACAGTGGTATTACAAATATATTCAGAATAAAATGTAAATGTTTTTGTTTTCTTAATAATAAGTTAGATTGTTAAATTTAAGTCTAAATTTAAAATGTTCACTTTAAATCTCATATTATAATAACAAATTTGGAAAGAGCGAGACATCCCCAACACAAGTATTTATTACTTCCTGGGGCGTCTCTAAACTTGTAATTTAAAATTTGAAAAATAAAGATATTTTTTTTTTATATTTTTTATTTTATTTTTATATACTTAAATATTCAATATTAACACCCAGACACAGAACAAACACAAGTATTCATTATACGAATGTTTGTCCTGGGTGGGGATCGAACCCACAACTCTTGGCGCACGGGGCAGGGTCACTACCGAATGAGCCATCGAGCCAGTCTAGTATATATATTCTTCAAACATTTACCTGTTTATTCTTGGAGTCAAACATGCCGACAAGGTTATCATAGCGGCCTCCGCCGGCGATGGAGCCAACCGTTTGCTCTTCGTTGCCGACTTTAATTGGCTCTGGAAGGAAATTGGCGATCGCCTCTTAATGATACATTACCAATTATGCTAAGAGGTTATATCGATTTTAATTTACGCGTTATTTGAAGTTAGACTAACTAATAACGATTTCTTTTAACGTATACCACATTAGTAGTAAGAAATAATATGTTGGACACAAAGTAAATTATGAAATCTTTAATTGTATAACTGGCCTAAGGTGGAAAAATTTTTAGACACCATCAAACCATAACATGATAAAATCAAATGTGCAAACGTAACAGTTGGCAAATATTAGCTACTATTAAACTGTTCTAATTATTTATTTAGGTTATTATTGTATTTACTTAAATAACTTGAGTCAATTTATAAGCATAATGCATATGTAGACGTAATTCAATTGGTTATCGATTTTCACTATGTCATTATTTACATACGAGTTTGCATGAATACGTTGGAAAGATTGGTGTAAAACTTCAGTTATACAATCAACAACAAAAACAGTTTTAACATGTTTTAGTGACAAAATAAGAGATTTATTGTTGCCACAAAAATAATATCTAATTTTATCTAGATAGTCTAAATATGATTGTAATATATAGAACATAAACTACATGACAATCTACTAATAATACACGCATACGCATTAAGAATATCAAAAATAGTACACTCACGCGTCAATACAGCTTCATAAATAACCCCTGTATAATAATCCAATCCTCTAGCCAGACTCAAGTCAAATAAGATCTTATCTTTAATGCCAAAGAGTTCACAGTACTCCAGCAGTAACTTGATGCCTTCCAGCCCTTCGATTGCTGCCTTCGTTTTGGACAGTTTCTCGTCCTTTACAAGTTGCTCCACCAACTCGGTGCCTCCGTTCAGACGTACATACTCGCCTATTCTATCGGCTGCGTCAGGGGTTATGCCTTTTTCATTAATCATCTCGGTTCTCACTTCTTCCCATGGAGACTGAAATTGATAGAAAAGGAATCCTAAGTTTTTTACATATATACATAGATTTGGGTGTTCATTGGTAACTAGATAGCCCATTTTTATATTATCCATGTTGGTCCAGGGCAAAAAAAAAATTACCAACTGAGTTTGTTGCCAAGCAACTCATAAAAGGCGACTGATATCTTGAATGACGTAGTAGGTTAAATTCTCCAACATTCTCCAGAATTTTCCAGACTGACACACCAATTCCCTAGTTTCAAACTAAGCTTATGCTTGTGCTATGGATACTAGGTGAACGGATAGACATACTTAAATAGATTTATAAACATCCATGACTTGAGTGCAAATGTCCATGTCCATCACACGAAACATTTGCCCCTGACGGGATTCGAGCCCGCGACCTTTGGTTTCGTAGCCAGGGTCTCTGACCACTCGACCAACGGGCCTGTCAAGGGGTGTTGGGTTTGTTAGTATGCTAACTATTTCCCACTACTTTTTTACTAGTCCCAGTCAATCTTATTTTTGGCTAAATAGCTAAAGAGATTGTTGCTCTGTCGACTCTTCCTATCCCTTCGTAGGATGAGTGCGTAATGCTATTTTTGTATAGAGATAGCATTAAAAAGACTCACCTTGTCCAATTTATCAACAGTAGAACAAGTTGTCCGGAACTTGTCATCAGGCACTCCGCATGCTTCAAACATACCATCCAACAACCTCCTGTGATTTACTTTAAGAACATATTTGCCTATATCTAATGAGTCCAGAATCTCGGTGACCACTTTCAGACACTCCGCATCTGGTACCATCATGTCATACTGGCCAGCTATATCAAAATCCTGGAATTATATGAAGTAACAATTAATGCAAAATATTACAAGCTAAGCTACAATCTTTTTAAGCTTATAATCTTTTTTTTTTCTGATTACCTGTCACCAAGATTAGCGAGTGACATATTTTACTTTTTATAATGGTACAAGTACAATGGGCTACTAAACTGCATGTCACTATTTTTATATGATAGGACAATATTTATTATATTCTTATCAGAACTGCATTGCCACCTTCATGAATTTTTTATAGCTTGCATTGCATTGGTTATACTCACGCATTGATAGAATTCTCTGTATCTTCCTCGAGTCATAGCTGGATTATCTCTTCTATACACTTTTGCGATATGGTAACGCTTTAAAGTGCTAATCTTGCTCATGGCCAAATATCTGGCCAGAGGCACGGTCAAGTCATATCTCAAGGACAGAATCTCTCCACCCTGATCTTTTAGGTCATAAATCAACTTGGAATCTTCGCCATATTTGCCAGTCAACACATCCTGTGATACGAAATACATACAAATATAGTTTGCATTTGGGCTTATGCATAGCATGCAAAATCCTGTGACAAAGTTATTGATAAATCATCAACATTTTATGGATCATATAACATCTAAATAAATACATATAACATGGCTTCCGTCTAGGCAAGTGGCATGAAGTCAGTTAGATAATAGATTGATTTTGAAACAACTAAAAGTATATAAAGAAAACTGTATCTTATTACCTTCAATTCAAACACTGGAGTGTCAATACATTCTGCTCCATGTCTTTTGAAGACCGAAATTATTTTTTGCAGAACATTGTTCCTTATTGTCATCTGTTGAGGGTTGTAATCCCGAGTACCTTTTGGTGTTTTAAGGGTGAACTTCTGTGGGACTGCATCTTCAGTAGTCAACTGAGCTTTTAGTGCTAACAATTTTGCTACTTCTCCTTGAATCTATAAATATAAATTAATAAATGTGTGAAATGTAATAAAATTTTCAATATTCAATCTACAATATCTAATTTGTTTTATGATAACATTGTTGATATAACAAATTTATGGCTATGTTAAGCTAAATATAATTCACGCCACCCAAACAGCATAGCAGCGCAAATAATAAGTTACACAAAAGTATAAAAAACAAAACAATGTTATACAATGAATATAATTACTATAAAATGTATAGATGTATATTATATATAGCAGCAACACCATTATCCTGGTAATAACAATTTGAATATTGAAATCATTTAAATACTCAATCAATGTTAATGTTATATTATATCTTTATCAAAAATAGAAACAAATGAAAATAAATCAAGTTTATAAGTCAAATAATAAAATAAAAACGAATTATTCAAAATAAATAAAATTTTTGTTTCTACTAAAGTTCTCTACAAATTTAAACTAAATCTTCAAATTGCTTAAGCAAAACAAATTAACCGTCCAATACCTTGCAACTAGATGATGTAGTAATAGTTTTAGCAACACAGTTGAGAACAGAGTTGCGCAACTGCAACACTGTTGCACAGTTTTTTGTCAACTTCAGCAATTTGTGAGACATGCTTCAATACCCTCATCCAATTAAATACTATATGATTTCTCGTCACCACTGAGTTTTGGATTTATTATCACCGGAAAAAGACAGAAAAATTATGTTATTAAAAATTATAGTCTCATTCAGGACAATATACAAATCTTGCTTCTGCTTATTATGACATATTGCATAGAAGTACAATAAATATGAAGAAGTGGTGACGAAAGAACCATATGTGGAGATTCATCAATGAATTGAAAGAAACTCCAATGAGGGGTGTACCATACAGAATAAATACAAGAACAATATGTGCAGAAAACTACAATTTACAGCCATGCCAATCATCTATAAACCGTAAAGACTGTAAAACGAACCTGTTCACTTAATGTGTTAGTTCGGATTCTCGACACTTTACTCATTACAATCGGGGGGCGATTTTTTGGAAATTGGGCTATCTCAGAAACACTGAAACTCCGCATATGGTACCACCACCTCTTAATGTAGATATATGACTCAAAATTTAGATTTTTCTCCAAGTAATTATATAATTCAATATCACAAGTGCTAGGTGTATAGCCACATATGTAACTGTACTGGGACAACCATCTGTCGATCTCTTCAAGATCATAACCTACGTTAGTCTTCTTTTCCTACAAGTACAATGTAGGTTATAAATTGCATGATGCAATTCCATATTAAATCAAAATTATTATGAATAAAATGCTCAAATTAAGTTAAGGCTAAGTTTTGACACTGACCTTCTCACTTGATTCTTTTGCAGCTTTCAATTTTCTTACTAGATCACCTTGTTCTTTGATTTTTTGTACTATGGTGTCTTGAGAATCTGCCATATTTCTATCTGCAACAGAGGTGCATTCAAGACCAGCGCGCACTCAAGGTTTCGATATAAAGTAAAAGTACTTCACTACCTTTAGAAGTAATTGCAGGTTATACTTTCGACACCATTCCTTTCATTTCGTATCACGTCGAACGAAATAAACTTAACCAACACAAGCAAGCAAACGTCAACTTGACAGATATATTTTGAGGTTATTAGTGAATATACCGATGTTTGTCGATTCATTTCAATCATGCGATTCATGTGTGCCTACTTAGGTAGGATATCAACTAGTATTTTTTATGAATCGTGAAAATAGCACTGACATCTAAAATATCACATAATGACGTAAAAAATAAATGACTTCATTGCTTCTAAAACTAGAAAAACTTTTATTAAATGTTTAGTATAATAAAACCTCAAAATGGATAGATTTGAGTATATAGAGGCAAGATTGTTCGAAGGAGAAAACTACCTGAAACGGGATAAGAACGTGAAGATATACGACGGCGATGATAAGGTCTTATAAATAAACTAATACATCATTCAAATAAACCAATCAGAACCAATATTTAATTTTGATTATCGTTGCTTGCAGACACAGTTTACGGATGGGGAAGTAGTGTTAACAACACACAGGATACTATGGGGCAAGCCAGGCGATATACCAAAGGGTCTTGTGTGTTTATCCCTTCACTTATACTATGTTTTTTTCGTCGAAGATGAAAGTGGTGGAGTATTTGGTCTGGGCGGTCCGAAAAGGATTATATTGAATTTATCACCAGCTCTTCCAGGTATTTATTTTCCAAATCCATATACATAAAAAACCAATGTAAACTTCTCCAAACACAATAGAAAAAAAAATCATCATAAGTAGATTTTATCATCATAAGTACGAGTTTAATTTTAATTCTTTCAGGAAAAAGGCCAGGCCCAGCAGTAGTTAGTACTTACCATTTTATAAAATTGTCATTTAAAGATGGCATTGACACTGCTTTTTACCAAGCCCTGAAAGACGCCCTTTGTGCTAAAGCCTGGGAGAGACCAACTCCCGTATCCTCAACTATGAGTTCAGTTAGTCCCAGTACCACACCACAACCATCAGTAACACCCATTAACTCCAAGATAAGGTCTGGTATTGTTGGAATAGAGAGAAGCATTGAAGAACAACATAAGGCGACTGATCAGAACATTAGCGTAGCATTCCAAGACTTAACAAAGCTTATTGAAAAGGCTAAAGATATGGTTGCTATTTCTAAAAATATATCCACAAAAATTAGGGTAAGTATTGCTTTGAGGCATACCAACTTTCCCTCTTAATAATAGTGCATATATCCAATGAAGAATTGAAGAAACTTTAAAATGGTGAAAAGAAAATCTTTTGGCCATTTATAGTAATTCCAGTGAGATTAAATTTTTATTTTTATTTATTTTGTAATGAATTATTACTACTTACAAGTTTTTATTAAAATCAATTAAAATTACCATTCCACTATGTAATTTCAGGAAAAGCAAGGGGATATTTCGGAGGATGATACAGTAAGATTTAAGTCATACCTAATGAGTCTTGGTATTGATGACCCTGTGACTAGAGATGCTTTTAGGTCAGATTCTGATTATTACATGGGGCTCTCTCAACAGATCTCTGATATGATGGTAGCTGTATTAATGGTAAGATATTCAACATATTGTTACTTTTTTGATCATTCTTAATGGAATACCATTAAATATGGTATATTTATTTGATTCATGGTTGTATACATTACAAAACAGAATTTATAATTTAGCCAAACTTTCTAAAGTAGTGGTTATAGTATTACTTTATAAATAAAGGTCTTAGTATAATTAAACATATTTTTTATCTCGGAAATAGCCCAGACACGTGCTTCTCAAACTTTTTTTGCTGCGGAACCCTTTTGGGAATCGGAGTATTTGACGGAACCCTAGATCAGCGCAAGCGGCAGTGCGGGGGGGGTAATAATAATCTTTTAACGGATTTTCCCGCAGGAGCCTTAAATATAGTACCCCTTCATTTTATTAATTATGATCAGTAGCAATTTTCGTGGACCCCCCAGAAAGGCTTCGGAACACACATTGAGTATAGCTGGCCTAGACAGTTTAATGCTAAAAAGAATGATCTCATTTAAAGAGTCAAGTTATTGTGTTGTATTTTTTAAATGGTCTTTACAGGACTGTGGAGGTATAATGTCATTAGCTGATGTTTGGTGCAGAGTCAACAGAGCCAGGGGCCTTGAACTCATATCTCCGGAGGATTTATTAAATGCTTGCAAGTGAGTGTATAATGTTTACTATTATTTAATGTGGTATTAATTTATACCAGCGACTTCATTCACATATACCTCAGAATTAAACCACAAGGGAACATTATTGCATGCATAGGATAGAAAAATATTCCTATCCTATGCATTAAAATACATTAATATTAAATGTTTGCCGAATTTAAACTAATACCAATTTAACAAAATATTGAGCAACTAACACACTCACAATTATAATATTGCATCGCGTGCAAAAAATAAATAAGTATTTTTTTTAACAAGTAGACGAAATTTTGAAAATAAAAACATTTTTGAAAATTCAGTTAAGAGTTTGTTTCAGTTACGGTCATGGTCTTGGGGCTCCGTGACTTTGAGCTCCGGTGCACGACAACGGTTAGCCTCTAGGACAGGCATTCTCATATTTATCATTACATATAGGAGAAAACGGCACCATTTGCAATATGAACAAAAACCACCTCTAGAGGACTGCTGAAATCCCTGAAATCTTACAGAATCCCTTATTTATACTTACAGATTGTTACAAACGATAGGAGCCCCGATGTCGCTTCGCAAATTCCCAAGTGGTGCTTGTGTTTTGCAGCTAAATAGTCACAGAGATGAAGAAGTTGCGAAGACTACAAGTGAAATGGTAATGTACCAGAAAAACATTATGATTATTTTTATTGCATGACCAAATTTGATGATTGTTGTATTGCACAATAACTTTTTTTAAATACCTATTTTTGTTTTTATGGAGTGGAGTTTTATTTTTTGATCTTTAATAATATTACTCTTGTTTCAGCTGGAAGAAAATAATTTCCTCACACCAGTAAAGCTATCGCAGATAGCGAATGTATCCGTCCTGCTCGCACGTGAGCGTCTTCTCATCACAGAGCGCCTTGGGCTGGCGTGTCGTGATGAGTCCATCGAGGGTCTAGCATTTTATCCCAACTTGTTTCTAAGGGAAGCCTCATGATTGTGAACCTGAACAAGTTGTACTAAAGTTTACAAATGTTCTATATCTGATTTTATATAGATAGGCACAATTTTATTGGGTCAACAAAACAACCAGGAATATAATCAATTACGAAGTGTTTCTGTACATAGCTACAGATTATTATAATATCCCTGAATTGAGGCAACAATTTTAGTTAGCCTCGCTTTAGGGATATTATTTTCTTGCCAGTTTGTTTGGTTGACTCGCAAAAATTATGAAATTAAACTATTCACATGTTTGATCTAATCAATATTGTTTCATTTTAATGTATTAGTTGGATTTTCTACAATTTGGTATTAGATTTTGTTTGTTTCAGAACTATGTCAAAGAGTCAACCATTGGTGACTTACTTAGGAACTTTACCATTTTGATGGTATATTATGCAGTTCCTATATGAGTACAGCTTGCAACGGCCTTGGTCCATAACATAAACTATAATAGTAACTTCTTGACATCTAAACAGCTGCATTAATGTTGGCCAAACTCGCTTTTTATTTGAACTGTATAAATGTAATCTAGTTACATTCGATATTGTATTTTATGTAAATAATAGACAAAATCAAGCGCAGAATGTGATTTATTTTTAGCAAGGCGTCCTAACTTCACAAAAGCTTATAGCCGTTATTAATTAAGAGAAAAGTTTTAAATGTTATATTATCATCACACCTTTGTAAACCAGCTCACAAAATATATCCATCTTACATTATGATAATAATGTACCAACATGCCTAAACAATTTTTGATCGAAGCTTATTGATTATTAGGTTTAATTAGCAAAAATATGAAAATTGATTATAATTTTAAATACTTTTGCAATAAATCTATTATTACAAAACTTTAGGCGTTTCTTATTTTAATACTGTTCCACACCTACCCATTCTAATATAAAAATACAGACATAATTTTGCATTGACTAATTATTGATCACAGTCGTCATACAACATAAAATAGTTGTGATAGGGACACTAATCAATGTTATCCAAAATATATGTCATTTTAAAACATATAATAATCATACAAATAAATTTGGTATCTTAAACAATGCAAAGCATTCGGTATTTTTAGATTATCAAGCTAATTATATCCTAATTTCAATAATAAAATTAATTTAGGGACCTCTGGACCATAAGGCTCAAAGTTGTTTTCCTACATCTCTTTAATATTTAATGCCAATGACGTATCATAAATAATATTTTCATTCATTTTTGGATATATACCTAATCATTAACGAAACAAGTATTTTTAACTGCCTAGTGATATTTTATGAGCAAGAACAACACTACAAAACAGTGAACATCTAAAATGGATTACAATTCACACACAATAGATTACATGTTTGCAGTTAGGTAATTTCATTTAGGCATATATAATGCAGCAATACATATTTTATTCAGAAAAGCATAAAAAAAAGGACGCAAAAATAAAAATAAATCCTAATTCTATAGTTTATTCCGCGGAATGTGTTACACAAAATATATCAATACTCAATAGCGCTTTTAAAATCTTTTGGTGTTTGATTATGTTTCCCACACAGCTCCCAAGCTTTGAAGTCATCTGAGGAACGTAAATTCTCCACATAACACTCAACACCTCTGACAAAGGGAAGTGCCATTTGATCATTGATGATTTCTGAGAGACGATGCAAATATGCAATGTTTTTAGCAAGACTTTCCTTAATTTTTATGGACAGTGGACGTTCGGTGCACTGCACAATATCAAGCTGTAAAAAAACATAAAATTACAATTATTACAATCACATTAAAAAAAATTGTAAGTGACCTTTAGATGTGTCATTATCATTGTAGTCATGAGACATGGTTTTCTGCCAAATGAAAATGGTCATAAAATTTCTAATAATTAATTACAGTGAAATGTAAAATAAAACATAGGGGGGGGGGGGGGGGGGTTGAACCCAGCAATTATATTAACAGAATGTTATGTGTTATCCTACCTTTTCTTCAATAGTATTTGATTGAAGCCCAAGATATGCAGTAAGACATTGTGACAAAGTTTTCACTGTATGTGGTAAGACACCATTTTTGTTTTTTGATATGATCAGATCTCCAACCTAAAACATTGTTCCTTAGATTAATAGATTGTAAAAAGTAAATCAGCATTATAAAAGTATTAATCCAAAAGTGGAAATATTAATCCCTCCAGTTACACCTTTATGTCCATGTTAATATGATATAACAATAAAGAAGTATTGAAATTTAAACCTTACCTGAGTGTCAAATACAGAATTAAGTTTCACATTATGTTTGTGAAACAAACAATCCGATATCTTTCTACAGTCATGCACAATCTTCTTTGGACTCTCACTTTCCAGCAGCGTCTTAAGTCCTGCGTCAAATGCGTGATACTGCATCACCTGTGTGTCAAAGATGTAGATCTGTTGTGGTGTTGATAGCACCATAAATGGTAACTTGCATTTTCGTCCCATATTTGCACCATCTGTACTAAGTCCCACATAGTTGTATGTGTTCAAATCCTCCAGAGCTTCATGGTAACTATTATCAACTTGGTTAATGTACACATACTTTTTAGAAACTTTGATAATCTCTTCACATTCTTTCTGTGAAATTTTTAAGTGTCTTGGATCATCATTCTCTTTTAGTTTAACAATATCTCTGATCTCAGAATTGTAGTAGTGACACACCCCTTCGAAGTTTATGCCCTGAGTTTCTTTACTGACGTCGTAAAGTGATAGTCTGGATTTATCACTATTCATGCTGTAAAATCTGCCTTCAATCACCTCTGAATTCTTGGTGTGAACTTGTAAAAGTTCGCCTTTTAAGTATAAACTGTCCATCGTGAGGGCGCTCGAAAAAATATTATGCTTAACTCTTAATCCTTCTTGACTGGCTTTGAGGATTTCTCACTATCACTGTATGCCTTATAAATGTACAATCCTAATGTAACATGTAACACGACCACCGCTACAACAGCAGAATAAACACTGCTAGTAACAGGCTCCAGCCGCAATACAGCATCGAAAAGAACCACCTTTGCTGAGAAGAAAGCCAGGACGGGTACTATGATAATCACTAAACAGTATTTTATTACTGTTCGGAAAACCTGAAAATCGGGTAGTTCCTGAAAGAGTAATAGGTTGTAGATATGAGTGTTTCAACGCATAAAAACATATTTTCTTTAAAAGAAGCCGGTATATGAGATATTACTTACATTTGCGCGACCTTCAATCATTATAAAGAAAAGAAAAATTAAACAAATAAAATAAAATTGCAAAAACGAAATTTATCGCTCGACCTCATTAATCAATCACATGAATGAATGAAAGAACTAAACGCTACGAATGATTGAGTGAATGTACTAGACTATGATATTGGTACTTATAGAGCAAATCATAGATTTAGGATGTACAAGATACACAAAGACGGCTCGGAGACATGACCAAAATAAATTTAAGCATGTGTTGGTTGACGTCTATGGGTGAGTTAAAAATAGTGTTGTCAAAGACGCACTTTCACATTATCGACTGATTCAGTTGTATACTAATAATATAGGTATTTAAAACGCTTTTTTATACTTTTGATTAAATATTTATGGCATTGACTGAAATCAGTAGTTGTATATATTAGGTAAATTGAAATTAGTCGGTAAGAAATCTCATTCTAAGCAGTTCTATAAACAATGAGATGGTAAAATTCTTCGTATATTCAGCGTGTAAAAAATAAAAAAAATAGAAATATGTTCTATGATTTATACTAAGACAAAAAGATATGACTTATGCCTTGACTGATGGAATGAAATGAAACAAATAATATATTAGCAACTTTTAATTTGGTGTCATTTAGTTATTTAAAAATAATATGTAGTGCAACAAATTTTTTGCTGCCGTCATTTGCCGTCAAAATGTTTGCTGCAGGTAGTGGAGTTCTTACTGGGAGTCCAATCTGGTCTGTCTATAGTCCGCATCCACTTTTTACACAATGCTGGGTTGCTTGGAAACCTAGAAAAATTATCAGTTACTTAACTAACAAATTTACGGAGATAATGAGTTCTCAATGTGAATATAATTATATTTCAACATAACTTGGCTAAATAACTTTGTATTCATGTCATGATGTCGCTAAAAGACGATTAAGTTTTTATCGATACTCGTGACGTCACCGCTTTGTCAAGCACTAGCGTAACCAAACTATTTACTATTTTACACAATATTTTCCCCAATTCTGATTATAATCACGATGTATACTTAGAAAGATCAATTATAATCAATATACTATTGTAAACATATTTTTCTAAACTATTTACTAGCAACAATTTGACAAAATATGGTTTGAAAAAATCTGATGATAAAATCGTATTTACCTGTGAAAAGTGTATTTATTCGGATTATTCCGTCGTGTAACCTCACAATCACGTACAGAACAAGTCACCTTAATTGCACATTTAATATTTTCGATTATAATCCAAGGTTTAATACATAAATGCACAAATTTCACTGCGACGTAGAATAGACCGGGACGCTAAGGCCTCTTACTCGCAAAAACATTGACATATAGGTACTTCATTCGCTGTCTCTTTTTCTCTCGGGCGGTTTGTATTTCAGCAGGATTTCTCGCTCCCACGCTTTATGTATCTTTTGCGTAGTAAAAAAATTCTAAATCTATGGAGCAAATAGGTATTGATGAAGCTTAAAAAGAGTCGTTCGAATACATAATGGCATGGTAAAAGTATCATAAACAGATAAATTCAAGAAAAATATATAAATTTCTGTTAACCTAATCAATAACAATACATAGGTACTCGAACTCTTAAAGTTTTTGTGGAAACCATCCTCGTTGTTCCTTATAATTCCTTAGGTAATGGACGAGAGTGGTGGTATTCCTACCGTAAGAAACCGGGGGGAAATTGGTCCACGAACTGCACATTTTTTTTAAATAAATTTCTGAAAACGCAAGCGAATCTGAAGGTGAATAACAATGAAAATTCCATTGTCAACTTTACGCTTTTTAAACATGAAAGGAAGAGTATGTAACATTCGTCATGCATTGATAATAGTTTTGATAGGTGCTAAAATTCGCTATTATGTAAATACACTTTTACCACACCTACAGGTATATTACTATGCAACATTTTATAATGCTGTCTGGTTACAGTCGCCTGTAAACGATCAATCGTGCAAATTGTGCACTATGTTTGTTTTTATTTAATCACATAAAGGTTTTATCGGCTATTTTATAATGCTGAAAATATATTTTAATTTCGGATTGGCTTTATTGTATTGTGTAAGTGAACCCAAAAAGAAAATCTTCATATTTTTTTTAATATTTGCCAGAATTAATTTTATTAATTCTACAGATCAAAGCTAAAGGCACTTTCGTAGACCTAAGTGAGATTAAAAATAACATATTGCAATGGAAAAATCCGAACTTTTTAAACAATAGTGAGGTTAGACATTCTTATTTATTTGTAATTGGTATAGTCACTAACTTATTTATTTTAACTTGTATTTCATTAAAATTGTAATACTTTTAGAGCGTGATTTTTGCAGATTGGAGTGGCAACAAACGGTCTATTCGATTTAAGCGATGTAAAAAATAAAATTATACAATGGAAAACTCAAAAGTTGGCGGCACTTTGTCCAACAAATGGGTGAGTAAAGTCCGTAAGGATTATTAAGTCAATTAAAATAAATTAAATCCATATGATTGTGTAGGTGGCCAACAAGTAGGGTTGCCAACCGTACTCTAAAATAGAGTATTGTACTCTATATCATGTAGGCATACTCTGTATAACACTAATAGAGAACGCTAAAATACTCTTTTTTCACAATGTTTATTATACTAGTGGCAGTCATGTAATACGATGCAAACCCATTATCGTAACCAAAAAGTGTAAAAAGTAAAAATATAAAATAAATTATACTCTTTTTTGTAAGTCCTTACTCTTTATTTACCAACCTCCTTTAAAACCAGAAATACTCTATTTTTTTCTAATATAAGTTGGCAACCCTACCAACAAGCCACTTATCAATACTTTTTCACAATTTTTCATCTAACCCAACCCAGTTTTATTGTTGGCTGAATGTAGTTAAAGGGGTCTGCTGCCCCTTAGACTCTGCCTACCCCTTTGGGGATTATGGACGTGATGTATAATGTACGTAAGTATGTATGATTAGCCATAAATAAAATGGATGCTGAACCTTTTAAGGCTGTCTTTACATTTTTTATAAATATATTAAACTTACGTAGGATTATCTGATAAAGTTCCGTAATCCTTGATCATAAAAATGTATACCATTTTATAGCTGCCAATGGTTAACCTACCATCCCTTATAATTTAGGATGTTCTATTGAACGGGTCCCATTCGATGTGATAAAGTAATAGTAAAATATATTATTTTTAGAAGCACACATAACTATTTCTAGAGCACTAACTTTTAGATATCTAATTATTTGGATATTTTTTCATTGGTCTTACTTGCTTGGTAAGAGTCGTAGAATAGAAAAAAATTGAATAAAACTTTAATGAAAAATACTGTGTTAGTAGAAGCTGGTGATGTATAAGTTACATAGGGTTTAACAGTTACCCATGTGGTAAGGTGAACTTACATAGCTAAGATATTTTCTATTTCAGACCTCAGCTACAAAACTTACTCAATATTGTATGCAGTACAGCTCAGCCTACTAATGTTACGCTGAGAGATGCATGCATTACGTGTTTTAGTCAAGTAACATCTATGCCGGAGGTAAGGAAGGGGCAATCTGTAAATTGCATCGCAATTTTTGGAAAGCTTTGTGTAAAGTATTTAGACCTAGACTATATTAAAATAACATTTAAATCGTGTAATCAGTGATGCCACTCCAAGAGGAGGTGGGTTACATCAATGCGATCATGTACCTGAAAGGAGGAAGTGCAGCCAGTAGCGTGGGCTTGTCTAAAAATATGATGAGTAATGTAAGGGTATTTGCTATTATAGTTAATATGGTTGGTTAATTTATGCTTAAATTTTGTAGACATTGTTATTTTATATTTTGGTGTCTGACAACCCGACTTCACGACATGGTTCAAATGCAAATATGATCTATACACCCCTGTAAAATATGTTGTTGAAAAGAGTAACTACCGAGTTTCTTGCCGGTTTCTTCTCGGTAGAAGCAACATTCCGAACCGGTGGTAGATTCATATTATTAGTTGATTTTCCTATTGAATTGACGATATATAGGTGTTTGTTTCAAACCTATATAAATAAAGAGTATTTTGACTTTGACTATGTTCTACTTCTTTTTAGTAAATTTACTATATTAAAACGCTATCAAATTTTAATTATCTTTTAGGGACCACAGGAATTAAATGCATTGAGTGCATGTGCAACACAATATTTTGTTAATACTTCATATGGCGGTTGTGCTACGGCCTTGGCTGTAAGTAGTTTATCATTTATATTTGCTTGCTAGAGGGCTTCTCAGACCTATTTCACTAACCTTACACTAGATTAGGACCTGTTAATACAAAATGTTATTATTTTCAGGCATTATCTACGTCAGCTTTGAATGTGCAACCTTCTGGGTGTTTTATGGGTTATTGCGATTTCGTGCGCTGCCTACGGAGGACGAATTCCAATAACTTGGTTGGTAATATTTTCAATAGACAACTAAAATTGAGCGTTTATCGGACACTAATAAGTAATGTATTTATTTTTTACAGATCATACAATGCACTAGAGAAGCAAGAACTGGTGTTAATATTACATTAGATGCAGATAATGTTCGGTTTTTTACAAATGTTACATCTTGTATCTTAGCACGAACACGGTGTAGCAGTTTTAATCCTATTACCGGTGAACCACAAATACCAGGATCTTCTAGTTCAGGAACAAGAATCAGCAACGCGCTTCAATTCTCATCAAGTGGAGAAATCAGAATCCTTGCATTCGCATCTAATACACCGGTAGTCAATTCTTTCTGCACAACTTCTTCTAACTTAACGCAAACAAATTGGCTTACTAGTGCGTGTTAAAATTCTTGGTTATTAGACCGATTTTACCTACTTCATCATTGCCACCCACGGACTAATAAAAAAAGAAGGACTCCGTGCCACTAACTAGACATTGAAGCTCATCAGGTGCTCCAACTTGACACGCAACTTACGTCACACATTGACATAATAAGTGCTCCAAATGACAGATATCCGTTACTGGTATCCTTACATAGCTCTCTCACACATGCGCATAAAAAAGTTATCACCTTTTGTGTTGTCAACACAAAATTTGCCATTTTTTGTTCGGTGAAGACTGGCTTAGACAGAAACTTTTGTCACCAACATGTGTTGCCAACACAACAGTTGGCAACATTTGTTCGGTGGAGACTTGCCTTACTTGTGAGTGTTCCACAGAGACATAAGAAATAAATTTCATCTGAATGTACACTTAAACTATAATTTCTATTAAATACCTTTTTGTGATAGTTGCATTGTGGATATAATTGCCTAAGGGGTATTACAGCAGTATAATTACAAAAAAAATGAAATATGTAGTTATGCCACTAAACCCAAATAATAAAGTATATATAACAAATAAGTACTATAACTTTGTGCACTAAGCACAAAAATTGTCTGATTTACGTCCACGCAGGACGTAGGATCACACAGTGCATGTTTTTGATTTTACTCCGGAAACTCTTATTGAATGAACTGTAAATAATTGAATGAACTTCTGAATTTTCTCATCTTTAGCTGCTACTGTCAAAGTCAATGTCAAACGGTAGGTACTTGTTTGACAAAAAAGTCCGCTCAAGTTTCTGTTTTATCTAAATACAAGTTATTGTTAATAATTTAGCGTTAGTTGCGTAATTTGGTGACAGAAATACAGGTGCTTAGCGACTTAGGATCGATTTTGGATATCTGTAAGTATCTTTTAATTGACAATTTCAACTCTTGATAAAACTATTGCTTTGTTATATATAGTTAGAGATCGAGTTTTACGCCGCATTTTAGAGTCAAAGGGACCCTTTTAAAACATAAATTGTAGGAAATGTACAAGATACTACATCACTAAAACTCTCTCATCTCTTCCACATTGTAATTAATGGCCGATATTTGATATGAAAACTGCAAACAAGTTTTACTAGTTTTTGTGTTCGTGAGTCCGAGTATACAGTGCGACAGGAGATTTGATCTGTATTATCTCTGACCGAAAGTACTTATGTTAGGGTACATTTTCTATCCACTATTTAAGTATAGTCTAGTTATATTGAGAGAGTTGAAATAATTTGGTTCTCCACATAAGTGATATGTACTTATAGATATGACTGTAAGGCTCATGTCATGAGATAAAATATACTGAAAGTAATATAATCTCTTGATGTAATAAATTGTTGCATAGAACATCTACCTTCTGACCCATACTTGTCTTTACGAATGAAGCATGTATTATTATAACAAACTATATGTTCGCTCCTGGGGTCTGTTTTCGGTTGCTGGGTTGTATTTTGTGATTTTTTTCTAGATGTTCTTTTAGTGTGAACATTGTCCTATTAATAAATAACATAACCGATAACCAACTGAGGTTTGATTTGATACTAGTTATTACAAATTTATCAACTCCGTAACAGTAAAATGTATATATATATGTACATACTTTAAACTTTTTAAATAAAATAATATAAAATAATACATAAATAATTCCAGTCTTTCCATCTATCGGCTTATGCGAACAGGAATATAGACGGCCACAAGAAAGGTGGATTATTTTAAACATTAAAATAGCTTAGGAATTCCTAATTAATATATTAATAATTAATTAATATATCAATTAGGAATTTTTAAGCTATTTTAATGTTTAAAATCCATATAAGTGTTTTAATATTTAGTATCTTTATATTTTTGTGACTATTTAGAAAATAAATATATTTAGATCATATATTTAGAGCTATTTGTTTTGTAGAAGAAATTGATGAAAGAAAGTTTGTTAATAAATGAAAAATATTTCCCCTGAACATATCATTTTATTTAAAAAGTCTACAAACTTACTGAACTAGTCACCACCACTTCTAATTCTGGAATTATTTGTATAAAGAACATTAAATTGCTTTTGATGTTCACCATAATTACACTTTATCAATTTTTCTCTTGCAACTGGACAAATTTCTCCAATATAATAACATCATACAATTATATATTTTTATACACAAGGTAACATGTGGTTATTATTAGTTTGATATAAATATTTTTAAAGTACACTTCTTGATACTGTTTAATATGAAATAATTTGAATACACTCTAGAACTTCTCATGATTTTTTATAAGATACATTGTAAGCTATAATCTTGCTTGAATTAATAGTTTAATAAGCAGTAAGTTTCACTTACAGATTTAAAGCTTTAGGACTTAAATTTATTTTCTGAGGCAGTTTTATGCAACTTAGGTCTTATAATTTTGGTTTTCTTCTTCACTTTTTTTATTGATTGTATTGAATCATCTGAATCTGAGTTATCAGACATTATGGAATTACTAATTTTACTATTTTTCTTGGATTGAATTACTGTAGTGACATAGGCACCCTTTCTGAAGCGACTTTTGGCTTGCCTCGTTTCCACAGGGCTGGTTTTCTGAACAGCATTTTTTGGTATATCTGTGAAACTAGCATTATTTATGTATGGAGAGCTTTCAGATTTCGAATGTTTTAATCTGTAAACAAAGAGAATATTTCAATTATAAATAAATCTTATTTTTTGGTGAGCCCACAGTTCATGCCATCAGCCTTTAGCTGCACATCTTTCATAAATGGATATTTTCAAGTAAAAGATATATTTAAAAATCATGATATTGTCTAAAATAATTCCTTGCTGTTGCTTGTTCTTTTTTTAAAGACCATGCAAAAATATTATCAAACACAAAAACTGCTGCATATCTTTTTGTAATTGATTTTAAACAATCAGGATGAATGAGTGGTAGTAATCATTCTATTTCGTCCGTCAGTTAGATTATACAAAAATATGTGACACATATTTTTTGCTTTATCAAATTAACAAAAAATTACAAACATAAAGAGCCATCAAAGTTTTTGAGTGGGGGCTTGTAACGTCACTTTCGCAAATTTTTATATTTTGTAGATTAATAAAAAATTATTGAGATACTCACTTTCCTTTCTTTTTCCATGGCTTTGGTAATTTGATAAGAGGCTCTACTATATCTTCAACAGAATTTGGCACTTTTAGAGGAATCTTTTTGGTTTTAGATTTTTTCTTTTTCTTTTCATCTTTGCTCTTTTTCTTTTCTCCTTCTATTTCTTCTAATTTCTTAGAACAAGACCTATGAAGAAGATATTAATGATATTATCAATTTGAATGGAACATACATATACTTACACTAATTTTTACATAGACATTTGGTTTAGTTAGAATTTATATTCAGGATATGACTAAGTACTTAGCTAATATTAACTTTACATGAAGTTCAAGTAGCTTCGAGGTCAAGAAATGATACCCTACTTTGTTATAAATATAATCATGTAGTCTTGTTCACCTGAGTAATGCTTCACTATCTGTGAAATAGGAATTCATTGCAAAAGTAGATATGCCCCAAGATAGCGGTCCTTTCTCTTCAGTTTGCATTCCCGTCCATACATTCCTTTTTAATGAGTTTAGCTTTACTTGAAGCTCTGACGGTTGCGTGTTTTTGTTTTTAATCTCGGCTATATGTCTGAAAGATATGAGAAGTTTAATAGTTATGCCTCTGCATTTTATTTAAAGTCACTTGGAGGTGCAGTTTTATCATAATTTGTTTGTAAAAAAAAAAACAGTCGAATTGAGAACCTCCTCCTTTTTTTGAAGTCTGCTAAAACGGTTTTTTCCCCACATTAATTTTTTACACAAATTCTAATCTAAAAAAAAGCAGTATACACTTATATAAAGGCCTGAGTAGTTTGTTTGGATGCGGTAATCGCAGAAACCATTAGTCGGATTAAAAAAAAACTTGTACTAAATAGCCTCTTTGTTTACTTTACGCGGACGAAGTCGCTGGCGATCGCTAGTTGTGAATAAATCCAAAAAGCTATGCTGTGTTCCAAATCAAATATACAACCGCATCCCTAAAATATGATCTTACTTTGGTGGTGGTAAACACCTAAATCGATGCCAGGAAGCCGGATTCAACTTCGGTTTGTCAATTGTATCGTTGAACATAGATACGCTGCGAGGTCTTGCGCTTTTTGGAATCTTCTTTTCACGATCAGAGTGATTCGGCGAGTCGCTAGTCTGGAAGAAAATAAATTGGAATTTAAAATATTTTCCCCATAAGGTATTTCATTTTGTAGGTACCTAAAATTCTAGTTCATTCAAATTCTAGGTACATATTTCAGATTTTTGGTATTTAACATTCTAGGTAGTTCCATTGTTCTAGGTATTTTATATTTTAGATATTTAAAATTCGAAGTAATTCTGAGTTCTCACTGGAGCGGGAATGATCTTCAATTCAGGTGGCATTTTCTTTTTCCTTCGAGGTTTGGATTTTGTGGAGGCATGTAGTAATTTATGTACCCTTCTAACGGGACTGAGGTTTTCTTCGTAAGATTCGCCGTCGGATGTTCCGTCGGTCATCGCATCGGATGTCAAGTCTATTGTGGCTCTTGATACCTGAAATAATGCACGTGACAGTAAGTCGGTAACTTTTTTTTTATTGCGATAAAAAATCTTTTTAGTGATAATTACCTGAAGTGTTTCCCGTTTCGTATTCTTCTTTTCTATTCTTTTAATTTTTTCTAGTCTAGGACGCGGCCTTCTTGGCGTCTAAAACAAACAATACATTATCATCGATAAGCTAACCCCAAATATGACTATATGTATATACGTATATAAAAGAACTATATATTTTTGTATATTTCTTGTTTCCTTGATATAAAAGACACATACCTGCCGCTAAAGTACCTAATAAACAGTAAAAATTACTATGTTTCTTAGCGAGAAAAATCGACAAACAATCAAGCTCTTTTTTTGTTGTTGTATAGAATGATGAGCACTTTTGTATGGACCCTGGCCGGCATAGCCAATAAAGTTGTAATGCCTGTAAGCTTATTGCTTATAACCTACAGTTACTGAAATGAAACAGTTTATGCTATGAATGGACCGGAAATGTACAGTCGGGAATATAAAAAGCTATATTTTCTGCTCCTACTTTTTTTTTGTAAAAATCAAATCTACAATGAAAAAAAAAACATTCTATGCTGTATTTTAGTCAGCTTATTACTTGGGTAATTATAACCTTAGGCTGATCCTACCCCGCTAGGGAAGTGGCGTGAAGTTTTAGTTAGTTAGTTAGTGAAAACCTTTTTTTTTTAAATAAACATTTATTATGGTTACAACTTCCATGGTTTATACAAATTCATCGTCAATAATGATGTCTTCCAAATATAGTGCAGGGGGAATAAATACATCGACCTGTGGCGGCGACCAACGCCTAAATACCATATTATTGAAACAATATGGGCACACGCACCGATTGTGCGCCGCCCTGTCAAACATGTACAATAATGATGCACTAAAGCATCTACAGCATATGATGTAGGTGTGATATCTTTTTCTCCGGTAGTTCACCGTGTTCTGTCCATAATAAAAATTGAAGCTTATGATTTACGGTTTCATTTCATGGGTAAGTGGTCTTTATTGGACATGCCGGCCAACTTGACGCATCATTTTTTGTATTTGCTTTTAATTTGTTATGGCGTTTTGTAAGTGTCACGTATTTGTTTTACTAAAATATTTTACGAAATGAAAAAAAAAATGCTAAAAATTTGTCATGATTTCGCTAGCATTAAGATACCCCTTCTTTTACAAGCAATCCATTCTTTCATTCAGTTTTGAAATTGAAATTCTTTCGTTGATGCCTTTGCTAACAGTCGTTTGGCGAACCTACTGTTAACATATACAAAAATGCATATGCACAGTTCGAAACGTTAGCCGCGAGAGATTCGCGTTTCATGGACGGGCTGCAGACAGACGACGATACATATTATTACGTTACCCCAGGTATATTCCTGTTGATATCGGGAAACAGGGGAGAGGGTGGCGGGGCGGGTTGTGCAACATCGATCGGCGGTCTGATTGCGCCGGCATCAGAGCTGCTACTAGACGTATCACCTTCATCACTGTAAATTTCAATTGAAATGCACCTCATTGAGATTAAGAAATTTTCGTAGGATTTCAATACATTAATTATTATTTGAATAGCAATTTATTTAACACGGCTGTTCACCAATCGTTTTAATTTATTTTTTTATTTCGATATTCCATTGTTTTGAAATCGTTAAGTTAGGTACTTAGTTAGGTTAGTTAAATTCAGAGATTCGAATGGAATAAGTACGCTGTGACGTCTTTACGTGTAATGGTATACGAAATCAATACTCGTAGAAGCATTTAGTTTTGACTGTTTTTAAATTACATTTACATATGTCATTGTTTAATTACCTTGAATAATCCGACAAATCAATGTTAGTAGGTTCGTCAGCATTAGACCCTTCCTTGAGTAGTCTAGTAACAATTTTAGTCCTTAGCCTTTCTTTGCTGGGATCTTCATCATAGAAGTCCAAAAGCGTCTCACAAAAGGTTTTCCCAAGACTTTCATAATCTTGAACAGAGAAATGTGTTGACATTCTGCTGCCTAATTCTGAACCACCAAAAGATGCTTCCATTGTATAACTGTTGGCTACTCCTAGCATCCAGACGACTACCCTACCTGTGCCTTCTTTGCTGCGTTGTATACGGAATTTGCAATTTTCAAAGGAAAACTGAAATTAGAAATTTTATTATTTTGTTTGACGCCCAAATCTGCAGTACCCTTTTAAAGTTACGCATACATACATATAAAGTGTGCCAAGATACCTTGTCAGCGGCATTCTTATGTAGCATCAACGGGAAGACTTGTTCCTGCAGTCGTTTATCAGAATTTCTTCGACTTTCGCACCCATAAATGAACACATTATGTTTCCGCGAATGCGCATGCAAGTCTATGTACATTGCCACTCCACATTCTTCCTGTAACCTAATTCAAAATAAACTTCGGAAACTAATCATAGCCTGTGTAACAATTCGAATTTTGATACTAACCTTCGAATCATTACTTTGGTGTGCCATACGGGAGGATACGTTTCCCTTATTACAGTTCGATATTGTCTATTCAGGTCCTTTCCGGTCAGCGAACAACGGTTGTTTCCGACAATCACCTGTAACAATGGTGAAAACATGTTTAGCGCTAGCTGTTTCAATAGGTATTCCATGTGACCATCTGATTGATGACTTACACCATCCGGGTTTAACATAGGAACGAGTTTGAATATAAACTTCTCTCGCAATTCGCGTGCTTGGTTTGAATCACCTGTCAAATAGTCCATGAATCCTTTCATCATCCATGATGATGGTGTTTCGCCGGGATGTACTCTAGCTGTTATTATAACAGCTTTCTTCTTCTGAAAAAAAAAGGGGGTTAAAGAAGTTCTGAGTTGCGAAGTCATCTCAAAATAGCTTCGTGAATTTTACCCAAGTATCATATTTTCACCTTTTGTTCCATTTCGTTAGGATTTGGAGGAGCTGTGATTGTTAAATAATACACATTATTGCCGGCTAAGGTGCGACATAAGAGTCTTAACTTCGAATAGGTTGACTTAACAGGATGGGCCTGTAATCTTGAGAGGTATTCTTGCAAGTCCGAATAAGTGTACGGATAACAGTGAGCGATGTAAACTGCGTCGTCAGTGTGCGGAAATTCAATGTTGAAGGTCAAAGTGTAGCTTGGAAACTGTTCCTCTTCTTCGGATCTGTAAATTTTGTATAATATTTAATTGGACACTTCATGATGCCTATTAAATGACTTCCGTGACTTACGTGGAGTCGTTTTTGTAATATGCGATGTTATCGCCGCATCTTCTCCATCCAATTGAGTGTAGTTGCGCGTCCTTCGTTGAATACAGCAAAGGTCGCATGCCCTCGTTGTATAAGCTTTCCGCCTTCGACAAGTTCACGATGGAGAACCTACGAAAATTAGAATGTGTTGTTTACATTTACGTTTGTAGTTACTACTCTGTATAACGAAAATGACTTTGGCCCGTTGAATACAACGTGTTAATTTACTGTGCGAATCGCGGAATCTATCATTGTTTCCGGGATAAAAGTATTCTATGCCCGTTCTTAAGGTTCAAACGTACATAATATTAAATTTAATGACATTAAGTGAAGTTCTTTAAACATGAAAATCAAACAGACGAAGATAAGGCACTCATAGTTATTTTACTAACTAACTAACTACTAAACTTCACGCCACTTCCTAGCGGGGTAGGCAGAGAGAACCGAACGCCATGATCCTTACACACCTCATTAGCCACAACAACATTTATGATCCTTTTCATACAAGCTCTACGGTTTTTATGACTCCTAATATCACCTTCTGTTAATACTCGACCAATCTGGTTGTGATAGGTGAGCCTGGGCCTTCCGCAGCACCTACATCCATCCACTTTCGCAGTTATTTTAGCATTTATAATATCAGTTATGATTAATCAACTCACCTGTACATCATTTGCTTCCTTGTATTAGTGACTCTAAAATAAAACCATTGCATGTGTCTGTTTGTATATAAATCGGTTCTAAGATGCAGTTCGTAGTAGGCTGATGTGATTCGTATCGCTTTAGCGAGATTGCCGCTCTCGAAGCGAGATTCGAATCTTAATTCGTCGTCGGCGCCTGCGTTCGGATTTGCACTTGCACATGCCGATAGATATAACCTTGCTCCGCCAACGGTGGATCGGCTAAACTAAAAAGTGAGAACAAAATTACATCAGCCTGGGTCCGCTTAGACCATGATCCAGGATGTAGTCTGGTTATTACATTGAGGCTGCTGGTCTCACCTTCGTTACTCTTTTATAGGGGAACCGGACTTTGGATTATGGTTACACATCCATAGTTATTTTCGTATACCACCGCCTAGCTGGTGGTATACACATAGATTAAAAAAAAAAACAGAGTGTACGGGCCCGGGTTTGATTCCGCACCCCTTGGATATGAGGCGCGTGTCCTTACCATTGAGCTACCACTGTTCTAAGAATCACATACATTCTATACTAGACATGGTCGCAACCCCTGAAAGCTCATTTTAAACACATACAAAAACCAAATCACAGCAGCATTTCTTATAACATTTTCTATTGAATATGGAATAATAGTATGAACAAAAAAGGTGATATTTCACAACTACGACATCATACTATTCTAGGCGTTTTATGTTCCTTGTCTCATCATATCATCATATATACCGTTTTTGGTCGCCAGACTAGCAACGATGATCTAATTAGTTGTTTACGAAGACGACCATCATCGATTTATTTTAAAGGTAGGCTCGTTTAAAATTTACGTGGGTTTGTAGCATGAACGATTTGTGCCTTGAACTAATAAAACTTTACTTTCTTGCATTTACCTGTATGTAGCATAACATTACGTGCCTACGCCATACGGTCTTGTTGACATTGAATTGGTTGAATCACAAACCTTAATGTATGGAAATTTTATAATACTGTTATCGACCCGTGGCAAGGCTTTGTTACGTAGGATAATTTAAACTTACATAGTTAACTGCGCTCATGGGGTAATATTGGAATATGACGGTGCCAGCATCTTCGCCTACTGGTTGAGGCTTTAGTTCTTTTCCTGTCTGATTGTAATATGGTTCTGGTGACGCGGGACTCCAGCCTATGTGTTGTATCCTTTCCTCGACTACCTATAAAACGTAAGTCATATGATTTTATGCGTTGTTCCTTGAGACACGACATTATGGTAATATTTGCGCTTTATAGCAGTACGGGGTAACTCACTTGACATTCTGAAGGCCACCTCGGCGCTTGTTGAGGACAGTCAAGCTCTTTTGGCAGCGCGAATAAATCTCGAGGCTCTTTTAGTTTCGCTGTCGTTCGAAATGTTTTTATATCTGTGTTGATTTCTAATTGATTGGTCTTGATGTTATTTTGTAGAAAATTTGATATAAAAGTCCCTGCAGCAAAAAGTAAGCTAAAACATCTGATACTAACTCGAAATAATGTTAAACATGCGTTGCATGAATTGTGTGGTGCACGCTATCTTCGATCGTACAAAACCAACTACTTCGCTACCTATGCAGGCTTTGTCAACTAAAGTATAATTGTGTTTGTTATCTACGTGGTTTAAAAGTTGCCTGCTAATACCAGCGAGTTATTCGTTTGGTTACCTTTGTTATAAATAGGAAATAGCGATGCTTGTAAAGATTTCACTTGTTCTAAGTTAGCAATTAGTAAATTATCTTGTAAAACAGGATCTCGGGTGGGCAACGTGAGAGTTATTGTGGTGTTATCTATGTATTGTCTTCTGTGCTCCTCTTCTCGTTCGATCATCATGACGTTTTCCTGGACGGTTTCAAGCTGTTTCCACCATAACATCTTAGGAGTTAGATCTAGAAGTAACATCCGCAACTGTTTGCTCTCACGGCCTAAGCGCTATACTATTTTATGTTTCGTTTGTGACGCCAGTTTTCGTATCACCATGGCTACGGAACTGTTAAGATCGCTCGTCGTATTATTATCTACTTCTGGCGGTAACCTGGGCCGCGCGACGTTCCGAAATGTACTGACTGAAGGGCTCGTACTTTTGGTTATTGGAACACGATTTCGTGCGATCCAGTAAAAGCCTTATCAGGTGATTGGTGACGTCAAACCGTGAGTTATGCGAATTATTAGGGAAATTTTGGAGGACATAAAACAAATGGATCGGTAAAGATGGTTTTATGGAAGTTATTTGAGGCTTTGATAGTCACGCTATTAGAGTTCTATGAACTCGAAAGATTTACAATTGACACTAGACAGTACATTCACACAAACTTCAAACACTACAAATAAAGTAACATTTAACTAACTAACTAACTAACTAACTAAACTTCACGCCACCTCCCTAGCGGGGTAGTAACATTTAAACTATAAATAATGACAAAACCAGGAATAAATTAGCAGTTAAAGTAAAATTTGTTTAATAACTTAAACAAATTGTATGAACTGATTAATAATCCATTTTACACTATAAACTTAAAGTTTGGTAGAAGGTACGACTACCTAAATATATAATATAACATACCTGTGCTGTCATTGTCGTCCGTGTCTTGGGCTTCTAAGTTTTCAATAAATAATAGTGACATTAGGTCTTATTTATATACACTTTGAATAATTAGATACTTCTAAGCACTTGTATAGGCAGCACCGAAAATTTCATCCGAATTCCTTTCAAAACGCAACTTTAATAGCAACTTGGGTTGACACCATCTGCTTCGACCTAAGTCTAGGCAAGACTGCCAGGCATTCCGCTAATGTATACTGCTTGGTCTGATTCATCCTAGGCTTTACACGTAGACATTGTTCTATTCAACAATGTATCCCAGTTACAGTAATCTGACTAAGAATTTAATCACAGCTGGCCAATTAATGTGCTCCTAAGAACGGAAATTTGGTTTGCTCGAAGCATTTTCTTGCAAGCTGCGTAAGCCAATGTTTCCTAGGAAGTCTAAAAGGTGACTGCACTTTCACCTAGTGTGTAGGAAAGTTGTGCCGTTTGTGTGGAAAGTTCGCTACGGGCCTCGGCACGACCGTAAAACTTTAATCTGCCCATAGACTTGCGAAGTAATAGATGTTGCGATAACCCGAATGAGTACCGTCAACTTTACAAGGTACAGTTTGCATGGATAACGACTGCGGTGTTCTACGGCATATTTTATAGGTGTATAATATCGCAGAAGAAAGGAGGTGGAATACAAATCAAGGAGAATCAACTTGATAAATAGTTTGTTCAGATAGTCCTTATTCACTGGTTTTCAGTCAAAAAATGAGGGGAATTTTCTGATGAAAAATAATACTATATTCTAATAAGAAAAGAAGTGTTCCTTGCCTAACATGTTGTAAAAGGTGACTAATGGTGCATCGGGGTTTGGGTGTATGATTGTGCAGGAGCTAGCCATTTGTCACTACTTTTTCACAGTTGTCCATCTAACCCAGCCTAGTTTTATTTTTTGGTTGAATGTGGTTAAGGGGGCCAGCTGCCCCTTTGACTCTGCCTTCCCTGTTTGGGATTACAGGCATGTATTTTTAATTTACAGGATTCGCTATAGTTAAAAGTTTCTTAATTCGATTTTATTCATATGGGAATGTGACGTTTTCACCAGATAAAAAAGTGACTTATGTTACTTTCAGGCTATTCCTGTGCCTAATCGTAGATTTGTTGCTCAGTTCAAACGTGAACAAGTACTAACAAACAAGCTTTTGCATATTAAGTATGAGTTTGAAAGCATTCCAATATACATATGTGTTTTATTGGTTATGAACTATTATATTTATTTCTTCTATATCTATACATATTCTTTCATACACTATATTCTTTACACTTAATCGTTTTCATAAATTAGGAACAGATTATTTTGTTCTATAGATACATGACTTAATAGCGTATCCAAGCGATGTATGTAGTTAAAAAATAAAATTGATTTGTGCAGTAGAATAATAGTTCTATTGTTAAGTTTTCAACCGATTAATCATTCGGAAGTTATTCGTTCGCGTTTTGTTATTTCCTGAAAGAACTGTTGCGTATTCTAATTGAATGTTGAACTTTTGGCTAAACGATGGTATGTAGTTATTTTGAAGAACAAAGGATTAGTATGGTTTAGAAAGTATTTAGAATGTATTACATCATTTTCTTTATTCTTTCTTGTCATGGACGAACTCGTATAGCTATTATCAAAAGGCTCATGCTTATTACAACTACTATTTTTTTGGGATACAAACACTAATTATTCAAGAAAGACTCAGTGAAAACTTTCAAAATGCTGTGTGTAGTTGTTATCGGAACTTTTATGTATGACTTACATGCAAGCGTAAGCATAATACCCAAGCTTGTTTATATTTTAAAATAAAATTATGTATTGCTTGTTTGAATTTCTCTGTTGGTTCTAGAACCAACTTAAATAGTTATTTTTTTGTTTTTTCATCAATAATCATCATGATGAGTTTTAAACCACCTCCTTACATGTCAGATATTGCAGTTTTATTTTTACCAACGGATTTTGAAAAATATATTTGAATAAAAATGTATAAAGTTGCTGAGGATCGAATTGTCATAAATGTCCATGTAGGTTTTATGATATTTTTTTAATAATGGGCAATTTTGTACTAATGCTGCAAAGTAGTAATTAAATTTTCAAAAAAAAAATTTTTACCTAATTTGTAATTATTTTGAAGCATATTATTTAATCTAATATCAAAACCGAGTACATATTTGTTTTTAGTTTAACCTATTTGAATTTCTAGTCTGTTGAAAGCTCTACCAAGAATAGCATTACATAGATAATACCAGATATCATAAATGTTACGCTTTAAGATGGTAAAAAGCAACATTAAAATATTATTTAATTAGCAACTAAAGACTTGGACGTTCATCGATTGCTACGGCCCTATTGTGTAAGAAATAGAGTTCATTGTTAGGCCTTCAGTATCCTAGGCAACGAGCATTGTAAAATCGATTAAACGATATGTAGGAAATTTACAGTTACTGAAATCACAGGTAAGAAGATCATAGAACACATGCAAATACTTAGTTTATCTCATTATGTAGTGTCATGGGTATGGTATATTAATGTCATACGTATATTTCAGTTTTACATCATATTATCTGGTTTCTGTGGGTTTGAAAAGTGCCTTAAGTTTACGGATTTAGTGCATTCTTATATTTATTTAATAAAGTATTTAAATGTAGGTCATATGGTACCTATGCTATGTGCCGAGTCCTTAATCCCATCTTTTACTTTTTGGCACGGCGAGTCTTATTGGCATATTCAGCGAAGGGAAATGTTTATTGAGTGAGAGAAAAAGCTTGCTTATTAATATCTAATAATATAGACTGATTCCTGTTTCATATTTAGTATCATATATTTCAGTAAATCAAATTTGGGCACCCGCAGTAACAATAAAATTACAACAGCTATTTTGAAATTCTAAAGTAGTTAGATAATATCCAAACACCGTAAAAAAAAAAAACGTTATTATTACCTGTTTTTGATCTGTTTAATTCATTCTTAGGCTTACATGGTAAATACAGTGTTAGGTTTACATAAATAAAAGAAATAATGTATTAATATAGTACTTATTTAGTATGATTTAGAGGAAAATTACATTAGGCATTTATTTAACATACTTAGTTATTACTACATGCATAAGTAAATGGTCGAAAACATTGGTTAAAAATTCAGTCGAATTGAGAACCTCCTCCTTTTTTTTGAAGTCAGTTAAAAAAAAATAGTAACAGCATCTGCATTTTAAGGAATCAACTGAATATTGGTAAATAATTATAGCTTTATATTTATCTAACTTTAATTTAACTAAATAAGAAATAAATAACGATTGGTGAGATTCAGCTTATATTTAAATTAAGGTCTTTGTCAAGGAAAATATCAAATTTTTTGTTCAGTAGTAAGTAACGTCTGCCCAGCTAGCGTGACGACAAGGATTTGTCTGCTTGGTTAACAATTGAGTATCGAAGATTATCAACACATTCCACGAATTCACCGCAATACATTTTGCCATACCTAGGCAATACTATAAAAAAAACGGCAAGTCGTGAACAATTTGACGTAAAAAGTTAAACCGCTGGATACCTTCGGTGTTCTGCGACACAGCGGTTCTTAAACACTTACGACTGCGGAATATTAAATTATTCCCTCTTATTATGCTTTTAGTTACACATGTAGGTATTTGATGCTCGTAGCATTAAATGGTCTCCATTAGTTTGGTAGTGTAGTTTTCAATTGTCTTTTTCTGCACACCACTATGAAAAGATAATGCTCAAAATTGCGTGGTTATGGTCAGGAATACAGTTACAGTAATTTATTTAAAATGTACGTTTGTTTTGTTTGTTGATTGCGCAATTCATTTTTACTAATGTTACATGCATACATAACATCACGGCCGTAATCCCCGATTTGGTAGGCAGTGTCAAAAGGGCAGCAAGTCGTTTAACCACATTTAGCCAAAATAAGACTAGGCTGGGTTAGATATAAAATTGTAAAAAAAAGTAGTGACAAGTGGCTAGTTTGTCACCTAGTGAATCACATATGTATACTAATGATGGTATTATTTTATAAAAGCCAAGATATTGTAGCCCGTACCCTGCGTCACTATTTTGTTTATCGTGATCTTCTCTATTTTAGTAAGTTAGTTAGTTTTATACATACATACATACATACATACATAACATCACGCCCATAATCCCTGAAGGGGTAGGCAGAGTCAAAGGGGCAGCATGGCCCTTTAACCACGTTCAGCCAAAAATAAAGCCGGGCTGGGTTAGATGGAAAATTGTGAAAAAGCAGTGACAAGCGGCTCACCTGTCGCCTACACAATCACACCCAAAACCCGTTATACCATTAGTCGCCTTTTACGACATGCTAGGCAAGAACCACAGTTGGCTCATTCTTTTCAAGTCCCAGACCAACATGGGACATGGGTTGGATGGAAAGCTGTGAAAAAAGGAGTGACAAGTGGCTAGCACGTCGCCTACTCAGTCACATACCCAAAAGCCCGTAAACCATTAGTCGCCTTTTACGACATGCTAGGCAAGAACCGCAGTTGGCACATTATTTTTTTTGTCCCAGATCAACATGGGCCAAGTCCCAGACCAACATGGGACAGTTAGTTATATAATTTCTTAAATATTTTAATTAAAAAATCTAAATCATAAACGAGTGGGTCGTTTTGCGAATTTATTCTTCTAAAACGACTTTGTAATGATTAATATCGTTTGCTAGGAAAATGGAGAGACATTAATTACTATAACATTTTGGGGCTAGTTTTAGATCATGATTAAACGAAAAGTTTATCCTTTCGCATAAAACTAAGGTCGTGTGATTTCAATCTAGATCCTTGGTAATGTATTATGTAGTCTGTTAATAGTTTAAAGCTATGTTGTCTGGGTTTGGTTTTTGATAGGATCAGTTTGTTAGTTGTTTAAGTTTTAATACTAAAGAGTTTTCATTAAATATCTTTGATGATTTCAAATATATCATACGCTCTTTGCCTTGGTAAAAAAAATGGTATTTAAATTATTTTGTTCAGATCATTCGTGTACTCTAATTTATATTTGAGTATAGTATAACATTTACGTGAATAAATTGCGTAATAGGATGTTTTTTTTTAGATTTTGTTGATATGTGTGGTAGGTGTCAGACAGAGGAGTAGCAATAAGGTGGTAGGCCAAGACCCATACTACCCGTCGTACACGCCTGTGGGTTGACGGGGTCCCAGCCTGGAGGACAATGAGCACAGGCGGTTCTTAGAAATGCAATCGGACTCGGTCGGAATCGGTTTTCTTTGAGGGATATTGATCTATATGATAAGAGATAAATTTGCCAATTGACCTCAGTGTAGTTATGCCACATGGTATAAAATAAAAGTAACACAGTAGATACCTGTTAAAACCATAAAGTTTTCGTAACATATCGGTTGTTAGGCAGAAAAAAGGTATCTATGCGGTATTAATCCGAAGATTGGTGAAGGTCAAAAGTTAATTTAGTACGTGACAATTAGTTTCCTTTGGAAAATGTCCCAATGTTAAATTGGTACGTTCCATAGGGTCGTTGCGAAATGTTCTTTGAGGTATGCGTAAATGTATAATGGTTAAGGGTAGTGAGGTGATTGGCCGTTCCTTGGTACGGAATGGCGCGGATCGATTTCCTAGCCGTCTCGCCTCGTAGTCTTGAGTCACTCATCAATGAATCCTATTTCGTATGCTGTGCCAGATTATTTATACCCCATTAGAGTGCAATGGTGCCCTATTTTAATATAGATTAGTTCTTCGTAGAACAATAGGAATCACTTTTTATGTTGATTTTCACGTTGGTTATCGCTGTTTGAATAAGTAAATAGTGCATTTTCTATTAATCGAATGAAACTTTGATAAAAATGTTCGAGTACAGATTGGGCGAAATTAGTTTTCTACGTAATGGATTAATACAGATAGGGAATCGGAAATTAATTTTCTATGTGTAGTACAATGTTCGTGTACGCCACAGAAATCTGTTGTATTTATTACAGAACAACAATTGTAAAACATCGATTTTAAAAAAAAAAACTGTAAGAAAATCTTTCATTGATCGCTCATATTTTGGATCATTATTGATAAACCATTCTGGTTTTATTCTTAAACACAAACACATAAACGAAATAAGGACCAATAAATATTTTATTTATCCGTCGATTGTACTTAATATATCTATTAGCCTTTGGAGACATAATGTAAAACGAACATGAGAAAATAAGAATCGCGTGTATTACACATCGATAACAATAAATGTTCTTTCCTTCTTCTTTATTTCTATACACGACGTACTACTTTTATCTTTTGCCTCGCAAACTTTAGCCGCAGGAATACCTAAATATTGAAAAATCATTCAAGTCTGCTTCCGAAATACAAGTTGTATTGGAGTCAGACACGATAGGATCTTTACGAACAGTATAGGTTACTATATATATTTGCGAGAGTCAATGACTTCTGGTAAAGTAAAGCCTATTGTCTAGATCTTGCTTTTATTTTTTTAGGCAGTTCAGTATGGGGCGAAAAGTTACAGTCGCGGTATGCACCCTCAACCAATGGGCTCTGGACTTTGAAGGCAACCTGAACAGAATCCTGCAATCTGTTCAGGAAGCGAAGGAATTAAATGCCATGTATAGGACAGGTCCAGAGCTGGAAGTATGGTGAGTATTCTAATTTTAATTTTGGTTATAAAATATATTTTATTGTATCCCTATATTTTATTTTTCTATCTGTATAGTTTACATGACTTTATGGTATGACTTAAGGGATTTTCCTTGTGCCGCATTTTAAACTGCATTTCAGACGATCTTGTTAAAACTTTCGGGACCAAATGCTTGACGACTCGTTCAAAGCACGGAGCGTTAAAATGTTAGTCTGTATCCAAATAAAAAGAATACTGTTTGATTTTTATGAAAATTTTGTTCGTACTAGCCAATCAGTTTCTAATGTGTTCAAAACTTAATGTGACGTTAAGCACTCCCAGGTATATAGATAATGTTTGAATTTTAAACTAGCAAATACTTTAGTTTTAAAGGAGATCTATGTAGATCTAATAGGTGGATGGTTAAGCTTAGAGGCGGATAACAATTAAAAATTCAACAGTCTCAAAACTTTGATACGAACTAAATATTTTGTAACAAAAAATAACTCGCGTTATTTTTAATGCAACGGTTTTATGGAAGGTGTGGCAAATGCTCATAGCATTTAATCGATTTTCATGAACTCTTGCAGTTAAAACATTGACTTCTATGTGATTTGGAACGCTCGTCAGGCTATCGATTCCGGGTACTGCATGATTTACGTGAAACCAGAAATAACAATTCGCGCTATTTTCACATGAAGCGTTGGTAGTGGTGTTATATGACGGTGATGTGTCAGTCTATTTCCATGTTAAGAGACTCGAGGCAGGGAACGGAAATATAATTTAGTATGACCTAACAGACCTTCACGCTTTGGAAGGCGGTTAGTTATTGTTCGTGGTTGGCTTTGCAAAAGCCGGCAAAAGCAACATAGTACACCTGAATACCCGTATAACACTTACCCATCTAACATGGGCATATTTTGACACAAGGTAGTTTCCAGAACATAAGACCTTTTTTTTTTTTTACAGTGGATATAGTTGCGAGGATCATTTCTACGAGCCAGACACATACCTCCATAGCTGGCAAGTACTTGCTGAGCTGCTTAAATCGCCAACATGTCGAGACATACTCATAGACGTCGGTATGCCCATTCAACACAGGAATGTTTCGTACAACTGCCGAATAGCATTCCTGAACAAGAAGATATTACTAATACGACCAAAGATGATGTTGTGTGAGGACGGAAATTACAGGGAGTCTAGGTGGTTCTCCGCTTGGACCAAAGTGAGTATTTTCTAAACAATTGAAACAATAAAAGCTGTGTACAAAATAAATAAATATCAGACTACATTACATACATTGATCTGACTCCGAGGTAAGCAGCTTAAGCACTTGTGTTACGGATATCAGAATCATCAGTGGTATTACAAACACCCAGACACAGAACAAACACAAGTATACATCACACGAATGTTTGTCCTGAATGGGGATCGAACCCACAACTCTTGGCGCATGTAGCAGGGTCACTACCGAATGCGCCATCGAGCCAGTCAATGTAATTAATATAACTATGTTTCAATGCATGATAAATACATGTCTTTATCGTAAAGACTTCCAATTAAGAAATTTAATAAGGGTGGCTGCGCTTTCGTGATGTCACGTTTCAAATTAAACCGCTTCAGCATATAAACTAGTCTTTGTTATGACGCAATACGACAAGGAGTCATCAACATATTAAAATTAGAATGCTTCTTCTATAGTCTGTTTAATATTAATACATTCTATTTTAATTTATTTTTTGTTTCGTAAATGTAAACGCCCGCTTTTTGTTACTAGGAGAGAGAAGTAGAAGACTATTACTTACCGAGGATGATAACAGCATTGACGAACCAGACCACGGTTCCTATCGGAGATGCTGTTATTGCCACTAAGGATACTTGTATAGGATACGAGATATGCGAGGAACTGTGGAATCCGCAAAGGTTTATATACATTTTTTAGGATATTAAAAAAAAAAATTCAGTCAAGTGGAAAAAATACTTATTTTGGTGCGATCCAACGGTTATTACTATCATATCTCAATATGAAGACTAAACATATGACGTACTTTTTCATGCATGCTTTGTTTAAATTTTTTTATAGGTTTCAATAGTTAATTTTATAACAGAACATTAAATAAACCGATTTAAATTTATAAGAACAAACATCGTATCTTTGAAACTTCACTTCTTAGTAAAATCTTTCGCAATTGTAAGAGACTTGAATAGAATTGAAAATTATATAATACTTACATCAGTATAATATACGGAATTTTATAAATAAATGAAAATAATATAAACGTTGAACTTTACTCCTAGCCGCCACATCCCCTTGAGCCTTGACGGCGTCGAGATAATCGCTAACGGTTCAGGCAGCTACATGGAGTTGCGCAAAGCGTACGTCACCGTGGACCTGGTCAAGAGTGCCACCTTCAAGAGCGGTGGTGCCTACTTATTCAGCAATTTGAGGGGCTGTGATGGCCAAAGGATATACTTCAATGGGTGTTCCTGTGTGGCTGTGAATGGGGAGATCGTGAATAGAGGACTGCAGTTTGCACTGCATGATGTGGTGAGTGGTTTGAGTGCAGATTTTGGTTGTAACGCGGTACGTATAGAAATATGCACGACCTATTGTATATTCAAGGAAGTGAGCAAACTAAGTCTTCCGGACCTACGCCGATGGATGACTAAAGTTTTTAGTCTGTTTAAGTCTGACCCACTGCTCTCTTTATCTTTATAACAAAAGTTATGGCTCAGAATTGTCGAGGCTGGCAAAAACTTTATGAATTAGTCATAGGTACATGTCAGATGACAAATCTGATCAGTTAAAATTATGCTCATATTTTATTTATATAAGCAGAATATATAACTGTTTCATTTGAATGGCATTATATGTAAGTATAATAGGTTATATTTATATTCAGGCATTTGTATTTACTTAATTTAACGTTAATAGTTACTAGTAACGTCTTAGTGCACTTTAAAGTAACGATTGTTATCCCCTTAACGATCAAAGGGAAGCAATTGGGATCTTGACTGGCTAGTCGATTGAGATACTTTTTAAGAGCTGTCAAAACGAAACCACTTCTTAGATTTTGTATGGGCTTGTCAACGTGTGACGTCACTAGTTTGTATAGTTAACTGACTTAATATTAAGCAGTTTTTGTAAAATTAAAAATCTTAGACTCAATATGATACAAAATCAATGAGGCCTAACAGCATACTACGATACTTTCTTTTTCAGAATTGATATTTCAAAATTAAATATAAATGGTGTCAACATCCCAATTTAGGATGACAACATAATTTCGCTTTGCAGGAAGTAATACCAGCGACAATAGACCTGGAAGACATCCGTTCATACAGGACCAAGTTAAGGTCGAGGTCACACCTCGCTGCGGCTAACAAGCCCTTCCCGCGCATCACGGTGTACTTCGCGTTGTCGGACGACGACGATATCTTCATTGCAACCACCCCGCCTATTGACTGGAAGTATCTCTCGCCTGAGGAGGAGATTGAGCTAGGTAAGACAGATGGTGAAAGCATCATTTGACTAGCCCGATGGCGCTTTCAGTAGTGACCCTGCCCCATGCGCCAAGAGTTGTGGCTTCGATCTCCAGGTCAAACATTCGTGTGATGAATACTTGTGTTTGTTCTGTATCTGGGTGTTATTATCCAATATAAATAATAAATTCTTTAGACTGGCACACCAATTCCCTAGTCCCAAACTAAGCCTATAAGCTTTGGCTATGGATACGAGGTGAACGGATAGACATACTTAAATACGTTTATAAACATCTATGACTCGAGTACAAAAATCCATGTTAATCACACGAAATATTTGCCCCTAGCAGGATTCGAACCCGCGACCCTTGGTTTCGTGGCCAGGGTCTCTGACTACTCGACCAACGGGCCAGTCTTTATATTTATTTAAGTATATATTTGTACTACCACTGTTGTTTCTGATATCCGTAACACAAGTGCCTTAACTACTTACTTCGGAGTCAGATCAATGTATGTGATGTAATCTGACATTTGATTTTTTATCGTCTATGGGTAACGCGGGTAGTCCCGACAGCCGTTCCGTTGTCTCATCGGCATTCGGATTAAAGTAAGAAACAAAGAGAGTGTTTCTTGTCGGTAAGAGTCCGACATGACAGCACTCGCAGCAGTGGTGGCGGGGACGACGTATCATGATTGACTGATTTTTAATGGAATTCGAATTAATTTATGCCAAGAATAGATAAACAATGGATTAAGACCATTCAACAGTAATCAATTGTCAATCAATCAATCAAGTAGGCACGAAGTATGGTCTGTGGAAACGCGATGCCCACATTACACTTATATGACAATTACCGACTCTAATACCGTGGATTACAAGCAAATCTAAATTATTTGCATATAACTATCATATTTGCGTGTGTCTAGAAGTCGGTACATGATTGGATTTGAATCAACACTCCTCTAATTGTGCCGCGTCTTCTTCGCACATTGTTCCCTGGCAAATCAATACTATTTACTTAAGAAAATGTTGATACTTTGTACAGGTCCAGCGTGCTGGCTATGGGACTACTTGAGGAGGTCGGGCCAAGGAGGATTCTTCCTGCCTCTGAGCGGTGGTGTGGACTCCACCAGCACCGCTTGTATTGTGTTCTCGATGTGCACGCAGATCTGCGATGCCATACAGAAAGGAGGTTTGTGCTTATATAGAAGATAACTTCTCCCGTTTTCCCAACATTTCCCTTCACTACTCTGCTCCTATTGATTGTAGCGTGATGAAAAGTATACTATAACCTGCCCAGGAGTATGAAGAATAATTGTACCAAGTTTCGTTAAAATCCGTCGAGTAGTTTTAGTTTCTATAAGGAACATACAGACAGACAGACAGACAGACGGACAAACATTTTACTGATTGCATTTTTGGCATCAGTATCGATCACTAATCACCCCCTGATAGTTATTTTGAAAATATATTTCATGTACAGAATTGACATCTCTACAGATTTATTATAAGTATAGATAAGAAAACTAGAAGACAACGACTGCTTTACTTACTGCTTATATAGTTTAGATATAATATCGTCGGTCTAATAACAGAATGCGTAACGCATTTTCGAGTAGATAAGCCAAAAAAAATAGTTTTTTCCTTAGCTATAGTGAAAATATTCTTCAGAGCATCGATAAAAATCAGCCAGTCAAAAGCGCAGCTCTTAATTTGAATATTAAGTTTTTATTTTTCATTTATAATAAGATTTTATAAAATACGCATTATTTAACGGAAAGGTTACAAAAGGTCTACACCGGTCTGCACCGAACATAAGTCTATTCAATTTTGTAATATTCTCTAAACATAATGTTTCAGAGAGTCAAGTACTGTACGATGTGCGCAAAATCTTGTGCCAATCAGACTATACTCCGTCGGATCCTATGGAGTTGTGTAACAGGCTGCTGGTCACCTGCTATATGGCTACAGAAAACTCCAGCCAGGAGACTAAGCAGAGGGCCTCGCAGGTTTGAAACTCTCCTTTTAGTAGACTGGCTCGATGGCACATTCGGCAGTGATCCTGCCCCATGCGCCAAGAGTTGTGGGTTCGATTTCCACCCAGGACAAATATTCGTATGATGAATACTTGTGTTGGTTCTGTGTCTGGGTGTTAATATTCAGTATTTAAGTATTTATTTGTAATACCACTGTTGTTTCTGATATATGTAACACAAGTGCTTAAGCTACTTACCACGGAGTCAGATCAATGTATGTGATGTAGTCTGAATTTATTTATTTACTTATTATTTATTTAGTGCCTATGTATTTATGTCATATAAACTTATACCTACAGCTACTACCGTCTACTTTTACTGTTCCGGGATATTAATAGTAGTAGGCTACGAATACTAATAAAGTAATAAAAGATATATAAACTCAAACTCAAAATATATTTTTTTACTTAGGTCTCAAAAAAGCTCTTGTAAATCGTCAAGTAATAGGCACAAAAAATAAATTTAGACGGGTTTAATCCAATTACTTTTTTGTGAAAGTACATGAATATACAAGGTTAAGTCAAATTTAGTTAAGTAAAAACTTTTTAATAACTTAAAAGTTGCGTCCATTTCTAAAAGAGAGAAAGATACTTACCAACCCTGCTTAGTATGTCACTACTAGAATAATATGAAAGTTTGGTTAAATTAATTTTTCTTACCGAAATGAAGTGATAATGCTAAAACTATGTTTAAATTTCATTTTTAAAGTATATAATATATCTCCTGACGTATTTTATATATTTCAGCTGGCCAATGAGATAGGGAGCTACCATTTCCCCATAGCGATCGACTCTGCCGTGAGCGCCGTAATCGGCATATTTACGACGGCTACAGGGCTGGTCCCCAAGTTCAGGAGCAAGGGTGGATGCCCCCGTCAGAATCTTGCCCTGCAAAATATACAAGTGAGTATCTCAACATATTTATAGTCAATTCTATGTATGAACTTTTTTATCGATTTTACCCGATATATTAGCTTTTTCGCATATATTTTAGATTTTTTGATTAGACCAAACCTTGTTGAAGTTTCCTTAATTTTCAGTAAAATGATCAGTGTGCGAACAGCATAGTTATTAGTTTACAATGTAATAACGTTTTATCTGGTATAGGTACAGGGCAAAAATATGCTTTAACGGGTGTATAACGTAAAATGATTCGCGCTCACATATATTCTACTTTACTTGGGAACAGACATTTATTAGGCTTTTCTGCAATGCATTTAGTATAATATAAGGTGTATACATACCTAACTTTTACATACACGTTTTAATAAATCTACTTTAGGTACGGAAAACGAAAATTCGGCATTTATGTGACCAAGATGAGTGTGCGTATCGTACGTTTGTTAACAGGCGCGGCTGCGCATGGTCCTGTCGTACCTGTTCGCGCAGCTGATGCTGTGGGTGCGCGGGCGGCCCGGCGGGCTGCTGGTGCTGGGCTCGTCCAACGTGGACGAGGCGCTGCGCGGCTACATGACCAAGTACGACTGCTCCAGCGCCGACGTCAACCCTATCGGCGGGATATCCAAGACTGACCTCAAGTCCTTCCTGCATTACGCCAAGAGCCGGTCAGTTGAGTCTATACTAATAACTACGCGACTAATATATAAAGCTGAAGAGTTTGTCTGTTTAGTTGAACGCTCTAATCTCAGGCACTAATGGTCCGAATTAAAAAAATATTTTTGTGTTGTACAGTTCATTTATCGAGAAAGGCTATAACACATTAACCATAAACGCGGGTGAAACCGCGAGCACAGTTAGTTATATATAACTATTCAAATAGGAATTATTTAGAGAGGTTTTAAGCAAAATAAAAGACGGAGTAGCGTAGTTTCAATTACGCCAAGAGTCGGTGAGTTGTGTTATCTATTATGACTTTAAAGAGAATGAAATAAGATGTTGTTTTGGGTTTGAAAAAATAATTTCAAATTGTGTTCCTTGCGTTGCTTGACGCAAATATGTAACGTTTACAGGATGTTGTATAAAAGTAAAAATTAAAAACTGTTTTTGAGCTATTTACTTTCTATACGACACTGATTTTATAGAATGCGTAAGTAGTATAATTTGTTATCATTCCTATTTTGTTTTTGCTGGACCATTAGCCACGATAACCCTAATTGATATGTGATAACCCAATTACCTATATTACGCTTTTAAATACATATTAAAGTGTTCAATTCGTTATAAAATATGTGTCATATTTTATTATCATAAATAAGAATCATGTACTTAATATGATACACAGAAAATGTTGTATTGGAAACGTACATATGACTATTATATTATACTAACGGTATTGAGTATGGCAGTACCACTCCCGATCAAAAATTTTAACTGATCAACAAATTTTGGTGAGCGGTGGTTGCTGAAAGGTAAAGACACGCGCGCCTCATACCGATAGGTGCGGGTTCAAATAAGGCCACTTACCTCTGGATATCAAAATATACCTGGTCTATTTCTACCATTAGCTCGATGGTAATGGAAAAAATGTGCAGATTTCCTGCATACAAACAACGATGGATGTATTCAAAAGGTTACGACGGTCAGACGCGCGACGGTAATTCTGGATCATGGTCAAAGCTAAGACCAAGCACGGAACATAACGTTAAGAAGAGAGAGTTACTTTCAAATTCATATCAATTGTTTTATTTCAGCTTCTTCTTGCCGTCCCTGTCTGAGATCCTGCAGGCCCCACCCACCGCCGAGCTGGAGCCGCTGACGGACGGGCAGATCACCCAGACCGACGAGCAGGACATGGGCATGACGTACGCCGAGCTGTCCGAGTTCGGCCGCCTGCGCAAGACCCGCAACTGCGGCCCGTTTAGCATGTTCCACAAGCTCGCTCAGACTTGGAACGACAAGTGCACGCCGCATGAGGTAAAGAAAAATATATTTCCGTCCCTGTCGGGAGACCCTGCATGCCCCGCCCAACGCCGAACTGGAGCCGTTGACAGACGGGCAGATCACCCAAACAGACTAGCAGGACATGGGCATGTCGTATGTCGAGCTGTCAGAGCACGGCCGGCTGCGCAATACGCGCAACTGTGGACCGTTTAGCATGTTTCATAAGCTGGCGCAAACATGAAGCGACAAGTGCACGCTGTATGAGGTAAAAGAATAAATATATCATTCAGTCTATGTCTGAGATCCTGCAGGCCCCGCCCACCGCCGAGCTAGAGATCCTCAATCTCTGGTCCTTAAATTGTGACCCTGTAACTGGCAAAAAATTACCTCAGGTAGTAATACCTGAGGTAATTTTTTGTCCGACTAGTTACTACTAGTCGGACTAGCATTATTGATTATCGTGCTACAGGTGGCCGAGAAGGTGAAGCACTTCTTCCGCTGCTACGCGATCAACCGGCACAAGATGACGGTGCTGACGCCGTCGTACCACGCCGAGACGTACAGCCCGGACGACAACCGCTACGACCACCGCCCGTTCCTCTACCGGGTGCATTGGAATTGGCAGTTTAAGGCCATTGACGACGCGGTGAGTTATTTTGAATATGTGCTAAGGCGGGCAAAGCCTTTCGGAAGCCTGGGGTAGTAAAGCTGAATAAAGGGCTATAAACGGTGTTGACTACCCAAATTTTAAAACTTTTATTTATTAATTGTTATTTAGATGTTTTTAAAGTCTTGTTTACGATTTGATGAGGCAAACTTGGATGATTTTGGAGGCCCCAGGAATAGAGGCCCGAGGCTAGCCGCATATTACGGTTAGTCCGCTACTAACTAAATACTAAGTCTGAGCTTCTGTAAAGTCCTAAAAAGTTTTCCTGTCAATATCAACTGCAGTCTCGATATGTTTATTAAATTGAATTGTTCATCATTGATCAAGAGAAATACAATTTTGGGACTTTGAGATTAGAGTTAATTATACTGGCTGTCCTGATGATTCTATTTAGTCTGATCTTGACTGATCAGTTTTATTTAGAAATAGTTCAAGCCACGCCCACAGTTAAGAAGTTTACACAAAAGTCTATTATGTTGGCCTTAACCATGATCGTGATTTGCTAATTATAAATCTTTCAGGATTGAAATGCCGAAATGTATGTGTTGCAATGACTATTTCTTGTTCCAGGTCACACGAATGTCGAAAGACAAGCGCGGATCCTCTCGCGACAAAGACCGTATCCAAGTAAAAGCAGATCTCAGTAGACACAACGGTAGTGCTATAGCATCCAGTATGAACGCACCTTTTAACATGCGCGGGGACAGGAAGGGGGTGCTAATATAACGGAGAGTCCGCGTAATGTAACGTTTTGTGGTTGAAATTTACCGTTAAAGTTAACCTTGCATATGCAATGAAAATACACTCGTTGACGAATTTACAAATTTGCCCGTCACTCCGCATAGGCGAGGTTTTGGGAAATTATGGTTTAAGGCGTTTTTATATAATACTTGGTTGGGTGTATCAGTTTGAATCCGTTTGTTCGTTAGTAAATCGATGAATTTGTGTAAAATTGACTCGTTTTCATATCTATGTCGACAGTTAATGCTTTAAAAGTTTAAATCAAAGAGAGACGAACAAGTCTTTCTGAAGCTCGTAACGTTAAATAATCTGATCAGTGATATGTTTATAAAATAATATATACACAGCATATTGCTACCTTATTATATCATATAAGTTTTGCAAAACTTGACTAGCGGTATTGTGTTTTTAATTAAAAACGTTTCTTTTATTCGGTTTACAAAAAAGTGGCTACAAATATACAGTTGCATTATGAGGATTCTCCCAAAAAAATCATTCACGATGTCTTGCATGTTGTAATTGTGTTGTGTGTGGCATTTGATGTTGTTTGCACATTTTATTAGGTAATCACTCATTACATGAATAACTTATGAACAGCATTTGAAAATAATAGGTACTACCTAAATATCGTGAATTCTGGGAGCGGTATGCCCCCTAGGTTTTATATGTGCATTGATGTTGTTGACCGTAGCGAAATAGATTTAGTTATTTTCAATATTTCTTTTCTTTTTCAAAATTGTTTTGTTTCGAATGTATAATCTGACTCTATGATTAGAGCTGTCTGCGTAGATTTCTTCAGTCTTGATCTAGCAGTATAAATCTGTGCTTATTTTTTCAGGGCCTCGTGTTTCGTTTTAAACCCGTACCTCTCGCAAGTTATTGCTGTTATGTATTTAGAAGATGCATTATTGTCAATTCAAGAATATAAAAAAGAGTATTCTTGGTACATTCGATTTCGCATATTCTTATTGGATTTAATTATGAAATATTGACTGATTTCGTGCAGGGTAATATATACTGAGTTAATGCATACGAAAGTTTATTTTGTTCTGACTATTGATATCACCGGGGACCAAAATACTACTCTTGTTAAATGTGAAATGCTTTTGTCCTGTGGATATTTAAATGTGCCTTTTAAAACGCTTTTAGCGTTATTATTCAATAACATGAATGAAGTGAATCGTTTTAAGTGTCAAGTGATTATAAAAGTAATTTAATTTATTAAATAATTCTAGATTAAATATGTATGTCTTCCGCACTTAAATTATACAACAGTAAATTAATGTGTTTGTACAAATACATTTAAATATCAAATATATTGAATACAGACGCAATTGTGGTATTCTTATTGTCTTGGCAGCCAATTGGCAAACATGCGCTAAAATATTGTGTTTATTTAGTTTTTATGTTTATAAAGGTGGATTTTTAATAAATGTTTCATTATGTACACAAAATTTTGGATAAACAGATATATTTTTTTACTTTTTTGTTGAAAGTCATTTCAACAAAGCCAACGATAGCGTACCTATAATTTTTATAACAAAAAATATGATAACTTTAAATTAAATAAATTATTTTAAAGTTGGTATATTGCCATTATATGACTTTTAACTGTTTGCCCGATAATTTAGCTTCAACTTTTTTCAATATTTCCTTTCTGCAATTTTATTTAATCCCTTAAATGGAGATGAATATAGGTCATAAAAACCGTAGAGCTTGTATAAAAAGCATCATGAATGTTGAAGAGGCGAGTAAGGTGTGTAAGGATCGCGCCATATGGCGTTTGGTTCTCTCTGCCTACCCTGTTAGGGTAGTGGCTAAAGGCAAAACTGCATCCCTGTTGAACAACTTACTGTTGTAAACAAACTCGGTGACATTCATCAAAGGTACCTACTTAAGCTGTTGGTGTTGATTATTATCTAACACCTTAAATTTAGTCGTCAATTCGGCCAAATGGTGTTTTGTCTATATTATATAATTATATACCTATCTTAGGAAAGTTGCCTACTTACTTGGTATGCGTAGTAAAATATCGCATGAGAAGATTTACTCTCTGAAACGAGATTTGTACACAGGAGCTCTGTTAAGTAGTCTTTCGGTGTTTTACATTGTAGATATTATTTGTATATATACCTATGTCTTTGATCCTATTTTTTTATTAATTCACTTCGTTATACGACCAAAAATGTAGCTGTTTGTACATAAACGAGAATATTGTTTTTTTTTTTGTTTAAGTAGAAATGCTTCTTATTTTGTCCTCTATTACACATTTTGTTGCTTTGTAGCAGTAAAATAATGGCGGCATTGAACAATCTTTCGAGACCGAAACCGGCCGTGAGCTAATTGACCGTGCTACATCCTTGTAATACTAATTAGGTTTTAGCTCGCACTGTAGATGAGTCAAGCGTAAGTATTAGGTCCTAATTTATATTTTAATAGATCACTTTGTTCTCGGCTGCCTTATGATGTTGCTTTATGTGTATCATATATGTTTGTTTGTTATCTAATTTGACTTGATAGTTACTGTGGTTTTGACGTGCACTCTGTTTGACGCCTCAATGAATAAATTACCTAAATTAAATATTTTAATGATAGCCCCAAAATTAAGATATTGTTTGTGTAATAGCTTTTGCAATTTTTAGGTCTCTGTATTAAACTGGGACTACGAAACCATTGGTGCAAACAGCTCATTCAAAAGTAGTAGTAGTGTATATTTGCCCTTATTTTATTAAATAAATAATAATATACCATTTTGATATTATTTCAGCTTCGACCTCAGCTTATCGATCTTCAACCAGAACCTAAAAGAAGATACAGTGAAGACACAATAACTGAACACATTTAATCAAATCAATTCAGGCATTTAATCGAGTAATTATTAAACAATATATATACCTATGTATTCTCAAATTCCATGTAATCGCTTATCTAGTAACATACAATATGCCTCGTATAAACGATGGGTTTATTGGACAAACAAATTTATTGGACAATCACATTTATTGGAAATACACATTTATTGGACAATCACATTTATTGGAAATACACATTTATTGGACAAACAAATTTACTGGACAATCACATTTATTGGACATACACATTTATTGGACAAACAAATTTATTGGACAATCGCATTTATTGGGCAATCACATTTATTGGACAAACAAATTTATTGGACATTTATTGGACATTTCATTATAACTATAATAAAGTAATATCATCAGTACCAAGTCTTTTTTTTCTGCACGCGTTATTTTTTTCTGAAGCTGGAGTTCTGTCTTGATGTGTGGTGTGATTAGGGATAATGTTGCTTCATGTGTTCAAACATATGGGCTGGATGCGTCGTTCTTGATGATTCATTCATATTGATTGACGAGTATAAATATTCGGCAGTATGAACGTGCAAACAGCTATAGTGACACATAGACAACTCAGTATAAACTTTTTAAGGTACTAATATAATAATGAAATTAATCTAATAGTAGGTAGGTACCTTTAAAAGTTTTCATAAAAAGCTCATTAATTTGTTCCGGCTAAATTTACGTAATGCCAAGATGTTTTCTGCTTTGATAATGAATTTTAAAAATTCACTATTATTTATAAACAATCTGATGATTCACATTCAGGAAATTTGTTAAGATTGTCTCAGTTAAATTACCAGTTCAAAACTAATGGTTATGCTGCTACTGACAGATGTAACTAACAAATACATTCCTATTTGCATAATTATGTACCTTGAGACATAAAAGCGGTGGGGAGAACCATTGAAAGAGATGAAACCAGAACGGATACAAGGATAACGGTTGACGATGTAGTGCTGGAACAGGTGAATGAAATTGTATATCTAGGATCTGCATTTAGTAGAGATGGAAGGTACTCCGCTGATATAGAAAGAAGAGTGAATGCAGGGAATAGGGTGAATGAAGCGTTAGGAAAACTTTTAGGCAGCAAAATATTAAGCCAGAAGGCCCAGCTCGCCATACATAATGCGGTGCTGATTCCTACGCTAACATATGGAAGCGAGAGTTGGGTATGGCAGAAAGAGCATGAAAGTAGAATAAACGCGGTCGAAATGCGTGCGCTGCGGAAAATCTGCGGTGTATCGCTCACAGACTGCGTTCGGAATGATGATGTAAGAAAGAGAGTTGGTCTGAAGGACAGCGTCGGAGTTAAGGTAAGAAGAGGCATGCTCCGGTGGTTCGGACATGTGGAAAGAATGGATGACGAAAGATTGACTAAACAGATATACAATGCGAATGTGGAAGGATGTAGGAGCCGCGGAAGGCCCAGGCTCACCTACCACGACCAGATTGGTCGTGTATTAAAAGAAGGTGATGTTAGGAGTCATAAAAATCGTAGAGCTTGTATGAAAAGGATTATGAATGTTGAAGAGGCGAGTGAGGTGTGTAAGGATCGTGCCATATGGCGTTCGGTTCTCTCTGCCTACCCCGCTAGGGAAGTGGCGTGAAGTTTAGTTAGTTAGTTAGTTTGGAGAACCATTGTAGATACCCTATTTGAGCATTACCTACATATTTTGATTTTATCATCTCAGTAGGATTTTTGTATATTAGCGTAGCGACCATATCCCATTATGTACCTATGAGACAGTAGGTATGCTGACGCATTAAATCAAAATTCTTTTTGCATATGAGTTATATATTATTGTTTTGACTGAGTTGTCCATGATGTGACTATTACCTAACCTTTTGAATTTTCTTATCACTTAAAAAAGGAGAAAGGAATCTCTGTGAACAAATAGAAGTGAAATAGTTAGGTAAACGTATTGTGAAGGGCTTTTACTATAATTATTTAATTATAGTTAGACATATAGCTTTGAATGTTATTGGGGTAGAAGAAACGAGAAGAATTTTTAGATTTTCTCTTACTAGGTACTATTTTAACTTGAGCTAAATATACCCGTGTATTTTTTTTTTTGTCAAACTATAAAGAACGAATTCACCGTTAGGTATGTGAGTAATGAGCAATGATAATAAAAGTTTTCATTTAGGACTGAATGTGCCAACTGTCTTTGTCTATCATACCTCAAAATGCCACTAACAGTGTATTAGGTTTTAGGTAGGGTTTTAAGCTTTGATTACCTACCACTAACCGTACGCTAGTAATCATGATAAATATCTTGTAATAACAAAAGGAATTGTGCTGCTATTGGTTTATATTTCTCTGCTTTGGATTTCTTTATGAATGGGCGTTTTATAGCACTAGCAGCGCCTCGCGGTTTCCGTTCCCCTGTATAAATTTTTCGGGGATAAAATTATATCTGGTAATGTAGCTTTCCATTGGGGAAATAATTTTTAAAAGCGTTTAGGCATGAAAGCGCATAAAACTAAATTGCTTTGGCATTTAGAAATTTAGTAAGGATTTATTAATTACAGGTTAAGTAATTGGTCAATTGTACAATGTATTATGTGTCAGGTATCACTTACTCATAACATCTGCGCCCAGCTTAAAGAAGTCACTGGCAGTTTGTTGAATAGCCGGCACTAGCTTGCTGAAGGGCGGTGCTGCGGGAGTTTTTGAAGGAGCAGGGGTGATCGGGGGCGTCACCGCTGGCGTCACCGCTGGCGTGGGTATGGGTGTGGGTGGCGTTGTGGCATCTGCCAGAAATGACATGTAAATACATTAATTTTATACTTAGGATATAGTAAGTTGTGTAGAGGGACCGTCTTATATGTCGCTCGGTTTTCTCTGCCTACTCGGTTAGGGATTTGGCGTAAAGTTTGTCTGTCCGTTTGTGTCGTGTTATATCTTTACGCTTAAACTAAGTATTACTTAAGTAATTGGGATAAAATATGGCACGCCATAATTTGAATAATTTGTGATATGACAGGCTAATTTTAATCTTGGAAAAATTTATAGATGCGGAGAAAAATTAAGATGAATAATACTCAATGTTTATCTAATATGGTGTAAGGATCGTAGCAAATGGAAAGATGTAATCTCAGCCTACATCCCTGGGAAAAAGGCGTATATATGTAGGTATGTTTGTTTACATACATAGGTACATACATACATACATGATATCACGCCCATAATCCCCGAAGGGGTAGGCAGAGTCTAAGTCCCAGACCAACATGGGACAGTGGGCTGGGTTGAATGGAAAGCTGTAAAAAGGAGTGCCAAGTGGTTAGCTCGTCGTCTACTTAGTCACATACCCAAAATCCCGTAAACACTTAGTCGCCTTTTACGACATGCTAGGCAAGAACCACAGTTGGCACATTCTTTTTTTTTTGTCCCATATCAACATGGGCCAAGTCCCAGACCAACATGGGACAAATTGATTTGTTTAATATCTTCATAGGTACATTTACATTTTTAAATTTTTACATTGATTTCCACGGTACCTACATGTGCATATTATTGTGCATCTTTAAGTCAGTTTTTAGATTTTTCAAATACCTTAATGCACAGAATAGAAGTAGCATCCCATTTATATGATGAGCACTTTTTGTATAATATTTAATCTTTTAGATTCAAACTCGAGAAATACTTGCACATACATAGTAGATAAATGTCTTCAATGCTTTTATAAATCCATCGAGTTTGATTGTTGTTTGATACGCTTAATTTTAAGTATGCAATAACAATTATATAATAATACTTAATATTTACCTTTAGCAGCTTGTTTTGCTGCATCCTCGGCTGCTTTCTTGGCTAAAATAAAAAAGTTAATTTAAATATGTATATGGGGCGTACGACGGACTTAATAACTACAATGTTTAAAGCTTTTAAGCTCGATGGCACATTCGGTAGTGACCCTGCCCCTTGCGCCAAGAGTTGTGGGTTCGATCCCCACCCAGGACAAACATTTGTGTGATGAATACTTGTGTTTGTTCTGTGTCTGGGTGTTAATCTATACTTATAATAAATCTGCAGAGAGGTCAATTCTGTACATGAAATATATTTTCAAAATAACTATCAGGGGGTGATTAGTGATCGATACTGAGGCCAAAAATGCAATCAGTAAAATTTTTGTTGTACAAAAAATCCGTCGAGTAGTTTTTGTTTCTATAAGGAACATACAGACAGACAGACAGACAGACAAAAATTTTACTGATTGCATTTTTGGCATCAGTATCGATCACTAATCACCCCCTGATAGTTATTTTAAAAATATATTTCATGTACAGAATTGACCTCTCTACAGATTTATTATAAGTATAGATGATTATTAATGTTCGTATTATGTGTAGGTAGTTCGCAAAACTGCATTGTAACACTGAAAATCAAACCGTCTACCGTAGCGCCGTTTGCTTACATATTTCAGCTGTAGCCTTCAGTGCGCTGAACTCGTGTAAGTATAGATGACTCATTCATAAGACAAAGGAAATGCCACAAGAGCTCCAAACACGAGGCGTAAAAGTCATATGATGTACAAATGCGATTTTTTAATCTACTACTTACAAAATGGTTTCAAGGCTATCCCTTGGCTATAATGTTACCAACTGTGAATGAATAGAGAGGTGTAGAATTTAATCGGCAACTTGATTTTCATAAATTATGCCACCTAACAATAGGCAATGTAACTAAAAAAATCTGTTTAGTATGTACGTCATTTAGATTATAAAAAAATATTGAACACGTATTGTTTTAATTATTGTCAAACAAACATTGACCAAGATACAATGCATTCAAATTGCGCGTGACGTCATACCATAATCCCCGAAGGGGTAGGCAGAATCAAAGGGGCAGCATGCACGTTCAACCACACTCAGCCAAAAATGATCCCTATTGTATTTCTTGTATTATCAATTCTGTGGCTCGGTGTTTGTATGATATTTAGAATCACTATTGACTGTAGGTAGAACCTATGCTTTAAATTAATACAAATGAAAGTAATCAGTGGATATCTATTACTTACGGTCGTCGGCTGGTGCAGCATACTGAAAAAAATAAGTATGTATTTTGGTTATTATTATCGCAAATATTCATAAATATAGTTAAAGTTAAATTCCAATGCAAATTGATTGCGGCAATAAATCGTCTGAAAATTGTTTGAAATCTTCTAGTAGGCACTGCTCTGTGCGTATCATGAATAATTTTGACAGTCCATAAAAATAATGTTACTTATTTATTTCGAATATCGTTCAATATAATATATCGTCGTTCGGCAGTGAAAATCTCAATATGCTTTTGACAACATTTTACAGAAGGAAGAAATCACTCCTGAATGAACGGAATAGTAAGTATTATTTATTGTTATTTTTAAAAAAATATTGTAATCATTGGTACATAGGTATGTACTCGTAAGAATTCAAATATCTCGTGGTTAAATATGTCTGATGTGACTTATAAAACAAAAAAAAAAAAAAAAAATAAGCAAATTCGACTTCCGAGGTTTTTACTGCCGAAGGACGATATGGACGTTTTTTGGCAAATAATTAAAAGCAATTAAGGATGTATATCAATAGGTGAAGAGGACACCATACAGAAGTGATTCTAAAATACAATTTATTTAAACATCACATTATCTATTAAAGATCTGAGGTAAGCCAATTATATTACTTTATTCTTAATTTCAATTAGGTACTTGTTCCTACTTTGAAAAAATTAAACACGAAAAAACTTAATTATTTATAGACTAGTATTTCTAAACGAAGAAGCAATGCGGTTTGACAATACATAGGTAGTAAGTTTATCAAACAGTCGTTTGTAGTTTAGTCGTTAGTCGTTTGCAGGTGTCATTAGGTACCTACCCCATTGATGGTGGTGTCAACTATATGGTAGGTAATTTAATTCTAGGGTTCTAAAAATAAACAATATTGATCCATTAAAATACACTGCACTAGTCTTAGGTGGCAAGAGAAAAGGTAAAATTAATCATAAATTAATAAAAAATTAAGTACTTACTATTTGTGCTACAAGAGCCGCTACTAGTACAAAATAGATTATTTTATTCATTATTAATTTTGTAGTTTCAGTCCACGACTATACTGTACAGGTTTTAATTAGTTTTTGTGTAGCTGTATGGTGTTGTTCTTACTTATATGAAAATGGCATACAAATTACCACAATTGTTCAAACAGTGTATTGCGCAAATTTGTACAATTGGTTGATGGTTTACGAATTAGGTAGTCCTTTCGACACTTGTTATTGGCTTAATTATAAAGGTAATTTCAGTTTAAGTATACAAAAAATTCCTAATAAACCATTACTAAACTTTACGAGAGTAATTTGTTGCATTTAATCGTTGTACCATACTTAGGTTAGGTATTATTACGCTATGGAGCAGATGTTTGTCAGTACATTATCCCGAAAAATCACGGCCCATGTCCAAAATGGATGGGTCATATGAACCACCAGGTGACGTATATAGGACGATATAAGAGCATAAAATAATAAGATTCAGCACTATGCCGTCACTTGTAAGCTGTCCAACTGGGTGCTGGTGAGAATTCAAAAGCGCCTGTAGAGTGAGTACATTTTGGTCATTTATTTTTGTACGGCATTTTGACCATCGATAGATTCATACTGTTTCAATACAGCTTCTAATCCATTATTCCGCAACGCCGTCCAAAAATCATGCGACAAGGGGAAAAAATCGAGGGTTGCAACCCCCTCTTTTTCCGTGGTCCGGGGGGTGATTTGAATAAGTACGGCTTCGGTTCCAAAACATTATCTAGCACTCAAAAGTAGGTACTATTAAAAATAATGCCGTCAAAAAATTATTGTTTCTTTGAATGTATATAAATATTTATATTAATTTCATGGTATACTTGATTGATAAAGCTGTAAAATCATTTGACCCTGTACGGCAACTTTTTTTTTAACATGATATTGTAAAATACAATTGTTATATAGTACTGCCGTCTAAAAGAAACTGTTCTAAAAAAAAATATAGAGAATACAAAAACTGAAATTTTTCAAATTATTGCAAAAGTTTAAATATTCATAGATTAATAAAAAATTGCAATTTTCTACATTTTTCCCTTGTTTTAAATAGTATTAAGATAAATAAATTAGAAAAAATTATGCCGTACATTTTAATGCAGACCATATCTTTTAGGCTGATGAAAATGACGCTACCATTTTAAGGGTGTAGTACTTTATGGCCATCTGATACTGTACGGTATTATATATAACTTTTTGGTTTAATATATACTTCATCAACAAAGCATATGTATGTCTACTTGTTGAATTCTCGAGCTATTCAATAATTTGACGAACGATGAGAATTTGCTCCCGGGTTCCCTTGCCTTTTATAAAACCAGCTTGTTCTGGCGCAATTTCTCTGGACAAATATGCTTTCAGTCGTTCGTTTATAATATGCAGTATTATTTTACTTGCGTGTGTTATTAGGGTAATGAGTCGAAAGTTGCCACATTTCTTTGTTGAACCCTTTTTATGCAGAGGAACGAAAACTGTGTAAGCCCATTCTGAGGGCCATTTGCCTGTGAGCCATATCTTGTTGCAGATGGTGTAGAAGATAAGATAGCCATGTTCTCCCATTGCTCGAATAGTTTCGATTAGGATGTCATCTTTCCCTGTGGCTTTACCATACTTAATATGTTGAATAGCGGCTCTTACTTCTGACTCAAAGATACCAGGCTCTAACAAATCATTCGTAGGCTCCGTGGATGTAAAATTTTGCGGTGTAGATATATGCTTACAAATGCTAAACATCGTAACAGAACGTGGCTCCGTAAGCGATAATGTAAATTATATTTATTTAATATTTTTATTACTTTTTTATCAATACGAACTTTCAGATTTGTACGGCATTAACTCTTTATAAATTATTGCATTGCATTAAGTACCAAAAAAATATTTAAATGCCGTATAAAAAAATATCGTCATGAATTTCAACTTACATTTCGTTAAGTATATGGATTTTTCTTACATTTCGTTCTATGGATTATTCCTTGAGTTTTTTTTCCCTACAAACCTTTGGACCAATGAAAATGTACGGCATGTAAAAAAATATTATCTATGCATGAAATACTTTCAAAATAAATTAATTTTATGTTGTGTCAAATCACCCCCCGGACCACGGAAAAAGAGGGGGTTCGAACCCTCGATTTTTTCCCCTTGTCGCATGATTTTTGTACGGCGTTGCGGAATAATGGATTAGAAGCTGTATTGAAACAGTATGAAACTGATGCCGTACAGAATCAAATGACCAAATTTACCCTGGAAATTGTCAGAAAATCAAAAAAATTTACCGATTTTGAGGCGCACCATTTTTGTACGGCACTGCGCGCTTTTATATTATTTTTCATGGATCTATCGATGGTCAAAATGCCGTACAAAAATAAATGACCAAAATGTACTCACTCTACAGGCACTTTTGAATTCTCACCAGCACCCAGTTGGACAGCTTACAAGTGACGGCATAGTGCTGAATCTTATTATTTTATGCTCTTGTATCGTCCTATATACGTCACCTGGTGGTTCATATGACCCATCCATTTTGGACATGGGCCAGTAGTCTATTAGGTAAGCGATACATTTTGGCGGTACCCTAGGCCAGGGTCGGACTGGGCCGAAAAGGCCCGGGTGGCTTCACACAAGCCCGGGGCCCGAGACTGGATAATGTTAGATGAGGTACCTACTATCGGAAGATAATGAAATATAACTAACTTAACTTCACTTAGCGGGGTATGCAGAGATAACCGTACGCCATATGCCACGGTACTTACACACTTCACTCACCTCTTCAACATTTATAATCCTTTTCATACAATCTCTACTGTTTTTAAGACTCCTAACATCACATTCTGTTAACATACGACCAATTTGATCGTTATAGGTAAGCCTGGACCTTCCGCGGCTTCTCCATCCTTCCACTTTCGTATTGTAGGTATATCTGTTTAGTCAATTTCTCGTCATCCATTTTTTCTACATGTCTGAGCCACCGGAGCATGCCTCTTCTTACCTTGACTTTTTTACATCATCATTCCGAACGCAGTCTGTGAGCGATACACCGCAGATTTTACACAGCGCACGCACCTTGACCGCGTTTATTCTACTTTCATGCTCTTTCTGCCACACACAACTCTCGATTTCATACGTTAACGTAGAAATCAGCACCGCATTGTGTATAGCGGGTTGGGCCTTCTGGCTTAAGACATTACTTCCTAGAAGTTTTCCTAACGCTCCATTCACCCTATTCCCTGCATTTACTCTTCTTTCCATATCAACGGAGTAGGTACCTTCCATCTTTGCTAAATGCACACCCTAGATATACATTTTATTCACCTGTTCCAGCATTACACCATCAACCATTATCCATGTTTCCGTTCTGGTTTCTTCTCTTTCATACTCCATAATCTTTGTTTTCTTCCCATTCAACTGTAAGCCTCTCTCCTTACAATCATCTTTCAATAGCTCGATGGCGCATTTGGTAGTGACCCTGCCTCATGCGCCAAGAGTTGTGGGTTCGGTTCCCACCCAGGACAAACATTCGTATGATGAATACTTGTGTTTGTTCTGTATCTGGGTGTTAATATTTAAGTACGTATTTGTAATACCACTGTTGATTCTAATATTCGTAACACAAGTGCTTAAGCTACTTACCTCGGAGTCAGATCAATATATGTGATGTAGTCTGATATTTATTTATTTATTTTTTATTTTATCTTAGAATGTTGTCACCAGTTGTTGCAGATCCGATGCCGACTCTGCTAAAAGTACGGCATCGTTCCCGTAAAGCAAACACTTTATAAATAAGCCACCCATACGCACTCCAACATTCATAGACCGAATCTTCCGGAGGCAATGGTCGAGATATAGGATAAACTGCAGAGCAGAGAGCACACATAACAGGGCGGCAGGCTGCCCTCCACCTGCACACATGCCGTATAGGCCACATAGGTGGACTGCTCAACACGAAGCAATGCGGCGTCAATCCCTTATCCCTTTCGGCTTTTGGCCAGACGCTTCTCCACGATGTTACGAAGAGAGAAGACTTGATCCGTCCATCCGTGGTGCATCCTCTACCATTCCGGAAACCTCCCTGTGTCTCCCACAAAATTCCATCAGATTTCACCCTCTTTCTCCCCTCAATTATGCATTTATTCTGTTATCCAGCATAAATTGCACAAGAACAAGTAAGCGTCCTGGACGTTGGCGCCACCTACCTTGAACATCTCCGCAGATACCTTGTCTATTTCCGCGGAATTTCCACTTTTTAGACTTCGTATCGACCATTCATTCTCATTCAAAGTGATGTCTTTATCAGACGCTGGCACCACAGAATCAGTCAAAGAGACAATTTCATCCGGGACATACTCATACATTTCTCCAAAATATTCACTCCACCGTTCTAAGACCTCATTCGGGCTTGCAAGAATTTAAGCTAAAGCTTTAGATTTAATCTTACCCAGTCCCGTCCCGAGACCTTTTAACCCTCCTCCCTCAAAAAGAGCTTGGAATTAGCCTCAAAACTATTTGTCAGCCTCTCTTCTTTACTCATAGCTACTTTTTCACGCAAGCTTTGGTTTTACTCTTGCAAAAACGGTATATTTCTTCACATCCCACCATGCGTTAGGACGCATGTATGCAGGGTCAGGACCCTGCATACACACTCCTTACACTTTCATTTTCCAATTTTTCACTTCTTATCCTTTCAGTGCCCCCGCAAGGAGTACGCACTTGCAAGTGCCTCCACTTCTTGAAAAGCCCACTAAACCGGCATACTACCAGGTAGTGGTCGGTTTCATTCAAGAGTGGGGCTTCTATAGACTCTTGTATTCAATATACCATTGCGGAGGCGGCTATCAATTAAAATCGAATCAACAACACACTTTTTTGTTCATTCCGTCACCATGTATACGTGTGAATATCCTTATGTCGGAAAATAGTGTTTGCCACAAGGAGGTTCCGTTCTAAACATACTCCTAAGATTTGCTTACCAGCATCATTCGCTCTCTTGTCTCCATATGGATCAAGGACGGCTTCATAGCCGGACCGCTTGGTGCTAACCTAACCATTCAAATCTCCACACATAATTAGTCTCATTTCCTTTTGTATGGTCCAGAATTTCCCCTACAGACTCCCAGAACTCTTCTAGTTCTTGTTTAGTTAGTGGTCTATTCATCTCGTTATATGCAGTGCTGACGGCGAGTTTACAATGTGCCATAGCGCAGGTGTCTTACTAGTGTATAACCACAGTATAACTATTTTAAGTTTAATACCCGCAAAAAATATAATATTGTTTGCTTGTGAAGTGGATGTTAAGACCGTAAGAACTATAAATGGAATTGAATTAATTGTTTGCTTAATTTGTAAATTTTCATATAAGTGACTTAATATGTGTCTTAATGAAAATAAAGATCTATTAAACCGATCTCTCCCTCTTCAATCGTATAAACGAACAATATGTTCAAGTTAACATTTAGGTAAGCCCCGCAAGCCTGCGTATGCTGGAGACTGGCTGGCAATCGCCACCTCGACTATATGGCCAGTCCGACGCTGCCCTAGGCAAACAGTTTGATGGCGCACTATGTAAAATGTCGCCTCTTTTTATTTATCTGTCTCGTTTTTTTTAATGCTCTTTTAGAAATTAAGGTAAATGAGGTACCTATGCCTAATTTATTTTTTGGCGGTAATCTTTACATTACATAGTATAAAATAAAGTCACCGCTTTTGACTGTTCGCTTAGATCTTTTAAACTACGCAAGAGACGTTTATGCGGTTTCCACCGATAGAGTGATTCAAGATCACAAGATTAAGGTTCATTCATATGTACCTATAGTTTCACATTGTTTTGTGCTCACCGTGCGAAGCCGGGGCGGGTAGCTATGTTGTATATTTCATAAATTAAGACTTACTTAATAGATATTCTGAAGACGTAAGGCGAGGGCGATTTGTTGTCCTTTAAAAATGAGGTAGCCAATTTTTACATTTATTTAGCCTACCCCGCTAGGGAAGTGGCGTGAAGTTTAGTTAGTTTTACTTAGTTTATTTAGCATATATAGAGGGACTGAGATGGTAAATGCGTCATACATAGTCTCTCTGCTGTTGATTGACCCACTGCGTCATTCCACATAAGCGTGACAAAAATTGAAGTCGTAGTTTTCTTATTTGTTGTTGAATGAAATGCTGAAAATATTTGAATATTTGTCTAGCCTTGATTACGTCATTAGTACGATAACACGGTACTTATTCAGATCTATATTTATTGGAAAATTAACGGTAAGCAACAAAAATAGTAAACATATTTTGTTCTTAACCAACACATTTCTTATTTTTTAATTTTAAAACAAAAAGCGAACATAATTTCAGGTTATTAGGGATCTTCATTAGGAAAATGAAATCAAAGAATTCAATTCAGTTGCAACATTTATAATTCAGTTAAAGGATAGCATTGATTGGAATTCTTAAACTTTTTCGACAGCTTTTGATCGGCCATTTTATTTATTAGCCGCGGCACCTGAAATTTTAATAAAATATAAGTTTAATATCTATTATTTACACATACCTATTTGTGCCGATTCGGGGGTCGAACTCGCATCCCGTGCATATGATTAGCAACCAGAGGAGTAGCTGGGCCCCATATCATTGATTCGGCTGATACGGTTGTGGTTATCAGGTGTAGGTATGGCTTAGTAGTTAGCAACTTAGATAACAAAATAAATAAATAACTAAATATATGTTGTCCTTATTTTCAAGTTTAAATAAAATAAGAATTGTTTCGTTACTTTCTTTACGACTGTACAATTTACGGTTTGAAGATTGAAACACTTTTCTAACGTGACATATGTTGCTCCTATTACCAAAAAAATATATATATGTAGGTATCAACGATCTTTTCGATATGTGAAATTGTTTAAAACTTCCTATATGATTTGGTTTTGTAGTGCATCGCGCAATTCGTCGGATGCCTATGAATTGTGAAATGTGCCGTGAATTTCATACCTGCGGGGCGCATAAAGCTGTCTATTAGTCCATTGACAGCCTTTTGGCTTCCTTCTACCACTGGTTGAACCATTTTTACGAAAGTCTCTATAGGATTAGGCAACTGCTGAGCAGGAGCTGCTGGGGGCGCTGAAAGTAATTCTCTTAGTTAGGGGACTGAAATAATGTGTTATCTATACTAATATGTAAAGCTAGTAAGTTTGTTTGTTTGTTTTGGTTTAACGCGTTAATCTCAGCAAAAACTGGTGAAAACTTTTTTTTTGTGTTGTATAGTTCATTTATCGAGAAAGACTAAGGCTATATAACATTAACCATAAACACAGGTGAAACCACGGTCAAAGCTAGTGGTGTACCTAATAAGAATATCTACAGTGGGTGGTGCGATGCTATCTAATATCCACTTTCGTTACAAATTTAAATGATGTAGGCTACTTAGATCAAAGCGCTTGCTTTTATTATGACCAATTCTTCACTTTTGTAAAAAGCCAGTGATTCCTTCGTACCAAACAAATGCACCATAGAATTATAAAGTAGATGGTACAAATCCACTTGTATGCTTTATCGATAATAGACTATGTACATCGTTTGTGTTTCATTTAGATTCGTCAAGGGACAGCCCGATTGGAATAAAGAGGATACCTACTGACAATTACGGTAACTAATTTAATCAAAAGAGTGATAAGGCGATTGGTTTGTTGAATATTCAGAAACAAAGTTCATCACATTAAAATGAAGAGCCTTTAAATATACTGAATCAGAGCGCAGCGACTGAAACACCATTCTAATGTGAAAATTTAGGTAAGTATAGCAATGATTGTTTTGTTTGTATTCGATTGGACATCGCTTAATTTTTTGTCCGTGAAAATTTTAGCAGACTTGTTTCACAATTTCCTTCGCTCATATTACCACTCTAAGCATAAGGTGTTTGACGCGATACCTAAAGATATCCTTAGTTGACTAGGGATTAATGCCGGGAATAAGACTTGGTTAAACATAGGTAAATGTCTTGGTCTAACCTGCAGCATTCTGGGCTCCGGGCGCAGTCGTTCCAGTTGCAGATGTTCCTGCCGCTGTAAAGAAACAGCATATTATCAACCTCTTATCGTTATGTCTAGTGCTTAGTTGGGGTCCGCTTTGACCGATTTGAAGCGACTGTCGATCTGACCTTCGTTACCCTTAGATAGGGGAACTAGACAATTTGAACCATGGTTACACATCCAGAGTTATTAGAATGTGCAGGTTTTATCACCATGTTTTCCCTCACCGCTGGGATTGTGATATAAATACGTTTATAGATTTGAAAAATCCAGACATAAGTAGGTACATGCCCGGGTTTGCACCCGCACCTTCGGTTAAGAAGCCTTACCATTGAGCTACCACCACTCGCAAAAAATTACAGCATTACCTATAATTCGATACTCCTTAGTGTTCTACGTATTTCTATCCTTAACGGAATCCACTTGGACTGATCTTGGATGACAATATTTATGACTATTAAATCTAACATTGTGATATTATTTAACAGTTTCCTCTTTGTTAAATCCCTCAAAGTATCTCACTCACCTGAGTCGGCTGGCACAGCATACTGAAACAAATTAAACAAGTTTTAACAAAAACCGAGTTGAGCATCATTCTAGGAATGTCTTAGTACTACTCCTACTAAAACATTCCTAGAATGATGATGTGACGGTGAAGTCGATGTACCTCCGTACACGCTGTTTGAGAAAATAGTATTTATTAAGACTAAGCAGTTTGTGCAAAGGAAAAATAAATTTGATCTGATATTATTATGAATGAGTTAACCTACCTACAAGAAATAATACATATTTTTAATAGATAGACAAAATAATATGCTAAGATATGATAGAATCGGCTAGAATTTTAATATTTTTAACAACACTTACCACTTGTGCGATGACCGCAACGATCACCACGAGAAATACGATTTTGTTCATGATTTTGGATTTCAACTTAGACAGACTTGAATTTCTTCAAACACGGTAGCTGATTGACTCTGGCCTAACTAAAAACTGGTATATATACCAAAATTATTGTTTTTGACGTACTCCCAAACAAAAGAGAAAATAACACGGACATTAGTGTACCTAATAGCGGTCGAAATGACAACTTATTGTATTTTTTTGAAATGAGTAATTGCTTGTCTAGACCAAAGATCGGTTAAACTTTTTGTTGTCAGTTTAAATAATCATGTCGTATATCCCTCTCATGGCGGTCTTATGTGTAACATTATGGAAATAGTAGAATAAATTATAATGCTCTTTTATTTTCAATATGTTTTGCCTGCGGCCTTGCCTGTTCAAATTCAGTATGATACAGAGACTTTATTGAGTGTTCTATAAGATCTATCAGTTTGCCCAGGAGTAGCCTGCGTCTTTTCTAAGAGTTCAAACGATGCTGTGTGAATAGATAACAGGTACTGACTGACTTACATAGATAAGTGCATTCGCAATGCAATAGATTTGTAAGTTACGTTTCACTAACAAATAAGTGGTACCGCTTTAATATTTTGTTTAAAATTGAAGCGTCAGCTCCAGTTTTGTGATTTTAGCGATGGCTTGCTAATTTTAATATTCATTCGTCTAGTACGATTCATTTATCTTTGTGTTGGAAAAGAACTGATGCAATTTCTTACTAACTAACTAACTAACTAAACATCACGCCACTTCCCTAGCGGGGTAGGCAGAGAGAACCGAACGCCATATGGCACGATACACTTACACACCTCACTCGCCTCTTCAACATTCATAATCCTTTTTATACAAGCTATACGATTTTTATGACTCCTAAAATCACCTTCTTTTAATACACGACCAATCTGGTCGTGGTAGGTGAGCCTGGGCCTTCCGCGGCTCCTACATCCTTCCACATTAGCATTGTATATCTGTTTAGTCAATCTTTCGTCGTCCATTCTTTCCACATGTCCGAACCACCGGAGCATGCCTCTTCTTAACTTGACTCCGACGCTGTCCTTCAGACCAACTCTCTTTCTTACATCATCATTCCGAACGCAGTCTGTGAGCGATACACCGCAGATTTTCCGCAGCGCACGCATCTCGACCGCGTTTATTCTTCTTTCATGCTCTTTCTGCCATACCCAACTCTCGATCCGTATGTTAGCGTAGGAATCAGCACCGCATAGTGTATGGCGAGCTGGGCCTTCTGGCTTAAGATTTTGCTGCCTAAAAGTTTTCCTAACGCTCCATTCACCCTATTCCCTATTCCCCTATTCCTGCAATTTCAATTTGTGTTAATATAAAACTGGAGCAAGTACAGCTTATGTAGGTAAGAATAATTAGCTCAGTTTATTGTTACGTACGCAGCGACTGAAAAATTGTGTAAACACAGACACTACTTATTTACTTTTTGTTGATAAAATTGGGTAATACTTTTTGAAGTTAACATAGGTATAACTACATATTATATCTTATTTATGTAAGTATGTAAAATACAAATGTTTCTAACTACCTACATAGTGTTAACATAAGTTCAGCCATAAACTCGTCATCATTTGTCCTCAGCTTATTTAGAGTGCTGTTAAAAGAAAAATATACCTAATAATTACTTGGTGACCAATAGATACGTAGATACACAAGTACATTTTCAGTGACGGATTTACCCTAAGGCCCAGTAGGCCCGGGCCTAGGGCGGCCAGATATTAGAGGCGGCCAATCGTGATAAAGATAAAGTGATGACGCTTTAGGACTGAGAATTATGGCCTCGGGCCTAGGGCGGCCAAGACTGTAAATCCGCCACTGTACACTGACTGGCTCAATACATTCGGTAGTGATCCAGCGCTGATGTTGAAAAGTTGGTGCAAAAGGCAGGTTTGGTTCGTTCGAAGCCCACTCAGAACATATCTACCTACATTTGTGTGATAAATAATTGTGTTTTTTATGCGTCTGGGTGTTGATATAGGTGTTCTAATAGGTATGTATTTAAGTATGTATTAGTGATATGTGCAGCCGCAATAAAAGTGCTTAAGCAACACAGCTCGGTATAGGTATGTGATGTTGTCTGGAGAAATAGTTCGCCTCTAATAGCTTGTTAGATTAAATCCTGTGGAACAGTTTAAAAAGTAATACCTACCTTTTAGTTAAATTAACTACCTGAAATGCCATGTTATACATGTATGATCGAATATTTTCAGAACTCTCACAGAACAGAGTACCTACTTCATATTGAAAAAAAAAATCGATAGGTAAATATTTTCGGATATAATAAAATTCCTTTTATTGAAGGCATAGGTACATAATAAAACGCCAAAATAGCAAGTTAATTCTATTTATTAACTTTATCTATACATGAAGCTTAGCTAATATCTGCTTAAAAAAGGTTTTGGTTAACTAACTATTTCAACAGAGGTTTTTTTGTTTGACTGTATCTACCTATGCAGAGTTAAGTTCAGACCTTAAAAAATCATACAAAACATAATACGTAAAATCTACATGAATAATATCTACTGATCATGTAGCTTCTATTCTAAGTACCTACATTTGTTTATCGAATCTGTCGTCAATATCATCTGGAATAGGGACAGTGTTTATTCCCATGTACCTACATATTTAGATATACAAAAAGTTGCTTAGTAACGCTGAATTGTAGGTATGTATGTAGTTGAGCTATAATTCTTTGAAGTAAGTGATCGTTTCTTGATTTTGTTTCGGAAAGTCGTAATATTTCCCAACTTTTCTGAACTTCCAGCTTACTTTGTAGAACCTCCTCGAGCGGTGTCTGAAATAAAAACAAACAATGTTAGGTATCTACATGTCATCTAAGGTTATTTGTAACAGGATATTTATGTCGCAGGCAATTTGTATGATTCGGCATTTTACAAACGGCGTCGTCCGTTCAAAAACGCTCGCTTCGCTCGTCGTCGTACCTTTTATTTTAACTACTACCTAAACTGACCTAAACTTAATACTTGCGGCATACTATATAATGACCGCAATATAAATTTTGTCTTGCCGGCATATTTCAAAACAGCGAGCGTTTATAAACGGACGACGCCGTTTGTAAAATGCCGAATCATACAAATTGCCTGCGACATTTAGGTACACAACATTTATTAGAACTCAATGGAAGTTTGAGCACCTAATCAAATAAAAGCGAGGATATTAAACATTTTCGCATGAAAATAAGATAGTTAGTCACCGCATGCATAAATCAACAATACTATGTAAAAATAAAATAATACATAGATACATGATGATCATTAAACAGAATACAACAATGAGACCAGAGAGTCTCAAATGTCAAATACGTTAGGAGTACTAGGTGACATTACTATATTAGAGGTACTTAGGTGACATCCATAAATTACGTGAGACATTTTCATATTTTTTTAGCCCCCTGGTGAAATATCGTGAGATTTTACTCGACCCCCTTCCCACTCTCCTGACCTCACGTGAGATTTTCCAAAATTCGCATCTTTACTGTGAGTGCGTTAAAAAGCCATATTTAAAAAAAAACAATTTGCTTAAGTATTTTTATTGAAGACTAGTTTTAAAATTGTGTAGGTAGTCTATAATCACCCTAGTTCCCAAAATATTATAACTTTAAGATTGTCCCATTCGGGATTCGAATTTGCGCACTTTGCGTTCATTGCCAGGATCTCCTATCACTAGAAATTTTGTCTCTTGTCTAGTATTTGTGTAAAAAAAAATACAACTTACTGAATATTGAGTCCAATGTCTTTTGTCCAGCAGTAATAATGGCTTTGCCAAAACTGAATAATGGTGACAGCAAGCCTACAAGTGGAGAGGTGGGCTTCACTGCTGCTGCAAATATAAGTAGTGTTAAATTTAAGTTTCATATGATTATTTAAAAAAGGTTGAAGACATGTCTATAGGTCATGATCATCATCATCATCTTCCTAGCGTTATGTCCCGTGCTTAGAAGGGATCCGCTTCGACCATGATCCCGGATTTAGCGAGTCTGGTAATTACACAGACCACAGAGGTAATTACATTAAAGCGACTGCTGATCTGACCTTCGTAACTCTAAGATAGAGGAACCAGACAATTTTTGGATCATGGTTACAATCGTCCATACGTCCACAACGTCCCATAGGTCCACAGTTAATTATCTACCATCCAGCGCTTTATAGGTACGGTCTTATAGGAATTATTCGTTTAACGTCAATTTGCGAGTCAAAATTATTAAAGTTGTAGTCGACAATTTGTCTGTTTCCTTCCAAAAAATGACTTTGAGAATTTAACAGAAGATTTTGTAAAACAGAAATCCATAGTAGAAAAATGGTATGTGGTATAAATAGATAAATTTCTTTACTTTCTAAAAGGGGCCCAAATTATTTTGTGCTCAAGGGCTCCAGCACATTTTATAACGGCCCTGGTCCTGGTGAATGGCTACGATACCAATGTCGTGGGTTCAAATTCCCCTAGGGGCAAATGTTTCGCGTGATGAACATGGGTATTTGTATTCGACTAATACTTAGATTTTCATAAACGTATAGTAAGTAAATGTCTACACGTTTATCTAGTCATATTCATAGCACAAGCTTAGATATAAGATTTTTAGAAATTGGGAATGGTTTTTTTGTCAGTCTGGAAAATTTGTTTATTTATTGAAGAAGTAGGTATCTATCTTACATTGAGTTGGATGTGCAGTATTGCTAGCTGGGACGGCAGCTGTTGTCGCCCCAGCAGGGGTGGAGGAAGACACTGCTTCGGACGCTGCAGCTGCTGAATATAAGTAAATTTGCTTAAAACTATTTTCGAAATGAAAAGGTTGCTGTTTTCTTTAAATATTGAGCAGCAATATACGAATTCACGATATTGAATTTCATTTTAGAGGTAGAGGCATACATTTATTAGATACGAATATCTATCTTCGTATTATATTTTGTTGTTATTTTTTATATATATTTATTATATATATGTTATTTATTATATATATTTTGTTGTTTTGTAGAAATTAACAATGTCAATTACCATAAAACAAATCTCAATGATCTGAAAGCTTCACTATAGTTTTTATCAATATTCAACACGTGTTTAACATGTTATCAATTACCTAATCAATAACACAGCATTGGTTAATTGCTCGCTAGATTTGTGTTACGATCAGGCAGAGCCTTTATCTATTACTTGTTACTTTAAAACTTGTTTCAATAGTTAAACTAATTATTCATGGTTGTTCCAAGTTTTTGAAATACAATTGTCTTAAGATATAAAAATACCTGCAGGTTCATCAGCCGGGATCGCATTCTGGAAAAGAAGTTATAGTAATATTATTCATCATCATCAGCCTATAGGTAGTAGGTATATCTGCTTGTCCATTGCTATAATAACCTTCTTCTTTATTACTGTCCTGTAATATTATCTGTTTTATTATCTGACTGCTATAGATATTGTACATACATACATAACATCACACCCGTAATTACCGAAGGGGTAGGAAGAGTAAAAGTGACAGCAGGCTGAGCTGGGTGGAAAATTGTGAAAAAGAAGTGACAAGTGGCTAGCTCGTCGCCTACTAATAGATAATGTGGTTGTCAGAAGTTTTATCCATGCAAGTATCTTAAAATGTCATTACCTACAGGCACAGATAACCTCCAATAGATACCGTACGTTCACCTTTTTGTTCTAGGTTCAAGTCACAATTTTAGGAGGTAGGAACGAGGTGCGGGGGACGTAACACTCATTCATCTAGTGATGTCCAATTGTATTGTGCAATGTCTATAATTTTATCGACAAATTTATAATTTTTTATATTTTATATGTACTTAGATATAAATAAATAATTTTTTTTAGAGTTCCGTACCTCAAAGCCGTACCAGACCGTACCAAAAAAAAAACAAATGTTATTGTTTGGTGGTTGGTGTTAATGATATTTTATTCTATATAATACTAGAATAGAATAAAGAAAACTATAGAATATTGTATGGAATGCCTGGATTATACACATTGCCGGCAACACATACATACCAAAATTGGTAAATATAAAGAAGGCATAGCTGTTTCCATTACTCGTTTTCTATCCTTCATATAGTGAAAACTATTCTCTGGGAAATGTCTCGAACAAATGACGGTATTTTTGCTCGGGAACGATTCATCACCGCGATATGTGGCATCGATCCATTTAGACTTTCTTTCAGGACCCATTGGAAATCTAAAGCAAATTGAGTTAGGACAATCTACATTTTTTACGTTATGCATTATCGACAATGTCGATTCGACATACTGAAACGTACACAGTTACAACCCTCTTGTTAAGCATGTCTATGCCAGAACGGGATAAAAATAGTGAAATGGGTAATGAAAGAAAGGGATAGTGACAAAAGACATCAACGCGAGCTGACACTTGTCAAAAATTTTTTGCCATCTTTCAAAATTCGTCCGTCGTAACTTGAGCTCCGTCTAGAATAAAATAGGTAATTATTTTACTTACCAATGAAAAGTTATGCCATCTTTTTTAAATTTTGATGTCCTGGAATTCTTCCCACACCATTTTACGGAACAGAAGGCCATTTTAACGTTTATTTATGCATAAATACTTATTAAATGTAAATAAAAGTGTCTCCGTAAAGGCTGACGCGCAGATCTGTCTCTTAGTCGGCACTGAAGATGCGCGTGTATGGCAACTACTTATTTATGTAATAGCATAGATGCATGGGCGCACGTCAATCCTCTTAATGTGGTATCTATTGGAGGTTATCTGTGCCTACAGGTTCATCTAGTTTAAAAAGTATAGTCCATTATTGAGATTACAAAAAAATATTACTTACGTATTTTTTATTTTGTGTACTTAGCAAACCAAAAATTATGAAAATATAGCGCGTTCAAGTACCACGTGACGTCACTAGGTCCGTAAAATTTTACCGACCAAGTGACGTAAAGCGCCCCATTTCATATCTTTGAAGCGCTGTATCTTCGTAATTGTTCGAGTATTAGATAAAGCACAAAATAGGTATTCAATATTTGGCTATAATTTGTTTTTGCGTAAACTGGCCTATTTTTTAATTTATTACAGCAACGATTCTGTTAGGTGCCTACTGAGTCGATGCAAATATTTTTTATTTAGACAAAGGTCCATGACGATTGTTCAAATACAGTTGGCTTAAGAATTGTTTTTTTTACACTTAAAAAATAGGTACTGTACTTACTATTTGTGCGATCACTGCGATAACAACGAAGCAAAAAATAATCTTGTACATTTTTTTTGTATTATTTGACTGGCTATGTTATGATGTTTTTAAATTTGTTTTACTTCTGCTTATAACAATGTTTATGGTTGGTTTTATATAGGTAGTTTACGACCTTTCAGTCATACTTAAACAATACGATTTGAGCTTGCCGAAAAGATGGCGGGTTGAAAAAAACACAACAGTTCCGTAGCATTACGGTTATTATTTTGCAAATAATAAGGTAAGTTAATATGAAAGGCTAGCTTCTGCAGGCGGCTTTGCTCGCATGGCTCGATAAAAACATAGCCTAATTGTTATTCTGATGTGTCAGTTATGTTATTGTAGGTATTTCATTAAAATCAATTCACTACATTTGCGTGAAAGAGTAACAAACAGACGTAGTCCACTTAGAGCATCCGCCCGAATAGCACCTGCACGAACAATACCTGGCCTAGTCCACGAACAGCATCTATATACATCCATCCAAATAAACTTTCACGTTTATAATATTAGTAAGAGTAAGATATGAAAGTATAGGTAGGTACTTAATATTAAGTTACCTATTTGTTCTTCATGGTTGAACTTATGTGTAATTCCGTTTCAGAATTATCTATACTTACTTTATAAAAAGAAAAATAATTTTATGCAAAATGAAACTAACAAGTGCATAATCATAGTTAGTACAGTAGGTTCAAATAACATTCCCTTTTATGCTTTTTCAGAAAGCATAAAATAAGTAATATTGGGCAACTCAATACCACGATCACACAAAAAGTCGATGTTGACTCGATGCCTCGAACCTATAGGTTCCTTAAGATTTGGTAGGAATCCCTAACACTTAAACTGTGCTAAGCTTTGAGGATTTCTAATTACCCAATTCGAAATAAGGAATTCTAAAAACTAACCAAAAATTAGTGAATTAGGATCGACAGTTGTTATTCAGATTTCACTGAACTGATTGAGTGATGAATGAATGTAATGCTAATTGTTTGAACTTACTTATTGTATCAGTACACAGTGACGTCATGGTTCTCAATGGTTCTTCATGAATTAATTATATACGCACTATTTGCGCATCATGGAAATCTTTTCTGATTTGCATGTAATGTTTGAATATGTAAATTTTCTATAGCCTGTGATTGTGACTACATAATTAGTTAACGGTATAAATTGGTTATATTGTTAGGTATAAGCAGCTTTTACTAATCTCAAATGTATATAGGTGTCTAGTACCTGTATTAAATTATATACCTGTTAATTACCTACTTATAACAATTTTATGATTTAGATGCAAAGCTGCTTCAATGAGACTACAATACTTGTTTAGTCTTTTATTTATTTTTTCAAATGTGATTAGGTACATTGTTTAAACATATACAGGAGTAGGGCTACTAGTAGTGCCGTTCAAGGTATTCATTTCTTCTGAAGATACTGTGAGCTGCAGCTGTGCGGTAAGATAGACGAAGACAGAAGCCACCATGCGCAAAACCATACTGGGATCAAAAAAGAAAAGTCCATAAATCGACATTCGTGCTTCCCGGACCGCCAAGGCTCGAAGTATGGCTTTGGTGAAACGGTAGACTTTTTCTGAAATTAAAGCAAATTAAGTAGGTACTTATCTATCTAAGTATACCTATATGAGCAGTGGTAGCTCAATGGTAAGGACACGCGCCTCATATGCGAGGACTACGGGTTCAAACCAGCGCATGTACCTCTGGATTCATCAGATCCATATTAAATATTTATTTTTTAAAGATTTATGGTATGTATAATGTATGTAGGTTATTATTAATATTACTTTCCTTGTGGATTTTTTTTCGGAAAGTTATGTGTTATTTTGCTTTTATTTCTTATTTGTCTTCTCTTTTACTGCTATGTTATTTATTCTCAATTCTTTCTTCTCTTGTATATGTTCCTCGCCACAGCCGCACCTCTGCGTCGCGCATCTGTTTCCTTCTACCGTGTGCCACGTCTAGCTTGATAGGTACCGTGGATGGAGGCGAATGCACGGAGCAGACCAGGTACCCGCTGAAAACCAGCGTCGTGGTCTACCTGATATCAGGTAGTCTCACGACTGATCTAAGCGGGCGCCATTTTGGCACACACTTGTTATATTTTTGTGTTTCTATCTTTTTCTTGCTGCTTGTATTTATTTTGTACTAGCTTCCGCCCACGGCTTCGCCCGCGTGGAAATCGGTTATATCGGTTAAAAAGTAGCCTATGTTCTTTCTCAGGATCTAAAGATTGTCTGTGCCAAATTTCATTAAAATCGGTTGAGAGGTTTAAGCGGGAAAGCGTAACAGACAGACAGACAGAGTTACTTTCGCATTTATAATATTAGTAGGGATGTGTCGAATAATGTTTCTCTATTCTATCTATTTATACCACCAGCTCGGCGGCAAGGGAATGCATAGTGAAGAAACCTGCACATTCTGTTTGAATGGATGTGTAATAATGACCAAAATCGTCTGTAAGAATCCTTGGGTGATTCACACTACGGTACCAATTGAAGAAGTACGAAATAGTTCTTGCCGATTCATACTATGGAGCGAATCAACGACTTCAAAAATGCTCCTTGTGCGATTCATACCGTGGCACGAACAACTCGTGGGGCGAATCGACGAAAGACCTAACTAAGCATGGGACATATCATACCGCTAGGAGGATAGATTTATCTAGCAGTTCAGAGCTAATTCTAAGCTTTGCGTTTACATACCGTCAGTTACGAATTTCATTTGAGCGAAAGTACATATCAGTTTGGTTTGATCGATTTGTCTTGAAAATATATCGATTGCCAGGCACACCAAAAATAAAAATAGCCAGCTTACAGCTATCCAACCGACTATTACTGTTTTTCTCAGCATATCTATGCCCTGTAACAAAGAATAGGGTGATTTATTGGTGAAAAAATACAATGCCAATTCAAAAAAATTACGAGTAGGTACATAAAGTCGATTTCACAATACCTTATTGGTTGTTAAATATGTATAATATTATACAAACCGTTCTACCGTAAATTATGACTGCTTGTACGCTTAATAAAGAACCCACGGTAATGCACATAATTCCTGTAAAAATCTGAAAGGCAAGACATGTATCGTAGAAAAAAAAGAAAGTTTTGTTTAGTTATCTTAAAAATAAACATGACTCATTAAAACACGTGGTAGCAAAATATTACTTACAAGGAATTTATAGCACTCCTGAAAAATATGCATATATTGAAATATCATCTTCAAAGCATCTATGAATTGTCTAGTATCCGCTTTCTTATGGAAAGTGACGAGATTGTCATGCTTAACCTTCCAAAACACTCCGCTAAACATAAACAAATCGGGCACATACTCAACTTTCACATTTAAAAATTTCATTAGAGCCACATTTAAATACCTTGTCCTCAAACTAAGGAAAGACGAATGAGTAAGCAAGTAATTGATATCGTAAAATACAGAGAGCATCCAAATGAAATACGCACTGCCTGTGATGTGAACAGCAATCGACACTTCAAACGTTATATATAAAAAAGTCGCAATGGTTATTTGCGTAATAAAAACCGGTATACCCATCAGCACATAAGATCTGTCTCCTATGATTCTCATAAATTTAGTATCCTCTCTTCCTAGTAGCATATCAATATCGATGCTGTAGTTAATTAGCTGTGCAATACCACCCTTGTTACTAAAAGTTATATTCAATACGAAGAAGTTGAGGATAAGGGATAGCTCCAACAATATTACTAGTTCTGTGTACAACAAATATTTGACAAGGACCGTTGTTTCATAAATGATATGAACTAGAGCTAAATTCGACATTATGACCACACAAGCTCCATAAATTGTAGAATTCAATGATTTCTTGACTATGTTATTATTTTTAATGCTGAATCTACCGTATCCCATTATATTGTTCATAACCCAGTATCGTAAACTACTCAATCTTTGAACATATTCTAGCATTAATTCTTGTCTATCATTATTTTCCATTTTATTACCTACGTTCAACACAACTTCTATTAAAAATTTAATATTACTGAATGGTTCTGATACAGCCGATGTATTGTGTAATTCATTTGAATTGATTTTGACTGCGGATCATTATCATAAACGTTTCAGTTGATGCTATCAACTTATGGACAAAACCATTTATTTTATTTGTTTAATTGATCCAATGGGAGTGTATTTTAAGTAATTGCATTTACATCAGTTGACCGATTGCATAGATATTACATAATAAATGTAATGCTTTTGAGACTTAGGTACCTACTACTTTCTGCTTGTGGGAATACTTGAATAATATAGGTAAATTATGATAAACTAAGTAATTATAATGAAGGAGTTAGATTAACTATTTATTAAAATTAACTAAATTTTGATTATAAATAAATAAATAAATAAATTCTCCAGACTGACACACCAATTCCCTAGTTCCAATCTAAGCTTAAGCTTGTGCTATGGATACTAGGTGAACGGATAGACATACTTAAATACGTTTATAAACATCCATGACTCGAGTACAAATGTCCATGTTCATCACACGAAACATTTGCCCCTAACGGGATTCGAACCCGCGACCTTTGGTTTCGTGGCCAGGGTCTCTAACCACTCGACCAACGGGCCAGTCAACACCACAATGGCAATTTTAAAAGACTCCTAACAACAACATTGTTTCTTATAATTTTTCGCTAATAGTGGTGAAGGCAATAATAAACATTCGTTTTACTTTGCATGAATTTTATGTTCAGGCTCTAAGAAAATTCTTTAATTAATACACGGATTAATAAAAATAGAAGGACTTTGCGCCATTAACTAGATTACTGATATGTGGTATCCATAAGAATCACAATAACACATGCACTCAACGTGGCTCCACGCTGTAGTATGACAGCGCGGATTCCTTCTTGTTTTACTAGTCTGTTATTTAATATATACTCTATTGTATGCTTGCTCAGGATAGGTAAAATTCAAAGAGCATCTCCTACAGCCTTAACCATATTGAGGCAAAAAAAATAATTCAGTTGTTTTAAATGGATATTTCCAAAATGCACTGATAAGTGGATAGCTCTCACGGTCACTTGTCACTTTTTTAAACATTTTATCTCTCTGGCAAGGATAACAGCCGGTAAATTCATTCCAGATCTTTTTTCTTGATGTCTGCTATTAATTATGTGTGTTAATTAAGGTATGTTGTTTTAATTTCTATTCAAATTTTACTCAAACATTCATATACTTTTCAGATTTAACAGGGTTGGGTTGTGAGTTTCATTATCCTGTCATAATATTTATATAGGTACTCGTGTATAGGTATAGCATTATAATTTATATGTGGTTAAAGATAAATTAGGTAATGTAAAATAACATAAGCCAATTTAGAAAAAATGTTTAAACCTAACTATGAAAGAACTATGAGAGAAAAGACCTGACAATATTCTTTTAATATTTTGCTTTCCATCTATTTCTCATCATTAAAATGGTCGCCAAGTTGCTGTAACCCGTTTATAGCTAAAGTGCCCATTCACTGACGTATTGAATCTTTCCAGCATCTAGCTATAATATCACCAAAATATGTATGTTCAAACTGTTATCCTATAGTGTATTGTAAGAAGTTATTAAAAATATTAAGCGCACTTCAGTCCGATTTTTTTCCCTTAATGTGAAGCACTTCAGGCGTAGATGTACCTACATTTTCGTCACGTGTAGTTAGATATTTGCTAGATTGATTGGGTTATGTATAAATAAAAAAAATGTGTTAATATTTTAATCATGATATATTGCTTATCAATACAGAGTAACAAAGAGTTTGTTTCTTAAATATGAAACTAGATTGACGATGGAGTCAAAATGCTAGTAAATGCAACAGACAAGTATAAAACAAGGCATTGCGCTATCACAATATTATGGACCCAAATATGATAAGCCAATATAAAGAATCAGATCTATCAAAACTTATCGAATTGTACAAAATGCTATAACATTATCTTTTTAATAAATCTCATAAATGCTAATTAGGTACTACTAAATTATGCAGCTAATACATTTTCAAAATTTTACTACTATCCATCTAAATTTAGACATATTTACAATTTATTCAGTATTTATCCACAAGCTTCGCTGTGAAAGCGCAAATGTATCAATTGAGCATCATAGTCTCCAACCCTCTTCAATATATCGGAAGCGCTCCGTCAAGCCACCCTTGACGTGACATACATTAACAATCGACGCATTAAATAACGCAATTACACAATAGATAATTCTCACACACACTCACAGCACAGACAGTAACCGATCGATATTTTAATTTAAATAAGAATATAAATATTTCTAGAAATGCATTTCAACTTGGTACGACATGTTCAACGAACTCCACGGTTCGCCACACGAATTTAAAAGATTTTGACATCAATAATAAGTACAAACAAAGAACAAACATAACATTTACTATAGTTACATACACTTAAAATTGTGACATAATTTGTGTTAATATTTTGAGAGATAATTAGAAGCTAGTATCACTAATACGAGGAAAGAGATTCCTTTTTCTGGAGTTAGTTCATACCAAAGCTCTTTTCTTTGATATATGTTCATGGAGCGGACAAGAGGTGTCATCCGATCCATGTTGCTTCATTTCAAGTCAGCAGCACACACTTGTTAGCACCATCCTGTTTGATCCCATACCATAATACAATAATCTCTTCGAAATACCCTTGGCTGGTTTGAAATGAAACTTACAAACAATTACTAAAAGATACTCTACGTACTAAAGCTAATCAGTTAAGTCTAACTTACGAACTAAACTTAAGTGATATCCCGTACCATCACCAAAGATTGCACATAATACCCGATACTTTGATTTTTGCAGTCACGCCTAATGCAGTAGGCCAGTGGGTTAATTTCACATTGACTGTTAAAAATTAAGGTATTTTTATGGGAACAAAAGGTGGATAGTTACGTAGTTTAGCATTAACCGTTCAAAAATATGTCACTTGCAGTTTCAAATGCGGAATGTCTACATTTACATTGGAAGACAAAATTGATTTAATAAATTAACGTGTTTTCATGTGCGTTGTCACAATTATCTAAATAAGCACTGGGGTACATAGATTCAACATTCAATCATTTATTTTGATCTACATTTAAACGGACGGAATAAATTCGTAATTAAGTACCTTTCGTTCCATTTTGTATAAAATGGATTGATTGACATTGGTTTTGTTACCTATATTTTAGGTATAAGTCTTTCCATTTTGTCATGCCAATTCGTTGCAGTTTTATTTAGGTACTTTTAGTTGTGGACAGGCATAGGGAGCTGTCCCAGGAGCTGGTTTGCGAAGGTGGCGTTCGTGAACTTGAAGTGTCTCTTGTCGTAAAACTTAAGCAGCGCCGGGGAGTAAGGGTGCTGCTTTTTGAGGTGCATGTAGTGCTCTTCGGGCTCGGACGTGGTGTGGCCGCACTCTTCGCAAACGTACATCTGGAAAGAGGAGAATAAGGAATTCATTAAACCGCTCTTGTTAGGCATCGATGGTGTAGATTTGTATTTGGAGGCAAATCAGATGGAAAATTATGATCGGGTCAATTTAGGTAAATGTATTCATAAAAATTTGCTCAAGTTAAATAAGATTGCAAACTTTTATTATCATATATATGATAGGAACTATGTTCTATTGGAATATCATTCAGGTGCAGCAAAAGAAAAATAATTTCTATACAAAGTAAAATTTTAAATTTACCTTAGTCCTTCTTTCCTTGTACGCATAAGTATGTTGAACGCCGTGGACCTTCAAACAGTGTGATTCCAAGGAGCATCTTTGGGTGAAGGACTTTTCGCAGAGGTTGCATTTGTAGGGTCTGACGCCTGTGTGCGTTCTGGTGTGCCGCTTCAAGTCAAACGTGTCATTGAAACCTTTTCCGCAGAATGTGCAAAGGTATCGTTTCACATCCGAATGGCATTTCATATGTCGGTTCAAAAGCCTCTGTAAGCTGAAGTTCTTCGAGCAAACCCTGCAAACAAACTTCGTGGGATCGTCCTCGCTGACTAACACTTGCTTGTTCTTCTCTTCTTCTCTTTGTCGGGCATTGGCTTCTGTCGCCAGTGGGTTCTTTACTCCGTGTCCACCGTTGATGAATTCCAATGGGAGTTCTGCTGGTAGACCCAACTATAACAAACAAAAACCTTTGTTATTATTTGTCCGTTGTTTAGTTATTAAACAATATTTACAATATAGATAGGTACTACAATTTACAGACATCCAAACTCATCATTATTATAAAGCTGAGCTTAATGCTATCAAATATATATATATAAAAAACAAAAATATAAAAAAGAGGCTGTAGGCTGCAAGAAAAAGCATAAATTGATTCAGGCTCAGCGTTATGTAATAACGATTATTCATTATTAAACTTCGATGTCGTCTTTCTCATTTTAAAATGTTCAATATTGACGACATTGAAGTAGAAAAACGAATCAAAGCTTCGCCTTAAAATCAAGTAATGCTTACCCTTTGTTGTAAAACGTGCAATTTGCCTTCACCGCCAGAGCCTTTCTTCAAACTTACAGCAGCTGCAGGACTTAAAGATGAGTTCTCGATGTGGCTGCTACCGTCCAGGGAGTTGTTGCCGCCAGGGGACGGGAGCGACACTCCCGTCGGCGAGTCCAGGTCCAGGGGATGACTAGTGAAGGGAAAGCCCGGGGATAGTATTTGCGGCCTCTGTTGGAACTGAACATGGATCTGGAGCTGTTGCATTTGCCCTTCGTTGTGCTGTAAGAGCGCTGGGTGGCTGCCGCTGGTGAGCTGCATCAACAAATCTGGCCGATCTTTCGAGAAGTTGTAAGACGAACCCTGTTCTTGACTGGCGAAGGCCAAATAATTTGCCTTTTCGTAATACTGTCTACTTAAGTTAACCGTCAACTGTTGTTCAGCAAATGTTTCAATGTCGACTGGATTGTGAACTGAATCAGGAGTAATAGACGATGATTCTCGTAAATCTGAATCAGTTACGGACTCTACGTGGTTGTTTAATAAACTTGCAATGCAATCGTCTGTTGAATCGGATAAGTTTCCTAAAACTCCTTCATTTGCACCGGAGAATGTCAATGTGCTAGAAAACTGATAGTTATCTATAACATCGTCTCCCATATCCATTACCATAGAATCATCAAAATTACTTCCATAGCCTATTCCACTTAGGTTTTCTAATTTGTTCTCATAATCTATTTCTTCATCTTTTAATGCAAGCCCATAGGGAGCATTTTGCATAAGAGAATACTGTTTACTTTGTTCAGGGAAGTTTGTAGCGTTTTCATTGTTTTCACAGTCCATGTTAAAACCATTGATAAGGTTGAATTCATTTGTGAAATTGCTATTCGCGTTGAATGAGTTCTGGCCTCCCTTGGAAGACGGTCCAAGAGTTTCATAGAATGGGGGAAGACTGCCTGTTGGTGGGCTGTTTGGCCCATAGTTTGATCTACCGTCACGGCCATTTCCACCGCTGCCAGATCCACCACCAATAGCTCCGCCGCCACCTGAAGACGGCGCTGTGCTACCTCCTCCAGAACTAAAACTTCCAGATCCTCCGCTACTCTGAGATCCACCATTGGACCCACTGCCACCGGTCGATCTCCCGTGTCCCGCAGCAGCGCTAATTATTCCAGGGAGCTTGTTAGCGGGACAGTTACGGAGTACCAGAACGGGTCGTGCTAAAATTCCATTAGCGATTTTTGAGCTGCTGGTTCTTCTTTGTTCTCTAATCTTCTTCTCAGTTTCTTCATCCTCAGTTTCACCTCGCTTTTTGGCTATTACATAGTCTATTGGTTGATCCTGTTCAGGTTCTGGAGTGGGTAATGTTGTTGGTATGCTAACGTCTGACAATTCCTTTTTATTATTTTGGAACTGTGATTGTGAAGGTGTCCTTTGTATTACAGAGACCTTCTGACACGTAACGTTGTTATCAGGCGATGGCGCAGACTCAGGGGATGGTGTGTTTCTTGACGGAAGTACTACTGGTTCACTAGCAAGGGAATCTTTCTCTTCTTTAATTAGAGGTCGGTCTTCAGTTTTCTTGTCTTCTGAAACCACAGGTAAATACTGTTTCCGTTCCGCTTGTGTAAGGACATGCCCTCTGTGGCTTCCATAAGGAACGTCTCCACCAAGTATAGAAGAAATGAATCTTCTGGGTTCTTTTGTGCGCTTATCATGTGTGTTCTTATTACTTTCACCGAATACATCTCGATCTGAAACAAAAAAAAAAATCGTTAAGAATTTTGGGGTTTAACAGTTGTCGCTTTCATAGTGTCAATTATAACATTAATGGATGGGAAATAAATAAGTAAATTCACATAGCAGCTCACTGATTACTTTATAAATGTCAGCATGTGCGTAGTTAGAAAAATCACTTCAAACGAGTTACTGAGTGATTATTCGTCCTCGGCTTATTACTAACGTATTCGTGCGGCGTCGGAGGCATGAAGCCATGTTGACGTCACTGGTATGTGCCTCCATAACGGTAATACTCGCCTCCGCACACACACACCCACAGCTCAGTGTGTGTAGTGTTATTGTAATTGGCGCGCCAGCGGACAAAGTGACAAATTCAATCTCGACCTAAATCTGTTAGCCATTGACGCCGCTGAGTTTTACCCATTCAGTCAGTGTTAAACACTTCCTGTCCAGTCATATGATTTTAACACGCTCGCCGACTCTATTTATCAATGCCAAACCAATGTGCAAAATAGTTGTAACATATACGCAATAAATTATAACATCACATGTCGCAATAAAAGCTCGTGAAAATGAATAAGATTTGTACAAGGATATTATGCAACGAAGAAAATAAGAGTGAACACAGCGTGAAATTGAAGGAAGACGAAATTATCTCACAAAAAGGTTATTATAGCAAAATGTGCGTAGGTAGTCAGTGAAAGTCCCAAGGTTGGCCCAAACGAGTTCCTTTGCCCTTTCTCGGCTTTTGTTAGAAGCCCAAGGACGAGCCTGCATTGTTGGGGCGCTTTTTTGTACGGTGCCCGTAATTGTATGCGTCTGCGCAGGCGGGCGTGACGGACCGCGGACTCTAATTTTGAATCTCTCCATCCATAGTGCACCGTTCAGTTTTACAAAAAGTACTACTACCTTTGGTCACATTCCCGGCAATATTTATAGCTGCATTTATGTCTCAGTGAACAAACAGTGGGTTTCGTTCGTTTTCTTGGAAAAAAATGGCGGACGTCGCTATTGACAGTCTTGGGACGAGAGTTCTTGTGTTTTGGTTGAATCAATATTATCATAAACGGGTGATATTGATTTTGATTAAGCATATCATTAAAAATGCATATGATTTTAATATACAAATGTTATTACCAAGGATGGAGCTAAGTATTATGAAAATAACATACAGGAAAGTTGAACTTGTAAATCCTGAAAATACGTTCAACACAGCACAATAACTGATTAGCATAATGAAGTTACTGCTTACAAGATTTCTTCCTTTGTCCATAGGTTCATTGACAATCCATGAACCTGAATACGTAAATAGAAAATGAATGTATGAAAGTTTTTTCATACGTATATTATTCAGTGTCAATGCATTTTCAATTTTCCAGTTAGGTTTGTATTAACAATAAGTGTTAAAATACGACATTTTAATTAATTATGTTATAAAGCGGGTCTATAACTGGTTGATTATTACGTGTTTTTGTATTATAAAAACTTCCTATACAGATAAGCGTAGCGAGGAGGTACACCCATTGTTTTTGCTTAAGGCCATCTCTTGAACACAACAGGATTTTGATGTAATAGTTTGCTTAAATTAAACTTTTGACTGAAATTTTATGTTTATACTAGATTTTTGTGTCTGTTAACATATGTTGTATTCTGCAGACGTGGATATACCGTGAGGCGTAGCTTCGCCTTGCATGTTGGTTTAAACGGTTTTTAAAAATGACTGTCGAATATATTCACTAATATAATTTAAGATGCATTTTTTGAGGTCTTGTCTACTAGTATAGATAGACTGTTAAATGTCATGCATTACATTTTATACGGTCTATATTAAAAACTTGTTAAATTTGTAAAATAGACTATTTTATATTTAAAGGAACGAGATGTAAACTAATAAATTTTACAATTCTAATAGTTAACAATTCAGCAAAATGGTTTTCAATTGTCAAGCCGTTGAGCTGCCCATTGAATTAGACATTATTGCATTTTTTTACAAATGATAACTTTATGCCGAATTAGTGACGTGTGTTTACAATGAAGTATAAATAAACTTTATCGTTAAATAATGATTGCATATTTTGTTACTTTGAAACTGAAATATATAAGGTGTAAAATACAAATGTTCGTCTTTCCATTCTGATGGCGATGTGTCGATGTGCCTGACATTTGGAAACCAGACTAAGGTTTTATAATTAATATTCTCCACGCGACAGCGTTGGTCGGACGGAGCACGTAAGAGAATTCTAATAAGTAATTCGTTTACGACGCTACCGAGTTGGAACGGGTAAAGTTCTTGAATGGCTTAGAGAATATAACAATTGTTTAAAATCTAGGCTTCCTTTTTCATATTACTATGGTAATGTTAGTTAGCAACGTATATTCTAATAGCTTTTTATACGTACAAAGGTTCATTTTATTGGAAGTGTGGCATTAAAAGTATTTTATTATACATATTTAGGTAGGTACATTAACAAAAGACTTTTAATAACTGCCTTGTATCAAGCTGATATTCAGTTCGTTAAATCCTATTAGTCTTAAGTAGGGATAGACCTTACTGAATGCGCATTTTGATGTCACCTTAGGAAGTAGCGCATAAACCTATGGAATTTTAGGCGAATAGGTTAAAATTTAAGTGGCACAATACTGATTAACAGTGACATAAACAAACAGACGGAAGCGGCTACGTCAATTCTGCATATATTATCACTTAAGTACCTACATGAGCGACATTTGCGAACAAAAGCACCAGTCGCGTGTAACTAAATCGATTCTATAGTCCTGTTGCATTTATTTTAAAGGTTCTAACATAAGTTTTCCTCTAGTTTGAAATGTCAACCACACTGTTACATCTTCGCTGAAGTCACTATGCTTAATAATAATATACTGTATTACCTACAACAACGAATTGTTTGGAATTATATTTTTAGATTTTAAAGTAACTAAACCTAGGCCAATAGATGTCGCTATCTGTAAGATTTCGTTCACAAGGGGGCAAAATTATTTCTTAGTGTTAAAAAAGTTATACTATGGTACCTACGTTGAGGGAAATTTCAAAATTCATACTACCATTGCATAAATTGGCATATGAGTTAGCGATTTGTCGGCTAAAACAAGGGAGCATTTTATATTTATTGAGTAAACTAACTAGCAACGAATGCAAATAGTCTTATTATGCATGCTTGCGTCAATAGCGGCTAATACCCATATTAGTTTGAGTGTGCTTAACCCACAACCAACGCTATAATTCTCATTGAGCCGTATTTAAATAGTGCGGTTTTTATTCTAAAACGGTAAGTCAAGGCCCCGTAATTACCACGTCCATATCTATTCAATTGGTGTTTCCTGCCAAGAAGTAACCTTGTGTGCGAGCGCTCATTATTTGGTCATTAACGGCTGCCTCCTTCGCATCACTTTTGGCAATAATTAGTGAATCTAAAGCGGTTGGCTGGGCTTTCAGAACAACGCTCTTATTCCTTTTAAATATGGTTTGAAATTGAACAGTCTAAAATAACCGGTATCCAACTGGAAGTAATAGTAGCTATTTGTTATAAGCTACGGGTTTTTGCAATGTTTTAAACTGAAAATACGAATGTAACGTGCGCAATATTTACTGCTAGTAAGCAAGTAAGGAATGTGTACGAAGTTGCTCGTCTTCTCATTTAATAATAATCAAAGTTATTTAATAGATTTGGTAAGGTAAGTGTTCTATGATAATTACAGCTAGACAATACATTATTATTTGGAACATTAGCACTAACATTAGTACATTCTGCGGCGTGCAAGATATGCCAGTGTTACCAGCAATTATCGCCACATTAATCACTGGTAAAACGTTATTCTAATAGCGCACAAATCATTAATTACATCTTGTCAGTTGAACAATGTTACAATTTGGTACGCACAATGCCACGTATGGAACCTTGCTTCGTTACTAGTCACTTTTTGATCTACGAATTATTTAATGGTACCTTTATCTATATATTAACAAACAGTGAGTATGGCTTACCTATAAAAAATACTAATAATAAATACCCTACACCCACTTTACAAGTTACGACTACTTATTCGGTATAAAATGTTAGATACTTACTTCTAATTACAGCTCACATTAATACCTTGTCTGTTAATCAAAAACACTTGGCAAATGGTATTTGAATAGAATACAAACTTAAAATTAAGCTTTTTGTCCGATTGCTATATAAAGTGGAATCGACGGCAAATTTATTATAATGCATAATAAAGAGGCGGCAGTAAAACTGGACGGAGGCATTAAAAAACTAGCGAGCCAGCAGGCGGACTAGCCTGTCCTTGCGGCGGGGTTATCGTACGCAGTTAGCATTTAACTCGTTATAAAACGTAAGACAGCTATGAAGAACCGCTGCGGACGGAGAGCACATAAAATTCCGTTGAAGCCTTTTTTTTCTGCGGCAAGTACCCGCGCCGCACGGTACTCGGGAGCACGCGCTCCCCGAGAATCGGTTAAAAGGTCGCTTCGAAGGACACATTTTTTGTTTTGAATTATATCGTGACTCCGGCCGCATCTGGGAACAGTCGGCCCATATGTAACATTCCCGATGAGCATCAAAACGGTCTATTTGCCAAATTTTACGCAGCGATTGCGGAAGATATATTACATTGGCAAAGGAAATGGAGGCCGCTAAAAACTGCGTTAATACTATTGTTTGGCCGAAAAACCTTTGTTGTGTTACGTTCGTTATCTGGTCGCGAGGTTGCCTATACCTTCCTACGCCTGCTCCGCCTACCAAATGTAATTGCCTAGCCTTCCGGATTTTCAACGCTAGTGGTAAGCGGCAAAAAAACGGTGTTTCTAATACGTCGTCTCTGAACAAACGGTCGCAAAAACTGTTCAACGCTTTATTATTATTTTGATCACGACGTGAATCACAACCAGATTTGGCGAGGGTTAATGACCCAAATATGTTTAGCGAAGTGTTCAAGGCTAACACCGACTAATTCGGCTAGTTGATAAAAAAATCCGGTATCTAAGAAGGCGATCACTCGGCTTGTTTTCATCGTGTGGCCAACGGAGCGGCTTCCATTTTATTACCCATGTTTTTATCCGTTAAACGGTTACCGTTATTAAATTTTTTTAGGATTAACGCAGATTAAAGTTAAAATGGGTTGAGGTTTGGAGCCCTTGGCATCTTCTAGAATTGTAATTTTTTAATCCTAACGGATTACAAGTTTATGTGAGATTACGTTCTGTGATTCCAAGAACAGGTCCCATAAACATAGAAAAACTGGATCTAGAGGATAAGAACTAGACTTTCCTGACTTACCTGTCCAAGATAAACCTTTTTAATATTTGCAGTCGTGAATTGTCAACAAAAAAAAGGGGATCGTGGGCGGTCCATAGTGAATTGCTCCAAAATACACGAAATGATTATCTTTTATTGCGCGTGACACAACAATGGCGGAGATGACCTTACGCTCGCAAGATGTGAACCTTCGCTAACCATTCGCCGTTTTATTTAATTTTATGGCATAAGACCATTTTTATGTCGGCGCTGGTTAAATTTTTTACTCGTAAAATATTATCCTTTAAACCTCAGATTACGGCATAACAAAAGTTTTGAAAAATTACACTCATTATTTTAAAAGCTTACATTAAAGGAAGATAAAAATTTTTCGTCCTAGGTGGTCTTAATGCGTTTCGATAACAGAAAATGTTCCCGTTAATGACGTATGCGGGTATTGTTAAAGTATTGTCTCTCAACCGTAACATACTGGCCGATTTGTACGCGACTTTGAACTTTACATTTAGCACAATAAGGCACAAGAACATGAGATATGTAAATGTATACGATAGATGTATCTGTATAAATTTTGGTGTTTGGAATTGCTTTTACAAGTTTTAACAGTTGTGACTTACTGTTAACATTATTTATCAAGCACGTTTTTTCACATGTGCTACGATATAGGTAGGTGGGTATTTAGTCTATTTATGGAAGAAAGTTAAGGATTGATGATGACGAAGTTTATTCAGCAATTAATTTTTTAGCAATTCTTTATATAGGTAAGTAGGTGGAGTTTAATGCTTGATGTTTAGTTTAAATTATGTGATAGTTTTATATTTTTAAGGAGATCATTATATTTTGGTATTATCTCTCTTTACTTTTAATGTAAAATTTAATTGTAGTTGTTACATACCCTGTACATTAAATTAAATTTCAATACTTTGGCACATTGCTTTTTTGAGATCTAGCTTAATACATGGAAACTGACATGTTTTTTTTTTAATTTACACGTTTTTCAGGGTTAAGCCAGGTCCCCAAGATTACAGATTTCTTAAACGTGACATGTTTAAGCTGCTCAATGGTACATACTGAATAATTATAAACAAATAATTCATTGAAAAAGCATGTTTCTTTACACGTGTATATAATTTACTCAAGTGTGCGGTTAAATGGAAGTAATCTATTCATATGTATGTATATATATTTACATGGTATTTTCTGCGCGTGCAATTCCTTTTTATTTATTTAAGGTACTGTAACATAAAATAACGGTACATAATTTTACTAAAAAGTCGTAACAAATATTTTTATACGCTTTAACAAAAAAAAAGATACGGGTTTGCACGAACAGCTATAAAAGGGTTAATTTTATTATTCAGAGTTACATACCAATTAAACTGTAATAAATACATAAAACATAATTTGTGTAGAAACCTGTATTTACCTAATTGTTGTAGTTTATTCTTTACTTGGCATTTTCGTCGCTTAAGTTACGAGCTATATTCCAATCTACTTATATCTTTTGAGGGACAATAATTGAGTTAGTAATTTGTGAACCACTTCCTAGAGTTGCGGTCATGAGTCATATCACAAATTCAGGTAATAGCCATGGGAGCTAGCTCAGGGTCAACTTTGTGTTTCATATAGTTTTCTTTGAAACAGTAATTGTTATAGCCTTTTGTTCGGAAACCGCTGCAGGCACTCGGTTTGGATTTAACGTATCATGTCTAGTAATAATTTGTTTTGTTATATTAGATTTGGACTAAGGTCGGAAGTTATTTATAGAGATTATAATGAAAAAAAAATCCATAATTGTATCGTATGATTTTTCACGTTGAGCAAGGTTTTTTGTTACATGAGTAAGCACTAACTGCATTCATTATTCGATTCCCTAAACATTCATAATTTTACTAAGAATATGCTAAAATAAACTCCATTACAAACATACAGAACAGATCATCGAACTCTTTGTTTTATACTAAAATTGTAAGAAAATATCTTCGCTCGCTAACAAATAAAAAGGCAGATGTATAAAAGCAATTAAAGCAGCCTGGACCCGCATACTCTTACGTTGCGAAACCTGTGTTCTAGTGTATTTTTTATGTCCAAAGGACATGTGCGGACATATCGACCGTTCCTAGAACGAGTGCCGCGCTCACGTGCGAACCATCTTGTTCTCGCAAAAACTTGTTAAGAGTGTGATCCGGAGGAATATTATGGTTCCATATTTGGATTATCCTGACTGGCTCGTTGGTCGAGTGGTCAGAGACGCTGGCCACGAAACCAAGGGTCGCGGGTTCGAATCTCGCTAGGGGCAGATGTTTCGTGTGATGAACATGAATATTTGTACTCGAGTCATGGATGTTTATAAACGTATTTGAGTATGTCTATCCGTTCGCCTAGTATCCATAGAACAAGCTTATAAGCTTAGTTTGTAACTAGGGAATTGGTGTGTCAGCCTAAAGAATTTATTTATTTATTATTATTTATTTATATATCAATACCACTATACCAGTATGTGAAGATTCGTTTAGCGCTGCTTGTTAATTGAATTTCGAAGTGAAATACAGCAAATATGTTTATTGGCGATCATTATTGTTTAATTAACTGTCAGTTCCGAATTTGGAACCTTTCTTAGACGACCAAGGTCGACCATATTTTTACATAGCGGTTAAGCCGTAAAGAATTTATTATGATAATTTAATCAAAAGTGCTTTTTGAACAATGCAAGATTAAAAAAGCGGCTGTTATTGAAATTATGAACTCGTACAGTTGTGTTGAGTACAGGGTTCATTATTTTTATGCGTTGCTAGTCATAACCCTGTTTCCCGTGAGTTCAAGCGTGCAATAGAATAATTAACTAGGGAACCCTAGTGTCGAATGGCTAAATGGCGAGCCCTTAACAACCGTAGTTAAGTGCCATAAGATGTTTCGCCAAAGTTATTTCCTTTACAAAAAGGCCATGCAAGTTGAGCAATGGTCGACTTTTATGCTCTTGCATACGAAGTTACAAATGTTTGTTCGGCTTGACAAATATCACGTAACGGTTTGAAAATATTTAATTACTAAGGTCCAATATGATGAGAGTGTTATTTATAACGTTTACATGGAGGTTAAGACACTAACACATTGATGTCCATCCGTGGAGGTATATATTATTTTACAGTAAGTATTTTACTTTATGCATAGAATACGACAAGAATAATAAATAAATATGTAATAAATAAATATTCCAGACTAGCACACCATTTCCCTAGTCCTAAACTAAGCTTGTATAGTAGCTAGTATCCTTGCTATACTAGGTGAACGGATAGACATACCTAAATACGTTTATAAACATTTATGACTCAAGCAAAAATGACCATGTTCATCACACGAAACATTTGCCCATAGCGGGATTTGAACCCACGACCCTCGATTTCGTGGCCAGGGTCTCTGACCACACAACCAACGGGCCAATCAAAGAAAAAATGACAATGCAATTTTTGATCCGTTTAATTTATTATAAAACATGTTAATAGGTATTTGATAGGCTTAAACATGTTCATCAATATCTATTTATATGCAAAATATCGCAATAGGTTACTTTTTCTTCGTACACGTATGTTACATATTTACCACGCTACAAAATAATAAGAACATTTTTGAGCAAAAATATTAATAAAGAAAACGACGTGTTGATGATTTTCCGCCAATTCATAACAGAATTGAGGGCATTTGTTGTGTATGCGCATATTATCTGCGATGAATTTCAAAGCTTTAGATTTATTATTTTTTTCTAGGCCACTGTAAATATTCCGTCGTGTGAGATACTGGATGAAGGTCTTTTACATACTTTTTTCTTTATTTTGGATTTAGTGGACCTCAGAATCGTGGTAAGTTCTTCTGCTTTGTATTAAAGTGCGAATATATTTAGTCAGGACTATTTTAGGGTTTATAAATGTATGTATCTTTATGATATTGCCTTTGAAACATATACTAACTAATTAACTAAACTTCACGCTACATATACGGAGAGTAAAATATATTTTTCTCTGAGCGACGTGCATATTGGCGCTCGTTATTATTGTAAAATTAATAAGCTATTCATTCCCATTTTATAAATGGTCAATGTCTAGATCGTATCGGGTATAAGACAGAAGTAATTTTTAAAACTCTTAAATATTATTTATAATAGTAGTACTGTACACCTGCGCCAGTTGAAGCGTTAATTTGCTGAGACATTTACGTATGTGTTAAACTATGCGTTAATTAAAAATATTCTATAATTTATTATTTGCAATATATTTTTTTTTATTTCAATAGCAAGTTGGCATCAAATGGCTGGGAGTTTAACATAACTGTACATGTGTTACTTCAGTTAAATATATTATTGTTACAGCGAAAATAGTTGAGATCTTAGCGTTAAAGATTTACTGATAAATACCTATTATGTATTTGAAACAGTATAGCTAGTACACGAGGTAATTCCGAGAAAAGATTTACCGGAGCCATTCACAACGTAATCTGTTTTTTATGATCGTTCAAAAGGTAGTCGCACAATGGCAGAAGAACAATAGGCCACATGGCGGAATACATTCTTGTTTTTTGGCTGTTCGTAAAGATGCAGATTTTTACTGTTTGCAATTAGAGACTAGCGATAACGATTGCTGGATCATTTTTTCCATTCATGTTGATTAGCGATAGTATTTTACTCCAAGCTTTTGTTGTCTGTAGGTTAGTAATGAGTGTCAGTTATTCTAGTCTTGTACGTCTTAGTTATTAAGGCTTTAGCTCTGGTACGATATATGACTTGAAATAAAGCGTGTACTATTTTTTTTTATACTAGTGGCAGGTAAAATTTTGTTTTTACGACAGCCAATGCGCTTTGATTAAAAAAAAACTCATACGCTTGTAAACCAAGCTTTTTCATGTAAGTAATATGCTATTTAAAATGTTTATTATGATATTAAATTTGGTTTCAAGATTCCATTATTATTGTCAGAATTAGGTATAACATTAAAGTTAAGCTTTACATAAACAAAACAGTGCATGTTCCACACGGTTTTCAAATTAGTAGTTCACATAGTATGCATTGTCAAAAGGCATTCGAGACCCTTGGCCTTAATGCTCGCGTCAACATGCGCTCTCATGCTAATTGATGCGCGAGCGCAGGCGCCCACTCGCGGTCGCTCACGGCAGTTGACGTTTAATTGGTAGAAAATACCATAGTTTATTCTTTATGGTATAGGTAAGGACTGCCAGATGTCAGCTTCCTTTAGCCATAAAACGCTTGTACAATATGCGATTTATTAGTAGTGTAGGCGAGTATGGGTTTCAAATAGTATAGTTAGAGTTATATGACCGATATTTCTTAGCCATCTTGCTATTAAGCTGCGGTAGGGAGGAGATTCTCTTCTCCATCGAGGAGTATTGCTGACATTGCTGTGTTGCGGTAAATTTTGATAAATCTAAGAAATATTTATTAACATGTAAAATTAAAAACGAAGACATGAAACTTAACGTCTTATGAATCTTAGGACATTCTACTGTTATTGTAAAGAATTAAAGGTTTTTTTTAAACTACTATTGGTATTTAAATTGAAAAATGATGCCTGTGAGAAATAAATTCGTGCGCGTATGCGCCCACAGGTACAACATCGTATATTTATCCGAGGTAACCAAGTGATGGACGGTTATGGCATGGGATCTCTTTGTGTAAACTGATTCAAGCATGCGATACTACGTAAACATTTTTGATAAAAAACCTCAAAGCCGAATAAAAAACACAACAAATCGATTTAAGAAACATTGCACTATTACTTTTATCGAATGAAGAGTTTATTTGAAATTTAACCCTAAAAATAATATAATTTGATTCCAAATATCTTGTGATAAATGGAATGATGAAATAAATAATTACCGCGTAAGTATGAGTGAGCAAGATTCCTGAAAAGGTTCAAGTTATTATTATTATGAATACAATTAAAACTAATTGAAACATGATGAATGACCAGGCTAAACTTTTAGTTATCATTGGACCTTCATCTTACTTGGCGTTACTTGAATCACTTAACCTCTGCATAAAGAGGCTTTATGTTTAAACAGCAGCGTTTTTTCTATATCTATACATGTTAAAATACGATTTTATATTGATTTTGCGTTTGCTTTGGAGATCTTAATGAGAAATGATTGATCTGCCATTTCGTTAACGTTTTATTAATAGCAAATTAAGGTCGACGTTTTATATACGGTACTTAAAACAAAATTACCTGTGTATAACGTATTTTATATATATAAAATATTTGTGTGTTAGTATTTTAGATAGTTTTAAAATAGATGGTTAGTTGAAATAAGCGGACGAATCCCGTTGATGTCTTTTGCTCCACAGGCGAAAATGATAATGAAGGGTATTTATAAACAACCATAATTAACCCTTAAATCAAATAACTGGTACAGTAACTTTTTACAGCTGTTTTAAAACTTCATTTTACTGAAGAGAATTTTATTTTATTGTGCGGAGAAATTGTAAAGGAACGTATGACCCCATTATTATTTCCCCTAAGCTCCCATTTTGTGCACATTGCGTTTAGTATGGCAGGTCGTGTCCTTCGCTCTGCCCTTTAGAGTACAGGTGTGGGAGCACCTGTAATTGCATTCAACATTATCTATTTTTGTGCCCTTTGGAAAAGTTGAAGACGCGCCGTGTGTGCATTTTTAAATACAACAGTTTTATTTTGTGTTTATTATTGTTGTTTGTTATTTTGTGAGATGTTATTAACTACCTACTCTACTACCTTTCGGGGATTATTGGCGTGATGTTATGTATGTATGTTATAACTACACAGTAAATATACTGTAGAGGCTTTTTCAAATTTCATGTCTATGATCAATAAACCATACAGTTGTTACTGTTATATTTCAGGTGGTAATTTAATATTTCATTTTTATCAAAAATAGACATCTGTTAAGAAGGATTAAACTCTTCATAGCAACTGCAAAGTTAAGATGCTTTATGTGAATAACAAAAAATAAAGTAAGTAAACCGCATCTTAGCATGATAATGCAATTTGGATTATATTTCATCGTGTGCTCCTCCGTTGAGCATGATAAATCGCGTCTTAGCATGCCACTACGCGCCAGTGGTCAGCATTAGCATTTTGAAAACAAATGAATGAGCAAAGACGCGCGCGACGCATTGAGTAACCGAAGTGACAGAGAGAACCTATGCAAATAAGGGGCGTGACGTGCCAAATGTATATTTTCAGGTGGTATTGATAAACAAGGGCTTTTTGGACTTGTATTTTGTGAATTAATATTTTTGTCTTCATCAAGAAGTAATTGTAAAGTCTAAGTTGGGAATGACTAAAGAATGCATTGGTTGTAAAGTTAGACTTCAAGGTAAAAACTTGGATGGGTATCAAAAATCATTTGTTGCTCATTCCTAATTAATACAAAATTGGAAAAAATAAACAAAAAATAATAATAATAAAAAATACAAGCTTGGAAAAAAAATAAGTCGTAGACCCCGGACGCATTCGAATAATGTTAAAATAGTTCAAGCAAGCCATGTCATAAGCCGTAATTATTATAGTATGAAGAAAGAAGACTATGGTTCAGACAGTTTAGTAACGAATTCACATTCGTTCACTAAAAGCCCTAGCTACTCGTACAGCATACATGTTAATTATATTGAAATGGCAGTCGAGATTGCGGTGACTAACCTAAATACAAAGCGGGCGATGGCTGCGACGGAAGTCGCGCTATTGTGCCGCAACCATTGACACCTCGGTGCCTACATCATCCGGTCAATTCCTGTCTCGCCATTGGCTCCGTTGACGAGTTACTGTAGCCAGAAATGTAGGCGCATCGGACTGGTCAAGCGTTCTTAAGGTATCGAATCCTACTTTGTTGCTACATGCCCATAAGATTTGCCTACAACTTAAGGAATGCGAAAAAGAGCGAGTTGTGTCAAAATGATAATTTGGATAAGAATACTTTTGGATGGTTAATAAATACATCATTTTCCTCTTGATTAGAAGTTCATGAAAATTCAGGAAGCCCTAAAATGACCACAACTCTTAAATATCGTAGCATGCTACGAGCATTTCATCGTAGGTGGACAATATCATAAATAGGAAAATAGATCAAGCGCAGTCGGTCTCTTAACTGCGCATAATTATAGCAAAATTCTATTATTACTAGCTCAAACAAGCTTATCTTAAAACTTAAGGTTAAATCTATGTTGTTATATTAACTGCGTTGATCTTCCTGCCATTGTTTACGTCGACGGACATTTATCAGTGTACAGTTATTTCCATCAAGCACGAAGACATATCCTTATATCATTATATGTTCATTCAAGTCACAAATTCCTGTGTAGATTATATCAAGCGCAGACTAAGAGGTTTGAAGCATAGCAACTTGTCAATTTATCCTTGACAAAAAATAGCGTCTGGTTGATATAATGACATGGAGTCAAATATTTTAGCATGTCCATGAGAGCAAACATTTCGTGGAAACATAAAAACATGACAGTTATATCTGTGATTCACGCTCCGTAACTACCTAGATATGACCGCTAAAATATGCATTGGCCGTCTATCTATTTAGTGATTATACCTTTGTTTAAATAATAAAAAGTTTAAGTTTCTGAGTACGCGTTAAGATAATAAAAAAATGCAATTATCATAGTTAGTCATTTTACACTTCTACTTATGAGCACTGATTGAAGCAAAAAGAGAAAAAAGTAAGTACATAAACGTTAAAAATAAATAAATTTAAAAGTAGAAAAAGCAAACGTTCCAATAAAAGGAACGATGGATTAGGATCACGCAAGTCACACAAATGATCGCAGGTAGGCGTTTGTTGGCAAACCGGGGCCAAGAACAGGATTGTATCCAAGTGCGATCAATTTTTTTTGGTTGGCAAGTAGCCGTTATGGTGGCAATGATAAAAAATAAAAACTAACGTTATGGAGATACATCTAACCAGCGGTGTGCGAGCTATAAATAAAGTAATGCATGAACGATTCGCAGTAATGATATCGAATAAGGAAAGTGAAGAGACAGGTGAAGATGCTACGGGATAATATATTGTTAATTTAAAATCTAAACATGAAAACATTACGGATGATGAATCAGAAGAAGTTGCAGATGAAATCGTTAAAGAACTAATTGAAAAAACTGAAGAAGGGCATCAAACACAAAAAGTTGCGTGTGAAGATGAATGGACCATTGTAATAGTACAAACATGAAACTGATGAGACTTACCGACGCATTCTTTATCCTTCTTGGAGAGGAGGGGTATGGGCCCGTCGTCGAGGGGGGAGCCGGGACACAGGGTGTCAGCCTTACTGGCGAGCAACTCCTGCCCTTCCTGAAGGCCCAACTGCTGCTCATGCAGCCGTTTCTTTATAAGGAAAATCTTCGGCATCTTGTCGCGTTACTGTACACTGCACTCGATCCTGTTCGTATCTGTCACTGTCTTTTAAAATTCACAAGTCAGCATCGTATCATCACACTGCACGGTAGGTTTCCTCGCGTTGTTTATTTTGTGCGGAGCAGCTAGCGGCACATGCAGTACCGTTGGCCGCTGCGAAAGGACTGAGAGCTAGTGTGCGGTGCCTCGACACCGTTGCCCGAACAGGTCCGCCCCCGCCCGCGCCGGCGCCGCCGCCCGCCCGGCCCCGTGCGCCCGCGCACACGAGCCGCTCTGCGTCCGTACCCTCACTTACACAACCATACATTCCTGTATTACCAGTAAAAGTGCTGCCTCTATGGATGTCCACTCATTATTTTAACAATTGCTTTTTTAATTTTGTTTAACTGGTCAATACAATGACTTGAGAGTTTAAATTTTATATTTTAGTTTCTTAATTGATTTTAGGCGCATATTTATTATTTTCACAGGTATTTCTGGCAGGAATTTATTCTTCATTATGAACAGGTTCACTTTGGAATATACGAAAAAATACCATTTATTATCATTGCGTATCAACAACGAAATATTTGTGGTAAGCACCTACACGATGAGTCAATATTTGTTTACTAAAGTATAGGTAACTTTTTACCGTTATACAGATCTCATACTCGCTAAACAACGTTGCTATTATGGATTTTGCCGTATTTTCCATTTCTGCGAACAATCAACGTTTAAACATCTGTGTCATTCAAAACGTCGAGATGAATCATTTAGATTTTTTCTTTGCATTAACGAAATAACATTGATTATTCACTGTCACTTTATAAACACTCGTTTGATGGAGCGTAGGTGTATTTTAGTTGGATTCATTTTGGTTTTTTCATTTTTTCATCTCATATTCCTAAGTCATTTTACATAACAAAAGCCCGTTTTTGAGATTAGCCCTTTCATGATTATCTCTTGCATATTCATAAGCTTTTATTTGGATTGCTTTGAAATAATGTATCAGGTAAAGACGTCCAAGCGTCCTGTCGGCGGCGTTCAAACAACGGGAATTTACAAAATAATAGCAACCCGACTGTAATCAGTGGACAGCAAAATATTCCCTGTTTCTGTACAAAGCCTCCGTTGTAAAGTACAACCAATAAAGTTTACAGTCCCTTTGTTGGTTCATAGTTTTCGTCTTAAAATTAAAATGTTATTGTTCTGTTTATTGCTCTCTATCGTCGGAAACTTTGTAGTACCGCTTCCAATCATATGTTCATACCGTTTGTCCTAAATTCATTGTTTAGGTCATTTCAATTGTTGAAGATAAGGAATCTATGAATACGATTAATGCACAATAGTGTAAGTTCAGTGAAAGTATATAGGTCTAGAATAAAAATATATTGTCTTTTAAAAAATACCACACATTATCGAATTTAAGGCGTGGTAATTGCTAAATGCTCTGATAATGAAATCTGGTATTTTCTCAGTAACATTTTATATTATATTCTTTATGGTATGACACACGGAGTATTTCTGTGCTATGTGGTATTACACTTATGTAATCCAATGAAATTTTTTTTTTGATATAGATTATTGAATTAAAACTCAAGAATATCACCAAATATATAACACTCGATTTACAATAAAATCCGTGCGTAGAATTCTTTTGCAATTTTTTCCTTCAGCTCTCTTTAATGGACTTCCGTTTTCTTATGAAGTGTGTCCACATCCTGCGTTATAAATTCCCAGCGGAAGTTTCAACTTGTGTAAAAAGGCATTGATATGGTCATTCTCGCCATCCCAAGATACGCCGACATTAACGAGTATAGCATTTCACTTGAAAACTTAACAAATAACTTAAGAAATGAGCTGTGAAATTTGTTTGCTGTGCACAATGGAATCCGCAAAGCTATGCAAAGAAGAGATTAAGATGTCTGGTGTAGGTACAAACAGCTTAAGCCCTCTCGGCTCGATCCTGAGATTTCTTGGTAAAAAAGTTAAGAACATTTTGGGTATGAGCTTTTTCAAGCGTGGGCTTAAGTAAATTTTTATTTTTTAATCTTCTTAGTTTTGTAGGTTTCTGTCTTTAGATTCTCAATAGGCGACTGATATGTATACATAAATAATTATATACGGTTAATTAGTGTCCTCTAGTCATACGAGTAACTTCTATGATTTCTTATTAAAGCTTAAATTTAAGCTCAAATTGACGTGGTATTTTATATTTATGCTTCATTTGTATTACATAATTTTTAGACAAGGTTTTTTAAGACTGATATGATCTTATTTGTTATAATTTTTCGGCAATTGGCGAGATCCTTGTATGTTAAAGGCAGGACGCTTTAAACATAATTAGAATCAATATTGTATTTTTACTTAATATAAGGTATACTGAAAACCGAAACCACTTAGGGTCAAATTCGTATATGATGGGTTCACAAAACAAAAACAATGACGACGTAAAATCGATGTCGATTTTCACGGCCAAATATACCCTCATTTTAGAGATCATAAATCATTTTTATTAAAAATGCACCTAACGAGTCCATAAAGTGCCAAGGAGTTGTTTCGCAGTTAGAAATAAAACAAAACTGTAACTTGCTACCGAAATGGCTGTGTTTACTTTTTTGAGTTTCATAAAAAATGGTAGTGATTTGGAGTTAGCAACGTTAACTTTTTGTACGAACTTCGGCAAAAAACGAAGTAGGCTCGTGAACAATGTTTTTCTGATACGAACGCACAACAGTGCGCTAAATTAGTGTCACTAAATTACGATTACCTAAAATACATAGGCGATAGAATTGAATGAGATAATTTTAAGACCTTGTATAAATTAAACTATTCGGAACCTTTGCTTTTTACTATTAACAGTTGGTTTAAGCTATATTATTAGGTGTAGATTAAAATAAGATGCAGTTTTAGTGCTTTGGAAGGGTGCATTGCTAAACTATAATTATTACTATAACCAACGGAATAATGTACTTTCTTTTCTTTTTAAAGTGCACGTGTACAAAAATCGTGCTCAACTTGGCGCTCAAGCTGTAGTGAAGTTATAAAGTAAGGTCTGTACGAGATTTTAATTAACTGCATGCTACATTAACTCTGAACTGAGACGACTTGTATCTCAGCAATAAAAGTACTCGTCTTTTGTCATATTTTGTAAGAGTAAGTGCGTAAGGGAATGAATGTGTAAGAACGTTACATTCTGAAGTAAGCATTTGTTTCCCTTTGTAAAGAATCTAATTAATCGATAGTAGATGAAGATATTTTTGAGAGCAGTATTTTACGGTTCATTGACAAGGTCTTAGCAGATGTGTATTTATTAGATTTTTTTCTTAAACGTTGTGCAACATTCTTTAAATTCAACGTGCAAGTTATAACTTTATAATGGTGACATACTGTCACCATTTGAATTTTTTGGGCAAATGTGGTTAAGGGGGCTAACTGACTCTGCCTACCCGTAATGATATATAATATGTATGTATATTTTATTTATGTATAATCTTAATGAGAGGGGGCAATGAGAGGCCGTACAAGCTAGCCGTTTTATGAAATAATAAACATTTCTTGACTTTGAATTACTTTACCGATTGTTTAGTCCTAACCTTTTTAGTTGTTTTTGCCTATTGTTTACCAGTTATTGAAATTCCAAAATTTTTATGACAATACCTTATGATAATCATATTGACATGATACGATCTTGGGGTCCATGAACCATGGCTCTTTGAACTCTTCCGCATCGAAAGTATATTTTTTACTGAATTCTTAAACTATAGTTAAGGATTATATATGTATACTAGCTGTGCCAGCGGTGTCACCCGCGTTTATGGTTAATATTATAAATACTGTTTCCGTCATACATGATTTCTATGTAACTTTAACCATTAAGGCTGCACACGCGACGGAAGCTTAAAAAATGGAGTAACTTCTCCCGTTTTCCCAATATTTCCCTTCACTACTCTGCTCCTATTGATTGTAGCGTGATGAAAAGTATACTATAACCTGCCCAGGAGTATGAAGAATAATTGTACCAAGTTTTGTTAAAATCCGTCGAGTAGTTTTTGTTTCTATAAGGAACATACAGACAGACAGACAGACAGACAGACAGACAGACAAAAATTTTACTGATTGCATTTTTGGCATCAGTATCCATCACTAATCACCCCCTGATAGTTATTTTGAAAATATATTTCATGTACAGAATTGACCTCTCTACAGATTTATTATAAGTATAGATATACCGATGATGACGTTTAGACTGGTGTGCAAAGGGCTTGTGCTAGCGATCACACCGGACGAAAATATGATGATGGAATAAGTATTTGTCTACAGTGTCAGTGTTAGTCAATAAATGTTATTTAAATACCTAAGAGGGTTCAGATAAATGATGATCTGTCTCTATCTGATGGAATCGTGTGTTCCTTTTTTTGATATCGAACCACACAAATGTAAAAGATATTGTATTAAAAATATAAAAAGGTTCTGAGGAAATTCAGAGGAAACAAATCTTGTTCAGCCTAGCCGGCATCTCCGGCGGCGCAAGTGGTGCGTGCGCGCCGATTGCGCAACGTTCAACGTTCTGCGCGCGGCGGCGCCGGTTCCGCGCCGCTCGCCTCAAGTTCTCGGCGACGCTAACCTCCTTCAAGTTTAGCTGTAAGTGGCACTCGCCAACGTTGGCCCCAACCTTGGCAGTGTATTAATATACGTAATCGAATGTTGCAGGTTTGACGCGATTGCCCCCATTGTAGAGGTGAAGATGTTATTTATAGACCCGTTTTGATTGTGCGCGCCATTATCAATTTGATGTTACATTGTTATTAATTAGTTACATAATAATTACTAAATAATGAGTCAGTTTGCATTCTGTATAAGGGCATTGTATATTATTTCGACAATAAACAAATTTTGTTATTTCAAACAATTTAAGTCAGAAGTTTTTTATTATACACATCTGTAGATTATGCTAAAATGTCTTATCAATAAATACATGATTATTGGGTATGGTCACTTCCGTAATTTTTATACTCATTAGATCCATCAGCCTCTTTATTTTCTACTCACTGTTTCAATTACCATTTAATTGTTTACAAGATGCAAAAACTAGTTGCAGAAAATAAATGCAACCACATTTATCTTGAATAATTTTAACTTTAACTCTAAGTAGTTAACATTTAGGTATTGCAGGGTATTTTTTGCGTTTGAACTGGTGATAAGAGAGCCTGAAAGCCAAAGTTAACAAACGAATTTTACTAGGATTCGAAGCTGAATAGAATCAATAAAATACATTTGTATTACGTTCAGTAATCGACCGTTAAAATCAAATCCCTTGTGCTCCAAAAATCGTGACATTTAGGTGTTCTTGGTACCTAAGCAGTTATTACGAAAAAAATCATTCTAAAAAGTACGGCTAGATGTATGTTATCCTGTCATCTTCGTGCTCAAACGTTTGTTATTCCTACCATATAACTTTACTCACCTGACATAGATTCTGCTCAGGTCGGCGTCGTAAAATCCCGCGCGTTTATATGACGAATTCGTTGCCACTACGAATATGGAGACAGTCCTTACCGGGTGGTTTATTGCTTATTACTCGAGCGTTTTCCTATCATCATTCAATGGGTACTGACAGGTTATGTTACCAGATACCTACTAAAAGGTGTAAATCCTTTTGGGCACGGGTATACCTACTTTGCCCCGTATGTGAAGTACGGTCTTATGTTTGAGTCGTATACTCGAATGTATCTTATATTTATATTAGCTGTGCCCATGTTGATCTGGGACAAAAAAAAAAGAATGTGCCAACTGTGGTTCTTGCCTAGCATGTCTTAAGAGGCGACTAATGGTTTACGGGCTTTTGGGTATGTGACTGAGTAGGCGACGAGCTATCCACTTGTCACTCCATTTTTACAGCTTTCCATCCAACCCAGCCCACTGTCCCATGTTGGTCTGGGACTTAAAAAGAATATGTCAACTGTGGTTTTTGCCTAGCATGACGTAAAAGGCGACTAATGGTATTACGGGTTTTGGGTGTGTGATTGGGTAGGCGACAGGTTAGCTGCTTGTCACTGATTTTTCACAATTTTCCATCTAACCCAGCCCGACTTTATTTTTGGCTGAATGTGGTTGAAGGGGCTTGCTGCCCTTTCGACTCTGCCTACCCCTTCGGAGATTATGGGCGTGATGTTATGTATGTATGTAGGTAGGTATGTCCATTTGTTCCTGAGATTAGCGCGTTATACCAATCAAACAAACTCTTCAGCTTTATATATTAGTATAGAATAGCGGTTTTACCCGCGTTTATGGTTAATGGTATAAGGCCTATAGCCTCCTTCGATAAATGGACTATCTAACATTGATGGAATTTTTCAAATTGGACCAGGAGTTCCTAAGATTAGCGCGTTCAAGCAAACACACAAACAAACTCTTCAGCTTTATAATATTAGTATAGATTATGCGTCGAAGACAATTATTTGTCTTCTAGGAATCACCCATAATAAAGATGCTGGTTAAGATAAATGGTTGTTTTATTCAAATAGCATCACATAATACCTTTTCTGTTAGTTATTCGCGTCAATGATAACGTAAGCCATGTTGTTCTGGAGGGGTCGTACTAAAAAAAACTATTTGGAATATTGCTTAACATACATATTTGTAATAACAAAACCGACATGCCAAGGCAATGTAATAAACGGTTTATTTTGATTTCATATGTAGTGTAATTAAAAAAGTGCATAATTTATTAGTATATTAAACTGGCTGACTTACATTAAGTATATTAAACTAGCTATACCTACCTACTATTAATTATAGGAACAGCCAGGCTTACTACTAGATTTATAGATCAATGTATATCTTGTGTTGGAGGTATAAATAAATGAACGTAGATGTCTATCATTTAATGTGTCTAGTAGTAACGGTTTATTTAAATTAGGTAATTTAATTATCGAGTCGATTTGACGTAGAATCTTAAATAGATGCAACGGATTTTACGTCTTTGTGTGGTGACGACGGAATTTGATGTGTTAATTATTGAGATACGTTATTTTAGTTGCTATACTGTATACGTAATTCAATAAATGGCAAATAAGTGTATCTATAAGTATAGACCAGCAATCAATTGAATCAAATCAATTATATATCTAAATCCGAAACTTTAACTGAAATTAGTTGCTACTTCTTATATACTTATGTGTTTGTTAAACTACCATGAAGAACGATATTTTATAAGTATTCTATTTTCACTACAGATATATGTTTCAATGATTAATCTGACTCATCTGGTACAAGGAATTTTACATGGTTATCTAGGCTCTAAATGTGTCTCTATTAATTAAAAGTATCCTAGAGGAATATTTACCTGGATCTAATCCCAAGTTAACCCTCGTTCGCGGCCAAACAACGATTACGTTATTAATAATTGTTTCATAACCAACCATTTGATCGCGTAAACTAAAAGCCCCTGAAAACTAGTTTTTATTGACATACATAATAACAATAATAATTAGTTCCCAGTCAGTGTTATTCATAGTTAATGAATGCATCATAAGTTAAAGTATCTCTATGCTTAGAATATAATTATGTTTGTAATTAATTTACAGTAAATAATAAAAAAAATATTTGTATTACATACTTATATGGGACTATCTTTGGTTTTTCGCCAAATATATTGTGTTTTTATTTTTGTAATAATTAAAATAAACGACGAGATAAGGTATATTAATCAAGTGTATAGACTATAAATAAACAAGTCTATTTTCTCACAGTCAGAATTAAGACTTCTGACGTCATATGTCATAACGCCCACATGGTGATAATGTAAACAATGCACATTTCAATGCCATTACAAGGTCCTTTTATTAAGGCTGATCCTTGGATTTTCTGCTACACGTTTTAACCGAAATAAGCAGTTTAAAAGCTTTTCCCTGAATTTGCGGAATGTCATCATCTTTATCTCCCTAGTAAATCTCGTTTGCAGTTAGCGTTCGCTAATATCACACCCCAAAAAGGGAATCTGGTTATTATTTAAACAGGGAATCAGATACATATTTGAGTGATTATTTAATTTAATTTTGTTTTTTTTTTAAAAAGATATGTTTGTATTATTTTCGTGTAAACTTCTTTTGATTTTTTTTTTAAATTTATATATGTAGGCAGAATTTAACATAAGCTGTACCTATTACTGCGAATGCTGTGTACGCCTCTTATTGGTATTCATTTAAGATTTCATTTATATATACTGTTTACAATAATGTAGATATTCATACTGTTGGTGTACCTTTCTAAATAAATAAATAAATTATTTGAATGATAGATGTTCTCACTATATTTTTCCTTACCGCCGACCAAGTGGTAATACTTCCATACATAGATTGTTCGTATTTGAATCAGCACTCCTCGCATTAAAGACACGCGTCCTTACCCACCGCTGTTATTGAATCTATTAGTTGTGTTATTGACGGCAATTCGTTTGAGACTGGTATCTGGCTGGCGAACGCACCAAGTGTGTCGTCGATATAGATCGGTGCAACGGTACCGCACCATATTCTCGATGATTGCGCCGGCGCACGCGCGACGCAACCAACATCAAGGCGAATAAATTGCAATAGTATTAATGTTTGAACCGGTCCGGTGATTACACCACAACTGGACAGTCATATTATTCAATTGGATGCACGAGTCTTCCACTTTATTAGAAAATAGCGTTACATTTTATGTCTTATCCGATCACATTATTTCCGTTCAGGTCGGATTAAGTGCTTGTTTTGATTTAATTCGGACGTTTTATTGATATTGGTTTTATTTATTTGCAGGAGTCGTGTCACTTACCACCTTAATATAAGTAATATTTCATTACATTTATTACTGCTATAAAGCCATTTAAGTATATAGAAGCTAAGTAATGAATGTTCGCGACTTAAAAAATATGGTGCCTTTTTCCTCTATTTTGAAATGCCAACACAAGAATAACACTGTTATTAAATACATATTTCAAGTTTCAGATTTAGATTTAAGTTTAATATATATTACAAGAAAGTGACAGATTGAATGACTTCTGCTCATTTGTAATACGAGGATCAGACTTTAAAAAGTTAATGACAGATTCTGTCCGAGTCTGATAGCATGTCAGAATTCGACTAGGAATGGGACATAAAGCTAGGAACCTTTCTAGTCGGGGTCTCCTAACACCATGATTTTAAATTTAGCCAATCTAGTTAGTACACTGACGTGGGAACCGTCCTTAGAGGAATCATACTGGTCCATAGTAATTTGAATGTGAAGGTTTCCTTCACCGCTGAATTAGTGGTATAGTTACGTACTCAACGTGGTTGGAACCAACATCTCTCGTATGAGAGAAACGTGTTCTTAACATTCAACTACTGCCGCTATAAGTCATTGTTATAGTTAGATAGTGATAGTGTAGTCTAAGTGTAGATCAATTAAGTTTACAAAATTGTATAATTGACATTTAAAAGAGGAATTACTTATCGAGTTTCTTGCCGGTTTCTACTCGATAGAATCTACCTTCCGAACCGGTGGTAGTATTATTTGTTCTTTTTTGTTTTTGTATATTGACCATTTATAAGTGCTTTCTTGAAGCCTATATTATATAAAGATATTTTGAATTTGAATTTGATAACAAAAATAGTTAGCTCAATCACATCCACCCTACTCCTTATATAAAACTTTTGTCACAGTAAACACAATATATTAATTAATAGATAGTGTGGCTGGCAGTATAATTTCTGATTTACGGTGGCCACCCAAAGGCAATAAAGGTCGCAGAATCGAATTCCGGAATAGGCACATCTTCATGTGATTAGACGGTCATTTGTAGTCAAGTCTGGATATATATAGAAATGTATATGTATGTTGAAGTCATTTGAGTTGACTGCCATGAGCTAGATGATGATGATCTATGGCATAAGCATGTTTGCTTATTTTGGATTGTAAGGATTGCTGTGCTAAAGTGTGCAATTCATTTCGTTTATTATTCCTTCTGTGGATCATTCCAGGTTAATTTTGGTTTTGCATTTTATCTAATCGCAACAAGTTTCATACCTTGCTAAGCGACTTTGCGAATGGCCCATTTAATAAGATCGGTAAAACGTGTCTCCGTCTGTTGTGGTTTTTGGTTTATTTGCGGTTCCTATTCGTCCCTAATCGGCGACCTTTGATTAAATGTGGAGACTATGTATAACTATGTCTCTTCTTGCAGTATGGTCTGAGCAGGATTTGGTATGCCACGTTCAGTCTTATGAGATTACATTTTAACACAATGGTATTGTATTGTTGGATATTTATGTTATAGGACATGTTGTGCAATTGTAAAGAATATTTGCTTACTGAGGTCATTGATATTTTCAGTTGAAATCATTTTGCTGTTTAAATATAAGATTTTAGAAAAAGAGCATTTTAATAAATTGTGAGCAATGAATATGAAATTATTAAAATTATAGAGTAAATTGCTAGTAACTTATGTATTTTTTTATTATTTGTTGTTATTAGAAATGGAATCTGAATTAGTGATCGTTACTTAAAAACACAAAATAACTTTAAAACTTCCTCATAATTATAGGAATAGAATTAAAATATAATTTATAGTGGATGTCTAAGAATACGCAAGAATTTGTTTCAAGAAATCACGCTTTTTGTCTGCTTGAAACATAGTTTCTATCTCGTCAAGTTCAAAAGTCCAGAAAAAGAAGTTTATAAATGTTAAATAGTCTGTAAATATTTAAAGAAAAAACTGATTGTTACTGATAATACAATGCAGTCACGTAGTAAGTAGCGACTATTAGACTACGAATACAGACGCTTTCGGTTTTTTGACTAAGTTGAGATATTTTAGAGATTCCGGTCATTCCAATAGTCGTAATAGGATGGAACGAGTGGAATTTGCTAAATATTTTTATAAAGAGCGATTTACCCGGCTCTTTAATATGACTTACAATGTTTCTTACATACAATAAAAGGTAAATTTTCAGTGGCATTATTTATTTATATTATGTATTAAATCTACCCGATTAAGCTGACTATCATCTAATTGCTATAAGTGACTTCCCTTGTTGCACTAATTTATTGTGACTAGTGAAGGCATCTTTTAAAATACCCAGATCTGAGGAAATCTAGATAAGTTAGTCGTTTAAAGCTCTTATATTTAGTAAAAATGCTTTTCCCAGGCGAATATAAGTAACATAATATTTCATGCATGTTTTGCGCTTTATATTTTAATTAAGTAAGCTTTTAACAGGTTTAAGTACCTCATCAGATTACACATTACGAATTACTGTGAATAATACACGTCACGTTCCCAAAAGCATTAAAAGTTCAATTGTGAGGTTGCGGGAACGCTTCGTTACGTGAATTAAACGTCAGAAAATTCTCAAGCGTTTATGGTCGTAGGTACCTACTTACTACACCGGTTGTCAAAGGCTGCGCGGGCGCAGGCGGAGGACGGGCGGGGGGCGCGGGCTGCGGCCGCGCCGGGTACAGCGACCGCAATAGCGCTAGCAGCCAGCCACCATTGCCAAGATCACGGACCGCGCATGCGCGGCGAATGTCAGCCACGTCACGATCGAGCTTTGTACTATCGCGATTGGATCGTTTGAATTTAGAACTCGGAATGTGATCACGATTCGTTCGCCCAAATCTCTTTGGAAAGGTTTTCTGGTGAGCAGTTTTATTGGGTGTTACAAAATTGAAATTCCATAAACGTTTATTATAGTTGAATTCTTCGGGACCACTTGAAGAAAGATGATGAGAGTCTGCTCCTGTACCTAAACAGCGTTGATAACCAGTTCAATAAGTCATATTACATACCACGTGGAAATTATTAAAAAATCAAGTAAAACAAAAAAAATATGTTATAATCATAAATTGCATCAGGACCTCTTTGTTGCTTACCGTATGAAACAATTAAAAATATCTTGTAAGATATGTCTTACCGATAAATTCGGGATAGCAACTTAAACAATTTTTTTATCCAAATATTGAGTAACATAACTGTAAATTACTGTCTTAAAAAAAAAAAGATCATATTTCATCATATATCACGTCATCTAAGTCAGTTATGTCTGAAAAAAATATTAAAGTCAATTTGCTTTTAATTTATAGAGAAAAAAAATCTAAATAAATGCTATTCGATTACTTAATCAAGTAGGTCCAGAGGTTAAAAAATAAATTTCTGTTCGAATACACTTGATAAATAGCGTATTAAAAATTACGTCTAAGTAATAGTTACAATGTAGGTACACAACAAAAGCACTTCAGAAATCCCTCCCACCTACTTGATTAGCGCTCATAACACGGCCTCTTCCCGTTCCAAATGGGATTCGAATATTACGCAACCGAATCACAAACGGATCGCCCTGCCCGCATCCCCACGGTAAATTATGTCCCAAGAGTCCCGAGCTTTGCCTCGCTGCGTATGTATAATAGCCCTTGCCCTATCTTTATATGGGCCGAGCCGTAGCCCGCCGCAATATCCATTCAATTCACGTAAGGTAGCGGCCCTAAGGACCGGGTTTTTGTAACAACGCGACAGGTAGAAAGGAAAGGATTGCGAGCGGAGCGAGAGCGAACGATATCATCTCTCGGCTGTCCCGCTCTGCGCCGGCGCAGGAATGCCGTACGATTTGTGCTTGCCATAATGCAGACGTGCGCTGTTGTGTGTGTTATGTATACGTTAGCGCATAAGCACACACTGCCCTAATGCGTACGGGTCATATAGCGGGATTCACAGAGTTTAGCCAGTGAAATTATATTGAAAGGGAGTCTGATGATTTTTGGCCATTTTTAGTGACAGTTTACATATTAAGCACTGATAAATCAGTTTTTCTTTTATTTTAACAAAATTTTCTTTCAGTAAGAATTTAAATGTTTCAATTATTATTATAAAATAAAAACCTTTGTTTTGCCACCGGCACAAATATTACAAATTTATTAAGCCATTAAAATGTAAACGATAAGTTTCCGAATATCGTAAACTATATCTGTAAGCTATTAAAGTTCTGTAAATGTTATTAGCTTTGTCTGTTTGTCTGGCTGCATAGTTATTACTTATTACCTCTGCGTGAAATGAGCTTGGGGCTGTATGTTCTTTAAGTTCGTAATTAATATTATTTGTTGTTTAGCGTTAGTGCGCATTCCATCGTATATTTATATGAGATATTTTATCAGACAGTAATTCCTATCTTCTTTAGAATTAGAAATTACAAAGGCATTTTTGAAAACAAAATTACAAAACTTAAGCAACAAATCAAGGACTCACACAAGAAGTATGAAGTATGAAAGAAAATAAATGAGTCGGCCATATTTTACCGAACGTAGGTATATGATCAAAGTATTACATTTTTATGAATCGTAAGGACTTAATATTAATTAACTCACAATGATTTATCATCAGTAAACTGCAGGTCTTGATTAATTAAGAGAAGTCTGGATCTTGAAGGCAGTTAAAGAAGGTAAGTGTTTAAGTACGATTTACGACTTTTAGACAGCGGTTTCTTCCGACTAAACAAAGTAAAAAAAAGACGATAAGGCTCATCATAATTCATATTATTGCACGCAGGACGACATCGCCTAGTATTTATGTTAATAATAAGCATTAATCTTAAGAACAGCCAAATATTTACTAATTCCTTTTGTTAAACGATAATTTGACACAATTCTTATTTATGCAAGCCACTGCATGCCTGAACCTACCTGCAAAATATGCAAAATATACCGATATAGGCACATCAGCACCTATAACTTCGTTTTTGAAATTGAAATTTTCCGGGACCAGACATACTACGTTTATAAGGAGGCTGCAATTTATCTGTTCCAAAAATTAAAATCATCAAGATCAATATATTTGCGAAAACTTTTAAGACACACTTTCGCATTTCTAGTCGACATGGATAAATGTATGCTCCCGTGGCTACCTTAGTCCTGTTTCATGCTCCATCGATTTATCTGAGTACCGCATATGGGGAGCTGTTCCTGGCTTTACCCGGCGACACTACACTGCGGACCATGACACCAGCCCTTTTGTGGACTATCTCATTTTGGATCCAGCCTCTTGTTAGTATCCACATTCACAATGCTTAACTGATTTAAGGCGCTTTCAGTGTAGGTTTTTTTATTTAGTTTATTTTGAGAAGATGACTACTCTTTATGCTTTGTGTATCTGCAGAGATCAATATTACTTTTGGATCTACATAAGTAACTTAGGCTTTATATATAAATTAAACACTGCTTGTTTTGTTTTTGAGTTTGAACATGTTTTATTAGGTATTTTAAACTAAACCCCTAATGTCTATCCCTTCCGTGCACGTGAAGTTTAAAATAGATAAAATACCGTAGAGATTTTCATGAGATTTTACTGATGAATAAACTAATTAATAAGTGTTATAAATATTTCACATTAATCGATCTAACTATCTATGCAATACCACAGTGAAGTGCTACTGGGTAAGTTAGGTGCAGGCTCATATTAGTACCTATATATTTTCATTGATCCATATTGACTTTATCATAGTATCTGAAGACTATCGAAATTGGAAGGTAATTTTTGACTGGCTCGATGGCGCATTCGGTAGTGACCCTGCCCCATGCGCCAATAGTTATGGGTTCGATTCCCACCCAGGACAAACATTCGTATGATGAATACTTGTGTTTGTTCTGTGTCTGGGTGTTAATATCCAATATTTAAGTATATATTTGTAATACCACTGTTGATTCTGATATCCGTAACACAAGTGCTTAAGCTGCTTACCTCGGAGTCCGATCAATGTTTGTGATGTAGTTGGATATTTATTTATTATTTATTTATTTATATTTACAACTCCTAACAAAACATGTTAGGTATGGAAGAGGTGAAAAATGTACGAACGAATAAATAAACTTACCTCTAAACCGGTATAAATGTAATATTTACTAACGTGCGCCGTCTGCCTCCCACCGAGTGATAATTGGCAAAAACGTGCTAGATTTATTTGACAACGTGACACAAGTGTCAGAATACAACATATCGTCACATATGTCGTGGTCTTTTTAAAATCGTGGAAGTTATTGGCCAGGTGTCAATTACCTGTGTTGAAAATTCATGTTATGATTACAGTTTTGTCTTTACAAAAACAAAACTTGATATATATCCTACGACTCCTCTTTCCAATGATACCTATATGTTTAATGAATGTAAAAAAATATGTATACATATACTGTAAAAACATATTTGTGTATCGAAAATACAAACAACTAACTTTGTTCTTTCTCAGGGTTCAAACTTAAGGCATGCCAAGGAACGCAATCGGTAGTAAGTTGATAATTCGAAAAAATTGTAAGGGAAAGGTTATACTAGATAATGTTATTTTGGTCAAAGATGCGGGGAATAATTTATAAATATTTATTTGATTTTCAAATATTTCGTTACTGCTGATATATAAACATATTTTTTTTTATACTTATGACCTACTTGTACGGTACCATTTCAGGTAACACTTAGTATTCCAAAACGATTCCGTTAGTTTTATGAATAGTATTAATACGAATAGGTATGAATTAGGTATCTAATTATACGATAACTATGTTTCCTGACACATGGTAAGACACCGTTTATAACAAGCGATATCGTTAAGGTTTTGTATAGGACCGACTTAAATATTATTAAGTCAGTAAATAATATCATTGGCTATCATTAAATATCAGTAAATAATATCATTGGCCTTAAAAACTTAAAGGCATAAAATTAGGAATTTTGAAAACGGCACTTTGCAACATCTATACATATAACTTTTATGACTTTTTATTTTCAATTCAAGAATCCGATTCGAAAATCACTCGTACATATAATGTATAACAAATGGGACATAAGGCGATGGCTGTGTTCCTTGGGCAAACATATAACCGCTCAGTCGTTGGTCACATAAAAACCTACCAAGATCCGGTCTCACTGGTTCGTAAGATCGACGACCTCGCGGGCCGTTTGACTTATGGAAATTACTCCTCTTGTCCCACCTGACTGATAGCTGGATGCTTTAACATCGTTATTGATAACCCATCGGTTAACTAGTGTAGTTACACTCCTTGCTGTCCGGTGGAATCTTTATTTTGTTTAAGATATGAGAGTCGTAAGTGCATGTGCTTTGGAGATACTGTTTATTGAGCTAGTAAGTTAGCATCATAGTTGTTAGTGTAATCGCTGTATGATCGTAAAAGACGAGGAATGGGTGTTATTTCGAGTCCAAATCCTGATGGGTTAATAACAGGAGGAATTTTAATTTGTATTTGTGCTTAGCCTACAAGATCAATTGCTATTTAATCACACAACACGATTATTATTAGCCTGAATTCTTTTAACAAGGGTAATCATGTTCATATATTTTTTTATAATAAAAAAAAAGGCATTGAACAAGTACTTTTAAAAATTTAACGTATAAATTGGCTGGCTGCGATCATGTACTAATTAATCGATGAAAACTACGATGACATATGAATTTATTAACATTATAAAAATTATTGCGTGTAAATTTTTCACGATAATAGTTACATGAGTAATTGTGAGACGATACTCAAAAACTATTTTTTAACCATTTATGCTTGTGAGTTATTTTTATGAGCCAAAGATAAGACTGCATAAATACGTATCTAATGAATATTTATCAATTTTATTAATCAAAGGACTGATCGATGGATTGCTTATATTCTGTAAAGGTGCAAGCAAGCGTGGATGAAGGAATATCCACTCAGTTCATTCTTTATAGGCCTCTATCTGCTTTTTGCAACATCGTGGAAAAAAGTGTTGAGTTTATCTACATAGTAGTAATGGTGCGAAGTCTAACATTAAAAGCTCTTTGCAAGTAATAGGTAAGTAGGTATTTTTTATTTACTAGAACCTGTAATATAAGTTCTCATTGCCTCAATTAATATGTACTAATATGAAGTTTGTTTGTTTTCTTTATCACGTATGTTTTGATCATTGTGGAAATGACTTTTTTACATATACTCGCATGTACTATTATTTTGTGCCTTTTAATGTCAAGTGTGATTTTAAATAGATTCAAAGGAAATTTTAATTAAGATTTAAAAAATCTATAAAATTTTGATTTATTTATGAATTTTTGTACAAATTTTGAGTTTCGATCACTGCTATGATTTGAATATATGAAGTGCTGATCTGAAAAGTTTCTTGGATAAATTCGGCAAGTTACTATTTTGGTTTGTTCCTCTGTATTACTAACTAACTAACTAAACTTTTTATACTTATCACGATGTCCGAGAGCCTGAAACGCGAAGGGGCAGGTAGAGTTTAACTTTCAGTAAAAAACTATATTGACTTACATGGAAATCCTTATGTATATTATGAATAGTTATACTTATATATAAGACTTTATCTATATATAACTATATGTACATGCCGAATCAGTGTCGTGCTGGGTGAGTAGCTTACATCAGCGCGGTAACGTTACGCGGCTTACGCGACCGGTTGTGTGCGCCGGAGTCGCAGCCGTCATCGGCGTATTGAGGTTGCACTTTCTGCTACAAGAAAAGCCTTTTCAATCGAGCCATCTTCATCTTCTTAGCGCTATGAACCGTGCTTGTTGGGGTCCGTTTAGACTATGATCCAGGGTTTCGCGACTCTGATTATTGCATTAAAGATCTGACCTTCGTAAGCCTAGTAAAGGGAATTAGACAAATAGTTATTTTGGAAGTGCATGTTTCATCATGATATTTTCCCTCATCTACGAGCAATTTACCATCCAACCCAGCCCACTGTCCCGTATTGGTCTGGGACTTAAAAATAATGTGCCAACTGTGTTTCTTGCATATGATGTCGTAAAAGGCGACTAAAGGTATATGGGGTTTTGTGTGATTGTGTAGACGAACTAACTAACTATCTAACCCAGCCCAGTTTTATTTTTAGCTGAATGTGGTTAAAGGGGCCTGCTGTCCCTTTGACTCTGCCTACCCCGTCGGGGATTATGGGCATGATGTTATGTATGTATGTACCTTTGAGCATGTGGTATAAATACTTAAGTACCGTACTCAGGTTTCATAAATCCATAGGTACGGGTCCAGTTCAAAACTAGCACTCCTCGATTGAGAAACGTGTGTTCAGCTTCCACCGCTCCCCTTATCTTAAATCTAGATAAGTTTTCTAATGTGATATTTTGTTTTAATGGAAAACTGTGGGTAAGGATTTTACTGTCGAGGATGTCAAAGGTGAGAAATGGAATCGCGGTCACAGACATATTTGTCTCATATTATATATTTTATATATATTTGAATTTACAACTTGCATTCACAAGCTTTGTATACAATAATAGAAAAAACCTTCTGGTTTAAAAAAACAAATTCGACACCGATTTTTGTCAGTTTTTTGAAGTACATAAATGTAGTGTTAAATTCAACTGAGAGCAAGTTTGTATGAGTATGTGTATTGCCAATTATTTAACTAAAAATCGAAATTGACATGGCATAGCTCCCGAATGAATATTTTGTTTATTATCAATCTTATTTTATGAATTAAAAGAGTGATAATAGTCTTAACAGTCATTAATTAAGTATATTCAAGCGCAACATTTTCAGATGACGAAGTATAAATAAGTAAGAAATTACAATAATATCTAATATCTATCATCTGGTACTGGCAATTCATGGAAAAATCTGTCGAAAAAAATTTAAAACTTAACAATCCACCTAAACAAAACAACGAAAGTACCCGTGAGATTGGTAGAGCATTTTCGTTCGCTGAAACCTATGGCGAATTGGTTGATGCCATTTCCGCAGTGCTAGCAAGGGCGTTGACCTGTCAAATTACGAATTCATTTTAATGCTTTTTGCTTTGCCGCTGACGAACACGCGCAGACTGTAAACGCTAAATTTAATGAAGAATCTGCGTTTACCGTTTTTATTGCATTCGTGTATTAGTGACGGTGTTCGCTTATGATTTAATCCTAGATGTGCGATGTGCGGCTTGTATTTTGCTCCGACTTTCATAGATTAGCTACGGTGACGTTTAGTAATTCGATGTATAAAGTATGAATTGTTACTTCATCATGACAATGATTTGTAGTCTTGATGTCTGAAATCTTGCTTTTGTGTAAAATACATAATGTAAATTAAATGTCATAAGAAAATTTTAGGGCCATCTAAAATGAAGCAGATGCTTTTTTCTGTTTTTATTTTATCGTACGTTAAAAATTCCAATATATAAATCGGGATAAAATGCTAAGAAATTCAAAGTGGACTTTAAGTACTTACCTTTATTCAACATATAAGTACATATTAAGAATATTATTATGTAAAGAAGGAGTAGGATATTAAAAAACGTGGCACTTAGTATTAAATCATTAGATTTAATTGTTTTATTACTGAATGCTACGTTTTCCTACAGCTTTAATGAAAGGTAATAGACATATAACAAATGATACGTAGCTAAAACCTCACGGTTTCGCTACGGTGTGGTTATTTCCTTTCCCATGGGAATGTATTTCAATCTATACGTATTATTTTCATAGAAGCAAATAAATGAATCCTAGTTATGCTACAATATAGAACTGAAATTAAATGATATATGTATTCTGTTTTCTGTATCTTAATCTTGTTTATATATCTATCAAGTACTCGTGAGCTGGTCTAATGATTTTATTCTAGAATTGTCAAGTCAAGTCTAACTTTCATATCAAGAAATAAAAATAAATATAACTGTCGACCATTTTCGTAAAAAAACAACGTGCTACACGTACACGTAATTCAAAGGAAAAAAGTCTAAAGTAGATATTCTAAGAAAATTTGGATCATGTTATACGCCATCCAAAAAATCACCATGCCACGTCTTTATACTGTCCGGAAACGCTTCCAAGAATGCCGTCGCCACGGGATGGATTCATAGAGTAGTACTCCTTAACCTATTACACAGCAAGCGATGTTGCAATGCAAGTCGTGGCGGGTTTAGCGGTCGCGCTCGACGGTGCATCACGATCTAGCGTTCCGCTTTGCGCCGGCGCACGTTGCCCCTCTCCCACACCCCGCGCGCCGCCCCCGCCGCTGGCCCTGACCGAGACACAGACCTCACGAAGGCAAAATGTTACGAAATTGCCGACAGACTCGGCAGCGAGCGATAGAACCCGTTTTTGTCACAGGAATTTGAGAAAAAACCGCTTTGGGCCGATTTTTAAATGTCATTTGTGGGAAACCGCAGTGATACCGCTTGGATTACTTTGGTTGGTGGTGGTGGATATTTGGGTAATTTGCAAGTATTTCTCTGAGAGCCACGAATATAATGCATAGTATGCAACGTATCGTAATAATTTTGTTATTTTACTTCTGCAATACTTTATACTTTAGTTTCATATAAATAAGTAAGTATGTATGTATGTATGCCGAGTATGAGTATATTACTCAGGGCGAAAACAAAAAGGGATTTTGCATGATCGAATATAGCAATATATTCGTCAATATATACGAGACAATGTTTTTTCTCAATGCCTACCAATACATCGAGAAAAAACATTGGTGGTGACATTATTTAAAAGTCTAAATCAGGTGATGATGCATCGGTCGAGTATTCACGCCTTTTTGTATAATTGATGTTATTGCAATAGAGCCTTACAAAAAACAGTAAATATGTCTCTTATTTTTACTTTCTCACAAACCCACATACATAAAATCACGCTCGTAAACCCCGAAGGGGTTGGTAGAGTCAAAGGGCCAGCAAGCCCCTTTAGCCATATTAAGCCAAAAAGAATACTGAGTTGAGTTGCATGGAAAATTGTGAAAAAGTAGAGACAAGTGGCTAGCTCGTCGCCTACACATGGTCGTCAAAACCCTATTTGACATTAGTCGCTTTTTACGACATGCTAGTCAAGGACTTTGTATCATGTTGGCCTGGGACTTAAAATAATGTGCCAACTGTGTTCCTTGTCAGGAAACAAAATATTGTCACAAACTAAATCTATGAAGATGTGAATCTGATGGAGGTAAGGGCTTGTATCGCCCGTATTGATTTAAATGAAATAACCATTTGTTCCATTTTAGTATCAAGGAAGGCGCTGTATCTATGCAAATTGAAGGAGTGAACATGAATTGATGGGAAGACTTGATTGCTCTGTATGATTTATTCGTCCTTGTTTATTAAAGCGATAGTTTTTTTACCAATTTACAATACATATAAATTTGATGTTTTTCCATGATACTTATATCATCATGTATGATTTATTACACATTAATAGTATAGTAATATACATATGACAACATAATTTATATATGGGTTTTGATTTAGCTATCGAGGTAACACTATTTCCACCTATAATTTTAATTTATAGTGCATTAAGCAATTTAGCCCAATGGTCAAAACATATGAGTGGTATTGTTATGTACCTACTTAAGCCATTGTACTTACAGTTATAATTACTATAGATAGACAAAATGCTTTTTAGATCATCAACGTTTTAAATAAAGTTGGTATGGTATTCACCATCAAAATACACATCAAATATTGAAAAACCGAGATTCTTATCTGAATCTCGGTTATTGGTTAAAAGTTACAAATCTTCATAACAAATTCAACAAAAATTCTTGGATCTAGTCTTATCAATGTATTATATATCTTTGGGATAAGAGTCTTATTGGCTTTTAAATGTTGACTTGGAAAGCTTTAAAGTCAACATAATCATAAACAGTAATAATCTACTTCTATCCTACTACATATATATAATAGCAGTGTTGTCATTATTTGTAGTAGGGTTTTCTCTATATCATCTATCTATTATCTAAAACACGCAGCTTTAATAATAACCGCCTCATAGGACATGTGTAGCTTCTCAACTATGATCGTTTGTGAGGTTTTCAACAGCAACTGTTAATCTAGTGAATTTCATCTCTCGAACATGTCTCTCAGTCTCAGTTCATAGGCGAGTCATAATTCAAATTTCGATATTTCCCAAGATATTGTGTGTTTACTTGCGGTCTGAGGAACTGCAGCTATGTTTTTAAGAGCAACAACCGCACGAGATGAAATCACAATATGCAATCATGATTTAGTATTGACAGCGGAAACATTACTTTAAAATATGCCCCGGCCGATAAATGATAGTGCGCTAAGTAGCGCGTGAGTAAAAGAACTAAATGTGATGTATTCGTAAAGATTTACTATTTGTGTACCTGCTTACATTGTTTTAATGTATTCTCACGAGCCATAAACACTAATATTTTATTACCGACAATGTATTTAAAGACACATTTGTTGAAACAAAAGACAAAGAAGTGGTCCCATTGTATGTTATTGTCTAACTATCAGAAAAAATATAAACTCTTGCTAGATATGTAGTATAATTAAGAGATAAAGTGATACAGGTTTGGGAATATAGCGTAAATTTTATTCGAAACTTAAATGAACTAAAAATTATGAAATTGACAAGAGAACCATATATCTGCCAATGTGACAATTACTTTGGTATGAATTTATTAAAATAACATGGACATTTGTGTGTTTAAATTAAAAATGCTCCTAATTGATGTCAAGTGTTAAAGTACATATTGGAAATAAGGTTAGATGTCATTATTCTTTCAGTAAGTTAGTACCTAAAACACGCAGGGCGTCGTTTATGGTAACTACTAATTGTATTTACAGCCCTTCTTAAATATCAAAACAGAAACCTTGTAGGACAAGCAAGTCTTGTTGACGAAAATATTTTTTTTCTCGCAGGTCCTAGCGTGCCTTCAGTTAATTAAAAAGCTACGTCGAGCTTTAAAATGTTATGGGCTCCTTACTTTGGCATGCAATAAGCACTAAACAATTAGAGATATCTCTCTAACAGGCCTATTCATTAAAAGGTGGAATTAACATTTCATTTTACAAAAAGCCTGTGCGGAATTTAATTGTTATTGCCCACTAACCTCCACCTGCTAATCAAGATTGCATAACCTAACTTAAAGCTGCCACAGAATAAAAGTGCATTTCAAGAAAGGTATTCAGTTGTGGCAGTGCATTCGCTTGGCCGATATTAAAGTCCGGTAGCCTGTGTCATCGTAAAATAGCTATACATGAGTCTTTGCAGGTGCCTTGCTTATGTGGGAATGATTTCGCCAAAAATATCGGCAGCGTGCAGATTGCTGTCTTAATAATTGGAAGCGGACATTAAAAACTGCACCTGCCACCAGTTTTTAGACAGTGTTTAATTTCGGAAATGATTCCTTGGCGATATAATTAATATGTACTGATTACTTTGGCTGCTTTGAATATTTTGTAAAATTAAACTGTCAAAATAAACTGGGACCGAATTTCACACTGACATTGAGTTATTTTAGGTAAATTCTGCAAAAGCTGTTTATTTGAGTTTTTCAATGAAATTAGGTAGGTAGTTATCTTCAAAACATTTGCAATTCATCAAATTTATCGCAAAATGGTCGCGCTTAATGCATACTATTAAACAATCTTCGAATACATATGCATATATACCTGTCTCGTTCTATTGAAGATAAGTTTTAATATAACTGAATAACATCGCTATATTTGTACCTCTTTCTGCTTGATGTGATTCAACACTTTTGGAAAAGTGTATATAATGAACTGTAAATACCTTATATGTCTGTTTATGTACAGTCATTAGGTATTGAATTTGAACCAAATATATTTGTACTATACGTATTTAAGTATAGTATTATTTAAATAGTTTTATTGCAAACATACATATTTACAACATACTATATATTTTATATTCTAGTACCGAAATAAATGAATGTGTATTTGTAGTATACTAGACGCCTGTAATGTCGATTTGATAAGGTTTCATTGTTGTTACGAAAATGTTGCTTTGCGACCCGCTTTACTGCTAGTTCATTTGCAAAGGTAATTACATTCATTATTGGAAACACCATTAATGAATTTTGGGAGATAGGCGTTATTCATAATATCCATTGATGCATTGTGATACGCATGAAATGTATCAACGTACCGTTGTGTTAATTATTATAATAAAAATATTAAATTAATTATATACGGTATATTAAAAACCTATATTATTTAGTTGGCTGAATGTGGTTAGAGGGGCCTACTGCGTCTTGTCACTCTGCCTACCCCTTCGAGGGTTATGGGCGTGATATTATGTTATGTTATATTATTTATGGTCATTATCTAATTGCAATCTTAGAGGTACTACTACTAACAAATCTTTAGATTCTATAAGTCTCTTTTTAATAGTAAGCCCTCGCTTTTAACCTACAGAATGTGGGCAGAAATTGACAGAAGATTAACATAACATCGCAATAATTACTACCACCATATAAAAGCTAAACGTTTTGTTGACATGAAATACAAATGGAATATTAATTAATTGAGTGGTTACATGCGGTTAAACACAACCCCATAATTCGGCGCACAATAGCATGTTCAAACTGTTAATACATTTTGGTTAACAACTTGCTAATTATGTGGAATGTTTATCGTTTTAATTATGATATGCAGAGTTTTATTTCGTTAATGTTACTGATATGCAACATTTAAAGTCAAGCTAATTAGTCTAGAGATGTTTCAGCCTATTTTGGATTTAGACTTCCGGAATTATAAAAAAACAGCGCCCTGCGATTTCAGCCGCTTGGTACCCGTTCCCGTGAGAATATGGGGATAAGATATAGCCTATGTTACTCGCTGATAAAAAAGCTTTTTTTTGGTGAAATATTTTTTAAAATAGATCTAATAGTTTCTGAGCCTATTCAATTCAAACAAACAATCAAATCTTTCCTCATTATATTATTAGTATGATTTATCAAGCCTCCTTTCATATTTTTTTTTCTTTTATAACTGTGGTAATAACTTAATGGAATCACTGTTCCTTTAAGTAATTACTAGTATTTAATACAAATAGATTTTTGTACATGGAAGAATACATTGGGGCTACCGACATGATAGCTTCAAAAATTGGTAAATTTTAGAAAAAAAAAAACATATATTGGTTTTAATACCTTCAGAAACAGATCCCCCTCAGTCATATACCTGGTTAAGATCATGATGAGTTGCTGAATGTTGAATATTGTTGTATTTCTGTAGAGCGAGATACGTTAAGGTTAAACACTTGTTTACGAGTGTTCTCACAGTTGCAGTCGTTAAAATATTCAGCGTCAGTCGCCAAAGTGTTGGCTTCGCAGCCTTTATGTAACCAGGTTAAGTACATGTGTACTTAAACAAGCACATAGCACCTAAGAAGAAATATTGTTTATATATTTAAATTGTTGTGTTATTTTCTATTTCCTGCTTCGTTTATGGCAATTTTTTAAAATTGCTTGCTTCGTTTAGCAATATAGATACTCACCCCAATAGATAATCTGTAACGGTTACTTGTTTGGTATGGTATCGAAGGTGGATCCAAAAGAGCTTTCGATCTCAGCGTGATGATAATGTTTTCAAACTTTACAAGTAGAATTAGTCATTATATTGTTTAATTGTTAAAAACTCTACAATAATTATCTACGATAAATCTTCACATAATTTTTATTTTTAGTAGTTATCTAATATTATATAGCTATATCAAACATCGCAATTATTACTGATATTTAGAGGAGGATTCAATTTAAAATTATACATTGTCATTTATTTTTGTATTTTATGACAAAAACGTCTACTCTACCTATTGAAAATGAGGAGTAGGGCGACACTGATGCTAAAAGACATAGTAAAGATAAGATAAAAGTAGATTAATTCATCATGGCATACAAATACTAGGTAATAGTTTTGGATGTGTAAAATATTTGTATGAAATTACAAGTAAAATGCAGTCCATGGCTTGATATACGGTGAATCTAGTATGCAAAATGATACTTTGAAGTAGCAAAGGAACGAGCTGGTTACTATTTCTCTTACGTCTTAGCTGGATTGCTTCCATTAATCATTAACTGATAAATAAATGTAGTGGTAGAATTTATATTTATTCCTTTAATACTCTTTTTAAGCCCCTACAATTTACGAGATTTCCCGAACCAATAGTTTATATCCTAAATACGAAAATTTTGGACGATCATGTGGATTCTAGTCGAAGTAAAAATGTCGACTGCTGTTATTTATGTTTGAGCTTTATAGTATCGTGTTCTTCTGAAGCCTCGTTTATAAATTAACCTGGAGTATTTTCATGTAGCCTATTTTTGGGAATTACTTTAATACAGGAAAATAAGACGATTGCATGCACAATTCTATTGTTGCAATTTCAAGGTCAGAAGTTCCCGCCTCACTGTTCTTCCCTTCATTATGTGCGAGAGTTCACGACAGTCAACTGTGACAAAGAGACTAATGCATATTCATTCGCGTCCTCTTTTCGGTGTGTCGCCTAACGCGTCTTGACACTGTTTCGACTCATTCGCAACGCCAATTTGTCGTATGCGCTGCGTCATGGGCAGACGTTTGTGTGGAAACAGTTGCCGCAGTAAGACATCATCTGTGTTGTGATGTTAGAATGTTTTTCAGACTTTATTATCTTGTGCAAATGGCTCCGATCTACCAATGCTGGCTTTCGCACGGGTAGTTCGGTTAAAAACACAGAAAATTTGTAAAATAATAGAAAGCATTCGCAGTCCATGTTATACTTTTTAACAATAGTTTAGTTCGTTTCTTGAATTCTTTTCAAATCATATGCGTATTTGATCGGGGTAAATGAGGCCCTAAATATACGTATACTTAGAGTTATCAACAAAGATCACAATATGTATATTCTTACATTTCTGATACAGACTATCAGACAGACTGTTTGTATATGTGCAGGCTATAAAGATATTAACAAAATGAAATCCCTATTAAGAAAATATTTATAGATCAGCAAGATATAGGTATTAGCTACATATTGGAGCTTAAGATCTGTCCCCTATGTGTTCTATTCAGGTTCAAGCTTAAGAATTGGTATAAGGGATGATTTTGATTTAGTGGATAAAATGAACATGATACGTTAATATATTTTAAATATGCAACGTTTTTCCGAAAATGTCAAGAAAACTATGACACTATTTCGATTTATTATGTAGATAAATAAATCATTTAATATAATTTATAATGTATAAGCAATCAATTCTTTCTAGCTTCTTGCTCTTTTTTAGACGTTTATAATTAGAAAAAAAATACATTAGCCCACTTAAATTAAACGCAATTAACATTGTTAGCGGTTTTCTATTTTAAATCGTCCCTCGACGTGTCTTTGTTTAGTGCGTATATACATTTGAATCAGTTTAAGCAACAGGTTGAAGTTGATTTCATTGTTTCATACAATACAATAAATGTACTAGTCCTAATAAATGAATGTCGTAATAATGACATCGAACCTGTAGACCTTGCTTTAAAGTATTCTTTGTGTTTATTTTTTTTTTATAAAAATAGCATGACGAAATGACAACATTATGCGATGTCTTGTGTAGTAATAACAGTCTAAAATATATTTCAGGCAAAGCGACTGTTCAAAGATATGACGACAAATATTTGTATGTGTTATGTTTCCCTAAATTAGATTGAAATGATTATATCCATTTAATAATAATAATCAATGGTTAAGAACATAGTTTAAATTCTATTTTATTTAGGAAATGTTAATTGCTTATGTATATTAAAATCAACAAATAAGAGACGGATAATCCAGCATATGACATTATGGGCCAAACTTAATATGTTATATTTAAACACAACCTTATATATAAAATATATGAGTAGCTATAACACAGAAATATACAATTTATTACCTTGTTCTTAGAATTCAAAACTGATTTATTGCTGTAAAGGCATTGCTCTTTGAATGTCGAACTGGCTATCAACTTATACAGAATGCCATTCATCATTGATCTTGTAACTATTGATTTTGACAGTTTCGGCAATCTTCCTAATGAATTGCGCATACACAATCTTCCAACACCTCCTCCTGTGGTCTACAGGACTATCAACGACTCAGGCATAGAAATATTAGGACATGTCAATTTATATTTATTTATTTATATAAATTGTATATCTATATATCTATCTATATAAATAGAAATAAGTCGCTGAAATCTTTGTACGCGCATTACTTCCGAACGATTGTACCAATTTGGGTCATACTTTTTTTGTTGTGTTTGTGATTGGAATGGGACGGTTAGAAAAGAAAATACATATATGTGAAATTCACGCGTAGGGTCGAAAATAGGAATATTTCTGAAAAAGTCTCTATTACATTTGACGTTTGTATAAATTGACAGATCAACCACTACTGTCGGGTCAGCTGTTGTATAATGATCATGTCGTGACTGCCAAAAAATTTACAATGTAGCGTTATTTTCTATTCTTAAAAATTGCAGAGGTTTGCATTACAAATTATTAAAACAATTCACTTCTGGGAGTGTCAAAGCACTTGTCACGTAGACAAGTTGTTTTGAATATGATATCGTTTTGAAGTTTACACGGAAAGCTCTCTATCTAAAAATTATGAAAAATAAATGAAAAAAGGATCTTTAAACGTTTATTTGGTTGTTTAAAGTAATTATACCAAAACTACGTTTGGGTAGAAAAAAAAACTAAATTATGTGAGAAATTATACCAAATCCAGGCACAATTATGGATGACCAAAAATTCAAAATAAGCGTTGACATAAAATTGGAACTCCACCTCCAGTGCCTAAGATTTTTGTCGTTGATAAAAAAAAAATAACTGGCGCTAACAAATAGGGATGATGACTGGATTAACAAACTGTCATTCTATTTGGTACGTCAGTTAGATTATACAAAAATATTACACACATATTTTTCGCTTTATCAAATTACCAAAAAGCCACAAAGTTATACAGCATCAAAGTTTCGGAGTGGGGGTTTGCGTCGTCACTATTTACTTGAAATTGTACGAAAGTGTGACGTCACGCGCAACTTGATTGTAATGTGTCTTCGTAGATGTTTAATTGACACATTAATAAAAAAATATGTGATTAATATTTTTTTATAATCCTACTTAATAAACAGAATTTTATAGTCACCTAGCCTATTACCATTTCCCTAAAAATAATAAAAATATTCCGTAAAAGTTATTTATTGAGGCTTTTACTAATATTGCTAATATTTTGCACGGAGTCGCAATAGTCTCCAGGGCATTGGCTGCTGTGGCAACGACCTGAAGGGATACGTGATGAATGACAGCTATTCATTACTTTAATGACGTCATGTCGGTGTTATACCTCCACTTATGAGTAGTACGTACCTATTGACGTTAATTATTGGGTTGAAGATAGGCACTATGCGGCGAGAATGGTAATGACAAATCACACTTAGATGCAATTAATTTGTATAGTTGCGTAATTAATCCTTACATTTTTACCGGTTTTGCTGATAATAGGGCTGAGATGTCGTGAATAATTAAGTCTTTCATGTTTTTGAAGTGGTGTAATTCGCCTACAATTAAGAGATGATTTGAAGAATAATAGTAAATTCTAATAACTTGTCTTGTACGTAAGAAACTAGTTGCCACCTTCGATTTCGTTTAATTTAAATTTGCTATATGAAGCCGTTTTGTTAGCAGTACAATAGTGGCAGTACCCATATGAAGGAGCTCTACGAGCTTTTAACATGTGTTAATAAACTACCGAATTTCAAACATAACAACTTATTTCTATATCGACAGCTTATGATTTTAAAAACTAGACAAGTTACTGCCATTCAGTTACTTGTGTACTTTCAAATCGTTTACCTATATGTTGAATGTAATAAAAAAACCACAGTACGCTACGAAACGTCAGCGTTTCATACTAAAATTAGCGACGTGATAAATGATGATACTTGCCTTTGTGAGGCGATTTGTAGGTGATGTTACAAACAATTGCTTGTTGTGTCTAGACATTACTGTGATTATAAAGAGTATGAAACATTCCGGGTTGCGAATGTATTAAAGGTGATTGATATGACATGAATCTTTTTTCGAAAGACAATATAATTGATTTCTTAATTGGTTTTCTCAAATATCTGACGGACGAGTTTTAAGTGATGATGGCTATAGATGGATTACGCATTGAAGAAACATGTAGGCTTGATATGGGCAAGATTGTAAATGTGAAGCTTCAGATATTGCTAAGTCGTACGGTAATTGTGTTTTAAATTAATTTTACTATCCCTCCGTTGTTAGAGGGCATGATATGTATGGTTTTCCAAGATGGGCGTACGCATGGGGGGGGGGGGGGCAGTGGCAGTTTATAACATATATAGGGCGTTACCTAAATAAATTATTACATTTGGATGCAAAACGACGAACGTTACCATTGACAATAAGTTGCGGAAGCGACACCGGCGTCACATCCGGTATCACCTGCGCAGGCGCATTTTTCTGCGCATTCTAAATTGCTGTTGTCATTTTAAATGCATGGGTTTATTTACTTGGTTGTTTACTTATACTGTTTTTAAGTCTTCGCCTGGAACGGTGATTAAGGCATGGTTTTAATTCTGTACTCAGTTGAACCAAAAAAAAAAATACATTTCAAGTGAACTGCTTAGGAAACACTCCATAGTAAATAACTTGTGGCTTGTTTTTGGCCCTACAGAACCATATTTGATCATTGTTTTTTTAAAGTGAAGAAAAGTACAGAGCTATCTTTCTATCAATTACGATACATCTTTGTATGTTGTCCGCCGGACAGAAGAGTACGGAATTGTAGAGCCTCGTTAAAATTGTTGTGTCTATTGTAGACTTTCGCTACTTATTGTATGTTAATCAAATCTTCGCAATTCGTTCATACAGCGTGCCTAATTATTGCACTTTCCAGTTTTTATTATTGAACGTAAAACCTCCTGCTGATATTTATCGATAGATAAGATGACATCTTCAGACTACTGTTATCGACGATCCATCTAATAAACATAATATATACAGCGATTTTCGTTTTGAAGTCGGAGTGACTGCCGTCTAATTTTCGCAACTCTTGAACAGGGCACTGAAAATCTGAGTAACTGGATCACTATTATGCATATTTGTCGGAAGATTTCTTTAATGTCAAGTTAGTGTTATATTTTTTTGACTATCTCTTTGGTCTAGTGAGAGCATGCCCTGCCTAAGGACCAAGAGGTCCCGCGTTCAAATCCCGGGACAGGCCAAAATTTGTGACCGAGTATTTCAATATTGAATTTACTCAGTAACAGCTCGGAGTCAGGAAGTTGGCCGTTGGTCTCGCGCCTGACCTCTCTCCGGTCATGTCGAATTGCCATCTCACCGGACTATGAGAGAAGGAATAGAGAGTGCACCTGTGTTTGCGCAAACGCTATGCTCTATAATATCTCTTGCGCAGACGGCTAATCCTCATGAGATTGGGCGCCGTGATCGATATCGGTTAGGACATTATTATTAGTGTATAAACCAGTAATTAAAATTTTGCGATGTTTTTATGTGAGATCAGCACTAGTAACACTTGTATATAAAGTGCGCGGTCTTATCGATTGCAATACGACCACTCTAGGTAAAATGAATGAAGTACCAAATTTTCATCAATTACTTATTTAGGTAAAGTAATTAGCATTCACCAGCCTAAAACAATTAAGTCGTAGGCATACTGATGCGTCATGCGCCTTAGGTAACGAGTACGCACTAGCCTAGTAAACTAAAAGGTTTCAAGTTTGTTTGAGCTAAATGTAATTCTAATGCCTGCTGTTAAGCGAATGGAGGTCCTGCTGTAATGGACCATTAATATGCCGGCTGACAAAGTTACCAAGCCTATTTAACTCGTTATCGTGTTAACAACTTAATTTTATGCCGTAGAAGTTTATAAACAAGTGAGCTTTGTATATCACTTTACACTAGAAAGTATTAAACTACTTAATAAGAAAGAAGCAAACAAATGATTAGATATAAGCGTCTAGTTAACTTGACCTTTAATTGCAAACGGTTATCCAAGAGTAAAACTGTTCTATTTATGAGGTGGTTCAGCGTGGATCATTTCATTTTCGTCGGCTTGTTGGTAGACGGGTACGTTCTATTCGTCATAAGGCAAAATCCTTATCTAACTACAGGAATATTTGTATAACATTAGTTGAAGCGATCAAGATGCTTAGTTACTTTTTCCTCTTAGTAAATTATGTAAAACTAGCTTTAAAACGTTGATTACCTTAAGCGCGTTCGTACGTAGATCAGGAGAAAATATTTTATTTGTAATAGAAAACAATCGCTGGAGTCCCATTCGTGGAATAATAGTGTAACCATTATGAATAGACGAAGTTGTCTTTTGTTCTAAAGATGGTGCAAATTTGATTAGTTGGACTTTGTCATAAAGTATATGTGGTCTGAACTTTGTTTAGTCTTAACTTTATTGCTAAAGAGCAATATCGAATAATAGCTATAATGAAGACTGAGATGGCAATAAGTACTTGACTCATAATGAAATACTTATGTTATTTAGCGACACAACTTAGAACTATTTTACAGTTTATAAATTGATACCCAACTTAAAAGAAATGCAAGGATAGTTGAAATTACCATATAGGCCCAGATTACTGAATAGTTCCTGTATAGGTCGAAACGTCAACTCTTTCTCCATTCAGAATTACAGATGATAGGTAACGATGTATAGAGGTAAGATGTTTGTTTAAGTTGGACAATGTTTTTTTTCTAAATCACACATTGAAAACAGGCTAGCAGGTGAAACGAATTTCCTATCGACACATTGTAAAAATAGAATATCGTTAGTGAAAATGTATAGCGATGCGGGCGCCCCCAGTCGGCGACGGAAGTGACATGTCTGAATGCAGATACCCGAGTATTACCTACATTTGGTCGGATGCGAAGTGAATTTAAAACAAATTGTTCTTTGTCTCTTTAACGTTCGCCTGTTCAATGCTTTGTTTGAAAATCTCCATTGACGTCACACTTTTGATTAAATTGTGTTAACAACGTTTGCCCTAAAATTTTCAAAAACATTTTTCATATATGTGCTTGATTTCGATTAACTTCAATTTTATTTTCCATCATTACTATTACTCGCTCACCAAAACAACAAAATATTAATCATCAGTTTAAAGTAATTTGGGGTAAACATTATTATATATAAAACTAAAATTTTTATTTGATTAGCAAATGAAAACTTACTTTAAAAAATAAATAAATTGAAGCAATCACGCGGTCGCTAAATACTTAAATCTTTAGCAAAACTGGTAAAATGTTCGAACTGACCCAGACGCCAGGCGACCATTTATTATTCTTATCTGATTAAATATTTCAAAAAACTCCTCTGAAACTGCAAAGTCCTTAAATTATTGCACAATATTTTAGAGAATGGAGAGATATATAACGGTACACTAATAGATATGTGACAGTCTTATAATATTCAAACGCGTCATACTTTGAATATTATGAATCTGCTTATATTGACATTGATTGTATGTAAGTACATATTATGAACGTAGGAATAATTCTGAGAATTTCCTTCGAGAGGGCCATTGATATTCTTGATGATAGATAACCTAACGGTGTCTATAGATAGGCGATAATAAAATAGGATTATATCGCAGGTTAGCGAATAAGGACCATGATGACGTAATAGTTAGCCGTAGAAAATCTCGTTATTAATTATACTTTATCTAACATTCATATATCAACGCTTACACGTTGTATAAATAAATATTAATTTATTACTTGGATTCCTATTTACGCTTTGTTCTGTCTTTCTTTGAAGATGTATATTGAGGAATAATAAAACAATAGACAGCACTTTTGATTCCTATATTATTTCTTCATTCGATTATTTTTCATGAAAGTTGAATTTAGTACATATATACTTACATACTTCTAAAGCTGCCGGAATTACTTTATTTTACATTCTGGGAATATCCAATATAAATTGGGATAAAATTACGCTTCTAACCAATCATCAAAGATACATATTTCTAGTAGTGTAAATACGTTCAAAATAAGTAGTATGTAGTAATGTAATAACAGGTTTATGTTCACGTATTATAACGAATCCGAGATTATTTCGTAACAAGCTTATTCAATTAACAATATGGTATCATATTGTTCGCTATAACTCGGCAACGAGCGAGTACCGAGGCTTAACTGTAAACTTGGTTTGCCCGGAGAAGATTGTAAAAAGTTAATCGGTAATAAGTGGAGCAAATCGGTCGAGCGCGCTAATTGTGGATGGGCAATTAAAAACAATATTGTGCAATAATTGATTCAGATACAGTCACGAATGTATCATTCATCTGTGAACCCTATTCGTGCCCAGTTTTGTGGCGTCCGTGAATATTGCTTTGATTTTTACAGAGGGCACTTACACATGTTGGAAACCAAATATTGTGTACCAATTTTCTATGAAAGTTTTTTATTTTTTATTAATAGAATGATAAAAAAATAATAGACGCACTTCTATGTTGTGCTTCGTGCAAAAATTGTATTAAAATATTAACATAGTCTTTTAAAAACAACTTGTAGTTTCAAGATATGATTATCTGGAAACTACGCGTGATGATTCATGTCATATCATAAGGTTATGTATATTACAATCAATGTATCTATGTAATAGCAAAAATTTCAAGTAAAATTGGATGTTGACAGACGGAGTAAAATTTTTGGATTATCATTTTAATTAAGCTAAAAGACATTTATTCCAATTCGTGCTAATAAAAGCGAGACAACACAGAACCAGTTATAAAATCATAAATTTGATCAAAAGGGAAGAATATTTTCGTATATAGTTCTTTCAAATAAAACTACGTAAATAATACCAGTATCTGTTACAACGGAAATCATCAACTGTGTGTGAATTACGTTAACATAAATGTAGCGTCATTTTAAAATATGTGTAAGAACAGTTCACAAATACTATTGTCGATATTTCATGTCTGTTACAACAATGGTTTATTTTTAAAAAGTTGCTATGTATTTTTACACTAACTACGGTTTTATTGTAAAGGTACTGCAAGAACATTAATGGAAGTTAGTTAATGTGTAAAATGAGCAATTTTTTTCATTAATCAAGACTGCAACATTGTCATAAATTTGTAAATTTTGTACGTCAGCTCGCTTCGGTAATTGTGTTATCATGATATAACGACAAATAACAGACAAATAAATTGTATCGATGAAATAAAAATCATATCTAACAACTTTTTATCACCTTTAAAGGAACCCCAAGAATATAATCAATGGCATAATCTAACGGTGCTTAAATAACAACTAACTAATAACATTAGGAGACTCCACTATTTCCAGTCTCGGAATCTACATGACTTGTTTACATAACAGGAATAGCGAATTATGAGCCAGCTAGAACCGTGCGTGAAGGTCGTGGGCTCGTCTCGAGAATAATAAGTCGTCAGCTATGCTGCCACCGAGGCTGGCTAACCTAGGTCTAGGCAAATTTGACTAAAGCGATAATAACCGTAAGATAACCGGTACAAAACTCGCTTTTTAGAATATCCCCTTGCCTATGTGACGTATTACCTTTTTATGTAGCCATTTTGTTGTATAAAGGATTATAAAGGAATATAATAAAGGATTCAATTCGAGTTTGACGTTTATCATAGGTTTTGCGATTTATAAGGTAGAAGTTTTGAAACGCATGCTTTTTATAGGGATGTCCATATTGTTTAAGGATGTCCTCAATAGCACACATATTTTTTTTCTTTCGGGCGTTATATCCCCATTCTAGTCGTGGCAGGCTTAGACCGTGCTCTTAAATTTTGTAAGTTTGGCTAGAACATGTACGTACATTTGGGCTACAGAAAAAAAAAAACAATAACAGTTGTTTGTCAAAGTACGTTAAAATACGGACGGACAAATAGTAATCGTTTTAAAGGCTTATTCTAACATATACTGGTCGTGAAATTCCAAGTATTGCCACTGCCATCGTTGACCGGAGTCATCGATATGAAGTCGTCAGGCGTTGATGGAAAGAGGTCGCGGCGAGAGGGGGGAGGAGCGATGACCGCCACAACCTTATTGCGTGGCTTACATTGATATCGTAATGTACGACTCAGATGCCCAGTGGTATAAAGATGTTCCGCCGAAGTTAATAGCATATATGTAGTAAAAAGGGACCACTAAACAAAACAACTGATGTTATTTATGATCTTAGCTAAGTCAATAGGGATGATGATTGCATTAAGAAATTATAATTATATTAAGTCCGTCAGTTAGATTATACGAAAATAATAGACACATATTTTTCGCTTTATCAAATTAAAAAAAATCACAAAGATAAAGAGTATCAAAGTTTTGGAGTGGGGGTTTGCGACGTCACTATTTAGTAAAAATTTTACGAATGCGTGACGTCACGCGCAACTTGAATGCATTGTATTTTCTTCAATGTTTGTTTGACAAATAAATAAAAAAATACGTCTTCAATATTTTTTTATAATCTAACTGACAGACTAAACAGATTTTTTTGTCATCTTGCCTATTGCTTCTTGTCTGTCGATCTACTAAATAGACTTTCTATATTATGGCGTCATATGTCCGCAAAATCAAAGAAATACATCTCGTTAAAATGCACGAGCTCTAAATATAAAAAAATTAATTACATTTAAGATTCACGATCGCGACGCCTAATCGTCTGCTTAGGTTCATTCCAAAACAGGAGGTATTTTTTAAGGTTACACTTGTATATAAATTGATTCATTACAATTATTTTAAGCCATAATAACCTACTTTACATAGGCTCTTGAAATGTCTAAGCTAACCAATCCTAGCTGAACCGGGTCGGTCATAGAATAATAACTTAGTAAAAGAGGATAAGTAGCTATCTGCATTACTAATGTACTTTTAATGATTAATAATAATCATTTGTAAGAATGCAAATAATTGTACAACCTGAATGTTGGCGACACTTGAATGTCTCGTACTTCGTCATTAATTAAAAATCAATTATCATTCAAATATTTCGGAAACGCTATCACCAGAATACGTAATTTGTTTCATTAAAAATTTTCAATTGGCTAAAACATGGATGCATATAATTAGCGAACATGTATTACTTATTTATTACTCAATATATAAATGATCAGAGTATTTAGGTATAAATGAGGCACCTAATTACTATGTCGAATGATATTCATTGAAGTGGGCCCGGTACAGAATAAAAATTATGTTAATATGGAGGAAGTGACGTTAGAACAATGGTAAGGAGCTGATAAAATAGAATATCTATGGACATTTTTACAACATATCCACTTTTCGTCAACTGTAGTACCTAAGATATCTGTGTTGCGTAACTTATATTCACGTAAGTTTATCAATTTTCTTTAGTAAAAAATATATTGTTTGTCCCATGTTGGTCTCGGACTTAAAAAGAATGTGCCAACTGTCTCTTGCCTAGCATGTCGTAAAAGGCGATTAATGGTATATGGGGTTTTGGGTATATGATTGTGTAGGCGACGAGCTAGCCACTTGTCACTACTTTTTTACAATTTTCTATCTAACCCAGCCCATTGTCCCATGTTGGTCGCGGACTTAAAAATAATGTGCCAACTGTGGTTCTTGCCTAGCATTTCGTAAAAAAAGATTAATTGTATATCGGGTTTTGGGTATGTGATTGTGTAGGCGACAAGCTAGCCACTTGTCACTACTTTTCACAATTTTCCATCTAACCCAGCCCAGTTTTGTTTTTGGCTAAATGTGGTTAAAGGGGCATGCTGCCCCTTTGACTCTGCCTACCCCTTCGGGGATTATAGGCGTTATGTATGTAAAAAATATATAAATTGGATTAATACCTTTCTTGTTTTTAATCGTACATCTTTTTTCATCATAACATATCATATATTTGTTTTCTTTTGATATGACATGACAATAATTTAATTATAATAATAGTATTGTTATTTTTAAAAGAGAGTCGTACTATCACTCTTGTTTTGTTGACAATGACAAAAATCATTTATATAGTGAATTCTTGTATTGATAATGGTTTCCGCCGGTGTGATAATGATAGACCGGGCCAAAAGCTGTGTACGGTTTTGAGTATAGCTGATACAAACAGACAGACTTGGCAGTACTCATTCACATTTAGCATTTTGTCCTTCGGGAAATGTCTGCTGTCTGAAAAGATAATTAACGAGGGGCGGGTTATCCTATTAATCCAGGTCAAGGGACTCTACGTCATATTGTATTTGGAGTCGTTGAGAAGTTTAAGTATAACTAACTAACTAAACTTCACGCCACTTCCCTAGCGGGGTAGGCAGAGAGAACCGAGTACAACAACCCTTTAAGTATAAAATTAATTCAAATGTTAATTTTTAACAGTGTAGCGTTTATAATGTTAATAAGACTGATTCACATCGTGTCTGTTGATTTGTAACACTTGGAGACCACATCCAATGCCTAGGGTGAGGTCCTCGCACTGAAAGTAGAATGTCTCTCGCGGCCTCTATGGGCGTATTCGACATAGTTGAGTATGTATGAGTAAGGCACAAGTATCTTATTATTCATTAAACCTAATAAACTGTTATTTTTTTTTTTGTAATGGCAGCGATAATAATTTATTGTAGGAAGAAAATACCAAAAACTATAATTTCATATAGACATAGTAGTACTCTGTACTTTATCGTTATTCAATGATTGGACCCTTAATCTATTTTATTGTACATTACTATTCACAAAAATATAAGATTTTTAATATAACAGTCTAATTAAATAGTAATTTGCAGACGTGTCTGTTCGTTTGTAACATTTGGAGCTACCGCATCCAATGTCTAGGGTGAGGTCCTCGCACTGAAAGTAGACTGTCTCTCGAGGCCCGTGGGCGTATTCGACATGGTTCGAATTCGTTTGACATCGCAAAAAGAGGTTGCGTAATTTCGGCGCCCCCCGTGTATAGTAACCGATACTTTTTGCCGTTTGACAAAAAGCATTTGAAATTGAAAAATGTTTTTTCTATTCTATATTTATACTATAATAATTTCTGTGTATATTTAATGCGAAAGTGCCTATCTGTTACGTTTTCACGGTTAAATAGCGGAACTGATTTTGTTTAAAATTGGCATAAGTATATTTTGCATTTAGCGGGCGTATGAAAGACTTAATGCGGGGAAACTGATTATTTTCTCAGTAGTTCTATTATTATTATCTTTAAAAGTAGTTCTATGAATAAATAGAATAAGTGTTAAAATAGTAAGTCGCTAGTAAAACCTATTCATTGCCATACAGTGCATTGTGAGTCCCAACTCATCAGGAAACAGCATGTGTTTCAAAGCTGTCATCATGTTTATAATGTTTTCATAAGGAGCAAAAATAAATGATGGCCGACAAAGTACGGTTATTTATTACATCATTACTCGTGTTTACGTCGTACGCAAAGAAAAATAAGTTTAATTGCCTTTTCTAACTCGTACGATGCAAATGTGCGTATCTACACGTATCTAGTTGGATAGGAGTGCTTAAGTGAACATATGGCACGATTCCCTTTAGATAGAGTCGGATTCAACTAAGCGATTATTATATGAGAAAATTGAGTATGTAATAACTATTAATTATGAATAAGAAAGATATTATTTGATAGGTACTTATCATACATCGTTATTTATTAAAAAATATTAATTAATGTTTCGATTTTTAAAATTGCCTTGATAATATCATATTACATTGTCCGAAGAAAATATAAAAAACTACAATTTAATATTGAAATTGGAGTACTTTTTATATTTTTCGGTTATTTATAAGCTAAACATAATATTTTAATTTCTATCAAGACCGTATGAATTTTACTCATATTTTGAAGCTAACACGAATACGTTTCACTGTATATGGAATTGAAATACTTGACAATTAATAAAAAATGGTTGATTCAAAATAATCAAAACAAGTTACAGTCAAAATCTGGTTGGAAAATTTTGGAATTCCGTTTATTTGCAATTTATGATGTCAATTAAGTGTAAATTGCTTATTAGATTAGAGCAACACAGCCACTGCAATTAGCTGTTGTTTCGGTAATAGATGTGGTTTTTGAATAATTTAGCATTGTGTACGGACCGCTTTTGGTTTTTTATATATAGCTTCGAATATTAAATTATTTAAACCCATGTTTATATTATAACTAGCTGTGCCCGCAATTTCACCCGCGTTTATGGTTCATGTTATGTAGTCTATAGCTTTCCACGTTAAATGGGCTATCTAAAACTAAAAAAAAAATTCAAATCGGACTAGTAGTTCCTGAGATTAGCGCGTCCAAGCAAACAAACAAACAAACTCGACAGCTTTATAATATTAAATAAATATAGTATAAATTATTTTAATTCTAATGATGACCGAGTTGCATGTTTAAATATAAAAAGTATTTAATTAATTCCTTTTATTATTTTTATACAGAAATTAAAATAGAAATGCATATTTCTGTGACTATATTAGACAACTCTGTAACTAATGAAATTTTATTGAAACAGTTAAATAAATCAATACATAGTTACTTGACTCAATTTACGATAAATAAACACAAATTGATTCACATAAGACTAAATCTTAGTAAAACGTAACAGTTCTAATATATTATTTATGTATGTCGTCGTTTGAACGTAATTACATCAGAACGTATGTGCTTTAATTACGCATTTACTAGAAAACATATATATACGTGAAGGCTTATGATTATTGACAACGAAAAAATCAGCAATTTTAATGGCAAAGTGGATTCTATAGGGGCGGAGCCACAAGAGGAAATTATTAACAAGTCATAAATATGTATTACCAGTAATTCGTATTACTTTATTAGTGTTAGAAAGGAAACCGCTTAACGTTTGATAAAAAACTTGATCAAGAAATGCTACGAGCTTTTCGTGGCACCAGAGCCTCGTAGTTTGGCCACACGCTTAAGCTAGGTGTCTCGTTCGAGAGGCAGGTTAACGACCCGCAAGTTGTTTGTGGCAAAAAATGGGGACACTGAGACCGGCTCGCTTATTTTGGTCGGCTTATGATTCAGCGTGAGAAAAACAATAAAATTAGTGAGGTTTTTATAATTTGCCGGACTTGTCGTTGGCGGTTGAAAACAACAGCTCTGGTACGCAAGGCTTGGTATTAATTAGAGTGTTTGAAATACGCTAATGAGTGTAGGAAGCTCGTTCATTGTTGAGGTTTTAGCATTTTCAATCCAAAGTTAATTGGGTATTGGAGATTTTCCACTTACATCGAAGTATTTGTTTTTGACAAATTATTATGGTAATGTGCAGTTGACACATTATTGGCTAGTTTTAATAAGGTGTTTCACTCGCATTAATATACATTTGAAATCAATCGGAGTTATTATGCAGGGCGATCATCTAGATGTTTCCTTTCTATTCCTCTGAATTAGTACATTTTCATATATAGTAGGTACCGCCCCCTCTCCTTACATGTGCTCTTGATAACGTGGCTGGAATTTAATGTTCAAATCAGGATAATAATTTTAATAGCAAAAACAAACTTTCACATTCATATTAGTTTAGATACCAAAATTCAGAGTTTTTCCTCGTTTAATTTTTTACCTCGTCTGTTTTGATATCAGTACCTATGTAATGGATGATATACCTTTTAATTAACATTTAAATGTATTATGCAAATAGGTATTTTCAGATCGTTTTATACAGATCCTTTATTATGAATGTAAAACAGAGGCATCGCATAAAAAAAATCTGATCATATTGTAAAAAGTTCATTTGGAAAGTTCCATTGTATTTAGTATCTAAATTTGGATGGGTGACCCTAAAATTAAAATTAAGCTGAGGAATTGGGAGCTGGGTGGTAGTACCAACTATTTGAGGGTGGATCTTTGTGTGTTGATATTTTATTAATATTATGGTTCATAAAAAAATATCTGTCGCATGAGAACCTCCTCCTTTTTTTGAAGTCGGTTAATAATAGGATTAATATTGAGAATAAATTCTAAATTAGGGTCTTTTTCATGTCTGACTTTTCTAGTAAAAATAATATTTATTAACAACTTGTACAAATACTAATATTAACAACCCAAAAATATGAGAATGCGACGCCATAAAACCCTAGTTTTTATTTTTTTAGACTACAAAGCACTTCACGTACACGAGGCGACCGCACCGAGTTTAAAAGTATAAAAAATATCAAAGATTCATAAATTGGAAATTTACAATCATTCGATGTAATAAGTTTCAAGGTAGTAAACCTCATTTCAGGCTGTCTTGTTATTTTATTGGACTGATTTCGTTTTAATTTTATTGTACCAGAATTGTGTCAGTATTTGCTTTCCAGATTGAAAACAAAACGGAATAATAAGGAAGATCCTTAATGAAAGATGATCCTATTTATAAAAAAATCTATGTTACCTGAACCTTTTATATGAGGTGTCTACAGAGAGTTATTTTTATGGAAAGTTGTATAGGTATTTATGGGAAGTAGATAATTTTTAGAACGACAATAGATATTGAAATTTACTCGTATTTTAAATCAGTCGAAAGGTCTACATGTAAAACATTTATATATTTTAATCAAGATAAATGTATTACTATTACAGCAAACATCGATTAAACCGAGGCAAGCTAATTGTTCTTAGATAACTAGTAAAGTGGTCGGTTTCTTAAAACGTAGCAATATCCTATTATTTATTATTCAAAACAAACGCACATTAATTTGAATTGTAAAGTTGGCCCCCTTTGAATTCAGTTTTAGCAAAGCATTCATACCCATATAGGGCTTATAGACGTTAAACTGGGGAAACATACAGAACGTTATTGCCTCTAAAGTTGTAAAACCAATAAAACCGTTTAAATACACATTACTCTTTAAAGTTTTATTTCTTACTACTATGTTATTTGACACTAAAAAGAGTCGGTAGGGTTTCATTTGCACTTTACTAGAAAGGCTAAAATATAAATCAGAAATAGTCGGTTCCTATGTATACAAGAAATAATACACACACATTGTACATATACATTGAAACAAATCCTATAGTTATAAATATATGTATGCATGCAAAAGCTTTATTAGCACGAAAGCTGAAACGTCAAGTGCATTTGAAACATATTATAAGTATGTAATGTTTAATGAACTCTATCATAAAATATTTATACTTGTCAGTTATTGTTAGATGTAGACGTAATTGTTAATGATTTAACTTTCCTACAATAGAGTAAAAAGAAAAATTAAGGCCACCGTGTGCTTGGTAAGTTAAATTTTTTTAACACTTAGGTATTCAACTTTTTCTTTTCATGCAGTTTGATGCAGTGTGTTACTACCAATTTACTGTATAGATAATAATAATTAGTGAATTTTCATGTTGCATTCTTTCTGATCTATAAACCAATAATCAGCACAAATCTATATAAATAAAACAAAGTCGTGTTTGTTACACCACTTATAAGTCGAGAACGGCTGAACCAATTTACGTTGTTTTTGATTTGTTGGATTTGTCTTCGTCCAGAATAACAGAATAACTATTAAAAACATTGAAAAATTGACGATAAAACAAAATAAAAGCAAAAGTATTTTCTCATATAAAACGGTGGGATTCGTATCTGTCAATGTTAAATGTCAATTACTGGGCGATACGAAGTTCGCCGGGACAGCTAGTCAAGCATAAAGATAACTCCATCGATATTTTTGCGAGGTTGGGTATTGCCGAACCTCTAAACTTATACAAAACAGGCTCTAATTTTGTCATAATACGAGGGTAGATGACTTCAGATATGTACTTTCATATATTCTTACTGTTTTTAATCCGAAAGTCATCCCGTCTGTACCCTCCCAGACCAACGCCAGGCTCCGACCCACTTAGTCCAGCGTCCTCACTCCCGCTGACAACGACCTCAAAACGTATTCAGAATGCTAACACATCGCTACCGCTTGTTGTAAACAAGAGCGTGGTATGAAAACCTTGATTTCGTCTCCAGGAAGTCAGGGGCGACGGGCTGTCCCCCGCTTGTTTTTAAGAGGAAAATCTCCGAAACCAATGCATTTTTATGACACAATTTGGGGCACACAACGGTTTCATTGTATGTGGATAAGTCATTGTTGACATAGCGCTGTCTATAGAATGTAATGATGTAATTGGTAATAAATGGCGTTGCACCGCCGAGGAACATTGTGGTTTTTCTAAATCGCGATGACGAGATATTTGCACCAGGGTATATATAGGTCCCAAGGTCATGGTACAATCAATTTATTCAGTGTCACCTAATTTGGCTTTTATTTGTAAATAGTTTTAGCCACCAGTGAAGTGCATGAGGTAGCCGTGGTTACTATGTATCTATCGGTCAACTGAACAGCTGACAGTTGATTGGCTGTATTTACCTAGCTATCTATAATGTTGACTTTTACTCAAATCTAAATATATTTATCATCGCTTTGTGAAATATTATTAAGGACGTCTGATGGAAAAAGCGAAGCAGTGTCATCTATAGATAAATCGAACTATTTACATATCACGAATAATAGTTTAAATGAAGTTGAACGTACATACAATCTTGTAATTATAAACACGATTTGAGTCAATGGAAAACATAAACGGCTCCAACGGTCCTAGATCCTTTGAATTTTAAGTGCTTGTCCTTTTTCGTTATGTTTCGTACTTAGTTGAAGTCATCCTGGGTTAAGCAAGTTGTATAAACGTTGTATGAGTATTCAAACGACTGCCTATCTGACCTTGTAACCGTTAGATAGGGGAACCAGACAAATTAGATCATGGTTAAACGTCGATAGTTATTGGAAGTGCCTACAAGCAAGCAATATCAAAAGAAACATCTCGAATGAGTTCGTAACAGCGTTCTGAAGAGAGCGACTACAGCGAATGTTGTCAGTACTAGAGAAAGACATCAACGGGATTTGTCGTGGATCCTAATTTCGGTGGGCAGCTTTTGTGTTATGTTATGCAAACTTAAGCATCACCTGGGTTTTATCTGACTTTTCAAAAGTCTTGTGTATGAAAAGTGCGCATAGATTTAAAGTAATCGGTTGTTTGAACACGTATAGTAGAGGAAGACTGAAAAATACGTTTGGATATCTATAAATAATAAATTCTCCAGACTGACACACCAATTCCCTAGTCCCAAACTAAGCTTATGCTTGTGCTATGGATACTATATAGGAAGATATTTAACATAAAATTCAGTTGGCTTGGAAGTAGTTGGTAAACTAATATCGAAGACTTATTGAGTGATTTTATAAAACTTAGGTACGAATACATACCGCCGCTTAGAGTAGGTACGGGGAAACAGAAAAACATTCTGAGAATATCTGTACATATAGATAACAATAGATTCATCTGGCTTTCCTGTTTAATGGATTACTATCGTACACTAACCACAAAGATCTGGTGGCTTTTATTTCAATTTATGACCATCCATACAATGTGAGCTTTTTGTACTGAGACATCCCTGGAAGACGTTCATCCCTACTCCTCCTCTTACTTGGTGTAGGCTGTAGGCATATTATATTTTATGTAAAACATTCAGAGGTTCTTTGTTCTTTTCGTAAAATAGGCTACCATCTTAATAAAAACATCTTTAAACCACTTATAATAGTATAATTATACTTCGCGATTCTTGTGAGAATATCGTTATCTATATTAGCCTGTGTCTAGGTTTCTTATTTGAGTAATTCTTTATTTTCCCAGACTGTGGTGTGTGAATATTTGGTTTTGTGAATAAATAAACATTCTTTAGACAAAATATACAATCGGGCCGTGAGCTAGACCGCCATAACCAGGTTCATTTTTGAATCACGTGTAGAGTGTTCTCTTTTATGGCACGTGATTCAGAAATAACTCAGCAAAGTTGTAGAAAAAGGGGATACCGAGACTAAAGAATTTATTTAGTCGAGAACACTGAAATTGCTTTATATTTTTGAAAACCTTTAGTATTTTTAAAGGTCATTCGTACAAATAGTTTAAAAAAAGTAAAAGATGAGATAAGAAAAAACATAGATGAGGCTTTGTCATCATCATGACTGTAGGGAAAATAAAGAAGGATTCATACTCTTATAGTAATAATAGTCCCATGTTGGTCTGGAACTTTAAAGAATGGGCCAACTCTGTTTCTTGCCTAGCGTGTAGTAAAAGGCGACTTATGGTATATGGGGTTTTGGGTATGTGATTGTGTAGACGACGAGCTAGGCACTTATCAAATAGTGACAATTTTCCATCTAATAAATCCAGCCCAGTTTTATTTTCGGCTGAATGTGGTTAAAGGGGCCTGTTGCCCCTTAGACTCTGCCTACCCCTTCGGGGATTATAGGCGTAATGTTATGTATGTAGTAATAAATCATATTAACCACTATGAAGCTGTCATTTAGATCTTTATGAATCATTTTATTGAGTGATTTAAACGGCTGCAATTTGACCTTTGGCCTACCCCTACCCCTTTAGGGATTAGGACAGGCATAATATTATAAGAAAACATCGGTAGCTGAGTGTCATTTTTTTTCAATGTAGAGTTGCTTCTTTGAAAAAGAATTTCTTCTCAATTTTAATTTACAATTTTTGGTGGAGCATTTTGGCATTGGCCGAATAGAAAACGATGCTTTAATTATGCAATTAAACATTAACTGCACTCATCACACCACGAAGCAACTCATATCGAATTAAAAAAAGTTCTGGTTGACGCGGACAATAACAGCACCATACAAGTCGTGTCAGTAAACCCACTGCTCCAATTAAGCTCAACCCAATGCTGCCTCCGAATTGCCTATAATTTGAGTTTTATGATTCGTAATACTACACACTTGGAATTCATCTGAGTCCTACTTAGGGGCTCACGAGACTGATACCTTTCTTTGGCTTCCGAATCTCGGTCATACAAGGATGTAAACAAATTATCATACAGGCATTATTGTATCATACACTGCGAATGTTAAAAATTGCTACGCACACAAGCTACGGCAAGTGCTGTCTTTAATTTTAACCTTAAGAGCAGGGACATAATGTAGAATATGATTTGTCGTATTTTAAATAAGATAGATGTAGCGTCAGCATTAATAAACACTTGAAGATAAATAGAATGCTCTTTCTAGAATACAGTTACTATTAAATTTTGCTTTATGCTGATTTTAAACTATCTGTCATTTATTCAAAGACTTTCGATCAATAAAGTATCGTCTATAAATGTTCATCAATTCAACTTTAGTCAGATTTTTAGCTTCCAGCAGACTAAAAACCCGTAAGATTTCAATCCGTTATCTATACTAATATTATAAACTGAAGAGTTTCTTTATCTGCTTAAACGCGCTAATCTCATTTACTAGTCCGATTAAAAAAAACTTTCAGTGCTTGATAGCCCATTTATCGAGGAAGACAATATATAGGCTATATAATATTTATACTATAAGCGCGGGTGAAACTGCGAAAACAGCTAGTAGTTATTATGATAGTATAATGAATATTATATATTAATAAGATTTTTATGTTTATTCATTGAAGCAAATGAATAAACATATTTAACAAAATTTCATGTCATAGTATTCTGAAAGCTAAAATCTTATTAATAAATAAATATATTTTATGACTGGATCTATAGCTGGTAATATATTTGATCTATGTGACGCCCCTTAATATTTAAAATGTAAAATAATCTTAACTGTCTTTCTATACATACTTCAAAATCAAAAACGGTGAACCATCGACGTCAACGTTTGCCAATCTATACATACAGTATCGTACAATCATAACATATTCTAACAATTGCGTATTCATCATAAACGAAAATATCGCGGAAAATTCCCAGTAGTTCTGTATGTTTCTATACATTTGCTGACGGTACCATCTCACAGATTTTCCTTTCCATGTGTTGAAGGCCCCGGCGTGTGCAAGCTAACGGTACAACTCACGTGTCTCCGAGAAGGCATCGACCCTGGTCGGCCTCCGCTCAGTAGGTATTCTACGCGCAATACTCGCTTCCACTACGAAAAAAGCCTCATCATACCATTACCAACTATCTGAAACTCAACTGTACTACCCGAGAATAAGACAAGGTTTCTCTTGACTGTACAAACAATTTATACGTCCTTTTACTATCACGTTTAGTTGCTTCAATCGATTGGTTGAACGTAATTCCTTATGTAACCAATTCTAAATTGTATTTCTTTATAGTTATAGATGAAAATCGTTTGTAGGAATCTGCAAAAAACTTTGAGAAGCTTACAATATTACTTCACAATAACCTAAAAAGTAGAGGGAGGAAATTAGTGATTAAAACAGGATTGATTTATTTTAGTCATTCCATAACAGTTATCAAGGTGATTTTTAAATAACGTAGTATCCCAGTTTTTAGCTATTATAAAAAAATCCTAAAAACTTATGGTTTAAATGCATTCCAATATTTAGCAAGTTTACAAACTTGTTATAAATATTTTACAGAAACACTTCCAGTAAAAAAAAAGTATAATTGAAATTAGAGTAGCTACATTTTTAAATTGTATTAGAATAGTATGTATTAAACACGTTGATAAATTAATTTGCAAAAAAAAAATTGTTGTGAAATTGTCTCTTGACAAATTTTACCACATTCTTTATGCTCTGCAAAAGGTTATTTACCATGAAAACCAGTTGTTTAAGAAATGTCAAACCTTATTTCCGTGCCCGATTCTCATTTGTTTCGGCGAACCGTTTTCGATCGTCCTCGACAAATTTCAGTCACTTTTGTTTAGTGCCGGAAGATGTAAATGAGGGGAGGCTGAGCGTCATCGCGTGGCAAGTCACGGGCAAGATAGACCCCGGGCATCACGGTCCTCGGCGCGTGTCGTCCGATCAGCCTGACCACTGTCCGTTTCGTCCCGTTATCGCAGAATGGGCGGTGCTATTTTCGTACACCGGAACATTATTTGGATGTGGCTCTGTAGGTATGTATATAACGCGAAAGTTTTTTTATAAATGAGTATTTTTTTTTGCAACAGGCAATTGCTTTAGAAATTAACGAGGAATCCATTTGAATATATACGGATATAGCTGGAGGTGGAAGTGTTTTTAAATTTTTAATGTATGTATTTAGGTATTTTCGTTGAATGAGGAAACATTTTAGTTACGAAGAAAATATATAATAGTGTATAAGCAGGTGCACAAAATACAGCATATTACAATATTTAGGATACTAGTGTACAAATCGACGTAACGGCCTCGCCCGGCTTTACCCACTCAAAGTCCAGGCTTGCAACCCACGCCTTTGTGTCAGGCGTCCTAGAATTCGCTTTCATTAGGCCCATTTTAGATGCCCCAGCATCTGCCGACGATGCCGGACCTAGCGTGCTCTGGGGAAATTACTATTTTCGGCACGCATTTTAAGTCAAATTAAATGGTATACCTAAATCAAGGAGAATGTTTTTCAGCTAAGACCTGTTAATTAATATTTAAGGCAAACTTTAGCATTAGAGCATAATAGGTACGCAAAAGTATTTATTCATTAATTCCATAAGCTTATTCCACAATTTCGTCAGATCTTGAACGTTTGCTACACAATACTTTTTAGATTTTTTTCTCCACTTTATAAAAACTTGAGACTTGCATTATGTATTGTGTTATGTAGGTAGTTAAAAGTCGCTTTCCTGTTACTATAACATAAATGAAGATTAAACTGCTGATGAGTCAAGAAAAACATAACAAAAAGTGCTTTAACATTTTTACGTAGCAAGGTAATGCGCGTAAAAATCAGACTTCTGTGTGAAGTAACTTTGTTACAAGATTTTCCTCGTAATCTGCAATTTTAGGAAAAACACTGACTAGACTGTATTATACATTGTACTGAATGCTATATATGTGCCGGTATTTTGTGGTAGCTATGTTTTAATATGTAATCATTTTTCCGACATGGTGAACTAAATTCCTAAGTGCGACTGAAGGTTAAGTTTTAATAATTAATTAATTATATTTAAATCAAAAGATAACATCCCACTTACAGTTTACCTACGGGGCTGACTGATAAAGACTTCCGCCGCAATTGGTTAATAATTTATTTTATTTTAATTCATTTGCCAATGCATGTGATACCTAGTGCTAAGAAATTTGTACCTAAAGACAAAAAAAATTATAAGTGTAAGTACGAGTAGTACAATAATAATTAGACGTCTGTTTTCTGGAGTAGATTTTTAATAAAATGTTTTCAATAAAATATGATATTTATAATATTATTTTATATGTATAGTAATTTAGAATTATTACATATTTGTTGTCATCTTTTTAGACAGTAATACAAATAAATCTACATTACTACATTTTATAAATGAATTTAATGAATTGACAAAATATTTACATACCTGCAAAAGAAACAACATTTAAAGCCTCTATTTATAACTTTAAGAAATATGTACAGCAAAACGATAAACGATATTATTTAAATTGAAAAAATTATTACTTAAATATGTATGTCAGTATTGATATTAATAGAAAAGTCAAATTCAAGAAAACTTAATTAAGTGTAAAAAGGTTAGTAAAAAGCGTTGATTAATGCAGTTTCAGAACAAAAGTAGGTTCTGAAACTGCCAATATTTTCTTAGGAGACACAAGTTGTAGCAGAGAAGTGAAATTTATGCTGTTTAATTCTTCTCATACAAATTGCAATAAAAAAGAAAGTATTCAAATTTATTTATTAAAGCGAAGACAATTATCATATGGTCACGTGTGTTTGTGATTTTTCAAATGTTCAAAGCAGTCTATATCATTGAATTTTAATGCGTCCTTACGTATGAAAAGGCTATTTTTTATTGTTGCCATTTTAAATTTAATTGTGTTTGCTAAGACATTTCGCCGACTATTCTGTATTAAAAGAGGTTATGATTTTAAATATTCGTATTATAAATCTTATCTCTAAAATTTTTGTACATTATAAGCTACTGAATGAGTGTTTTTTTTATATATCATATTATATTTTGTATGTTCAATATGAAGAAATTCAAAATTCTTAGGTCAAACTAATATTATTAAACAATCTTTAATTTATTTAAATTTTATTAAATACTAGCTGTGCCAGCGGTGTCACCCGCGTTTATGGTTAATATTATAAAGACTATTTGCGTCATACATGATTTCTATGTAACTTTAACCATTAAGGCTGCACACGCGACGGAAGCTTAAAAAATGGACTAATTTCTCCCGTTTTCCCAACATTTCCCTTCACTACTCTGCTTCTATTGATTGTAGCGTGATGAAAAGTATACTATAACCTGGCCAGGAGTATGAAGAATAATTGTACCAACTTTCGTTAAAATCCGTCAAGTAGTTTATGTTTCTATAAGGAACATACAGACAGACAGACAGACAGACATACAGACAGACAGACAGACAGACAGACAGACAGACAAAAATTTTACTGATTGCATTTTTGGCATCAGTATCGATCACTAATCACCCCCTGATAGTTATTTTGAAAATATATTTCATGTACAGAATTGACCTCTCTACAGATTTATTATAAGTATAGATTAATTTAATCTTTAACAACCTAATAAACCAGTGAAAGATGCTAAAATAGAGATATAGAGCAGTCTTTTGATTACTTATATATGTTTTCATAAAAAGTTTTATCCTAATAATAACTTTTTAGGAAATATTACATACTTTTTGCATGTTTCTGCCACAAAAAAATCATTTTGATAAAAGCAGTAAACTTTCATTCAAATATACAATAAATTAAAAGTTTTTATAAGGGTGTGTAGAGTAATGAAACAGTATTCAACTTGGGTCTAATCTGTGATTACACTGTCAACAATGTACAATTACACGTTTAAAAAAATTGAAAGTAAGATGATGACACGTTCAAAAAATTTACTTCAATTTAAAGTAGGTAAGTCACTGAAAAAAAATTTGACGATCGCACATTTATATTATTTTTGATTGATAGTAAAATAAATACAAAATGTTACTTAAATACATAAAAACTGTTCTAGAAATAAAGAACCTACCAAATCTTTTAAACCGAATGAGTGTTATGAGTGAATGAGTGTATACTACAAAAGAAAATGTATTAGAATTATATATAACATCCACCAATTAACATCTATTACTTGCTTATACATATTAAAATCCTGTAAATTCATAAAAGAGCACAGGATTTTTTTTTAAAGAACATTATGATAAAACGTAATGACCGTTATAAAAATCAACTTAACCTTCCATCAGATAAAAACCTCCAGTTAGTATGGCATGGTCCATACTGGACGTCCATAAAGATATACATATAATAATATAGCTAATTCTGTGAAAGATGATATGAGTGAAATGGGAGTGGATAGCTTGATGACTGTTGGCCGGGACGTATGGAAGAGGAAGTCATGCTGCGCCGACTCCAGATGAACTGGGAGAAGGGCAAGAGGATGATGATATAATAATATACCTAACAAAATAAAAGACATAAATAATACTAATCCATTTATAAAACATTCAAATTCATCTCTTATAAACAAAGCTAACTATAATTTAAATTAATTTTTAGCAGATGAAGACACTTAGAAATACAACTACAGAACCATATAAAGAAAATATTAAAATTTCGCTAATGGTATCTCTATATGCCCTTACAGTGTGTCACGTGTTTAAGTACTAAATTTACATTATAAAAACTATGAATACCATGTGACCGCAATAAATAAATAACTAAAAATAAACTTGTATGAAAACCTATTTCAAAAATACAATTGAATGGATGCATAAGGATTTCGTATTTTTATCAATAATTTACAAAACCAAATAGGCGAAATTTAAAGTCACGTGCATCACGTGTTTGACTGCCAAGGATAAAAACATGTTGTTGAAAGTCTATTGAGGAATAATTTAAAACGTAAATTTGAAATACAAATGTTTAAATATGTTTCACTTAAAAATTCTCTTTCAGACGCTAAGAAACGGATTTTGCGCACCATCTACACATTTAATCATAATCGCTATTTATGTATGTCTGAAACATTGTCAGCTTTATATTAATTTTAAAATCGTAGTTTCGTAATGCGAGATATTTTCTTTTATAGTATGATTTACCATTGGTGGTGCTCGCATATCTATACCAATATTATAAAGAAGTAAGATTTGTATTCTTGTGTGTGAGTGGGTATGTTTGTAATGAATTAACTCAAAAACTACTGCGCCGATTTCATAAACTCTTTCACCAATGGTAAGATTCATTATCCGGAAGTAACATAGGCTATATTTTATATCCATATTCTTACAGGAACGGGAACTACGCGGGTGAAACCGCGGGGTGCTGCTAGTTATTTAATAAACTATGTACATTAACGAGGTACGGGCAACGAAACAAATAATGTTAGGCTATCACAACCTGTCCTATATTTGTCTGGGACTTATGCCAATTCTTGCCTATCAAGTTGCAAAAGGCTAATTTGACTGACCCGTTTTGGTTGAGTGGTCAGAGACTCTGGCCATGAAACCAACGGTCGCGGGTTCGAATCCCACCAGTGGCAAATGTTTCGTGTGATGAACATGGACATTTGTACTTGAGTCATGTATGTTTGTTTATATACGTATTTAAGTAGGTCTATCCATTCACCTAGTGTCTATAGCACAAGGATAAGCTTAGTTTGGGACTAAGGATTAGTGTCTGTCTGGAGGATGTCAGTCTGGAGAATTTAATTTTAATTGAAATTGTAAGGCGCTCCTGCAATAAAGTTAAAATGCTTTGAACTAGTCGTGGATATAAGTTTACACTAAGGAATTGCTATGTTTAGAAAACTTTAAAAATGATGGAGGTAGCGTCAGGTAATTATTAATTTGGCCCATTGTAAATGATAGTTATAAATAGTTGCAAATTGCAGTACATACATACATACATAACATCAAATTCAAATTCAAATTCAAAATATCTTTATTTATATAGGCTTCAAGAAAGCACTTATAAATAGTCAATATACAAAAAAAAGAACAAATAATACTACCACGTAAATAATACGGTTCGGAAGGTAGAATCTATCGAGAAGAAACCGGCAAGAAACTCGATAGTTACTCTTTTAAATGCCAATTATACAATTTTGTAAACTTAATTAATCTACACTTAAGACTAGATATCACTGCAGATGAACAATTCATTATGAAGTTAACTATAAATCTTTGTCATCACGCCCATAATCCCCGAAAGGGTAGGCAGAGTCAATTGCATTGCAGTATAGTATATTATTATTCTTTATACAAGTGCAGAAAGGTTAAATCGATAGTGTTTTTACGTCAGAGTAGAAAACATGTCAGTTATTTGATCTTATGTGTTTCTGAAGGTATTGATAAATATGCCAATGCGCATATACTTACATATAATTTGGAATACCTACCCAAATTTAACAAAATACACTCATTACCATGAAAGGATGTCTGAATATTTACTGTAAGCAATTATAGAGCTAATGTAAGTGTTTATGAGAAGTAAACAGTACCTATACTAATATTATAAAGCTGAGAAGTTGGTTTGTTTGCTCGAACGCGCTAATCTCAGGAACTACTGGTTCGATTTGAAAAGTTCTTTCATTGTTAGATAGCTCATTAATCGAGAAAGGCTAGGCTATATATTTTTTTATTTTTTTATTTATTTTTTTATATAACATAAACCATATACGCGGGCACTGCTAGTACTTACATATGACCATGAATCTACACAATTTGCTTCTCTGTACACTTGTAACTTTTTGGCAAATAGTCAGTGAATTACAAACTATGTTTGTCCATAAATACGTTTAATGTTTCGGCAGAAATAATGCCTTCAGTATTATAATAATTCAAAGAGTTTTTCAGCACTCTTGTTATGTCACATTTTAGCTGATTGTGTAAACGTGCGCGTTTTATTTTCAGATTTAAATAGATCAGTCACGTGGTTATTATATTTGCGATGTGCACACTGCACCTATTAAATTTCGGCGTATGTATCATACTTAAGTACGTAATGAAATTTTATTATAGGCGTTAAGATGTTATTTTGGACACTAAGATAGTATCTTCACGTAAGTAATTTTAGCGACTTTATATAGAAAAATAAGCAAGAAAAGAGAAGTGGTATAACAAAAAAAGAAATTTAAAAGCCAGGAATAGAAGATTATACAGGTGATCCAAATAAAAATAATCAACGTAGATATTATCCCTTATCTGGAATTTAAAAAGAATGTACCAACCGTGTTCTTTGTCTATCATATCGTAAAAGGCGACTGATCTCCTATTAGGTATTGTGTTTATTATTATAATAATAATAATAATAATAAATTCTTCAGACTGGCACACCAATTCCCTAGTCCCAAACTAAGCTCATAAGCTTGTGCTATGGATACTAGGTGAACGGATAGACATACTTAAATACGTTTATAAACATCCATGACTCGAGTACAAATATCCATGTTCATCACACGAAATATTTGCCCCTAGCGGGATTCGAACCCGCGACCCTTGGTTTCGTGGCCAGGGTCTCTGACCACTCGACCAACGGGCCAGTCAAATTATGTAGTTGACATTCCCAATATAACGTAACTCAATTTGATTATTGGCTATATAATAAGCGGTTATCGGCTTGCTGTTCCTTACACTCTGATTCAGAGCATTACAAGCGCGATAGCAAGGACAAGCTTGATGGCTCATTCGGTAGCGACATGCGCCAAGAGTTGTGGGTTCAATCCCCAACCAGGACAAACATTCGTGTGATGAATACTTATGTTTATTCTGTGTCTGGGTGTTCATACAATATTTAAGTATGTATTTTGTAATACCACTGTTGATTCTGATATCCGAAACACAAGTGCTTAACAACTTACCTCGGAGTCAGATCAATGTATGTGATGTAGTCTTATATATATATATTATTATATATATATATTATAGCATGTATAGGTAGGTATGTATGATTATGAAAGGATTATGCTTATGCAGGTGCCACCTAAGTTATTAAAAACGCGGCAACATTTTAGCGGCCCAGTAAACAATTGACTTGCAGAGAGTTAACTCGCACGTGAGCCGATGTGTGTTATTCAGGAGATACCGCTATCATGGCGGGCCTGGGTGTTACTTCACTTCGCAATTTGTAACCCAAATTGGGTAAAGTCCGATTTGTTTATGATGATTTCACTTTTTGTCCGTACGTGTGCTCGGGATGTAGAGCTTGATATACTTACATAATATTACGGGTAAGGATTGTGGTTGGATGGAATCACTTATTTTTGTAGACTTATAAAAAATAAAGTGCGAATACTTAGACTTAGAATTCTAAGTCCAGAATTAATTACGAGCCAAAGCTTTTAACACAAAAGTATTATTAATTCTTATGAAGAGGAAATCAACTGTTTATTTTAAAAAGATAATTGACGATATATCAATGTGACAAGTCCTACTGACCTTGAAACATACATCTTTATTGCACGTACATTAATGTATGTATTTTGCAGCATATATGATAGCCTTTTATTATTACTAGAATGTTTCAAAATGGTTACAGGAGTAACAAATTTTTCGGCTGTGTTCTTGCACTCTTTAATGAGTCGGGTTTTCTGTGGATCACTAAACTAAGTAATTCCCAATATAATTTTGGGCTACTAAAAGCAAATTAAGTTTAATCTAACATATATACATGTTTGTACAGGTACGTGAAAAATATACGTTAATGTTAAATTATATACATCGTTTATACTGTAAATAACTAAACATTTTATTGGCATAATACAGTTTAAGCCATGTTCACTATTTGTAACCCTTCTTAACTAAACATATTAATACTTTCAAAACGTAATTCAGGTATAATTAATAACAAAAATCAGGTTAAATACTAAGCGAGGGAGAACAGAAGTCAGCCGATATTACGCAACCTTATTGATTTTCAAAATTACTGCATCTTTGATATCATAGACGTGGCTAAGGTGACCCTTGCAGTAAAATATTTAAATACGTCCTACCAAGTTTATTGATGCAGCTGTTATAGATGAGATCTAGGAAATGATTTTATATTAATTTTAACGTTAGTATCCTAGGTTTTACGACGTTGGCCGATAATTAAACTGCGAGTGTTAGTTGTATAATAATGTTAGTTAAATGTAATCTTTCAAATTTGTATTTTTCCAATAAGTCTTTAACTGAATCGTCCATAAACACACTAGATACTTGTTTATAATATATAAATAATAATGGACTAACGATTTTGAAATATTTGGATCGATTACTTTATATCTACAGAGATAGCATTTTAAACAATAGGATAACTTTGGACTTAGTTCATATAAAATAGCACGTACTAGGCTTGTCACTGCTTTTTCACAATTTTCCATCTAACCCAGCCCGGCTTTTATTTTTGGCTGAATGTGGTTGAAAGGGCATACTGCCCCTTTGTCTCTGCCTACCCCTTCGGGGATTATGGGCGTGATGTTATGTATGTATGTATGTACTAGGCAATATTTTGTAGGTTACATATTTTTGGTTTGTAGGTTGAGCTGGTTACCAAGATTAAAATTAATATTGTTGCTATTGAATTCCGTGATGAAAACGTTGCAATGTTATTTGAAATGTATTCCGGGGTGAAGTTTTTTTGTAAATGTGTTAGTACTAACTAACTAACTAACTTATATTATTATGTATTATATATCACAATGGAAGTACCAACATTCCTTATTATGTAGAACATCGTTCCATGTTCGGAGAACATGCATTATGTATGTTGTTTATGATTGCGCATACTTTATTTTTTGTGTTTTCATAAAAAATCACTTGTTTTTTCTTGAACTCGAATGTTTTATGGCTTACATAACAAATGAAATTTATACAATGATCAATACCGAGGGGATATTATGTAAAGTAAAATAATGATGTAAGAAACTGCGCAATAAGGATTGAATTTGAAATGCCTATGGAAAACTGAGATACTTCACTTGCCACTTAAATATTCCCCAATGCAAATATTTGTAATAGTAAATATACTTTTGAATTTATCATAAGAGAGTAGCTCTTATGAGCTCTTTCTTATCTTGTGATACAATCAAAAGTTTACCCAACTATTTACAATATTCAAGTAAGTTTTTTGAATTCAAGATATTTGTTACCATGTGTTTAATTGATCAATATTACTTTTTGGACACATGAGATTTTTAGTTTACACATAAAATAGGTATGTCGTCTGCTACAGATGCTGTCAATTTAAACTAGAACGAAGAAGGTATTAATGTATTTATAAACTTCTACATAGTATTATACATATAATTGCACTTGGAAAATATTTTTGATATTGACTAGACTTCAAAATTATACATTCGATTGTACAAGGTATACCTAAAAGGAAAATAGGCACTGCAGAACCAAAGTACCTACCCGTTAATAAGAAATATGTTACAACATTTTTACAATAGTTGGATCTTGTGGTCTTAGCCACACATTCAATGTCAATAGTAGTGCACATTGTAGCACTAATTTAAAGTTATCTATAACACTACGGTATCGGTTGAAAATTCCATTATAATTTACACCCGAACGTTTCAGTTATTGTCACGATGTTTTCACACACTATATCAATTATTCCTTTACCATTGATTTTTTATCACATCATAACCGACGCCTCCACATCCCATACTTACAGGTGCGTTCATTCATAGAGTTCGTTCCCACGGCCGAGTTCTTATTCACCTCATTGTGTTTCACCCCCGCTGATTCCGAAGGCTTCAACGTGGGGTGAATACAGGTAGCTAGAGATTGTAAAAGAAATACGTTATGACCGTTGGATTTTTACTCTCGGGACAATGCAGACAGGTCAAGGTGATAATGGTTATGGTTGTACGGCGTCATTTCGGTAGGCTAGTCGGCTAGTTATAACGCGCGTGTATTTATGGAATTGTTGTGGTGTTTTTATAGGTGATCTAGGGTGATGATCTATTTGAAATTCGTTATACCTTACTGTATATACATAATTTACAGGTTCGTATTTGCTGGGAATACTTTCTGTGAATATGCTGCGAACACAGAAACTAAATATACCTATAATTTGAATTTGTTTGTATGGTTTTACATGGAATTACTTTAATTAGAGTTTATAAATTATTTATGTAATTTTATTTGTTTTGCGACATGGTTTCTTACCTTTATAAAAATTTTAATAACATACTTAATACAGAAACGAGCGGATTTAATGTTGTTGATGAACCAATATTATGATGGTTACCATATCCCCAAATTTTAAATTTTTATTTTAAACATTATATTGAAATTAAATCATAATATGTGTCCGCTTTCTTTTATGTATTAAATTAGTATACGTATAGATGGCTATCAAATATCTTTAAATATTCAAATTATTGCTATCATAAAAGGATAAAGATAAGGAAGTAGACACGAGTCGAAGGAAACGGAAGGCGGGCGGCGGCATCAACAAACCGCTCGTTCGTGCTGGAAGCCATGAACAGCATATGCAAACTAATTTATTACAATTTTAAACGATAAATATTAAATGTAAATTATATTTGTCCCGTGTTGGTCTGTGACTATATCCCAGACCAACACGGGACAAATATAATTTAACACGGGACAAATATAATTTTCACCAAAGAATGTGCCAACTGTGTTTCTTGCCTAGCGTGTCGTAAAAGGCGATTAATGGTATATGGGGTTTTGGGTATGTGATTGTGTAGGCGACAAGCTAGCCACTTGTCACTACTTTTTCACAATTTTCCATCTAACCCAGCCCAGGTTTATTTTCGGCTGAATGTGGTTGCTGTCTCTTTGACTCTGCCTACCCCTTTCAGGGAATACGGGCGTGATGTTATGTTATGTTGCGAAAATTATATTCTTTTGAAAAAAATATCTATATAGTAATTAAGTTTTTATTAAAATTATCAGATACATTTAAATGATAACGAATCAACCCAGCATAGTTTTATTTTTGGCTGCATGTGTTTAAAGGGCTTGCTGCCCCTTTGACTGCCTATCCCTTCGGGGATTAGATACGGGTATGATTGTATGTATGTATTACATATTTAAATTCGACGACCTATATTAACTTCCTAGTCAGAAAAAATATTTATCCTATTTAAATAGACTAAATTCAAACATGCTTCTTTGTCACCAGTTTGATTTATAATTAGATTAGATCGGTCTGATGGTAATTTATACGAATTTACCGTATCTGCCTGCATTGTGATAAAAAGGTGTATGAGAACAATTTGATATAATAAAGGGGCGCTCTTTATAAATGTCAAGTCGGTTAATCGACTATTTTCGAGTTTCTCGAACACAATTCTTATCTTACAACATTTGTAAGCTTCCTATGAGGAAAGATGTACAAATAGAGAGTGGATAGAAATATGGATGTTTTTAATTTTGATTTAACATTGCAGATTGCGTAGGCTGAATGTTGCCATTAATCTCTGATTTATGCAAAATGAGTCACTTTATACAAGTAAACACCTATTTATACGTATAAGGACAAAACACACGACTGTTTGCTAGAAATACCGTTTAGTCATAATTATATTTAGTTGGAATATATGTATAATTGTTACTCAGCCGTCAGTCCAGTTTAATTTATCTAAGGACCACACAAGGAGCATAGCCTGGAGTATGCAGAATATTAACTCTAATTGTTATTTTGCAATATATTTAACTACTTATTTAGATGCTCAAGGAAGTTTCTAAGATATATTGAGGATTTATTTTTAAAATTAAAACGAATATAACTGCTACTTTTATAGCATTTGTCGCTATAAACCTTCGATGCAATTATATAATTTTGAAAATGCAGCCCTTTAATATAAACACCATCATCATTCAGATCTGCACACATCTGCCAGCGTTATGTCCCGTTCGTAGATAGGGTCCGCTAGGATCATAATCCTGGATTATCGATTTAGCGCGTTTAGTTATTACTGGAAACTTAGAACTTGGTTAATATTGGAAACTTAGAACCAGTTCTTAAATAGAAGAGCGAAGAGGACTAGACACAGCCCTCAGTCTGAAATAAAAAATAAATTCATGGTGTAATCGAAGTCGTCATATTGAATAAGTAGGTACCTACATAAAGATTCGGTAATTCTTTACAAATTTTATGTTAAACATAATAAATATTATACCCACCGAAAAGTTGCCTAAGAGCCAACATTACAATCGCGTCATCCAGGACACCGATAAATCGGATTAAAGAATACAAGGCGGACCTGTGTATTAAATTAAACCAACAATAATTGTTTGCGGCGCATAAATCACTTGAATCTCTGCTCCTCCGAAACGCCATAAATTCCCGTGTATCGTAAACTTTAATGATTAAATTACGAGGCCCATGACGCGGAAATAACGAAGGCGATCGTGATTGCGATAAATAAATGGGAATGAGCCGTGGAACAATGGCTGGGGTTATCGAACCTCAATAGCATTTCGGTGAAGGTCCCTAGACACGAGGTCGACTTTTTTGGCATGTGAATGCAATCTAGTCGACACGTCTAAAGATCAAAGAGAATTAAAACATATGTAGTTACCTTAAAGTAGAGTAGATCTGAGAGTTGTGGTAATTAAGACTAGCTAGTCATTCCTAGCGATATTACTCGTTTCTGGCCAGGTACACCATGCTTCTAAATTTAACGAGTTTCGTTATTATATTGAAAATCGGACTTTCAGAACGCAAATAAGTTTTTTTATGTTCTCCGATTTTTTTTTATCATGGCTGTGTACGTTTATAAACAGTTAGTTGTCATCAATTTATAACGCATATTGTATGATGAAGCCATTTCCTGAACTGAACTGTTAAACTGAAATCATAAATAATAGGTAAACCGATATTGACATTTAAGGATTACTGTAAAGATGAAAGATAAACGAATCGTGCCCACCACATAATCCTGAAGTCGTAATTCCTTGCTTCAATTTATTGTGTGGTTCCAAGTATTACGATCAATGCCTGTTGTCCCCATATTTCACCTTTTGATATACCCCATCGACTGGGACACAGATAGTCCTTTATGTTTTATTGTTTTCGTTATTAAATCCCACGTATTTATAGGCTTCTGTCACTGAACGATCTTGGTCGATACAAAGGTTCGCGTTTCGTTGGATAAATAGCGCCATTCGAGGCTTGCTCGACTGTAAACTGTGATTTAAGTACAAATGTAAACACGGCCGTTTTAAATTTAATTTAATGACTTTTAAATTGACTTCATCGAAATCAGCGATTTATTTCATTATTATCTTGTAAAGTTTGTCATAAATGATGCTGTTGTTTATATATATATTGTGTATCTGTTGGATCATTCATTTTTGTATTGATGTATTTTTAAGCGTATAAATATTCTGAATACTTACGTAATAAAACCAATTCATCACGTAAAGGCGGTTTCCTTTTTTAGTTACTTGAGAAATTAGTTGACATGTCATTATAGATCTTAAAGGTAAATATATTATTAACATACAAGGGTCATAAACGAATTACACTTTTAAAAATAAAAAAATAAAAATCATCTTGGATTTCTTTCAAAATCAACATTTATTTTTAGAATATCAAAGCAATCTGTCTAAAAATATTAATTGAGATCAAATTAAAGTATTTATTAAATTAGGCCACATTTTGATTTTTTTATGTCCACCGAAAAGGTCATAAAATCAACAGAAAAGATAATAGTTGTGCGTTTCTCGTAAAAAAATATACCTTTCTTTTTAAAACCTAATCTCAGATCAAAATAACAGTGTACTTAACTGTATGTAATTAAAACAAATAAACAAAAAAAGGAACTTTGGCCATTAGAAAAAAACAAAAAAATGTCCACGGAAGAGAGTTCCTGTGGACAATTTTAGGAAAATTAGAACAATTTAACAGACAGACGTCAAATGATGTATCATACCGACGGATACTGTCGGATTTTAAGCGTTAACAATTGTACGTAGTATATTATTACTCTGTGACAATACGAACCATTTGACTTTTAGCGACATGGTTTCAGTTGAAGCATCAGGAGTAGCCACATTGTAATTTGAAGATATACTGACTCTACTAGATTCCGGTTTTCTAGGGGTATTTATATGATATGTGTAGTGTGCAGAAGATATCCACGGTTTACTCACAGAAAATGAAACACGATTCCTGGTACTAACACGTGGTTTATTCTTCTCTAAGCTTATAAACATTAAAATATTATCTTCCACACGTCTTTCCACATCCGTCGTCGACCATTCGTCTCACATTCCTCTTTCAAATATCTTCACATAATTCCGTTCTACGTATCTGTCATACATCATCTATTAATCCTACATTCGGCTATCCTGCATTAATATCTTACTAAATTTCAGGCATATTAAAATCATCAATTCCATATACTCTTTCTAATCTTCAGTAGATCTCGTCTCTTTTGCGACTTTTCGCACCAAATTTTTCTAATTTGCCGTTGTTCTCTTGGAGTTTATTGATCTATCTTTTTTATTTCACCCCTTTCTTTTTCCTAAAGTACCTTTCTCTGTCTTTATTTCGTACATCTGCAGCAGCAGCTTCGTCCCTTTTTGCACGCGCTTTACGCATACTTGGATTTTTCTCTTCACGTCGCTTTTTCTTTTTATCATCATCATTAGTTGGGATTTCGATCTACTTGGTCTTGGCATTATTACCTGCAAAAACAATAAAAATGCATGCTTTCATGCAAATCATTAAAGGAATGAAATAGAAAAGAAAAATGCATAATTTTAATGCGTTTTTATTTAAAACATCTGCATATTGAGTCAACACAGTTTCACTTCCGTGGATGTTGTCTTTTCCGTGGACATGAAGTCCACCTGAGAGTTGTCCACGGAAGGGACGTCAAGCTAAATAATAAAGTGTGATACACACATTTATGAGGTTAGGAAAGCGTTTATGGCATTTTCGACAATCGTTCCCTAGATTACACAACGCCATTAAAAACAATTATTTTTAAGTGATGTACTTACCAAAATATTGATAGCACCGAAAAGTCGCAACGATCTTTGACGGAAACTGTAACTAATTTATTTTTCAGACAACGAAATACAAATGTTCGCCATATCTCGCTCGCACTGATGCCAAACTGTTACGTCAGATGACAACTACAAATGTTGCCAGTAAAATTAAACAATATTGAATAGTTGTTTTGCTTATTTAGCTGTGACAGTCAATTTTTTTCGGTCCACGGGAAGCGTTGCGGCATTTGGCACAACATGTTTATCAATGATAACTTTTGTTAAATGTATTTTTATTTATTCCTATACTCAGAAACTTTAAGTTAAGTATGTGAACAATCATTTGGAGGATAATGAAACATCTTTTTTTGTTCTGTACTATTTTTAACTTATACTTAAACACACGAACCTCGCCGACGCACGGTCCACAGGAGGGTACGAAATGGCTAGTTTTAAACATTTTAATCATATAATCAATTAATTTACTTTGGGGATTATTACATATAAATTTACTAGGAGTACTCTATTATAGGTTTAAAATATAATTATGACGAAACAGTATTTTTTTGGAATTAATCTATCAAGTGCACACTTTTTTAATGTGTTTTGATTATGACCCACAAGTCATCGTATTTTAGGAATACATTTTTATTATGTGGCCCATTTGAAGCATCGAATATTCATAAAAAGAAATGTAAATATCAGATAACAAAAATCTGTAATGGTTAGGTAAAAAAAAAACAAACTTAAAAATATTACTCCGAAAAACTAGATGTAATTGGAACGAACTTTATTGAAATCATGACCTTTGCATATTCCTACTATTTTATTCTTTTTCAATAGTGGTGTGATATTAAAGAGTAATTTCAAGTTGGCAAAAAAGAATAATAAGCACAAGTAATAACATATTTCTGCGCAACTCATTGTCTATAAGGAGTTATTATCAAGGATCGTGATTCGTGACCCACTTGAAAATTAGTGAGTTTAAAATGGTTTGTATGGTCGTCTTCTAAAATAAACTTGCTTTTTAATAAAGTAAAGTATATTGATTGTCCTAAAATAAGAACAATACATACCACTGTAGCATAGCAAATACATTATTTTAACGTTTGATAATTATAACCCAAAATTCGATTGTATGAATAATTTCATAAACAGTAATTTATCAGTATGTTAAATCTTGAATTTATGATGATGAATTATATATTGGAATGATAGAATTGAAATTCATAAAGACGACTTATATTATACGAAAATTATAAGCCTTGCACTGGTCATGTGGATTGTAGACTATAAAATATATATTTTGGCATATCATTACGGTCCTTCTGGCTACTTGGGTGGCCTGGTATAGAACAACGCTAAATCTCTGTACGTCAAATAAGGTAGCTTTTGACTACTGAGCTATATTTCAAAATTCTCGTAAATGCCCCGGGTAAGTAAGGGGATGTATGCTTACATGCTTAGTTTAAGGATTCTTGATGTAGGTCAGCATAAATTTGAACTGACTTCAAAAAGGAGGTTTGGAGAAGATATTCTGTACTCAGTTTTTTATGTGCGTACATATAATGTTTTAAATACATTATTCTGAGAGTTCGTACCATAATTCTTTTAAAAACTTCTCCCTTTCGGTCGTTAGTCTGCAAAATAAGGTTCACTAAGCTAAGTCGGTTTGGCAAAAAAACATTGAATTGCTTAAAAAAATACTCATTATTTATATTTATATGATTTTAATATTTTAATGAATCTGTAGTTCTATAGTGGTGCAGTATTAATTCATCACGGTGTTTTATTCATCTTCAAGTAAGTGTCGAATAAATACGAATATTGCTCTTAAGAATCTTGAAGTATGTGCTCAAAGTTCAACCAATACTGTTCATATAGGTAGGTATATGTTTTGGTGTGTAATTTCTGATATATTTATTATAGCAGTATATTTCCTAAGTACTCAGACAAGTTTCTATACTTTGATCAAGGTTAGAACTTACTTAAGCTATTAGAGAGATTCACTCATGCGTTAATAGGTAAGTAGGTACGCAACGAAAAAAGCGTTTAAATATAGAAGGTAGGTATCTGAATAAAGCGTTCTTAGAGCAAAAAAACTACAGATAATAGTTATACTTAAATTTGCAAAGATTGTGTTACTGGGGAAAGATTATTTCGTTTTATTCCATTCCCTGATAAATCCTAATGTAACTTTTTTGGTGTTATAATATATTTGAAGAGTATGTTATAATGTAATTAAATTTCGATTTGTTTTGCACTTAAAACTGCTTGATAATATTGCTTTAAAACGGCCACTGTTATATTGTATGACTTAACAAACACAAGTTACTTTATATACAGCTAATGGTCTAGCCTAGATCAGTCATACAGCGCCATCTAGCGCGGCCTCGATAAACTCAACAACAATCTAAAGCTGCACACCATTGAAAACGAACATTGGTGTGCTTTGTACTATTCACTTCTAATCACACACACAAGCTTGGTGGACATTGAAAAACAAGCATTACTCACACAGACGCACAGTTACAGCCTCTTACGTGAAGAACGTAAGCGAGTGCGGAACTCAAGATGGCTGACATTGGCAATGGCGGGTCAACGACCTGCGCGTGCACAACCTTCGAAGCTTAGATCTGGCATTAGAGAGGTTGTTATTTTCCGTCATGTTTTTATTTTACTGTGTTGTTCACCCAGCAATTTGGTGTTAAACTATTCGGAATGATCAAGTCTGGCTTTTAATGCAATAGAAACTAGAGATTTGCCAATGTAATTCGAAACGTGCAATATAGAGTTTTGTAAAACGAATACGGATATTATTTTTATTTATTTGGGTCACGTTGTATTCACATTGTCGGACTTTATTTTTATTACATATATAATATGTTTCATAAAAAATGCTTTTCAGGTACATATAGGCACTCGTACAAAATTAAAAATAAGACTTCCAGCTTAAAATAAAATAAAATTAAATAAAAAACAAATAAAACGTAAAAAGTTGTTTTTTTTACATACCAACATATTCAACTTAATTGGGTATTAATATTGATTTGAGTTTGAAAAATAAAATGTATGTTTGGATTTCATTGTTAAAGAGCTGTAAACTTTTGGAATATTTTTTTATTAGTATTACATATTTGAGGGTTGTTTCTTCGTCTTGTTAGTTTAATCGATTCTACGTTTTAAACTTGTTCACATAACTTCTACAAAACCCGTTTCTAAAAATGAATTGATGTGTAATCAAGTCAACTATAAGTAATTGACGGTTAAATTGCCACAATTTTATAATTAACTAACTTGGAATGTTAAGTTAGTTAATTATAAAATTGTGGCAATTTAATTAGTGCCTATTTGATGAAGAGCATTTAGTAAAAAAAAAAACTGATTTACAAAATGGAATGATAGAGAAAACATCAATTTCTTAACTAAACTTCATTGGTTGAACTAAAATTAACAACTTCAAAGTGGCATTTCCAAAGATGTTTTCATTAGTAAGAGTAGTTACTAGATAGATCCTCCATCTATCTTGTTTTCTCTCCCTCTTAAGCAATTACTAGTCGACTGTAGACAACGCGTCTTTAGTAAAACGGTCGTAAAGAGATCCGGATTCCCAACAACATTAGATTGCAGCAAGAAAAGTAATTTTAAAAGCGCAAGAACGAGGAATTGCGGTAGTGGCTCCACCGCGCGGCCGTTTGCGGCAACCGCGGAATGTAGCTCAAGATAACGGTGCGCGCGCGCCGCGAAAAAACTCAAGTTCACTATCACGGAAGATTGCGCGCCGCCCGCGCCATTACGACGCGGTTACGTTGTCGCCGGCTACTAGATGTTATGCCGCGCTATGTAACTATGTATTACACAAGATATAACATCGTTTTTGCAGTGATATACCTAAATTTTTTTTAGGTTATTAGATTGTTTTCTGAATTCAATTGTTTGCTAGTTTTTCGTATAAATATAAATTAAAAATAAATATGCAGTAGCAATATTTTTAGGAAGTTGATGAATAGAATAGGTTGGCAGGTAGATATATATCTTACAAAAGATACTAGATTTTAGGTGTGCTAGTAGTTATTGGATTAGCAACTGAATATTAACAATATTGGAATAATAAACAATATTGGAATAATAAACATATCTAATATTCTTAACATAAGAAGCTTGTTAACATTCTCGTTTTTATTATGCTGAAAAAGAAAATGTTATAATAAATATTTCGGTAAACTATATAAGACAATAAAGAATTTCTTAAAAATAATAAAATAAGATGCTTTTGTTACAAAACAGCGAAATATAGTAATTTCTGCTAACTATTTATTCAGAAAAATCCCTTACAGTTAATTTACGTGGTTTCATTGAGGAATGGTTAAAATGCTAATAAGGAATGCTACATAAAAATCACAATACGTATTTAATTCGTTTCACATTGACATTAGAGTCGGTCTCGCAGTGACTGTTAGTTACAAGAAGCATCCGGTACAATCGGCGCTGATGGAAATTATTGAAAAATATGTCAGGGACCTCCGGGCAATTTAAAAACCTCTATAACGATTTACTTCGTACGAAGCACGTTTGTCCCACGTTGGTATAGGTCTTAAAAATATTTTATCAACTGTGTTCCTTGCCTAGGATGTGTACGGTAACCAGTATTGGGTTCGTGATTATATGTGCGACGAGCTAGCTACTTATTACTACTTTTTCACAATTTTCTATGTAACCCAACTCAATGTGTTAATTAATGATGCGTTTTCTTATGTACATATGTTAATGAGGAGTCATATTAATCTATAACTCTTTGCTGGTATGTGGTATATTCATCGAGATATAAGTATAAGTAATACATATATCTCGATGGGTATATCTTTATATACTATTATGATATCTTTATGTCAGTTGTTAATCTCAAAACATAAATTAAGTAGAGCTTTATCACACTAGACAGTATTGACACATGCGTCTACCAATGCACTAAAACCATAGTGTACTTACTATGTTTTCAATGGTCTTTTAAATTAATCGAATACTGAACCCCTCACTTTAAACAAAGAACCACCTTTCCTATTTATTACGAGCAATATCATGCGGAGGCATCGTATTATGACTGTTATGATGTGGGAACCTCGCCGCACAATGATGGGTAAGCTCGTTCACTCTTAAAATGTTAATTGCCAACGACTTTGTTGTACCCGTCTGCCTCTTATTTTCATGCGAATGGCTTAAAGAAAGGCCCGTCGGCGGCTAATGAATGATGAACGCTCACGCTGTGAATTATAAAGCAATTTGCACCCCACTGCAACCAGGAATAGGCCGGCTGTATTAATAAATTCCTTGGACAGGCTAAATGACTAAGTATCAAGTCTTGGAAGTCTAACTAGACGTCCAAGATAAAGTTGATGATAATGTAACACAAACTCATAAATCATAATATGTAGGTATAATTTTTGCTACTGCCCGATATTCGAATAATTTATCTTCGTATATTCAAAAAAAATATATATTAAAAGACTTATGAAAAGACTTCATAAAATCTCAAACTGTTTTCTATTAAGTTATTGTCTAAGGCATACTGCCAAAATTCAATAACTAATTTCATATTTGTATATAAATATATAGAAAGCGTTTATCAATGACAATATTCTTTAAGATGTATTTTGCAAGTATTCGTCTGATATTCTCTAATAAATAATAAGCCATAAATCAAATTGCCTCTAAAATTTAAATAAATACGTTTCGAACAGATGCAAAAGACAAAGAGCCACCAACGAAATTAAGTCGTTACAACAAAACCAATAAAAGTTAAGATTGAAAAATCACAAAAAAGCACTTTCTAATGTTACAATAATAACTCAATGTGGAGATCTAACCCTGTCCCTTTTAACAAATGACCACTCGCGAACACATGCACCTGTCACTAATCTACCACCACAAAATAATACCAATCAGATGCCTCGTTCCAAAAGATTCATTACCACTGTCCGATTTCGTGTTTGGCATTCCATTTCACAGCAAAATAAACACAAGTAAATATAGATCTAAAAAACAAGGTTATAAAATCGCAAATCGTATACAAAAAGTATTTAATACTAATTGACCTATATTTGTAACATATGGGTAAAAGCATGGCAGGTGATGGTAGGTCAGGAATGGGTTGCTAAGACCATAATTTAGGACGCTATTATCGAATATTGATTTGCTTTGTTTGGGACTGAGGTGATTGCTTCAGGCGGTGGATGCTAATAAGGTGTTCAGTTTCTTTTAGTTTTGCACCTTGTGCTATCAAATCTTATCGAAAAATAAGTTTTATTGAAAACGGAACAGGTGACTGTACTTTCCTTTAACAAGTTCGTTATATGCTTATAGACATTGTTGGGATGTTGCGTAAATTGATTTTTTTGTTTCATAGTTGAGAGCTGATACATATGGGCAAAATAGAGTATATAAATATGGGTTTATTACCGGAATGGATCGGGATAAAAACAAGATGTTGCCTTATAAATAAGTCAATACCTATTACCTGTAACGATCGCTGGTCTAACGTTCGAAGTAGCAAAAAATCATACATGACTTTGAAAGGATAGACAAATAAAAGCGTTAGAAAGATCACTGAGTCTTCAAATAAGAATTGGTTATGAAGTGTAATAATGGTTTATTTTAAACATGCTGTGCCAGCGGTGTCACCCGCGTTTATGGTTAATATTATAAAGACTATTTCTGTCATACATGATTTCTATGTAACTTGAACCATTAAGGCTGCACACGCGACGGAAGCTTAAAAAATGGAGTAACTTCTCCCGTTTTCCCAACATTTCCCTTCACTACTCTGCTCCTATTGATTGTAGCGTGATGAAAAGTATACTATAACCTGCTCAGGAGTGTGAAGAATAGTTTTACCAAGTTTCGTTAAAATCCGTTGAGTAGTTTTTGTTTCTATAAGGAACATACAGACAGACAGACAGACAGACAGACAAAAATTTTACTGATTGCATTTTTGGCATCAGTATCGATCACTAATCACCCCCTGATAGTTATTTTGAAAATATATTTCATGTACAGAATTGACCTCTCTACAGATTTATTATAAGTATAGATAAAAAATGAATTGAATAAAATCTGCGCGTAATTACGGGCATGTAAACTAAATACATTATGAATATATGTGAACATAGATATTGACTAAGCGTCATTTCGTTTATGGATAGTCTACTTTCGTCTATAACTGATATTTATACTTTTGTAATACATATTTGTACGATTAAAAATGAAGCTACAATTATTTTTGTAAATTACTTTTCATGTGTTTATCCTTCTGTTAAAGTTCTGATTATGGAATGAAAATGAACTCCATGCTGAAGTTTTCCTGAGAGGATATCCCGTAGGGGGTCCATCAACAATATTTTAATTCAATAATAATATAATCCCTAATATGAACAGAAACGTGTATGTTAAGGTTCTACAGTTGCAAACGACGCATAGATACGTTTGTTTGCCAAACGTAGCATCCCATATTAATTTCCATCAATCCTGTCTATCGGAGCGATAGTTCTCTGGCTAACGCATCTGCTAGGAAACGCGCTGGTTGCAACGCCACACCTGCGGCGCTCTCCCACGCCGGTGCTCTATCCTTCAATGGAGTAACCTATATGTACGATTGTATATTTAGGGGGCTAGGATGTTTTCTTGAAGTTATTTTAAGTTCAAATTCCTTACGTATTGGAAAACTAATATGAATTGCTTAAATATGGTGGTAGTTAATTGGAGACTAGTACCGCACTTGCAAAGGACGGACGAAGGTAGATAGAGTCACTTCAATGTAAACACCGAAGTCGTTCATTCTAAGAGTATTAATGATCAAAACTGATCCGTGCCTTTTTTTGGAAGAAAAGTATTTTACGCCAATTACCGAATTGCAGCCATATCACATATAAAGCGATATGTAATGGTAATGTATATATAATCCAACGTACATACGTTGGAATATTTTTTTCGGAAAATAAAAGCCTATGTTTTTTCTTAGGTTAACCATAATACATGTCATCAGATTTTTTCAAGGAACTATCTCAACTTGCTTTTGACTAATTATAGTTTAAGGAGCATTATTGCTCCGTAGGCTCGGTCTACCCCTTCGCCGATTGCGGGCGTAATGATATGTCTAAATCACTAAATACTGGGCCGTTGTTCGAGTGGTCAGAGACCCTGGCCACGAAACCAAGGGTCGCAGGTTCGAATCCCGCTAGGGGCAAATGTTTCGTGTGATGAACATGGACATTTGTACTCGAGTCATGGATGTTTATAAACGTATTTAAGTATGTCTATTCATTCACCTAGTATCCATAGTACAAGCATAAGCTTAGTTTGGAACTAGGGAATTGGTGTGTCAGTCTGGTGATTTTTTTTTATTAGTGGAGTGGTTTTGGAGCTGAGGTAACAGACAGGGATTTTTTTCGAATTGAAAATGTAAGCTGAGACGCTGTATAAGTTAATAAGTTAATACTATTTCTTTTATAAATAAGTTTGGTAAAACGTGCGCTGATTTAATAAATAAATAAATAAATATCCGACTACATCACATACATTGATCTGACTCCGAGGTAAGTAGCTTATATAAGCACTTGTTTTACGGATATCAGAATCAACAGTGGTATTACAAATATATACATAAATATTGGATATTAACACCCAGACACAGAACAAACACAAGTATTCATCACACGAATGTTTGTCCTGGGTGGGGATCGAACCCACAACTCTTGGCGCATGGGGCAGGGTCACTACCGAATGTGCCATCGCGCCAGTCAAAAAGGTTTCTTGCCATATATTGATTGAGCATTATTTAGTTTTCTCTTTTAGTTATACTTGGGAACATATTTTTTTTTAAATAGATTTTTATTTCCCACGATACCGGCTTTCACTGTTTTTTTGTAACCCAACGTATGATCACGGTTTTTTGCCATTGACACGATGGTAAATAAAGTAAAAAAATCCCTTTCGATTTCCGTTTAGGCGCCATCTGCCGTGGTTTTTGTCTTGTGGCTTGTTTAGATTAGTTTTTTGGATATTTTTGGGTCGAGATTTCACCGGAAGTATCTCAGGCATATCAATGAACGGACCTATACATTTAATTTTACGCATTTTACTAGTATAATAAAGATTATGGGATTTTTATGTTAATTTTACTACTTATTGTTTAAAGTCAGAAAAAGGTAAATGGAAAGGGTAAAATAAAATGGGTCATTATATTAATTTTTAATTTAATTTGAGGGGTTCAAAAGACTGTTAAAGTGATTATTTTTATAAAGTATCAATATTTATTTAATAAAATTTTAAATGTGAGTACTTTATCTGGGCCAAATTTTGGACGGATTAATGAATTTCATACATTACTACTACCACCTAATTTAGAGTTTTAATGATACAGTTTTCTGTTAATGTTTAAATTAAAACAACCAAATTGTCTTTTCAGGTTCAGAGTGAAAATTCTTATATGGTTTAAGATCGAGATCACAACCTATTTGTACTCCACACCCCATTTTGCCATTTTCTATCGTTTTTGCAAAAGGTTGCATATTCTAATACTCGCTTATCAAGGGAGCATTTAAACAGTGAATGGAAAGAACGAGGAGACCGATTGCGCAGTGGTCAATGCAATCCGTGACACATTTGGTTGTTAAATGAACTTCAAGCCACGGTCAGGACCCGGATGAGATCACTCTTTACATATTACGAAATAACTTATCCTGTGTTGTTCGAAAGAAATGTGAAACTGTTGTTCTTCATGCCTCTGTAAGTAAGAATAAGTAAGAATGCGGTCATTAGTTATGATAGAATCCATATGATGACACCGTATTCTAATAATTTGAAGACATTATTTACTTAAAAAGACATTATTTAAAATCCTATCCGTCAACACATTAATATTTTTTCCATAAGTACCATTCAAATGTAAAGTTTCAATTTGATTCATGTATTTTGACTATGTAAGCCGAAAATTTTAACTATCATGTTTTTTTTTATTTCCCAATAAATTAAATTCAGTAAAACCTACAAATTGTAATAATTCGATATATTATAATAGTAACCGTTTATTCTCTTATCACAAAACATGGGACTTAATAGAAGTAGGGTAACACGATTAGTCACGAAATAAACTAAACTGATATGCTTAATACTTATTGTTATTTGTAATGCCTATTTTGTTATACATACAATTTTGTTGAGCAAAACTAACCATTTAGTTATTTGCGTGTAATGGCTAAGCAATATTTTATAATTTATTCTTGCTCTGTGCCTAACATATAATACATATACATACCTAAAATGTATGTTCAGCAGTTCTAAGTCTCAGAACCATGTTTTGGTTTAATTAGTATTTTCTTTATATTTTTTTTTTCAAGGTGAAGTTTCACCTTATATTATTCTACGGTACTCGTTGTAAACATTGGTTAAATTAAAAAAATACGTATAAATAATGTTGGGTTATATTGATGCATAGTAAATAAAACATCATAATCCTTAATAAATTGCACCGTATTCTAGTATAATGTTATTTTTAAAGCAATTAAATAATAAACAAATATTTTACTTCAATATATGTCAAATTCTTCCACGAAATGCTTTATATTGAATCGTTTGAACCGTAAGGATTAAACTTTAATAGCCTGTTTTTCTCTCACATAACGTGTTCGGCTTATCTCTTGGGATACATCCCGAGCCGGTACAATAGATGACCCGTTTCAACAGTTCCGAAGAAAGTTTAAGGGTAAAAGCAACAATACCTCCTTTGCGTAAGCAGGTAAATATTTTGCCGAAGGACTGCATCAAAGGAAACCGCTCCTTTTTAACTTTCTTTCGGAAAGTCCGATAAATACGTAATAGATAAGATGTTATTATGTTGCGGGACTTCAAAGGCTCTATTGATTGAGGTTATGACGTGACTGCCGTATTTCATTGTTTTACAGCTTTATAACAATATTGTTTTGTTTCTGAACGGGCTTTCCCTAGTTTGAAAAATTTTTGAGTAATTAACAATGGGCCTTTGAAAAAACATGACAAATATTATTTAATATTTATGGTCGTTATATTAATACATATAGAATAAAATAAAATATACTACACATCACGTTTACAAAGTTTATCCCAAATGACACCGAATTGGGTTAAATGGAAAATTTTAAAAAGTTGCTACAAGTGACTAGCTCGTCGCTCTCACAAAATCACAAACCCTATACCCAATACAATGTTTTACTACATACCTTTTACTACATGCTAGGTAATAAAATGAATCATCAATCAGAATAGTTTTAAGTCTCAGACCAACATAGGAGTACCTGAACTAAATTTTAATAACATTGTGCGAACATATGCGCTCGCTCTAAAAGTGGAGGTACCGCCGAGCTAGGTGATGCTTGCCCGGGGACCTAGGTCCGACTAACCGTCTTGGTGTATTGTATATATACTTAGTAGCGAAAATAACATCGTCAGCGCGATGCAGGACTGTATGGCGTTTCTGCATGTTCAATCGACGTCATCTGTTTACATATTATTGGAGCTATAATCATGATGACTATGTTGTGGCGCAGTCGCCACATTATGTATGTTACTTGTAGTACACTGTTATAATTTTAATGATAAGTTCCAGAAAAAAGTAAAAAACTATCAGTTATGATGCAGACTTCAATTGTAACACGTGTACTATCTGAGCGAATTCCCAGTTCGCAACATTTCCCACAAGTGTCGTGTTGGCCGGATGCAATGTAACCCTTGAACAAAAACTTGCACTTTACCCCAAATCGATGTTTCCCGTAAACTTACCTATGAATAGACCCTTGTTTCCTGCTCTATTCATAATTTCGATAAACACAGTGTTCATGTTTTAGATCTATTGATGGATAAGTTCATAATATTTTTTTTTATTAATCAGTTAGTTACAGATTGTTTTGTGATCGAAAAAATATATTACATTACTTAGTCAAGTTGTTTGTGAAAAAATATCGTCGATGTGATTTGATTTAAAAATATGAAAAACTGTTTATCTACTGAAACGTACTTAATACACATTTTTTAAAAATGATTAGGTACTATATCTATAACTAACTAACTAAACTTCACGCCACTTCCCTAGCGGGGTAGGCAGAGAGAACCGAACGCCATATGGCACGATACTTACACACCTCACTCGCCTCTTCAACATTCATAATCCTTTTCATACAAGCTCTACGGTTTTTATGACTCCTAACATCACCTTCTGTTAATACACGACCAATCTGGTCGTGGTAGGTGAGTATTAATGATTTATTGCATTAGGTTACTTTTTTCTTATCGGATTGCAAAATAAAGTATCTATTTATCGTATTTGTAAAAAAAATAGCACGTGTAAGACCAATTTGTACTCATAAAAAAGGTATCCGAAATATACTTTAGGGAAAACCCTAAATATAATTAACTAAAAAATCGCTCGTACCTATTTTATTAATCCAACATGGTCACCCTATAGATGCGGATTTAGAAAAAAGCCTCGGCACGACTAGGATCGCATCTGCCGAGGTTCCCACGGCGAAAGGATTGCGCTGCCTTCCACATGCGCGCGGTTGCCTGTAAAAACTATATATTATTTTATCTTTTCCCTTAACTCACCTTCTATTGTCTTATCATTTATTCAATGTGCGATGTTTTGTTGAACATATGTGGATTAATAAAATTAAAATACTTTCAATAAAGTTTTAGATTGTGTAAGTAAATTTTTTGGCGATCATAGCGATAGCGTTTTGGTTTCATGCGATGAAGAAAGTTTTCTTTCGGTTAAAGAGAAAGGAGATAATCAACACATCTTTTTTATATAACTAACTAACTAAACTTCACGCCACTTCCCTTTTTGATATACTGTCAGAATATACATACTGACCATCACGCCCGTTATCCCCGAAGGGGTAGGCAGAGTAGCAAGAGGTAGCCCCTGTCAATTATTCAGCAAAAAAATAAAACTAGGTTGGGTTAGTTTCAGAATATAATTTGTTTTAGAGAAAAGCAAAATAATCTGCGTTTAAAGTAAGTATTAGTACACGAGTCTTGTATAATTGTAAAATAATAATATTCGTGTTATGGAAACTAGCATCTATGAAGGCATGTTTACACTAAGGCTGTAAGTCCATGCACGATTCGAACTCGTACCCTTTGCCTACTTATACACTGCGAGGACCTGAACCACTACGCTTACGGGGCTATCAAATATATATGTTTTTACGATCCTTCCTGCTGCGTTGATTTAATGAGCAAAAAACATGTTGTTTTTTTTGTATTAACTAAAACAACATGTTTTTTGCTTTCATATAGAGATCGTCTAAATAACATGTCAGAGTAACTTAAGTAATCAGTATTAAAGGTCAAACCTAAAAAATACCGTTAGAGTAAAAATTTCAGTAAATGTACATAATATGTACCTTTTACATGTCACATCTCATGTCACTTACATGATGATACTATGTATGCATGTAAGATACTTACTGATATCGTACTGTATTTCTACGTACTATCAAGCTTGTAATACCCGAAGGGGTAACCAGAGTCCAAGGATCAATAAGCTCACAAAACCACATTCCGCCTTAAAAATAATTAAAACAGGTGGGCTATTTCTAATCTATACTAATATTATAAAGCTAAAGAGTTTGTTTGTGTGCTTGAACGCGATCTTAGGAACTACTGGTCCGATTTGAAAAAAATCTTTCAGTGTTAGATAGCTCATTTATCGAGGAAGGCTATATATATCCATCCAACCCAGCCCACTGTCCCATGTTGGTCTGGGACTTAAAAAGAATATGCCATCTGTGGTTCTTGCCTTGCATGTCGTAATAAGCGACTAATGGTATATCGGGTTTTGGGTGTGTGATTGTGTAGGCGACAGGTTAGCCGCTTGTCACTGCTTTTTTACAATTTACCATCTAACCCAGCCCGACTTTATTTTTGGCTGAATGTGGTTGAAGGGGCCTGCTGCCCCTTTGACTCTGCCTACCCCTTCGGGGATTATGGGCGCGATGTTATGTATGTATGTAGGCTATATATATAATATTAACCATAAACGCGGATGAAACCACAGGCATAGCTAGTAATATTATATTTTAATACACACGATATTAAAAAATTAATATGATAGATCTAATAATAAATAAAACTTCTGGTATAAAATTCCCAAAATGGCACAAATTGTAAGAACAGAAAATTTCAATGAAGGTGGTACAAGATGTACTATGTGTATTATGCATAGCACAATATAAACACATGGTCAAATACTGTAGAAAATACTAAAGCTAGGATTTTATTTGTGCATTATAATTCCTATCTTTAATTATCGTAGACGCATGTCAACTCACTCTGAAAAAGACATCAACGCATCAGATAAAACTCGTCTTACAACAAAAGGATAGTATATTTTTTTCTCTTTCACTTGTAAACCTTTGGCGTAATTTATTGATTTCAAGCCGGTTGTTAATGAAACACTCATAACTTTATAAGTGGGTTGATGTACTGCATTTCATACCTATACATAATATGACGTATTGAAAATAAAAACAGCATGTTAAATTCATTAAATTCTTTTGACGTTGAACGGCAGTTTACGTATTAATTTATTTCTTATTTGTCTTACACATAACTAAAACCAGTTGGCAAGTCTTCGTCATTTATCCATTTTGTAACAATCTTGATTGTTAAGTGGAAATGATTCATTCAGTATGGCCCTTCGATAAATAAACGAGGATAAACTTGTTCCAATTATGACGACGCTTATTTTCGGCGCTCATTTCGAATTATGCATCTGTCTTTTAAAAACCGGAAGGCACGAAAAAGCGCAGTATAATTGCTCTTATTATGGTAACCAGTACTTACCAAGGCTTTGCGGTGCGGAGTATGGAATCATGCGCAGTGTTAGCCAAATGTTTTGCGTGTAAGCTGTGATTTAGTTAGGGCTGACTCTAAAGGCCCGAGGTCCTAAAAATGGGTAAGTATAAGTTTCCCTTCTCTAGTTTTCGATTTTGCCCTTGTAGTTATAATGCATTTTTCGGGCTTTTTGAGGTTACCTCATTAACCTCAAAAAGCCCGAATAATGCGTTATAACTGCAAAGTAGATATAAAATATTAAGCTACGTTAAAAGTACAAAATTCGGACACCCATCTCTTAAATTCACGGTAGCGTAACTGTAAAAGCATAAATTGTTTAAATTATCAAATTATGTAATATAAGTAACATACGTATGTTAACTATAATAGAATAGAATTTAATTACATATTTTTTAACATAAAAATTATTACATTATGGCGCAAAAATTACATTTCTGTATATGTGCAATATTTCCAGCATCATTCGTACATTACCAGTTGGTAAAAACTCGTATGTTCGGGACCTAAAAAGTAATTTCGTATCAGCAGCTCTGAGTGTAAAATACACATTTTGATTACTTACACGCACCTCTTATTACTCCTTAGCAGGAAACCGCAGTCCAGAATAATCGCTGAAACTCATGCATTATGTTCGCAACGTTGATTGAAAGCGAATCAGACAACGCTTTCTCCGAAGCAATTAGTTGTTGCGATGTTGGGCTGTCGCGCGACATCTGTCGCGGCGATCTTTGTCGCTTACGCAAATGCCCGCATGCAATGTTCGTTGAGACCGCATGCGGCCACAGCTTGCACTGATTCGGCACAATTGCGTCGCATTTTGGGTTCCGTGGTTGTCTGTGTGTAAAAAATAATGTATAAAAAATAACAAATGAATAAATATATAGTAAATTAACAAGCGTATGTAGTCTAACAAATGAAAAGTATTTCATATACGAGTATTAGGTTAATTCAGTAATTTTAAGCATTTACGAGTAAATATGGATAATGTTGCCTAAAAAAAAAAGCGAATTTGATATTTTACGTTACTATACTATCTGCTTGTGAATCTTGAATCTCAGTCAAGTCGTAAAATTACTACTCAGAAAGGCAGTGTACCAATATAATATTAGTTTGTACGGAACGCCACACCCCACACAAGTGTCCTCAACTTGCCGGAATATGTTTGCGTCCGGGCGCATTCAAAACACTCTCCCAACAAGGTGCAAGCGCCAATTATGAATAATCGCCTAACGCATGACACTTTTAAATATATTTTTGCAACTGATGCAAACACATTGCGTTAGGCACAGACTACACAAGGTGCATAAGATATGCACAATGATATGATCGATCGCTTTTATAAATATATCTTTACAATAAAGTAAAAGTAAACTATTCAGTGTGACCAGTAACTTTCTGTAAAGATGTGCAATCATGCGTTTATGGGCTAAGAAACGACGTATTAAGCTTTGTAATATTTTACATCCACAGTAAATCGGTGAACGAACGAATGCATGGACGTACATCTGGAAATGTAATATTTACATAAGTACGGCGATCATATTGAATAGTCACAACATAACTCTCGTGGCTTTGTATGTGATCAGTTAAATTAATATTTTTTATCGAGCGTATTGGAGGATTTGTAGGTTATATTTTGACAGTGGATGTTTGTTAATGTTATTGGCGAGACAATACAAAGATTTCTAAAACTAAAATTATTTCTTTGCTATACTTTCTGTAAGCATTACCTTATATTGAGTAGGACATATTCATCATGTCCGCGTCTTCAAAGGAGTAGACAGAGTCTACGGACCAAGAAGATCCCATAAAAACTTGTAACCATATAATAAAATTGATCTGGGTTAAATGGAAAATTGTAAAAAACAGTGACAAGTGACTAAATTGTCGCTTACACAATGACACACTCAACACCCAATACTTTATTAGTTGCCTCATGAATGCTGGCAAGGAACTCACTTAGCCCATTATTTTTAAATCCCAGACCAACATAGAACTATGAACAGATATTTACAATTTAAAAAGATATTTACGCGAACCGTCATAACCCTTCACCATCACTAGAATAAAAGACGCGAAGATAATGAAGATGGCTCTGTAAACATTCTATTAGTTCGCAATCAATCACGTAGACGAGTTGAAAGACCGATGGCTGTGTTTGCGCGGCCTTAATTACGGGGCAAACAGTCGCCTGCGCAATGCCTCTCATGTTTGATGCCGATCGCCGTATGTGGTCGGCTAGTGGTCGCTATTAAGTCTACTAATGGTGGGTACTGCTTGTATGCCTTTCAGTGTACGAGTAATAATCAGATGCAACAAATTACAGACAATGTTTAAAGCTTAAATTAAGATGAGTATGGATGTATTCCAGGTTATCATGGTCGATGATAACCTGGAATATACAATTAGTGGATTCATCCACTAATTGTATATTCCAGGTTATCATCGACCATTGAGTTGCCAAATTTTTGACTTCACAATTTAGAAAAATGGATATTGTTGTTAACTCTGATAAAAGCATAACACTTTATTAAATAAAAAACATACATTATAGTACTTTGGACGTTAGCACATTAATTGTTTATAGAACTGCTCTACAACAGCACATTCATCAATCATGATTCAGTTATTACAAATTGAGCCTAGATAAAAAAATTGTAGTGGTGATACGCTTTTCCTATAGTTAAAACTGTAAACAGAACAAATATATAGGAACGAAAATAGTGGATGTATGGACTTTACATATAAGTACATGTTAAGAAATTAAACATATTCACCCTCAACTCTGCTCCGCATATGTATTTTTAGTCATTGCGTATTTAAATTTAAAAGAGAAAGGCTACCTTATTATAATAATATAAATATAAATCAAAATCAATGCTCAGCAAACGATTCGATAATGAATATTCCAATGCCATTTTTTGTTAGAATGCCATTTCCGCAAGCTTACTCTGTCCTTCTCAGATTGTAAAAAAGACATGATGGTATTAAAGAGGATATGTCAAAATATTAAATAAGGTGCAAGTACCAATAAATTGGAAACTACTCAATAAAGGTTTTTATGCGCTGCTCCACATAAATTCAACTCAATGTAAAAATGGGTTGAATAGCAAGTAATACATAAGTTTCAGTAGCAAGTAAAAACTTGTTTGATATATAAAGATATATACAAGTAAAATTCTATTGATAATTTTTATAAATTAATCTAAACATCAAATACATAAAACATGTTTACATACATAACAATCAAACGAATAGACTTTCTTAAAATTACTTTCATACAGGCATCAAGTAAACTGCTTTAATTCATTAGTAGTAAAAAAAAAAATTATGTATACGGTCCTTAGCCTTTTATCACCTTAACTTTATTATAATACTATGTCAATCGGTATTGATTCATCACAGTCTCCATCAGATTTATGTATTAGATAATAATTTAAAATAAAACACTTGAGAAATAACTTCACAATAAAAATCACATAATATTCTCACCAAGGTAATGTCCATTGTATCTTAACGGGCAATAGAGAGAGGTGAATGCCCTCTCTTGTCCTCTACAAGAGCTATAAGTCTTAGAAGGCCCCTCAATGAAGTTCGCAATCTACTCCAAGACTTTACTGTCACTTTGCAGGTACATATCGTTTGTAACAGTTTTTTATACTTTTTATTTGAAGTTTGTATGGCTAGTCATTACATTATATTTATTTGAAAACTTTCCTTGTATGTGAAACATATTTGCTGAATTAAATTGAACTTGTGGGTTAAAAAAAATGTCATTAGTGAAGGTTGCGTCTTCACATCGTGAGGTGAACATTTTGTTTCTATCCTCATTCATTACATTTATTACAAGAATGAATGTCTTTGTTTTAAGAATGATAGCAGTTAACGACAAATGGTTTTATTTTCACAATCAGAGGAATGTCAAGAGGAAATGTTTACATGCGGAATTTGGTCTGTTATTGAGATTCTCGCCCTTAATTCTCCTCTTAATTGTTATTCAGTAAATTCTCGTTGGTCCAGCCAATCTGTGGTAAGCACTTATAAATAACATCACATCACTGACGCAGTAGCCTTCTACAGTGAGACACGTACTAAGCTATTTATTATGTATATTATATACAAATTGTTGCATTGTTCCATTACATTATAAACAATTGACCTTAAAATACATACAATATTTATTCTGAACCCCATATAAGCAACCACAAAAATAGCACTATATTTACTAGAATAGGGAAACGTACACACTTAATAAGGTACGAAGATTAATCTACTGAGTCGATTTTGCAGTTTTTTAAAGGTCAACTAGATACTGTTCCTTACTAAGTACTGACAGCCCCATTAGTGCCATGTTTCAGACTTCTCCGTGAACATAAGGGTCTTAGATTGGATTCCCATACAGGGAAAAAAGTTGTTGGTGAATTTAAGCATTTATATTGGGGTTGTTGTATATATAAAGTAGCATTGTTATTGTATACATGGCGATTTAAAAGAGTAACTACCGAGTTTCTTGCCGGTTCTTCTCGGTAGAATCAACGTTCCGAACCTGGCGGTCGAATATTTATTTTGTATTATTATGACTATTCATATGTGCTTTTGTGGAGCTTACATGAATGAAGATATTTCTATCTCTATTTCTATTTCTATACCCAAACCTGATATAAATATACTCATTCCCATAGCCACAATATTTTCTTTCGCATCAGGTATGTGAATGTACAAAAATATTTCTATAGCATTTACAGTATCATATTTAAACTATGATGGTTACAAACATTAAAGTATTCCCTAATCATGCGTTACTTATCCAAGAGTATAGCTAAACCTTAAAAAATACAACCATAAATTACGAGTACAACAGTAGTTTTTCTTGACAAATCATGCGTTTGAATGGCATATTTATTCTGCATTTAAACATGTTGACATTTGCAATAAGTCATTGGTGTATTGCACAGCTTCCTAATGAGTCTATTATAATTTCCAACTCCTGGTAGGTATTTATTTAGTTATTTCGTATTCATAAGTAGCAGACAGATTTTCGGAGCAATGACCGCAAATTAGAACCATTTGGATGCTAATATTATGCCATATTGAATGTAAATGCATCTCGTATGTTTACAAAAACTGATGCATATGAATTGGAAATAATATTATATTATGTTCAAATGCACAAGGTCGGGCTCTTAATGAATTTTATTATTGTCATGGAAAATGAATATAAGGTACACTTAAGGATGAAACAAAAAAATCAATTAAATTTATTTTTAATCGATTCTTAAGAAGGAGGACTGACCATTTCGTGTTTGACTGTATAAAATTAAAGTATATGTATATGTTTTATGTATGCTCACCGATTTATACGTATAAAAGGTTATTTTTGCAAAATGTTTCTTTAAAAAAAAATTGTGGCAAAATTGTGGATTAAGGTGTCTAATTGGACTTTGCCTACACTCTCAGGGTTTGCAGGCGCAATAATATGTATTTTCCAAAAAAGAAACATTCGCTCTTTATTTCGTAACTCATTAGCGTTTTTGATGCTAACTAAGCATTGCAGTAAAAGCCCACTCAAATGTTGTACCAACATAAAATCCCACATAAATTTAGATAGGTATCACAGTATTTTTATTGCAGTTACACGTTATTAGGTAAGAACTGGAATAACATGTACTACATCCGCTCCGAGATAATAAAACATGATGAAAGAGGAAACGCCGGTTCTGAAGTACCGGAGCTGTTAAGTCGGGAAATCGTAATATAGCCTATAAGGAGCAGAATTGCGTTATATAATTGCTACCTTAGTATATAAAGTATATATTCTATTGGGAGCTTTAAAGTGACAAATTATAACTACTCAAATTAATATTAAGATAGGTATAGCTAACGTTAAAATGCTAATATTTATAGCTAGCTTTTTCTACTGGATGTTGATTTATTATTATGAACAATATCAATGGAAGTAAACACCTGGATTGAGAAAATAAAATTAAGATGCTTTAAAACTACCCTAAAAATATGTATTCACCATTAAATAAATCTATTGTATTATTTAAAATGTGATTTGTAAATCAAATTAAAATTACGGAATTTCTCGTTCTATTTTAAACAGTTATGTCATTAATTCTTTTACAGAATGAATATTTTAAACTTGAATAATATTACACATTTCCTCTACACTGCACGTGCAGACCTAAAAATTACTTAATCAGGAATGTTCTAGAACACCCAAGTGGTGAAATGTTAACGACCTGCCGAATAGAGTCAAGAAGCGATTATACTAATAAATGCACAAACTCATAAATTTAACAATCGATTTATTTATCGAATTACGAAGTGATATTTTACATTGAGAGCAGTGATTGGCTTTGCAAATGAGTTGGTAAGTAGTTCAGAGGACTCAACTGGCCCCGACAACTTATGGTTGACCTACTCCCGGAGTATTGACCTTGCCTCTTCGCGAATGGGAGTCACTCTTGATACTTTTTCATGATTCGACTTATGGAAACCACAGGACTGTCACATGTATGATTCATAGTCAACCACCTCAAAAATCAACCACCAGTTCGCTAATGACAACGTAACGTCTTTCCGAAACTTACATACGTTGTATACATACATACATAACATCACGCCCATAATCCCCAAAGGGGTAGGCAAAGTCAAAGGAGCAACATGCCCCTTCAACCACCCTTCTTTCCGAAACTTCCTTAAGAATAATCTAGGTATTGACGATTTTAATATAGAATCATGTAATTTTAGTATTAAATATTGACTGTTATCCTGCTACATGGATCATAACAACTAGTTTTCGTGGTAGCAGATAAAATCACCATTGGGATACCGAGCATTTTATCCTTGCGGCAAATCCTAGAAACTGGACGTCTTAAAATTTAGGAATTTCAATTTAATTATAGGAATTACTAAGATCAACCACGCTTTCTTGTGATGACTTTATATTTTTTCCTGTTATGTAAATTAAATATTTTTATTTAATATATTTAAGGTATATTTTATAGTTTGTAACTCATGTTACTATTTTAAGGTCATTTTACTCACAAATTTAGAACATACCAACTTAAACTCCTTAAAATCCTGTTATGTATCATGCGTAGGTATTCAATAATTTATTGTCTTTAAGATTGGTAGGCGAAAATAAGGGTCTTCTAGGGAGTTCTAAGTTACTTTTAAATCTTAACTTTATATGCCCAGCGGTCGCTATGAGTATAAATATTTTATATTCAGATTGTACGAAACTATATATAGCTATTTCTATTGTACATGGTCAATGAGCATGCCTCCGCGGTAGGGCCTCGCCGCGGCCTACTTCTGGAGTATTGACCTCGGCTCTGCGGCTACAATTGTCTGATCACGGCTTCATACCTTCGGATTTGGGAACTTTAGCTTTGCTCTACTTGTGTGTGTTTTTATAAGAAACAATGATTGTGTAGGCAGTTGTATACAATTATATTTATAAAACGCCACATCATAAATGCTAATTTTACTCAATATATTTATTAAGGACTTACTTTTCGAAAAAGGCTAAAAATATTAGAAAATGTTCCATGTTGTTTTGAAATTCATAAATAATGTGCAAACTGTATTCCTTCTTGCCAAGCATGTCGTGAAATGGAGCATTGGGTATGTAAATATGCAGGCGAGGAGCTTGCAACTTGTCATTACTTTTTCACAATTTCTCATTTCAATTTTGTTTTGGCCAAATGGAGTTTAAAGACCTTATCGAGCCTCAGCCTCTGCTTACCCTTCGGGGACGTAATGGAATGTATGTATATTTAATTATTTTCATACTAGAAAAATACGGAGAATGGTCTGTGTAATTTTTATTTAAAGTTATTTTATTTTATTATTTTTTTTAGGGTTCACACGTTTGGCGTACCAAATTTAGTTTAGTGTTTATTTATTTTAGTAAGGATTATTAATATTCGACATCTAAATGGATAGCAAAAAACCCTTTTATTTAAGTGAAGGCCTAAAAAGAAGAATAAACTTTAAATTAAATCAAACTAATCAATTTAGTTCATGTAATTTATTTAATGATATAAAATAATGTCGCGAGATTAAAAGCTTGTTTTTAAAAAGTTTTATTTTACCATTAATTAATTTTTTTGTTATTATTGGCAGTGGTGGATTTACACTAGGGGCAGTCGGGGCTAGTGCCCAGGGCGGCAAATTTTCTAGGGCGGCAAAATTTGGAAACTGAGAAAAAAGTTTCTTTACAATATATAACCGGTCAAGTAGTTCCGCGCATACACAAAAAAAAATGTGAAGTGGACGCTCAATTACGTCATCGCGACGGGCGGTCGGGGCGTGCGACAAAAATCCAACATACGAAACTATTAAAATAAAATTTAAGTCATAGGGCGGCATTTTCTTCAGTGCCCCAGGGCGCAAAACAAATTTAAATCCGGCCCTGATTATTGGGAATGTTTCTAAGTCTGTACATTTCATTTAATGTGTCGTTTTTACATGGCCGTTTGCCTGTTAATTTAGTATAGTCTAATTCTTCAATAATTAGACCTTCTAACGATTTGACCACAGCTATGGTCACCTTCTAGCTCTAATCATCAGACCCTGGTCACCACATAAGATTAAAGTAGTCATCAAAATCAATCAAACGAGCCCAAACTCGATGAGGTTACGTCATTTTATTACAGAGTTCCTATAGTCACCTTCCAGCTCCATTATCAGATCAGCTATATGTCATCATAATATTGCATTGTCACGCCATATACATGCATGCAAAATTTCAACTCAACTGGTAACCGAGAAGTGGATCAAATTTAACTTGCAAGGTTCGACCCGGACAAACAAAAATACGTTGCAAGTTAAATAAAAGCTTGTAAAATATGAATGTAGGACGAAGTATTGTAGAAAAGTCTAGAACGAATTTATTTGTATAGAAAAGAATACTAGACATTATCACTTGCAATATAGGTATTTGAAAAGTAAGGCAACTACAAGGTATGTCAAAATTTGTATGCAAATAAATTTAGAAGTTACTAGTTCTACTTTCATAAGCACACATCATTATTCATTCTTAAACAAATTATTGTGTCTGATTTTTATTGTATTTTAAAACTGTATGTGTATCACAGTATACATATCAAGTAGTAATTAAAGTGTTTAACCCTAACTGGCCTTTGTTTGAACATTTGATACAGGGATAATTTCAATCAATGTCTTTCTAACAAGTATATAATATTTACGAATAATTTTTCTTCCTTCTTCAATAAATCGCCATAAATTGTTCGTATCTTAAATCCAAGTAGACAGATAAATATGGCGGAAACATCTCTTATAAATAAGCACCTCTTTGATAATTGCGAAGTTTTCCTAATTAGTAAAAGGTATTCAGTTATTGAGAGGTTTATGAAACTAGTAAAAACCTGTTAGTCTTGAGTTCAACATCAAAAAATCCAAAGACTCCTGCTGTGTACGCAGTACGCAGCTTACCTCCATGGTACATTAAGTGAGCAACGTTGACACACATAAGTGTTAGTGCTTCGTAGTTCTTCGCCTGCGCATACGCAGTTCAAATAACCCTATAGTGGCATGTCACGTCAGGTTTGTCGCCCGACGAATTTAGCACATCTGACGTCGTGACGCAGCGGTCGAAGACATTTGTCGCTTTGCTTTCTCATTAGAGCGTTACATTTCCGTCCTCTAAGACTTGAGGTGATCTATGTGAGTGTTTGCTCCAAAACTGGAGCGTCTTGTGTTTGTCAATTTTGTTTTGTTCTCGTTCTTGCCTATTTCTTTTTCTGTTATTTATAATATTCTATCTTAAATTTTCTACTTATCATCCTATAAGGATTATCTACTTAATTAAAATGACACCCCTTACAGTTACCGTATTCTGAAAACAGTTGTAAAGTTCAATCTAAAGTATCTAAGCTTACTTTCGTACTTAGCAGTAGGTATTCCATAGCGATAGTTATTTTTATTTTGTAAAAATTTACAAAGGATGGAGATTTTAAGATATTTATATGAACAAAGTCTTCCCTCACATGACTATCGTTATTAGTATCGTGTCAGCGATGATAATAATTTTATTTTGAATGTCAGTGACATGTCCACGAGTAGTTATTGTGTTTAATAAACATGTTAAGAAACGATAGCGGAGAGTAACAATGGGAAAGTTTCTTGAAAATTACAAAAAAATATATAGTGAACGGCTAGCAGGACAGTTTGATCAACTGTCCTGCAAGCTTGTCCATGCCAAAATAATTGAGTAACAATAAGTATAATGCTTTTAGTGGCAGATATATCTTTACTAATAAATATTAAATACAAAAGTCACTCTGCCTGTGTTTCATGCCTAGCATGTCGTAAAAGGCGATGGTATATGGGGTTTTGGGTATGTGATTGTGTAGACGACGCGCTCGCCACTTGTCACTACTTTTTCACAATTTTCCATCTAACCCAGCTCATTTTCCCATGTTGGTCTGGGACTTAAAAATAATGTGCTAACTGTGGTTCTTGCCTAGTATGTCGTAAAATACGACTTATGTTATATCGGGTTATGGGTATGTGATTGTGTAGGCAACAAACCAGCCACTTGTCACTACTTTTTCACAATTTTTCATCTAACCCAGCCCAGTTTTGTTTTTGGCTGAATATGGTTAAAGGGGCCTGCTGCCATTTGACTCTGCCTACCCCTTCGGGGATTATAGGCGAGATGTTATGTCTGTAAGTATTAGGTACGTCAAATTTTTAATTGTTAAAAATAACTTATATATAATAATACATGTTATTGAGGTACGATAGTGTTTCTATAACATATCCGATACCACACGGGTGGAAACGCGGGCATAAGCAAAAAAATGATTCTGGTGGATATTAGCGAATATTATCATATTGGACTTGCGAGTACATACGTGTTTATCCAGAATACTGGAATGCCGACCACTATAAACTTTTTGGCTTGCCAATAATCCAATCATTTTTACTTACTTTTAAGTCAAGTATCGTAACTTATTGGCAAATATATAATAAAATTAATAATACAAGATTAATATCAAGTAAATACAAGATAAAAAGTATCTTACGTTTTTTATTTATGGGGATTTGGGCGGTTATTGGTGCATAAAATTAACATAAAGACGAGAACATGTACGAACGTTAACATAAAAAAGTATTATATGTAGTTACCATAGAGGATACCGATCTATATTATATATTAAGACTTTACGTAGAGAAAATATTTAAATATCGTACCGAAAAAGCTAAATCACTAAATATATTGTTATCGAATGTGTCATTACAAAACTTGTCCTTAATTTCTTTGAAAGGGAAATATGTGTAATTTTACACACTGACTTTTTGTTGAAAATTCTTTTAAGTTTCGGTCAATATATTCCACCGTATGCAAAGAGCGGAAGTTATTTTAATATGTCTATTGAACTTTATGTAACTTGTAATTTACAACTATGTGCATTATACAAAGTTATTATGGTGTGCCGTACGACGCAAGTATGGAGGTGATCGGCAAATAGCGCCATAGATTATTATCCAAGTTTTTGCCGGGCCATTACAGGCATTCGTTATGTGGGCCCATTATGCCATCCTCCTGGCTATTTGTAATCTAATAATATTAAGGTTCATGTACATTGATGGATAATACGTTAAATACATATCTAACAATATAAAATTAACTAAAAATAATTGAATTTTTTGAATATAGAGACGAGGAATTTTGGTTATCCTGGTTCGTGGTCAAATGTACGTCCGTTACGTAGGTTCGAAATCAGACCATTGCACGAACGGGACCATCGACGTTGTATCATTAACGAAGGCGTACTTTATCATCACGTTTTGTAATATCTTATAATGAATAATAGACGCGTAAATATTTAAAATATTGGTACCTAACGATAAATAAAACAAAAAACCAAGAATAGCTTCATAGTTACTTAAAAAAATATAAGTACTACGTATTTATCACGTCATACTTACAATAAAAACGCCAAGTGCCTAATCTTCTAAGATGTGAAATAATGTGGCAGCGTAAGGGATCTATATACGAACACGCCATCTGATCCATAGATAGTTGATGAAGAAGTTCGATGACTCGGCTTAGATGCTCCGCCTGTCTGATCTGCCCTTTACTTAGTCCAACAATGTAGTCTTACTAGTTAGGTGCATAATAAAACCGGTATCAGTATAAGAACTGCATCCTAGTGTTAAAAAGACATTTACTGTTTAGATTGTTAAAAAGAAGAAGTGATAAATATGTATAGGTAGTTTCATTATGACAATGAAATATATATGTATGATATTATGATGTGATATTATTCATATGCTATATAATAATAACACCCCGCCCGTAATCTTCGAAGGGGGAGGCAGAGTCAAAGGGGCAGCAATCCTCTTTAACCACATTTAATATATGGCAACACTGTCTCCTTTTATACTGTGCCAGAGGCACGGGGCAAGCAGGATACGGACCGGTCTCTACGCAGCCTTCCCCTGTAAAAACGTACATCCTATATTCATTCGCTCCCTTAAGGAACCTGTGTACTGTAAGTAACAATTACGTTGACTCTTTGAATCGTTTTTGCTGTCTAGTGGACATTGTGCGAAAATGAGGACAAAGGACCAAACATGCCCTTTAATTCCAACAGGCTTCAAGGGCTAAATAAATTACGGGCTATAGTTACAATAAGCGAAGAAATTGAAGCGGACACTAATTACGGACGAGCTTAATTTATTGCCATTTTACTTTAAAGAAAGGTTAATTTACTAGTTAGCGATGAAAGCATTTTATTTTTAAACACACAGGATATTTATGAGCTATCTATGTTTAAAAAAATAAAGAGGATGACTGTTATAAAATTATTGTAAATATTTTTTTACGGCGGCGTCATCTATTTTGCCTTCTTATATTTTTATATTGTTTTTTTACCATTAATACAAATTACAAGAACAAGAAAAAGTATAAAATTATTACATTAATTTTTATGTTTAAAGAGCTTAATATTCTTCTATATTCCAAAGACAGGTCTTTTGCCATTTCGAAGTGAATAAAAAGCAGTGATAGTTATTCACACAAACACTTTCGCATTTACATTCAATAAAAGTGGAAGAAAAGAGTAACTAAGTGCCTTTAGCGTTACAACGAAGATACATGATTCTGACTCTTTTATTCTCCTTAATGCAAAGCGGGATAAAAAGCGCACTTTATCGCAACAATGTAATCGTAGTAACAGACAATAATGCGCTTATTGCGATACAAAGGTGAGTGTCGCGTAGCAACATAATAAGCTAGCGCGGAAAGCACAAGATGGCGAGTGATAAAATCATAAGTACGGGAGTTGCGCGGCGTTACACAAGTCTCCGTAATTTTGCGACACGAATTGCGACCAAGTGTGCCACGTGCATTATTCGTCAAAGACTTACAGATGAGACTTAACTTCGTACATTCTTTCTAGAAAAGTCCACGGACGTGCTATTTGGATCATGGTGAGTAAATGGCGGGCTTGGAAGCAAATTTGTTTTCGGCATTCTTGAGGACATAGACTGAGATCTAGAACGTCTGTAGTGTCGAAGTTTACACTTAACTACCGGAGCCAAAACCGAGTATTGCAAATACATAGATTACATTTAGCAAAAAAATATTTTACTCGATTGTTTTACGATTATCACATTAGCATATAATACGAACAACATTTGATAAAGCTGCCAGTACCAATAGTTACCTAGAAATACTTTAATTGCTTAGGTATATAAATAGTCGGTTTTCTCTGCCAACCCCGCTAGGGAAGTGGCGTAATGATGATGATGATGTTAGTTAGTTGGTTAGTTTTGTGAATAGTTAAGGTGTAAAAAATAATTTAAAATTGTAAATTAAAATGTTTGTGGCATGCTTCCAGTAGGCACGTCATCGGTATCACCGGTCCTATACTCTATGCGCACACGCAGCGAGTGGGGAGCGCCGGAGTGGAGCGCACCGCTGCGCAGTCACGGTCAAGGTCTGCATTAGCTTCGATGCGAACTCTGATTATGTTCGTCATTATCTTTTGTTGTGGCAACATTGTCTTGCAACAGTATTATGTAACGTAGTACTGTACTTGCCGGTTTATGAATTAAGAATCGTTCGTTAAAACATCTCAGGCTGAATACACACAACTAACAGTTTCAGGTATTTCCAAAAAAAAAGTAGAAAGGGATTTGAATATTTCATTTAATAGCTGGTTAGTTATATAAATCCTTGAAAAAATTAGGTCACTTTACTGCAATGTTATTGCAGTAAAGTGACATAATTTGCTACCACTCAATGCTATTACTCAATTCGCTACCCTGCTGTACAACTGCCATATAAAAATTAAAGAAGACTATAAAAGAGCAGATAATAAAAATATATAAGGTTCACTTATACGTATTATAATGTAGGTATGTTGATTAAAGACATTTAACTTAGACTTCTCACAGACAGGTGGTAAGTATTAAATAGCACTGTTTTTAATTAAATTAACGTTTGGAATAATAACTTTCATTATATTGATTTATTTTATGATTCCGTGATATCCATTGGTTTTAAACCGTATTCATGTTATTTATCTCATTTCAGCATATATTTGGGAATTATAGAATATTATATAATTATATTTACTTCAATATTCAAGTAAAAATAAGCAAAAAATTTTTTGCTATTTATTGTTAATTAATTAAAAATGTTATAGCTTTCCCACTGGGATACCTAAAACTCAAATTTTGCCGAACTAAACCAAATGTATAAATACGATACAACACGATATTCACTTTTGCTGCGCAGGGAGCCGTACATCATACTATGGTATAACGGAATTATTTAATAGGATGTAAGTAACTCTCATAAATTATGGAATGCACTGCACATATTGAGTTAGTTCACTTAATTTTCTACTTAAGTCAATTAGCCATTACGCCAGTTATTGCTCATTAATTTTACCGTAGACGCCTTGGTAAAATCTTGCACATTACATAAAATTCAAATAGGTTCCTGGGTAGACGTAATATCGTAAAAGTCAAGGTTATGAAATGGTGGGTAGTTGAGAAATAACAATGTTGCTCTACATTTGTTGTAACTGGTTCGATTACAATCGTGGCTGTAGAAATTTGTTGGATTATACATAGTTAAACTTAATAAGACCAATTAGGTGTTACAAACAATCGCTCTGTGAAAACTCAGTTAAGAAAGAAAAATCGAAAATCGTAAGAAAACTAAATGTGCAGATAAAAAAAAGAAATTGGATGATTTTTGGGAAGAAATGTCACAGTAAAATAAACAGCACGCACACATTATTTTATAGCAACAATCATAGGATGACGTGAAGCGTGGAGTTCTAATCGAAAATTTTAACTCCCTTCTAAATATTAAGACGGGTTCTATGTTATTTATATATGTACAGATAAATTTAACTTGAGATGTTATATAATTCTGATGAACAGTTCTTTGCCGCAAGACTCATTAAAACGCAGGTGGTCTGCTTTTTCTCGAAGCGCATGCCGGAAATATATACGTGTGGATGCACGCAGTATCTTATTTCACATAGTAATTACGACGATGCGTTATTAAAACAATTATCTTAATTCCATCTGGAATGGACTATAGCAATTCTTACTGCATCGATGACCCTACCTGAGTAATATTATTTAATCTACATAAAACCAATATAAATTGAAATGAATATTTTGAATTTCGAAAAAAATAAAAATAAAATCTTGTGTTACGAAATAATTTATTAATAAAGAAATACATTTCACTACACACTGTATGGAAAGAAGTTGAGGTAAGGTTTCGGTTTAAGCAATTCCAAAGAAATTTATAATCAACTGGCTTGAAAAATTTAGTATAAGATTTTTTTGGAATTGTTATTTTAGATTCTTGAAGAAACTGACTTTTCTACACGTATTGCTTTTATCAGTTCTATTTAACATTGTCAAATAACTTTGGGAAAACAGAACGTGAGTACTGTTTCTGAAAATAATATTTGATACTAGTTTTAAGATGTATGTATGTCAACTGTTTTAAGATATATGTATGTATCCACAACTACGAACCTATGGACATGCATATTCGAACCATTTATGAATATGTAACTCCTGACAAATTACCCGTTATTTCAAAGCTTTTCTGCGAAATTATAACATTGTGAGCTCTCCATGTGTCCCTGGTGTTTTCCTACAGAATGCAGACAATTTACTACATTTACTACCTATATAACGGTAGGGAACGTCATGAGTCATGACACTTATAGTAAGTGCTGCTACTTACACACGTAACACAGTTATTGTTATGTATCATTCGCGGTAATGTCTTGCGTGGTCTGACTAAGTGTTCGCAAGAAATAAAGCAAAAATCGCTAGGAGCAATAAAAAATAAAGAATTGACATTTTAGCACATGTATTGATTAAAAAAGAGGAATAACAAAAGAATAAAACACTACATTATATTACATCTATATAATATTATTTATACTATAGGAGAAATAAATCAGTCGTTATAGAAAGTGGGTCGGAGACTACAACCGCTTTTAAAGCGATATCAATAAAAATAAATGCTTTTTACTTTTCATTTCAATCTTTCGTTCATCTGTCACGGTCGCACTCCTGATTGTTCTACAAGATCCTGATTTATTTAATCCTTTCAGACAGGAAAAGCTAATGAACATGATCGCATATCAGATACATAGGTATCTAGTTTTCCCTGTTATCTTGCGATGTTTTTCATGGTACGTGAATATATATAGGTATGGACTATTTTTGATTTTCCTTGTTTGATTTGACCTATCTAGGCAATGAATTAAACTAAATAATAAGCTTAGCATTCACATACCTCATGCACACCTACCTATGGGAATTCGACATTCTAAGGTCGCACATTAATGATTTCCATTCGATACACATGGCATAGGTCATTATTTACGACGACTAAATTGTTCGATTGAGAACCTCACTCAATCATGTGAAAAAACAAACATGATCCATAAAGGTTATATTTGACAGGCAAAGTCATATCAACAAAGAATAATATATTCTGGAATGTGAGCTTTAATAACACTTTAAGTTTGATAACAGAAAAGGTTGTTTATATGGGAAAATTATAAAACTTGAAAGTATTATTATTATGCTCACTTCGCTAGAGACCGCTCATTACAAGAGTGTCATCACTCATCATCTTCCTAGCGTTATGTCCCGTGCTTAGACGGAGCCCGCTTAGACTATGATCCAGGATTTAGCGAGTCTGATAATAACATTGAAGCGACTACCGATCTGACCTTCGTAACCCTAAAACAGGGAAACCAGAAAATGTTGGATCATAGTTACAAATTACAAAAGTTGTTTGAATTTGCAGGTTTCATCACGATCATTTCCCTCACTGCTGGGCTAGTGGTTTAAATACGTACATAGATTTGAAATGTCCATAGGGTTTGAACCCGCACCTCTCGGTTATGAGGCGCGTGTCCTTACCATAGAGCTACCACCGCCCTTTGCAAGAGTGTTTTTAGTAATTGTCAAGAATTTTGATTGTGTTATTTTCCCTTAATAGTAGTTATATGTAATTAATAGATACCTACGTCAGAGGATGAGTTTTTAATAATTTTTTATATTTTTTATTGGTGGTAGGCCATTTGTAAGAATAAAAACGCTAACTCGATTGTAAGTCCATCTAAGGGCTGTGAAATGAAAAAATAACTCTAGTCTTTTCATTTGCTTGCTCGCTTACATGCTTTGCACGGTTTTATTCGTATCCGCTTTAAATTAGAGAAAGATGACAGTGTAGGTACTTGAGTAGGTACCTACTGACAGTGTTGTCAGGGTCCATTTTGAGAAGGGCTCTGATTCAAAGCAAATACAATATACACGTCCAGTCACTTGATAACCCTGTTGAAGTCCCCACAAGGGCTGCTATTTGTCAGCCATCCATCAGACCGTTTTTGTTCCCCACAAAGACAGCGTGTAGGCGTCGCAACAAAGCAACAAAGCTCTTCGCACAATGTCCAACCTTGATTTTGAGATACATTTTTAATGCCACATTCAACTAAATGCTACGCATATAAGTTCACCAGAAACATTTAGCCGGATCTGTGTGGTCTATTATAATAAGATAATACTTAAACAATAATATTTACCAGGCCCGGTAACTTAATTATATTACTGTCAAATGTGTTGTAATACTGTGATAAATGAATACTTAATTGTAAGACGACATAACATCGTTACGGTATCATTACTTGATTAGTTATATTCAAGCGTACCTGTAATGTTATTGAACGGTGTTTTGTAAACATAAAACCACAGTATTTTTTTTAAAGAATATCTTACTTAGTATATTAGGATTTTCAGCTACATGATAAATTTAGATGCATGAAAATCTCAATGAATCGAATATAGTATATTGTAACATAATAAAAACATATAACAGCTAGAAAATCTAGATCAACAGAGGTATCACAAATACTGAGATACACACACATTTATCTGCTTCACCAAAAAACCATTAATCAATCATCGAATACGCTGCATTTGGCTTCGACAAGAAGTTCAAGCCGTTGCACAACGGGGGTTATTATTTACTACGACTAGAAGATTGTCTAAAAATCCAACTGTTAATCTTCTTTTGGACATAGACCAGCCAGAATTCGCACATCCGTGACATATTTCGCAAATAGAAGACTTCCTATCTCTGTGCCATCGAAGTAGGCGTCGTAAAATCGAAGCAACATAGTAAACCGAAACGTAACGCAGATTGCCAGTCCAGTTATCCATTTTATATAGATCAAATACGCCTATAAACCGAGTCGGCCGCCTACGTCCGTAATTTCCCTCCCCGTTACTCCGAATGGATCCTTAATTGAGTTCCTTACGCTTAATTTCCACGGTCTGTTAGGACACGGTAAAATTTTAGCAAGTAGTTAGTCTGTTTCTAATTAGTTTCCTCGGCTAACGATCATTAGCAGTTCATTACTTATATTGCAATTGTGGACAGTCGTACATTTAGGTTTGAATGTGAAGTCTGTGTGTAAGATACTCGTATGTAACACGTTACTAACTTAAGCCCGCGGCTTCATGTGTTGAATTCTGTGTTAAATTCTGTCTCTGTCCGATTAAAGTAGCCTATCCTTCTGAGGGTTCAAGATTTTGGCGTACCAAGTTCCATCATAATCAGTTGTGTGGTTTAACAAAAAAAATAGAGTTACTCTCACTTCCATGTTGTCCCATGTTGGTTTGGGACTTTAAAATAATGTGCCAAATGTGTTACATGATTAGCACGTCCTAAAAGGCGACTAATGGTGTATCGGGTTTTGAATGTGTAATTGACGACGAGCTAGACACTTCTTACTACTTTTTCACAATTTTCCATCTGACAGACAAACAAGACTACCATTTACATTATTTTAAATACGTAGTAACTGTACCATGTATAATAATAGCATTAAGGTATAATTCCGTTGCATGAATATGAAACAGCAAAAGGATAAAGGTACAACATTACCTAAAGGAAAAATCAGCCTCAAGAAACGTATGAAAAGAAGGAAAAATTATACTTTGACTATATTGAACATAAATTGTAAAATAATTAACAGTAGGTAGGTACGTAACAAAACAAGTTCTTTCCGACTACTTACTATGCAGCGATAATAAATGCATCTAATGCTCTTAGTAGGTATGCGGCATGCAGTTAGCACAGGTGCATCAAATTGCTTGCAGCTTCCAGTTAGTGTTCCCACGGTTCATTTGTACGTTCAGGATTAATGGTAGCATTAAAGAATATGGGTTATATTTATGAATAATTGAGATTTAAAGCTTTATTTTTCCTATACTTGGCGAACCACATTGAGGAACCGTGTGTCAGATTTAAGATTATCTAGCCTACGAGCTAGCCACAAATTTATCCTTATTTTCCATCTAACCCTACCCGATTTTATTTTAGTTTAAACTACATTCAGCCAAAAATAACAATCTGTTGGGTTAGATGGAAAATTGTAATTGAGCGGTGGTGGCTCAATGGTAAGGACACGCGCCTCTTAACTGAGGAGCGCGGGTTCAAACCCGGCACGTACATCTGGATTTTTCAAATCTATGTACGTATTTATACCACTAGCTCGGCGGTGAGGGAAAACATCGTGATGAAACTTGCAAATTCAAATAACTTTGGATTTGTAACCATGATCCAAAAATTTTCTGGTTCCCCTATCTTAGGGTTACGAAGGTCAGATCGGTGTCGCTTCAATGTAATTACCAGACTCGCTAAATCCTCGATCATGGTCTAAGCGGACCCCGTCTAAACACGGGACATAACGCTAGGAAGATGAGATGGAAAATTGTAATAAATTAGTGGCTAGCTCATCGCCTGCATTATCACAAATCCAATATGTAATTAGTCGCCTTTGGTCGCCTTATAGAACATGCAAGGCAAGGAACACAGTTGGTACCTATATTCTTTTTGGGTACCAGACCAACAAGGTATGTATGTAAAACACATTTTTACATACATACATACATACATAATGTCACGCCTTTTTCCCATGGGGGTAGGCAGAGATCACGTACTTCCATTTGCTACGATCCTGACATACACCTTTCGCTTCTTCTACATTCATAAGTCTTTTCATACACGCTCGTCGGTTAAGGGTGCTGTTAACCTGACCTTTTGTTAATACATTACCAATCTGGTCATGGAAAGTCCGTCTAGGTCTTCCCCTCCCAACGGCTCCATTTACACTTGCCTTATATATCTCTTTCGTCAATCTTCTTTCATCCATTCTCTCAATATGCCCAAACCATCCAAGCATGCCTTTTTCAATCTTAGTCACTACATCTTCTTTCACTCCACATCGTTCTCTTATTTTTTTTTTCCTCATTAAAACGCTGATAGTAAAGCATATGAAACTAATGAAACTAACCTCAAATATATCCTGCTAGAAACGCAACACCTGGCCAATCTACTTCCAGTAGTCGTTATTTATGAACTTGCGCTGCCGTAGAACATAATTGACTTTTACTCGTTCTCATGCGTTCATTATTGCAATACCGTAATCTCGAAGTACTTTGTTACCCGTGTTATGTACCCGCGTTGTAAATGCGGTATCTGTCGACACGCGGTGAGTCGCTATTTTCTTGTTGACACAACGACAGAATGGTGGTATTGACGGGCTACAATGATTTAACAGTTATGTCTACACAACCATATGTTCTCTTCATCATTGTACCTACATTACCTTGTAATGTATTTTTTCGGGTTCAGAATATTATAAATGCTAGACTTTCATGCTAAGTTCAATCATTGTCTGGTACACCAGTCTAGTTAAAGTGTTAACTAGAAATCGTTAATTTACCTACAGTAGATATAGTGTTAGACCGTCGCAAGATAAACTACTAATGGGATTAAGGAAGGACGGTTGTCGGTGATTGGATTTATGGAGCAACTATTGGCCAGTAATAAACTTAGTATGATGGAGTTACGTACGGTATGCTTTTCATTCCACGCTATATATTTATTGGTAAAACAGTCTATCTTCCAGTGCAGAAACATATGTATCTCTCTCCCATGCTGTTTATTCACACAACGAAGATGACGAAGAAGGGCTTAATGCTGAAAATTCGGTGTTAAAACAAGTATGCTGTACTCAATATAATTTAATGTATATTTTTTTAGAATCCCACATTTTCTCACTTGCTTTTTAGTACAGATATATGTCACGTAAATATAACAAACAACTTGTACTACACAGTACCAACCAAAGCACATGTACAGAAATGTAACTTTCTTTGTATCTTGCAGAAATCTACATTAATACAACACCATACAGTGTGACTACATTGGTGTACCACCAACTACTACTATCAGGGAGTGCCTCCACTGTCGCTGTCAGCCGTACGATCGCAAACCACCTTTTTAATTTAGCGAGCAGCACCAAGCTTGGCTAAAACACTAGTAGGAAGAATGTCTTCGAAAGACAAAAAACAGCATTTGATGAGAGAGATGAGATCAAATCCTATGCGCATCTTTAAGGTATATAATTCAATTTCCATCTATATGCGTACATAAGAGGAAACGTCAAAACATCGCGCGTACTTGACAGTAGGCAGCATGACACAGCATAAACTATATTTAGTTTTTTCACCGCTCACTCTTGGCTTTTAATTGCTACGGAGTTTTATTTATGAACTCAATCATTGAATTTCCTGATCCCATTTCTAATACGTGTGACGCGGTACAACTTTGCAAATTGTTTTGTCAGTTAAAGTTGTGGTTTCCTTTATGAAGCCGACATTATAAATTAACTCATTAGAGTAGAGACATTATTGAATCGGACACTTTATCAAAAAGTCGCAAGATAAAGGTTGATTGCTTATGTAGCGGCTTGCAAAATAAAGTTGAAACGGATGGCTTCCACAAATACCATGGAGATTTAATATTCAGACAACAATATGTACGTTAGGGTATATTCAGAATTCCCATCAGGCCTAAAGAATGACAGATTTTTTGTTTTATTGTTGTGACGACGATAGTCTAACGTGACCCGCGAGTCTTGCAACTCAAGCGCTAGGCCAAGGCCGGGTGACATAACGTCGCGTTGCGTGGCGCACCGTTAGCTGCGCCGTCGCACAGCAGACGGAGTTGCCGCGAACACGTGCAAAGAAAGCATTGGCACTTCTGCCGTTATATAATAAGGTTCATTGTTGATGATGCAAGTTTATTTTGACGACTGTCTAATTTACATTTTGTAATAAATAGGATAACTTTGGAATTACACTTTCTCTCTATTTGATATTTGTAGCTGAGACTTTATATTATCTATACAATTACGACTTGTTAATAAAACAGAGATAGTTTAAATTGTTTAATACTAATGGTTCCTCACCATTAGTATTAAACAATTTTTAACATTATATACACAAAGTACTTCCTTCTTCTTTTCTTCATCCTAATGCTTTGTCGATGGACGTAGGTATATGATTTAGTTTTAATACAAGAATTGATGTGACGTCAAACCCTTACACACACCTTACACATGGAACGATACTAATTTATTGATAGACACCTCCATGTAAATATAATTTGATATGCAACGTTTCTAAGTTTTCCTCGTGGTTATACAAGTATTGTTAGTACGAGGTGTTTTCCTCTTTCGCCAGGATTTTTATTGGATCATCCACTGTTGGTTTTCGAATGACGTATGTAATTGTTTTCTAGTTAATATTTGATTATTCATCTTTATTTTAAAATTGGATATCGCAAGCAGTAAAAATATTTAAGAAATTTTATCACAGCCTAATATTTTGTATAACGTAGCCTTCTACAAATAAAGTATGCCAAATTTTTTATAAGAATGCATTTTCCTTATCGACCATTAGCTTAACTTATTCTTATAGGAGATTGTACGTTTGTGTTGCGCCGGCGCAGCTAACGGCGCGGCGCGCAACGCGTTATCCCCGGCCTTGGCCTAGCGCTCGCGTTGCGCGGCCGACACACCGCACCGCGCTCACATAGGTACTCTCACAATGCACAATTAAAAGGTAATTACTATTAAGACCCCATAACAAGAGACTTTGTCATCTTGATGGTGCAATGATTTAGGCGTTTGGCCTAATTGTTGTGGAAGCTCGATTCTCGGTTAAATCCTATAAGGAATCAAAGTTTTCTATATTAGTATATACAACGACGCCCCCTTTAAAATCTTGTGATCTAATCATTTTATCTTTGAATGACTACTATTATATAACAACAACCGCTGTAGTTTTGTCTTCTAGAAAAAATGGCTTCTTATGATCCACGAACGATATTAAAATATTTATTTAAGATCTCATATCTTATTGCCAAGACAGTTTTAACAACACTACTGTAGAGTTCTTTACGCATGCGAAATCTCAGCTGCAAAATCATTTCATTACTATATAATTCAGTAGTTAATACTCGAATGGCTAACCGAATGTCAACAAAACCTTACTAATGTTACCTGTAAATTCGTAAAAAGGCAATATACAGAGAAAATACCAGAGGCCTTTTTATACCTTTCAATTCCCTCATAATATTAACCCAAGCAGTTTTTGACCTCACGATATATACCTATTTGTAACAGAATCAGGAAGGGGACTACTGTAAGATGACAATTTATGCTCTTGATTATGGACATAACTGGGTTCAATGAAATATTTCAGTCAGAATTCAATTTGATTCATATTATTCGAAATATTCTTGCTTGACCCGACATTTTATATCTACATATTCAGTTATAAATTTTATAAAATACAGTTTTTCACAGATCGCTTTTTATGTTTTGAATAAGAGCGTGTTTTAGCTGTATTTTTTTTTTCAAAAATATAAGAATGGAATTTATTTCGTCTGCTTGGTGGTAAAAACTTCTATTAGGAAATTATCAAAAGTTACCCGGCCTAGTGGTATGCGTCTATAGAGTTACCATAGCCTAGAGGCGATTGCAACATAAGGAGTGTTGCTGGCAATGTTGGAGTGCCGCTGGTCGAAGTATGGTTGCAGATTCATCGTGCCGACGATATGAAGGAAAATAGACTGACAATCTTGAAACAGGAAAAACCATTGTCAGCACTCCAAATCCTCAGGATTTGGGCTTCTAGTACTCTCGATCATCTAACGAAACCCAGCAACTTTAGAGCTGGTATTTTACGCTAATTTTCTCTGAGAGGGTGATCCCACTCCAGTCATGTAGATCAAATCATCCCAACTAATGCGGTTAAGCGTGGCTTTACAACCTACAAATGTGAGGTCACATGGCGTTTAAATCCTGCTTAATCTCCTAATTAAATGGCTCACTTGAAACGCGCTAGCAAGAAGAAGACATTTCACATGAGGTCAAGCTATGGCAAAAGGAACTCGGTCGTTATGTCCCATGATCGCAAAACACCGCAGTAACGCGACACCCGACCGCGGCTCCGACCACGGCGTCATGTCGCGTGCCGTCGTCTATCAGAGACGGGACAACGCAACGGTATCGCCAATCAGAGATTACCCGGAAAACCGCCATCGTGTCCCAAAACAGGAACGTGTGTGGAATATGTATGCGAATGGTACTCCACACTTTATCTAGATTCACTTCTAGCTACTGTATAGAGAAGTGCAATATAATGTTTTATTTAGAAAACTCTATCCATCAACTCCTCCAAGATGTTAAACTATTGATTCCAGTGCCTTGTAATGATTGTAGTCAATAAATTATGTCTTGTTTCGTTGCTGAGAGTACACTATATAGTACTTATCCCTACAATATTTTTAATACCAAATAAAAAAAAAAACATCTATCAGACTACATCACATACATTGATCTGACTCGTAAGTAGCTTAAGCACTTGTGTTACAGATATCAGAATCAACAGTGGTATTACAATATTATGCTAAAATATTGGATATTAATACCCAGACACAGCACAAACACAAGTATTCATCACACGAATGTTTGTCCTGTTTGGGGATCGAACCCACAACTCTTGGCGCATAGGGCAGGATCAGTACCAAATGCGCCATCGAGCCAGTCGTAAAATTACTGAGCAATATCAATACTATTTTCAAAATACATTTATTTTAGGTAAACATATATGCTGGTATGCATATATGTCTGAATCCACATTATCAACATAAATAATGGTTACTGCAGTAGAAAATGTCCATGAGAGAGTTCTTTTATTAGTGATGAATTAACAAGAATGCCTTGAAATGGGCTAACAAAACGTCCAGCTTCTCTTTATTTTCATCAAAACGTGATTTAAGTCTTTGGAATGCCCTTTTTATTTCTATTGGATTTTGAGTCTTAAGTCACCGGATTTAGGTATTCGAATCTCTTTGGAGCTAATGCACTATTGAATAAGTCACTATCACAGTATAGAAATATTACAAGTAAACACTAACCATCATATTTTATTTTTGACTCTGCCTACCCCTTTGGGGATTATGGGCGTGATGTTATGTATGTATGTACTAATCATTATTCAAACTCGGTTTTATTTTGAAATACACAATAAATAAACGTTTCGTGATATACTTACATTGCAGGCCAATCATGTAGTGTCAAACATGTGGTTTGGCAATTTTAAAATAGGCCGACGGACCAAATTAGAGTTAAAGTAAATTTTTAGATTTGTCCAAATTCCAAAATGTTAACAGCCGAGCCAATCCACATAATTAGGGCTTTCGGCCCCTTGTCCACAAAAGTCTGCAGAATAATGGTTAAAAAACATATTATTAAATTTGAGGATATTTAAATAGTAATTTAAAAGTAAACTTACATATACTTTTAATTTTCTCCTTAACAACTTCTAGATTCACAGGGAGGTGTATCATGTGTTGAGTTTTATGGAATCAGTCTGCAATAGAGTATACTACTAGATCATAACTAAAAATTCTACTTTTAGATTATGGATGATGACTGCATTAAAAAACTATTATTCTTTTGGTCCGTCAGTTAGATTATACACAAATTCTTCGTCAATGTTTATTTAACAAATAAAAAAAAAGTGTAAATTTTTTTTTATTATCTAACTGACGGACTAAACAGAATTTTTTAGTCATCTTGCCTATTGTGTCAGTACAGTTTGTCTATTATCTTGTTATATAGGGAATCGTGGGTGAAAGAAGGTAGATTATATTTAGTTCGCTAGTTAGATTATCGACAAATACAAGTGGAATTAGTATTTTATTGCTTTACTTGAAAATTCTCGAAGATATATCGCATCAAAGTTGTGGAGTAGGGCGCTTTGTCGTCACTTGGGCCTCAAGTGTTAACGTCTACCGTCGTCATTTTTGGTCTGCTGTGGAAAACGGCTTTTATATGGAATCTTACTAACGGACAAAATCAAATTTTTAGACAAGTAACCTAAGCCTATTTCTTAAGAAATTATTTTGGAGTATTCCTTCTTTCCAGTTTTCAGGCGCGAGCGGGACAAGCACAGGAACCCGAGTGCCGGAACATAGTTCCAAGGTCAGCACAAAGATGTCTTACTGAGCTTCTTCTATTACGACTGCAGCGACCTTCTGTTCATTTACGCGGACACATGTGGGCTGCATGAGTAATGATGGCCATATTGTTATAGCTTAAGCTGGTATGGAGGCTTCGAAGGCACAATACAATTATTATGACACTGGCCTTGTCCTGATATGTCTTACCAAAAGAGAGGGTTCACGGTCATTCAATAGGTTATGTGGAGGGATTCAATTATATGAGTAGGTATGTAGGTATGTGTGCTTGAAATAACTGAGGTAATGCGTATGTGTGATTAATTTATATTAAGACTGAACTTTAGCCAAATATTGCCATAATTATTATAAATAAATAATTTTGAAATGCGTGCAAATTTATTTTTATTTATGATTGAACAATTTTCTTCTACGTATTTAGTGTGATGGACTCTACATATTTTGTAATAAAAGTTTCTTAAAGGCGTGATGAGGGTGATAAGGGTAATTTTAATTTTTTTTTTATCTTTAAGCTTAATTTTAAGCATATTTTTATTTCTAAGTGATGGGTTTATGTTTGCTTCTTTTGATAACCAGTAGTAAATAGCTATATTGGCACTTCTAATTAAGCAATTAGAAGTGCCAATATAGCTATTTATAGCAATAGCAATATGCCAATTAATTGTTTTTAAAGTACTTCTATAGTGGTCTGTTTCAGCCCACTATACCGAACAAACGCAGTAGTGCAGGCTCATTAATATTCCCGCTGCCGTCCGGGTCACTCAGCCTCTATAAATAAGCCGAGCAGCCTCTTCGATAAGAGCCTCTAACCGGGTACCAGGCTCCGGTAACCGAGTACATAAACTCCTCTGACTTTTATTAGACATCACAGTTAGCTGCTGTTAGTGCATGCGTGTGATTCTGTTCTTGCATTTATATCTACGTGATTCTACTGTTTTGAATATGTAGTACTTTCTCAGTAGAAGTAATAGCACAGATTGCTGAATAGTAACTTCGTGTAATAGGTAGGACTCAAAGGGATTTTTAATTATTAAGACGTCTTTACGTAGATTTATTTTTATTGTCGGTGACTTTATCAAAAAAAAAAATTGAAGGATATGGTGTTCATCTTAATTAACGTAATTTAGCGCAATTTTATACCAGAAATAACCAATGAGATGAGACAGATGGGTCTATTTTTATTGAATCACTGTTGCTCATAATAACTTGTGTTTTTAATGGCAGTTATTAAATTAAGAGAGGATTAAATACATCTAGAATACAATTTTACTACAAGACCCTTAGAAACCATTACCAACGTAAAAAGCCCGACTCCTAAGCATTAACATCACGCATGCTAAATTGTCCATGCATGAATTCTAACGAGCTGTCTTTTAGCGTAAACAGTGTTTGACTGCTGAGGTAATGCGAAACCAGTTATAAATGAGCTAACAGATAGGATACGTGTTTGCCGATGAAGTCAGATTGCTGTGTCCACATTACATTACCGTTTTGTCTTTATTAGCTCGCTCGTGTCTGAGCACAGTTAATCAGCCGTTTAGTAGTTTCTAAGAAAATCTAACTAGTCTTTTTATCCTTATATATTTAGCTGTGGTGGGTCTTGTAAGATGTATGCAGTGGCGTAGTGTGGTGGCGGCACTTTTTTGGGGGCATTGCATTATGCAATGGAACACTAAACCTCCTTTTTTACATTCAGTTAAAACAAAACAATGCCTAAAATATTATTTATCATCTTCAAATTTGTACTGAAGTTAGATAAATGTGTATTATTATCAAAAAAATTGTTATACCTGCCGATAAGATTCAAATATAAGACGTACTTGACCCGTTTTCATATTGGTAATGAAATGTTAGATATTCGTATTCTAGCGGGTTTCTTATCAGAGGGCGTCAGTGATGCGTTCTTCAATTTGTATGCAATCACAGTGCACTTGACGAATGGGGACGAGCCAGGAGACGAATGTGTGCAGATAACGCTCGTCCCATATTCTTAACGAACTCCTCGCTAAACCAATATATTTGTTTTAATTGAACTTATCTTTGTAACTACGTGATGGTGGTTTATTGTTTTTACGTCATTTGTAATGCCTCTCGTATAACATGTTATTTTCTGCATTTTAGCCTTGTTAAATACACTTGGGTAGAGCTCAAACAAATTATAATTATTAAATGCACATCTACTTAATTAGTCGCATTTATATTTAAGAACTAATTAAAATAAAACTACATACATCACTAAAAAAATGTTGCTAATCGACTCAACCCTTGTGGATTAAAACATAAACATGCAAACAAAAAAAATTGTAGGTTACACGTAGTTACAACTATTTAATTATTTATTTCATTTTGTTTTTATGTTCTGTTTTATTTTTGTATTAAATATACCTATTGACTGCCTCGTTGGCCTAGTGGTAGAATGCGCCACCTAAGGACCAAGAGGTCCCAGGTTCAATTTCCGGGTGGGGCCAAAAATTGTGGCTGGGTATTTCAATATTGAAATTACTCAGTAACAGCCCGGAGTCAGGAAGTTGGCGGTTTAATCAACCCCGTGCCTCGGAAAGCACGTTAACCGTTGGTCCTGCGCCTGATCTTTCCCCGGTTATGTCAAATTGCTGTCTCACCGGACTATGAGAGCGAAGGACTAGAGAGTGCACCTGTGTTTGCGCACACACTTGTGCACTATAATATCTCCTGCGCAGATGGCTAATCCTCGTTGTGATTGGCCGCCGTGACCGATATCGGTTAGGAGGACATTATATATACCTACCTATCTACACATAATTGCATTAAGAAATTCACCAGCAAGTTAATCTAACAATAATTTTATTTGTCCATGAAGTTACATAGTTATTGATTAAAACGTAGACCATCCAATCGACTGCTGCTGCAAACTAACTTTACATAGTAACGCCATCTAGTTAGAATTTTCATAACTACTTTTATTCAAGACGACAGAAATTAAGAAACAACGTTGTTAAGTAATTAACAAATACGTGATTTTTGTAGCCTAAAAAATTATAATCAAAGAAATATTAAAACATAAATGTATGACACAATAAGTCAGTAAACGCTTACATTTGTAGTGTACATTTCCTAATAATTCATGAGGCCTAAAAACAGAAAATTATATTAATAGTAATACGATATTTAAAAAAAAACTACAGCATAGGTTCTATGGAACTCCTTATTTCCAAACGTCTATGCCTCTTTTTCAAAATATCCTAAGTCAGTCCCGGCGTTTGTTAAACAATTCGTGCAGCAAACAACCTTCTTCTGCCCTCAACCTTCAATATCAAAGAGTCCACCGGTCGCATCGTCCTCGGACCGAGACGTGCCGATCGATATTTGGCGTCAGGAATCAAGAACAGTTAGTTGTCATTTCGGTATTGTCTGGCATTCGGCGGCGCCACGTGCCTCGAATGTGGAGTGTGGGCGGCCGTTCGTGAGAACCGATGAGGTAATTGTATGTATACAGTAGCTGGTTCACGTGTAGCACTCGGAGCTTCCATTCGGGAATGAGGTCCATTCACGTGTCAAAGTGGGCTTGTGACGGAATTATTTGGAAATTGTAATAGACTTTCCCGTTGCGCATGTTTTTATGTACATTTTCTGAATTGTTTATCGGTTATTTGACGCGATCAGTTTATAATTACAAAACAAAATTTTATACACAAAAACGAACATTTGAAATTAATATTATCTGTTTTATATTAGACTACATTTGGCCTGCGTAGGATCCATTTTTTTTACAGAGAGTCTGCAGTACATCTCTCGAAATCTGAACTGGTCTTTCTCAGGGTTTAAGCTTTAATCGCAGCTGAACGTAACAGACAGACTGTGTTACTTTCGCAGCTATAATATAAGTAAAGACTTGAGTCAGCGTATGCGTATAATTATTATATTTCATACAGGTGTAAAAAATCACGAAAAAAACAAACTAAGTAATCTGTCAAATACCCTATAAGCTAGCCTAAGCTGCACGCAAAGAGCTAAATTATATCTTTCATATTTCATTATCGTACAAACCTTCCCTAAATTATTAAAAATATTTTAAAATTGATATCTGCAAAATCGGCCCAGCCATTCTCGAGTTTTATTTTTTATATATTTATAAAGATAAAGATGAGCATAAGGAACTATGTGTTTAATATAGGTATGTAGTCTGTAGTAACTAACAAATTTGTAATTCAATAGTATGTTTTTATAATATATACGGGGTATATATATTATAAAAATGGGTAGAAATTAAACACCATCAATTTTATTTTATACACAAAAATTGGAAAATTATACACTCATGCTATTTATATTTATGATTCTGATTGGTTTCGAAATCATAATGTATTTCATAAATAGGTATATTTAATTTGGATATCTCAAAAAAAGTTCATGATTGTAAAATATCGTACAAGGACTTTCTAAGTGAGCATAAGTTGGATCATCAAAACAAAGAAATTCAAAATTATTACACTAACTTTTGCGGGGTGAATACTTATTATCCTTGCATCTGTATCTATAGATAACAAACAACCTTGACTTTCGATTTTCTCGAATGTTTTGTCCTCATATGACTGCAGCGCCATCTTTTCTGCCTTCTTATTATTTAAAATAATTCCGTTTACATGAGCGAAATATATTCCACCTTCAATAACATGGGGTTACGGGCAGATTTAGTTTACGTAATCCAAATAATATTATGGTAAACGCAGACGTATTGTTGTTATTCGGGTCAAGTAATAAATTCTGAAAGGAGAGGCAGTATTCAAGTAAGTAGGTATGAATTTATAAACGAGTTCGTATATAGACAAGAGTTGAACTGGACGATACCTACATAAACTATACAAAATATGACGCAATAGGCAATCAAATGAATATCGTTTCATTCGCCAATGTAATTCACAACAAACGTCCGTTTTACAACCGTCACACAATTTCAGGACATTATCTTTAAATGAGGAAAGGCGAAGGTCAATTTATAGATAATTGTTATAGCTCCTCCTTCTTAGTTATTGTAAGCAGTATTAATATAGTAATACCTATAGAATTGAAGAATAAATACGGTATGAAACGTTTGAAATGTTTATTAAAGTTGTTAAAATAAAAGCAAAATTGAAAAATCTACCGTCAAATATTGAATATTGAAAATATATAAATAACACCTGCAACTGGAGGGGTTCCCTTTATTTCAGTTGGTCTTTTCAACACCAGTAAAAGAAATATTTAATGCAATAAACTCAAACGCTCGTACAGTTCCAGTAGCGATTAAACATAATGTATAAAATATCTTACAATGCGGAATATGTAGGTAGTTTTTAGATACAAAATGTCTGTATAAATTTTCCCCTAAGCGTTTATTGTAAGTAACATAATTACTAAGTACTTCGTAAATAAGTATGTGCTCAATGCTATAATAAATTAGCATGAGCTGGCGTCAGAGCCCTCGCTCTGAAAACAGTAGACGGAATATATAAATTTGGATTACGGCTTTTTCCAAACCAGCTCAGGGTTTCTGCATCAGGGCTGCTGCGGGATAAAAAATGATCATCTAAATGGTTTTCTTAATACACTACTATAAAAGTCGACGTTACCAACATTTTTATGGCTTAAGAAACACGCACAGATATTTTAAACACATATTTTTAATTGACTGGCATGGAATCCCATTGTTATTAAATAGCCGAAGCCCAAGGGAAATATGTAAGTAGTTTATAATAAGGATTCATTTGTCATAATAACAATAACTCATAGGTCATAAGTTAGCATGGAAGACAAAAAAATGGGGTCTGGCGCAGAATGTGCACTTCGCAAAATGAGCACTCACCTCAAAATGTACATTTCGCAGTTACTTGTCTAGCATGTCATAAAAGGCGACTAACGGTGTATTATAACAATCTTCCCTCTGACCCATCTTAAATGTACTTTTGCCTGAATGTGCATTAGTAGTGAATTAATCGCACCTTTGACTTTGTCTACTCCTTAGGAGATTGAAGAGGTGCTGGTAAGTGTTGTATGTATGTAACAAATATAATCATAGGGTTGAGAATGTAAGTCAAAAAGAACCAAACCGAAGCTTGGAATTTTGGAGTTCTAATAAACAAAACCTATCAGAGAATACACTTTTCCTTAATATCACAGCCCTAAAGTAAATACACATGCAAGGAGACGCTACTACGGCGCGCGCGCATCAACGTGACTAGTAGACGGCGGCAGCAGCTCCAGCTCGAGGGGTCGGCCACGTGACACCTTTGGCCTCTTTCATCTTAAACTAGGATTAATACTTCATAAATATCATATTAGAGCGGTGGTAACTAAAAACATATGCTGCATATGCGGGGGATGGCTTCATGTCCGCGTTGAACCAGAAAACTGACAGAGGTACTTAGTTGTTCTTATGTCAATACGGTTTTATCCACTTGTTCGGCGGTAAGGGAACATTTTGCAAGGAGTCCTGCGCATTCAAATAATTGTGGATGGGTGGCGCTAAATTATGGATAGGTAGTAAATAAATAAATATCCGACTATATCACACACATTGATCGGACTCCGAGGTAAGTAGCTTAAGCACTTGTGGTTCGGATATTACAAAATACTTAAATATTGGATATAAACACCCAGGCCAGAGGCGGACTAATCGGGGGGCGAAAGGGGCGGTCTGCCCCGGGCCTCTGGTCCTAGAGGGCCTTACATTATCTCCAACTTCTCATCATCTTAAATCAAATAGTGGAACATCACGCAACATTCGGTCAAGCAACACTACTCGTATCCCTACTTGGGACTGCGTACAGCTCTTTGCCACCCTAGACCCAAAACAGGCTAAGTCCACCACTAGACAGACTTGGACAGATTTGGAGGTTTGTGCCCGTAGTCACCAACCTCAGACGGGTAGGACATATGTCCCTTTCTAGGATTAAAGTTTTCTATTAATTTTTAATTTACAATAATTCTAACGGCTTTCCCTAATTTACGATCTAGGTACTGGCAAGTTATAAAATTATACGATGTAGCGTAAAAGGAAATTCCATATGGTATTTACAAAAAATCGAAAGTATTTATCCCATTTTGTTTGTCTCTACTTTTGTTTTACCCGACGAGGTTAAAATGTACACGCGTTACAATGTACAGTTTTATTGCATAAAATTGGTTTTGTAATACGGAAGGCCTTTTGGTTTCATCTTATTGTCCTTAAGGGTCCGAAACAAAAGGTTCACGAACGTAACTTTCGCTTTAGTTGCTTTGCTTTCTGTTTCTAAAGCAGTAAATTTATTGTTGCCCTTAACTGTATTGTCAAAATACACAAATGTGTTCCGTTTACTTGCTAGTAATTGGTATAGTATTGAAAAGGATTCCACGGGCGGTTGAACGTTTTACCAGGCAAACTGGATACAATATAAGAACAATTTGTAAAGATAAGACATTGTATTCACGTAATACACTATTGCCACGGATATTATAGACAAAAAAATAAGGAGAATAAATGACTTTCGATGTTGTCCTCATTTTCAGATGTAACCACAACAAGCTTTATTCAGTGAAATGTATGACAAATACGAGTGTTTCCCGAGACTCAGAGAGAGGACACTCAGATGAATCAGCTTATAATATTTTTCCTGTTTCTAAAGACCCATCCTACAGCTTCAAATCTTCCTACAAATTCTACTTATCAATACTTATTCGATCAGTTTTTTTTCAACCTAATGATTATGGGAGATGACATCGTCAATCACTTGACTATTTTTTTATGAACTATCAATATGAAATGCTTTTATTGACTTTGTATAGAAATCCGATAATATGACGGACAACGGACTAACCAAAGACGTTTTCAAAGTAAAAACTAAAATGGTCAAATAATTAAAATTGATGAATGAGTTGGCGTGTTTAAGATTATTTTCTTCTAAACTAGCTATGACTTTTTAATTTAATATTTTAAATATTTTTTTTTCCTAGGTAATATAAAAATTTGTAGTTTTACCAGACTAACTTACACTATAGTTTGTGAAAACATATAGGTAATCTCAACAATGCATGAACTCTTAAAAATGTGGACGAGTACGTTTTTTGCATAACATTACACGTTCAGTGGGTAGGTTGAACATTCTTTAAAAAGCAGTGAGAATGGTTCGGGTTTTCGAGAGGCCCGTGGCAAGCTTGAGGGCGCTTCGTATTCGGAATACAGCCTTAACATCTTTACGTTTCTTTCTCTCTTACAATGTTGATGCCTCGTAGAAAGGGATAAGTGACTGTACAATGCGTAAGTTGGCCAAAGTGAAATGACCGCTGCTGACCATTTTGGCGGTTGCGTCATTCATTCGAGACTTGAATTCGAAGGTTTGTTTGAAGACCCGGCCACGCTGAAACTATTGTTCTAGTAAATAGATAATTTATGATAATTCAATGATGCCGACAGTATATGGGACTTTCTTCAGTGAGTACACTGAGGAATTATATATACATTATTATAGATACTTAAGAAATTGTATATAATGGGGGATATTTCTGTGGTGATACGTAAGCTCGCTTATATGTATTTTCAAACACATACGACATAAGTTTTGAGTAATTGGTTGTTTATTATCTTAATTGGTACTAGTGCAGAATTTTTATCTATACTTATAATAAATCCGTAGAGAGGTCAATTCTGTACATGAAATATATTTTCAATATAACTATCAGGGGGTGATTAGTGATCGATACTGATGCCAAAAATGCAATCAGTAAAATTTATGTCGGTCTGTCTGTCTGTCTGTCTGTCTGTATGTTCCTTATAGAAACAAAAACTACTCGACGGATTTTAACGAAACTTGGTACAATTATTCTTCATACTCCTGGGCAGGTTATAGTATACTTTTAATCACGCTACAATCAATAGGAGCAGAGAAGTGAAGGGAAATGTTGGGAAAACGGGAGAAGTTACTCCATTTTTGAAGCTTCCGTCGCGTGTGCAGCCTTAATGGTTAAAGTTACATTGTAATCATGTATGACGGAAATAGTCTTTATAATATTAACCATAAACGCGGGTGACACCGCTGGCACAGCTAGTTTCATAATAAAAAAAGATACTGCATAACACGTGCTTTTTTTTTTCAACATCTTTATTGAGACTTTTTTGAAAAAGGCTATACCTCGCCAAGATGTAGAGAAAAGAAATGTAATATTTTGTGTTTAGAAAGATGGGCGACACAAGCACGAATTTATAACAAAATATTTTTATCTAGCTGCGCCCCGCTGTTTCAGCCGTGCAGTTCCCGTTCCCGTGGGAATGCTGGGAAAAAAATATAGCCTATCTATGTTACTCGCTGATGAAGTAGCTTTCTATTAAAAATAATAAATAAAATAAAACCAAAAATTGTATAATTTCTCACTATAGACAATTTTACAATCCATGCATGCACTAGTAGTCGTAAGTTATAATAATGTCTGTGGGAGACTGGTGTCTAAAAGAGGCAACTATAATCCTGCCTGTAGTATAAATCACCAGGCCTCTGTCGAACATTGTACATTTATATCTTTTGTACCTATTTCTATTGGTTAAAGGATTTTTCAAGTCGGTCTACTAGATTCGGAGCCTATTCAATACAAACAAACAAACAATAAAATCTTTCTTTTTTATAATTTAAGTATGATTAGTTGCATACAGTTGTACCTATAAATGAAGCTCGCATGACTCACACGATGAAAGGTCTCGAAAAATATTAACCTTAAACTGTGTCGTTGAATTTTAATTTTATTTGATTTTAACAGCATCTTCGAACTGATTTTTGTTTTAATCAGTTTTGTCAGTAAAGTAATTTACGGCATAGGTTCGTGAATGATTTTTTCTCCCTATTCATATTTCCTTTGCACTTAACATTTATTTTATCTACATTCATAGATAATCACGTAGATAACATATGATATTAGTGTCTATAATCTAGATATTTCTTTCAAACCTAGCTCGACTTGAAACTTAGTTTTTGGGTAGTTTTAATATAAGTTTAAGTATAAGTTCAGCTCTTATTATAGTTATTTTTTATTTTATTATAATATAAAGCTATATCCATTATTAATCTTTTTTTCATACTAAATTAATAATACGCGAGATTTTCTGAGACAGTACCTTGATTCGTGAATGATTAAAGCTTAAGTTGTTGTTAAGTATTTTAATATAAGTACTCTTTAAGATCTTAATATTTATTGAAAACTGATTTACATTCACATACATACATAACATCACGCTCATAATCCCCGAAGGGGTAGGCAGAGTCGAAAGGGCAGCAAGCCCCTTCAACCACATTCAGCCAAAAATAAAGCCCGGCTGGGTTAGATGGAAAATTGTGAAAAAGCAGTGTCAAGCGGCTAGCCTGTCGCCTACACAATCACACACCCAAAACCCGATATACCATTAGTCGCCTTTTACGACATGCTTGGCAAGAACCACAGTTGGAATATTATTTTTAAGTCCCAGACCAACAGCTGTGAAAAAGGAGTGACAAGTGGCTAGCTTGTCGCCTACTCAGTCACATACCCAAAAGCCCGTAAACCATTAGTCTCAAAAACTCATTTCCCTTACAAAATTGCGTCTATAGAACGCTTTAAAAGAAGTTACCTTGCCATAAAGACCAAAAAACCAGGCGACTCACACCATTTACCTTGATAGAGAGAACGGATAGCAAATTTATGGAAGGATAATAATGTTGTTAATGATCTTATTCTAACTAGTAGGATAGGAACCCATAAAAACTTACGGATCAAGTACATATAATTTATTATACTGGTTTAAATCTTTTCCTGTTTACGCAAATCATTTTATTTGCTAGACGCTTAAACTTGACACCGTGTAAACTATAAGTAGCGTAAATATTTGCGTAAAATTATGGCTGTATCAAAACAATCACACTACTTAATCACCCTAATATTATAAAGGCGAAAGTTTGTGAGTGTGTATATTTGTTACTCTTTCACGCAAAATCTACTTAATGGATTTTAATTAAACTTTAGAACAATATAGCTCATACACCCAAATAACATAAAAGCTATGTTTCATCGTTGTACTACGCGAGCAAAGCCGCGGGCAGAAGCTAATTAAATATAATATTAGAAATGACGGCTATAAGTTAAGGTCCCTTGTATCTCTATCGAAACAGTAATATAACAATATTGCGGTAGCATAATAATAATAATAATAGCTAAAATATACTTTACAATACATTGAATAATATTTTTTGCTTACTTTAATTTGTCATATCACAAAATATGAACATACGAGGTACTGAACATAAGCCTGCGTCCGATCTATAATTTTCCCGGGATCAGAAATGTCAAATGTCCTTTCTTAATGTTTTAGAGAGTAAACTGGTTCAGACGTGAAAAGTTAATAGACATAAGCAGGCACTTTCGCATTTATATTATTAGTAACAAATAATAGTAACGATTTAACAGTATTCTAAATCACGGTCCTGTTAAAGGCAACCAACCTAGAAATAAACACGCCTAGATGTCAATGTAAATGACGTAAAGCGACAAGTAAGCGTTTGCGCATCTCATTAGCTGCCTTCGAATAAACAACGTCCTATATTCGAAAACCGTGTTTCGCTGCCCAAGTTCAACCACCCAGTGTTGGCCTGGACACGCACGCCCAGTTTTGACCCAAAACTTGGATTGACACGTCATGTATCTACGACGTTTGAAAGTTTTTTTCGTCCAATAGGTATTTTTTGGGAATGATTTTGTATAGGGTCGAAATATTTTTTTAGGACTGGAAATTTCTAAATGTTTAATATTGTATTTAAAAAGTACTCTTAATTTATTTTGTATTAAGCATATAATGGAATGTCGTATTTTTAATTTACTTATGTTTTTATTGTATCATATTCGTCTAAAATATTTTTATTCTATTTCAAAACACTTGAACTAACTGTGCGTGCATTCTCATTCCACATTTTTTACATCAAAAAACAAAAACAACATCTAAGATTTTTTATTGCTATTCGCATACTTTTGGCTAAGTTGTATGACTACGTCCAAGGTCACTCAACTGGGGCCTACTCTTAACGAAGGATGGAGCCGACCCACTTGTGGTTCCCTGACCTCTACCACAACAGCGTACAGCCTACCGTCTCTCTCACACTTAGACTACGAATCACTCTGTCTCTCTCACTCCCGGAATATTTTCGCATACGTTCGGAAAATGGCGCAGGTTGCGGCGCAAGCACATCACATGATGATGTAAAAAAGTTATATGTAGTTGCAAGGTTTTCACGACGACATTAAATGAGTAATTATATTTTTCGCTGATCATGTATAAAACGTAAAACAATATTAGAACTTAAACTTTACACATATATTTGTACAACAACAGTTACCTGAGGTATCGTATATTTTTAATGTAAAATTGCTCCCAAAAAATTACATAAACCGTAGTAGCACTACAGTGATTGACTTTTGAACAATTTGAAACAAATGACGTTAAGAGTCGCTTTTACAAGACGTAAAGAATATTTCCTTCGTTTTACCCGAGGAAATTTTGGAAAAGAGGGTGGGCGAGTTGGTCATGTAGAACTCTTAAAAATCAAACGGAAACCTGCTCATTCAAATATCATAGGGCAATCAAGCCCCATATTTGATTAAGAGTTACCACGGTCCAATTTGCTTGGTTTCCGTCCCCAATAACTGTCGTAATTCAGAAAGTCCGATGCGACGCCTAAAATATAGAGTTCAAATGTATTGAATTATACACACTGATATACTTTAGTTTCGTACTACAAAGAAGTCTAAGCTAGTTTAACTATGTTCTAAAGTCAGGACACTAATTAATAATTACTCTAACTACTTTCAGGAATTTAAAAGATATTTTATATAATCTAGTACTGATAAGACAAATTTACAGGTCTTATTTTTAGAAAAACGCTAATTGGTGTCTTCTGAAAAGTGTGTTGGTAATTGTATCTGTGCGAAACAACAGATTTTTTTTAACGATTTAAAACAAAATTATTCAATAACATTAATGGGAACCGTGGCCATATCTTTTTTTTTATTTTAAACTCAAACTTGCCGACATTACATAATCATAGGTGTCTGTTTATTTGTGTTCCTTCTGTAAAATATTTACGCCATTAAGACATAAATACTGAATGTGTAATCTATTAAATAATGGATAGACTTTCATTATAAGCTATTTGATATGCATGTATTTAAAAACCAAGAAGATCTCAATATAAGATAATGTTGAGCATTCATTAAGAAAAAATATATAGATGTTCAGTTTTATTTAGCATTTTAGTCCCAATTATAAGCTAATACCTTGTTACAATGATTAGGTTTTCATAGTTTGCCATTAAAGCATTTATTTTATGCTGAACAATGACCTCTAAATCTGGCAGCAAGCGACCAAACGCATTCGTTGGTCATAAATAATTAAAACTATTGACGACATTCATCCGGTGTCTACGGGGTCAATGTTTTAAAAAATATTCGAATCTTAACCACATTAAGCTTATCTAAATACGTTTTATCCAAACACCAATTAAAATGGACAGATTGGTAAAGACTGATCACTCACAGAGGTATTGAGTATTAAACTCATTATTTATAAATACAATCTTTAAAAACACCGTATCCTTAGCACCTATTATATATATTAATCAAATATGGGATTTGTATTTTTTATAACATTCAAGTTGTACACTAGTAAAAAACGTTGATAGTCTGATTTTGACTTAAACGCTGCGCAAGTAATGCGTTATCTTTTTAAATTATCATCAAACCTAAATACTAACAATAAATACTAAAAGCCCCAGGGGCTCATTGTTTCGATTGTTCAAATATTAAAACGTTCTCAAATGAGTAATGTATTTCTTTAGATAAGCATCGTAAGAGTACAATGCTTCTTCAGAGGTATCTCAAAAACAGCATAAGAAGTAAACGGATTGGCGCAGTGGAAACACGCAAGCCAGTCACAAAGCGTTGGTGCCATAAGTGCGACCGCGAATGGGGATCAAAAGATCATAGCACGCCCATATAAAGAAGTGCACGAACGTACTGAATTTCATTTTCTAAAACCCGATTACAGCGAGGTGACGCAAAGCGGAGGTCGGGCGACACAACACTCGAAATCGAAAGGCGTTCGAAACTGAAATCGGAGGGAGCGATCCCGTTACCCTGCCGGACCGAGATGGAAAGCTCCCGTTAACGCGGGTAGCATTGTGCCATCGTGATGCGGCACTTGAACCAAGAGGAAAACAACGCGCCGCTTGCATGACTCATGACATGACACCGCTGCTTTTAATTGAAATACTTTCGCAGTCTTTTGCCCGGTTTTTAAGTATTTTTGACTGAGGGTGGTTATTAGACTCGCGTATCTTTTGCTTCTTCACATAACTAACAATTAATCTAACTTTACTTTGAATGCACTACGTCTATCTACTCCGTCTGCATTTTTTCTGTAAATTATAAACTTTTTCTTTTATATTCCTTTCCACTGGTTTGTTTTCGTTTTAATATTGAATGATATGCAGTACAAAATTAGATCCAAAAAAAATATGGTGCTACCAGTTTCTTTTAAAGCTTGTAGGTACCTAAATCTTAGCCACATTTGGCTAAATGCATTTGCAATCAACTTGTTGACAATATGACCAATGTTTTAAATATTTTCAATAGGAGAGTTGTTATTCCTTTTTTCTGCACATATAATTACTGTCATGTAAACAGATTGTTGCACTTATATACACACATTAAAGTTAAGTACTCTCATTCCGGCTCAGACAAAAACAATTTATCGACCAACGGTCACACAACTCTTAATAATTATGCAAATCGTCGTGACTTTTAAGCAGAACCTATTGACTCTAATTTACATAGTGACGTCGGTGTTTGAGCACAATACTTCAATCAGGATTTCGGAGATGCTCGAATGTATAGGAAGCAATAAGTCTGTATCCATTTGTTGCGTAAAAAATCCTTGAATCATCGGTTATTGAATTATTTCCAATGAACGAAGTTTCAAATGGACGAAGATTTGATATATGTTTTGATCTTTAAAATATTGTTCTTTTGTTAAATTATATTTTATTCTGCATTGGTAAATTCATATATGACCTTTAATTTATTCAAATAAAAATATATAATGCTTACAAACTATAAACTTCATACGCTTGAAAGCTCTAAGGTAACTAGGCATATTCATCTTTTAAGCAGGCAGTACTAAAACTCAACATCAAACTGAAGCCTTTTTTATTCATAACACTAGTGACTGCTTTATTGCGATTCAACTTAGGCTGATAAATTATAATATACCTATGTAGATTATTTAAAATTTTTATGCACATACTTTACTTAATTTATTATTTACTGTATCCAACGTAAGAGTCTTTCATTGCTTTTTTGTCATGTATTTAACTTTTTTGCAATTTCTTTTGCTTATTCAAACTCACACATACAACAACACTTCAAAATTACTGAACTCTAAACAAAGCAGGTATGATTATGTTATGAATGTTGTTTAACGAATATGTTGTTCTTATGTGTGAATCAAACATAAATGTCCATGTGTATGACACAAACTAGGGGCATCTGGCTTGGTGGGATTCGAAGCCGCTCCTTTGGTAAGAAATCCTGACAAGGAAGACCACGATTTCTTACCACTCAACCAGACGGCCCATTAATAGGGATAGGATAACACAGATTCTATGTTTAAAACAAACGTTGAATCATAGGTATTTTTTTCCATTTTACTGATACACTCATTACCATTATGTGTGTGATAGCATTCCTTTGAACTGAGGATGGGTGTATCGTCCTGTATTTACAGGTTAATTATACCTGCTGTCGTTTTATAGGCTAATGTTGCTGTCATTACATTTCCATGTTTATTTCAATACTAACCGTTTGAATGGTAGTTAGTCATATCCGCGTCGTTCCACAGCGGTGGCCGGACAATGACGCTTGCATGATGGTACAGTGCAGAGGTGATTTGGCAATAAAGCTGCCTGGCAAGGAGCAGATTAGTGTAGCAAAAAAGTAGGTACTATCGGTCTAACGGAAGCGGATGAGTCTACAGAACATTACAACATGTTAATCATTGCGTTCCCAGCAGCCGTTTTAATCCAGAAAGTACGAAAATAACAAGGCAAGATAATAGCAAACAAGAAAATACAGCAATTGAAATTAATTTCCTGCTGAGTCGCATCAAAAATTTGCTAACTATATCATTTAACTCCGCTTACAGTTGACCCATTTACACAATTAAAGATTTAAACAAGTCATGTACTTAAGACTGAGCCCAACGATAGACGAACATAAAAACCAAACTCTCTATATTAACTTGATGCTAAATGAATCTGGTTCTAAATTAATAATAAAAAAGCCAGGTATACTACACAACTGGTAATAGACTGATAGTTCAAGACTCGTTCAAATCTCTATGGTACCACCTCACTAGCAATGCAGGACTGTCGAGGTGTTTAGGTTTACATACCTGTCCAATGATATCTAAAACAGATAGAGATCCAACAATTTAGTCTGAAATACAACGCTGTTCTCTTCCGGAATATATAATGCTTCAAACTGATATGCCTTACTGTTACCAGCAGTACTGTGTCGACGACGTAACAAGTACCTAGCGACACGACACGACGCGTATGCCGGCTGTGTCATTATAACTGTGCTGTGTTGCGCCATCTTCAAGGACGGCGGAACCTAACCCAACTCGACTGACCTCTATCCAAATGAAGCGGTAACTGTCAATCCGATAAATATTACGTAACAAAGTTTTTGAACACTTGTTTGGTCAGTAAAATTCTCTGCTCTCACTGCTCAGGGGGTTTTCAAAGATCTATATAGATAGGTACGTGTTTTTTCTTCTTTGCCATTCTGAGGACATAGCTGGATATATCAGACTCCAAGAATAATTTAGATAGAATGACTGCTCTCCGGTTAAGATGGGGTGGTCGGGGTATCCTTACTAAATCCCCTGATACCCTGTATAACTTAGGAAATCTGGTTCAACCATAACTATATCAGCAATGAATATAATATATAAAATTTAAATTAAATATAAATTTGCATGGTATTCGGATGTCGTATTAAAGTCTGTTAGTTAGAAATTTAGTTAGTTAGAATTAAGAATCAGTTTAAATAATATCAATTGTAGTTGCTTTTTATTAACTACTTTTGTATTCAATAGTGTCACTTGTCTTTAATTTGTAATTACACAAAGATCCAGTTCTTACAAGCGCTCCATCTATGAAAACGAAAACGAACATTCCAAATATCTAGGTCCTTTTAATTCTAAGAAAAAAGACAAGGAAAATGTTAATGAGATACTATGACTAAGAGCACGAGTTATAATATTCAGGACGCAAATGCAATCCTACAAAAGAATTTCTTTGCAAAAGCTTCCGATATTATGTTCTACTGTAAAATATGTTCATTGTAAAGTAAACATACAAGTACACAACAAGAATATTAAACTATAGAATAAAATAAAAATCTCACTTTAAACATATTATACTAATTCTTTATATAGATTTCGTATTATATGTGTCGACTAAAATCTAATCAAACACGGAGATACATAATATCGTTAAGGGATTGATAGATAAGACATCGTAACAATAATAAAATATTTTAACGTTATTAAATAAATCTGCCGTTAGCTAATCATTTTCTAAATTCTGATAAAAATAGTGATATAAATAGAGCGAAGAATTTATAAATAGTTTTTAAAGAATTTTTAATTTATAAAGAATTTATATTATAATTTTTAATTTTAATAGCATAAATTAGTTATACAACAATGCAAAACCAATTTGCATGGCAAAACAAAACCTAATTGGATGCGATGTCTAAAGCGAAGAAAATCAACAATACAACCAAGCCTAACTGTAAAATATAAAGTCAAGGACGACTTTTTTACTAACCTAACACAAGCCGACCTCAACTCAAACGAAACGATATGTCCGGTGAACGTGTGAGTGTACACTTTAAAACATTTGGCGATACGGATTTTCCCGTGTGAAAAACCACGTCGTTACCTAAAAAATAGTAATTTAAGTACAGCTGTACTTAAATATGTATATACAGTGACTTTAAATAGATAGGCCCCGTAGCTTGTTGTTTAGACAAGATAAATATCTTGTCAAAACAACAATATAGACTATTCCAACTCTACCGTATTATCGCCTAAAAAGTTAATTAATGCGTATATCCTTTGGAATTTTAAATTATAATATGCTTATGAACAAAATAAAAATCATATAATCAATAGTAACTAGCTTACGTATTTTAGCAGTATTAGTATAAATTCAAATCAAGCAATCTATTTTTTGACAGCTCTATGTATTTTTTCATGCATATGCAACTTTTACGAGAATGATACAGAATGAAAACATAACTTGTATTAATTTAAAGCGTTTAAAAAGCCGTTGCCTAGATAGGCAACGGCTTTTTAAACGCTTTCAAGTTATGGTATCTACCATAACTTGAATTTCAACTTAATCAAGCTTATCTATTTGTCTAAATTAAAGGTTTCCAACGGGGGCGCCCCCTAGTGAGCGCTGAATATTTTCGAGGGGCGGTAGCGGGCCCAAAAGACAATTGGGGGGCATTATGACATTTAAGGGGACGGTATTATTTAATTAAAACTTCAACATAATAAAGTATTTGCCTCTATTTTTAAGAAAACCTTTGTATCTACCCGTCTAAAATTCTTATCCCTCGGGCCACGAGTTGACCGATTACAGAGAAATAACTAAATTAATTTGTAATTTTTAATAGATTATAATATACCTACAGACAAATGAAATTGGTATATTATGAAAAGGGGGACGTTGTATGTTTTTTTTTCTTATAAGGGGGGTAGTCCAAAAAAGCTTGGGAACATAATAATATGGTCTAAACCAATAATAAGCTCCTGGACAGAAAAAAAATATTACTGGAGAGATTTTTTAATCTTAACACACTAACAAAATAAACCGATCGTGTCTTGAAGCGGAAATACCCCTCACCTACATTGTTCAATCCGAATGCTAATCCCAAGATTAGAATCATCTGAATGAGCAATGTCCACGCAATTCTTTCACAGCGATGGCATTGAGTCGCGTGGCCCACTTCGAGGTAACGGGATCCCAAGTCCTGGCTTGCCACAATGTATTATATTCCGGCGAGGCTTTTCCAATTCGACCAATCCAGTTGTTATTTATACTTAATATATAGGCAACCCCAACGATACTTATTTATTTGAAAAGGAATAGTGTGTGTTTATGAGCATGTTATCAAGGTGAATAATGAAAAATGTCCTAAAAAGGGATTGCTATTTAAATATTTCATAATACAGACCGACACACAATGTTTGAAACAATTTATATAAAGTACTCACCATTTTTTTTAATGACTCAGTTTTTCAAATTAAATTTACACCATACACAAATATTTTCAATATGTAACACATTTTAAGAAATCTATTTCCATTATTTATATATTTTAATTTGTTTGTAAATCTCATGTGGTTCGTAGGTTTTTTGTTTGGGTTTTCTTAATTTAAGCAAATATGATGTGATTGGTGATGTCTTAAACCATATATTTTATACTGTGGCCGTGGTCAAAACACCAACGCACACACACACACCGATGTTTCGCTAATTACCTTGTTACGTTGCAGCAGACATTGGGACTTCAAACCTCGCTCCATTACCATAATGATTGTATAATGAGCGACATAGATTTGCCTAACCGCTCCGCATTGTATTGTGTAGAAGGAGAATATATTAATGTGTAACAACTACAACGTTCTAATTCCATGTTTAAAGGAATCCTTGTAATTAGGGTTACCAGAAAGCCAGGACTATTATAACGCTTCTTTTTTATTTTCTGTTGGAATCATACCAGCTGACTATCAGATCCGCCGACTGTCCTATTATATTCTTGAATTTTAATACTTGATCTAGAATTACACAATAGTCTTAGTGGTTTTTATTTTATTATTTTCCAATGCCATAATAGGAATATATAATGTTAGATAGCAGGAATACCGGCTTTGTCCTGATTCCATAACTAACATGAATCCTTGATACCAGAAAGACCTTTGGAATTGTAAATATGCAAACTAAGATAAATATATTTGAGATCAAATAGCCACAACTTGAAATACGATATTCATACAATTTAGTGGTGTTTACAAAGTGTGGTAGAATCTCTAAGGAAACTTTAATTCTTGTTTTTTACTACGTTTTTTTTATTTTAAATCTAATCATTTAAGTGTTTGGATGAAGCGAAACATTGGTACAAGTTCAATTCTTCATCAAATAATCAAAAATCCTAAAAATAATCACCAATATACTTATATGTTGTTGCTTTTTTAAAAATAGTACAATACGGTACTAGTTAGAGTAGCCGAATGACTTGTTTTCGGCAATGCATTGTAGCTTAGGTAGCTACAACGATGTGATAGAAATGTCATCGTAATTGAAATGAAAGATGCTTTACCTGCAGCATTTACCTATGTCACGCTTTGGATAAGTAATAGTGAAAACGTTCGATCACAGAACAGAAAAACTTAATATTTGTTCCGTGGGTTTGATACATTATAGTTACATACATAACATCACGCCCATAATCCCTGAAGGAGTAGGCAGAGTCAAAGAGGCAGCAGGCCCCTTTAACCACATTTAGCCAAAAACAAAACACGGCTGGGTTAAATGGAAAATTGTGAAAAAGTAGTTACAAGTGACTAGCCTGTTGCCTAAAACCAGACACCATTAGTCGTCTTCTACGACATGCTAGGCAAGAAACACAGTTAGCACATTATTTTTAAATCCCAGACCTACATGGTACATTATAGTTTGATATGTTAATTTGAATTCATGGAGGAAAATTTCGAAATTCATGGTTAAGCTCATAATTATGAATTTTCCTCAGCTGTTTTTATGTAGAGTAAGTCCTGTCTAAACCAAACGACTGATTATAAAGAAACTTATTAGCCCAAAATCATAAGAAAGGACAAATGTTGCACGTTAACCTCGCAGTCTACACTGAATTTACAAAATAATACGCAAGAGCTATTTTTTGTGAGTATAAATATGGAATAACTAAAGTAAAAATTATTTACGTCACCCTCTATGTTAGGGAATTCAAAAAAATCTTGCGTTATCGTTGCATAAAAGCTTAGACTGAAATTTGGGACGCATGACTACGGTGATTGTGGTCGTGACTCACGTATTTTTCTAACGACTATCGTGAGCTATCGTATATTGTTGTGTGGCTGTTTGATATTTTACCACGATTGGCTGATGTTTGGCCGAAGCGGAGGAGGCTGGATTTGACTCTCGGTCACGTCAACATAGAAAATTACCAGATGATTGTTGTAACACTATTTAACATAAAAAAGCGTTGCATTTAATATTTACATTCTACACATGGCACAGCATTTAAAGTTCTTTAAAAGTTATATTTTTAGTTATTTTATATATATACGTATATATGTTATTTTATACATGTCCCATGTTGGTCTGGGACTTAAAAATAATGTGCCAACTGTGTTTTTTGCCTAGCATGTCGTAAAAGGCGACTAATGGTATATGGGGTTTTGGGTATGTGACTGTATAGGCGACGAGCTAGCCACTTGTCACTACTTTTTCAAAATTTTCCATCTAACCCAGCCCATTGTCCCATGTTGGTCTGGGACTTAAAAAGAATCTGCCATCTGTAGTTCTTGCCTAGCATGTCGTAGAAGACGACTAATGGTGTATCGGGTTTTTGGTATGTGATTGTCTGGGCGACAGGCTAGCCACTTTCTCACTACCGTTTCACAATTTTCCATCTAACCCAGCCCAGTTTTGTTTCTGGCTGAATGTGGTTAAAGGGGCCTGCTGCCTCTTTGACTCTGCCTAACCCTTCGTGGATTACGGGCGTGTTGTTATGTTAGGTTTTTTATTTATGTATATCAGTTACACGGACCAGTAAAAAAAGCAGGACTCCACGCTGTCATACTACAGCGTGAAGCCACGTTTATTCATGTGTGAGTGAGATACTATACTATACCAGACACCAGATATCGGATATCTTTCATTTGGAGCGCTTATTGTATCAATGTGTGACGTAAGTTGTGTGTCAAGTTGAAGCACCTGAGGAGCTTCAACGTCTAGTTAGTGGCGCGGAGTCCTTTTTTTTTACTAGTCCGTGATCAGATATTGTGTTTTCACTGCCTTTCGCTTGTTTTAAATTGAAATAGGGGAAGTAGTACTTCATATAATATATAGTATTATTTAATAAGTCATTGGCTTATTGATATTAAACTGCTTTAAAGTTAATGCTTCAGTCAGTTATAAATAACAAATAAATAATTTGTTAGACCCATGATTTAAAAATACTGAAAAGCGACATCTCTGAGAGCTCAGCAATACTAAAACAGCACGCAACGCAAGCAACTATGCTCGTTGTCATAGCATAATACTATCCGAGTGAGTTTTGCCTGTGCAATTTAATAAGGTTAATTTTCGAAAGAGAGCGCTATGATGTTCACAGCCAAAGTGCATTGCATTGACTGTGAACATCATTCCATTGCATTGCATCGCATTTCAAGGGTCCAAGCACTCCTTACCAACGTTAGCCAAAAATAGTAATCAGTTGGGTTAGATGGAAAATTGCGAAAACCTAGCGACATGTTTTTAGATGGTGTACCTACACGGTTTAAAATCCCACACCCAATACTTTAACATAAAAGCTATAAACTAATCTAAATTCTGCATCTTCATAACCGGATATGCATTAAGGTGGTGGCAAATAACGTAGGTAAGTACCTAGAGATTCGGTGGTGCAGGCATACAAATACACAAATCGGAATGTTCCTCTCGTTTGGGCGTATAATTGTATAAGCTATGAATATTTATGATCGCTTGATAAGTAGCTGCGTCATATAGCATTCTGTTTTTGTTTATGTTTTATTTAAGTGTTTATTAATTCAAACGGTTTTGGGAAGTTAGTTTTTTTAGTTACGCACTCAAACCATATACTTATAAGGGAAAATAATTTAAAATTTATGCTTTAGGCGTTTATAATCCAAATCTCTAAAGATTAACTATTTACATATACTTACGAGTATATTTAATGGCTTCGTTTAGGTTTTTATACGTATTTGTAAACGTAGCAACGCGACGAGCTAGCCCCTTATTACAATTTTCCACAATTTTCCGTCTAACGCAACTAGGCTCTAGCGGAATAGTGTCTATAAAATACTCAGCTAAAAGTTCTAAAATTTACGTCTTTATTTTTTGAAAAATTGCGACTGAGCGTGATAGAGAGTTTTTGTAATATATTTTAACTAGCTCGATGACTCATTCGGTAGTGGCCCTGCCCCATGCGCCAAGAGTTGTGGGTTCGATCCCCCCCCCCCCATGACTAACATTCTTATGATGAATACTTGTGTTTGTTCTGTGTCTGGGTGTTAATATTGAATATTTAAGTATCTATATATTTGTAATACCACTGTTGATTCTGATATCCGTAACACAAGTGCTTAAGCTACTTACCTGGAGTCAGTCAATGTATGTGATGTAGTCTGATATTTATATTATGGAACATCGACGTTACTTACAAAGCAAACTTCATACATATAACAAGTAAATTACAACTCTCCCCGTCAGCGTAACTCTAACAAGCGGGTGGTGTATGATTACTGCTAATCATCATTATGCGTAGTTTTCCAGAAGCGTCAACGGTATTGCATTGAAATGCTCTAACGCGTGCAACAAGGCATTACCGGTTTTCCTTGCTGTGATAACTACGTACCTTATTTATACCTTATTTACGTATTAATTCTTACTAGTGCTATATTCTTGTTTTCGAGATACATCAAAATATACTTATTTTTATTATGTAACAAAGTATTTTGTGAACATACATACAAACGCATTCGCAATCTTTAAAGTTCCATGTTGATCTGGTAGTCGAAAATAATGTTCTGTGTCTCTTGCCTTATTTTTAATAAGGGGAATGTCTTACGCACCGTTTCACCGGACCACCACGCCATCCGGGGGAATGCGTGGTGTGTAGGACTCCCAAGCCCCTTCGCATAAAAGGACCCCTCTCCGGCCAAGATGGAGTGACCGGGATATGACTAAGCCCCTCGGTGGTCCTGCATCGCCCTAGGTGACGACGCTGAGGGAATCTGGATCAACCATAACTATACTATGTTCTATGCCTAATGCCATAAAAGGCGACTAAGGGTGTATTGGACTTACTCCACTAATTATCAAACTTTTCGGCTTATTCAGTTTATACACCGTAAAACAGCCACCCTAATACGGATACTCGGAAACGCGTGTCCATCTATCCTTATTGCTCGGTGGACTTTGCCTACCCCTTTCAAGATAGCGGGCATGATAATGTATGTTTGTATATACATATGTAATTTCCAAAGCTGCAGGCAGAGTTCAAGGAGCAAAAATGGAAAACAGTGAAAGTGAACAACACAGAAAGTAGTTTTAGGGACTTACATTACTACATAATTCTAAAACATTGTTATTCAAATGCTTCTAATAGTAAACTTAGGAATAAAACTTTCATTGAGCATTTATAAATTAAATTTTATTAGTCAGTCTGTATAAAATTTTGCTAATTAAACAGTAACCAACCTAACCTTTTGCGCGTCAATTTGCAATTCTATCTCGCATACCTGGTAGCACGGCGTCGTCGTCTTTCGTGATGCAACGAAGATCATTTTAGCATTACAAGACGGCTTTTCGTTCATATCATCGTAAACAAATCCTAAGTTAAACGACAGCCCTGGAGGTACCCTTTTGCATCTCGATAGTGACAGGTTTATATACTTGAGTTGTTCCAAATCAGGTATCAGTTTGTAAAGCTTGATATACACTGGTTCTAAGGTGAGGTTGCAAAACTTTATATGCTGTGTCGTAACGCCGCCACGCTTGTATTCGATTCGATAAGGATTCGGATATGAAATAAGCCTATTCTCGCAAATGTAAGACGCTGTTTTTCGTATAGGGCTCGAAAAATATTTTGAAATCTCGATAAAACGTTCGACTTCAGATTTGAAAGCCTCATTGGGCTCGAAAAGTTCCTGGCTGTCTTCAGCTAAATCAGCTTTGGTTTCTTCCTTGACCGGTTGCAGGTCTAGACTGGCGTTGGACTTTTCAGCTTGTGGTAAAATGTAACTTATTGCTCCAGGAATCGGCCGACCCTTTCTGTAAGTCGGTGACTTCGGTTTGCTAGCTTTATGCTTTTGATTCATAATTTTATTGCTGCTAATATAATTTCACATTCAATTTTGTTGTTGACAGTATTGACGCAAATGGCACATGGCATTCGTTTTTCATAAAAGACTGTCAAAGAGTTATGAGTATTGAGGATGAGGTTAAAGTATTTATATACGTTTTTATGTAAATTTTAATAAAGTATTAAAGACTAGCTTTGCCAGCGGTGTCACCCGCGTTTATGGTTAATATTATAAAGACTGTTTCCGTCATACATGATTCCTATGTAACTTTAACCATTAAGGCTACACACGCGACGGAAGCTTAAAAAATGGAGTAACTTCTCCCGTTTTCCCAACATTTACCTTCACTACTCTGCTCCTATTGATTGTAGCGTGATGAAAAGTATACTATAACCTGCCCAGGAGTATGAAGAATAATTGTACCAAGTTTCGTTAAAATACGTCGAGTAGTTTTTGTTTCTATAAGGAACATACAGACAGACAGACAGACAGACAGACAAAAATTTTACTGATTGCATTTTTAGCATCAGTATCGATCACTAATCACCCCCTGATAGTTATTTTGAAAATATATTTCATGTACAGAATTGATCTCTCTACAGATTTATTATAAGTATACTTAGATATTAAATCTATTTCATTCGTACATTGAATATATGTCTATTATTGGCAGGGATGGCATTAGTAGGTGAAGATACAGAAAAAGTATCTTTATCTGATCAAATACTTCCACTGGAACTGCTTGATAGTATTTTTTTTGTTAATGATTTAAAAGTAGTTTTTACCTACAAAATGCTTTAAACAGGTACAGTATATACTATACCTGTAACATATACATGATACAATATAATAACCAGTGTAAGTGTTGGACTCTTCATGCATAAGCTGAGAGCAGGGTTGCATGTGCAGTGTACACGTGCCAGTAGATGCATTGCCCTATAAAGAATGCCGATCAATTATTATCATTGTAATTTGAATCCGCTATGATAGAATTTCAATACATAAACATATTACAATTCACCATCATCTCCCTTGCCTTACGTTTCGTTCCTATGTATTTATAGCATGAACACTGTTCAACTAATGCCTAAGTTAAAGGAACTCTTTAAAACATATACATTATGTACATAGGTTTACTAGTAGCGCCCAGCGGATCGTCCGCGTAGTTCCCATTTCCATGGGAATACGGAAAATATGGCCCATGTTACTTTCTGATAATGTAGCTTTCCATTGGTAAAATAATTTTTAAAAAAGGTTTTGTGGTTAGGGTGTAACCAACAAACTCACATTTGCATTTAAAATTTTGTATAATTTATTACCTAGTTAAAATTGCAAAAAAGTGGGCACTTAGTTTAACCCATTGCGACATTATTTAGGATAGTACACCTAAGCGCAAAGTCAGTACTTGACTTATATTCTAGTAAAAATTTAACAGCGCGCTCGTTGTTAACAGGTGTTACCTTATGTTTTGAAGACGGGTGAATCGTAAATTATTGATACAACAGAAAACAATATAAAACAATGTTCAACATTAATTAACTTTAGAATTATTTATTCCTTATACCTACCTAAAAAAAAGTGCACCTATGCCTTATATGAAGAAACTGATGGAAGCAAAAAGCAAACCCCTAAAAAAATGCCCAAACCATCGAAGCAACCCTTCCGCAATTTCAGTCACTACATCTTCTTTTATTCTATATCTTTCTTTCGTTACTTCATTTCTTATTGTGTCACTCAGTTTCACTCTTAACATACTTATAATTAAGTGCTCTCATCTCTATTTCTGATACTTCTACACTGGTACTTCTTCTGCCACACCCATGAAGTAATATCGTCATAAATAAAGTAGATTGATACTTTAGGTTCAGACCCAGATACTTTGCATTTCAAATACTAATAAAAAAGAGAATTTCAGGCCTTGAAAACGCCTCCAAAGTTATTTTGTGTAATAAAACCAAAGGAGGCAAATGATTTCATTGTAAATTTTCCAAAGGAAGATTAAATTTAAAACAAGCTCATGGTATATAATTTGCGATACCAAATCATTTGTATAATGTTCTCATTAGTTGGTGTGTCACTTAGCCGATGAATCAAATAAACTTAATCAAAATGGAAAACAAATGATTGATTGACCTTACTGATGAAGCTAAAGCATTATATTTCAACGAATTCACTTAGTCTTATGAAGTCATATTGACAAGATTGCTATATTCCAGTTATTTTCAAAGTGTCATGTCATATGGTCTGCTGCTGTGGGGTTCTACGGCTAATATTCAGACTATTTTTATATTATAGAGAAGGGCCGACAGATCCATATACGGTATCAGACCGTGTGATTCTCTTAGAAAACTGTTCAAAGACATCAATATATTTACACTAGCATCACAATACATTTTAGACTAAGTATATCATGTATGTTTAAAAGAACATGCAGATGTTTCCAAAACAATAACATACACATTTTTATAATACTAGAAATAGACACAAACTTGCTGTTCCAAATCACACACCCTTGGGTGGTAATTCCTTCATTGTAAGTATAAAAATATTCAATATGTTACCACAAGTCTTACTGACTTACCTACACATAAGTTTAAATAACATAAAATAATTGTTTGATTAAAAAGGCCTACTACAAGGTACAAGACTATTTAAATGATAAGCATATCTGGTTGGCCTCATAATAGACGGTTCGTTCACCTGCACTGATAGATTTAACTTGATTAAGAAATTGTAACTATTAGTTAAAAGACTTGACATTTAAAAAGAATTACTATCGAGTTTCTTGCCGGTTTCTTCTCGGTAGAAGCCACCTTTTGAACCGGTTAATATTGAATTTGTTTTGATCACAAAGTTGAATTAGAAGAATTAATTAACAAAAAGAAGACAAAACTGGTAATTTTGTACAAAAACATTTGTACAAACAAACAACTGTCAATACTATCATGGGTCATAAATAACAACTGTAATTCATAATTAAACCCAAGATTGATTAATTAACATAGCTCGATATTTTTTATTTAAAACACATGCAATATGACTGGCCCGTTTGTCGAGTGGTCAGAGACCCTGGCCACGAAATCAAGGGTCGCGGGATAGAATCCCGCTAGGGGCAAATGTTTCGTGTAATGAACATGGACATTTGTACTCGAGTCATGGATGTTTATAAACGTATTTAAGTATGTCTATTCGTTCACCTAGTATCCATAGCACAAGCACAAGCTTAGTTTGGGACTAGGGAATTGGTGTGTTAGTCTGAAGAGTTTATTATTATTATTATTATATTTTGGTCTTTCGTTGTGTTTCAATAACATTTACATATACAGCTACACTGTATTGTGTATATCTAATTATAAATGCTTTGACATGTTTATACTCTCTTAAATACTCTAGCTAGATCATAAGCCTAAAAATAAAATTATTCCAATCGTAGCAAATGCAACCACATTTATACTATTATTGCATTAATTGTCAAAGTAATGGTTTGTCATAGAATGGTCTGCGAATATAATAACATTAAACTTTACGCTAGCAAAATATTGTAGACTTTACCAGAAAAAAGTGATTAGGGAGTTCATACTCGCAGTAGAATATTTGCCGAAAAGCAACGAATACTGTCGCTACGTCTCGTTGCGCTGGCTGTAGTGATTGATAGAAGGCGGTAGAGAATAAAGTGGAAATATTATGTGCGACAAAAATAAAATATAATTTTGTGGTATTACATAATTTTGTGATTTTTCTATGAACTCCCTGATAAATTTAGTTAATTTTAAATATGTTGTTAAAGAAAACAATAAATCTCCTTTTAATTAAAAATGAAAAGTATTAATTTAACTGTATTAGTATATAGATATTATCCGATTTCTGTTTTTTAGTTTTCCTGCAAAATTGTGATTTGGCAATAACCACTTCATTCGCCGGGGGGTGCGATATTATATCAAACACCAGTTATTTCATTTCATTTATAATTTAAGTCCCATGTTGGTCTGGGACTTAAAAAGAATGTGCCAACTGTGTTTCTTGCCTAGCATGTCGAAGACGACTAATGGTTTATCAGGTTTTGGGTATGTAATTGTATAGGCGACTGTGTAGGTATGTGATGTAGTTTGATATTTATTATCTCAAAATGGTATCAAAACTATAACACCACATCTTCAGCTTAGAGTGTAAACAAAAAAAAAGTTTTAGGTGTTTTTATTGTTTTGAGTACTGTATATGTTTTTATATTATGTACTATTTAGTAATAAGTGGTTATTTCGATGCTAGGTACCTACATAAAACTACAATTGTACACTAAAGATTAAAATGTTTTCAAACGCCTCACTCCATCATTAATTATGCATCAAATTAACCTCTCCAGGCCTTTTCATAGTTAACATGACGTTGTCAATATACAATAATAAAATGCATATATTACCAAGCAAGCGCAATATGATATGCTAAAATATTCGTAACTACTTTTACCTAGTATTGAATGACATATAGATAATAACAATTCAATATAAATGTGTACAATCATCAAAATACAGTGCAACTGTACTGGGCTGTTTGTTCAATAGTTAGGTAATAAATAACGGCCAAAAACTACATTACGGACGATTTAAAAATGTAATCGCCTGTTTCGTAAGCAAAATAAAATAAATAAATAATAAATAAGCAAAATACCGAATAACGTTCTCAAGTAGATAACGATAACCAACTGATAGACCAATAAAAAGTTTACCTAATATTCTTTCAGATAAATTCGATCTGTAAGTAATTGACGACGAGCTAGCCACTTAATACTACATTTTCACAGCTTTCCATCAAACCCAGCAAAGTTTCATTTTTTGACTGAATATGGTTAAGGGGGCTTGCTGCCGCTTTGAATCTGCCTACCCCTTTTGGGTTTACGGGCGTGATGACATGTATGTATGTATGTATGTATGTATGTATGTATGTAGTAATTGAAAAACTACTAATAAACTTACCTACTTACGTGCACTTAACTCTACGCCAAATTCCCGGACGGGGTAGGCAGAGAGAAAGGCGACTCGTTTCTTCATATCATATCGATTCATATAAATGTAAATAAATGCTTTCGTCGGCGATTTCGGGAATGTACCTCTTACGGGAGATTTTTATTTCCTTATACAAAAAGTGTGGTGTGTTGTATTTTTAATTCGCGTCGAGATGAATTTTATTCTAAGTTTCATCCTAATCCGTTCAGCGGTTATGAAGGGCTGGCATCGGGGATTACTGACTAGTAGCATGTTACATTTGAAATAACATATAAGCTGCCCAAAAATAGTTAATGGTTGCCATTAAAAAAAAAACTAACTAAACAGCAGACTAGAGTAATATATATATACATATCAGTTCATTGTTCAGTCTTAGCTGTCGAAGGAAAACAACTCTTATGTATGAATTACGATTAAAAATTCCAGTGAAAAAACTTCTCCAGTTAAGTAGTTTATTATGCTCTTATATGATATTTCCTTGTATAAACAGCTTAGGTAGGTATGTTAAAAATTATTCTTATGTGAGTTGAAATAAGGACCCATACGAAGTAGATGACATCAATCGGGCTATCTACTTACAGTATAATATTTATTTATGTAAAATAGGCTCTGATTAGCTCACAGACAATGCACTTTACATATTTTTAGGGTTCCATAGCTCAAAGGAAAAAACAGAAACCCTTAAGACAGCTGCTTCCGTGTTTGTGTGTCTATCCGTCTGGTAAGGCGAGTTGTTATATGTTGTTTTATTTATTTTATATATTAAATGAAAAAAAAAATATTTTCGTAAAATCTACCTCGCTAAACAGTCTCGCGGTATTGCATCCCGGTGGCTGTTCAACTGCTATGCCTTGAATAACAGCAGCTGTCATCCGAAACGGCCTTCATTATCTTTGGTGCCTTTTGAAATGAGCTTTGAAGACCTCATGGTATTTAAAACCAGTTCGCACAGAACCTTTGGGGCACAGGTCAAACTGACACATGGCCGGTTTTTAGGGTTCCGTAGCTGAATGGCAAAAAACGGAACCCTTATGGATTCGTCATGTCTGTCCGTATGTCACAGCCACTTTTTTCCGTAACTATAAGAGCTTTACTGTGGAAACTTGGTAAGTAGATGTATTCGGTAAACCGCATTAAGATTTTATACCAAAATAGAAAAAAAACAATAAATTTTTGGGGTTACCCATACTTAGAACTGAAACTCAATTTTTTTTTTATCAAACCCATACGTGTAGGGTATCTATGGATAGGTCTTCAAAATGATATTGAGGTTTCTAATATATATTTTTTCTAAACTGTATAGTTTGCGCGAGAGACGCATCCAAAGTGGAAAACTGTCCTCCCCCCCCCGTAACTTCTAAAATAAGCGAATGATAAATGTAAAAATAATATATGACGTACATTACCATGCAAACTTCCACCGAAAATTGGTTTGAATGAGATCTAATAATTAGTTTTTTTTAATACGTTATAAATCGTAATCCGCATTTTACCTTTCATTCAATAAACTCCATTATAATAAAGAATAAAGAAAAACATTTATTTAGATGTATAGTGGTACGGAACCCTACGTGCGCGAGTCCGACTCGCACTTGGCCGGTTTTTTATTTAAGGCTCTATCCGGGCATGATTATATATCGGATCGGACCTGCGAACTTGCCACTTGTCACTACTTTTTCACAATTTTCCTTCTTACCTAACCCAAATTTTTCGTTTCTGGCTATAGGTATGTGGCTTAAGGAGTTTATTGCTCCACGATCTGTGCCTACCTCTTCGGGCAATACGTGCGTGATAATCTATACTAATATTATAAAAAGGAAAGATTCGATTGTTTGTTTGTTTGAATTCAATAGGCTCCGAAACTACAAGACCGATTTGATTTACCAATGGAATATCAATACTTTACCAGCAAGTAATATAGGCTATATTTTATCTCCGTAGTTCCACAGGACCGGGAACTGCGCGGGTGAAACCGCGGGGCGCTCTTGTTTTATGTAAAATTACAATCCTACAAAATAAGAATAATATAGTAATCAATCTACCTGTATGTTAATTTTGTGTGTCTGATTGAGTTATAAGCATCCAAATATCTTACATAGGGGAGATGTAGGTAATGGGGATCACATAAGCAATAATTGAAATAAAACAAAATCTATTTATCAAGTATTTTTTGATAAGCTCTTATAATAAACTTTATTTATTTAACTTTCACTTGAGATCAAGTTTAATCACTTTGGCTTATACATTCTGGAATAATAGAGATGAGAAAAAAAAATAGCTAATGGGGACCAACATATGGACAATGGTGATCAACACAAGTAGCACATGTATTTGGAAGTAAAGTCCCACTTATTACAGTCGGCATGAGCCCAAAGCGCACAAGAGGTGTATACCATATTTCGTTGTCTCGTCCAAATTCTCCATGTACAAGACACAATATGTTACCTGCGCCTTCTGCATCGTCGTTTTCATTATCCTGGCATAACCTTTCGTCTTCACATCTGACATCGAGTTATTATTCGATTCCTGTAAAATTTTCTTAATAGTGTCATTCTGTGGCTTGCTTTTCTTTACCGCTTCTTTTTTCTTACTTTTCTCAGCTTTAGACTTCCTTAGCTTTAGACCTTTTTTTTTAGCGTATTTGATCGGTATTGAAGGCAAAACTGTAGCCTACTTTTTTTTCTTCCTCATCTTTTCTTAGATGCAAGCGCTGGGATGATAGACTCTGCATACGAATATATTTTTGTTTGCAATGCTTATGTATGGCTCCAATAGAGTAGTAGACTAAAAAAAACCATTTAGTCCGTCAGTTAGATTATAAAAAAATAATTAACACGTATTTTTTTCATTTATTTGTCAAACAAACAATGGCGAAGATACAGGGGATTCAAGTTCGCGTGACGTCACACGTAGGTACAAGTTTTACTTACTAGTGACGTCGCAAGCCTCCACTCCAAAACTTTGATGCTCTTTATCTTTGTAATTTTTTGTTATCTTGAGAAACCAAAAAATATGTGTAAGTATTATGATAGTAAATATAATGATAGTTTTTTTTATCCAGTATTATCCTATTGCCTGCGTGAGTGTAAATGAGAAAAAAGTAACCCTGATAAAAAATCTGATAATATAGAATCAATCTATGATTTAATAATCAATGTAATATGTTACGAATACTATATAATATCACAAGTACAGAAATTAAGATTAAGTAATTTAACTCTTACTTTAGGTTTTATCAACTCGTAAAATTAGGTAAGTACATCAAAATTGCTCGAAATCTTCACACGGTCTTTGCTCTCCAGCGCGACGCGTGAATTGGGTGAGCGACCGTCAGCGCACGGGAATGACGTGAAAGGCGTAGTTATGTTGGTATAACTGGTTGTGCTTGTATTTTGTTATTTTGACGTGATCACCATTGCCTACTGACTCTGATTCGTCTCCCCTAATAAATGTTATTACATAGGACGAGTACAATTTAAAGGCTAGGTGTTAGAGCCACTGACATGAATTTCTTATGAAAATATTTTATACAATTATTAATACCGTAAACGTTTCGGTAAGAATTAAGTCAGATTTTACGGTTGTCAGTCCCCTTTAAACAGATGTCACCGGGAGCTATACGATTCGAAGAAATTTTAAATCTATATTAAGCTATTTTCCCGATTCTTCTACGATAAATTAACCCGAGTTCATTAGTTAGTTTGAGCTATTTTAATAAGTTTAAGTAATTGTGAAAGACCAATTTAATTCAAATCGTAGGGATAACTTATTTTTTTACCTATATTTGGTTCAACGAACTTAAAATTCACGCGCAAATCTTTAAACTACGTATTATGTTTACAATATTGGAATGATATTAATATGCGCCCAAAGTAACTGATCCTTCTATAATATCGAGTATAATTTTCCGCCAATGTTGCATTATAGTTTGTTTACGTTTACCGCTAAAGGACCGACATTGAGCATTCTAATGTTTCATGGAATTTGTAGCGCCGATTCACACAAACGCATTCTGCGAAGCCTTCCATAGAATATTATCACAACAAAAATCACATTACATATAGGTACTTAAACACTGTTGAAAAAGGACAGGTATTATTTTGAAATGTATGTAAATACAATGCATCGGTCACTTGACTCGCTTAGAGAGTTATCAAAATAGTTCAATATTATATCTGAGTAATATTCTTGGCTGTTCAATGTAAGTAAGTATGTGACTAAACACGAGCATTGTCTCCTTAAAAATATCTTCACTTTAGTACTAATATCAAACACGATCTAGCTATTCCAAAAGCCTGAGCCAGATTAGAAATTATTTGTAAGAGAAAGTTTCAAGATGACTAATGTCTTGCCACAAATTATTTTTAACTGTGATAAGTTTAATCTACATTTAATTGAGATCTAGCAGTATATAGGTAAATAAACAGTTTTGTAGCACTCAATATTCAATATTAACCATTATAAGTACTTAATTTGATTTATTTAACTTTAGTAATTAAATTGGTCATGGTCATTAAATATCGCATGTAGAGTATTAAGTAATTCATTAATTTTATTTATATAATAACAGAGGCTTATTACGATTTTTCATAAACTGTATTTACTCTATATACATACACATATATATACATAACATCACGCCCATAATTCCCAAATAATAATAAGGGGTAGGCAGAGTCGGAGGGGCAGCGGGCCCCTTTAGGCAGTTCTATATACCAACAGTTAATCAGTGGCGTGGCTAGGCGTCGGCGACATGAGCCCTCGCCCACGGACTCGTACTTGAAGGGGCCTCGCGAGGGGTTTTGCAAGCATGTTTGGTAAGATAGATTCATTGGGCAGATCTTAGAAACGAAAGAAAAGGAGCCTCGCTGATGCGACTTAGCCCACATCTATATTAGTTCACACTGTTGTTGATAATTATTATCTTTTCTCCTTTCAAAGTAAAATGTAGGTAAATTTTGCTGGGGTGGCGGCATTATGTGTCTGCCGTCAGTTCGTTCTACCATGTTGTAGGATATTATACAATGAAGCAATAGCTGACAAAAAGTACTAAATGGTTGTAAATGTTAAAAAAAATTACCAGATGTTACATCTTGTAAGACGTTGCTCCCCAAAAAAGTATCTAAGTACGGTGTGAATGCACCATTACGAAGATATTATTTTCAAGTAAAAATACTTGTACATAAAAATAAATAGTAGACGTATAAGAAAAAAAATTATATTATCCTTTAATGACATAAAACGTTGATGTGTGCCCTTTAAATCACAAATAATGTCTTTGTCGACTCCTAATGGAAAAAAAAATACGAAAAATAGAAAAATCATAAAATACGGTTTGTTTCCATTCAATATCATTGAAGGACAAGTTAAACAGTAAAAATAAATATATTTTTATTTTTGATATAGCGAACTGACATTCCTAAAATCCTGAAACTGAAAAGAACTGAAATTCTTAATTTGTCTTAAAAAAAGTTAAAAGACGGTAAAGTACGAATGTTGTAAGTCATGTATTTATTTATATTTTAACTAGCGACTCGCCCTAGCTTCGCATGGTTAGCACAAAACAATATGAAACTATACATATAAAACTTTCTCTTGAATCATCTATTGATTAAAACTGCATCAACATTCTTTACATAGTTTAAAAGATCTAAGCGAACAAACAGACAGAAGCGTCGACATTGTTTTATACTATGTAAAGTTATAGGATTGTGTATGATAGAAATGTACTCTCGGTGACCGCACGAGACATAAAATATACCACCATTTTGACGTATAAATACGTAAATAATACATTGCTTATGCGTACGAGCAAATTTTCGAAGGAGGATCTTCGAGAACAATGACGCAAAAGACTTCAAAACACGTTCTTGTTACCCTTACATTTTTGGACCTCTGACGTTCGTATAACCAGTGTATGAACCAGAATAACTTGTTTATGTTACTAACAAACTGTTTAGGTCGTGTTAGTCGCATATGACGTGGTTGCTAAGTATTCCCATATCCACGTTTTGGTGCAGTCACGGCTCAATCTAAAAATACGCGCATCAAATGCGAAGGGTGTTGTTACAATCTTATACTTCGATTAGCAAAACTTATGTTTTGCTAATCGAAGTACGCATTATGTTGGACTAACTAATAACTAACAACTTATTAGTAACGAAAAATATTGTATTTTACCATTATCTGATTTAACTGGCTATATAAAGGTTACGACGGTAAAATTATAGTGGTTCTGTACCTAAAATTAATAAGTTAAGTAAGCCGAAAAATTAAATTACACTATATTAATGAGGTAAGTACCACACTAATTAAGAACACTATATGGAATATAAATAAATAAATATCTGACGACATCACATACATTGATCTGACTCCGAGGTAAGTAGCTTAAGCACTTGTGTTACGAATATCAGAATCAACAGTGATATTACAAATATATACTTAAATATTGGATACTAGCTGTGCCAGCGGTGTCACCCGCGTTTATGGTTAATATTATAAAGACTATTTCCATCATACATGATTTCAATGTAACTTTAACCATTAAGGCTGCACACGCGACGGAAGCTTAAAAAATGGAGTAACTTCTCCCGTTTTCCCAACATTTCCCTTCACTACTCTGCTCCTATTGATTGTAGCGTGATGAAAAGTATACTATAACCTGCCCAGGAGTATGAAGAATAATTGTACCAAGTTTCGTTAAAATCCGTCGAGTAGTTTTTGTTTCTATAAGGAACATACAGACAGACAGACAGACAGACAGACAGACAGACAGACAGACAAAAATTTTACTGATTGCATTTTTGGCATCAGTATCGATCACTAATCACCCCCTGATAGTTATTTTGAAAATATATTTCATGTACAGAATTGACCTCTCTACAGATTTATTATAAGTATAGATTAACACCCAGACACAGAACAAACACAAGTATTCGTCACACGAATGTTTGTCCTGGGTGGGGATCGAACCCACAACTCTTGGCGCATGGGGCAGGATCACTACTGAATGTGCCATCGAGCCAGTAGAAACTAGTCTATGCAAAACAATTAAGATATGGCTGTTTAATCAATGGAAATCTTTTCGGTACCAGGTCGAAGTTATAACCCTTTTTTTTATTGTGGAAACTCCAATGAGCCTTCACCCTCTGCTTGGGCAAACAGAGGGTGGTGTGTCGGACTCGAACCGACTAAAACCCCAATATGGTCTTCCGATGCACAGTTCCGGAGGAGCCGGTATCCCCACTACCGAGATATACGGCAGCTCCTCCGGAGGTGCGCGTGCTGCACCTTGTGCGGCGTTGGTCGATGTTGTGCACCCCACGGTCGTTAGGCGTCGGATGCACAACACCGAGCACGCTTGCATCGTCGAGACGTGATAGCACGTCTCAACCCTCTCCGCCCAGGAATCAGAAGTCGATCGTCCCCGCGACCGACGTCGTGGGCACACCCTCGTGCTCCTCTGGTATAGCAGAGGGACACGCGGAGAGCGTCTCGTCGGGGGGCTAACTTCCACCCAGCAACCCAAATTGAGGGCGAGGCCCTGTACGCGCGTGAGTGCCAGCCCCCGCGCCCACCGCAACGCATCGGCAGTGTGCCCCTGCCGGGTTACCGAGGTTAGGGAGGCGGGCAACGACAACACCCAGCTCCCCCTCTTTCTCGGCAATCCAAGTCCGGCCGCAGGCAAAGCTGCGGCCGGTGTTGCGACTGGTTGACAAGACACCAGTCGTGGCTCACCTCGTGTCCCTCTTCGCTTCAGCCCTGGTTGGTACAAGTCCAGGGCTCACTAAGGTATGACAAATCGAGGACCCTGCCGCGAAAGAGGGGGGGGGGGGGGGGGGGGCTTGAGTTATAACCTTAAATCTCTATATCGTCACATTGTGATAAACGAGTCATCTGCACCATTAGAATAATATTCTATGTGTATACGTTTATATTTATTTTAATATTTATATTGATTGCACGCCTGCTTATTTTGAGATAGGCTGATTGTGTGATAGTAACTTTTTTTATTTTTATTATTGAATAGGCTTGCATTTGACTGCTATCTCACGTGATGGTAAGTGACGATGCAGCCTACGATGTAACATGCTTACCTAGAAGATACCTATTCACTTGTGATTTGAAGAGCCCAATATTATAATTGACAGGAAACACAGACTCGGGCAAGGAGTTCCACAGTTTTGCGGGATGCATTAAAAAGTGGACGCAATACGATACGCTTTGTTTGGTTGTCCTGTGGTGGAATGGGGATGGAGTAATCAGGTCCGTGAACAACTCCGTGGCACACTCACCGAAATGTATCCGATAAAAAACCTAAAAACATGCGACCTGGCACCGATGTTCTAAGCTCTGCAGCTTGGCGACAAACAGGTCGTCATAATTTATGAGCTTTCTAGCCCTTCTGTCAATCGACTCTAATGCTCCAAGTTGGTATTTGTCGGATCCGTCCCAAAGGTAAAAACAATACTCCATACACGACCTTTTTTTTTTTTTTTTTTTTTTTTTTTTTTTTTTTTTTTTTTTATTACGCGGGGAAATGCGTTACGCACCGTCACCCTACCTAAGGGGGGGTAGGGTGGTGTGTGGGACTCCCGGGGACCTCACGGAAAGGAGGTCCCTGCTCCGGCTGAAGGTGGAAGTGGCCGGGGTATACCCACTAAAACCCCGCGGTGTTCCGTCGCATCGCAGTAGGAGGGGGCCTGGGATCGCATCGCGCTCCAACGAAACCCCTCCCGTGCGGTTGCCCCTTTCGGGCCCTTCTCAAATGCTCCATTGAGCGTCTCTCCGTGGCGCCCCGGGAACACGTCGGGACGCCCACGTCTGGGCTATAGAGTGCTGGTGATGGACCCCCCGATCACATCACCGGCTAGCCACGGCTACAGCGGCATGCGTGCAAGGTGTTGAGCACGACGCCGACCAGGCCTACTGCGGCGCATAGGCTGGGAGCTGGGATCTGCCTCCCTTTCTCGCTCTGCTTCTTCTTTCCGCGACAGAACTGCATCGCAGAAGGCAATCATAGCGCGCCACGCCTCCTCGCTGCCGACCATAGCTCGTACAACCGCCGACAACGAGAGGTCTCCTCCAATGGTTGAGGACAATTGCCCGCGTGGGCCCGACCATGCCGGACACAGCTCTAAGGTGTGCTGAGCTGTGTCCGTGACTCCAAAGGGGCAATGATGGCACATTGCCGAGGGTTCTCGGCCTGCCACCTGACACAGATATTTGCCAAAACAACCGTGGCCAGTAAGTATCTGTGTCAGGTGGAAGGTCATCTCTCCATGACGACATTCAACCCATTCGCGCAGAATGGGCCGGATTGACGACACTAGTTCCCGGCTAGCTCCTGGGGACTCTAAGTACTCTGACCAATATTGAAATAGGACGTCTAGGGCCTCGTCCCTCCAGGACTGAACTTCGCGTGCGTGAGGGCGGGGATTCACTTCCGACTCTTCTCTTCGACGTTGATATACTGCTGCCAGGACACCAGCCTCCAGCTCCCACGGCGGGCTGCCGGCGAGGAGGCACGCTCCAGCGTGGGAGACTGTTCGATACGCTCTGGCTGCTCTGAGCGCTATTACCCGTTGTGGGCGTCGCAGCAAGGGCACGTTTCGACGACTAAGGGAGTCATCCCAAATTGGCGCTCCATAAAGTGCCATGGAGCGCACCACGCCCATGTACAGTCGCCGGCACGCTGCTCCTGGACCCCCTACGTTGGGGAGAATTCGCCCCAGAGCTCCGGCTGCAGCCACCAGTTTTGGGGCCAAGCGCCGGAAGTGCTCGTCGAACTTCCATCGAGGGTCGAGGACAAGGCCAAGGTACTTTATCGTTGACCCGACGGCAATGGAGGTTCCTCCCACCATGATGGAAGCTCCTTGTGGCGGTGTGTTGCGGGGCCCGTGGAATGCGAGGGCCTCCGACTTTTCGAGGGCTACCTTTAAACCTAGGGCGCGAATGCGGTGTACGACCCCGGCTACGCCCGCTGTGGCGAGATGTGCTGCCGTTTTGTGATTACTGCCGCGTGCTGATACGAGGGTGTCATCGGCGTAACACGTGATGTTAACACCCGGCAGTGTTGCTCCTCGCAGGACCCAGTCATACCCTAAGTTCCACAGGAGCGGCCCAAGGACCGACCCCTGTGGAACACCGCAGGACATTGCTCTGCTCCCGTTGCCATTCTTCATGGGAAATTTTACGACCCTGTCGCTGAAATAATCGGCCACCACCGCTTGCAGGTACTCCGGAATGTTGTGGTACCGAAGCGCCGCTTTCACTGTTTCCCAGGGCAAAGTGTTAAAAGCATTAGAGATGTCCAAAGAGACTACCCACAACACTCCGCCCTGGGAGACAGCCCCCTCCGCAAGGTCTTTCACTCTTTGAATGGCGTCTATCGTCGAACGGCCACGACGAAAGCCGTATTGCGCGTCATGTAGGCCCGGATCCATGCTCTCGATAAGACGAGCAGCGAGCACCCGCTCAAACAGCTTACTCATCTCATCCAACAGTACTATCGGGCGGTAGGCCGATGGAGATTCGGCCGGGCGACCATCCTTTCGAAGGAGAACAAGTCTGCCCTCCTTCCATACCTTCGGAAAGCGGCGCTGTCGAAGACACTCAGTAAAAAGAAGTTTTGCGCGACTTCCTAGTTCCGACAACGCAAGGGCCAAGACTTTTCCTGGTATCCCGTCCGGGCCCGGGGCTGTTGATTTGGAGCGAAGCCTAAGTACAGCCGTGTTAAGTTCTTCGTCTGACACGGGAGGCACGTCCAGGACTTCAGTGACTCGCGCCACTGGGTTCTCCATAGAGGGAGGGTTCCACGCTTCTCGGTGGGGGAAGAGTGTTTCCACCACGTGCCCCAGTAATTGTGGCTCTAGGGTACTCGTGAGCGGGGGAGCCCATGGCCGGAGCTTTTGCCGAACTGTTCGATATGGCCGCCCCCAGGGGTCCTGATCCAGACTACTCAGCCACTCTTCCCATGCCGACTCCTTGGCGCGGGTGATGGCGGTTTGCAAGGATTTGCATGCAGCCCTGTAGGCCTCGTAAATGGCGTTCTCCGTGGCCGTGTCACGTGTTCTTCTGCGTCTGTACCGCGTGTAGCGACGGCGTGTAGCTACACATGCTTTTCGCAGGTCTGTTATTTCCGGCCTCCACCAGTAAACTTGCTTGCGTGGCTGGAAAGGCTTCGCGCGTGGCATTGCTGCGTCGCATATGCGCGTTAGAGCAGACTTAAATCGCTCAGCCTCCACTTGCACGTCGGCGACCGGGTAGGAACCGGCCACCCAGGCTTCGATGACGGCGGCTTCTCCTGCACACTCGCGATCTAGACGGCCCAAGATCCACCGAGGACCATTTGCTGCAGCTAGGGACTGAGGGCTTCTTCTGGGGTTGTTGGGGGACATGAAGACATCAAACCGTATATAGCGGTGGTCCGACAGTGTCTCCACGTCCACCAACACTCTCCAGTTCCGGATGCGATGGGACAAATGTGGGGATGCAAATGTAATGTCCACAATGGACCCCCCATTTCGCCGGATGCAGGTGTTGTTTGATCCGGTGTTCAAGATGCTTAGGTCCTGAGACGTCGACCAGTCCTGGAGCACCTCTCCTCTTGCGTTTGTCGCTGGAGACCCCCACGCGGTTGACTTTGCGTTGAAGTCCCCAGCGACGAGCACAGAGCGCAGCGACGTCTGGCCGATTAGTGCGCCAGCCCGAGTCAGCATCTGCTCGAACTCAGCGAGGCTTCTGTTGGGGCTGAAGTATACCCCCAGCACGGCAATATCACCCACGGATGCAAGAACGCATCCCCTATCCTTAGCTATGAGTTCTAAGGACGAGGAGTTGGACGCAAGCGGAGCGATAATGGCCACCAAATTGTCCAAGTCGGCGACCCAGTCATTGCGAGCTGGCACGATATAGGGCTCAGCTATGACGGCTATGTTGATGCGCCACTCTGCCAGGGTCTGGAGCAAGAGGTCCTGTGCCCTAGCAGAATGGTTGATGTTACCTTGCAGGATCCGAAGAGCCATCTAGGTTGCAACGTCCATTTCTGCCGCCTCTGTGTGGGACTGCTGTAGGGCTGTGGGGCCCTCCTTGGCATTCCCTCGCCTTCGAACGCCCCTGCTGCGCTTGGGAGTAGTGTTAGGGCACACTTTACCACCTAGCGAGTGGGACGCGGGTTTGCCAGCCGCTGCGCAAACGGCACAGTGCGGCTCGGCAGAACAATCCCGCGCCCGGTGGTCTGGTTTGCCGCAGCGGAAGCATAAACTGCTGCGGTCCACTCCAGCTGAGCACTTACTCCCCACATGGCCAACCTCTAGACATCGAAAACATCTGAGAGGCCTGGGCTCCAGAAGGAAGACTCTTGCCGACACCCAGCCAACTTTTATTCGCCCGGCGTCAACAATCTTTTTGGTCGCCTCCACGGGACAGCTCACCCAGATTGAGCCTCGTGGGTCGACAATTCCAGCCTTTATTGCGTCGGCGGCGCAGCCTCCTTTTTGGGCCACAGCGGCCACCACTTCTTCGGGCGTCGCCGAGTCGTCTAGGCCCGTGATGCGGATATCTGCCCGCTTGATTGGACGCTGGACTTTGACAGCGTCGGGGCTGAGAACTTCCCTAAGTTTCTCTGCCAAAGAGTCGGCCTTTTCATTACCAGCTGCACCTGTCACCTCCCATAGGCGTGCACCTGTTACCGCCTTCCTAAACCGCAGCTCCTCAATGCCCAGGGACTGCAGGTCGATTTGCTGTTTCGCTTCCTTGAGGACCACGTCATACGTGATTCCTCTGTCCTCTGCACCTGGCTGCAGCGTTAGCGAAATTATTGCTGATTTTGTGGGGCGGAGGGGTCTCTTCTTTTTCTTCCTTTTAGGAGGAGCTGAAAGCGGGCCATTGGCGGTTTTACTGGCTCGTTTGGGCGCCGGCTTGGAGCCTCTTCTGGCTACGACTCGCCACTCTTCAGTCAGAGTCGCTGGTGCTGGAGGCAATGAAGGGCGCTCTCTTGGTGCCGCTGCCTCCTCGGCTGCCAAACTCCTTTGTTTAGCCCTGCGTGGCTTTGGAGCAGACGCAGTAACCGTCACCGTTGCACTTTCAGGTGCCTGCGGGGGCGCACTGACCTCTGATGGCGTCTGTGGGGGCGCTCGGGTTGCCCGTTCACGAGCCCGGTCTGCAGCCAGTGGGGGCCGGATACGCTCTTCTGGAAGGAGCCTGGTCTCTAGCGCCTCGAACCTGGCATTGACCATGGTGCCGACTTGCACCATGATGCTCCTTGCGAACTCCTGAAAGTCGGATTTCTGAAGTTCGGCACTGGTACTGGTTTGGGTCGCAGCGCGAGCTTGGGCCCATTCCGCCCGGAAATCAGAAAGCTCTTTTCTGAGCACCTTATATTCGGTCTGCAGACGAGCATTTTCCTCCTGCAGGCGAGCGTTTTCTTCGGAGATGGAGCGTTTGCTCAACACCTCTACAGCCTCAACAATATATTGAGCGCATTCGTTAAGCGCTTTCTGGCAGGTGCCGTTCAATTGCGAGGACTTGCGCGACACTGACCTAATTATATCGGCGCACTCCGCCACTTGGGTTTTTAGGGACGACGTGAGGTGGTCGTCGACCTTTCCCGCCAGTAATTCTCCTATTCGAGAGGGACGTGTTTCGCGTGTTTTGCGTACTTTTTGGACCTTCTGGGACGTTTCCTCCGCGAAATCCAGAAGGTATTCATTCCGTCTTGCGGCCTTACGAGACTCCATGGCCTTAGCCAGTCCCACGTCTTGCCCTGTCGTGGGCCAAGATGCCACTGTGGCAGGTGACCTGTCCCTGAGTTGGCGCAGGTTACTGTCCATGGTGGCCAACTCTTCCTCGCCCCGGGCCTGAGACTCCGCCCGCTCATCTCTGCGCTTCTTGAGGGCAAACTCCTTTTTGGCCGCCGCCAACCCGACGTACTCGCCGGTGGTCGGCGGACGGCCTCTGCGCGCAGCTGGCTTGCCCGAGCCGGAACCTGGCTTGCCCGAACCTGAGCCCGCATCGCTCACCTGGCTGCCCTCCGGCGCAGACGCAGACCCACTGCCACTACTGCCCCCCACTCTCCTCTTCTTCCAAAGTCGGCCCGCGTCTTCCTCCCCAACTGGGGGGTCGACGGATGCCAGACTCATCGCACTCGAGTCCGACTCCTGGCCTGATGGAAGAGGGGACGACTCCCTACTCCCATTCCCGCTCCTGCTCCTGCTCCTACTCTGTGCGGCACTGGACCGGCTGCTGCGCAGAGTGCGCCTAGCCGTTCCCCTCGCTTTGATTGACCCCGCCGGAATAGGCAGGGTCGGTGAAGAAATCACCACTGAGCAACTGCTGCCCCCCCCAGAATACATGGGGCAGGACGCGTCCGGGGACGCGCCGGCGGATTCTCCAGCCTCCCGGCTGGTACCGCCCTGGGGTAAATTAGTTTTGCCCGTTGCCTTCATAGTGAATTTTGAATTTTGCTCAATTTTTTTTGAGTGGTAGAGCTCCCACTTGAAGGCGAAAAAGGAAGAAAGGAAAAAAGACGAAGACCAAAAAAAAAAAAAAAAAAAAAAAAAAAAAAAAAAAAAAAAAACGACCATACACGACCTGACTTGTGCTTGATATAAGGTAAGCAATTGTCCCGGTGTGAAATATCTTCTCTCCTTTAAGAGGATACCTAGATTTTTTGCTGCTAGTTGACACTTGGACTCTATGTAGGAGTCGAAATTCAACATTCGAAGACAGTGCCACTTCAAGAAGATCAAGATGGTCAGAAATGGATACAGATACACCCCCGAAAGTAGGAGTCAGGGTGAAAGGACTCCGTTTAGCGGAGAATAGACACGCCTGTGTTTTGGTGGCGTTGAACTTGACCAGGTTTGCGTCACCCTAATCGGATACTTCCTGTAAGGATAAGTTCAACTTCTTAGATACCTAACTCTCTAAGACAGTGCTGTCATCTGCATACCCAAGTATACCTGGTTTAAGCATGTCGTTGATGCGCAGCAGGAATAGTGTCGCAGAGAGTACTGACCCCTGTGGACCCCAACGTTAATTGCTAATTGATCGGATGAGCAGCCATCTATGACTACTCGAATTGATCGGTCCTACAAGAAGTCTGAAATCCAATAGCAGAGACTAGTGGGTAGGCCGAATGATATTAATAAGACTGTCATGCCAAACTCGAAATCGAAAGCCTTCGAGATGTCCAGGGAAACAGCAAGCGTTTCGCCATAATTCTCGATGGCCTTGCTCGAGATATGGCTAGATGGTTTCCCGTGGACCGGTTTCGGCGAAAACCGTATTGGCTGGCGGTCACTAAGAAGGTCATTCGCTTCTAGATATATCAAAAGCCAGTTAGGTTTCTGCAAGACAATAAAATGTGTTTTGAATCACAGGGATTCAAATCAATGGAAGTGACTGATATTGGCCTGTAGTTGGTAGGTTCGGCACGAGTACCCTTTTTGGGCACTGGTTGGATGTAGGCCGATTTCCATGTTTGGGCACTATACCAGTCTTCAAGGAGAGGCAAAAGAGGCGTGTCTAGAAGAAAAACAGGCCTGCCGCCAGGGGTAGAATGCCAAGAAAGAGCGCATCTCATCCTAATCTACTGACCCAATCTGCTGCCATACTCGTCTCGTGTCTCCTTGGTAGGGCTCTGGAGGGGAGTAGGCTGATACAGTTTTCACCAGACAGTGGTCAGAACTACCTAAGGGGGAAGAAACTGACACTGAGTAGCGGTCTGGATCAATTGTCAACAGAATTTTAAGACAATTCGGCGTGTGGCTGTCAACGTCTGGTATTCATGAACAAGTTGGGTTAGGCAAGCTTACGCGTTTCTCTTCCCGCATGGTCCGGTATGGATATAGCTACTCTTGGTGGTGAGCATTAAAATCCCTCGGAACCACGAGCTGCGTCGTGGGATACTTTTGTTGAGCCACATCGGCTTTCTCACTGAGGTGGTTCATGAGTCGGGTCGACTTCTCGTCTCCACTATGTGATCGGTAGATAATGGCGCAGACAATTTTGTCTGCGCCGATGTCTACAAGAAACCACATCATCATTGAGAACTTAGGGTCTTCAAGATGACGAAGACGCCGATAACAGATGTCATCGCAAACAAACAGACACACCCCTGCACGAGCCCTAAAGTGGTGTTCAAGGACGTAACCTGGCTACGCCAATTATGCATCATCGGCTGAACATCTGATCTGCGTCTCCGTGTGGAATAGAAGGTGCGGTTTTTAAGTCTCGAGGTGGTGGTGGACTGAAACGATATTTGAGTGCAGTCCCCGGATATTTGAGAGATGCACTTGGAGTAGGAGGATGTGCAATCGCTGTTTGTACACCTACTTGTTGTTTTTGTTCCTCATTATGTATGGAGTTACGAAGGAGGTTGGGAAAGGGTTGCGGCACTACTTCTCATCCTAGGACCGTAAAACAGAGCTCTGCATGTGGTGGTTGACCAAACTGGAGACCGTGGGTAGGCCCCCCCAAAAACGTCTATCGGGTCCTCTCATCCAGTCGCCAACCAGCACGATAACGCACTTTTGGGATTTTTTGCAAGATGGTGGGGCAGTCTTTCTTGCGTGGCTAGCGCACTACTTGGGCCCCCAACTGTCAGCGGTCGGCCAGCGGAGAACCATGCCTTGGAACCATACCCACTGCTCTCTGAGTTTGGCGATCCGATGCAGTGCCGATGAGTGCGTCCCTGATTGGATGCGCAACAGAACCCCAAACCATCCCCGGATTGGTATGTCCGGACATCAGGGTGGAACGCGAACCGCTTGGCACCATGGCTTTATCATTAATGTAGGAGTAATTATATTTATTTTGATGATAGTTCTAATGATTTGAAAATAATCTGTACAAAAATACCATACCAAAATATGTAAATAAGTAACAATATCATTTCTTACGATTTGTTTAAAACCAAGATACAAGATTCAACGAATTGGTAATTTAAAACCTATTAAATGTTTCCTAATAAATTCATATCTTTTTCTATATATATTTTCACGTTTTTGACATATTACATACATACACACATCACGCCCAAAATCCCCGAAGGGGTAGAGTCAAAGGGGCAGCAGGCCCCTTAAGCCACATTCAGTATTGTATCATCTTAAAATGTTTGTTTATTTATTTACTCAAAATATTAAAAAATTATACAGCTCTTAACAACAATTTAAAAATTATATACGACGATACATACAGCAATAAAAAAAATGTACATGTGTAGAAGTACCAAAATTATTTACTCATTTACAATGAATACGAATGCCAAAGTCTCGGAACGTGAGGCATTCGAGTTTATTATGACATTATTATACAGTAGGATATTGGAAAATTTCTGCCTAAAATAGCGAATGAACCGTTATATGACCTACGAAATGTTTAAAAATAGATGCTGGCAAAATTTATGTTTAACAATTCGCTTAGATTTTTAGAATGGTATTAAAAACAGTTTGTGATAATGAGTGCAACAGGTTTTTTTGTGCTTATCGTGTTCCGTAATTACCGGACACGTTATAAATAAATCTTATATAAATTAATTTAAAGAGTATTAATATGTTTCTTATATACTTTTTTAATAATACTTAATTTTTCGATTCCCTTTTTTTAAATATCCCAACGATGAGTACGTATTAGATGTTAAAATAGTAATATTTTAACATCACTTTTTTTAAACAAAGGAAAACCTTTTAAATAGACTGCTATTTTTTACGCTTATATAAGGAAATGTTATATTTAAAAACAAAGGCTCCTGTCGGTCTGTTTGGGGCTTTTCTCAGAAACTACTTGCAGGACACATTGACAATGTACGTATGTATCTTTTTGTGTATCAACAATGAAAATAGTAATATGAGCATAATGTTTCCTAAAAAAAATGTTTTTTTTGCATCACGGAAGTATAAGGAACAGACGGAAGTTGAATCAGAAATGTGAAAGATTTTTCTTAAAAAAATCATGGTCATAAAATTTTACATTAAATTATTGAGACTGTACCTAGACGAGGATCACTGATATTAAATTAACAGTACGGAAATATTGAAATTTAAAAAAGGTATGATATCTTTATTTATGTTCATATATTGTTTTTTTTAAATCATGTACATATGATCTGTTATACAACTAACAACCTCGAGTTTCATGATATGATTTTATTTTTATATAATTCTCAATCATATTTTATCCTAAAATTGGCGTTAGCGTTTCAATTGAAAAAGCTAATCACCATATTTGGCATCATCATAAAACAACCAACAAAGAAACAAACAAAAAACGGAGACAGACCTAAGTTTTTTTATTTTGCGTGTGCGTCAATAAAGCAGAAATAAAAATCTATAAATATACCTACATTAATAAAAGGACCTGAATATTTATTTTTAAACCACGACCAATTGAAAGTTTGCACAGTATATTGACCTTCTGACGTAGGTACCGCATGTAGACTGGAATATATTTATCCTATACCAATATTCAATTATTTTTTTTACTGGAATCTAATTAAACATATAAAATAAAACATTATTTCATCCAATAAGAAATTAAAGTTATATTTCAAATAAATAGAAATATTAATTACTAGCCCGCGGCTCGAGTAAATATAATTATATTTTAGTCAATGTATACAAAACACAACAAATTATAAATCTAAACGTTCCTCAAGAATCACTATCTATTGGTGAAAACCGCATAAAAATCCGTGCACTAGTTTTTAAGGTTAATCCCGAACGAGAGACACAGCGAAGGACTTTGTTTTATAATATATAATGATATCTAAACAATCTATACTCAATAGAATATATCTAAAATACCTTTTCTAAAGTAACAAGGCATTATTGGCGAAACCATAAAAGGACCGGTTCAATTTGTCGATAATTCCAAATTGTTTGGTAACTTTCCTATTAAAGCTGAACATTAAAAATAACCTATAACACTGAAGGTCGTAATAAGTGTTATAGATGCGTGGAAATATACAAGATACTATAAATAGCTCATCGGTAATCTCAAAAAACCGGTATCAAAGCGAAACAAACTATTTTTAGATTATAAAAATAAATGGTTTTTGCATTGTTGATGATGATGTAGAATCGTACATACCTGACTGATGCTTAATTAATATTCTAACTGCGAAACTAAATCTGTCTATATGGTACACCTTCAAGGCTTAAGTATTTCACCGATTGTAGAGAAATTTATCAAGTTTTTACCCTGATAAAAAACAGAGTTTTATTTATATATCCCACAGGACACGATAGAAAGTATAACAGACCACATTTCACCACAAGAAAAATCTGCTTTACTTCAAATTGGGGTATGTAAGTATTACCAATCCTTAACATACTTTTTTTATGAACTTTAAAACGCAATTATTATATAGATTTCGTATGCCATTAGGGCGTTGTGACCTCACCACTACCTCAACTGATAAACTAATCAATTGTTTTCAAAATAATTAAAAATATATCTATACTTATAATAAATCTGTAGAGAGGTCAATTCTGTACATGAAATATATTTTCAAAATAACTATCAGGGGGTGATTAGTGATCGATACTGATGCCAAAAATGCAATCAGTAAAATTTTTGTCTGTCTGTCTGTCTGTCTGTATGTTCCGTATAGGAACAAAAACAATTCGATGGATTTTAACGAAACTTGATACAATTATTCTTCATACTCCTGGGCAGGTTATAGTATACTTTTCATCACGCTACAATCAATAGGAACAGAGTAGTGAAGGGAAATGTTGGGAAAACGGGAGAAGTTACTCCATTTTTTAAGCTTCCGTCGCGTGTGCCGCCTTAATGGTTAAAGTTACATAGAAATCATGTATGACGGAAATAGTCTTTATAATATTAACCATAAACGCGGGTGACACCGCTGGCACAGCTAGTTTTATATAAATTTCTGAAAACGAGGAATGAGGTATCTTAAATAATATCTAATATCTGTGTATTAAAGGGCCATCGTGGTTCAGAGGGTAAAATGCGCGCCTCAAATGCCAGGAAGGCTGATACAAATTATTTTATGGTTATACCGATGGATTTAAAAAAACGATATACGGATTAACATTAGTGGAGATGTGAGAGCAGTCGTTTCAATAATAACTAAACTCACTAAACTTGCATTTATCGAGTTAAGTTATTTCATTGCAACGCCTGTCATTGTCGTGAAATATGATACCTATATTCAGCATACCTATATAATCCTAGGATTATGGTCAAAACGCACTAAAAAAGCATTTGAGGAGTATAGTAAAAAAAATATTCATACATACATATCATCACGCCCGTAATTTCGAAAGGGTAGAGTCAAGAGGGGCAACTAGTCCCCTCAACCACATACGGTTAATGGGCCCGCAAAAAAAAAACTGTGCTGGGTTAGATGGAAAACTGTAAAATAGTAGTGACAAGTGGCTAGCTCGTCGCCTACACAATCAGACACCTTATTATTCGCCTTTTACGACATACTAGGCAAGGAACACGCTTGGCACATTATTTTTAAGTCCCGCAATATCATGGGATCATATGTATATTTTAATTTTCTATATTTGGTAATTCGACTAATAAACACATATCAATATTGGGTTATGGAAAATCTTGTGCTAGCCTACCTACAGACTTAATAAGTACATCTAGAGTAAACCATGTACCTACTATAAAGTTGTAAAATGATTGTAATTTGTCTAAAATTATTTAAACTTGACTTTGCTTCAAAACACGTTTTACAAAGGACTAACAATTATTTTGATTATTTACAAACTACTTATTTAGTTGGGTCAGTTTTAAAATGAGAGTTTGAGGCTCTCAGAAAGCAAAATTCAATAAGAGATCAGCTGTATTTAATTGAGGCTTTCAACCCCTATTTCAAGGTTGTAATATTTATGACATAAATATCACATAATAAATATCACACTACATCACATTCATTGATTTGACTCCAGGGTAAGTAGCATAAGCACTTGTGTTACGGATATCAGAATCAACAGTGGTATTACAAATATATACTTAAATATTGGATATTAACACCCAGACACAGAACAAACACAAGTATTCATCATACGAATGTGTGTCCTGGGTGGGGATCGAACCCACAACTCTTGGCGCATGGGGCAGGGTCACTACCGAATGAGCCATTGCACCAGTCGAACAAAAAACACAAATAGAACCTGCCTAAATAGCTACTTAATTACCTAAACCCTAGTAAGTATAAAATATATTCTTCCGACTGCTTAGATGAAAGTATTAAACTTTCGGTGCCAAGGTCAGAAAAAAGAATCACTTTAAAATTTCATAACTTGGAAATTAATTGATGTATCAAAATAATTATTTCACGTGTATTTTTATTTTCAACAGAGAATACATTAAGATAAAATTTAAATTTAGTGAACATTCTCCATTCTGTCAAATTTAAAACCTCCTCCTTATTTTGAAGGCGGTTAAAAAAACGACGAGGTAGTACCTCAGTGTTATCTTAGAAAGAAGCTCTTGTTAAGACAAGACAAGCTCATATCGCCACTGGAATATACAATCTCGAAGCGAGATATTTTTATTAGTAATTTTCCGCATATATAATTTTACAATATTCTGTTTACCAAAAACATTCCACTGCGAACTTTGAATCATACGTACCGTAAGTCCGTATTTACGATACTTCATCTCGCGTTACAATTATGAGACAACCAACAGTCCACGTTAAAATACATGTGATATAACATAAACAACCTCTTATTGGCTTGTTTCTCGAAATGTCTTATTTATTATTTACACGTCAGGAAGTAACTTCGTACCAGTGTTGGATCGAGCTAATGCGTGGCCCATCAAGCAATTACCAATAGGAGATTTGCTTTTGCTTAGGTCTTTTCCCAGGAATGGCTTGGTGCTGCTCCCACCATCCTAGATAGTTTAAAACATAATCCACCTGAAAGCTAGAAGTCTCATGATGATCTGGGACTCCAAAGTAATGTACCAATTTTGTTCTTTACCTTCGTAAAAGGTGACTAATGATGTATTGGTATACATCCAGTTTGTGATTATGTGGACGACGAGCTGGCCACTTGAATCTACTTGTTCGCAATTTTCCATCAAATCCAGCTCAGTTTTATTTTTTGGCCGAATGTGTTGGAGGGGGTGACTGCCCCTTTGACTCTGCCTACCCCAGCGGGGATTACGGGCGTGTTGACATGCATGCATGTATTTATGTATAATATGTAGATATGTATCTAATGTAATCACTTGTAAATTAATTTGATATTAGTATAAACAATATGAACATGACAAATAAAATAAACCTATATTCAAATGGGTAATGAAAGCTTCAGGCGCAGTACTGGGACTTAGTGGTGTATTTTGAAATCACTCGCTATCATCGCAAGATTTAATTATTTGTGTTAACTGAAACCACTACAGAAAAATAACACTCAGAAAATTATGAATCGCCTTTTTTAGTCGTATTGTCCGTAACATAGATAGTACGTAAATACTAGTATTGATAAATAATATTAACGTGTAAAAAAATAAATAGCATATATTATTTTTTATAAGCCAAAAGGCTTTCAAAGAATCTAATACTTAGGTATACTAAATACTTTTCGATTATCATTTAAAATAGAGAAAATTGTATTATTAGTTATTAAGATTGAAATGTTGCTATTGCCAAATCAATAGCATAATAAATCTTCTTAAGTCTACTAGAATAATCAAACAGTTGATTAATAAAACTTCCTGTGACTTTTTCAATCATTTAGATTGAAATTGACGAAGACATTTTATTTGTCTACATTACCAATTAATGAAGACGAAATATACCTGCTGGAAAAACCATTTTATCGCGGTTCAAAAAAAATTCGAACGTATAAAGAATAACCGTTCAAGTCGAGCTGCGTATGAAACTATGATGACGTAGGCTCCCTGTATATAGGCGCCTGCGCATGAGTCCATTCAATAGTCGAGACCGCGACACGCATCAAGTCCTTTTGGGATAAACACGATTGATAAGACGTACTTCTGTGTCGCCTGAGGAGTTAGTGTGTTTGAAACTAAAGGTAGGGAAGTGATTCATTATATTAAAAATATATAACAAATACATTTACAAAAAATTACAGAAATAAATATTGTTCTCTCCAAAAGCAAGTAAGTAATTTAAATTATGAAAAAAGTTTCATATTTTTTCCTAATTAAAATTACTTGCTTTTTCTGTTAATATATTTTTTTATATTTATTTATTTCATAGAAATAAAATACAATGAACAGTGAAGTGGCCAATTTTATTTTTTATAAAATAAATGGACACTATTTTAATCGATACTTTCATTTATATTTATTATAAATGTGTACTAAATCAGCCAGAATTTAATATAACCAAAAAATGTGAAATAGTAATTGAAATTAGCTATAACCTGCATTTTAATAGAAAATTGTGTAGCGCACGTAGATCACGTTAGACTCGTGATTAATATAAAATTAATCTCAAGATATACATATTTAAATAAATTATCTCATTTCATGTAATTTATCCACCCTTGATTGTGCACCTTATTTATTTTTCAAAATATGAAGTGTTTATGTACTTATCATAACATCAATATTAAATATAAATAAAAATTAGACTATACTAACATTATATATTGTTGACGGCATCAAATTAATTAGGTAAATTAATACCTTATTAGTTATTTTTTTCAATTATACCATAATTTAAAACAGGGAGTAAAATGTGCTCAGCTTATTTAAAAACGCAGTTAGAAATTTGTTGTACCAGAATGATTGCAGTTGCAACCACAGAGTGAAAGTTAATAGCTCTGGCATAAAACGAAAATACTTCCTGCCTCAGGACATAACATAATATAGACACACGTATGAATAGATAATCCTTAAGGGTATATACATACATATATCATGTTGACGATCTCATTTATTGTTCATCTCATACCTATAGTATTTATATAAGGTAGTAAGTTGGACTTTTCTGGTTAATATATTTATTTAATTATTTTCACATACCTCTGAATAAGTAAGGGTAATAATTATGAAGTGAATTTATAATTTTAATTCAGATTATAGGGATGATGAATGCATTAAAAACTATAATTTTGTTTAGCCCGTCAGTTAGATTATACAAAAATACTCGACACATATATTTCGCTTTATCAAATTAACAAAAAATCACAAAGATAAAGAGCATCAAAGTTATGGAGTGGGCGCTTTCGACGTCACTATTTAGTAAAAATTTTACAAAGTGTGACGTCACAACTTAAATCTATCTTCGATAATGTTTGCTTGACAAATAATTTAAAAAAATACGTGTTCCATATTTTTTTATAATCTAACGGACGGACTAACAAAAAATGTTTAGTCATCTTGCCTATTGTGGTCAAGTTTTAATTTAAAAATATTACTACCAAAGTAAACTATATCAATAAGTTTCCACTTTTAGATACGCAATGTCTGAGTATTTTTTTAAATACATAATATTCATACCAGCTAAACTAAACTTCAACCAATTAACGTTTTATGGAAATTGGAACACGGAAACTCGTAGGTAAATGAACAATTAAATAGCTATATTTATACAAGATGCATTTGTACATATAGGTCCAAGGTAAGGCCCTTATTCGTATCCAATAATTTACAAGCTAGTCCAGATAGGAAAGTAATTAATACTACATAAGTCTAACAGTTGCATGTTATTGTTATAATTAACTGTAGGTACATCATTGTCCGAGTGCAAATAACAGATATAATTCAATGATTTATTCAAATACGAAGAAGTTATTCAAATAAAATTCATTCTGTTTTGCGGAATAACGATGAAGTGTATAAGTTTAACGAATAACTCAAAGTTTTCTGAATTTGTTGTGTCTGATCGCAATAAAATTAAAATCTGACTTATGAACGTTCAAGTTTTCCAAAATGATTTATTAGTGTTTGGAAAACCATTATGTTATCCTGTATTATTATTTTTATTAAGGTTGTTTATTTAATTGAAATACATAAAGATTTATTACTATCTACAATAATTTTACACTTTAATAATTACCTACCCTGTTTTAGTTATACAAGTTAGTGCCATTATAAATCATAAACCTCATGTTTAACACACGTGAAAGTCAAAGTATCATTACATAGCGCTGACACAGTCGGGTATTGCCTCACACCTTACATTTCCCATTCAGCAGTCTCAAATAAAATTTTAGCTATGCAATTTTGCACAGTAACATGATTGCTGATCAGCTTATTTTGCATTTTTAATACAGTAGGTACTTATGCTATAGGTCTGTTGGCGTGATTCAAACTCTACGTCTTAGGAGCGTTCGTTGATGATAATATATATTAAAATATATATATATATTAAAATGTTTATTTGTCCAAAAGTGTGGTTCACAACAAAATAAACTGTTACAGCAAACTTAAGTATTTAATATGACGTGTTAAAAAATAAATACTTTCACAGGACTCCACACTAGGATTCCCTATATACAACATAGGTATTTCTCTCCTGTCTGAGCATTAGAGGTACTTTCGTTGATATTTATTTCTTTAATACATGTGCTAAAAAGATATTTTAGATTTTTTTGGATGTTGTTATCCAATGCACTATGGTGGTCCTATCAGGATATCGGGACAATTGTTGAAAATTGTCGCATTATCCCCGCTGGCACATTTGAATAAGACAGATATACAATTATTTTATGTATGACCTGCGCCCAAGAGTGGAATCCAGACACAATTTTTTATCGAACTTTTGTATGTATCACTAAATGTATAAAACTACAGCACGGATTTTCATGCGGTTTTGACCAATAGATAGAGTGATTCTTGAGGAATGTTTAGATATAGAATTTGTTAAGTTTTTGTTTATATTGGCTAAAATATAATGATATTTGTTGGAGTTGCCGGAAAAAATTAAGTTGCCACACAGGCGGAGACGCGGGAAAAAGCTAATATTAGATTTTAAAAAAATCTTTATGATAAGTAAACATTTTGTTTTCAGGCACTGGTCTTCAAGAGGAAGATGAGTTATTCAGCAGAAAATGTGGTGCAAGGCAGCACCTGGGCGGCGACCAGTTTATTCTACATGCTTCTGGTACCAGCAGTCGTATTGTGGTACGCGTACTGGAAGATATCTAGAAGGCATATGCTGGAGTTGGCTTCAAAGATAAATGGACCTCCTGGACTACCCATCATTGGAAATGCTCTGGAATTTACTGGAGGGTCCCATGGTAAGGATACTTGAGGAATAGTTTAACATTTTGTAGTCGTATTGCCTGTAATGGCATATACATATAACCACATATAACATCCCGCCCATAATCCCCGAAGAGGTAGGCAGAGTCAAAGGGGCAGCATGCCCCTTTAACCACATTCAGCCAGCTGGGCTGGGTTAGACGGAAAATTGTGTAAAAGTAGTGACAAGTGGCTAGCTCATCGCCTACCTACACAATCACATACCTAAAACACATGCTAGGCAAGAAACACAGTTGGCACATTATTTTTAAGTCCCAGACCAACATGGGACTTTGGGATATTTAAATTACATATTTTAACAAGTTTCTGTCACTGAGATGTTTGTATTTTCATTGTTAAAATGCGCCAAAATATTACCTATTGACAGATCTTAGATGTTTATATTTTACACAAATGAAAGGTATATGACGCCGTTTGATGTTGTAGGCAAGAAAATAAATGTAATTGTTTTTCACATAAATGCAGAATACCTTGGATTTAATCTTGGTTTTATCCTTACCTAGTATTTTTATGCGGTAAACGCATGCGGTTTCGTAACCTCTCATATTAAGTGACGGTTTCTTTAAACAGATATCTTCAAAAATCTTGTCCAAAAGAGTGCACCTTATGACAAAGAAGGCGTGGTGAAGATCTGGATTGGTCCCAGGCTGCTGGTGTTCTTGTACGACCCTCGCGATGTGGAGCTCATTCTTAGCAGCCATGTCTACATTGATAAGGCTGATGAGTACAGGTTCTTCAAACCTTGGCTTGGAAACGGACTTCTTATTAGCACTGGTAAGTATTTTAACTGTTACATACTACTACTACTACTAAACTTCACTTCACTTCACTGTTACATGTACAGCTTTTTTTACTTTTGTCGACACACCTACTCATTATTTTATGGATAATAGTCAAAACTACTTTTGCAACAGCTAGTTATCATGCAGCCGCGAGAACATCTTATAACATTCAAAATTTATATACACAAAATGTTTTGCATATTGTGTATCAATTGAATACTAGTTTTTGCGGGATTTTTTTTAATCATGGTCCCACGGGATCTATCAAACAACACATATTAAACTAACAATTATAACACTAATTTTAAATTTTGTTTCTTTAGTAGTTTAATTGTGAAAAAGTGGCAGTGAGACAAAGCTATTCATATTTACAATATTGCAAGGATTATAATTTTATGCAATGTCAAAATTTTAGAATTTGTAAACGACGTATCCTCAGTGGCATAAAAGCTATCTAATTCCTAAACTGGAAATAGCGGTGATGGCAAAAGGAAATATCTACTCTACCAAAACCAAAAGTAGTGTTTACTTATTTATTTAAGCACAAGGTTGAATAATTGATTTTCCTGTTGGCTTTTAGTGCATAGGACACATTGTTGTTATAGGAAGTGATTATATCCTAGACGTACCTATGCATACTACAAAGCTTAGAGTTGTCTACCTTGTGTGGCTTAAAGCTGTTGGACATAATTGTTAATGAAACGAATGCAAAATATTTTAGTCACGTGTTCTTCTTTTGCTATATTTAATGTGAACTCATACTTGTTTAAACAGTGTAGTAAGTTCGTTCTTTCGTTTCATCAGTTGGTAATCAAACCCAGTATGCTACAGAAAAGTAGGTACAGGCCTATTAGATGTTAATTTATATTTTGCTTGTGCTAGGTCAAAAATGGCGTTCTCATCGTAAGCTCATTGCTCCTACCTTCCACTTGAATGTGCTGAAGAGTTTTATTGACCTGTTCAACGCCAACTCGCGAGCTGTGGTGGACAAACTAAAGAAAGAGAGCGGTGCCTTTGACTGTCATGACTACATGAGCGAGTGTACTGTTGAGATTTTACTTGGTAAGTTCAGATTAGATATAGATACCTCTATTATCCTTTATTTGATATCTATTATACATTATTTGCACGTATATAAAAATAATCCCTATCCATTGATCATGTGATAACTTGAGAACAATATGACGAATTCATATTTTTTTTTTCTGATACCTTGTAGAAAAAAAATTAAGAAAATTGGAAATATTTCCGAAAAATTGTCTATTAAGACTTGGCGCATTTGATAGAACTTGCGAAGAGGAGTACCTTACGACTATTCGAGTTGGCGTTTGCCTACCGGGTTCCAGGCTGTGCCTCCACGGACTCGTCTTGCATGACTTAAAACGAAATAGAATATTATCTTGGGTAGTCATTAGAATAATGGTTGTTCCTATTTCACATGTTTTTCTTAATATACACCTACTTTGTTTACTTATAAAAGGCCATTTAGAAAAAAAAAACGTTTTTATGTATGTTCATTTACATTATGAATAATAGTTTTTATATGAATCGAATTGAAATACTTATATGAGTCAAGGTCACTTGGCACAATGTGAGTATTCGAATTAATCTGTGAATCACGATGTCTTTAATGATACAAAACCAGATGGCACACATAAATGAAATCTTAATTAGCACTTCTACCTATGGAATTATGAGGTGAGGCAAAAAATTTGCCTGGACAAACGTCGGTTCGCTCCCGTGAATTATATTCGACGGACACGCGTTACGATTCTTTCTGTGTCAGGAATAATAAATAATAGTAAGGCCGATTCCACACATATGATTGATAACGGTCAGGTATGAGCCAAAAACCTTTTGACCAAAAGTGTGGGCCCGTTTGTCGTAATATACGTCTTAAATTGTTTTGCGGTGTTTGATCAAAATCATGTTTAAAGTAGGTTTCAGGAAACTTCATGGTTCACCTGTAAATTAACTACATTTATAAACATTTATATCAAATTAGAGACTAACAGAAGTATGAATAAGTTATGGCAATAAAAAATATGTCGCTTCATACTTACTTAAGTCTTTTATGTCCAAATGAGGCAAGTACGAATAAAGAGAAAACTCGGAAATTGATTGTATTATTATTATCATAATATATGATTTAGTTTATAAATGTACATAAATGAGCGGAAAAATCAGCATGTGATTTGCATTCTACAGTTTTCTTACTGTCTTAAAGTTAAAGCATATTTCTTGAATTAAATTCCATTTCTTATATAAGTACCTATATATTTTATATATTGCGCCTTTATGACTAATGTCAAAAACGCGCAATATATAAAATAAAACACACGCTTTCAATAGATCATACGTGAGATAGATGACAACGTTTATAATGGATTCCACATTGTTCAATTGTCTCCTTATTTTGTTGTTATTTTTATAAACAATCCATTTAAAGAAAGATTAAATGGATTGTTGATGATAGCGATAAAAAATATTTTAAGCTGAACATGATAGTTTTTTAATTACCTCTAATTGAATTACAGTCGGTTTTTTGATAGTACAGCAATTAAACACTTATCTAGAAAACGTTAGAATGATAACGTAAACTTGTCATGTAAATAAGTGCTATGATTTGTAACAAAAAATGTAAGCCTTATTAAGTCAATAGGTGTTGACGAAAGTAAAGGAAAATTAGAAATATCAGCACTTGAATACTTGCGCAACGTTCACGACTTGTCACCGGAAGCGCCTGGTTAGCAAAAAAATCTAATAAGCATAAACCGCGAATTAAAAATCGGTCCAAATCTGAAGGAGTCAACACGAAAATAATATAGGATAATGAGTACTTCCCCAGCAAAGTCACGTAGGACAGCAAGTGACAACACAGGTCACGGCGGTGGCCGCGCTCCGCCCAAACACTGAGCATGTTTTTAACTAGTAGGCTTTAGCGTTTGCGTAACGATCCTTGCGAATTGCACATCGATGCTACAAACCACTTAGTTAGGTATATGTCTCTCATACAATATCGATGAACTAAAACATTTGCATTTCGTCTTCGGAAAACTGGTCAGAATCTCCATTTAAAAGCTAGTAAAGTTGTTTAGATCGTAATAACCTATTTCTGGGACAGACACCACGATTTTCGTTAAACGCAACTCACGTATTGCGTTAGTAACATTATACATAATAATAGTGTTTATTTAAATTATACAGACACATTTAACAGTCCACTAAACTACTCTGCATATTGTACCTAAGATGTTTATGGAAGCAATTACGCTGTGTACTTGAAATAGTTCGCAAGTAGTGACTTACTTAACGAGAGGTAGGTCATCGGTATTGAATCATTTGTTAACGACACGTATACCATGATGAGTTTGGCGACCCCCCACGGCACACGTATAGATGATAATGGCCAATAGTCGCCATCAACGGACACTGAGTATTATGAGACTCTGTCACGATCCCTGTTACTCAACTGCTTTGAATACTATGGAGGTTAATTATCCTTTCTTTTTTATGTAAGTCATTGAGAACGGTATTACAATTAAATGTATTTTGTCACAGAAACGGCCATGGGCGTGAGCAAGAGCACACAAGATCAAAGCGGATTCGAATACGCGATGGCAGTCATGAAGATGTGTGACATTCTACATTTGAGACACACAAAGATCTGGTTAAGGCCTGAAATCCTGTTCAACTTCACTCAGTACGCTAAGAGCCAGACTAAGCTCCTTGACGTCATTCACGGACTGACAAAGAAGGTAATCGTCACCATATAGGCCTCAGATACTTATTTTAATAGTGGCAATAAACTGGCAAATCAGGTTTACATCACGTATTTTACGCTAACGTTCGGAATGATTTGGTTCCGAGCGGAATATTTCTGATTTGATGTGACGTTATATTTGAATTTAATGGATTTAATCAAATCAAACCAAGGGTTATTGGTATTATTAGTAGTTATTTCTTTAATGTGTCTAATGTTATTGTTGGTATAAATAGGTCATCAAGAGGAAGAAGGAGGAATTCAAGGCAGGCAAGAAGCCTTCCACATTGACAGAGAATGCTGAACCTGCAACAACAGAAATTCCGTCTTCGAAAACTACTTCAGTTGAAGGTCTATCCTTCGGACAGTCGGCGGGTCTTAAGGACGACTTGGATGTAGACGACAACGACGTAGGACAGAAGAAGCGTCTTGCTTTCCTCGACTTGCTTCTGGAGAGCTCGCAGAGCGGCATCGTCATTTCTGATGAAGAAATCAAAGAACAGGTTGACACGATCATGTTTGAGGTAAGTTCTGTATGGAACTGATTATAATAAAGTTATGTGTTGCAAACACACTCCTATTTGAATACTGAATTAATTAAAAATGTACCTAAAGAAAGCTCCAATCTTGTTTAAATATAAGACATTATTATATTTTGTTCTTTAAAAAACAGGGTCATGACACTACGGCTGCCGGTAGCAGCTTCTTCCTGTCTATGATGGGAATCCATCATGAGATTCAAGACAAGGTTATCGAGGAGCTCGATCAGATCTTCGGGGACTCAGATCGCCCAGCAACTTTCCAAGATACTCTCGAGATGAAGTATTTGGAGAGATGTCTAATGGAAACCCTGAGGATGTACCCTCCAGTGCCAATTATTGCTCGTCACCTCAAACAGGATATTACATTGCGTGAGTAATTAATTATTCATGTTATTGATTGAATATTGAGTGGCCTAGTCTAGGAGATTACAAACAGTCAGTTATCTTATATACTAATATATATATGAAGCTAAAGAGTTTGTTTTTTTATTTGTTTGTTTGATAACATTAACTATAAACACAGGTGAAACCGCGGGCAAAGTTATTTTTCATTGATGGATTTATAGGGCAACTAGAAGCGCCCTCAGTTCCAGTTCCCGTGGAAATGTGGGGATAAAATATAGCCTAATCTCCCTGATGGTAGATTTCTATTGGTGAAAGAATTTTTTAAATCGATCCAGTAGTTTCGGAGCCTATTCAATGCAAATAAATCAACAATCAAATATTTCTTCTTTATAATATTAATATGATAGTATGATAACGTTTTGTGACATCGCATTTTACATAAAAAAAAAGGAATAATTTTTTTTTTTTGTCTAACAATTCTCAAGTTTATTAGGGGAATCAATATCTTATTTATGTCATTCTAACTGTAACACGAGTTAGGGTACGTTTTAACCGAATACAAATTTTACAGCGTCGAATGGCAAGCAAGTCCCAGCTGGCACCACTGTCATTATCGCGACCTACAAACTCCATCGCCGCCCCGACGTGTACCCCAACCCTGAAAAATTCGACCCTGACAACTTCCTCCCCGAGCGGTCGGCTAACCGCCACTACTATGCCTTCGTGCCTTTCTCTGCTGGACCCAGAAGTTGTGTGGGTGAGTAAGATCTATAAACATACATACATGACATCACGCTCGCAATCCCCAAAGGGGTAGGCAGAGTCAAAGGCTCCTTTAACCAAATTTAGCCAAACGTAAAACTAGGCTGGGTTAGATGGGAAATTGTAAAACAGTAGTGACAAGTGGCTAGCTCGTCGCCTACAGAATCACATACCCAAAATCCCGATATACCATTAGTCACCTTTTACGATATGCTAGGCAAGTTATACAGTTGGCATATTATTCTTTATGATAGACCAACATCTATCTATAAAGCTTTAAAAAAAACTGTCCTATAATAAATATTCCAGACACACATAAATACTTTTTATTACAAATGTGGATTTTCCATGTTGGTCTGGGACATAAAGTAATGTGCCAATTGTGTTCCCTGCATCTCATAAAGCGATTCGTTTATGCGACGAACTACTCAGGTATCTATACTTATCACAATTTTCCATCAAACCGAGCTGGGCCAAAAGTGGTTAAAATAGTTTGCCGCTTCTTGGACTCTGCCTACTTGTTTATTTATTTTTATATATATTTATTAGGACCTAGAAAATTACAATAAATCTTACATTTATTGTAATTTTCTTTGACGGTCCTCCTCAAAAACAGTTTTTACAGTGTTGACACATAAAATATGTAAAATTCTATTGAAGGCGGCCACATCTTGCTTGTTATTCTTGTTAAATTTGAAGGTGATTTATTTCGCGTTGGCTGGACGTTAATTCAATATGTGCTAAAAATAATAATGCAATGAATCCATATTTACACCTTATAACCAAAGATTTTTACTGACATGGAGGACTGCGTTTATATACCTAGACTGGACTAGGTCATCTTGTTTAGCTAAGTTGTTGTATTACCATAACTGGTACTATTACAATAAACTAGTACTTCATGATAATAGTAAATTCATTACACATAATTAAAGTTTTAATTCAAAGTAGATAGATACTACGTTTAATATTCAATTTATAAGTAATGTTAAACAAATGAAGATGGGTTTGCAAGTATTATCAGTCCAGTAACACCTGCTATCATCTGCATTATTAATGCAAATACTTATAATGTAGTCATACCTTATAGCTGGTATTTAGCAACCTATAACTACGTATTTCTTCGTCGGATTGGATTCAGCAAGATGACGTCTAATATTAATGATTTAACAACATGTTTATTTTTTTTTTCTACAGGCCGCAAATATGCTATGCTGAAGCTGAAGATTATCCTTTCCACCATCCTCAGGAACTTCAGAGTTCACTCAGATCTGAAAGAATCCGACTTCAACTTGCAAGCTGACATCATTTTGAAACGCGCTGAAGGTTTCAAAGTTCGTCTAGAACCAAGAAAAAGGGTAGCCAAAGCTTAATAGCATTGATAGTTTAAACCAGGTATTAAGAAGTTACTAAAGTAATATTGAAATAAGGAGTTGATAAAGATGATTTTTCATTATTTCTAATTCATGAGTAAGAGGAAATATAACTATAGTATGTTTTATTTAATGAAACATCATCTTAGCATGGATGTTAAAAATATTTTGTATGTCTACAATGTGACTAGTAGTTTAATAAAACCTTGTCATTTGTTTTTATTTGAATTGTTTAACTAGTGAGACAAAACTATGTTGTCGAACGTTATCAAAGTGTTTATTGAGCGATTTCGTTGAATGAGGGTTTTTAAAAATACAAAATTCGCTAGGTGGTAGGTGGCACGAGGGAGTCTCGTGGTCTTATCACTGTCACTATTGGCACATTGTTGACAGAATGTCAGTTTGTTCTAACAACTAACCAATGAGGAGGGTGACAAGACCGCACGTCACAGTTACGGCTGTCAAAATTTAAAAATCCCTCATTGAGTGACTTGTCAATAATTTTTTTTATTTATTATTTAGCAAGCATATTTGCAAGAACTTTATATGAACCCAAAAAAATTTAAGCTTAATAATAAATAAAGATTTGTGTGCTTATGTTTACTATTTAAGTAGAATCAAATTTATTGGCTTACAACTATTATTCAATGAGTAATGAGGGCTATTTGAAATTTGTAGATGTATTGTATTTAGCATTTTGTGATATTTACTGACAACCCAAACATTGTCAAAATAAAAGTTTTGTTAACTGGTGGCAGATTATACCGGTGACAGTACAGCATTTTACTTAATTTGAACCTAGCTCTAATATACGAGTAAGTATCTGCATGTAAATAGCTAGTATTTAGGTTTTTGTGATCTATTTTGGTTATAAATAAACATAGCTGGATTGATAATTGGTTTTATTTATTTTAAAGACGAAACACTTAAACAAACCCAACCATCATGTAGGTACCTACTATACAGTTAGAAGTTGAAATACAGACAAGTAGATTATAAAAATAAATAAATCCTTCAGACTGACACACCAATTCCCTAGTTCCAAACTAAGCTGACACTTGTACTATGGATACTAGGTGAACGGATAGACATACTTAAATACGTTTATAAACATCCATGACTCGAGTACAAAATGTCCATGTTCATCACACGAAACATTTACCCCTAGCGGGATTCGAACCCGCGACCCTTGGTTTCGTGGCCAGGGTCTCTGACCACTCGACCAACGGGCCAGTCAAGATTAACGACACAAAATGCCTCATATAATATATTTAGCACTTCCAAACTATTAGATATGAAATAGGAAAACATAAAAAGATTACACGTAAATAAAACAATAGATAAGGATAAGTAATCAAATTATTTAGCACTTTGAACAACACTTGATTATAAGGCCTAATTTTTAATGTTATTTGAGCCTAAGACTTTAAAGCAAAATATACTTAGGTACGCGGTTTTTTACGGTATTGCATTATCCACGACGGTATAACTTATTTTACTTATTACCTTGTTGTATTCATCACTGCAAAAGTATTTAAAGAGTTTGCATATTATTCTTGAAATGCCGCTATAAATATCTATTTCTATTTTGCTAAACTTTAGACTTTGCCCCTTTCTTTTAAGTAATGGATAAGATATAAATAAATAAGTTATGGTCGCTATAACGATTCCTTGGCTAGAAATATTTGTTTTATCGTTAGCCATTTACTAAGCAAATTATTCTTTAAAAGTAAACAGTGAATCAATTTATTACATTAAATACCTACCTTAAGTATTTCGTTACGTCGTTTACATTCGTACCTAATACGATTAACTAAGTAGGTAACACCCAACACAAAAAAACTAAAAAAAGTAAAAAAATATAATTATAAGTTTCTCTTTATTTAAAAAGCATAAGCTTTAATGAAATTAAAAAGCTGAAAGAGACATTTATTAAAATATTTTTTACTTTTAATAGTTTTATAGTGTCGGGGGATATTTAAAAAAAAAATCTTTTATTTTACACTTTTTGAATTAATCGCTAAGTCTAATTTTGACAGATGACTACGTACTTAAATCACATTTCCTTAAATGTTATTGCGACACGCCCGGACTACCCCGGCACAAGGAGCAAACCATACCGGGTGTAAGGATAGGTTGCCCATTTCTTAAAACAACTTTAGTAAGCATTCCTGGTTATTGTCATCAAGTCCTCGAATCACGTCCTCTTCATCAGGAGATATGTAAAGAACTAGTTAAAAAAGAGTCTACATGAGCCCAAACTCGATGGTTTTACTAGCAGGCATTTCAGGGTTCCATTAGGCACCTCCCATTTCCAGCATCAGGTTCTCGTCAATTAGAGATATGACAGGAACTAGTTCAGACATCTTCCATTTCCAGCATCGTCAATTAGAGATATGAGCCTAAACTCGATGAGTTTACCAGTAGGCATTCCAGGGTTTTGTTTCCAGGTTCGATCAGCCACCTTCCAAAGTTCTAGACCAAAATAATAAGATAGACGGAGCAGCAAATAAGTGAAGCTAATAAATTGTGTCACTATTGGAGTAAAACCGTGTGCGGACACAGTAGTCGGCGTAGTGTGTGCAGAGTTGCCATCATAGGGAAAAAATACTACAGTGTGTACCAAAAATAAGTACCTATTACGTGTCCTAAACCTATGCCAAATTAATAATAGTTGTTTAATGTATTGACACTTGAATACTTAATATCTAATCAATTCCATTTATCTGTGATACACATTACCTACCTAAAATTAATTAGGTTAATATTGTCAATATATTTTTCTTGTCAAAAATTTGCTACACTGAGTTTCAACTTCGACAAAAATGTCCTATTAATTAAATGTGCGCACCGACTTATTAAATTTCAACAATAACAGTACAAAAATGTTGTACGAAACTAGCTATGGCAACACCTTCCTATTGGCTTACGGTTTAGTATACTTAATTGTCAAAATGTTTCAAATAAAAACCATAGTATTTTAGATACGTACTTATGAAATGACAAACCAGCTTTGTTCTTTGTATGCGGATGACCTGAAGTTTGCACGTATTAATGACGGATTAATGGATACAGAACTCTTGCAAGATGATATTAACGCATTGATTGAGTGGTGTGATAAAAATAAAATGATGCTCAATCCTAAAAAATGTTTCCATATAAAATATTCAAGAAAACAATGCTTAGTTAATGCTAGTTATTACATAGGGAACGATAAGATCCAAGAAGTAAAAACCATAACAGACTTGGGTGTGCTATTTGACGACAAGGTTACATTTATACCACATATAGAAGCTATCACCTGTAAAGCTTCTAAAACCCTAGGCTTCGTTATAGAAACAACAAAAAAATTTAAATGTGCCCGAACAAAAATCTTAATTTATAATAGTCTTGTTCGAAGTGTCTTAGAGTATTGTAGTGTAGTTTGGAGGCCTCACTACGCCACCCATGCATTACGACTCGAACGAGTGCAAAAACGCTTTCTATGGCATCTCTCATTCTCACTAGGGAAATCCAAAAAATTGCAATCATACAACTCTAGGCTGAAGTATTTTAACATGGATCCCTTGGCAATGCGTATGGATCGCAATGACATGCTTTTTCTATTTAAACTGTTGAGAGGTAAAATAGATAGCCCTAAATTGCTTCAGTACTTCAAATTTCGCGCTCCATCAAGAATTCCACGCAAAAGTATTAAACCTCTTTACCCACCATTACGTAGAACAGTACTAGGTTCTAACTCTCCAGCACCAAGACTTTGTAAAATGTTAAACTCATTGAGCGATTCCGTTGATATTAACTTTGACTCAATGGGTAGGTTTAACAGGATAATTTTAAATCTCTTGCGTCATAAAATATAGATTTCTACAATATAATATTAATTGAGAAACTGTTTTTAAATATATGTTTTAGTTTTAAGTAGAATACTCAGTCCTTTTCATTTTGCATGCGGAACTGACCTTTGAGTATCTGTTGCAATTAGTTTTAAGAACAAACTGTATATCATAATAATTTATTATTGTAAACAGATGTTGGTTGGTCTAATCTAAATAAATAAAATAAATAAGTCGCCTGAGTTGTTTTTGCACTTCTTTAAAATGCAATACGGCATTTTAGTAATTATTCAGGATTGACACCTCTTTGATATGTGTAACGTGACCTCCGCGACAGTCGCACAGGTTTCGGCCGCGTCACTCGGTAGATTTACTCAATAAATCTTTCTAAAGTCAAAATGGAACCAGTGCTGAACAGTACGTTAAAAATGGTTATCAAATTGTAGTAAAAAACATTCCTGTTTGACTCAAATCTTCTTATATTAAGTGTGTATATGGCAGCACTGCGGTAAGTAAGATATATTTATGCTATTTGATTTCTTTGAACTGCCTTAATTTACAAAATCCCAATTTACATCAATATATTTTTTTATTGCATAATTTAATTAACATATACAATTAAGTCATCAAGTTGAAAAAATAATAGGTACTAAATCACGTTTGTTTATGCAAAAGCTAAATAGGTATTTAATAAACTATCTACGAGTAACATTTGCAAGTCAATACATTTTAATTATTGATTAAAAAACAAGTTAAGTCACAAAGAAAATAATATGTTGATCATACGATAGGTAAGTATAAGCATAAAACTCCCCTTAGTACTTTCCAACATCTTTCCCAAACTGTTTTTGCTGAAACTGCGAACCCTCGGCATAAAAACATGATCGTCTCAGACCTCAAAGGTTTGGAACAAAGTCATATAAGCATCTAGGTATGTTTTCAGACCCCTCAATATGTGCTTACCGACCACAGGGGTACCTGGACCACAATTTTGAAAACATTGCCATATAACATAGAAGCTCATTTCTCCCGTTCTACAAGTTGGAACCAATCTTGTCGCGGTAGCTACTTCTCAGTTTCCTCATGTCTTCTACAGTGTCTGTTCTTTCTAATAAGGCGTCCCCTTCCGATAATTCTATATCCAGGATAGATACTTTAGTATCTAATTGCATTCTAGAAAAAAAATCATTTTATAAATTATTCAGTTTCTTTACATGAATTCTGTACCTTAAAATGCATTTATCTGTCTTTCTCTGGCTCTGGCCGTGGATATTAGATAACGGATACATAATAATTAAATGCATGACTATTATAAACAATGACCATGATCATATATATTTTTTTTACTAATCTGTCGCTAAGGTTTTTGTTTACGCTCTCAGGACACAAAAAAATAGTTATAAAAATTATCAAAATTTTTGATGTAGGTAATAAGGTTTCCTTTGAAAGAGGATAAGTCTAAACACAGATTTATACCACAGTTTCGACGATTAAATACCTGGTATATGTAATTCCAATTCATATACAAACGTAACATGCTAGGAAGAAGATTTCGTATTGAGCATAAAAGGACAGCGACAATGACCGACAATGACCTTCTATCTTCCGTCATAAGTGCTGCAAATTAGTAGTTGGTATCTTTGTGATTTCCATAGCCCATATTTTCAGTAGCCGAACGGTATGGAAACTCAGCAGTTTGAAGGCCGCTACTATAATTCGGTTTCATCGTCACCCTAAAACCATAGCTTTATGGATATATACTTATATACATATGTACATAGGTACCGTAAGATATCAAGCGGCGTCCTATTATGTTTCGGGCACATGCACGGCACGAAGTCGTGCCTCTTCTTCCTCACCCACCAGCCTGCGTTCGAGAGCTTCCACTCTATCGTCTTCACCTGGGCCACGGCACACGATCCTGCTTCACGCAGCAGGTTGAAATACGTCGCCATCAATTCTTGCCCTAAATTATATTTTACAATTTTCAGATCAATAGTTTGAGCGGTGATAGTTTGGGTCAAACCCGGGCATGTACCTCTGAATTTTCAAAATTTATGAACGTATATATACCACTTACTCGGCAGTGACCGAAAACATCTTTAAAACTGGATAATTTGAAAATACTTGAAATATAGTTGAGCTTAAAATAACTGGTATGAATAGATTTAATTATATTTTTTATCAAAATTCTAGTTAATTAGAATCAGTAAATCAATCTTAATAAATGTGCGTACATTATATTTAACCCATCAATAACTTTACATATTACAATGTTCTAACATGTAGGTATAGAACAGTTAATTAGAGTTATTATAATCTATACTTATAATAAATCTGTAGAGAGGTCAATTCTGTACATGAAATATATTTTCAAAATAACTATCAGGGGGTGATTAGTGATCGATACTGATGCCAAAAATGCAATCAGTAAAATTTTTGTCTGTCTGTCTCTCTGTCTGTCTGTCTGTCTGTCTGTATGTTCCTTAGAGAAACAAAAACTACTCGACGGATTTTAACGAAACTTGGTACAATTATTCTTCATACTCCTGGGCAGGTTATAGTATACTTTTCATCACGCTACAATCAATAGGAGCAGAGTAGTGAAGGGAAATGTTGAGAAAACGGGAGAAGTTACTCCATTTTTTAAGCTTCCGTCGCGTGTGCAGCCTTAATGGTTAAAGTTACATAGAAATCATGTATGACGGAAATAGTCTTTATAACATTAACCATAAACGCGGGTGACACCGCTGGCACAGCTAGTATTCATTAAAATTACAATTCGATATAACGATTCTCTATCGTTTAACATGTTTACCCGTTTAAACCAGTTCAAAGCAATATTTCAGCAACATTGTATGGTTCTTGCCTGCAGATATGGCCATCATAAGCCTGGACTGTTCCGCTTCTTCTTCATAAATCTCTTTCTGATGCGTTTGGAATATAAATCCTTCGTCATCATCATCGTTGTCTGTCATTTGGAACTGCGATATGGTGGGCTTAAAAATAATATACTTATTTATCTATCTGAAGCATCTATTTTTACTAAGTAACTATAAACTCGTCTGATGCAGTGATAGACAGGAACAACACAAAATCTCATCTTGATATTTTATTTAGTATACACTCAGCCAAGATGAAATGAATTCGAGTTCATATGTTTGACTTCAGAAAGTATCGAAAAAATTTTAGTAGTCAACCATAGCTCATAGCTTCTGTCTCTTGTTGATCTGGGGCTTAAGGAACTGCATTTTTTTCCTACCTTACACGTCATAAAAGGCAACTAATGAATATTAGATATTGGATTTGTGATTGTATAGGCGATAAACTAGATACTTGTCACTTTTTTTCACTATTTTCCATCCAGCCCAAAACAATTTAAATAAATAAATAAATTCTCCAGACTGACACACCAATTAGTTCCAATCTAAACTTATAAGCTTGTGCTATGGATACTAGATGAACGGATAGACAAACCTATGTACTTAAATACGTTTTATAAACATCCATAACTCGAGTCCAAATGTCCATATTCATTACACTTAACATTTGCCCCTAGCGGGATTTGAACCCGCGACCTTTGGTTTTGTGGCCAAGGTCTCGGGACTCTTGACCAACGGGCCAATCATAAAATATTAATGTTGGTCAAAAGTGACTAAGTTGTATTCTGCGTAATAGTACGTATGTATGTATAAAAAAATCGTCAACGATTGTTCGTGTCCTAATAATTCTGCCTACCTTTTGATACGTAGTACCCATGAAGCACGTGAAGGCCTCGGAGAGATGCTGCGTGCCCAGCTCAGGGCGTTCCCTCCTCAGATGCAATTCACCAAGTAGATGCAACGCACGGCCCAGCTGTCTCCGTAGCCCGTGCTCCATGGCCAAGGCTCCCATCTCAGTCAGTAGCTTGGCCGCCATTTCATGGTCTCCTAACCTATAAAAGTAAAATCTTAAAGTAGGAGATTCCGTTCGACAAATGTTTTCAGCGAATGTTGTGTGCCATATAATCACCATGTGATCAGTATCTGAAGAAAAAGCATACAAAGGTGGTGGTAGGTCAACGGCAATGACAAGTGCCTTACATGTGAGGAGTTTTGGTTCAAACCCAGATTTGGATCTGAAGATTACTACCCATTAAAAAGTAACGAAGTTCAAATGACAGTGACTTAAATATAATAAGCAAACTCTTACGAGTTTGGGATCCAGGAATTCCAGGATCTATCTGCTGCGATCATATGGTTCAAGTAGATCCCACTATCAAAATAATAGCATTACAATGCTATGGGAAAGTATAAGCATATAACGTATATATTTTTAAGAAATCTGTTAAAATTCTATACAAAAGTAGCAAGGTCATATAACGCAAAATAACCAAGGCTAAACACGAGTGAAATATCCATATTCCTTTGTTATTTGCACAAGTGCACACATTTACATTGGCCAAAATATTCCCCGCAAACACAAAATAAATATTTATATTATTCAGGGTTCTTTACCCAAAAGGCACAAACGGCACCCTATAGCCTCCGACAAGAATATGGACTGACATCGCCTGTCAAAGCCTTGAAATTGTTGCAGAGTAGGTACCCATTAATTTTATGGTCGCTAGGACAACAAATCATATAAATATAATAAAGTAGAATGTTTAATGCATTAGCGTGTTGTTTGAACAATGGACATTTGATTTGTTTAATTAAACTAAACTACGTTTTAAATAGTCATATTTTTAATTTTAAGGTGATACGGAACCTTTCATGTGCATTTCCTACTCGCACTTGGTGGTTTTTCTTTCTTCGTTAGCTGGGTTTTGGTGTGTATTTAAGCTATGACTATATCTTTGACTGTTTGTTAGTAACACACTTTTTAATTTAAAGCAAGTATGTATACCTACCAATATTTATGACAATTCTTTTTTCTAGCGTTATGTCCCAAGTCCGCTTGGACTACGGCCCTCGATTTAGCTATGGTTATTATTGAAGGAACTCCCATATTATCCGGACCCTTAGAAATGGGAATCAAGCGAATCATTATCACGTCATAGTTATTTCAATGTGCGGGTTTCTTTAAGATTTTATCTCTTCCAGGCGAAGTAAAACACAATAGCCCATACATTAAAACCCCGAATTGCATGGGATCATGATTACAAGTCCATTAGTTATTTGAATGAACAGGTTTCCGCACGATATTTTCCTTGCCTGTTTTAGTATAAATCTGTACATTGATTTTAAAAATACCTAACTATATAGGCCTATTTAAATCATCACCCTTCTTATTTAAAGTAGGTACATGTCAGTATTTATGTTTTAATCAGACCCTGCTATTCCGTTTGATAATTAAACGTTCATATAAAAGAAACAACACTTATTATGATGTCCATTAGAAAGTCTAATTCGTGTTATATTACAGGTAAATAATAAATATTAAATAAGACTGTTATTGCGCATTAGGAATATGAATAAATATACAGGGTATGTAACTGGTAATTATACTTATTTAAAAAATAAAACTAGAAATTGTTTGAAACAAATCGATTATCTACTGTGAACTGGAAGTAAAACATTAATACTGACTAATTTTTGTCAACATTTTCGGACAGATTTAAACAGGACTTACCATCCCGATGTCCTAAGGAACACTAATTTTCCTTGGACCATCGGGACATGCAATTTAGGAAAAGAAAATATTAATTTTAATTTTTGATTAGAAATGGTGACACTTATACTAGTTTTTCTTTTTTCTTTCAGAATAATAAGCCTCGGTGTAGTCTCCTTCAAACAAAAGGTGCAATCAACCGTCACCCTGTATATGTAAACGTAATGAATTTATTATACTATTCTATAATACCGATTATAGTTTAAAGCTTATCGCATTGCACATATTTATCAAATAGAATAGCCTATACGCCATATAATATAAGTACCTACTCGTGATACTACTAAGCAAACTTTCTATAAGGTAAACTAAAGTTACATAAATCATTCCACACTTCGCTCTGATTAAAACTAAAATCGAATAAGATACTTGCCAAAATTATTTCAGAAGTTGCGAAACAATTTTTTAATTAACTAAATTTATACGACATATACTCGTCATATGCAGATAATGACATATACAATTTGTCCTACAAAGCGTAAAACAAATGAGGATTAAATTATCATCTTGAAATGTCACAATTGTATCTACGACTTTTGAAGTACTTAAGCTGTTGATACTTAAGCAATTGACAGGCAATTTTGCTTAGTACTGACTCCGCTAGTTATAAAAAATATAATTGAGAAATTGATTACCTTTGCATGACTGCAGCGAGATGCATTCTGGTTTCGCATAAGCCTTCGATGTTCTTACTCTCTGTATGTATTTTGAACGCTCTCTCTAAGGTCTTCTGAGCATTGTTTAAATTGTTCATCAATAGCTGACAAATGCCGATTTCAATAATGGCTTCTGCAGTTTTATTAATGTCATTTGCTGAAAATAATCTTCCATATCAATTATAAAATATATGCACTGGTACTGCCATATAATTAGGTTTTGAAATTAATTAATAAATAGTTTTTCTAACTGTAGCCGTAGCGTAAGCTTAAAAAATCAATTGAGATTTGAAAGTTACCTTATTATTACGACTCCATCATATTTTAAACATATTATTTATGCAGCATATTACGTCTAATTCACAATAACAATAAAATGAGAATTGTTAGTGTTTATGTTGATATAATAATAAAAGTACAGTAATAAAATAGTAATTAATTCAACTTCCTACAAATTTAACGGAATGACTTCAAGATAAATATAGTTCTCCTGGACACACGTAATGTATGGTAAGTAACTGAAGATATGAGTTTTATATATTTACTATTATCATGTCTGGTCAATCACATACACTTTAGATTTTGTATAGACTTGACACAGACAGATGTCGCTACAGGCATCATTTAGAGATAAAACCGAACAAAAACGTTATTATTTCACTTAAAAAAACTGCGTTTTTCATAAAATAAGTTATTTACGTCATTTCTTAGATAATTTATTAAATTTAGGTAAAAAACATGTTTAAAAAATATTTTCTTCAGAAGCAAACCAAAATAATCCTTGTTTTAAAAACATGAATTTTAGACAGATGGCGTATTATTATTACTTAGATGTGCTTGTAGCGTCATCTTGTATTATTCCTGACAAACAGACTAAACTTTGCTGTAAGTAGTTCCACTTACTCACCACTGTCGTTGTTGGGCAGTGACCCTCTGTTGTAGTATATTATTACTCTGTGCTACTATATACTACAGAGTTGAGTTCAGGTTGTGGGCGCCAACAATCGAAAATAATCTAAGCAATTTGTATACCTATAACACTCCCCTCAATAACTTGAAGCTATAGTAATACTATTAAAAATATCAATCCCAAACTATAGAGTCATTAAAAAATCGGTAATGTTTGATATATGAATAACATTTGGAGTAACTCCAAAGTTAAAGTCAAAATATTCTTTATTTACATAGGTTTCAAGGAAACACTTATAAATCGTCAAGCTATATGATTCTACCGCCGGTTCGGAATGTTGTATCTAACGAGAAGAGTCCGGCAAGAAACTCAGTAGTTACTCTTTTCAACACAATTTATACAAAGGTGTATGAATCATAACTAACTTTGAACCATATTTTTGTGTGGGCCTGTTGTAGAGTACATGTGTAGAGCACATGTATAAAAATGTATAATTATAAACCAAAACCTTGAGCTGACCAAGTAACCGGACTGATCTGGAATCATGATCCTAATGGTAGGAAAAGAAAACTTGTTTCACAAATACCATCTTTAGCCCTCCTCTCAGCCAATCGGGAGAGCCTTTCTGCCTTCGCAGGATCTGCCTTCCTCACATTCCTGGCTTTAGACAGAAGCACCCTGTGGAGTTGCACCGCCGTCATCGCAAACACAGTATCAGGGGGCACTTCTTCATCATCCGTTGCTTCGTATAGCGGCCAGTCCTAAGAAAAAGTATGGTGAATAAGAATGGGAATACAAAGGTAAAATTACTTTTGAAACAAAATGTTATTTTATGAGTTAATCAATATTAAAACTAAGGTGTGTCTTGTTTTCAAGGCTCTTTAGGGAACAGCTTCGTAGATGTTACAATCGAATTTTTAGTTACTGTCAAAAGAAAACAATGCACGCACATCTCTCTTAGATTCGACAGTTTCTTATAAAGCACTTAGGTACTTGTTGATATCGATTTTAATGAAAAATACCTATTGATACAGATATAAATAGCATAAACGTATAAAATATTTTTCCAACGATGTTGTCATACCTTTCCTATAGCGTTGTCTCTGACCTCAGTGAGTATCTGCGATGGCTCCTCGGGGTCAGCACCAGGAACTGCAAAGATGTAGCATTAATATATGAGTCGATAAACATTTTTATTAGTAAAACTCATTACAGTATATTTCTTAAATTACTTTCTCTCTAGTTAGGGAAAAATAACTTTAACTTTAAAAAAAATCGTTTCAAATCCTGATCTTAATGTCAAAAAGTAGTCAAAACTTTTCAAAAAGGTATATGCAACTGCTAAGTCTAATTATTTAAAAAAATTAATTAAAAAGACTTGCAGAAATAAAATACAAGATTATACCTATTCACTTCTCATTGACATCACTGTATAAATGCTGATGTTAAAGTAGCAAATGCATTCGAAACATACTTTTCGCGCATCCCTGTCAAAATTATTAACGATTTACATTCTTGCCCACGTACTGCTTAATCTTTCCTCAAAGACAATGTAAGGCAGTGTCAAAGCTCCTTCAGTTTCTCCCACATCAGTGATATAACTATTTTAAAGAATTTAAACTAAAAAAAACATAGGCTCGTGGGGAATATCATTGGATATTTTAAAACCTAATGTATATACCATTGCCCCTCATTTAGCTTTTATACTTAATAAGTGCGTAGATACAGGCATTTTAGCAAATTTAATGAAATTTAGAAAAGTTATACCCTTATTTAAGGCGGGGGATAAAAATGACCCTTCCAATTTTAGACTTAGTAATATTAAGCCAATTACTATTTTACCTTAAACAAAATATCTGATTGAATGTATGATTGTTTTAACATTTATTTATTCTATAAATATATAAAATGTAGACTTATTAAACTAATTCTCAGAAAGGTCAGTAATAAAACAGATCTATTAACACGCTTAGCTACTTATGGGTCATGTATGAATATGGTTAAGTTCATTATAATTAAAATGAACATTATGTTCTATCATAAAACAGATTATAAAACAAAAAACTTCCATATTACGGTGCCATAGTTGCCAATTAAAAAAAACCTGTACAATAAAATATAATAATATTTTAACTTTGTCTCCTTATCGGCTCTTTTCATAAGATATTAAATGATACAGCTACTTGATGACAGATTAGAAAAAAAATCGGCAATCACGAAAGAGATAGAAAAAAAGCGTTAGTGTTTGCCAGCGGCTCCGCCCTGGTTGAATTTTGTCTCATATACATATATATGTATGTTATGGCCATGATCCAAAACTTGCCTGGTTCCCCTATTTAGGGTTGCGAAGGTCAGATCGGCAGTCGCTTTAATGTAATTATCAGACTCGCTAAATCCTGGATCATGGTCTAAACGGACCCCATCTAAGCACGGGACACAACGCTAGGAAGATGATGACATATATGTTATGGATAAAGTTATTAATGAAGGCATTAAACATAATGCCCCGGCATTATGAAAATGGCTAGCTGTATCAGGCAAACTGATGAATCATTGTTTAAAGTTCATTATTTATCACATTGTCTGGTCATCTATACTAATATTATAAAGAGGAAAGATTTGATTGTTTGTTTGTTCGCATTGAATAGGCTCTGAAACTACTTGACCGATTTGAATAATTCTTTCATCTATGGAAAGCTATTTTATCAGCGAGTAACGTAGGCTATGTTTAATCTCGTATTTCTACGGGTACGGGAACTATGCGGGTGAAACCGCGGGGCGCTGATAGTTATGAATATTACTACGTGATCATTAGGCAATATATTATAATAAAGCTACACTAGACAATGTGCGGGGAGGGAAACAAGCTCGTGATATATTAACCACATCATCTTCCTAGTGTTATGTCCAGTGTTTAGATGGGGTCCGCTTAGACCATGACCCAGGATTTATCGAGTCTGGTAATGAATTATTCATAATTCTTGGGAATTATGTATAATGATCAATTTATCACTTGGTCCGTAACATATATACGTTATTGCACGTACCGCGGATTAACATTATATTCCAGGGTAACCTTTCCGTTACCGCTTCTAAGGATTGAAACGTAAGGGTAGCCAATTTTGACGTATGAACAGTGGTTTAGACGTATAAATGTAATAGACAGATTGAAATCTAATTATAGTTTATTAACGGTAAATGTCCACATTGTCTTATATTTTGGGTAACATACAGTAGCATAGAATGGCAAGGGCGGCTGAATCAGTCCGCCCTAGGCGGCACTCATTCAAGGCGCTAATTACAATCACTGACAACAATGTGTAGAGATTTTTATTCTGACATATGAAACCTACGCTACGCCACTGATGACAAGCACAATTCCTAAAAAAAGAACACTTTAGGAATCCTTATCGACCCTCTCAACTAAGTGAACTGTTTCACTGTATTTCCAGTACAGCATTTTAACATTAGACTAGATTACTACTAACAGACAGACATGTATAGATGACGTACAACTGATCTAGATTTAAATAAGACTAGTTATTTTAGCGTCTACCGAGAACACATAACTTATATAACCTTCATTATAATGAGGTATAGGAGCATAAACCATAATACATCCAATCAGGCAGCACTAATAAACCTGAGTTTACTGTTCTGAGCTAGATCGATGTTAGGAATTTCCTCATATCGAAGGATATCTTACCACATTACTTCCTCTTTGCGTACGCTATTATTTACTCTAGCATAGATAGGAATAGTCATATTTGAAATAAATATGCAAATAATAACTTTGACCTTACCGGTATCATACAAATCTAGATAACAATTATACCAAAGCAATCTCATAGTCTGAGTTCTTAATATGATACGTGGATATTCTGTGATATTTACAAATAAAGAGTTTAATTAACGGATTTAGAATACGGCTTTTGTCGTGTCTTTTTGAGAACTGTTGAAGTGTGTGTAATCCTAACTAATGTTATAAATGCGAAAGTGACTTTGTTTATTTTAGTAGTTGTTAAGACGTAAGAGAAGAGCTCACGTCATAAGCTACTTAAACCATTCATCAAGAATATTATACTCAACTAACTATGTCTTGGGAGTAATTTGATTTATAGAAGGTAGGTATATAGGCATATCTCTATTAAATTTCTATGGCTGTAAAGTTATAGATTCTATTTTAAAATTAATATAACATGAAAACATAATAGCATGAAATAAATATACCAAATGGCCTTACATTTATCCAGTAGAAACTTGGCGTAGTGATACTTGCAACATGCCTTCTGCCTTCCACCATCTATCAGGTACTGACTGGATACAGCGATCGAAGCCAGGTAAAATTTCTCTGCCAACCACAAAATTCCTTTTCCCTGTTCAGCGTAATGCATCGCCAAGTCGAGTAATCCTAGGCATTCTTTCTTCGTGTCGCCTAAAAAATATAAAACATTTTCGTCTTTTACTATATGACTCCAGTAACCTGTTTCGATTTTAGGTACCCAGTTTCTACCCTAGATGACTCTAGATCAGTGCATTAAATGACTGCAGCCCAGTTGTTAGTTAATCCAAACCAACCAGGAACTAACTAATACACCCTTAAATTTTTATTTTTAGCATTATTCTCTATAAAAGAATTTAGTGGTATATACGCACACAATTGCAGTAGAATGTTTTGCTTCTCGGAATGAATTCGACTATAGTAAGTATGAAAAAAACTTTTGGAAAACAATTACGAGGTTCAAAAATACAGTACATATGTAAAATACGCAGGGAACGACAGTTAAATGATAACTTGTACAAATATATTGTAGTCATATACTTAAATTGGTATTTAGTTACCATCTTAGCCCATTAAAACTTCAAAAACCTGTATTCCATCACTGCCAACGAAGTTAACAACTCTGTATTTCGTATAAAACACAAAATTTAACTTCCTCAAGTTTAGAGATGATGTACTTATACTAATAAATACAAATCCTGACCTTTGAGTCTCCAAGGACAGTTGACCTCCGAAGAGTTTTTATAACTGTCGCTACTATAAAACTATATCTACGATTGATTTTGTGATCGAAATTTATGAGTCATTAAAAGAACTTGTAATCCTAACTACCTTATATTATGAATACAAAAGTAACTCGGTCTGTCTGACTAACATTTTCACGTCTTAACTCTTAAATCTGATGTGATGGCATTTGGTATGCCAAAAGCTTGAAGGAAAGTGCCCTCTACGCATTGCAATGCTCGAAAGGGCGACTAAGTAATAAAGTGCAATCAAATAATAAACCACCTTGTATGTTACACTAAGTGGCAATAAAACATTTGAATTTGAATTTGAAAATACATAAGGTACTTTAATTTCAGATAAAAATAGATCTCGCTGGATCCACGATGTGTCATTGTCAAACTTCTAATTTCATTTCACTTGAAGGTTCTTGCAATATTTAAATTCACAGTTAATTAAATCAAGTTGATTGGATGAGTTCGAATACAGTCATAGACAATTTAATTTTTTACTACTTTCATCATATATTTCAGCCTTTGATTTACTACTGAAATAAAACGAGAGCTTTTATAATCAGTTCCTTGTAATTCGTTTTCCAATGATAAAATCATTTTTAAAGCGTATTAACTCATACTACCTTCAAAAATCGAATATTTATTGAAATAAAATAATTAAATTTTAATAACAAGTTATTAAAATATCTGTTATTCATTTTAAATCATAATGTAATCAAGTACAATTACCAATTTTAAAAATGAAGTATCCGTAACTAAATAAATTAAAATCTTGTGTAGCCACCTTCATCTTGCAACCTTTCCCGCATTGAAGAAACCATGTTATTACATATATCGCTGCCTCTAAAACTATCCCATATCTCGTAGACGTGACTGGTCAAGGTTTCTTTGGTTCTAGCTTGGTTGTTGTCCCGCTGTTGAACCATCAGCCCCCACAAAGTCTCAATCGGATTGAGATCTGGGCTTTTAGGCGGCCATGGTAACAAGTTCACCAAATTTTGGTTGCTATTGAACCAGGTTTGAGTAAATCGCGAATTATGGACCCCTGATTTGTCTTGCACAAAAATTATAGGCGTCAACCCGGAAAAGTATGCCTCTAAACTAGGCACTAGCCTAGCCTGCCTCTAAAATATCCTACCTCGGTTAATTCACCAGGTCCACTGGCTGCCATCCTGCCCCAAACGCCGAAGCTTATCCGGCCACTTCTTCTAGATGGTAGTATGTTCCCAAATATCGAGTGTTATTAGGCCGCCATAAAGACAAACGTCCATCAGCAGATGAAACAAACACTTTTTCATCAGAAAAAATGGGCCTGCTAAAATCAGAGTTGAGATATTCTCGAGCAAATTGTAACTACTTATCCCTACTGCAATATTTCCGCAGGAATCTAACAGCACGATTAGTTTTTAGGACGGCGTATGGAAAAAAATTAGGACGAGCGAGCCGGCTGCGCGATGCCGCTCGCTGTTGTCGGTGTACCTACCCCTTTTACTTCAAATATTAATCTTATTTTTGTAACATAACCTAACGACGTAATAACTGGAAAAATATAGAAATAAGTCTTTTTATTTATTTGTTTTGATGATTAATAAATATTTACTTGATTGTATGATACATTTTTGATTAATAATAATTGTTCACATATTTTTGAAAATGTACTGTGTACATATTTTAGATTCGCTTAGTGGGTACATAATTATGTAACTAAAAGTTAATATAACATTTTGATTACCTGTTGTTTACAATAATTTGATAGAAATGTGCAGTTTATTTTGACGTAATTCAGCGTTTACATAATTATAGGCCCGTAGTTTAGCATATTTATTTTTGCGATTTAATGTTGCTTACATACATTTGAATTTTAAGGATGTTTCTATGTTATTACTCATGACTGTACATGAATAATGAATATGTGACAGTTATTATCGGCAGAGCTTATTTAGTGGTATTACATTAATTACCTTTATCCCTTTCCTTTTCAGCTTTCACAAGCCCGTCACAGATGTGCTCCAAATAATCAACTCTTTTTCGCAAGTCCACGACGATTCCAATTTCATCCTCAGCAACGAGTTGAATGTTATCGTAAATGAGGTCTTGAAGGTAATCAGAGGACTCCGTAAAACCTCCCTCTCTCAACTCTAAAATAAGACATTCATGTAAAGGAAATTTCCTCCTGAAATTAAAGAGAAATGCATTTTCATCTCTCGAATTTATTTAAACGGCCATCGTTCACTATTGTAGTCGTCTAGCAGTCACTTCATACATCATTCAGGGTTATCACTTAATAGACACATTTATTACCAACCCAGACAAAATCTTTGCCAATCCCTTGAAAGCATATGATAGCTACGTGACCAGAATACACATACTCCTCTTGTGTTAGTTACAGGTCCGTTCAAAGATTTTATTCGTCATGTAGATAGAAGCACTGCAGTACAAATTTCAATTTAATGAAGAGAGCTGTTTATAGAATCCAGAAGTCATAAAATACATCGCAATACATCTCTCGGCTTGAATCGTATTGTTTAACCGCATTTGGAACGGGTTTGTACATTCACTGCTGAGTCAATTTAGCAATACGATACGAAATGAGAGCTTTCAAAAGAGGCACTAAACCGGTTACAATGCAACTAAACGTGCCAGTGCAGTTTGCGGTCATAATGCAAGATTTATGAACAATAACAGCATTTGCAATGTGTGTTTGCAAATAGGAACCTTTTAATTGTTTTATTAAAATATTGTGTAACACGTGGGCTACTTGTCGGTACCTATTGTGTGCGACGCTCATTTTTCCATAGGGAAATAAAATATATCTAATCATCATCATCTTTCTAGCGTTATGTCTCGTGCTTAGACGGGGTCCGTTTAGACCATGATCTCGGATTTAGCGAGTCTGGTAATTACATTGAAGCGACTGCCGATCTGACCTTCGTAACCCTAAGATAGGGGAACCAGAACCAAATAAAAAATAATACTTAGCTAAAAAGACACCAAAAAATTATTTATCTCATGCGGCCTGCGGTCATGCGTGGGATAAATTGTTTTTATTAAGTAATCGTAGCAAACCTGATACATTCAATAACTAGATAAATAAATATCAATATTTTTAGTTAACGTATCCAGAAGAATAAAATATTCTTTACACATTCGTATAGGAATCTTCCTCCAACTTATGACGTTTTCCATAACCGCTGATCTTGCATCTACTTAGATATCATTTACATTTATTATAATTTTGAAAATTTTGACAGTGACCCCCGTTCGTGAAGCAGCGTCTTAACAATTTTATTAAGCTATTCTACTGTAAATTACTAACTTAGACGAACGAAAAAGACTAACCTCCTTATTCCTTTTGCATCCAGCATATCTAAGCTAAATAAAGCTTTATTCCTCATATTATCCAAACTAGTTTTAGTCATACAAGCCATTAGTTTCGGCAGCTGACGCCTCTTCAGAGCTCCGTGGGACGTCATGATTATTATTCTATTGGAGTATAAGATAAATTTCGTAGAAACTGAAAGTTCTTTTAGGAAAATAAAATTGGTTACAACACAAAGGTTTTTACAAACGACTTTGAGATGGATGTCATACATCGATGGTGTTAAATGTCATAGGTAGATTGTATTTTTTTTAAGATACCCAACAATTTATTTTGGCCAGTATAAAGAGACTGTTATTCAACCTTATGAAAAAAAATTAGGTTGTTTAATTGACTTTTTGTTGCTTACTCAATCAGATCTAATGAGCAATGGTAGAGGTTGATGAATTAAATCGTTTAATTTGGTAGGCTAATTCCAAAACGATAAACGGTTAATTTATTTTATCTTCCGTTTAAGGTAGACAATTTTTATTAAACTCAATAAGAGTCGTCTATTAGTTTTGCAGCTTAATATCCTTCCATATCGCCTATGATTGATATTGCTAATTGAAAACTACAGGAGTTAATTAAATAAAAATTACATTATGTAAACGTACATCATTCATCCGTTTTTTACATGACAACTACTAATCGAAATGAAATGTTATGTTTTTTTAATAATTGATTTTAGGTATATATTATTGAATGCACTTTTAATCAATTTGTACGGTCTAGGCTATATTTACTTAAGATACCTACATTTGAGATGCCATTTCACAGAGGTAATTTAGAATAGAACTCTTATTCCTAATTTAATTTTCAGCAAACACTTAGGTAAAATACAGATATAACAATCACTATTTTCAAAGAAACATTTGTCTTACAGTAGGCCACTGGGATACCTATAGGCTGTCACTAACATCACTTTATTATACCTACTTCGTTGCAGTAAAATTCAAACGAGGGGTTCATAATAGCGCATAAATATCTTTATAATAGTATTGCTTGTTATTTTTTACGAGATATCTTGTTAGGCTTTATAGGCTCAGCCCTTTGTCAATAGGGGAGGAAGGGCCCCTATGTTGCCTACTTTGACCAGAAAACTATCTCTCATCAGTATGATTGGCGCCTACATGCCAATCTATATAAGATAAAGTGGTTGACATTTCTTACCGCGTCGAGACAAAAAAAATATACAACGTGCTTGTTTGTAGATATCTAATACTTTGTGTATCTTTCCCTGATATACATCATCTAGGCCAAATGATATACTGACCTTGAAATAAAATACCTTATATCTTTTGCACAGATAACGTCCTTAACTTACTTACTCGATGTAAACTGTGGATGAACCATAAAACTTGAAAGATGGCCTTTATTTTAAGATGTTTGTACTTACATAGTTACCCACCTTTAATATCTATTATGATCTATATTTAAAAGTAGTCAAAAATATAAGTAGATATATATTTTGATCATTCAATATTTTTCCATTTTGTAGTAACCCTTTTCTTTTAAACATGAACTTTAGTATACAAATATTACCTACATTCACTCTTGAACTTAAAGCCGAACAAATCTCTAGGTACTGAGCAGCAATTGCTTTAGTATGCATAAAAAGAAGCATAAGGTAATTTATATGCCTGCATTACCGCATTATCCTTGACACTACTTTGTCAAACAGGAAAAAACTTTAACTAGTTCTAAGATTTTGTACCAACTAACGCAAATATTCTGAGAATGACGTAGAGACCATATTTTAGCTTGTTTGCGGACATACGCCTAATTGAATACGTGATGGGGTGTTGTCAAGGACAATGTTTACTGGACACCAAAGGTGTATATCATCTTCCTAGCGTAATGCCCCGTGCTTAGATGGGGTCCGCTTAGACCATAATCCAGGATTTAACGAGTCTGGTAAATACATTCGAAAAGACTGCCGATATGACCTCCGTAACCCTAGAAGGAGAGCAAACCAATTTTTGTATCATGTTTCCAAAGTTGTTTGAATTCGCAGGTTTTATCACGATGTTTTCCCACACCGCCGAGCTAGTGCTATAAATACCTACCTACTTACATTTATAGCACTAGATTTAAAAAATCTAGACTAGGCTAGGGTTTAAACCCACACCCCTCGGTAATGAGGAGCGTGTCCTTACCAATAAGCTACCACCGCTCCAAAAGTATAACCTTTAGAAAAATCCACTTGCAGACTCATATATCATATAACACATAATTTGTAAACGCTTCAAAAAAGTTTAGTTCCCTGCACTTCCGTTGTCTCGTCTTGGCGAGAGCACTACCGTGTCCCCAGATATCTATACAAGAATAGTTTGTAGCTACTAATTTCTTCTATGCATTTTTATTGAATGTTGTAACTGAAATATCCTCATCATCGTTATGTCTTAAGACATAATCAAGAAATTTACTTAGAGAATATATACAAGAAATTTGTACTTATATACAAGAAATTTACTAAGAAAAATAATGTAGTGTAATAATAACATAGTATTCGTACATATTTCATACACAAGGCTATTTTTAAGTTTTTGCAAAAAACACTTAGGTACCTACTCATCATTTTAACGAAATCATTTGAAGGATACGAACAATTACATCGAAAAAAATATTAAATTCTTGAAAATATATGAGAGTAGGTACCTGTATCTATGTTGTCAGGCTTAGAAAAATACAAAGAATTGTTTATTTCACCGTAGTTTTCGCACTGTATCAATACCAATTTTAAGTTTACGCTTGTAACACTGTTTTTTTCCGATGAAATAAAAAAATAGTCTGTTTTATTGTATTTCTATTCGAGGCATTACGAAATTACCTAAACCGAAACCAAATAAAAAAAGAAAACCGAATTTTAATAGGAAAACTATGGAGTTTTCTTATTAAAATACGCTTATTATTTTGGTAGGCTAGGAGGCATTTGGGTATGTACACAACATTTTAATGGTACTGAAGGCTTGGCTTCCAAAATAACCGGTCTAATATCATACAAGCCCCTATGATGAGTTTCACCTCATGATAGGGCCTAAACCTACCTACATCGTAAGTTTCGGATCGTAACTGCGATAAACATTATAATAGTTACATACTATAGTAATATAAATAACGTCTTATTTTTGGCTGAATGTAGTTAAAGGGCCCTGCTGCCCCTTTGACTCTGCCTACCCCTCCGGGGACTATAGGCGTGATGTTATGTATGTATGTACTAAATAACGACCACCGGGTCTCTGTCGATGTACAGATATATAGCATCCTAATATTACCATTAGTCGCCCTTTACGAGCTAGGATGTACGTACCTTCACAGTTGGCACATACTTTTGAAGTCACAGACCAACATGGCACTATATCGGGTATACACATACATTGGTAATATTGGGTTTTAGGTGTGTGTGCAGGGTAAGGCTAGCCACTACTTTTTACAATTTTCCATCTAACCCCGCCCAGTTTTTATTTTTTGGCTGAATATGGCTAAGGAGGCCGCCCCGTTGACTGTCAACCCCATAGGAGAATTACGGGCGTGATGATAAATGTATATAATTATAAAGATGCGTAGGTGATTCTATCTGTATGTTACGTCAAAACCAATTAACCAATTGTAATTAAATTTGGCTTGTCAAACGTTTGAACTTTAAAAGAGGATATAGGATACTTGTCATTCCGGGAAAATTGATACATCCCGTGGGACTACCGTAATGTCTCTTTAACAGAAATTCACTCATATAAGTACTCTGTCATCAGTCGTTACTAGATGAATTAGTTTATAATTGCACATAGTTACAATGCCGTCTTTAACCTAATGGAGGCCCTGTACACATTAGTAAATTAAAAGGTTTGTGGGTAACAAATGTCGATGATCCATTGGTAATGTAGAACTAGGGGGCCCTCTAGATTGTGGGGGCCCTGGGCCCTGGTCCTTAAGTGCCTAGTGGGAAAGAGGGGATTGCATAGTTACCGTCCTTTTTAAAAACTTTTGGTAAGTCGCTTAATAGGTCTGTAAAACCGTTTCCAACGTTTATCTTAAATTATGAGAAGCTCAGGTGGCTTTTCAAACTCCAATTTACTTCCAACAACACTCAGCATTTTTCAGAACGCCTCAAATCCTCTACAAATACGCATTTGAGAAGAGATAAGATGGATAATATAGACATCTTATTAAACTAATTAAATTAACGTTTTAAGCTTAATTAGCCTGCTACATATGGAGCAAAACAGGCTTCGAAAATTTGAGAAGGGAAATGAACATGGGATATACTCAAACTCAAACTCAAACATAAAATATCTTTATTATATATAGGCCTCAAAAAAGCACTTGTAAATCGTCAAATAATAGATACAAAATAGAACAATTTGAATCTACCACCGGTTCGAATATGCCGGTATATTTTTTATAATATGTGAATAGTCGGTTACATATTATTAAATACTTAACTTTTAAGTATGGACGTGGAGTCTCAAAGGCTCCGCGACAATTATGATTTGCTTGTTTCGCACCTTCCCTGTATCCGTGGTCAAGCGGCTCAGTAGCTTTAATTTTTGTGCAGAAGAGGCAGAAACTAGCGTCCCTGGGTGCAAAACACACGAGGAATACTTATAATTTAAAAACTGAAAGAGAAATTTATTAAATTATTTTACTTTTTATAGTTATTTTGTATCGGGGTTACTAATTATTTTTTTAGCTAGGTACTCTTTTTAAAAAATACACCCAAATAACTTCATAAGCAATTGTAAGTATGTAACCATGTATGCAATATCTCTATTGACAACCAATTGAGCTACTTATTTGGAAATTTCACCTTAGATAGACTGCTTTATTTAGACGGATATAATAATGCCTAACTGGAACTGCGCACTCAGTATCATACTGAGCTCTAGGGTAAATAAATAAATTTAGAAGCCCTATACCCTACCCTAGAATCTCAGATTGTGGTAATGTGATGTGTATTCCATGAATTTATCCAAAATAATACTTGGGAAATTTTACGTAAGCCTGTCAATTACGTTCAATGCTAGCATACACTTTCTGTTTAAAAGGGTATGTCAATATTCTCCAAACTGTACCTACCTATCTCATAGCGTATGCACCAATATTATATTATCATAGGCGTACCTAATAAAGGCTCCTGTCCCTGTTGGTTGGGGCTGCGATAATGTCCTACCGGGCATAATGGATTCATAAAATAGAATATGTAATTTCACTTTCCAGGGAGTCCTATCATGACAAGTACGTACCCAAAACTTTATGTTTGAGCAGTCGGAGAGCACTGTCCATTGTATTAGTTAGGTTAATTAGCTAACTTCAGCGGTTCGTTATACGGTTTTCGCATGACGTCACAATTTAGCCCTTGCAGAATAAACTCTATTTTTAAGCAACACTAGCTGTGCTAGCGGTGTCACCCGCGTTTATGGTTAATATTGTAAAGACTATTTCCGTCATACATGATTTCTATGTAACTTTAACCATTAAGGCTGCACACGCGACGGAAGCTTAAAAAACGGAGTAACTTCTCCCGTTTTCCCAACATTTCCCTTTACTACTCTGCTCCTATTAATTGTAGCGTGATGAAAAGTATACTATAACCTGCCCAGGAGTATGAAGAATGATTGTGCCAAGTTTCGTTAAAATCCGTCGAGTAGTTTTTGTTTCTATAAGGAACATACAGACAGACAGACAGACAGACAGACAAAAATTTTACTGATTGCATTTTTGGCATCAGTATCGATCACTAATCACCCCCTGATAGTTATTTTGAAAATATATTTCATGTACAGAATTGAGCTTTCTACAGATTTATTATAAGTATAGATAATTATGCAGTGTTCATAAATATAAAGTGAGCGAAGCGAAACAGAACAATTCGAAGTGGCATTGACCTTGAAAGGAGAGCATAATGTTTTAAGGAATCCAAATGTAAGGACTCATGCTCACTTAAGATTATTTATTTAATAATATATGAACAGTTTTATTTTACGAAACGTTTGAGTGGAAAAATGAAAATTAAACCTAATATTAATATTATAATATAATAATATAATATATTATAATAATTATAATATTATATGCCAATAAAGTCCAAACAGTGCTAAAATGTATTACTGCAATAGACCCATAGTTAACGACTTCGGTGACGATGAACATTGATTAGTAAAGTTTAGGGTTCTACAAAAACTACAAATGAAAACCCATTGCAACATTAAATATCTACTTATTATTCTAGCACATTAGTAGTTTAACAAGTTTATTACATAGTATGTATCCTACCGCCATTTTCAGTGATGGATTCCATTGCGATTACACTGATATTTGATGATTTTAAACACTCAACTTAAATATTGGATCTTTTGGATTGGATTCTTACGCCACCGCAATATTTAGATACTCTTTCGACTAACTCCAAGACTGCATTAAAATCTGACAAAAATTAGAAAGAATGGCGTTCTCCGAAGCACAGCATATTCGCAATATTTTATTTTTAATGACTAATCTCGACAAAGCTGCAGCAAACATCGCCTTTATGTGGTCGACCTCAATCGCTTAAGCTATTGCGGCACTATGACCATGCTCTCAGGCTAAGAGCTTCTAGTATTTTTACTTTGTGTACCAACAAACTTACAGTATTGTGCAAAATCTGATGTCGTCCACGGTTGATAAAGAAATCAACGTAACCTCAAAAATAAAAAAACAACTAAACTGTATGCATACAACCTTCCTTCTTTTAACATCTACGTAAAGCATCGATATATGTCTTGGATGCAAGTTGAAATACACCAGATTCGACGCTTTAATTTTTTAAAGTTTTTTATCGCAGACAATAAATAGGTATCTATTGTAAAAGACAGCTAAGTCTGTAATCTGCAGCACTAAAACTATCAAGTGCATAAACTTTTACAGCTGTTTTTCGCATCCGTGTGTCCTCGACTTTACCCGAGGCTCTGGCGCGGCGCCAGCCGGTCGTGTAGTCGCGATCAATTCCGCCCTGAGTAACTATTAGGTAATACCTCCTGACTGTAATCGGCGAGGCTCGAGGTTCGCTGTAGAAGTCAAACCACGTCTAGATTTAATTAAGGCATATTAAGATCATTACAATGAGTATGTATTGCAGTAAGTCGTTTTTTGCGCGACGGGATCATAATTATCACCGTATTGTAATCGTGGAAAGGATTTTTTTCTGTATTAAGGAATTTATAAACGTAACTTTGGGGTTATGTAGGTAAATTTGTGATCGTCAGTACAAAAGAAATGAAAATTATGTTCAAAGGCTAAAAATTTCAGTTATTTGACATGAAAAGTGTGGTTGAAAGGGGCTGGCTGCCTCTCTTACTTTGCCTACCCCTTCGGGGATTACGGGTGTTAGTATGTACATAAATATTACATGCATGCCAGTAATTTTGTACCGCAGTTCCACTCGAATATTCAAATCGAACGCACAGTAACTATTTCAGGAACTGAACAAAAGATAGCCTATGTCCTGAGCTATGAACAAGTTAGACGATGTATTTAGAATCTCATTGGAATAATGGTTCATCAAAGTATGTGTAATTATTTGATATCACATTGAGTGAGCGGTTCAATCATAGTAACATTAATCACTGTCTAGCTAGATGATCAGCTTAGCATCAGTTGAACTATTGTAAATTGTTGCTTTTGTTCACGTACTTTGTAAGCTTTATTAATTGTCTCATTATGTTATATTACGTTCTATTTCATATTTTTAAAAACATTTTATCTTCTTGACAGCGTTAGGAAATCATATATGTATATTGAAATCGTATACTGATGCACTTAGTTTGAAGAAATGGGATATTGTTTCATAACTTAGCATCTAAAGTAATAAAATAAATAATAAAATTAGTTAGTTAGTTTATAATATAGTTTAAAAGAAGCCTCCTTTAGAGAAGCCCTTAGCACTCGTCAATTACCAGCTTACTTACTTAAATCTATGATAAAATATGTCTAATCTAAACCATAACAGTGCTTACAAAACTCTAAGATACTTACTTTTAATAGACGCGTACCCAGATCTTAGTCCGTTGTTAGTTAAATTATTTTAAAAGCTTCATTGTTTAATAACAAACAATAACATTTCAATCAAACCATAAATCTTTCCGCAAAGCAAACAAATATTTCAATCAATTCGTAGCACGGATCCCAAAATATACCATTACAACGAATTTTTGATTAATCTGATTTTATATGAAATATGTATCTCCCATCCAGAACGTTTTAAGGGTTCTATGACAAAAATAGTGATCTCATCACAACTTTCACTTACTATGCAATATTAGCATTATCATGAGGTATATTAACCATTCGCTCCACAAAACGATGTTTAATAAACAGACAGCCACAGTAAAGTTATACTTACACTTTCAACACATTTTATCTACACTAATATTAAAATGAGTAAATATTTGATTGTTCGTTTGCATTGAATAGGCTCTGAAACTACTGGACCGACTAAAACAATTATTTACTAATGGAAAGCTACTTTATCAGCAAGTAACGTAGGCTATATTTTATCCCCGTATTCCCACGGGGACAGGAACTACGTGGGTAAATCCGCGGGGCGCTGCTATAAGAAATACATTCTCTGTGGATGTATTTCTTATAGCAGCGCCCTGCGGTCATCATGATGTAATAAAAAAATCTAGTAAGTATGTATGGTATTTAGCTTTAATTATTTAAAATGTATTAAATTAGATATAATGTGTCATCATTTAAATAATCATTTCTTCTCAGTGTTCTCCGTAACCTTAGATACAACGCAGGAACCCGGATTCGCCTCGCATTTGTCACTTAGTTTCGAGCTTACTCCTCCCTCGAGGGCCGCAACATTGGGTCCAATATTTAGTTTTTCTTTTTCTGTCTCTTCTGAATCTGGTTGCTTGTCTTTGTTTTTCTTTGCTTGCTTGATAGCCACTAGCATCTCTGAAATTTCTGTATAATTAATTTAGTATTCTACTTTCATTTTTATATCTACTAATTATAAATAAGAAAATATACAAATTAATGTTCAATAATCCTTGCAATATCGGTCAGACATTTGTGTGCCTTAAAACCTTAACGAGTCATTCAACAATAAAATCACAGGATGAATGGAAAGGTACAAAATATTGTTCATCAGTCTCAATTGTCATTGAAAACAGAACAAACTTACGATGATAAAGTATACATAAGATTCTGGTTTTCTTCTGTTTGCGTGTTAAAATATATTTCCCTTTTGGATTAAAGGTGAAAATATGTTAATTTATTTTGGCGCAAAGACTTTCCCATTGATTTTCCAATTCTAGACATGACTTAATAAAAGACTTATTAGAACATCTCTTGACGATTACCACTAACGTGAGTTGAGTTCGTTTAATGAAACATTCCTTGATTAAGACAATGTAGAAGAAATGTTGCATGGAAAGCTGGTGTAAGGATTATTGCAAGGTTAATCCTTTGCATAAATCTTACCACGCCTGAAATTTGCTGAGAGCGGCATTTCTCACTACGTTCAATTTACCCGTTCATCTTGATTTTCACTTAAGGAATGTTATTTGTTATTTTTTGTACAATTTTTGGAACCAACACAAGTCCACTAAATATTGTTGACAGAAATTAGTATGTTGTCAAAAATGTCGATGTTAAAAAGCCTGATATGCTTGTCTATGGAATTCAAGAAGGTGTTATTAAAATATTGCGAATCTCTGATCTCGTACGATAAATACACACTCTTTGCTTGCAAGATTTATGGGCTCATTAGGGCCATCAATCATTCTGACGGAATACGTCGGAAGTTGTGTTTAAATCGTCTGTGCTGAGGTCTGTGCATATTAATTAATCAGTAAATTATGTGTATCAGAGCTTTTGCGTGCGCAATACCTTACTTCAAATAATTAAAATTATGATCTTAAAAGATTGTGGGGATAGCCAGCCATTTTCTGAAGGGGTAGGCACAGTCAAAGGGGCAGCCAGGCACCTCAACCACATCCGGCCTAAAAATAAAACTAGTCTGGGTTAGATGAAAAAAATTGTAAAATACATATAATATGTTACATAAACAGATGAACTTCTTTTATAATGTCCTCCTAACCGATATCGGTCACGGCGGCCAAACTCAACGAGGATTAGCCAACTTCGCAGGAGATATTATAGTGCATGAGTGTGTGCGCAAACACAGGTGCACTCCCTATTCCTTCACTCTTATAGTCCGGTGAGACGGCAATTCGACATGACCGGAGAGAGGTCAGGCGCAGGACCAACGGCTTAACGTGCTTTCCGAGGCACGGGGGTGATTAAACCGCCAACTTCCTGACTCCGGGCCGTTACTGAGTAATTTCGGTATTGATATACCCAGCCACAAATTTTTGGCCCGACCCGGGATTTGAACCCGGGACCTCTTGGTCCTTAGGCGGCGCATGGTACCACTAGACCAACGAGGCAGTCAACGTCACTTCTTTTATATTATACAACGAAACCACCGATTCTGTCTGTTTGCTTATTAGATCCTTTAAACACGCAATGGATGATGATTCGGTTTTCACTAATAGATAGAGTGATTCAAGAAAAAAAATTATATCTAAAGTTTCATACTATTTTAAACATAGGTATTGGAAGAATACAAATAAAATTTAGAAACCTGAATATTTTTTATACATAATCCTTTTTTTTATACTTATTACATATATTACTCAAAAGCACCCCCTTTTGAGTAATATATAGATGTAAAATTTTGAAAAAGTAATGACTAGTGGCTTGTTAACTTAGACAATCACAATTACCTAATACATCATAAGTCGCCTTATAGCTATGCCAGGCAAAAAACGTAGTTGGACCTACATTATTTTTTTATTTTCCAGACCAACAGGCACAAATAAAAAATATACAATTAAGTAGAAATTGTATAATATATATTATTTACAATGCAGATAACAATGACATAGCCGTGAACCTTCACGTGTTTTGCAAAGAAAAATAAAAACGTTCAAACTTTAGCATTCGCAATGCAAATAAAACGTATATTCCTTCAAAATGGTCGGGAAAGTTTTACAACTGTCGCGCTAATGGGGGCGGGGAAGGAGCAAAGGTCTTCAGTAAAATTTTTATGTGGATTCTTGGCCAAGTGGATACGTGGAGGTACTGCAAAATCTTTGCTGGTAGGCATGAAATGTAAACGTTAAAAATCACAGATCGATTAAGTCACGGAACAGAAAGGAGTTTTTCTGTTCTGTGAATGTATGCAGGTACCAATCATAGTTTTATGTAGGTACCAATGAAATAAAGTTACATTACATTCGATTTTACAAGCAGACTTCCGAATAAAAATATATGTTAATAGTTTAAATTTACATTATTTAAATATATTCAAACAGCTTATGTACCTACTTCTCCTTGCACTATGCCTGCCTCTTTGGCCGTGACCCGTTATACTATTGATCCTCGATATCCCAACAATTTTGTAGAAATTGATTGTAAAATTTTAAAATTTTAAATAGTACCCGCGAACAAGTCAGATCGAATAACTACCTACCAAAATTTTATGTCAGTCACCAAAATACCACACACATGCTATCTGTAGTATCCATATCTACCTATGTCATTTTTGAGCAAACAAACAAACATAACATCACGCCCATAATCCCCGAAGGGGTAGGCAAAGTCAAAGGGGCAACATGCCCCTTCAACCACATTCAGCCGAAAATGAAGCCGGGCTGGGCTTGATGAAAAATTGTGAAAAAGCAGTTACAAGCGGCCAACCTGTCGCCTACACAATCACACAGCCAAAATCCGTTATACCATTAGTCGCCTTTTACGACATGCTAGGCAAGAACCACAGTTGGCATATTCTTTTAAGTCCCAAAACAACATGGGACAGTGGGCTGGGTAATTTTTGAGACCGACACACTATCGGATTGCTCATGTTAATATTCTCGTAACTACCACTACCTTCTTTAAGATATTTAAGGCGTTCTTTAGGTATCTCACGCCACAGAACATTATATAGGTATATGGCTTATTTTACGACTGCAATCTTGCGAAACTACCCAGGACCGACAGCATAACACACTTCCGAGCAACAGAATGCGGCAGAATTACTTAACCTTAAATTTTCGAATAAGTAATCCTTACTAATATACGTGCAAAAGTAACTGTGTCTGTTTATATGCATGTTACAGTTTCACGTCTAAACATTTTAATTTATTGTGTTATTATAACACCAAATATTAGTATTTTTATTGTATAGGTAACGTTTATCTCTGTGCCTAAGTTTATAGTAGTAGTAGGTACATCTATAAAAACATCAAACGTTCTGCAATTTCTCAAAATTACGCCTTATACATAATGCATGATGCCGCAAACCCAAGCTACAAATCCTGTCAGTACCTAATCGAATAGGTGGGTAGGCATTATCGGGATGAATTTATCTCTCTAGTCCGTATCGAAATGGGAAACTCATTTCGAGATGTCAGAGACGCGTCGCTCTGTTATAAACACGTCACTCGGAAGATAAACGGACAACGATAGTAAATGGATAGGATTAATGTCCCTTTTGACAAAATAGTCTCCAATGATCCTTATTACCTACCAATCAAGACATCAGACAATAATTTTAAAAGGCTTTACGACTATTTTATATGCAAATGTTATTTAGAACCAAACTCTGTATGCATAAAACTTAAAATTATTGAAAATATCCTATAGTAAGGATGATAATTATTCACTGTTGTTGTAGCAAACAATATCATACTTTTACCATACAGTCATGTTATATATCTTATTACAACACATTTTTAATTGCGCACTCACATGTGCCCATAAATTCAAAGTAACAAAACAACTGCTACCTTAAACAAGGCTATTTACGAGTATACATACACTACTTTTGAAACAGCGTCAGCTTTTGGGTGAAAATACCTACGTGTTAGTTTCATTTGAATACGAGTATAAGCGTGGCATATCAGCTCGGGTAAAGTGTCGGAATGTGTCAAAATGTCGGCCTCAGCGCTATGCGAAACGGCGACACAACATGAGCAAAACGCGATACATGTGTCTTTGATGCGAACGCGTGTCGCCAGGAAATGTCCGACAATTTGTTAGCGCGGCTTTATGAGCCACAAACACCACGCATATAGAATATAACACTGATATCTAAGGCATTATGGATAACAATCCTTACCTTTCGCGTAATTTATGTAAAGAATGTACCTAATAATGTTGTGTGAAGCTAGGTGGGTTTTATAAAGTTCCATAATATAGAATATTCTCGTTAACATTTAAAAATATAAATCGTTACATTTTTATGTAACAGATACTACAATATATATACAGCCTTTAAGATAGGTTAAAAGTTGAAAGATATGATTATCACCTCACATCGGTTTTCATCTCTAAATGTTAGCTCAGCTATTGTTCTGATATAATACGTCAGAATCTTTAATATCTTCCCTAAAAATATACTTGCAACTTCCAGTCGGTTGGATGCTAAGAAAATAAACAAATGTTATGAGTCGGGTTGATGTTTCTGAGCTTACCGAAACGTGAACCAACAAAAGGGAAACAACAAACCAAATGAACCTCGAAATTATTAAAAATAATACGTAAAATTTTGATGAAATTCTGTACGCGTGAAGAGTCAGGACATTTACATATTTTTCGGAAGGTTCAAACAATAATTTACTTCCATAATCCAATATTTCATAGCTGAAATCCGACATAATACCCATGTACATTTTTGTACAGACATTTTCTCTTGCGAAAATCATGTCCATACTTTCATGTATTATTAAGTTTAAAACTGACATTAGAATCCTCAATTACTTAAATCTAAAGAAATACGACATTTAAAGACTTTTCTATTTTATCATTTGTATCAAAAATTTTTATAAGTAGGTACTATATTGTAATTTCCAAGCATTCTGTGATGTGATCTAATACTAAAAGAAGCGACAGTGAAATTGGAAAGTGTTCAAAGTGTCAGCCTAGATAAAATTCTTTCATCAGACCCGGAGAAATTGGCAGTACTCCCTGACCCACATACAATAACTACATGTATTCCTTTTTTATCCATCATCGTACAACATACTTTGCTTTGGGAATGATTTCCCTAAAAGCCGAACAAAATATATTAAATATTAGTTGAGATTTAATAATTAAACAAGTTATAACTTATGTAAATATAAAATAAAAGTTGGTATGTGTAATTAAATAAAACCATACGTAGATAATTTGACAGGCCCGTTGGTCGAGTGGTCAGAGACCCTGGGCACGTAACCAAGGGTCGCGGGTTCGAATCCCGCTAGGGGCAAATGTTTCGTGTGATAAACTTGGACATTTGTACTCGAGTCATGGATGTTTAAAAACGTATTTAAGTATGTCTATCCGTTCGCCTAGAATCCATAGCACAAGCTTATAAGCTTAGTTTGGATATAGGGAATTGGTGTGTCAGTCTGAAGAATTAATTATATCGTCCTGACGAGACATAAAGTTTTAAATAATATTTTTGATATTCTAACTAACTAACTAAACTTCACGCCACTTCTCTTTGATATTCCATTGCAAAAACAACAGTGAACTAATAAATGTACTTACATTAAATGTACTTATATTCCTAGAGAAAATATTGTAAATTAAATACATTTTAAACTACAAATGGTATTCTTATTACTAACGATAATGTGGTCCAACTGCTCTAAAACTTATGCTATCGTTTTAAACCACTCTTAAAAGCTCGTCTTTATAGCTTTTTAAGACATTCCGTTATTTTTTAATGTTATTCTACTGTATATTTTCCAATCTATACTATTATTATGAAGAGGAAAAATATGTACCTATGTATGTAACGAATAAACGCAAAAACTACTAGACTGATTTAAAAAAATCTTTCACCATTAGAAATATATTAACATAAGCTTAAGAATATTTTAAAAAAAGTTAGGTTAGGTTACAAATAAGTGACCACCCGTGCGAAGCCGGGGCGGGCCGCTATTTGGTTATAAAAGAACACAAGTGCAAAGATGGTAGGAATGATTCGATATCTGTTTTGATACGCACAAATTTCTCAACCAATTTGCGTAATATTTAAAAAAATTCAGTTGGGGACGCGAATTCTATAGATATTTTTATTCTACAAAACGAAGCGTCCTCTAGGGACATCCAAATAACATTTTGTGGTGGTTTTAGATATTAAAAAATACTTTTTCAAACTGTAAAAGTGTGTTCGAGAAGCTTCGAAACTAAGTATATTAAATATTATTATTTTTATATTAGAGTTTTCGCGCTGACTAATACGGCTTTTAGTTTAGGTACCCGTGTATTCAAATAACTACTTTAAGCACTGTATCTCTACAAACCGTAAAAGAAACCTTTAGAGACCGTAATAAAACAAAGCTCGAGGCGGCCTGGATAAATTTATACCGCAACTTCTGTCCATAGTAGAGTCGGTGAAGTGAAGAAGTCCATTCCAAACACTGAAATAGGAACTAGTTTTATTTAAAAAGGCAATGTGTTCTACGATAGCTAATTGTCTAGTCACTATATTTGCAGATGTGATCAATAAATAAATTTACATAATTCAAAATCTATGGGTCCGAGAGTAAATGAGGACATGTCGATGCGGTTTAATATCTACTTACATGTGTGTGACACATACTAATCCTGATTTCCATTATTTTTGGTGAGCAACTAGGATTTTACCCGTATTGACAAATAGACTATCGGACATCTCATTTCTTATAGGAGTAAAGTCGCGGAAGCATACCGTAACTCTTGTAGAAAATACAGTTATGCAATATATCCATTCATTCGAATATTACATATGACTACTCTTATTCTTATTACTGCATGCCTCAGACATATCAAAGTATCGCATTAAAAATTTGGGCCACGGCATATGTCTCGGAAACTAGGTGAGGCGTAGTGAATAAAGTGTTATTTTTGCTTGCAGATGGATGGTCACCTATCTATTAGCCGGGAGGAAGATTGATGGTCCCATGGCACGAGAGCCGCGGTGTGTGTTCACATATAGATACCGGCAAACACTGCATTTGCATGTTTAACTCATTTGCATGCCGTTGTCTGTATGCCTTAACTAGGAATACTAGCTTTTTTGCTTTTGAGCTTCCTCAGGTGGGTAAAAAGATAATTAGCTCTCTTTTGGGTTCGTCAAAAACTTGGTCAAAATGAGTAAAGTACGATTTTATTCGTATCTTATTTATTCGTATTTTTTGTGCTAAGATTTTATTAATACAACTACCAATGTAAAGGTGCTCTTTTTTGTGAGTTATTACTGCACGTTGTAGGTGTTTCTTAAGTGAACAACTATATACTTAGGTATATTTAACCTAAAAATAAAAGTTACTTAAATCTTTCCAATAGAAAAATGATCTACCAAAACTTCAACTGAACGTAGCAATTGCATTTTTTAACCAAACTCTTGCGAGAGGCAATATGTCTTGAGAATAGAAAAATACGAGATGCGATTTGCATGACAAATATTCCAAAAAAAATAGCCCGACATGATATCAAGGCGGTTATCATAAAAACGTCAAGTGGGGTTTTTCCCTCGAAAAGTGGTATATGATAATCCAAGATAGCGTGGTAAACTTGGGCAATTTTTGATAGTCGCACCAAATATTATGTGAAAGTCAGATCATAAATTAGGTACAATAGTAATAAAGACTCAGGAGGAATCCTTGCTAATATTATGAATGTCTGTTACATTTTCGTGGCTAAGCCACGATAAGTGATTTTAGAACTTAATCCATTGGGCTGAAATTTTGTACGGTGAAAGTTTGAAGCTGGGTTCTTTATCACGGATAATTGGATAGATTGGGACAAGCAATATACTAGACTCTATCTATTTATATATACGATAAAAATAAACAGTAGTTATTAAAAATTCCGGAAAACAGACAGTCTTTTATTTTTAACTTCTGTGATGTATTTTATAGCCAAATTTCTATGCCTTACTGGCATATGTATTTTCACTACAATCAGATTGTTACAGCCTGTCCCATTATGTATAAATTATCGTAATTGCTCGGCTCATATCCTAACCAAATCTAAACCGACTACGTAAATATCCTTTATCCGTGTGGTGCAAATAGCTAGCTTATTATAAACTTTGGTTCTAAAATGCAACGCTTGGCGCAGCGTAATATGCACGCCCCGCACCTATAAAACGGAAGCGCGCTGTTATTATAAACATTGTTCGTAGTGAACGTGCAGTTTTACCATCAAAGGGACGATTTATGAAATATTAGCTGCCGGTGCGTCCCGCGGCGAATTTTAGTTCGTCACGATTTCATTGCTTTTTACGCGATTAGAAGCCAGTGGTTCGTTCGACTGTACAGAGCGCGAGTTGAATGCAGAGCTCAGGTATGTCTCGTCTCAGGCCCCGACTGCATTCAACTCGCGCGCTATCTGTACGTAGTATATTAATACTTTGTGGTTCGAGTAAAGTTAAATACGTATTGATGCTGTCTTACTAAATGCATGAAGTCGATCAAATTTGAAAAGTTATTTTATTCATTTTCGAAAACGCCTTGAATTTTTGTCTTTAGCTATTGGGTTGTTGTAAGAATGCAGTCAATAGGATAGATCGGAGATTTTGAATCAACTTGCCTTCGACGGTATTTCAACACGCAGAGTGACTAAACACAAAATTTTGAAAAGGATTAGAAGTGCTTAAACGAGAACAGAACTAGTATGTTAATGGTTGTCCGGACAATATTTATCATCATATAGTTACTTTATTATACACATACAATCGAAGTAGATCAGTTCGATTGTAAACAATGAACGTGCATTATTTCCCCGTAAGCGGTTATTTTATCAAACAATACAAACTATAAAAAAGCACAGAAAACCAGTTATTGTCATGAACTGTGAGTTTCGTGACCTGCATATTAAGTAGGTACTACGCTAAATTCACATTCATGTAGAGTAGCGGTATGAAAAGGTTTTTCAGGTTCAAAATTCTTTGCTGCAATATGTCGCAATATCATAATCCCTTTTTCTATTATGTGGTTTATACATATTTGTATTTTTAAACGTTTATATTCCCACATTTGAGGCTTAAACATAATGTGCCAACTGTGTTCCATGCTTAGCCTGGACTATTGGTGTATCGAATTTTGAGCTTGTAATCATATCCAATAGACGACGAGCTAGCCACTTGTCCCAACTTTTTCACAATTTTCCACCTAACTCAACTCAATCTCTTTTATTTTAGACAGAATGAAGTATAGGGAGCTTAGTTCTCCTTAAAATTTTACCTTCGGGACTTGCAGACGAGATGGTATGTATGTAATAGGTCAACGTGATTTTGTGAAATATAAGCTCTAGTTTCATGGCAATTTTTCTCTCCACGACTGTCCATACTTTCGTAACGAACAGGAAATGAAGTCTTTGAAAATCGAGTGAAGACGATTTGTATGCAGGCGGGCCTGAATTTAATTTTAGCTGAACTAAATTGGAGCGACATTCCTTTGTCTTCGTTTAAAACAAGTTCTTGTTGGCTTTACTCATTTTCGTGATAGGAGTAGTTCACAATATAAAAATGTGTTCATTAATAGAGAAGTTTATGTGTTAAATATGTAGAAGTCAATTCCCACGATAGTCTGGGAATTAAAAAAAAAAGTGCCAACTGTGTTTCTTGCCTAGCATATCGTAAAAGGTGACTAATGGTATATGTGATTGTGTAGGCGACGAGCTAGCCACTTGTCACAGTTTTCCACCTAACCCAGCCCAGTTTTATTTTTGGCTGAATGTGGTTAAAAGGGCCTGCTGCCCCTTTGACTCTGCCTACCCCTTCGGGGATTATGGGCAAGTTATGTATGTATGTAGAAGTAAATTCTTAATAATAACTGCAAGTATAATAATTTACTGAAAGCAACAACCTTTGTTTACTATTCTGTATTAAGAGCGTCTGTCGGTTTCATAATATATCTTTAGGTACTAATATTATAGAGCTGAAATATTTCATTATTTGTTTGTATTCAATAGACTCCGAAAGTACGGGATAGATTTGAAAAATTCTTTCATCAATGGAAAGCTACTTTATCAGCAAGTAACATAGGCTATATTTTATCCCCGTATTTCTACGGGAATGGAAACTACTAGTACTAAATAATTAGCCGTATTACAAAAAAATGGACTCTGTTTCAATTGTAACTTGTTACATCATTCCTACACCCCCACGTCCATGCCTACACTACACGTCATTCGTCATCAAAATGTTCCTAATAAAAATTTCGTATTTACAGAAGAAGCAGAGAGCCCAAATAAGTATGTTGATAAAATACGCAAACAGTACAATGAAGGCTTGATAAAGGGCCAAGACGACTTAAAGCATTACGCTGATATTCCCTTAGAGACGCCCAAAGTTACGGAACTGAAGGAAAAGTTTTAAAAGCAACGAAAGCTCTCTAAGAGGCGGTTAATAGCAGGGTGGTGAATGTAAAATTTCGAGACTTCAGAGTATCTTCAAATATTTTCGGTGAGTAGTGAATAATAAACTTAAGTAGATGTTATACTACGTAATTAATATTTAGTATTGCAGCTACTGACTACGAAGACTATCTTCTAGTTGCTTATCAATTATAAAACTCGCCAAATTAGGGTCGATTGATTTTCCTGCACTTTGGCCAAAAAAAAGCTACTAATGGCTGATTTTTAAACAGTCCGATAAAATATAACAATAGAATAAATCACGATCTGGATGATTGTTCAATGTCATTGCCTATTTTCTAAATAAAATACCGTATGACATCCGCAAATTAGTGACTTTATACTTTATCAGTCGGCTAATTCTTATCTGAGCATTAAACATTAAGTAGCCTTATGAAGATGAAAAACAAAAACATCATAGAACAGCCGTATAATGCTGCAAGCGTCAAGTATAATGACATTTAATAACAAAATATTCCACATCAGTTAAATGATAATTTGCTAGTGGAAGATTACCTACATTATATTGACCGTTACATTTATTACAGCTCTACTTAGTAGGTGCTAATACACACATAGGGCTTTTAGGAGTATAACATCGAACATATTATCACAATGACCAGCATATTTATAAACAGTAAAATGTATAACAAGTAACCTGTACTTATCCTAAACTTATTAATGATTTTTAGTTGTTTACATTTAACAGATTCTAAAATTAACGCCGATATAAATGACGCGGCAAATGAAAAACATTGCAGCAAAGTAATTTTTAACTATTTATTGTTTTTTTTTTAATCTATATAACTGTATTATTTAATTTTTTCTTTTAAATTTGCAACGCAATAACACCTTTATATGTCAAAGTCAAAGTTAAAGTAATTTATTGCATTCATGAGTATATAGCAGGTCTTATTTAACATACATAGAAACATCATGATACCCTTTTGGGCTTAGTAAATATATAAATAGGTAATAATTTACAGTTTGTATGTTATTAGTCCGAATGTGGATCAGATCCAAAATGTATGTATAATTTTTTTTAAATTCCTTTCTTCACAATTGCCTGCATCGTGCGCGATTGTAAGATTATCCTGAATAAACAAATCTAGTGGGGTGGAGGGTGGTAAGGACTTTAATTTATAAAAAGTAGCGATGTGAATGCTTAATGTGGGAAGTTTGACAACTCAAGTTTTTCTCCAAAAAAGACTTGACTTTATTGCACACAGAAAAAGCATAAACATTTATCTTTACTAGTACAATGAATACTAGATATATTAAAAAGAATAGTAATACTATTCTACTAGCGGTGTTTCCAAGATTTAATTTACAAATGATTAATTATAATATTAACTTCAACTTTTTTACGATTTATTAAAATATAATTTAACTTAAATGACGTACATTATATCAAAACCAACAAATACGTGATGAATGTGTTGCATAAATTAAAAAATTTGTGGTTTTTTGAATGATCTTATACGTGCTTTTCTTCTTAATATATTTATTTTATGTCCTCTATTTTATTTTCATATTGCACTATTTAGAGCCTGCGTCAAATTTTATCGGCCGGGCTTAGCGATTTGACAAGTATAAGCGTGCTTCCGCACGGACGTTGTTGAACAGGATATAACCCTTTTCAAAGGTCGTAGATAGATTTGAAACCTTTCAAAGATATATAATACCTATATAGTCATGGTATAACCATGTAAATACTCATAATATAGCTACTAATCTACGTGAATGAATTTGAAAAAAATATATTTAAAGAATGCCTAGCTTCCTAGACTACCTACAGCTTTTGGGGAATATTTCCCTTAAGAAGGAAAAACACTTTGTATGAAAATTTGCTGTTGAATCGGTATCGCCGTAACATTTAGTTATTATTTTCATAAATTTTCTAATGTTATCATTTGATAAGATAAAATAGGTCGTAACTTTATCGAAAGCATTTCTTCGAAATAGTAACTGTAGTAACACTCAATAATATTTAATTCTGAGTCAATAGTAAAATATGTTTGCTCATTACCCGACTATGGCAAAGGAAAAAAAGAGTTATTGGGTTTATACTTTTTCACAATTATCTATATAATCTAACTCAGTAAAATTTTAGACCAATGTGGTTTAATTGCCCATTACTCAACGTACTCTACCTATGGGGTTTACGGGTGTGATAGTAATAATATAATAAATTCTCTAGACTGACACACCAATTCCCTAGTCCAAAACTAAGCTTTTGCTTGTGCTATGGATACTAGGTGAACGGATAGACATACTTAAATACGTTTATAAACATCCATGACTCGAGTACAAATGTCCATGCTTATCCTTATCCTACGAAACATTTTTCCCTAGCGGGATTCGAACATTTTGTGGCCAGAGTCTCTAACCACTTGACCAACGGGCCGGTCAAGTACAATAGTACGTGTGTATGTGAGAAATAGTTATGTAAAAAATAAATAATAAAATTAATACGACTATAATCCTCCAGTTAAAGGATTGACCCACATATGACATCAGTCTTTGTGCTCTTTGCTTTACTGCTTCCATAAATTTCACAGGATTACAAGGATGAGCGGAGACGTCAGACAGCTGGCTTTTAGAGTAATAACTCACCCACATAGGGGACGCGGATCAGAGTATGTGATTTGTTACGATATTAAAAGACTAGCCAATGCTATGAGTAAGCCCAGATCCAGCTATAATAAAACAAGAAATTAGGTATGCCTAACTTGAATTAAAAATTTAAAATAGATTGACCGCTATTGGTACTATTTTAAATTTTTAATTCAGAAACGGTTAAGTGTGTGTTATGTATGTATGTATGTATGTTAATGCTTACGCGCCTTCGAGTCAGATGCCCTCTTCGAAGAAAGATGGTGGGCGAGCAAGGTATACCCCCTAAAACTGTGGTACCCCTCATCGCCTAAGGAGGCTTCATGGGAAATCGACATAGCCCATGTGTGTGCCTACATTTATGTGTAACAACTCTTTAATACATACAAGTTTAGTAGGGTGAATCGCAAGCATATTACGAGTATATTTCTGCAATAAAACAACGGGTGGTTTCGGAGGAAGGTTGTACTGACTATTTCGCGTGAATATTATACGTAAACGCTTATTTAATTTACCACATTTGGGGTCAGTTACGCTTATCGCGTCCTGCTAAGTACAGGTACTCTAATTTGTGAGAGTTCTATCGCGTGATATCCGACGATAAGTATTTTATCATAAAGCAAAAAAATATTATGAAATTCTACATTTGGACAGAAGGACCTCATAATTAGATGTGACGCGTTGGACTATACCTTCAGAGATAACCGGTATGATTATATTACGTATGTATTATGTAACATCACATCGGAAAAGAGGGACATTAAAAAATCACAGTAGGTATAGATCACGGAATGCTATCATTGGAACTATGAGAATTTGATTATATTTGCTGTTTAAAATAACCATTACAATATTTAGCAAATGTAAATGTATTACGTAGTTAGTTTAATTACCGTCCATTAATTACATAATTTCCTGCTTTATGTTGTCAAAAAACAGCAATCCATTTCCCGAGCACGATGCTAATTGTGGTCGGTGTCTGATACTCGTGATTAATTAGGAAAAGAGGACCCCATTAGCATTAATTTACATGAATATTTCAATAATATTTATCCTCGTTTAACTTACCACATAAATACCTTGGCACGAAGCTTCGTGCTCTAGCATCTACATTATATACAAACATAACATAACATCACGCCCATAATCCCCGAAGGGGTAGGCAGATTCGGCCGTCTACATTATATAATTATATCAGATATTGCATATTACGCATTTACTCCCTACATATTACATGGAAAAGATAAAAAAAAATCATACAAATTTCTTAAATTTTCTTTTTTTTAATAGAGAACCAACACTTGTTGGATTAATGGACCAACATGATTTTCCAAAAATAATTCGAAGTGTTTTATTTCTGTATTTTATTTATGTAAATAAAATAAGATAGGCAACCAATGGTTAATATTCTTGACGAATATTAATTTTGTGTTTATTAAAATTTAAATGTTCATATCCCTTCGAGCTAATTAAAAATACAGTAGGAATGTAAGTATTAATGGGTCTTTCGTGTAAAACTTTTTATGAAACTATAGTGAATACAATGTTTCTATTACAATTTCTATTATTCCGAAGCTATGTTTATTAGCACACGAGTAGATCATAACGTGAGATATGTTAAACAGTATTTAAAACAATAAAGTAATATCACGCAAATACAGCACCGAAGCTATAAGAACTAGTCCAACAACAATTTCTGAAACTAATACCTTAAATTTAAAGTAGAGGTTGACCTTTAAAATAAGGCTAAATTATGGCAACATAATTATGATTGTATCCTCTGTTAATAATCTGATGAAACTTGTGTAGGTATCTATTTTTCAAAGCGCCTTTCCTAATTTTGGAATAATAGTTAGATGCAGTCGTTTTTTATTAGTTGAATAAATTAATATCACTTATTTCCTGGACAAATACGGGCCAAAACAATTGTTATTGATAGGTTCCTATAATAAATAGAACTTGGCACACGAGTACGTTACGTAGGTACCCCATGCTATTTACCTTATACTTTTAAAGATAAAAGTTTAAATGTAAGTCCGGAAACTGTCCATATTTCAATGCGATCGGTACATTCTTCGATTAAAAAGGTATGTATAACCATTCAACTACAATGAATTACACCTACTCCATCTTTTGATGTCTGGGGACCCATTTATATGCAAAGAGTTGCAGTGACCTCTTTATTCTAGGTCATTATTACAAGTTGTTGGTGCAAAAATCGAATGCCATTGTTAAATTATAATGAGTAAAATTTAAAATAGTTATGTAAATTTTTATTTTTTCTTAATACGAGAAAATTGTCAACTCTGTTCTTGCATCCTTTTTGTGCCTGGGTGTAAATTTTTGGATTAAAATAAATAACGATCTTCTGTGACACAAGTAGTTACCTATCAGGTCACCAGTCTTCACGAACAAGTACTGTGTACATTGACTTACAGTATCCAGTATCATTGTAACAGTAGTTATGTTTCTACTTCCTTGTTTGTGTTCAGAAATTAATTCACATTTTTTTTATACATGTTTATTATCTTCGTTAGTTTTGTAACCATAGTCTATGACATCATCTTATATAATAATATCATAACATAACTAACTAACTCACTAAACTTCACGCCACTTCCCTAGCGGGGTAGGCAGAGAGAACCGAACGCCTTATGGCACGATTATTACACATCTCACTCGCCTCTTCAACATTCATATCCTTTTCATACAAGCTCTACGGTTTTTATATTTTACATGTACAATTTTAATTGAAGACCACCAACTTTTTATTAAGTCGTTGAAAATATATGTTTCAAGATGTCTACGTGTGGTACCATACGAACACAGATTGAAACTATATCACTCTTCTCACAATAAAACATGGATTCGATTATAGTTGCAATTCCTTGAATCCGAAAAAGAAAGCTGCAATCGAAACACGCTGGCATGTACTCGCTCACAATAGATACGATTGAACGTAATGTTAGAGATTCCTTTTATACTTGAGAATGTGAGGACCGCTCGACCGGTACAAGGACAACTATATGGGTAGAACAATGGTGAAACTATTTTTAATACTCGTAGATTAAGGATGATTTGATAGACATGTTCAGAATATTTTTTTTTATTCTTAAATAATTGAATGAATATCATAAAAGTTAGTTAAACCAATTGAATTTCCATCTTTTATGAAACATCTTAAACAATATTTGAATTGCATTAGTGGGAAAGTAATACATGTCTTCGTTGACTAGCAAGAAATCAGACAAGTCACGTGTTGCATTCAAAATTGCTGAAAAAATAATTCAACAGCACATAAAAAATAGACCTATTAGTAAAATATATAGAATGAATGACATAATTATATATATGTAAAGAATTCAATGCATAGATCAATGACCTTAAAATGTTTACATTATAAAAAGCAATATATGGGACCCCTTTTTTTTTTTTTTACTTGGGGAACTCCCACGAGCCGTCACCCGCCGGACGGGGATCCAGAGGGCGGTGTGTCGGACTCGAACCAACTAAACCCCAAGGTGGCCTCCAGCGGCGCAGTCCCGGAGGAGCCTGTATCCCCACTCTCGGGACTATACGACAGCTCCTCCGGTGATGCGCGTGCCGCGCTACGCGGCCCACCTCGCGCGGCGGTGGTCGATGCTGTGCAGCCCATGACAACAGTCGTCGGATGCACAGCACCGAGCACGCGCGCGCGTCGAGACATGCCGGGCCACCCAGCATGTCTCAACCACTCCGCCCAGGATTCAGACGCCGATCATCCCCGTGACCGGCGTCGTGGGCCCACTCTCACGCCGTGCCTTCTGCTGAGCCAGAGGGGCACGCGGAGAGCGTCTCGCCAAAGGGGCCGCCTTCCGCCCGGCGACCCAGATTGAGGGCAGAGCCCTGTCGTCGCAAAGGGAGAGCGTCGAGACGCTCGATCCCTCTGCGACCCACCACGACGCGACCCAGCGCGCCCCTGTCGGGTTGCCGAGGATAGGGAGGCGAGCAACGACAACACTCAGCTCCTCCTCTTCCTCGGCAACCCTGGTCCGGCCGCAGTGGGTCTACAGCCGGACCTCACCTCGGGGTCTCTCTTCGCTTCAGCCCTGGTCACCCACCCAAGGCCTACTAAGCCCCCCCCGGTACGACAAACCGAAGACCCCAGCGGGGGGGAATATATGGGTCCCCTACGTAAGTTTCAATTTATAATGCAAGAGGCGATGTCTAAACTGAAACTTTATTTTCTATATAAAAAATAATATTCCCATTTATCATATTATCGCCAGTGTGGCAGAGTTTGTGTAAAAGAAAAACGTGACTTGGAATAAGAAACAGATTACATATACTGTTTTATTCCGTAAAGTGTGTTAGGTATGAAAAGAAAAAAATACATGGAAAAACATATAAGTAATACAAATACCCTGTAAAAGAATAGATCATATTAAATGAAGTGTGTCAATGTGTTATGTGTTACTCTCGGTGTGGACACTGAAAACAGTTTGCAGCACCTTTAAAAAAGTCTCTTATTAAAAGTCTTCTAAATAATTTATATAGATGTATAATAGATAGATAATAAAATATACTATACAAAAAAGAAAAATTAGATGTTACCTGATTCTTACCCAGGTATCTAATCTTTACCAATTATTATTTTCCTTACTTTGGTACTTATGAAAAAATCTTAATAATAATAAAATCATAACAACAAGAAAATTTACGGTAAACTGTATGTTAAGCAAATATTGGAACCAATTCCAAGAGAAAGAAAGATTTAGGTCAACCAGCTGTCTTCTATGATATAGAGGAAAGTATAACAAATAAAAGTAACTAAAAACCTACTCATAGTAAGAAAAAAAGCATTTGTTCGCGGTTTGTTTCGCATTATTATCTACAGATTTTTAAAACCATTGAAAACACTTTTTTCGAATACCAAAAATTATATTAGATACAAAAAATAGTAAAATATAGAATTCTCACCCTGTATTATTTTATGTACTTACCCCTGGCAACTTCCATGATGTTATTAAGTCATGAAAACAATTACAAACAGACAAATTAAAAATTCAACCAGAATTTGGAAACAGGATATGGACATGGATCATGAATATTCAGTCCAAGTATATGTTAGCCAAATGGCGAGAAGAACCCATTAAGAACTGAAATGTCATCTTGCGGCATACCAGTCTACTGAAAATAAAATAAAGTTCACGACATTTGTAATCTTAAAAATAAAATAAAGGTCGATCGTAAATGTCTTGAATTCAACGTTCTGTGAATATAGCTGGGGGACGAAGTATATCATGGCGAATGCACATTCCAGCTTGTTCGTACATGTTAGTTTCCGTTCGTGATATTACTGCGGAAACTTAAAGAAGTGTGTATTGCTATATTTATTTGTATTGTTTGAAACAGTGTTTTCGCAATGCAATTTTATCATAGAACAACCTTTGCCCTTCTCAGAAATTATTCTCATTTTATATTATTCGTCCTAATTTGAGTACAGACAGTTTATCTGTTTGTGCTATTAATCTGTATATTATACCTACTGTAAAATTATACTTATAGGTTCTATAAGTGTGATTATAGAATCTACAACTATAGTTTAGTTTTACAAGTAGATATACATATATCTATAATATAAATATCTAATAAATTTTCGTTTTAATGAAATCAGATCATACTAGGATCCAATATATTTAACACTTGTAGGCACAAATCAGCGTTTCCTTTCTTGCGAATTCAGTTTTATCTTTTCAACAAGTACACGCTGTTTATTATAATAAAATTTGTAAAAGCTGTAAAACACTTTTAGTATTGATATTCACATTGTATACAACAGACCACTTACATTAAAACAATTTTATTGTAGACTAGCTGTGCCCGCGGTTCCGCCCGCGTTTATGGTTAATGTTATATAGCTTAGAGCCTTCCTCGATAAATGGACTATCTATCTTTTTTCAAATCGGACCAGTATTTCCTAAGATTAGCGCGTTCAAGCAAACAAACAAATAACAAACTCTTCAGCTTTATATTAGTAGTATAGTATAGATAATATAATAGGAGGTTGTGGACACGATTCGGTGCTGGTTGATGAAAATAATTTTAAGCAACTTCGTTGGGAACGTCAGATTACCTACTCTTCTTTTTCTTGTTAACAAGTTGCCTGGCGCCCAATGGGACTTCTTGGACAAACAGAAATATCGTTACATACTTTGTGCTTAGATTACATCCTACAAAAGAACGCCCATAAAACTTCATCACTCAGACAACAAATACAGGGCGACTTATTTTAGTTCGCTTATTAACTTAACAACACAGCGGTTGTTTTAATCGTAGGGAGTTCTTGTGTAGGTATATTTATTACTAGGTTTTAACAATACATTTTTAAAGGTGTTGTTTGTTGAATCATATATAGATCAATAAATGATATTTTTTAATGAAAGAGTTTTTTCTTAAATTCGTACTGTTTTTACACCATTATCCAAAAACGGTGCACATCACTATTGCGCAGGGTTCAGGCCAGACCTAGCAGCATCCTAAGAGTATTTTCCAACAGGTTTGATTGTCATTACTTGAGCCATTGCAGTATGGTTCATGTGGGCTAGTGGAGTTCGGCAGACTGATCTGTCGTCTATATAATAAAATTTGTATGCACTTGTTTTATATGTTTTACTAACATTAGTTTAAGTTTGCAACCAACAAACTGATCTTAGTTGGTCGAAATAAATGAATTTTAATTTAATTTAATTTAGACTTCGTTTGACTGTACAGTTTTTGACTTGAACAATAGATTTTTCTTATTCAATAAGAGTGATCCCAGTCAACGGAAGAAAAATATTAACATTCAATCTATCCGGCAACTGGGACCGTGGTTCCAGTTAATTGCGTTCCTAGTCACCGGGAACCTCATTGAATCAAGATTATGATATAACATATGTGCATTAAAGTATTAAAGCGAAAGACACTTTAAAAAGCTTAATGTTTCAAAGATTTTTAGTGAAAATATCCCAATACTTTAATGTCCATGTTTAAATACTGGTACTCGTGTAGTCGTTAAAATACATTTATAAAAAGCCTTATAGTTTTTCAGGACTTTTAACATCTTTCTTTGAACGTCCTCTAGGTAACCTAACTTGTTATTTGAAAGGCTCTTTTGAGATTGCTGCGTATTTTATTTAGAGCTCTGGGACAACAGTAAAATGTACCTAAACTTGACAATAGTATTTCATAACATTATCTACAATTGAGATGGAGCTGTGATGAAAAAAAAACTAAGGTTTATAAATTGTTCTAAGTTATGTATCCCCTTCAATATGCAAACTGCAAAAGGATAAATGTTTTAGTAATTTTAAACCAAATTTTGGTAATACAAAAATGTTTAAGGTGACTGAAATACATTAAAGTATTTAAGATGAAAATAAATTTGTATTTCTTGTAACCTTGTTTCAATAACTATTCTGTTTTTAACCGACTTCAAAAAAGGAGGAGGTTCTCAATTCGTCTGTATGTATAATATTTTTTTTTTATGTATGTTCACCGATATTTCCGTCAATTATAGACGGATTTCAAAATTTTTTTTTGTTGGATAGGGTTCACTTCTGAGGTGGTCCCATGATAAGGAAGCCAGGATCTGATGATGGCATCCCTGAGAAATCAAAGGGAACCTTCGAAAATCGTATGAGCGCCTAGTGCGTTTGTAATTTTTTTCATTAAGTATTTTAAAGTACTACAATTTAATGAAGGTCTGGAGTCGATGATGATGATGATGGAGCCAAAAGACAGTCGAGGGAACTCCTCAACGATTTACAGCAGTTACCTTGTGTTTGGGTTGGATTAATTTGCATTGATGAGGACTTTACACCTAGATGGCATGCAACTGTCATTAAGGGTCTGATAATGAAGACGAACAGTTAAGGGAACTCCTTAAAGGTTCACAGTAACTACTTAGTGTTTCGACTTAATTAATTAATATTGATGGGAACTTTGCACCCATATAGGTCATAAGTACCATTACAAGTCTGATGATGGAGACCATAGACAGTCGAGGGAATTCTTCAAAGATTTACAGCAGTTCCCTTTTGTTGGGCTTACATCATACGGTTCAATATGCCAGAATGTTCAGTTCGTACAGGTTAGGTCTATCCATCACTTAAAATCGTAAAATAAAATATTTTTCAACAAAAAAAACCGACTTGAAAAACGAACCTAATAAAAGTAAAAAATAAATTTACTTAGGCCAATTGTACCTTTACCAATTTAGGCATACTTGGCACCGACTTCAAAATTATTAGTATTAAAATACGTATTACTTTGGCCTAAGTAAATTTATTTTTTACTTTTATTAGGTTCATTTTTGAAGTCGGTTTTTTTTTGTTAAAAATTATTTTTTGATGTTTTTATACAAACGTCCAAATACAAACAGTTTGGTGGTAATAATAATAAGTTCTTTTGGCTTGTACTAAATTTTATTTTTATTAAATTGAATCTACTTACCTCATTTAAAATAAATAATTTGGACTCCATCTGAAATATACCGTAAGAATTAGTGCCACACTTATTTCATTAATGGTTGCATTTGCAAGAAACATAACCTATTCGTAGTCGAAATATGCCCTACATTTCCCAAGCATCCCCAAACGATAATGGGTCCCATGAAAATTAATGTTTTATGGAACCAGTCCAACTGAAATGCAGTTATCGTCGACTGCTCTACTTGCGAGAAATTGCGTTTACAACGTTTAATATCCGACCATATTCATATTTAATTCCTATGGGGTGTATGTATACTTGGGTTATACCTACACCCCTTAGGAAAATTAGCTATTTAGCACTTATTGCAGAAATTATACTCGTAATAAGCATCGAATTATAAGTAATAGTTATGAAACTAAATCAATATTAACGGTCATATGACCATTAATATTAATTTTCTCTTATACATAGTGCCTACGTCCATGTGGACGTACCTACTATGTATAAGATCAACTTCTGACATTGCGTAATACAAATGTAAAAAGAAAATTAATGGAAAGTGTCCTTTATTGCTGTATTGGATACATGTTTTTAGTAAGACAACTAAAATCATCGCTTGTCTACTAATATTATAAGGAGGAAAGATTTCAATGTTTGTTTACATTGAATAGGCTCCAAAACTTCTGGACCGATTATTTTCAGATAATTGGCGAAAGGTATTTCATCCCTTTCGCGAATTATCTTAATCTAATGTAAGTTTAACCAATGTTTGTAGATCTTACTATCCGTTTTGTCATATGACAATTATTAACCTCAAACCAAGCTAGTTATGTATAGTGTACTCTAAAAGGCAATACCGTCTGTTTACAAGAGTCTGCAACTGTTTACCTAGCCCACGATATTGCGCAGGAATATGTCAGGATTTCATCGAATATGAGCTTATCCTTGGAAATAGCATCGATGTAAACAGAAGCGTGCTGTGTTTACATGGGTGCTATTTTAAACATAATGTGTAATTGATGAAATAGTTCCCAATCACCTACTTTTATACCTATGGAATTATATTATCGACATTTAGATATAGACGAATGTCAGTTTTATTAGTTTCTATGTTTATCTTATTATGTTTATAGTCGTCAATACAAATTACATTTATAAACGCCTGATAATTTTAATACAGCAAAGCAGAAATGAGTGCAAAACAAACTGTGAACGAATAAACGTACCATAGCATGGGCAAACATTATTGTAGTAACTTGTATATCGTGGTCGAAATATGCCAATTCTCTTGCAGACATACTCGTATTTCACTCCGTACCAATTTAGTAAAGCTTAAGAATGTCTTTGCTTAAATGTGCTCAAAAGCTGACCGATTTGATAAAGTCTTCTTATATCGTATAACCTGTAGAGGAATACTTTAGATTACACATCTACGTGGATGAAGTCGGCGGCTTTATACGTTACCAAAGATACCCGGAGAGTCATGTTGGTCCGCGACTTAAAAATCATGTAACATCTAAGTTTGTTCCTTGCCTTGTTTTGGGTTGGTGCTTGTGTATGCGACGCTTAGAGCTACTGGCATAATTTTCAATCTAGCCCAACTAAACTTAATTATTTTTAGCTATACCTAAGTTGTAATTATTACTGTTCCTTAGACGATTCGTATTCAAGGACCGCTATTTCCTTGAATACGAGTCGTGCAGCAGCGCATATCGATACGCCCGTATGTAACTCAAAAAAATATCATGAAATACTTATTGTCGGCGCTGTTTAGCCTGTAACTACTCGTCCCATAATAGAGCCCGCTACAGCGTGTCCCCCTATGTACATATGTTAAATTACACCAATTTGGGCACACCCCACTTAATTACAGCTGGCACACCCGTGTCCGATGGAACTGAGATTGGTTTCCGCGATTTTAGAAATGTCCCTACTCTAGCCACAATGAGCTATGGAATGAACAGCTTCACACGGTTTTGAGGTAGAACACAAACGAACGCTGACTAAAGCAGGATTATAAAATAAAATAAAAATTATAATAATATTCTGAATCTCACTTGACTAAGGCGCGTGCGCCTCAGAATACCACCGAAAAAATATATTTGTTTTGATTTCGATAGTACAAAACATTCTTACACAAAAATTTATAATATCTTACATAAATTTTTTGCAAGTAAATAAAGGTAGGTACATAACATTATAAAAACAAAAGTTGCGAGGACCAAGAAGAGTTAGGCGAATTTAGATAAACTTTTCTTTCCAAGCGAACTTGATCTAAAGTTATAGGTACACTATGGATACCTACTAACTTTTCAGGCGAGATGAACAGTACCCTTGAGATACCAAAAACAGAATTCGACAATCGGTCAGTCTCGCGGACCTATTTTACATTATTTGCCCGTATAATAATTTATATTTTCGATAACTTCAAACGTATTAGCAATTTAGAATATTTTTTGAAACGAATGCTGTCTATTATTAAAATCTTCTCTTGGATTCTTATTTTGCGTGTAAATCTTACTCCTCTTATTACTTTCTTATTTTGTAATTGAATTCAATCCAATGATGTCTACGTCTAGTACGTGACACAATGGATGCGAAAGCCTTACAACTGAAAAGTATTGTAATACGTACCTAATTGTCACAATTTTTACTATAAATAAACTTACTCAGATACTTACATTGGTTTGGCAAACCCAATCATAATCTATTCAAAATATGAAACATTAGTATTCGTGAGGTAAGATAATAAAAATGTAATATTATCAAAATAATAAGTGGGTTCAAATAAATATTTTTATTTATTATGATGTATAACTTCATATTAAATAACTCGCTACATGAAATCACATATAACATTAATAGACTAGGTATATAAAATTTATTCGAATTTTAATGGCAACATTAATATTCTCATAGGCCAAAAATAATATTTTAACTAATTTATGAGCTTTCCTTCTTGTAAAACCTATAAAATCCAAATATTTAAGTAGGTGTTTGTTATAATAGCGGAAGTAATATTTTCATGATTTGATAAACAAACTCGAACTTTTTTTTAATTATATTATGTAGATATTATTAGTCGACTGGTCCATCTTAGTCGGAATCACGTTTGACTGTAATCCTAATAGAAAATCAGATTATTTTATTAAAGCTATCTCACCTCCGTAACTCTTAGACAGAAAAATCGGGCAGAGTGAGTTATCATTAGTACTTGATTTTTACTGGCCCGTTGGTCGAGTGGTCAGAGACCCTGGCCACGAAACCGAGGGTCGCGGGTTCGAATCCCGCTAGGGGCTAATATTTCGTGTGATAAACATGGACATCAAGTTTGTACTTATTTGATACATGGATGTTTAATTGATACTTTTTGGAACTAGGAAATTGGTGTGTCTGTCTGAAGAATTTATTTTATTTATATATTATTTATTATGATTGTACATTTTCCATTGCGGCTGAGCTAACCATATACATTTAGATTTAAAATATTCAGAAATACGTTTAAAGCAATTGTCATTACCCATCAAATCAGTATGTTCCTATATTCGAGTTCTGAACACTAATCTTAAATTTTTATTAGGTAATTTATCATTTATAGATTTAGTCACCACATCTTCTGATATTCATCATGTACACAATAACAGTCAAGCACCCGAGTTCTTCATACTTAGGAATTTACGGACGCGTGAAATAATTCCTAAAAAATCCTTCCCATATGGGCTCAGCTGTTACGACAACAACGTACAATAAGTAGGTACAATAAAACTAACAGAATAGATAACGAAAAAAAATAATGGGTATCATACGGCCGGTCAGACAAAAACTAATTTGCAGGTTGTTTACGATGGATGCGATGCAGAACATCTGTTAGAGAGCTGTAAATCAAACAGTTTATTGCTTGCCCAATGATGATTACAATACACTGAGAAATTATGAAACAATGCGGAGAAAGCACTCCAGTTGTTAATGAGAGTGCTTAGTAATAATGTCCAATCGGTCGGTTTATTTTTTTTATTTTTTTATTCAAAAATTTATTTATTTCAGATAATAGGTTTAAGGGTACAATGAAAATGTTAAATATTAAAAATGTATTAAAAATAAATTATACTTTGGCAAGGAAGATTATTAAACCACAATGTTTCGAAAGTCTTTCCCTAAATTTATGAACTAACAAAAATTGTATGCTTCATTGATTATGTTATAATCGCAATTACTATTTTAATTGAAATACCACATATTATTATCACTAGCTCGCTCGGCATTGATGGAAAACATCGTAAGAAAACCTGCTCATTCAATTACAATGGAAGTGTGATCTAACAAAACGCAATCATAATCCAATTTGTCTGGTTTCCCTATCTGTGAGGATGAAAGAGATCAGATGACAGCCGCTTCACAAGTTAAACGTCTAGGAACTGGACATCACGCTATGGAGATGATGGTTTTACGAATTATTATAACATTAAATTACTAGAACATAGAAACTACTTTATGACACTAATTGACTAAAAGAATTTAAAAAAAATTGCATTTTATTTAAGGTAAGTCGAATTCATTTGGATAAAAAAAAAACACTATTACACGCAGACCACAAAATGAAGGCAATGAAAATGTTTTCTTTCGTCAAGATAATGGAGTAACAAGTTTCAGGCTAAAGGCTAAATCCCGGGGGATACCTCGTAATATTCACTAAATAACTATTAGGGGCATAATTTACGATGTAGCGCGGCTCCACTAAAGCTCTATGATTTACGCAGTGGTCACCGCTGCGGCGGTGCCAAGACTAATGATTACTGGTCAGCAACCACAGATTGCTGGTTTATAAAAGTAGAATAGAAAAAACATTAGCAGGTATATTCCTAGCTTCCATTCGCGATTTCTCCTACGTGGACTTATTAATTTTTTAAATATATTTGTCACAAATGTAAGTAAAAAATATACATATATTTTTCAGTAAGTCTTTGATTGAAATTGTCCCTTAACCCATATTAAGGATCAGATGATTTTATGTAGATCGAGTGTACATATAGGTAATATGTAATATCAGCAAATTTAGCAATTTATTACGGCTTATACCTACAGAAGTAAAAAACCAACCCACAATTATTTATTGTATATGTTTTTGAATTGCTTTGTTGTTTACTAGATAGGTACTACTTCTAGATAATAAAAGCTTTCAAGACAATTCGTCTCTCTTTGTTCAGAGATTTTGAGCAGTTTAATCTAATCTGTCTGGACGCTAATCTCCTTGCAGTTTATGATTCTGAAGGTTGAGTGCATTTGTTGATTAGGAACCAGCCATTTGATAAGAGTCATGGGGTTTTCTTTAACCCTTGAATAAAGTATTTTAAGGTTAAGTTAAAGTTTGTTGACACGAACATTTATTTTAGTGTATTTTTACAGTTGTTCAGGAATTGAACTCGCTTTGATTTTAACGGTAACAGACTGTCAACAGACATCCCCATCGACCCCCCTGTCGTTGACTTATAGCCGGTATCGATCTCAGAAGCTATTAATGTTCATGTGTTATTGTTTCTCTCATAAACAGCATTTTTGTTTGAAATCGACTGCCAGCACTTTGATGTTTTTACATCTGGTTTGATGAACTACTTTTATCCTCTTAATTTCATTGGATATAGCTTATTTTCAAGTGTCCAATCATGAAGTGACTTAATATTGGACGCATATTTTTTAAGTTTACATGATACTACCGAAAATGCGTACACAGTTAATGTTTTATTTTTATTATTAGTATCGTGGACTTGGTGCAAGTTCATCCTACTTTCACTGAAAGCTGTCTTGTGTAATATCTTGTAAAGCATGTGAGTAACTTGCAAGTAATGGATACTGGTAACGTAGCCGATCAAGGCAATCGGAACAATCTCAACAACTTTATACCCAAGGGAGGAGGTGACACATAGCATTGCAGAAGAGTGCCGTACAAAAGACTCCCCTTTTGTTAACACTGGGATCAATTAAGAGTAACAAAAAAATATATATTTATGGGGTCGAAGTGGTGAAGACCAATTGTTTAAGTCATTTCTGATTAATCTTTATTCGATTATAATCAGTTTCTTATACACTAATGTTTTCTGCGTACAGACCATCCTGCTGCTATTTTGAAGCTAGTATCAAATCCATATCATTGATATTTATATCCACAACTGAGCAAAGTAATATAATATAGAAACAAGAATCTCCACAGGAAAATAAGCGAAATAGTTTCGTGACGCGCGTCGGGAAACGTCCCTACAGCCCAGACTACTGATTCCGCTTATTCAGTACTAATTTGGCTTTTTGTCGGACTCTCCCGCATCTATCTTGTTTCTGCTCGTAAATTAACATTTTGGTCGTTCCTTGTACAACAGTATCTCTTCGAGGAAATCGCAAGAAAATGCAGAAAATTGTGTATTCGTGGCATTAAAAGCTATAAGTAAATACGGATTCTCTTTGATCTACAGGCGGGGCATTTTACGAATATACGAGTACTATATTTATGTATCTATGCCCTTAGAGGTAGTAGTAATATATAGGTACTTTATTTTGCTCCTATTATAACGTTAGTAACTATGTGCTAAGTCTTTTCATTATACAGCTATATAATATACTCCCTACTACAACAAATAAAATACCAGATATGGAATACATCCATCAATTGACTTTTTACTAGCCAAGGCAAATTAACTGTATTAAAATACTGATACAAAGTCATGAAGCGTTTTCAAGAGAACCGTGATTTTTCGAGCTTTTAGAACCGATACAAACTGATAGTAATACAATACCACGTTTTCGATGTTATGTACATCGTGCTGAATCAACATTGACCCAGTTACGACAAGTTTCCTCTCTGAACGATGAGCCAAAATATGGAATCTCGATGTGGGTAACTGGTGCTACTTGATGTCTTTGCAAAACCCGATAATTGAAAAAAAAACTACTGAAAATACATTAACTATTGTCCCACAGACTTCAGAAAAGAGCGTGGCGTGTGGGATCCCAAGGCTCTCAAAGCAAATAGATCCTGGACGAGGTATGACAATTTGCATCTCATTCCCTTTGTTATAAGGACATAAATCGTTTTAACGATTCACCCATTAAAATACGAAACATCCGGAATCTCTAAATAAAATATACGGTTTAATTTTCAAATATTATCTATAAATAATATTTTATTTCAACACAAACTCATGAGTGAGGGAGCTAATCTGCTCTTTCACCTTTCCAGTCACGTGTTTCCTCCGCATACTTGTAGGTACTCCATAATTTCTGTAGGCCTATTAGGTATTCAATGCTGTCCATGGAACTCTCAATATGGTAATTCATTGTTCATAAACAATAAATGATAACTATATTAACATTATTGTAGGTAGGTATATAACACATTAAGCTACTAAATAGGCATTGCCATTAAGTAATTAAAATGACAATATACTTATATTTTTTCATAATTAATAATATAAATAACCCTAATTTCAATGTCTGTGAGTTTTTGTTAAAAGATAATATTAATTTAGCAAATTTAATCTCCTAGAGATTAATTTTCTTTTCCAAGTTATTTTGTATTTAGTTTTTTATGCGTACCTCTACTAGACTAATAATAATAATGACCATAGAGACTATTAGTAAATCCATCGATATTTTTCTTTTTTTCCTAATTCTACGATACGATCGGGGCCAATTTTTAAGCTACTTTCGCCCTTAATATAGCATTTCAGATATTTTTTCTGACTACTACCTTATTAAGTATTAAGCATTTAATTGTACACACATAAGTAAATATTGCTTGTCTTAAGCAACACCTGAGAAACTATTGTTCTAACCAATAGATAAGACTAAGAATTTCACTCCGCTTGTACGGAGCAACCTAAATAGGTCATGGTTCATCTTAATATATTAGTGTCGTAGATCTACATACAAAGACGAAATTAATGAGACTATTAGGCCCGTTTCAATGATTCCCTTCAATAAATAATTAATGCTCGAGGATGAATTCAGCACAAACCAATTTGATCTCTATTTCCAACATTGAAGGCCTAAAATAGTTTGTTATATATATTTGACCTAGCAATGGCTAATCCTGGGGGATAGATTAAATACGGCCTATAGAACAATACCTATGTTTATTATATAATTGCCAGTGGAACAATTTATATAGATATAATAACAGTTTGATTATATTACCTATGTGTGCAATATAGGTAATCTTGACAAAGGAATGTGCATGTTTTATATGAGCTATCTAATTTATAACAGAGAGCTCTGTTTTGTTGTTCATCACACGACACATATACTATCTATATATTGAGTATCTATATGTTGTATTTCACAAGAAAATATCACCACAAATGCACAGAAAACGAATAGACAACTTTAAATACGATTATGAATAATTTAACTACAATAAAAGAGCAAATTATCATGTTCTATTAACATTGAGATTCGAACCTGGGGCCTCTGATCTGAAAAGGAATCGACTTATCAATTCATGATAAAACAATAAAACACTCTGTTGAGTGTTTTATTGTTTATTGTTTTATTTAAACATTTTATCTAGCAAACTGGGGTGTTCCCCAGTTTCAGTAAACTGGTTAAAACCAGTAAACTGGGGTGCTGTAAATATAGTGCAGCATCATAACATTGTTAGAAATAAACTGCGTATCTAAAAGACAAACAGTAACAACCTAACGTAGGTTACTATATGATGCAAAAAGAAGAGGAAATCACAACGCCACTCAGTAATCCTATAAGCATTGCTCACTTGTATACGATCTCTGAAAACATGCGTTACAGTTCGCTATAAATCAGCCGGTTTATTACCGCCCAATGATTAGTGGCTACAGAATACATACGAACCATTACGTCCATATGACACAAGGCTTGGTCACTCCTCTATCTATACACTGGTGACTGTATAGACGGTTAAACTTGGCTTTCGCACTTCCTGCTTCTTACTGATATTGTTTAACAGTGACCAGGTTTTATCTAAACTAACTAACTACTAACTAAACTTCACGCCACTTCCCTAGCGGGGTAGGCAGAGAGAACCACATAGCACGATCCTTACACACCTCAATTGCTTCTTAAACATCCTCTACGGTTTTTGTGGCTCCTTAAATAACCTCTTGTTATACACGACTAATCTGGTCGTGGTAGGTGAGGCTGGGCTTTCCGCGGCTGCTACATCCTTCCACTTTCGCATTGTATATCTGTTTAGTCAATCTTTCGTCATCCATTCTTTCCACATGTCCAAACCACCGGGGCATGCCTCTTTTTACCTTGACTCCGACGCTGTCTTTCAGACCGACTCTCTTTCTAATATCATCATTTCGAACGCAGTCTGTGAGCGATACACCGCAGATTTTCCGCAGCGCAACCAGCATGGAACAATGGGCTGCTTTTTAAATTGTGAAAAAGTAGTGACAAGTCGCTAGCTCGTCGCCTACACAATCACATACCCAAACCCCATATACCATTAGTCGCCTTTTACGACATGATAGGCAAAAAACACAGTTGGTATATTCTTTTTTAAGTCCCAAACCAACATCGGACATCGCATGAGTAGCAATCATTTTGCGATTAAATTGACATCACTTGTAAAACACCTGAACAATTCTTATTGAATTCTACACGAACAAAGCTGCGAGTGACAGCCAATTTTTAAGATAAGTGGAGTAGCTTTCAATTGAATAGGAAAAAATATCTAAACTTCATTATTTCTTACCTATGAGAGTTTACTTACATTTTTATCAGGAAAGGTCAAGATCGCTAAAATGAAACACAATATTACACTAAACTAGTTTATTAATTACACTTGCTTGAAACATTGAGTGCCCTCTCTAGCATTAAACTATGCAGTGTCCAATAATCTTATTTTCATAAATACATACATACATATGTTTATTGCAGATTTCTAACGTACATACCTATACCCTAGATTATTTATACTTATAAATATCTACATAATATAATTTATCAACGTTTTGACTTCGGGTTGCGTTTTTAGTATTTTTGTTACCATGTGTTCTACATGCTTATCAAAGGCTATTTATTTTACACTTTATATAAGTATTACATATTATACATATACTTAAAATTCATATTTATTTGCTGTAGACAGTTTGCAGAAGTGCGAAGTAAGACCAAGCGGAACTGCAAATCTGTAAACAGAAAATCAAAGGGGTACAAATTTTGGAGGGTTTGGACCTAACGTTCAAATGTTAGGTTATAAGTGATTAGTTGCAGTGTCTCAACGGTAAGGACACATGCAAAGGTGCTGGTAAAACATGTACCTCTGATTTCGAGTCTAAGCAGTGGCGGGTTTACCCTAAGGCCCAGTAGGCCCGGGCCTAGGGCGGCCAGATATTAGAGGCAGCTAATCTTGATAAAAAATTAACTGATGATTTAGTACTGAGAAGAGGCGGCTGGTATTTACTATATGGCCTGGGGCCTAGGGCGGCCAAGACCGTAAATCCGCCACTGAGTCTAAGTGTAGATTTATTACTACACATGCACATTTAAATAATTATGGAGATTTACCATGATCTAACCTATCCTGTATATAGATCCCCGAGAGCAGTGTTACGCAAACTTTTTGTGTTTAAGGTACATCTAGGAAAACATTTTTTTTTAAGGTACACCATAAATGAAAATTTAGTTTTTAAGGAATCAACATTTAATATTAATCAACAAAACAATATTTATTATTAATCAACTCGCTCGTGCGCTCGCGTGACCAACATCTGTGTAAGTATTTTTCTTCCACCCGTATACAGCTATATGAGATAACCTTATTTTTCCGAGGCACACCAATTAATGATCACGGAGGTACACGAGTGGGCCGCGGCACACACTTTGAGGAACACTGCCCTAGATTGTATATATCTTCCCTTGAGGCTTCGAAGACCAGATTGGATGTCGCATCAGTGTAATTACAAGACTTGCGACTGTAAATAAAACTGTAAATTCTGGATCGTGGATGGACCTACTCGTACAAAGGTCAGATGACTAACATTTGAGCACGCGTTAAATTTATCATGCCCAGGATTATGATCTTAGATCTAGGTAAGGAGCCGTCCATTAATCACGTGAGGCATAAAGGGGGGAGGGGGGGGTCCGAAAAAAATTACCAAATATCACAAGGGGGCGGAGCGGTTGAAGGAGATATCACGTGTAGGTATTTATTTTCGAAACCGAAATACATTTATTTTTACAATCTTGCAGAATTGTGTAAACTGATAAATTTATTTTTTATGGAGTACTAAGAAAAATGTCAACAATCTTGTTAATTCCTGTCCTGCCAATAATCCAAGAAATATAACTTAGGCATCCTTACGCGGAGGTCGAGCGAAATTCACTGCGTGATGCGCGAAAAATCCTACCTACAATAAAAACGTACCTACTTAGTATGTACAAAAAAAATACACGTGATCTTAGCTGGGGGAGGGTGGGGTAGTACAAAACCTCACCACGTTTCACCAGAGAGGAGGGGGGGGTCTAAAAAGTTGCTAAAAAACATCACGTGATTAATGGACGGCCCCTAATCTAGAGTCACGAAAGAGTTAAGTCTCTTGTATTGTCGCTTAAAATATAGAAGTTAGAAAGTATTTTCTTTACTTTACGAGTTTTATCATTACCTTGCTAAATACTCTTAGATTTAAGTCTGTGAATCCCAATGCAGTTAATTTACACGGTTTCTGAGCTCTGAAACAACAATCCGAAAAGTGTAAGTGAACAGTCGTTTATTTTAAGCAGTCTTTCAAGTAAATAGTTTTGGCAACATAATGGATATTTATTTTAGGCATGGCAGTTCAATTCAATGTTCTTATGGAAATGTTTCATTTTCACACAATTAAATACAATGTTTAGAATTTAATAGCGCATTTAAACTTAGTGAAATCAGCGTTAGTGATATCAAATATTTCTTATTTTCTTCTTAGACCCTGATATGAATAACGAGTATTTTCTTAGACATTTGCTAATGAAAAATAAATGTTTGCATCATTATGTAAGTAAGTAATTAAGTAGCGGTCAAAATATGAAACTTCATACAAAAATAAAAAAAACATAAAATTATTTATTTACCTGGTCAAGACGAATAGCAAATCTTTCATGCTTGCGACATTTGCATCATACCAGTTGCTGTTATACACGGCATTGCTAACTTCTGTGCTCTTAAATGATATAAACCAAACAATTTATTCACAGAATCTGGGAATACCTATTATTAAAATTTTTTTCTAATAGAAAATTTTCTGAAATCCACGCGTTATTTATAATTTGAAAGCTACTTACAGACTCGATCAGAAGATCGCTGAAGTAACACAATACAAACATTTGTAGAGTCCACATTACAAAGAAGGCAATAAAAGGTACCATTAATACGAGATCATCAATAGTCTGAAAAATAAGATTTATGTTAACCCCTATAAATATAATAACATACTTACATACATACATAATGTCACGCCTTTTTTCTATGGGAGTAGGCAGAGATCACGTACTTCCATTTGCTACGACCCTGACATACACCATTCGCTTTTTCTACATTCATAAGTCTTTTAATACACGCACGTCGGTTAAGAGTGCTGTTTACCTGACCTTTTGTTAATATAACATTTAATATAACAACAATGTCAATAATATACTATTTTACCCAAGTAACATAAAATAAAATATTTTGACAAGCAACCTGGTACATACCGTTACATTGAAGGCACTTACACACATTACCATTGAACTTACAGCCAAGTTACCCAATGTAGATTTAGAGAAAATGCTTTCTACCATATTCACGCATCTGAAAAGTATACATACATTATGGGATTACATATTAACAGTATAAATAAAACAAAACTATGCATCAATGAAAATAAACAAATTTGAAAGGACAACAACTTTTAACGGACATCATTGCCAAGCAATAAAACATATCTGTCTATCTACACATTCATCATTAGGCACCTACCTTATTAACTCATTATGACGCGTCATTATTTCCTTCAGATCCGTTTTGAATTGGTCTTGAGTCTCTTTCTGGGTAAAATCTGCATTATCTGGGCATATTTTTTTAATGTCGTAGTGAAAAGTTCTAAACTGTATCAGAAGGAAAGTACAAGAGAATGCGTAAAAGCTATCAGGCCCGTGAACTGTACATACTGCCATTACACCTATGAACAAATGGCATGTTTTGATTAATATGAATGAGATATACATATGTACCTATATGTGTTTGTAAAAACACGTTCAAATAATTCCGTTTACACTGTGATGATTCGTAAGGAATTTAAACGCCATTTATTATTTGCCAATAAAAGGCCTAAATTCTCTGAGTGAATTAATATATTCATAAAATATTCCATGAAATTGTTAAATATCTACCATAAACGTGAAACGAGCTGTTCAACCCAACATATTAACAAAATCTTTTATACTCACTTGTCCATATCTGGTGAAAGTATACAAAAGGCCAATATCTTATATCAGTCGCATCAAATGGAAAATACGACAGGAACGGCAGTTGCATCACAATTTTCCCCGTCGACTTGTATATTAGCCACGATATTATTAATGGACCAATCGCAAACATTGACATTCCAAATAGGTAAACAAAATTATTCGTATTCATGATTGTTGTTAGAAAAATCGTTCGTCTCCTTGTCTCGTCCTCTAATCCAACTCTTTGTGCTCCTTTGCTTGAATCGGCTTGCAGTCTTTTAATCGTTGTAATTAAAGCATCTACTACATCACCGTTCCTGATAAGGTAATATGATTTGGAAATTCCGATTAAGCACAACGTCACGCCGGGGATTATGTAAGTGAGCTGCACCAAAGTAGCTGATCCCGTTCTTACTCCTACGACTCCCCATAAAACTTCTCCTATTAAATGAACAATGATCACGACCAAATTAAAACAATAGAACCATCGGCTAAGAACACGCTGTTTAACGCTCCTATTGACATCTTCCTTGTCAATATATGCGCCTGTGATCTTTAAAAAGAAATTGACTTTGTTCAATATTTTATCGTACTCTATCTCCTCGTAACTCATCCTGACTTTGTTAAAGGTATGTATTAAACCACCGATTGTTACGTTCTATTTGAAAGTTTTTATTAACTACACGGAGTAAAATGAAGCGGTTAACATAATTGCCGGTAATTAGACATTGAGATTGCCTAATTACACCCTTAGTCAAAACATTATTCTGTAATTATTGGGTCGCGATATTATAATTAACTATTTGAGGACTTAATATCCATATTATAGGAAAGCTTAAATGGATCTAAATAGTACTTAAACTCTAATTTCACCTTAATTAGACAGTCTTTATATCTTCTTCCTTTAGATTTGAGCATATTACCAAATTTTCATATTAGTAAATTCACCTACACAATCCCAAACCCAACGTCCGATCCACCTTTTACGACATTGTAGGAAAACAGTTGGTACCACAGTTGGTACATTATATATTTAAGTTCTAGACCAAAATGAGACTGGTCTAGTATAGTTTGACGTGCCTCCTACATAAATAAAAGTAGTTTAATGTTACTTCCGAGGCGCAGAGCACTTGTATAAGATAACAAAATAATTACACTCACATCTGCTTCGATATAATCAATTTACGACTCACCTGAACAAAACTTCAAAGGTTCAGCACTCTTCAAAGACGAAGGAAATGGCTACGGAATAAACTTTATGGCCGTGCCCAAACTTTAACTTATAATAAGGAAAAAAATACTCTGTGGTAACAATTCTTTTGCGAATAAATTTACTTTACTATAAAAATATACCTTTATTAATAATAATTTCGTGATGTAGAGCAATAGAATATCTTCTTTATATATATATAAACATTTAGTGTCACAGTGTTAGTACTCCTCTGGAACGGCTTAACCGATTTTGATGAAATTTTATATGTACACTTGGTAAGTCTAAAAATAGGTTATTATCTATTTTTCATACTCCTAAGTGATAAGGGTGGTCCACCCCAAAGCTATAAC